>JAPDNY010000008.1:67585176-69007676 GCA_029375565.1 Gekko gecko | reverse complement strand
ATGCTTCTTTTTATTTTTGGTCACTCTCACATTTGACTCCCAGACTAAAATATCTCTGAGTCTGGGGTGTTTAGCAGGAAAAGCTGCCAACAGGCACTTTGGGAACTAAATGTTACCTATGAATTGCTGGACTCTTGGGCCAGAACCAGACAGTACTGGATATGTACGGGTTCCACCTAAAACAGTAGTCTGTGTTGTCATCTTCTCTCTCCCTTCTATGGTTGTTATCAACTCGCTCCTTGCTAAAGCAAACCATTCCATGTGGTATCATCTAAAGATGACATGAATTCTGCTGTGAATGAGCTCAACATATGAACTTACTGTGTCTGATTGTGTTGATTAGCTGTGAGCAGATAAGTTGATCAGTTCATTCTGAACAGCCATGAACACCTGCCAAACAAATTTGTGTTGGATTTTTGCAAAACTGCACCTGCCAAACACAACACCAATTCAAACTGATCAATGGCCATTACCATTGCTAGAGACTACTTAGATGACCATAGAAGGATAGGACTTTATAAAAACACACATTTATATGATTTGTGTCTGATGAAACTGCATGTCTAAAAATTGCCCGCTGAGTGGAACAGTCATGCAGCAATGACAGAGGAGTGTAATTCAATCAGAATGTGCATGTGCAAAAAGCTGATTGCACTGTATTACATTGTTAGGAAGGAATACAGTGAAGGAACTGGATAAACAGCCTAAGAATAGGTTAATGAACAGTAAACAAAGTTTCAAAGAATTGGCTCTGTGTTCACAATGGGCAAACAGGACATGAACCAAACTGGTAGGTGTTCAGAGTATTCCATCACATACCAGTTTGATGGCTATTGTTTGGAGGAGAGGGAAGATTTTTAGTGGGATTGTGGATGTGGACCAAGAAAGGTCTTGACTCCCTGAAGTCACTAATAATTTTCCTCTTGATGGTGTAACATTGCAAAATGATATCCTGTTTGATGGTTGAGTGTCACCACAAGCAGAATAGATGTTCCCCAACCAATTTTACTCAAGTGCTATGGTACAGTGTTCCTTGTTAATGCAAATAATCACTCTGTGATTTCTACTCTTAGATGAGCAGCAGATTGGGAGATAAAAGATTATTACCTGCCCAGTCTAAATGTTGAAGAGCAGTGGATGTATTGTTCACAATGTATGTGGCTTCTTTTTGATTGATTGATTGATTGATTGATTGATTGAAGATTGAAAAAATTATGTGTTTTTTCAGTGCCTACTAATATGACCAATGCTCCCTCTAAACTGTGGAGTCTTGTGAGCAAAAATTCTACTTTGTGAGCTACTGGCATTAAAATTGTGAGTGAGTGATTTGGCTACTGCATAAATTAGTTTGCTCTGGAGCCATCCTTCCTGAGCTAAAACAAAAATGTGTGAGCCAGAGACTAAAAAACTGTGAGCTAGCTCACACTAACTCAGCTTGGAGGGAACACTGAATATGACTATTAATTAATTTCTGAAGGGGTTTTTTTTCAAAATACCTAAACCAAATTAGATTTATTACATCTGTACTATGTACACATATGGATATGGGAGGAGCAGGAGAGGAAGAGGAAGAAGACTGAGGAGGAGGTTTTATACCCCACTCTTCACTATCCAAAAGAGTTTCAGAGCAGCTTACAAACACCTTCCCTTCCTCTCCCCACAACAAACACCCTGTGAGGTAGGTGGGGCTGAAAGAGTTCTGAGAGAACTCTGACTGACCCAAAGTCACCCAGCTGGCTTCATGTGAAGAAGTGGGGAATCAAACCTGGTTCTCCAGATTAGACTTCACCACTCTTAACCACTACACCATATTTGCTCCCACTGGAGAGTTAGACATAGTAGTAACTGTACTGTATGCTGAGATAAAGCTACTAAATCATTAAATACTTTTCTCAAGTAAATTCTGTATACATATATGAAACAAATTCATATATATATCATATTCATACATATGATGAAACTGTTATGTATGTTGAGAGAAAACCACTACGCTGACTGAAGTTGTTGTATTTGTTGCATATAAATAATGAAGGCATCTAGAGGAGTTAAAAAACCTGTAGACTATGATACAGTGAACTTGTGCACTCAGTCATTCCCTTCATCCAAACAACTGCCTTTGGCGTGAATAACAGCTTGGCTGATATGAAGCACAGTATTGATCTGTTGCTGAAGAAAGTCCATTGATAGTTCTTTGGACTTTTCCTGAGGTATGGCTATAACAGCTGAGCATGAGAGGGATCTGTTGCTTCTATCTCTAGTTCATCCCAAATGAATTCAATAGGAGACCAATCCAGAGAGGGCAGTCTGTGCTCCATCTGTACTGTTCTCTCTCGCTTAAACACATACATTTTTTTCCCTTTCTCTATGACTAAGGGCAAATTCACAGTTTACTTTTAAGTTGGAATGCAAAAAATATCTGAGTTTAAATGACAGCAGTATGTTACCATCAGATGAGAGCTATATCTATGCATTTAAAGCTAAGGGGTTCCCAGCAATAAGCAAATGGGTAAAAGTTAGGTTTTCACTACTTTTTATTTTCATTTAAAGCTTAGTATTGAAAAAAAAACTTGTTTAAAATTATTTGAATCAGAACTTAGAAGTATGTTGGTGTTGTGTGATTTTTCTTTCTCATATATATGCTTCAACATGTACTTCCAATTCCCCTCCTTGCAATATTTTGCTGCTATGGCTGCCATGCCTGCCATGCCTGTTTTCAATCTTATCATAGTAGCCCATCATTTGAGGGCCTTGTTTCCAGGAAAAGATCATCACACTGCAGTCACTACAAGAGCTAGTCAGCTATGGATTTTCATGACTTACTGTTTGTATCATCAAACAGTGACACAAATCTGCCCTCGCAGATCATCTCAGATGTTATATCATTAGGGTGTTTAACATCATCAGATATCATATATTTCTTTAACTGAGACCTTCCGTAAATTCAGCTATGAGCCATCCATTGATAAGATGCTGTGTGAAACAGTCCTTCTGGCTCATAGAATGTGACAACTGTCACCAAGGCAACAACCGTCACATTCAAAACATAAAATCATGGCTTAATTTAAGTATGAATAGTGTGAGTGTCTGAACACCACCCAATCCACTAACTACTGTCCACAACACTATGGAGCCACCAAACCTGGTTATGAAACCATAGTTTGAAACTGTTTTATTAACCACATTCTTAACACAGTAAAAATGTAACTTTACGTGGTGTATGAACATGTACATGCTAGCTTAATCTTTTTCTGTTCCCTGGCACCACTCTCTCCACAATATCAATTTCTCCAGAACTGATCACACTTGAATAAATCATGTTTTTGCATTATATCTTAACTAAGCCAATATGTTTTGTAACAAAGTACCATAAAGTTGGCCACTAGTTTACCCAGCACTGCAATCTGAACAAGTCCTTTCTCTCATATTTGCAGAAGTACAAAAATGTTTCATTTGCTGTTACATTAACATATGTAGGGATATTTCTTGCTCATCTTTGGGATTTGTGTGCCACTAATGAGACCTTGCCCCCCATCTGAACAGTAGCTCTGTCACTGCCAATGTTTGGATGGGCTGAAATCCTGAAATGCTTCAAAACAGGAATTAATCAATGATATCCAATATTTGACATGAAAATAAGCACTCCTATATGAAGTGAAACAAAATTATTATAATCATGTAAAGAAATGGAGTGAGTGAATTATCTCACTGAGGTCCATTTGTGTATCATGCGTTCTTTTTAACAGGTATCTGAAGAAGTGTGCATGCACACAGAAGCTTATACCCAGAATTAAACTTGGTTGGTCTTAAAGGTGCCACTGGAATCAAACCTTGTTCTGTTGCTTCAGACCAACACAGCTACCCACCTGAATCTATATTTTTAACACAGTTGCCTTAAAAAGGTTGTGATTCAAACATCTCTGCTGAAATTAACTCTGTATAGTGCTGTTTTATTTATTTGTTTAGACTTGTATTACACTCTCCCTGCAAGTGGGAAGACCATTGAGAAACCACAGGTCGTTTAGAAGGTGGCAGGTGGACTTAGAGGAATCTAGATTTATCAGAAGTTAGATACCATCCATTTAGGTCTGAATTGGCATATATACAAAAGCTAAGATCACCAATGTCAGACTACATCTTAAGTGTAATTGGCTCCATTGTTTATTACTTCCCCCCTCTGCTACATGCATTTGAAGGAATGAACTCTAGTCCATGAACGCTTATGCCAAAAGGACATATTAGAATTCAATTTGTCAAGAGATTCATTTTCGTCTTTGTTGCAATAGACTAACATGGCTACCCAATTGAAAGAAAATGAAGGCATTCCATTTTAGAAGGGCTTTTATAGTTAATTTGGCACTGTTGGTGACTGCTGTTATGGGGACAAATCAAGATGGGTAAACATGTTAGTCTCTCTGTAGCAATAAGAGGAACTGATACTCTTAGATCAGCAACTGAATGTCCTGGAAGATTAAAATGTCCATCCCACTGGTTTTTGAATGTTGTAATTTCTAATGTCAGACTTATGCCCATTCATTCTTTGTTGTAAAGACTGGCCTCTTTGTCTAATGCAGAGGGAGGAACGGCATTACTGACATGTGATGCCATTAATCACATTAGAGAATGAACCAGAGTATGAACCTGAGATGGTATGGCTGATGTTGCTGGCCTTGGCAAAGTTGGCATCTTGGTTTGTTGCAGGCCTTGGCACCAAAGTCCACATTATTCTTAAACAGTTTATCATTGTGGGTGATTATCATTTTAGGTTAGCAGGTTGTCTGTAAGCAAGAAAAGGTCAGCCCCCCAGTCCCTATGTGAGAGAAGTATCACTATCCAGCATATGTTGTAGGTTGTTAATAATACCTTGAATTGGCTTGAATTGTGAGCTGTATGTGACCACTAGTTCTCTCATAAGGGAATTCCTGAGGGAAACTAGAGAGACTCCTGAATTGCAACTGATGATGAAGCTCAAGACAATGCATCCTCCTGGGCTGAATCAAGACCTAGATTTCCTGTCTCATTTTCAATGCTGATTTCTACATGCCTACTACCCCTCTGAATATCATACCTAATCCAATCACACCTGCTGTTGTCATTCACCTGCTATTGTCATTTGCCACCTATTGTCATTCGATATCCAAAATCACTCCACTCTCCAAGATATAAGGACAGATGCTCACATTCTAACTGTATCTGAAGAAGTGAGCAGTGACTCTTGAAAGCTCCTACCCTGCCACAAATTTTGTTAGTTTTTAAGGTGCTACTGAATTCTTGCTCTTTTCTAATGCTCTATGGGAGTTGACTTCTGTTTCACTCAGTTTAACTTCTGCAACTGTTCTCTTGTTTTACTGAAGTTTTAGTGTTATTGATTTTCAGCTTTATGTTGGCTTTATAAAATTGTGTAAGGGGCAATGAGAACATATTGTGGCTGAAAAGCAAGGGACAAATATATGGAATAAATACAAAATAAATACGTGACATAGCATAAGAAAAACAGCACTTTTTACACTTAGATATGTAAAACTGTGATATTTGGACACTGTAGTTCTCACAACACATTTTATTTTCAATATACTAAGATTCTGTGAATTTCAAAAGTCAGTTCTAATTTTCATTTCTAAGGTTCAGTTTTCAGACCAATCATAATGGTCCAAGTCAAAATGGGGACATTTGATAGATAAGCCAGACAATGTCAGCAACTTATACACACATTAAAAAAGAGAGAGAGATGTCATACATATAAAATAGATACAGTTGAACAGTGTGTTGTTAATGCTGCTGCTCTGCACACGTAATTAATTTTTCCCCTGTAAAAAGAGACCTAACTACAAAGAAAATGTCACTAAATGGCTCTTATTTTCACAAGCTCAAATCCAGGAGTCCTTTTTCAGTTTTATTCAGTCCTTACAGAGTTCTCACTGAAGTCAACGGCCTTGGAAATTACCAAGGACACTCATAATCAGCGCCTATTTGACCGATCACTTACATTTCCCTTTTTATTGCTATTGCTGTAAGGGAACACAAAAGTGTTTTAAAGTTCCTTGAAGCCTGGACTGTCTCACTTCTTATTTGTGCTGTGAATGTATAACTGGAATCCAGCTTTTGTTTCCTTGTTTTGTTTGAATAAATAACCACCTTCTTCTGCAAGCTTTGGATGCCTTACAGCGCTTCGGTTTGTTCCAACCCACTCCATCCAACCTGTGCTGAAAATTCATCATTATCTTCCTGTCTCTCCTCTTCCAAGCTTCTAGGATAAAAGTTTAATGTGAGCTAAGAGATTTCTAAGTGTGCAAGCTCACTTTTAGAAAACATAGAAGTTGAGAGTCTGAAGAACTGTGGCAGGAGGGGAAAATAATTTGGAAAACCCCACCCTATAGCATGGAACTACTAGTTTCTTTCTGCTCATCTTATCTCAAACCTCGGCAGTCAGTGAGGACTGAGCTGGCTGATTGTCCTCTTTCTCCTTCCCTCTGCCCCATTGTTGAACTGTTCTACAGGCTGTGGTTCTGAGTAGTCTTTGTCAGGCTGGGTTAAGGAACTCTGGATTCACCTTTAGCTTATCTACATACTTAAGGAAGCAGGCAACCAGAGGACATCACTCACATGCTGCTCTCAGTAGACCACATAAGACAGAGCCAGAGTCTGTTAGCAATCTGTGCACCACCATTTGACATGCAGATCACTCTATAGGAATGGCAGCTTTACATGGAGCAACCAACAACCATGATTATCACTTCCTTGGGTTAAGGAAGCACAAGAGCCACATGTACTGTGAATTCTCCACTTTGGGTGAGCAACTGTTGAGGCCCTTAAGAACTCCAGATATGATGTGGGAGAAAACTCTCAAAACCAAGCAGTCAAGGAACTCCTGAAGTGAGGACCCTTGTAGGCATGTTTGAAATCTGAAAATATATTTATCTCCTCTTTATGAAAGTTCCTCCATAAGAACTGAGAAGCAGATCCTTCAGAATCATCTGCAATGACTGCTGCCTCCCTTTTGAGCAATCCTGAGAGGTAACTGCTAAGGTAGGAATGAATGTTGTACAACTGCCCTTAAATACAACAGCTATTCTGTTTGTGCTTGCTTGATTGTTTTGCTTATCTTTCAAATCTGGTGTAGCTTTACATTAGAAATCCCTTTCTCTCAGATGTCTTTATTTGGCACACTGAGAAGGATAAAATAGTTTTGAGTATCCAAACAAAAAAAGCATCTTTCTTACTAAAGCATTGTCCTAAGATGTCAGCTCATCTTGTGAATATCTTGTAGAACAGAAAAACAAAATCTGGGCAGATAGCCTCAGAGGAATGGATTCACTGTTTTCAGGCTTTTGAGTCCCTGGTTTGATTTTCTATAACACTTCAATCCACATCTTTAACTATTACTTTGCATATTAAAGATTGTAAAGGCAGCCAGAAGAGAGCAGCATATACACAATGCATCCTTCAGTATGGAGGATTAAAATTAGTGACTTTGTGATTAGAAGAAGACGAAGATACCATCCTCTCTCTCTATTCATCATTTGTTTAAAAAGATGCCACTAACTAGTAAAATAACAGTTTTTCCTCTGAAACAGCTTATCCTATATAGCACAGAGTATCTGGCACAAACATGGATTGTGATCTATTCTTATAACCAGTTCAGCGAGATGTTTGTTCAAGAGGGCTGGAATTTCATAAATGATCCCTACCATCACTTATGCTACTTCCCCCCTCTTGGGGCCAAAAACATCATAAATATGTTCTTTCATTAAAGTACAAAGATTACCATTAAAAGCTTTCACGGTCAATTGTAGTCCATTGGAAACTTTATTTGCAAAATAAAAAAATTACTGTGAAATATGCAAAACCAGCATTACCTTGTGGATTCATCAGTATCTTTGCCTAAGAATCTGATGCAAAGGAATGCAATTCAACACAAACCATTGATCAGGTGGAATAGCTCCTCTGTGTTGGGTACTACTGGGCTACGGTGGGGAAAGTTTTGTTTAATTCATTCTTAAGGTTTTTCTGAAGCAATTCTGTGGGGAAGAAATTTGACAGCCTTGAAAGCAGTGATTAAGGAAAGGATTGGAAATGTTGGTCATCTGTAGTAGTAGATAGTAATAGATAAGTTTATTGTCTTAGCCATAGGCCATAACATAACATAACACATCAAAGTTGGATCAAAAATACATCAGACTATAAGATGATAATGTGGGCAATAAAAATATCAGTATCTTACACTTAATCCTATACACTTTCTACTTTGCATTAAATACTAAACTCATTCAAATTGGTCAGCTGTAGAAAATCTTAAATTGGGGGTATTGGCAATTATAAGCGTAAGCAAGACTTTGCTTTTAAAGTGTATCTGCCTAAATTTACTACATACCAGATTAGGCATTATTTTATTAATTTATAAATAAATGCATCCTATGATATTTTAGCTGGCCATTTTAAGAAAACACCCAGGTTAAAGGTATTGTACTGTGGAGGTGAAATGGTAGAAGATCACTCTCAGTGTGTATAAAATTGGCGTATATATGTAGATATCCAAATAGATTCAGGTTTGAACAATACAACACAAAATTGTTGGATAAAAGCAAAAAGAGCTAATTGCTAATTCAGCTGTTTTTTAAATGCTGTAGTCAGACATCTCTGATAAGATTATCTGATGATACAGTTGATTGATTGAGTGGTGATACATGATTCTGACTCTGTATTGTATTGGCATTGCTTCTCTTTTTGTTCAAAGTTTTAACTATAATTTCTGTATCTTTTTACTGGTTTGATTAATGTCAACAATAATCTGATATCTAATATTAAAGAATTAGGCAGAAATGTTCCACAATATTACTTTTTATCATCCATAGACTACAGGCATCTACGAGAACTCTAATATAAGCATGGTGGAATGCTGCAGTTGTTTTCCTGATCAGGAATGACCACCTGGCTGCTTTAAGCCATTGAAGGGAGAAAGTACAGTGACTCATATTGTTTCTATCATTCCCCCCCCTTTTGGGGCTTAAAGCAGCTTTGGTAGGCCATTTTTGATGGGAGAAATCACTTAGGGATTTATTCTCCCCTCCCTACCACTATGGCTGTGATAATACTGGGTCTTCCACAGCTGCTTTTCATCATTAAATTGCACTTCTGGAGATCTGAACATTGCAATCTCAAAATCATAGATACTTTGGAGAAGTAGTATGAATTGAAAGAGGTGAGTAGCGTAAGCATTACAAAATTCCCAGGCCAAATATATACATGTAAATTGCTGGTTTGGATTATTATAATGATTTCCTGGAGTATAAATACAAGTCCAGGATTTGGGGGAATTATGAACTCAACTTCCTGGAACAATCTGTGTTTTTTCCCAACTTCAGGTGCTTACTAGCAATGCAGAATACTCTTCTGATTTTTGGGGTTTTTTTTAATTCTACTGATTTCCTGGGTAAAGGCATTCTTTGCAGGTATGATGGCTGGGGGCACTTTGTTCAGGGCCCCATAAAATTGGACTCCTTGGTTCAATTCGCTTCAAACTTGGGTGTTCTTTAGTGGACAGGCAACACAGCTCCACTGCAGTTTTGGTGTCATTTGGTTGAAAAACTATCACTCCAGCCCCTACCCCACCAAAAACTCTCCTTCCCCATTTTCTAAACAACAGAACATAAAGGATGGATAGAAAATGCACAGTTTTCAGTGGAAAGGGAAAACACTGTTAGTCAGTCACTGGAAGAATAAGAAAATTAAAGGAATGTTGACAGGGTTGTTGTTGGGTTGTTTTTTTTAATGCCAGTGGCTAGCAACGTTTTCCCTTAATAGGAATCAATAGAGATGTGTGCTTGTGCCAAGAGGCACCTTATGGAGATCTTGTTCTCTTCCCTCCCTCACATGCAGGATTTCCCCACAGTTTTTTCTTCTTTTGTGTTCTGACTGAGCAGCCCCTTTATCTCTTTTCTTCTTATTTGAAGATTTATGGCTGCCCCACCCTGTCATGTTATTATATATTGATGCTGGCTCAGCCCAGGAACTTGTGAGAAGAGACAAGGACCCCTTCTTGAATGTATACTTCTGAAAATGGCACTCTAGAGACTTTTGAAAGTTCAAAAATAAACAAAGTATTTTATTCAACATGGGGGGGAGGTCAGGTGGAATCACGGGTAAAATGTCCAAGGTGAATCAATAACACTTCTGAGGTAACTTAGGAAATTCACAAACTCCAGTTAATATGTGTCCAGCAACTAACAATTTTAAGCTTTTCACAAGGCCTTAGAACCTTTGACATGAGGGGCTGTGTTTTCAGTGTCTGCTAAACACTCCAGTATACATTCTTGAACTGACTTTCAGAAGGCCGGGATACACTACCAGGTACAAAAAATTCCTTTTCTCTAAATAAACTAGGGATTACTCTTCTCTTTGATCTATCTCCCTATTCAACTGTGCAAGGAATTACTTCTCTATAAACTAGAAGCTCTGTCCCTTTTCTGGCCCAAATGGGGGTCTTCGGCGATCCTGCCACTCCTCCTTGTCAACTTTCCCAGTCCTCCGTCAGTGCTAAATTAACTCTCTTCAGTAGTCAGTTCCCAACTCTTTTTTCTCAACTGATGCTATCCAATGAAATCTGTTTGTACAGCCTGTTACTCAAAGGCTCTGTGAGACATTAACCCTTCACAGTCTGTCACATGTTTACACAGCACTTATGAGCTTTTAAAGCACAGTCTATCACACATCTACTTTAGGGTTTTGTACAATCAACTCTCTTGTTCCAATACACTTTAAACTGGGGGGGGAGCTTTAGATGAGACAAGACAATGTTTTGTGCAAAATCTGGTGCCATTATCTTTATAAACAGTTGCCCCAGAACATCCAATAGATTTTGAAATTAAAATAATGGTCCCAAATCCTGAACCATCAATGTTCTCCATGATTCCACTCAAAGTTATTTTTGCATTAACTTAATGTAATGGGAAGCAATAATGCAGGAGTTGTGTCTTTATGCAGACTATGATAGCCATACTAGGTTAATGTTCCCTATTTCACATCCAGAGTGTTGAATTTAACAATGAGTGAGAGTGTACACACCAATCCATTTATTGAGATGAGAAGCTCAAACAGACTTTGGAGCAGGTGAATGCTCCAGGGGTTAACACAATTCACATACTGTAAAACCATTCTATCAGATATCCTGAGTTGTTTCCTTTACCTTCCTTCATCAAATCCCAGCCATTCACAAAGCTGCTTCCCAGTCTGAACATTCAAGTATGTGTCTTTGCGAAATTAAATCCTCTGAGGAAATGAAGATTCCAAGGGTGTTTAAAGCTTTTGAATTTCCTATCCTGATCATCTGTAAGTATGTTGTTATCAGCACTATGAACAAAGTTGTACTTTAAACAAAGGACCAACGAAAAATACTATGGTGTCAGGAAAGGAATAAAGGGGATGACCACGGAATCAAACATCCCTGATTAGTAGACCTCAGTGCTCTATGGGGCTCATATGGAGAGAGGCAGTCCCAAAGATATGCTGGCCCCTGGCCATATAGAGCTTTAAATGTAAGCACCAATAGCTTGAAACAGATCCAGTATTCAATAGGCAGCCAGTGCAGTTCATGCAACACTGGATGGAAGTGCGCCCGCACAGGCGTCACTGTCAACACCCACATTGCCGTGTTCTGCACTAGCTGCAACTTTCAGAGCTGAATCAAGGGTAGCCCCACATAGAGAGGGTTACGATAATCCAGTCTGGAAGTGACCATTGCATGGGGAGGCATCCAGGAGCACCCCCAGACTCTTCACCCTCAATGGCACCAGTGGAGCCCCATCGAAGTTTGGGAGCCTGATTCCCTGACTCAGTCCCCCGCAACTCAGGTGCATGACCTCCGTCTTGGATGGATTAACTTCAGTCAACTCTGTCGCAGCCATCCAGCCACAGCCTGTAATGCCCCATCCAGATCTCCTGGGGCCAAGTCAAGGCAGCTGTCCATCAGTAGATAGAGTTGGGTGTCGTCTGCATAATGGTGACATCCCAGCTAATATCTCTGGATAATCTGGGTGAGGGGGTGCATGTAGATATTAAAGAGCATAGGGGAGAGAATTGCTCCCTGTGGCACACCACATTCCACTGGGTGTTGTTGGGATAACTCTCCCCCAAGTGCACCATCTGTTGCCGACCTTGGAGAAAGGAGGTCAGCTGCTGCAAGGCAAGCTCCCATATCCCTGCATCAGTGAGGTAGTGGGTTAACACATCATGGTCAACCATATCAAATGCTGCTGACAGATCAAGAGGTATCAGCAGCGCCAATCCACCTTGATCCAAATGTCTCCAGGGATCATCCACCAGGGTGACCACCACCATCTCTGTCCCATGGGCATGGCAAAAGCCAGACTGGAAGCCTGAAGGATTGGGTTCATTCTTTAAAAAAAAAAACATTTGCTATGATGTTCTAATCCGAAACTGCATCTGATTGAGAATAAATTGTTTATCCCTCACTCCCCTCAAGCAGGCTCAGAGCGGGTTATAACATACAATACATTGAATAAAGAATAAAACAGTTTAAAAACTCTAAAAACAGCTATCCCAGATTCCAACTCAATCACAAGATGGCATTTCCAAAACTTATGGTGCCCAAAGTAGACAGCGGTATATATCATCCAGGTTCCCAGAATGGTAGAATAGTCACCATCAGACTCAAAGGGCCGCTTAAGCAAGAGGAGCCAGATTGATTGGATATCTGCCACCTAAACCAAAGGTCTGGTGGAATAGCTCCATTTTACAGGCCCTGTGGAACTGTAATAGATCATAGAGGGCCCTGATCTCCATTGGGAGCTCATCCCACCAGGCTGGAGCCAGGGCTGAGAATGCCCTGGGCCTGGTCAAGGCAAGGCGGAGGTCTTTTGGGCAGAGGATTTCTCGTAGCTGGTGATCTGCTGAGCACACAACTCTTTGGGGCATATATAGGCAAGGCCGGTGCCAGGTTTTTTTGCACACTAGGCGAGGCTACTTTCTGGCGCCCCCCCATGCAGCCCCCAATTTTCAAACATAAATGCACTTTAGAGAGAATGAAAAACACACAATTTGAAATAGCTAATTTTTTTTTTTTAACTGTGAGAATAAGTAATACAATCTCTGATTTTCTCTCTCAAACAGAAAAACACAAATCACAAAGCATTTCCCCCCCTTTCGGAAGCATCTCATCCCTGAAAAGTCAGGCATCCTTTGAAAAACAAATCAGAGTTAAAACTAGGCAGAGTTTCCAGTGATGGAGAAACTAGATTGTTTTCTGCAAATGAAATAATAATTTGCAGCTCTTCCCCTCATCCAGAGAGTTATTTACCACCTACCAGAGTAGTCGAAGAAAAGCACCTGCACAGAGATCCTGAGCAAGTTAGACAAGTGCAAGTAGCAGATTTTTCTCCCAGCTGAAGGAGGGGACCTCCCTCTCCTCCTCCTGTCAGGGAGAGCTTCTGCGCCAGTCAGGCGCTTCTGACTGTAGCTTCCTCTCCCAAGGTAGCATTTTACTTTGTGATATCAGGACTGGGCAGGGGGGGGTGATTTGCCTACATTTGCCCCAGAAACACTTCCTTTGCTTCCAAATTTGGGGCTGGGGGGGACACTTTTATGTTGATCTGGGATGATGCCCTCGTGGAAGACATCTGGCAAAGCCTATGTGAATTGCCTGTGGTTCGGGCTTTACACCCAGCTGTAAGTTTGGGAGCATGTAAAGCTCTGGGTAGCCCAGGCTGGCCCTGTCTCATCAGATCTTGGACTCAGTAGCTAAGCAAGGCCAGCCCTGGTTAGTTTGCCTCTTGTCTTGCAAACCCCATGAAGGCTCGCCAAGGGCTGTCTAAAAACCCTGGGGTTCATTCTAGCTTCCTTGTCTTGAGATAAGAAGAAGAAGAAGTAGAAGAAGAAGAGGAGGAGGAGGAGGAGGAGGTTGGATTTATAACCCACCCTTCACTAACCAAAGGAATCTCAGAGCGGCTTACAAACTCCTTTCCCTTCCCCTCCCCACAACAGACACCCTGTGAGGTAGGTGGGGCTGAGAGAGCTCTGGCAGAAACTGCTCTTTTTTCAAGAACAGCTGTGCCAGAACTATGGTGTGCCCAAGGTCATCCAGCAGGTGCAAGTGGAGGAGTGGGGAATCAAATGCAGTTCTTCCAGATTAGAATCCACGCACTTAACCACTACACCAAACTGGCTTTACATCTAATCACTTCTCCCATGTGGAGTGGGTCCCTCCCCAGCTGCTGGCGTCCTGGCATCCTGTTGGGTACACCTCTGTCCTGGGCACCCACTTCCCCTCTTCCCCCTTCCCCTCCCTACCTGGCCAGCTGAAGAGCAGTGTGCAGCTGCCAAAAGGGATGAGGCATGGGGACAGAGTGGCACTGGGCAGAGTGGGGTGACTGTGCTCTCTAGGCCCCCCTCCAGTAAGTTGCCAGGGCTGGGTGAGAAAGGAAGGAAGAGGGACCATGCAATTGCTTCCTCCTGCCCCTCCTGCCTGAATCCAGAGGCTGCTCCCCCCCTGCCTGCAATGCATTTTTTAACCCTTGCCTGCCCTGTTGGCTTTGGGAAAAGGCACCTTTTGGCTGCGAGCAGGCGGGAAAGGAGAGGGAGAAGGGGGAAGGGAGATATCAGTAAGGGGGAGGGTTTTTTGATTCCTTGAGCCAACCCTTCCCCACACAACCCCCCTCCAACTAACCCCCCCAAGCATTATTCCCCCTCCAAGTTTGCAATCCCATCGCCCTGCCATAAGCACAGTGTGTAAGAAAGGGCCCACGAGAACTAAGCACTGAGGCAAACATTCCTGCCCTCCCTTCTCGTGATCTGCCCAAGTTCACACAAAGAAAGCAAGGTGCCACGAAAAACTTTGGAGAATATCACTGCAGGGGGGGAAGTGGGCAAAAGCAGGGAAGGGGACGGGAAGTGGGGTTGAAAAGAAAAGGACAGCTGGAGAAGGAAGAAGAGCCAAGGGGGGGAAGCCCCCTGCTGCAATGGAGGGAGCGAGGTGCAAGGGAAGGCGGGGGAGGGGGAGATCTGCAGACATGCCGTGGTGCCCTCCAAGGAGCAAAGTGTGAACAGAGCAGCACCAGCAAGCTGAGCAGCAGGGCTTTTGCTGAGCCAAGTGAGCCCCAGGGAGGGGCGGCAGGTAGGCCAGCATGGCACCCTCCAAGGAGCAGGGCAAGCAGAGCAGCAAGCAGAGCAGCAAGCAGAGCAGCAGAGCAGGGCTTTGGTGACTGGCGAGTGAGATGGGGGAGGGGAAGGGGGCGACAGGCAGGCCAGTGCAGCACGCTCTGACAGAGGAGGAGGAGGAGGCGGAGGCAGGAGCACAGCACAGGACCCAGCACAGCAGCCTCCTAGCAGGGTGGTGAGGCAAGGGGCTGGGCGGCAGGCAGGCCAGAGCAGCGTTCCCTTTCAGGTGGCACCCAAGGCAAGTGCCAAAACTTCCTCTATGATGGTCCAGCCCTCTATATAGGGAGAGGCAGTCTCACAAGGTGGTCTCAGAGCAACTTTATGGCACCAGTTTGGGATACTAGGAAGATGTTTAAAGAGCCTTTTAAGGAGAAAATCTAAGTTGATTATAATATCTTGTGGAAATCACCAGTATTTGGTGAAATCCTTACCACTGACATCAAGTTCTCTTTGATTTAAATCAGTGTTGGATTTCATCCATGATTTGCTTTTCCGTGGCTTTTGTAAAACTGTCACTGTAAGAATTTTGATGCTGAAATGGGAGTCTGAAGTAAGTCTGTGTAGATAGCAAGAAAGCAATTTGCTTCTTTGAGTTCAGCAGTATAGTTTCTGAACATTTGTTACATAGGCTTTGGCTCCACTTTCTCCTGATTATTAGTTGATATACATCTGCTGGTCTGTGGCTGTAGTACTGCTGAAATAGGTATTTCTTAATCATATTCCAGTGTATATCAAAAAGATAAATGTCCATCCCAGAGGGATTGTAATTTCATGACTTTTAATGATAGGTAGGTTACATATTTCTAAATGATTAGGAAAGAAATGGAGGAAAGATGTTATAGGTAATAGTCAACGGCATTTAGACATGTTAGAATCATCAGATCAGATGGGAAAACTTATGAAAAAACACAACCTACAAACAGTATTCAGACCCACCAGAAAAATACAACAGACGGTACAATCAGCAAAAGACAGAGAAGACCCCTCACTTCTGCAGGAGTATACCGCATACCATGCAGTTGTGGACAAGTTTACATTGGGACCACACAGCGTAGCATTCAGACAAGAATAAAAGAACATGAAAGACACTGCAGACTTGGCCAACATGAAAAATCAGCAGTGGCTGAACATAGCCTAACTCAAGCAGGACACAGCATTTTGTTCCAGGACACTGAAAGGCTGGACAACATTTCCAATTACCATGTCAGATTACACAGGGAAGCCATTGAAATTCATAAACATAAACACAATTTCAACAGGAAAGAAGAGAGTTTAAAAATTAATAGGGCATGGTTTCCTGTCCTGAAAAACACAAAATGCTCTACATTTGACAATAGCACTACAGATAAGATTAGAATTTCAATAGCCATTCCACATACAAAAGAACCTCCTCAAGAATGCTCCTCCATTAGCATGTCCATAGCCTGGAGAACTCCTACAAGATAATGACTCAGCCCTACCCCACCTTCTGGGGTAAATATAGATTACCTGCCTACCATTTTTCTTCTCACCTTGACACAGAGAGTACTCCATCTTTCTGTGTTATACCTCTGAGGATGCCAGTCACAGCTACTGGCGAAATGTCAGGTCCTACAATGCCAAGACCACGGCCACACAACCTGGAAAATCTACAGCAACTAAATTGTAGATTATATCATTTTTGCCCTTCAGCTGAATCTATGTTACTTGCATTCTTGCAAGTTCTGACTTGATCATTTGTCTCTCTTTCTCTATTCAAAACATTTTTCCAAACCGTCTTATTTATTAACTAGGGAGCAAAGCCCGTTGTGGAAGAAGACAACGGGCCCTAGAAAGGAAGGGAGGGAGCGAGGAAGGAAGGAAGGAAGGAAGGAAGGAAGGAAGGAAGGAAGGAAGAGGGAGGAGAGTGAAAGAAAGAAGGAGAGAGGAAGAAAGGAAGGGAAGAGGGGCAGAACGGGCTTCTCTGGGCCTACTGGGCCGATAGAAGGCCCAGAGGATGGTGTGGGGGCGTAAGGGGCTTCTCTGGCCGACTGGGCCCATAGAAGTCCCAGAGGATGGTGTGTGGGGGGCGTAAGGGGCTTCTCTGGCCGACTGGGCCCATAGGAGGCCCAAAGGATGGTGTGGGGGGCGGAAGGGGTTTCTCTCACCTGCCTCGGCCTTGAAGGCCTGTCCCTGCGCTCTCTCTGCAGACGGTCCTCTCCTGTCAGAGGACCGGAGCAGACTGAGCCAAAGATACTGGCCGGGGCTGACGTGGGCGGGACTCCGCCAAGCAGCCAAGCAGCCCCGGCCAGCATCTTCTGACTGCCAGTTCTTGTGCCAAATCAATTGTGGCAAGCATAGAATGTTGTGGAACCAAAATTCAAATATATATAAGGACAGATTTCATGTTGATGGTGTTGCTTTACTTATCACACCTGAAAGACAATCTCCTCCCATACTATCCAGCCCACCAGTTAAGATTTGCCTCTGAAGCCCTGCTTTCTGACAAAGGGAAGAATGAGATTGCAACCCACAAGTCCTTTTGAACCCCCCCCACTTGTTTATATTTAAAAGGTTACAGTTGCTTTGGACCTTCATTTTGAAGGAGGGACAATTAAACTCTTTCTGTATTAGTTATGAACAATTCTCAGTGTTATTTGTATGTTTCAATTTCCCATCCCCTCTCTCTGCTGCTGCTTCTCAATGGGCAAAAATAGACATATTTGCTTTTCTCTAAAACTGTGCAGGGCAGTAGTTCCTCCAGTTTGATATTAAAAAATAACCAAGTGAAAAAATCCCAGAGGAAAATGATGATCTAAAGAACACAAAATTTTCTAGAGACCATTTGTTATCAGGGAGCTAAAATTGCTTCTGAAGTTTCACTGGGAACTGTTTTACATGTCTAATTTGGTGGCTAATATCCAGTACCAAGAGGGGAAAATGCCAGCACTTCAGAAGGTTTGCTCCATCTTGTTTGAATGCAGAGCACAATGAATTTGTATCCGCTGAGCATTCAGCACTTACATTTCAAAACCTACAGCACACTAAACGTGAAACTTTTGTTCAAATTTCAAGGATTTTGATAGCCCAAGTGAATAGACACTGCCTATTGATTTTTCCCTTACAATGACTCTTGGATAACCTATTTTCTCATTTATTTTTAACGACAGCTCATGAGATTTTACAGCAATTCTGCCCAACCTCCTAATATCAAAATCCCTCCTTGACCCTGAAAATTGTAATTCTGCTATAGATCACAGCTGCTGAATATTACCTTTTACTAAGCTGGTTAAATAAAATATGTCCAAATCACTAGATCCCACAGGCCATGACTGAAATTCTAATTACACTGGCTCTGTATTTTTATGCTGCACTATACAGAAAAAAGCACAGCTCTTATTTCAAAGCCTACAGTAAAGTGGGAGAATCTAGAATGCAGGTTCTAGTGTTGAATTTAAAAGGGAAAAATGTTATGTAGCACTTCAGTGGTTTTCCTGTAAAACCTTTCTAAAAGACCCAAATCCTTATGATGCATTTTATCTAATACAATTCTGAGGACAGTGGTTAGATGTTGGGGGAGGGTTTTGGAGAGGGGGGCTATATTTGACCTAATCAGTTTCAAAATCAAAAAGGGGCTTATATATCTGTTGGTGAAGTTCTACAGAGAGCTCAGTGACTTGGGGAAAGTCAGACTAAAGAACCTGAGCCTGCAGGCACCTTTGGAATTCTGGCACAGTGGTGGGTGCAACCACAAAATGGCTGCAGGAGGTGGAGCCAACCACAAAATGTCAGGGAGTGAGGTTATGCATTACTCTAATAGTAACTCTTCAACATTTCAGGAAGAAGCTCTGCTGAACAGGATGCCCTTTTAAATGAACATATTGTTATCTTCTTCTTTTTGCTTACACACAGCTTAATTTCAGTCACACAGTGAAGATACTTGTGCTGTTGTGGGAGCTGCTGCCAATTTTTTTTAATCTGCACATACAAGCAGATCTCCAATGACCAATCAAAATCCTTGCTGGGCAAAACCCCTTCTTGGCCCCAGGGCCAAGTACTATGGCACTCATGGATACCATGTTGAGGACCCTGGCTTTCCATGTTCAGGTAATGAGGGAACAGGAAGTGCATGTGACTTGTGTTTCCCTTTCCTGTGTTTTCTCTTCAAACTTCCAAACTGGAGCTTTCAAATATTCCCCTTCCCCCATGCTCAGATGCAGAAACTATTCCCATGCTGAATCCTTGTGCATTTCACCACGGAAAGCGAGAGCAACTCCTTTGTGTTTCTTCTACCCTTAGTCTAAAGGTCAGACCTCCAGTGTTTGTTTGATTAAACCACAGTAGTAGTTCCAGTTCCAGTCAGGATCACAGTGTGGAGGAGTTGTATTAACTCTTTCCTCCTGAATCATTTCCCTGACCTTAAAAGAATCCCAGAGCTGCTATTTACCCCACTAGAGAAAACATACATACTACCTGTATAGTAACTGTATGTTTCCCCCCAAAAATCCATTCCCACAATGTTCACTGTAAGGTCACTAGCCTCCCCAGTCTTATGCCTCTAGGCACGTGGTGAGGGGAGGGGCTAAAACACAGTGGTGGAGCACATCCTTTGCATGCAGAAGGCCCCAGGTTCAGTCCATGGCACCTCCAGTCTAAAAAGGATCTCAGTTGTTGGGAAATATCTTGGTTGCCTGAGATTCTGGAGTGCTTGTAATAGTGAACAGTGTCCTACATGGACCAATCATCTGACAAATAACTGCAATAATTTTTCATTGCCCCTGAGACAGAAAGGGTCACAACTGAAGAGGATGTACTGGGTAAGGTCTCTTTGTGCTGAATATGTAAACAGATTCAGGGAATTTTGTTTTCTTACCTTAGAGTGTAAGTGATAGAGAGCCAGTGTGGTAGGCCTTAAAATATTGGCATTGGATGACACCTTGATTCAGATCTCCACTTAACTGTCATGCCTATTGGGTAACCTTGGAATAATCACTCTCTCTTGACCCATGGTGGCTTGTGACAGCCCAGGGCATTATGCTGCTTAATGTACAGTCCACAAGAAGCCTCTAAAAGACAGTAGTTGGTCTTTCCATGTGCTCAGATGAAGCAATATGCCTGCCTCATAAACTATGAGACACAGGCTGTCTCTCTCTTTTTAGGATCTGTATATTTAACACAGGTAATAAGGGCTTGTCAATGATGGAAGGAAGTAATTAATTAAGTTATAAGGTCCCCCCCCCCAGATCTATTATTGACTCTGGCCTTCTCTTAGTGTGATGGACAATTCTCCATTTTGAGTTCAGTAGGCATTTTTTCTTATATTTATTTTACATGGATTTTGACTGTTATCTGACTTGATTTTGGCTGTCCTGTGTTGTCCAATACCACTCTTCTTGTGTCTCTTCTGTATGAGAGGGAATTTCTGTCCTACTATCCTACACAGCCAACTGACCTCATGTGCAACTCTATTAACATTTGTTCCTCTCTTCTCATGCTATCAGTTTCCAGTTGGTCAGTTGTGATCTGACCTAAAATGGATCATCAGTGCTAGCATCATTATTTTCCTTCTTTTTTAATTTCAAGGAGAGGATTACAGAGACAGGGAGAGAGATGAGAGACTGAATGGGATGAGATGGACATATATAGTGAATGATCAAACAGGTTATCTGTTGGAAATTGCTGTTAAAGATAACTGAATCTACAAAAGTTGGATACAATAGTTCTAGATAGCCCTGTCTATTTTCTAAGATTTTTGTGCATACTTTATTCCTAAAAAAAACCCTGAAGATGCTATATAATCTGGATTATACTGGTTAATGTATCAGCAGAGTTCATCAGTGACCCACTTCAGTGCAGAGTACTGGGTAACCTATGAGTCTGGTCCATCTCTAATAGCTTTTTTTAATGGTTTTACAGTGTGTCTACCAATTCCATGGAGTTATCATTCCACATACAAAGACAGCAAAGAAAAAAGATTGTTCTGCTTATATGTTTCTACCAGACATAAAATGAAATAGAAAGGAGTCGTGAGTAACATAATGTTGGTGCTTAATTGTGTGGTGGGGGAGTTTTCAGTGTGACACAAAGGAAATTATATGCACAATTACTGTTGTTAACAGAGCCTTGGTGTGTAAATCCCAGCACCGCAGGCTGGGAAACCTTCCCCATGCATGTTTAATGGGGTTTGGGTTACTCCAGTCCTAGGGCTGTATCTCCTTTCTAAAGTATTGTGTCCTAGGTGAAACAAAGAAATAACTGGATGTATGAGAGATTACATCCATCACCATACAATTCTCTCAATCTGCATGGTTTTTTTAAAAGAGTCCTCACGTCTTGTTAAATACATTTCTGCCAATTATTGTTGTTACACACAATCAGTGTTTTATTTATTTGGCATACAATTGGCTATCCAAATACCACAATGATAGGTGCATTTAGATATGTGAATTACAATTAAAAGGGATTTAGCTTAAGTAATGCTTGCGTGCTATGGCAAAACAATCCAGAGCAAAATAGTGCATAAATGTTTCAATAATCTTCTCTCTTCTCCAGGGGCTGCTAATATGATTACAAAGTCAAGTCCGATAGGTAGGTCGGTAAATCTGCAATTGTCTCATCCTTTCATGCTACTTATTCATTGTATGTACAGTAATTGTTTTCTTTTTCCCTTGACTAAAGAGTGTTATCTCATGCAAGGAAGATCAATTCAAAATGGACTTTAATTATCTTCAATAAAAATTAAATTACTCATCTCAACTAATGGTTTGGCAAATAAAGGGAGCTTAAATTTACAGCAGTACAGTGCTATTGATTAAAGTTTTCTCCTCAGCTGCTTTCTCTTTTTAATTTTGCCCAAGGTAATGTTTCAATCTTTCACTAGCAGGAAGATCTGTATGAACAAAATAGGGTATTGTAAACTGCAACTAGAAATAGCAGTGTAAAAACACCCACATCAAATGTACAGAGAGAGAGAGAGAGAGAGAGAGAGAGAGAGAGAGAGAGAGAGAGAGAGAGAGAGAGAGAGAGAGAGAGAGAGAGAGAGAGTGAATGCATCAAATACATATACAAGTTTCTAAAAGGTTTCAGTCATTCTAAAATTGCACAAGATTGCATTCTGGCTTCCCCAAATGCTTTCATCTATGCAGGATAAATATGTTACTTCCTCATATTTTAAATGTACTGTTAGGGCATGCCTAATAGAACTGTGTTTTGGTACACGTGGCATGGTTGCTAGTGTTCTCCTTAGTAAAGATCTTCAAGTTGCAAATACTTTTTTGAAGTCAGCAGCTATTTGATAAGTGCTTAATGAAATATCATACCAGCAGTATTTAATGAACAAATGTTCAAAGATATTGTGCAGTGTCCCCCTTTGCCAAAACAGGCTTTCATTTTCAAACTTGCAGTATTTTAGAAGTAATCCCTGGGAAAATGGTACTGATGGCAAATGTATTATCTTTCATGTTTTTTTTTTAATGTTTAAGGCGCCTTTGTTATAATCTCAGTAGCAAGACTCTCCACACTTTCTTAGACAGCGAATCAAAATATGCCTGAAAGCAATAGTATTTTAATAAGTATCAAATGTCTTCAATGAGACAAATGTGTTCTCTAGTCTTTTGTATCGTTCAGGCTTTACTTTAGATCTTTTTTGTGGTGGTTGTTGTTCCTGTAATATTAATGTTGAAATCAGTTAAAAGATTTCAGTGAATTGTGATGCCCCATGTGTCTAAACATTCTTTTGAAAACTGGCATTCATGTCACTCCCTTCCCCCAGATTAGATTATGAGGTTCAGCAGTAAAGGATTTCAAATGAATGAACTATGCATGTTGACCATGATAGCTAGTTTGGTGTAGTAGTTAAGAGTGGTGAAGAGTGCAGACTCTAATCTGGGAGAACTGGGTTTGATTCCCCAGTCCTCCACATGCAGGTACTGGTGTGACCTTGGGTCAGTCATAAATTCTTTCAGAGCTATTCTCTCAAGGGGAGTTATCGCAAGAGCTCTCTCAGCCCCACCTACCGCACAGGGTGTCTGTTGTGGGGAGGGGGAGGGAAAGGAGATTGTAAGCTGCTCTGAGACTCCTTTGGGTAGTGAAGGGTGGGGTATAAATCCAATCTCCTCCTCCTCGTCGTCTTCTTCTTCTTCAGATGAGAGATTAGTGTTATAAAAATCTGATACTAAAATAGTCAATGTTTATGGTATATGAGTTAAACATCTTGGTCATTCGCGCTTCTTGCTTTTGGATATGTTTTTTCTACAATTTAGATAAGACTCATAGGTGATAGGTGTTTGTGATATCAGAACCTCAAGAGTTTCTACCAAAGAATCCAAAACTTGAATCAACAACCTGCATTAATAATGGAGCTGCAATAATGATATTCCTCCTTAAGGGAGACTTGGATTGGATAGTCTCAGGGCTTTTGTGTGTGTGTGATGGTACTCACCTTTTAGGGGAGCTCTCCCAACTCCTGGAGGGGGGGATTGGTGGAAATAGGTGCAACCTTATATATGAGAATTGACCTTTTCTTTTTACAAAAAGCACTGGGTAGGCTTGTACAGGGCTGTCAACAGGTGGGGGACTAGGGCCACAAATTTCTAGAGGCTGTGTTCACCTAGAGGACCCAGAGCTGGGCAAGCAAAGTGGTCTGTTTTCATATTATTTGGTTTTAGACTGGGTTGTGTGGGAGATGGCTACAGAGGCAGCTCTTGGCATAATAAAGCCTGCTATATAGGCTTCTTGGTGTGTTCCTATGCTGGGGCTGTATAGGATGAAAACCATCTTTCTGTGTGCTCAAACTAAGCAAATTGGCAATTCAGCAACGTGTTTGCCTAATAAATGACCAGGTAGCAGGTACCATCTGAATCTCCTGAGTCAGGATCTATAGACTGAACACAGACAGAACTTGTAGAATAATCAAAAATTTTTTTGCAGGAATTAATTAATGAAATGAAATGGCCGCGGGGGGGCAAGCATTAGGGGATAGTGTTATCAGGTAGCTGCCACAGCTCCAGCACTCCTGCAGGATTCATGGCTAACCTGTAGCCTACCCTTCTACAGCAGCAGTCATGGCCACTTCCAACTGCATAGGTAGGATTGCCAACCAATGTAAGAACATAAGAGAAGCCAATGTTGAATCAGGCCAATGGCCCATCCAGTCCAATATTCTGTCACACAGCGGCCAAAATATACCAGGTGCCATCAGGAGGTCCAGCAGTGGGGCCAGGACACTAGAAGCCCTCCCACTGCTGCCCCTTCCAGCACCAAGAATAGAGTGCACCACCTGCCCCAGACTGAGAGTTCCTATCTATACCCTCTGGCTAATAGCCACTGATGGACTTCTGCTCCATATGTTTATCTAATTCCCTCTTGAAACTGTCCATGCTTGTAGCTGCCACCACCTCCTGTGGCAGTGAATTCCATATGTTAATCACTCTTTGGGTGAAGAAGTACTTCCTTTTATCTGTTCTAACCCAACTGCTCAGCAATTTCATGGAGTGCCCACGAGTTCTTGTATTGGGAGAAAGGGAGAAAAGTACTTCTTTCTCAACCTGCTCAATCCCATTCATAATCTTATAAACCTCAATCATGTCACCCCTCAGCTGTCGTTTCTCCAAGCTAAAGAGACCCAAGCGTTTTAACCTTTCTTCATAGGGAAGGTGTTACAACCCTTTTATCAGTCTAGTTGCCCTTCTCTGCACTTTTTCCAATGCTATAATGTCCTTTTTGAGATGTGGCGATCAGAACTGTACACAGTATTCCAAATGAGGTCGCACCAATGATTTATACAGGGGCATTATGATACTGGCTGATTTGTTTTCAGTTCCCTTCCTAATAATCTTTATTGCAGTTACACACTGTCTAGACATTTTCATTGAGTTATCTACTACGACTCCAAGATCTTTCTCTTGGTCAGTCTCTGCCAGTTCAGACCCCATCAACGTGTATTTATATTTAGGATTTTTGGCTCCAATGTGCATCACTTTGCACTTGGCCACATTGAACCCCATTTGCCACGTTGACGCCCACTCACCCATCCTCGACAGATCTTTTTGGAGTGCCTCACAATCCTCCCTGGTTTTCACCACCCTGAACAACTTCGTCTCATCTGCAAATTTAGCCACTTCACTGCTTACTCCCAATTCCAAATTGTTAATAAAGAAGTTAAAAAGCATCGGACCGAGTACTGATCCCTGTGGTACCCCACTGGTTACCACCCTCCACTGAGAAAGTTTCCCATTTATACTCACTCTCTGTTTCCTATTAATTAACCAGTTTTTGATCCACAAGATGACTTGTCCTTTTATCCCATGACTATTGAGCTTACTTAGGAGCCTTTGATGAGGAACTGTATCAAAAGCTTTCTGGAAGTCAAGGTAAATAATATCTATTGGGTCCCCCTTGTCCACATGTTTGTTCACTCTCTCAAAAAACACTAACGGGTTAGTGAGACAAGATCTTCCCTTACAGAACCCATGCTGAGTCTGCCTCAGTAGTTTTTGTTCATCAATGTCTGACAACTGGCAGGAAAAAGAAGTGGTGGGGATGGAGAAACAACATTGCACGAATGGCACAATGTCACTTCTGGCAAATGGTAGATATGTTAGTGTGTTGGTGTGATGCTCTAGGATTTCTCCAAATTCTGTGGTAAAGCCATAGAATTGGGGGGGGGATCCTAAAGTGCCACACCAACATGATGAAGTGACATCATGCCATTGGTGTGACTCCAAGTTTTGCACACATTTTTCTTCCACTGATTGCTAGCAGGTAGGGCAGGGAAAGGGCAGGAGGTTTTTTGTTATAGTGGGAGACCTACTGTTCCTAGTTTGGGCAGTAGTAGCAGCAGAACTAGATCCCTTCCCTTTGTCATAGCTACAGTCCACCATGTACAGCAGTCACTGTTGAACTTCCCTCTCTATCAGACAAAAAGTGCTGTCAAGTCATAGCTGACTTATGGTGACCTCACAGTATTTTCAAGCAAGAGAGGTTTAGAGGTGGATTGCCATTGGCTGCCTCTCAGTAGTGACCCTGGACTTTCCTGGCAGTCTCCCATCCATAGTAACCAGAGCTGGCCCTATTTAGCTTCTGAGATCTGGAGAGATCCGGCTAGCCTGGGCCATCCAGTTCAGGGCTTACTACCTGAAAATGAGCCAATAGGTAAACTGGCTTTAAAATAAAGAAGGGTGATGATTAACACTGTGATCATTAAACATATTAACATTTTTCATTTCATTTCACTCATCTTTTGCTGTTTCTGAAATAATATTTATACATTTCCCGTACACAAGAGCTTCCTTTTCATAGAAGTACCATACTAGAGGTTTTTTTCTTCTTTTTTAATGCAGGGTTTTTTGGGTTTTTTTGCAAATATGCCTATAGTCCCTCCAGTCCCTTTGATGCAACCTGGTGAAAATAATGAAGAAAACTTGAGATGAAAATGTGAGAGGATTTCTGAGATCAAGAAGTAGCTCATCCAGAGGAATTATGAAGTAGTCAGGTTCTTAGCTTCTGCAACTAATAAAATTAGCAAGGCGACAGTTGCACTGGGACAACTTCACCAAAAAGAAGAGGGAGGGATAAAAACAGATGGGAGGGAGTACTAATAGAATGGCCAAGAATTCTGTTTTGGTGCCCACAAAATGTGACAAGTCTTTGTGTGTCTTCTTTACAATGTAGTTGAACTTTCTGGAGAAAACAATGAAGTCGAGCATAAATAATGACATACTGTGCCCACTAATTGTAGATTAAAAGTGTGTTTGAATGTAAGTAAAATTATATAAGATGGGTTTATTTTAAATGAAGGAAAGATGCATGGACACCTAACGGTCACTTGGAAAACAGTTACTCTCTCTTCCTAATGGTGGCAACAATTATTACAGACCTATAATAGCACCAACCATGTTAGGATATTTTTCATTGTGAAGAAAATGGTTTTGCTTCTAGTTCCTTTAGAGATTTTTTTTTGCATTTCTTTGCTCATTATCTGGCCATGTTAGACCACATCATTCCATGCACCCTACAATGATTTCAAGGCAATTTGGTGCCCTGTTCATTTTTTCCCTTTATGCCTCTATATATCCATTCACTAGGAATAACACTTCGTTGGCTAAATAAAGTGGATCCTAGTTCATGAATGCTTATGCTGTAATATATCTAATTAGTCTTCAAAGTGTTGTTATATTAATTGTTGCCTTTCATAAAAATTATTATTGCTAATGACTGTTGCACAGCAAGAGTAGTAACATACCACAGGTATGAAAAATATTGCTCCAAATAGTTGCTCATATGAAGCAAGGTGTGTCACTTGGTATACATGATAGGGCTAATTTGAGTTTTGATCCAAGTTTGCTAAATAGTATGCATGCTAGTGTTTCAAGAAAAACACTTTGAATGTCTTTTAAGTCTCTAACTCCTGCTCATTAATTTACTTAATCCTCTGATCTTTACTTCTTTAAAGTTGTTTTTAATAAACAAATACAAAGGTGAAATAAGAAGTTTTATGTCATCATCTAAAAACCTTTTAATGTGGCATATGGCAACAAATAATTAAGAGAATATAAGTTTTGTTATGAATAAATATATTTGAAAACACGTGTTCAAAATTAACTCTTCCATACGTAGTATAAGAATGGAAGCCCAGAAGACCCTGAATTGTTTTCAGAGCTCTGCCTCTTAGACATGAAATAATACGAAGATTATTTCCCCTAAAATAGTTTAGACTTTCTTCAGCACTTTCTTTCCTAGCAGGGATCCTGGATTAAGGGTCATTGGATGATTTAATGGTATTCATGACTGATTAATTCTATAATCCTCTCAGTCAAGATATGTTGCTCAGATTAATAAAAGCCATTTTATAGATTTTGGTTTTGGGTTTTGGTGTGGGGCCAATGTGGTTACTTGGGATGGGCACAAACCAGGAAAATGTGGTTCAGTTTGTGGTTTGCAATGTGCCCTGTTCACGAACTATAGACTGTCATGAATTTTTAGCCATCACATGAACTGGTTCAGTTTGTGAGGTTCATGAGGTGGTGGAATGGCCTGTCAGTATGCTAGAGATACCAAACACAGGGGATCTCCAGTTGATTCTCCTCTACCTGTCCTCCAAGTTTGGTAAGGATTGGATTTATGGGGTCTGAGTTATGGCATCACAAAGAAGGTGCCTCCAGGAAAGTGCTTTCTGGGGAAATGACCACCTGTCATTTTCCCAGAAAGTACTTTCCTAGGGTCACTTTTGGGGTAACATAACTCAGACCTCATATATGCAATCCTCACCAAACTTGGAGGGCAGGTACAGGAGAGTCAGCAGGAATCCCCCTGTAAGTTTAGTGTCTCTAGCTTGCACAGGATCCATTTTGTATACTCCTGAACTTGTGCCTGTCAAAATCACAGTTGACAATGTCATTTTGACAGGCACAGATTCAGGAATGTATAGAACAGATCTTGTGCAAGCTAGAGACACCAAAATTGGAGGACATGTAGAGGAGTATCCGGGGGGGGGGTCCCATTGTGAGTTTGGTATCTCTAGCTTGCACAAGATCTGTCCTATATACTCCTGAACCTCCTGAACCTTTGCCTGTCAAAATGAAAGCTAAACATCCAGAAGAGGAGGTCCACTGTGAGTTTGGTGTCTCTAGCTTGCACAGGATCTGTCCTATACACTCCTGAACCTCCTGAACCTTTGCCTGTCAAAATGAAAGCTAAACATCCAGAAGAGGAGATCCACTGTGAGTTTGGTGTTTCTAGCTTGCACAGGAGCTTACACTCCTCAACTTGCGTCTGTCAAAATGACTGAGTTTCAGAAGTGTATTGAATGGATTCTGTGCAAGCTAGAGACCTCAAGGTTGCAGGGTACCTCCCCCCAATGCTCCTCTACATGCCTTCCAAGTTGTTGTTTTGAAGTTCTGTAAACATTTTGATTGAGCGGAGACAGCCTGTCTGGGAATGTCTCTGCTAACAAACTGGCACAAACCTCCATGAATAACTTGAAAGTTCGTGAACAGTTTGTGCCAGGTGACCTGCCACGAACTTGACTTCATGAAGCATGAACCAGCCAAAAATTCATTACAAACTTTAGTGATGGGGGGGGGCCACGATGACAGAAGAGTTTAACATGTTGACATTTTGCAAATACATCTGAAATGCATGGCTCAGTTGTTTGTTTCTCAGACTATATCCCAAAACTATTCTGGGAGATGATAGGCAGCAATTTCACTATAGTGTCTCAGCATTCATACAGTGGTTGTAGGTGGCCATGCAGGTTCAGTGCAAAATCCAAGACAAAAGCTCAGTTTAAAAGATATTGTTGGGGAATCAGGGGTCACCTGTGCAAAAAAGTCACATGGCATGGGGGTGACTACAGAGAGGAGGAGGAATTGGGTCAAATCACCTCAAATTCTTCATCTAATAGCAGAGCTTCCACTGTTGGAAAGGGAAAACATGGAAGATCTGCTTATGTTCAACCTTTGTTTTTATTGTTATATTTGTTTTAAGATTGTCTTTGGGGGGGTCTATACTGATATTTGTGTTGTTTTTGTATCTTGGATTAGAAAATCATCTCAGGAAACTGTTGAGGCTTAGAGTTTGTAGGGTGTGCATTATCTAATTAACTATTTGATAAAATGTAGGAAAAGTTTGACAGAAGTTTTTAATAGGAGTTTAAAAGTGACACATCCTTTTTGGGTGGTCCTCAAAAGTAATTCAAAGTGAAATCTTAAGGAAACATTAATAATGGTTTATCAAGCATGAACTTCAGTCAACAAAGATTACCAATATACTTTAAGGCAGCAGTCTTAGTTGGAATTTAATTCTGAGTAAATTTGCATGGGATCAAGGATGATTGTGTGTGTGTGTGTGTGTGTGTGAACTTAGACAGAAGTTCTTAGATAGAAACCACTTGATCAGGCTTGTTAAATAAAACACCTTACTTTCAGTTAGCTGAGACTTTTTTTTATAGAAAGGGACTTTTTATAGAAGGGAAGAGGAACTGGGTTCTTTATTTTCTGCCTGCATCTTTTCCTGCAAGTTTTATGTAAGTTCTATGAATATAACAGTTTTCTGTAAAAAATTAAGTCTTCCTCAGACCAATGCCTTGTTTTGGTCATTCTCTGAGATGTTCCTGTAGCACTAAGAACTCTATTTCACAAAATTGCTCAACACCATACTGCATATGACATACACAAACTATGACCAGGTAAGCAGGGTCAGCTTTGGTTAGTGTTTGGATGGAAGACCACCAGGAAGCCCAGGGTCACTACACAGAGGCGGGCAATGGCAAACCACCTCTGTTCATCTCTTGCCTTGGAAATCCTATAGGGTTGTTGTAAGTGGACTGTGACTTGACAGCACTTTCAAATTCTCTATAAGCAAGAGGGGAGAGAGGTTGAATTCTCCCATCCACACAAACATCAGAGCTTCCCTTTCTCACACATATATATACACAGAGCTGCTATTTGCTCTATACCATGGAAAAAATACAACAGTGCTGGTATAGGTCCCATTTAGGGTTGCCAGCACCCAGGTGGTGCCTGGGTATGTCCAGAGTTAAACTGATCTCCAGACTATAGAGATCAGTTTCCCTGGGGAACTTGCTGTTTTGGAGGGTTGACTGTATGACATTTTATCCTGCTGAGATCCCTCCTCTCCCCAAACCCCACCCTCCCCAGGATCCATCCCCAAATCTATAGGAATTTCCCAACCCAGAGTTGGCAACCCAAGTCCCATTGTGAGTTAACCAGCAGTGGGAGCAAGGCACTGTGCTTAAAGAACTGACATGTGGTAGGAGAGGGAATCTCTCCACAGTAATGACTAATTTGGCTCAGGTGAGGGACTGAGCAAACCAAGTAATATTTGTACTGCAGAATGCCAATCAAGGAATATCTCTGTGTTTATTCCTGTTCTTTTTTATTTTTGTGAAATGATGGGCTACAGGTGGAGAGGGAAGCAGTTTTCACATATACACTGAGCAGCTTCATTTTAAAAGCCTACAGACACCAAAATAGTATAAATGGGCTACAAACTATACAAAACTGAAATTCCCTTGTAGCCCCAAGGCTGAAGGAAGAGCCCACGATATACCTCAAGCCTTATGTTATCCAGGCCTGATGTAAAATGGAGACTGCCCCTCAGCTTCTGTCTTCAAATGATTTCTTCTGAAGTACTCAGCTAATCTCAAAGAACTCTGATAATGCTATTTACACATTCATATTAACTCAAATTGCACTAAGGACTGAACTGCCTGCTTTTGCCTTTTCTCTTTTTGTGTGTGTAAATAATGTGAAAAGAAAACCAGCAAATTCTCATTTACAAAACTCGTGACTTGACGTGTTTAAAATCTGAGCTCCGACTGCTTTGAAGATAGAAGGAATTTAATACTGAGAACAAAGCAAAATTGCTCTCAGAGTTGCACTATTCTGACCACTGTATGAGTCTGAATAGGTATTGATTTGAGGGGAATAAGTTTTGCATTACCCTTTGAAAAGTGCTAATGTAGTTCTTGTCACTTTAAATTAACTTTAGATAAGAGGGACTGACAGAAACATGAAGATGTGTGAACTATATTTGACTGATATTCTGTCAAATATTGCATGGGGTTATGATCCACAACTTTTCCCATCTGCTGCTCAAACCTGAATCCTTGAATGCACAATGGATTAATTACCATATTTTGTTCTGATTTCACTTAGTAGTATAAAAGACTGTGAATGTTAAATGTACTCTTAAAAATGAAAGCAGGCTTGTGGAAATGAATGGAGAGAACACTTTTTTGGTGCATCTGAGCATGCTTGTTTAATTATTTACTACACTTTCCAAAATTAATTTCCAGGCAACATATTTTTAAAGTGCAAACAAAAAACAATCTAGAATCTCACTATCAGAACCATAGAATATACAGAACTGATAAGCTACGGAGATGCCAGTGAGTATGAGGGGACATGTGAGGAAGAAATTGAAAGGAAGAGTGGAGAAGGTCAGAACCATTGGGGAAGCTTGGAGACTATTTAAAAAGACAATCCTAGAAGCTCAGAAAAAAAATATACCGCAGGTTAGGAAAGGCACACATAGGTACAGAAAAAAGCCTGCATGGTTAACAAATAAAGTAATGGAAGCTGTAAAAGGTAAGAAGGATTCCTTTAAGCGGTGAAAAGCTAGTCTCAGTGAGGTTGATAAAAGGGAACACAGACTATGGCAAATAAAATGCAAGTCTGTAATCAGGCAAGCAAAAAGGGAATATGAGGAGCATATTGCAAAAAACATAAAGGCCAACAATAAAACTTTCTTCAAATACATTAGAAGTAGGAAGCCAACCAGGGAGGCAGTGGGGCCCTTGGATGACCAAGGGGTAAAAGGAGTAGTGAAGGAGGATAGGGAAATGGCTGAGAAGCTGGATGCATTGCCTCTGTTTTCACTGTGGAAGAGGAGAAGTGCTTGCCCACTCCAGAAGCACCGATTTCGGGAAGGGGTTTGAAAGACCTGAATCAGATTGCGGTGACAAGAGAGGAAGTCCTACAACTGATGGACAATTTAAAAACTAATAAATCACCAGGCCCGGATGGCATTCATCCGAGAGTTCTGAAAGAACTCAAATGTGAACTTGTGGATTTCCTGACAAAAATATGTAATCTTTCTTTAAAATCTGCCTCCATTCCTGAGGACTGGAAGGTAGCTAATGTCACTCCCATTTTTAAAAAGGGCTCCAGGGGAGATCCAGGAAATTACAGGCCAGTCAGTCTGACATCAATACCGGGTAAGTTGGTGGAAACTGTCATTAAGGAAAGAATTAGTAGGCACATTGATGAACAAAAACAGACTCAGCATGGGTTCTGTAAGGGAAGATCTTGTCTCACTAACCTGTTAGTGTTTTTTGAGGGAGTGAACAAACATGTGGACAAGGGGGACCCAATAGATATTATTTACCTTGACTTCCAGAAAGCTTTTGATACAGTTCCTCATCAAAGGCTCCTGAGTAAGCTCAATAGTCATGGGATAAAAGGACAAGTCCTCTTGTGGATCAAAAACTGGCTAATTAATAGGAAACAGAGAGTGAGTATAAATGGGAAACTTTCTCAGTGGAGGGTGGTAACCAGTGGGGTACCACAGGGATCAGTACTCGGTCCGATGCTTTTTAACTTGTTTATTAACAATTTGGAATTGGGAGTAAGCAGTGAAGTGGCTAAATTTGCAGATGAGACGAAGTTGTTCAGGGTGGTGAAAACCAGGGAGGATAGTGAGGCACTCCAAAGGGATCTGTCAAGGATGGGTGAGTGGGTGTCAACGTGGCAAATGGGGTTCGATGTGGCCAAGTGCAGAGTGATGCACATTGGAGCCAAAAATCCTAAATATAAATACACGTTGATGGGGTCTGAACTGGCAGAGACTGACCAAGAGAGAGATCTTGGAGTCGTAGTAGATAACTCAATGAAAATGTCTAGACAGTGTGTAACTGCAATAAAGAAGGCCAACGCTATGTTGGGGATTATTAGGAAGGGAATTGAAAACAAATCAGCCAGTATCATAATGCCCCTGTATAAATCATTGGTGCGACCTACAGTTCTGGTCGCCACATCTCAAAAAGGATATTATAGCATTGGAAAAAGTGCAGAGAAGGGCAACTAGACTGATAAAAGGGTTGTAACACCTTCCCTATGAAGAAAGGTTAAAACGCTTGGGGCTCTTTAGCTTGGAGAAATGACGGCTGAGGGGTGACATGATTGAGGTTTATAAGATTATGAATGGGATTGAGCAGGTTGAGAAAGAAGTACTTTTCTCCATTTCTCACAATACAAGAACTCGTGGGCACTCCATGAAATTGCTGAGCAGTCGGGTTATAACAGATAAAAGGAAGTACTTCTTTACCCAAAGAGTGATTAACATATGGAATTCACTGCCACAGGAGGTAGTGGCAGCTACAAGCATGGACAATATCAAGAGGGAATTAGATAAACATATGGAGCAGAAGTCCATCAGTGGCTGTTAGCCACAGGGTATAGACGGGAACTTTCAGTCTGGGGCAGGTGGTGCACTCTATTCTTGGTGCTGGAGGGGGCAGCAGTGGGAGGGTTTCTAGTGTCCTGGCCCCACTGCTGGACCTCCTGATGGCACCCGGTATATTTTGGCCGCTGTGTGACAGAGTGTTGGACTGGGTGGGCCATTGGCCTGATTCAACATTGGCTTCTCTTATGTTCTTATGTTCTTATGTTAGTTCATTACTTTGAGGGATAATTAATTTTCACCATTTAATTTTTGATTAAATTGTTCTCCAGTTTAGACAGGGTACTGGAAATAACTAGAAGCATTTTCAAAGATTCCAAGGTTTAGAATTTAACAGGCTCCCCTTCATACCTGTTGTTACTACAAAACAAAGTTTTGAGTCCAGTGACACCTTTAAAACCAACAAAGTTTTATTCCAGGTATAAACTTTTCGTGTGCATACACACTTTTTCAGATACAATGAAGTAAGGGAATTGTCTTATTGATTGTTATATAATAAATTATAATTAAAATGCATTAAAAATTAAATTACTTCCCTGGCCTTTATTTAGGTCACTGGCCAATGGATCTGGAAACTTATTGACAATCAATTATTGGGTAATTTGGCAGGATAGGTTGGGTAACTGTGGACCAGCAGTTCTACGAACTGTAGACTACAAGTGTAACATACTTAGGAGCTGTATTCACCAGATCTAATAGTGGTTTGAGGCCTGCGAAGACCACTAGAGCGGTGATGGCAGGGCAAGGGATACCAGTGCTCCTGGTGAGGGGAAAGTACAGCGGTGGGACTACGCAAAGAGTTAAAGGAAGGAGACAGAGAAGTAGAATACCTTGGCCCCCTTCCAGCCTATGCCCCTAGGACAAATAACCCCCCCCCCGACATTGGTGTTGTGTAACGCCAGGTCTATTAATAATAAGAAAGTGGTCCTTTGGGACTTCCTGCTTGAGGAGAAAGTAGACCTGGCGTGCATGACTGAGACCTGGGTGTGAGATGGGGAGACAGTAGCTCTCTCCCACCTGGCTCCTCCTGGGTTCTTGGTCCTTCACCAATTGCAGACTAGAGGGTGGGGGAGGAGTGGTTTTATTCATATGGGAGGCTTACTCCTTCAGGACACTCCCGCTGCCAAGGATTGCAGGCATAGAGTGTGCTGGCCTAGTGTGGGAAGCCAGGGAGAGCCTGGCAATTTGGCTGGTGTACTGACTGCCTAACGCTCCAGCCAATAGTCTACCATCCCTGATGGAGGCCGTGGCACGCTCGGCATTGGAGCACCCTAGACTGATAGTCTTGGGTGACTTCAATGTCCATGCCAATGATGCGGCCTCCACTCAGGCAACAGAGCTAGTATTGTCCATGGCAGCACTAGGACTGTCCCAATATGTAACAACTCCCATGCACCAGGCCAGACACACGCTCGATTTGATCTTCACAATGGGGGTTACGGTGGAACCAGATCACTGCTTTGGCAGTGCCATGGTTGGACCACTCTGCCCTGAGGACCCGTTTGAATGCTTCACCCTGACCCGGTTTAGGTGGCAAGTATATTTTAGCTCACCTCTGGAGCCAAATGAACCCAATGAGGCTTCAGATGGCTCTGCGAGATCTGATGCCCCCTGGCGTCTCATTAGATGAGCTTGTGGAGGATTGGCACAACTGACTCTCTGCAGCCATCAATGAGGTCATTCCCCAATGGCTGGCACCCTGGTATACGCAGGAGTTGTGGCTGATGAAGCGAGAGCTAAGATGGTGGTGGCATGCCCACAATGAAGCTACAAGAACATCTTATAGGATGTTTATGAGATCCTATGAGATGGCGGTCAAAGCTGCAAAGAAAGAATACTCCACAGCCTTGATTGCGTCCGTGAGCTCACACCCAGCCCAATTATTTCAACTGAATATTTGATGACACTGCCACAAGGCAGGTTAAATGTTAGGGAATTGGACATTGGCTGTGAGGCTGTTGCAAGCTATTTCGCAGATAAAGTCTTATTGCTCCACCATGACCTCCCTGCCACAGTGAGTGAAGTCGAGGCCCCATGCATGTCTTCTTGTCCGGTTATGGATTATTTCAGTCCACTCAGCCTAAAGGAAGTTGACAAACTGTTCCTACTTATACGCCCTACCACATGCCTCCTTTACCTGTGCCCATCATGGCTTATTAAAGGTAGTTGCAATAGGTTTCGGTGTGCCTTAAGGAAATTATTAACAAGTCCCTCTCGGAGGGCTTGTTCCCTGGGACATAAGAACATAAGAGAAGCCAATGTTGGATCAGGCCAATGGCCCATCCAGTCCAACACTCTGTCACACAGTGGCCAAAAATACCAGGTGCCATCAGGAGGTTCACCAGTGAGGCCAATTAAGGACAACTAAGGAGGCTGTGGTTCATCCCCTTTTGAAAAAAAATCTTTGAATCTGGCGCAGTTGGCTAACTATTGACCAATTTCCAACTTGCCCTATTTGGGCAAGTTAATCGAGACGGCTGTAGCAGTCCAATTACAGAGCTATTTGGATGACGTTTCCATTTTAGATCCCTTCCAGACAGATCCCATGGGACAGAGACAGCACTGGTCACCCTCACGAATGACCTTCGGAGGCACCTGGATCGAGGTGGATTGGTGGTGCTGTTGTTGTTGGTCCTGTTGGCTGCGTTTGACATGGTCAGCCATCAGCTACTGATCCACTGCCTTGCTGACAGTGGAATTCAGGGGCTAGCCTTACAATGGCTCGCATCCTTTCTTCGGGGTTGGGGACAAAGAGTGGCATTAGGGGAACAGCTGTCCCAAAGGCATCCACTGATCTGCGGAATGCCCCAAGGGGCAGTACTTTCCCCAATGTTATTTAACATCTATATGCACCCAGATTGCCTGAAGGCATGGGCTTGGGTGTTATCAGTATGCAGATGATACCCAGCTCTAACTGTTGTTGGGTGGCCAGTCTTATTCTACACCAGAAGATCTGGACTGGGCGTTGCAGGCTGTGGCTGGTCAGCTTAGACTGAGCTGTCTGAAATTGAATCCGGTGAAGACAGAGGTCCTGTGCCTGATTTGGGGCAGTCTGGGGGTATGGATCCCACTCCTAACCTTTGAGGGGCCAAAGCTAGTGCCAGTGTTGGACGTTAGGAGCTTGGGAGGACTCCTGGATGCCTCCTTAACATTGGAGGCCGAGATAGCAGCCACTGCCAAGTCAGCCTTTTATCATCTTCAGCTGATTAGGCAGTTGGTTCCCTTCCTCAAGTACGACATTTTGGCAACAGTGATCCACATGATGGTCACCTCATGACTGGACTATTGTAACACTCTCTACATGGGGCTGCCCTGGTCTCATATCCAGAAGCTGCAGCTAGTGCAGAATGCTGCAGCCAGACTGGCTGCTGATAGCATACTGGATTTGTTTCAAGGTGCTGATTTTAACCTTTAAAGCCCTATATGGTTAGGGTGCAGCATACTTAAGGGACAACCTTTCTCCACATGTTCCCCAGAGAGCACTGCATTCAGGGATGCAGAAACAGCTGGCCCTCCCAGGCCCCAAAGATGCCAGGCTGGCAACAACCAGGGCCAGGGCTTTCTCTGTGGCAGCTCCATTTTGGTGGAATGAACTCCCAGAAGAGATCAGGGCCCTGTGGGACCTTTTACAGATCTTCCACCAGGCTTTCAATTAGGAGCTGCACTATACACCAAGGAGTGTCCCTGTGCTCTGGCTTCACCATCTTCATCTCCAGCCTGTACCTTGGTTTACCTCCTTGCTGCCACATAATAAGTGGGGTGATCTGAGCTGTTTTGAACATCATCAGAATATACACTTACCTAAGTTGTTTTTAAATAACTTGTTCTCATTTTTATCAACAAGTTCCAGTACATTAGGAGTATCTGTCCTATATTATAAAAGCAATTTGGAGTGGCAAGATTCCATGCGCTCCCTCAGCCATTGGCCCATCAGCTGCCACTCAAGACTACTTACGTGCTATTGGTTGGGTGCTGGGTCTGCTCCTCTTCCCCACCCACTCCCCTGTCAGAATCCCTTGGAAGATGCAGAGCCCAGCTGCTGGTGACGATGGTGGCTCCGCAGGCCTGCTGTGGCCGGGGGGATCCTGTGTGGCCTCCCCAGGTGCCTCACCCCTCACCTGGGGGTAGGCAAGCCCGTGCCCACCATCCTCCTCCACCTCTGCCCGTGCCCAGGGCTTCCTCTGCCCCCTGCCGGGATGGAGGAAGGAGAGAACCAGTGGTTCCTGGCTTGGGGGGTGACACTCATGCCCAGCCTCACTGGCCCGGCAAGGCCATGGCTGCCCTTGCTGGCCTGCCTGGCCCTGCCTTGGGGGGGGGCCGCAGCCACCCTTGTTGGGCCCATGGTCCCTTGCCCAGTGATGCCGCAGCCGACCATGCTGGGCTGGCAGGCCCTGGCTCGGGGGTGGGGGGTGCCCACCACTGGCCTTGCTGGCCTGGCAGCGCCTTCCCATTTCTCTTTGTTTCCTCCCTCCCCCACCCACCTTCCTTCTGAACCTGCAGGGAGGCCTCTGGGAGGGGTGGCTGGCATCGGCCCTCTCCTTCGGTGCTGCGCTGCCCTGCCACCGGCCTCTGTGCTGTTTCGCCCAGCCTGTGCTCCTCCACGTCTCTGTGGCTCCAGGTGGGTCAAGGGGCACGGGCTGCCTCTAGAGATGGTGGGGTGTGTGGGTGGCCTTCTGTCCTGCCACTGACTCTCTGCGAGTCCCGATGGGGACCGGAACATTGCCAGGTCACAATAAGCAACTCCCCCTCAAGTTGCTCCCACTTGCCTTGCAGGCCCCCGGCCCACTTCCACAAGGGCCCTGCAGCAGCCAGCTATGATGCTTGGGTGCTGGCAGACTTGGAAGCAGCCGAGGAGGAACCGGTGGCACCAGGAGGGCACCCCTCCACCACCCACCCTATTGGGCAAAGATGACAGCACCTCTTCTTCTACTGAACCAGAGGCAGGGAGGGGGCTGCCCACCTAGCACCAAATCCCACCTTCACAAAGAGCTGATGCAGCCTCCCCCCAGTGGTCTGACCATCATGCTTGCCCGAAGCTGGGCGGGGTTGCCTGCTCTTCACACAGCCCCTCTTCTAGCATCCATTGCATTGATTGCCACAATGGGCCTTTCTCCTAATTTTAAATAATTGCTATTTTATATTTATTTGTTTATAACAGGTTTTAAATGTATTTCTATGAAATTTTATGTAAGCCACCCTGAGCCTGCCTCAGAGGGGAGGGCAGGATATAAGCCCAAATAAAATAAATAAATAAATGAAATGGAAGTTACCAGTCCATACATATAGGTAGAGGGTGGGCATAAAATCAGCATACAGCATAATGAAGACATTTAACAAACGCAGGGACCAAATGGAATAACAAGCTTAAGTTACCATTTGTTTTGATTTAATTCTGGGGGGAAACATAGTGAAGGAAATAAATATGCCAAAATTGGAGGTGGATGGGTAGATATATCCTTAATTGTGGAATGCTGAGAGTAATTGACTGAGACCCTGCCATTACTCTACATCTCTCTCCTCTCAAGCATGGAGGCAACCTTACAGCATCTTCTTCTCTGAAGTGGGGAGATTGCCTGTGTAGAGTTATCTCCCCTGTCCCCAGACCAGAGAAATGCATTCCAATCTACCATTCCAAATATGTCACATTCTACTATTCATTACGTTACATTACAATCTATTATTCTAATTTATTACTCCAAATAAGAAATAAAATAAAATAAAGAGGATGTATGGGGGATTAGTGAGAATACAGATGTAAGGACTGAAATGGGTAATTGATTGTTTATGTAGGTTTTATGTATGTTTTAACTATATTTTTAAATATGCACTTTATGTAAGCTGCCCTGAGCCCGCCTTGGCAGGGAAGGTGGGGTATAAATCGAGCAAATAAAATAAGAAATAATAGTATATTTTCCTTCAGTGTTTGGTTCTCCAAATGACACACAACAGCCTGGTCCAAGGTCACCCATCCAGCTTTGGTGACAGAGTGAGTTGCTGCTCATGAGTGGCACACTAGCTGGGATTAGCCCTTGGTGGGAGGGATTTTGGATGTCCTGTTGTGGTTTTTGGGCTGAATGAGCTATGAGAGTGAGAGATTGCTGTTGCTGGATTGGCAGCGTTTGGTCCGTCATGCATCTGTCTGGCAAAAGGGAACGTGATCGGAGGTTGAGGCTGGAACCCGGTCTGCAGGGCTCCCTGGAGTTCTTAACAGGGCCGGCTCACTCACTAGGTGAACTAGACTTTCGCCTAGGGTGGGGCCATCATGGGGTCACCAAACTGAGCCACCCTCCCCCCCCCGCCCCTGCCAAAAGTTTGCGCTATGTGCCCTGGCCACCATCACCTCTTCGCTCCCCTGAATCCCGATGCGACCGCCATCCCTCCTTCCACCAGGGTCACTAGGCCATACATCCCCCCCCGCATGACTTTCTGGATGCTTGCTCCACAGCATGCCCCTTCTCTGCCCCTAGGGCGCAGAACTCCAAGGAGCACAGCAAGGCCCGTGCCGCTGCCACCTGCCCACCCCCAGCATGGCTTTCTGGATGCCCACTTTGTTGCCTCCTCCTCCGGCGCACTCACTGCAAGGCACACACAAGAGACAGCCCGCACCAGCCTGCCGTTAGTGAGTTTGGCGCCCCAGTGGGCCTCCTCCCCCTCTCCTGCAGGCAAGCAGGCACCAAAGGCCCAGCTCATTCACCTGCCCCCCTCTGTGTGCACAGACGGGGGAGCATGGGGAGACCAACGGCACCACTGAGCCTGGTGGCAGGTGAGGAGGTGTCCTGCTTTGCTGGTCCTCCTCATGACGAAAAGGGAGGAAAGACAAGCATGGCCACAGGAACAGACCAGCCTTCCTCGACACTTGGCAGTCCCTTCCACCAACACCATTCCCCCCTGCACAACTCTTCCCGCCTTCGGCCAATGGTGTGTTAGCATCTGGCCTTCACTCCCACAGAGGCAGGGATTGGATGCGGGCTCCCCGGACCACCACCTCTGGCTGCACTCCACAGCTCTCCTGCCTCCAGCCCTGCCCCCGGAGAGCCGTGCTGGGCGCCTGCCGGAGAGGGAGGTCACCCTGGGGTTCTTCTCTCCCTCCACAGCTATTCACAGACCAGCAGGAATGGGGCAGTATCATTTAAAATAAAAAAGGACCAAGCAAAATAATACATCATGCAGGCTCTCATGTTCTCCAGAACCCTTCACGAGACTGGATGTTTAAAAAACACACATTTTGTCTGCAGCCTGTGTAGATTATATAGATCTGCAGTGAGGGGGGGCGCCAGAAGGCAGCCTCACCTAGTGAGCAAAAAAGCTTCGGGCCGGCCCTGGTTCTTAACTCTTAACTCCAGAGCTCCTGCTGCTTGTGCCACCAACCTCATTAGGAAGAAAGGGTCTGACTGCTTTTCTGTCTTCTGGCATTCTGCATATGGGCTGTGGCTACGTGATGTAAGGATGGAGGCTGCTTCAGAAGATGGAGGTTGGCTGCATCTGCCTGGAATGAGGGCAGCACACTTCTCCACAATTGATGGATGTTGATGGGGACTCTGTGGACTCAGGCACCATTGGTATGCTATCCCTGGCACGCTAAGTGGAATTTCTGTCAGTTTTCCCCCACTGTGGAATGAATATAGGATGCTGAACAGTGGCACCAGTACTACATTGCCATGGGTGCACTGCAGGCACTGGCCTCCTACAAAGGGCTGCTAATTTACTGTAGTTATATGTCAACAACATATACTATCATCAAGTTCTGTACTGTGAATACACTAGAACTCTTTCTTTTCAGTGCTTATATTGCACCGAGTATGGCCCAAGTTAGAGGCAGCCTAGATAATAATATAGTTTGAATCTAGATTTAAAGCTTGAAACAAAATTCTTATCAGCACATCCTGCTGAAATGTAAATTTTAATTGGTTGAGATTGTTGTGTGAACTGGTTTTGCAATCTCCCATTGTTGTTTTCTAGAAAGCCAGCACGGTATAGTGTTTGGACTATTTGACTAGAATCTTGGAGACCCAGGTTCAAATTCCAACTCTGTACCTTGGACCAGGTACAACCTTACTAACCTACCTCACAGGTTTGTTGTATAAAATGGAGAAGATTGATAGAAACTAAATAAAAATATAGGAAATGACTTGCTGGTGTCATTCCCTGCCATAGTGTTTCAAAGTACTTGTGTATATGCACAACTTACCATGCAACCACCAAGAATGAGGAATGAGAATTTAGCTCGCACACATCCAGACATTGTGACAGGGAGGCCTCAATTGCAAAGTGGCAAGGCTAGCTCAAGGTAGCCTTGTGCTGAGTAGGGAAGCAACAAGCCATGCCTGGGAGGTGATGCCCTTCAACCAGAATTGCTTTGCCACCAGCACCTCTGGAGCTCACCTTAGATCTGGATGGTACCAAGAAAGCTCTAAGAGGCACATTGCTTCTTGCTGTACTGCCATCTGGGAAAACATGACCTCCAGCAGCCCTACCAGCACCATTGTGGCTGGTCTTTCACAGAAGTGATGGCAATGCATCTACCAGACTTGCCTGCCCCCAGCTGGAAGTAGACAAGACACAGTGGTACTGCTAACTGTGTCCTGGAACCAGAAGTTGTACCCAGGCAGTAATGCTAGCTCCAGACCTATCTTGGTGTTGACTAGGAAGAGATTAGGGGAGGCTATTTTATTTTAAAATATTTTGCCACAACAAACTGTGTATTCACTGTCCCTCAGTAATATTGAAAGGAAATGCAAGTGTATTGGTCCCCTGAGATCAAGCAGGGAGTTCAACAGGAGCAGTCATAGGAGGACTGTAGATGAAGGCTGGATAAAATAGACCTAATGGCCAGAGAAGTCTATGCTTTCAGACTACGATGCTTATAATCTAGAACAATTGATACAGGCTCAAGCCTCAGCCTCTAGATTGGAAGGGTGCAGATTTTACTTAGTTAGGCAACTGGAATTGATATAGACCCACAGATATAGACCCACAGTGTGGTTTGAAAAGCTGCTAAAATCTAGCCACTCTCAAAATAAAATAAATGAAAGCATTCCTCAGGGAGCCAAATAATGCCCAAGGGACAAAGAAATACAAGTAGAATATAAAATCTGTGAAATACTGGTTCGTTTCACATCTACATCAATCCTACTCATGTGAACAGAATTCTGTAACTCTATCAGTTACATACTTAGGGTAATGTATTATGACAATATTCTCAAGGATATAGACCTGCTTGTCATAAAAGTTCAGTGAAGAAAAAATTGGATGCCATCATTCACAGAACCACTCATACTGAGGAAACTGGTAGGTCTTTTAAGATCATGATAAAATTCTGTTTTAGTTAGAGAGTCCTCTGCTATAGTTCTTTTTTGTTTTTGCCATCAAATCATAACTGACATGGAAACCTGGTAGACTTTTCAAGGCAACAGACGTTCAGAGGTGGTTTGCTATTGCCTGTCTCGGCATAGTGACACTGTTATTCCTTGGTGGTCTCCTGTCCAAATACTAACCAGGGCTGACCCTGATTAGTAGATGGCAGCAGTTTATTACAACAATCATCAAATGTTGGTTCATTTAAAACCATTTCTCCTGTGCTTTGGTCTTGTGTTGAGTGAACCCACTGAGGGACAGCAGGATTCCATCCAGTGTTGCCTCACCGAACCTCAACATGTTTATACCCATGGGTACAAGTTGTACCCATGTAGATTGTCTCTACGTAATGCTGCTTTTTGCAGGGCCACACATCATATGTACAGAGCCAGGGTACTCCACATATAAGATTTCTTGCATAATATTTTAAACATCTTTTCATTTCACAAGGAAATTAGGTTTCTTGCTTACCAAGAATTGTAATTTTATTTGGCAAATCACATTTAGGAAAATATGGATTGTTCAAACTCTGGACAGAGCCATATTGTCATGAGAACATCAAGATTATACTTGTGGCTCAATAAGTGCAATAAACCCTTCCTTGGGGGTTAAGGAGTGGATTTTGCATTTAAAAAACTCAGACTGTCCTCTTTCATGTGAAACAGTATATGGTGTGATGAGCTGCCTTGCTTTTGTTGGTCAATTTTTTTTTAAGCCTTACCTTTTTACTTGTTGTGTCTCTTACTTTGCTTTTTTTCCACTAGCATGCCCTTTGGAAGGTACCCTTTCACCCCACAGTATATAACTAGCATCCCAAAGTGGTTTTCAACAAAGGTGCTTTAAGGAAAAGAAAATTAATTACAATAAGGCTGACTCCATTCACTGAGAATTAAATCACCTGATTAAGGGAAATTATGGATGGTATATTATCTTTATTGTTATCTGAAAGAAAAGAAAGAAAACAAAAGGGTTATTAAATGTGTGGGGTTAACATCATTATATCTAAAGATAAAAACCCTGCCTGGAATCACCTTTGAGAGATACTGACTGAAAGCAGTTGCCAGTTCGGTCGGTGGTTTAGAGGGATATTCTATTGCTAAGCTACTAAATAAATCCCCTTTTGCCCTGCACTGCCTCCAGCAAGCCCTTAGCCTTTCCCACTCTTGCTTCCCCACACTGTTCTTCTACTTTCCCTCATAATCTCAGTCCTGATTCTTTCTTTCCCATTCTTGTGAATGTTGGAGTCATGACCTTTGTGGTTTATAGGCCACCAGAGACGGAGCTAAATGTGTTAGCACAGAGTCAAAACAAGTAATAGCTGGCCAATTAAATTAATAATCCATATTGTTACAATGTTTAACCACGGCCATTTCCTCAGTGGTCTGTTTAAATCACAGCCAAGTCCTGACCTATTAAAATGAATAACTGGAATTATGAGAAACTCCATTTAATAAACACAGCAAGGAATGCAACACAATCAAGTATGGAATATTTATTACAGCTTTTAACCGGCAGCTATCAGAGGCTGGATTAATGAAGAAGTGTTGGCAAAACGTTAAAACCTCGATTTCTTTGCAAAAGCAGAGTGGCATGGCAATGGGCAGGATGAGAGCAGAAGCAGGAGATTTGCAGTCTCTCTCACACAAACCTCGGGGGAGGGGGGGAGTGAGGGATCAAAGCAAACAGCTCCAGACAAGTGACTCCGAATACTCCAGGTGTGGTGAGGGGCTAGAGTGCTAGATATGAGCTGCCTCTGGTTTTAAAATTACAACTTCTGGCAGTTGCTCTACAGAACCCACACATAAGCAGTGATGTCAAGTTTCTGTGTCAAAATATTACATGAAGCCCTGACCTGAAAGTGTACAAAAAGAAGGGTCCCCCCCCCCCAATTTCTTTTTATAATAACAAAGAATCAGAATGTCATTTCACGTACGCTTCAAAGTAGATTTGAGATGGTCCATACATTTAAAAAGCATGTTCAAACTACATTGATTTCATCCCTTGTTTTTGTCCCTGGTAACCCTTCCTTCTCCTTTTCTGACATCCATTTGTTGTCTTTCCTCTGCTCACTTCAAATTGTGCACATTTATATTACTAGTCCCTCGGTGTTTGGTCTCTATGAAACACTTTGTACACTGAGGTTCCTACATAAATGCCAACAATATCACAGCAGCAATTTTGAAGCCAATGTGGTAACTGAAATTGTCATAGAATGAGCATATGATAACAGTCTGTTTCTCCATGCAGCCCTATAAATAGTTGTGAGGCAGAGCACCCCGGCCTCAAGGGTTAACATGAATAATAGAGGGCCTGGTCCATCTTGCAGGTGTCACTAATTGGTCTCTTGGCCTTATCAACTTCAAGGTGAGGGATGGAAGTGGCATGATTAGCTTCTCATGAGAACCTGCAGCCTGATGGATGGGGGGGAGGGTCAGGGGTAATGAGGTAATTTTCTAGAGGCGTCTCCTATGAACGCGTTCTGATTGGATGTCATCCTCACCTGATGTTACTGGGCCAAAAACTATAATTTAGCTTAGGCCCTGAAGAAAAGTGTCTAGCTGAGATCCTGATGGACTAAAGGCCTAAACTACAATCTGCTCATATTGCAATTGCCAGCAATGTGCTTTGTCCTCTGACTTTCAAATCTAAGGTTTGTGCCATCTAATGCAAGCCCTGAGCGTGTTAGACAGTTGAGCTAATTTTCCTTATTTTCTTCCTGCATGATTCTGGAGTAGTATGTTAGCTATATAGTAAACCTTTCTATTGATTGAAATTGAAATAAGCTTTATAATTCTTTTTTAAAATAAACACAGTCTGTTTACTTGTGCGCAACTGTCCTGGGACCCACAGGGTTCAGTCTTGAACTCCTTGACAATGGTAATGGGCCTGTGTGGAGGAAAAAGTCAGTATTTTACAGGAACTGGCCATTTTTCATATCTTATCCCATCCCCATAAACTCCACACCACACTACCACCACAGTGGTCTCTTGCCCTTGTTTTATTAAACAAGTGAAAATATTTCTAGCCTACTGAACATTTTCTATGCATTTTTTTTCAGGGTATGAAACATTTTCTGAACATCAAGAAACTTTCATACATCATGAAACTAACTTTGAATCCCCTCAATGGCACTTAAATGCAGTAGCTCCCTTAGACAAATTTGGAAGCATGTAAAATTAGTAAGTATGTTACCTCCAAGGTTGTATAAAGTAAACATATACTACAATATTACTTAACCATTTTTTCTGATGCTATTAATGATGTTATCATTAATATTACAGCTATGAATTAAACAGAACAAAATATTTTAATTTTATGTATGTATTTTGCTTAAGGCCCCTGTACCAGTCTTTCAATACTACAAAAGGTATCAAATCATAAAATTAAAAAATCGTGATCAAATAATGAAACCAACAAAATTGTGATGTACAACTGTACAAATCAACCACAATAGTCATAGACACTCTACCACTTTTTCTCTCAAAAGGTTTCTGGAACAGGAACAGGAACACAGGATTAATTTCATATTTTATCAGGATTAATTGATTTGTTGATTTTAAACTGTATCTTTGGCCCTGGTCATACGGGAGGATTTGCCCCATGAAACGGACAGGTTGAGGGTGCATCAGATGGGCATGATCATACGGCAATATCTGGGAAGCATAGCGCACCCGTCACCAACCCATACTGTTGGCCCGAAGAAGTGGATTTAAAAAGTACCAGCAAAAGGGTAGTAACAACTGGAAAATGTGGGTCGCAGGCTAGCGTCGGATCACGGAAGCGGACTTAATCCAGCACATCCGGCACGTGCATGCATCCCATCACACTGGATGTGTTTTTTCCAAGCCTCCACAGTATGTGAAGAAACATAAGATTGCGCATGCACAAGAATGCGAAAGCAAAACCCTGTGATATGCTTCAACATCGCCATGTGATCGCTGGCTATTGACGTCTGCGCGGCATCTCGGGGACCCGTCTGATCGTGCTACTGCGCATCTTTTTGCTCCAGCTCTAATTTGCTTCTCTTCAGCGGCACAATATCCTGCTCGTGTGACCGGGACCTTTCTATGTTTTAATCTATTGTAAACCACTCAGAGCCCCGTGTACTCAGGGATGGGGCAATCTCTTCCAGGAAAATGACAGAGTTGTACCAAAGAGTTTCCAGTGATTCTGAGAGAGGGGGGACATCACTCCCAGGTTTTCCCAGAAGTGATGTCACTCCATTGCTAACAGCATTTATTTTTTTCTCTTGCCAGCCACTGAAGTGCTAGTGGGCATATGGCAACCCTAGAAGAACATAATTTAGAGGCCATCAACATATCCTCAAAAGGAGAAGAAATTAAATTTAGCAGAACCTCACATAACAACTTGAGGAATTAGAGTGGTTCACTTGGGAGCAGGAGGTCCTTTTTATTCCTGGGTCCACACCATTTATACCTTCAAAGGCTAAAAACTAAATGGTATATAGTAGAGCTGTGCAGAAAAGAGGGGGGGAATTAATTTAGATTAGGTTCTTGTGTTATTTAATACCTTGAGCTGTGATTTTTAATGTCAGTCTTATTAGGAAATCAATCAAATATTCACTTGCACTGCTTTAAATGGAAGACATATTTCTGGGCATAACTCCTCCCATAAATTGCAATGAAAATCTCAGAGACTGCACTACTCACATAAAAGAGTGTTTCTCCCAAATTCAGACCAGTAAGGGAAAACATCCCCTTTATAAAGGGCAGCATTCATTTTCCAACCTGTGGGTCTTGGCCTGAAAGTAGGTCTCAAAACTTGTGAAACTGGGTGCCAGGCTTTTGCAGTTTTATTGATCTTTTTTTTTTTATGCGGGTCACCATACAAAGTAACTTTGGATTTGTGGATCACACTACCAAAAAGACTGTGAACCATGATGCAAGCATTTAAAACTCTTCCATACAGACAAAGCACAGGGCAGTATGAATGAGCTTTTCTTTCTTTGTCAGGATTCTCAAATGGAGTGGTGGGGGTCTGGGCTTGGATTTTGTTTGTGAGTTTGCATTTACAAGTGGAATGCACAGGAGAAGGAAACGAAACCCTGTCCCCCCCTGTACTTTACTGCATTGAGCTGCATTTCTTTCTGCATTTTTCCTCTCAGCCTAGCTGACTTTGTGTCAGCATCTATCAGTTCCTGGCTGAGATGCTTCATAGTGCAGGGAGGTATGGTGGGGAAGAAAGGCCATACATTCCAACACCAGTTAAAATAGATCCTCTTCTTTACACATAAATGGATGGACTTGTATTTCTATTACTCCCCCCAGTCCCTACAGTCCTGCCAGCTGCCAGTGTTCTTGGGGTACCCTTGGACCCAGGCCTACCACTAGATAAGCAGGTGGCAGCTGGGATCAGGAGAACCTTTTATGACTTTCAACTGTTTATCCAGCTGAAGCCTTACCTGGGGCCAAAGATATCTGGCCACTGTGGTGCATACCCCGATTTCATCTAGATTAGATTATCCCAATGCATTCTACACGTGGCTACCTTTGGAAAGTGTTCCAAAACTTCTGTTGGTGCAGAACACTGCAGCCAGGATGTTGACTGGAGTGCGTTGGAACCGTGTCACTCCAGTCTTGGCCCATCTGCACTGGCTCCCAATCTGTTTGTGGGCACAATTCAAGGTGCTGCTGCTGACCTATAATGCCTGTATGGCTTAGGACCAGCATACCTAAAAGACTGCCTACTCCTTATGAACCTACCTGACTGCTTATCTTTGGAGGCCCTGCTTTGAATGCCCTTGCTTACTGATATTAAGTGTGTGACAATCTGAGACAGGGCCTTTTTGGTCCACGGAGACACCTGCCTGTCCCCTTCTGTTACTATCTTCCACCAGTGGGTGAAGACTTTTTTGTTTTGTCAGGCATTTCCTCAGTGATTTCATGTGCTATATTTTGTTGTTTTATAAATGTGTATTTTATTGTACTGTATATGTATATTGTACTGTGTATATGTATATGTATTTTCATTAAGTGCCTTAATGATGTTTTTGTTTGATTTTAGTGGTTTTTAAGATATCTTTTTATTGTGTATGTTTATAATCTGTTAGCCACCTTGGTGGCCTGATCAGGGCAGAAAAGCAGGGTATAAATTTTGTAAATAAATAAATGTGCAAGCATGTCTTTGTCTCTTTCCCCTGCAGCAAGCAGACTTTGCTGGGGGAGGGAGAGCTAGCTATCAAATAGTTTCATAAGGGATCAGGCAGTCACGACAGCCCCATCCATTTCCCTCCCTCAAAGGCAAGATTTTCCCTCCATTTTTCTTTCCCTTTACTGACTGAGCTGCTCTAGTAATGTGTTTTCTTCTTTGCTAAAGAACTCTGGCTGTCCCACCCTGTCACAGCACAATATTTTGGCTGTTAGCTCAGCCCAGGAACCTCAGAGAAGGGTGGGGATCACCTTTGAATTTAAACCCCTTAAATAGCACTTGAGGTGTTTTGAAATTCAAAAATAACAACATATTTTATTTCACATAGAGTGGAAAGGTCAGGTGAAATCAGGGTTTGAAAATTCTGAGGTAAAACTAGTACGTACACAGACTTTAGTTCTTATGTTTCAGGCTAATGAGAGTTTCTTACACTATTCACAGTGACTTAAATCTTTATGTTGAGAGGCTTTTTCCCAGTGTTTTCCCAAACACTCTAGTACACTTTCTTGGAATATTAACTGACTCTTGGTTTCCAGAAGGCTGGTGCATGCTTTCCAGTACCCAAGCCCAGTATTTGTCTTGAGTTTTTAACAAGAGAGCCAGTTTGGTGTAGTGGATAAGTGCGCAGACTCTAATCTGGGAGAACTGGGTTTAATTCCCTACTCCTCCACTTGCACCTGCTGGATGACCTTGGGCAAGCCATAGTTCTGGCACAGCTGTTCTTGAAAAAGAGCAGTTTTTGTCCAAGCTCTCTCAGCCCCACCTACCTCACAGGGTGTCTGTTGTGGGGAGGGGAAGGGAAAGGGAAAGGAGTGTATAAGCCACTCTGAAACTCTGAGTGAAGGATGGGGTATAAATCCAATCTCTTCTTCTTCTTCTCAACTGACTCTTAAGGTCTCTAAAGGCAATTTCTAACGACACCAGACCAGGGGTCTCTGCACTCTTCAGGGCTAACTCTCCTTTTGACTGGGTAGGGGAATTCTCCTCTCACTTGCAGTTTTAACTCCTTTCTTTGGCCGAAATGGGAGTCTTCGCCTAACTTCTCAAACTTTCTTGCCAGTATTCCATCTGTGTAAAACTGCTCTCAGCTAAGGCTGAATTCCAAAACTGGCAGTACTCAACTCTTCTCAGCTAGGGCTGAAATCAGACTGAATTCAGTCAAGGCAGAAATCTGACTGAATCACTCCTCAGCATGCAGCTCTCTCTAGACTTTCTCTGCTCAGCTGATGCAAACCAATCAGATTGCTTGGAGCAGCCTGTCACTCAAGGTTCTGTTTCTGTGAAGAATTAACCCTTCACAATACTTCAGCTGTTTGTACAGCACTTCTTCTTGTTGTTGTTGTCGTTGTTGTTCAGTCGCACAGTTGAGTCCGACTCTTCGCGACCCCATGGACCAGATTACGCTAGGCCCTCCTGTCTTCCACTGTCCGCTGAAGTTTGCTCAATTTCATGTTCGTTGCATCGATGACACTGTCTAACCATCTCATCCTTTGCCGTCCCCTTCTTCTTTGACCTTCAATCTTTCCCAGCATCAGGGTCTTTTCCAGTGAGTGCTCCCTTCTCATTTGGTGGCCAAAGTATTTGAGCTTCAACTTCAGGATCTGGCCTTCCAGGGAACAGTCAGGGTTGATTTCTTTTAGGATTGAATGATTTGATCTCCTTGCAGTCCAAGGGACTCTCAAGAGTCTTCTCCAGCACCATAGTTCAAAAGAATCTATTCTTTGGCGCTCGGCCTTCCTTATAGTCCAACTCTCGCAGCCATACATTACTACGGGGAATACCATTGCTTTGACCATGCGGACTTTTGTTGGCAAGGTGATGTCTCTGCTTTTTATCATGCTGTTTAGGTTTGCCATCGCTTTCCTCCCAAGGAGCAGGCGTCTTTTAATTTCATGGCTGCAGTCACCATTTGCAGTGATCTGGGATCCTAGGAACGTGAAGTCTGTCACTACTTCTACGACTTCCCCTTCTATTTGCCAAGGAGTGATGGGGCCAGATGCCATGATCTTAGTTTTTTTGATGCTGAGCTTCAAGCCCACTTTTGCGCTCTCCTCTTTCACCCTGAGCAAGAGGCTCTTTAGGTCCTCTTCACTCTCTGCCATCAGAGTGGTATCGTCTGCATATCTGAGGTTATTGATCTTTTCCCCAGCAATCTTAACTCCAGCTTGTGATTCATCCAGGCCAGCATTTCGCATGATGTATTCTGCATATAAATTAAATAAGCAAGAGGAAAATATACATCCTTGTCGTACTCCTTTTCCTATGCTAAACCAATCAGTTGTTCCATATCCGGTTCTAACTGTTGCTTCTTGACCCTTATACAGGTTTCTCAGGAGACATGTGAAGTGGTCCGGTACTCCCATCTCTTTAAGAACTTGCCATAATTTATTGTGATCCACACAATCAAAGGCTTTAGCATAGTCAATGAAGCAGAAGTAGATGTTTTTCTGGTACTCTCTTGCTTTCTCCATAATCCAGCGAATGTTGGCAATTTGATCTCTAGTTCCTCTACCTATTCGAAACCCAGCTTGTACTTCTGGCAGTTCTCTATCCACGTACTGTTGAAGCCTAGCTTGTAGGATTTTGAGCATGACCTTGCTAGCGTGTGAAATGAGTGCAATTGTGCGATAGTTTGAACATTCCTTGACATTGCCCTTCTTTGGGATTGGAATGTACACTGACCTTTTCCAATCCTGTGGCCACTGTTGTGTTTTCCAAATTTGTTGGCAAATTGAGTGCAGCACTTTAACAGCATCTTCTTTTAAGACTTTGAATAACTCAGCTGGGATACCATCACCTCCACTAGCTTTGTTGTTAGTAATGCTTTCTAAGGCCCATTTAACTTCGCTTTCCAGGATGTCTGGCTCGAGGTCATGGTTATCAAGGACATCGAGGTCCTTCTTGTATAGTTACAGCACTTCTAAACTTCTTAAAAGTGCACTCCAACACAGCAGTCCATCAGGTACCAACCTCTGTAATACAACATATGTATTACAACATTAGCAAGCAAATCTATGATCCTGCCTACAAGGCAATAGATGCATCTCTAAAGAACAAAAATGGTCTTACAAACATAAGCCAAGTTTTAAAAGAATAAAAAAGACAATCCATGGCAATCAGTTTTCATGAACTGTTGTTTTATCAGAGTGATACAGAACTATCTCTTTTCAGGCCTGATTTACCCTGTGCTACAGTTTAGAAGAACTTGAAAAACCCTTAATTTTCATTTTTCTGCATCTATTACAAGAACATCTTCCCCTCTGAATGAAATTTGGGGAATACCAAAATTCATGTTTGACTTATATACAAAACCTTTCCAAGAGTTCTAGTTAGTGGCAGGGTTTCAGTTTGAAGTTAATAAATGTATGACTGTTATGAAAATAGGAAAGACAGGATCCTTCATAACAATCCAAGGGGAAAGTGAAGGGGATGAGTAGTGGGAGAACTAAAGTGGTAAGAAATTTAAAATGCTACAGAATATATAAATGCTGCTGTGGCAGAATGAGCCTGCTCTGGCTAGTAGACCTTTTCTGCCCTGCCTCCCTAGGGGTTCCCAACTCCCTGGAGGGGCTTTTCTTTTACTCTCAAGTAGCCCTTTGCCACCACCGGATCAATTTAGGGGTTCCTTAAATCAGCTGGTGCTGAACAGTAGGGAATCCCTAAATTGATCAGGTGGTGGGCTACTTGAGAGTAGAAAAGCACCTCCAGGGAGTTCCACCCCTATGAGAGCAGGGTGGAACAGGGCCTGCAGGCCAGAGCAGGCATATTCTGCTATAATTTGGTGGTAGTGGTGGGATAAGGACAAACAGAGAACTTGATTGGCCAGGCATTTTGAATTTTGCACATGCATGCACACAGAGAGAGCAACAGAAGTTTCAGAGTTTTTATTCCCCTTGGGTCAACTGGCATGGGGACAGATCAGACTAGCTAGGATGGAGTTTGAGGAGCCACTGAAAATAATTAAGATGACAAAGCAAGAACTGCAGGATGAATGCAAGAAACAGGATACAGATTATAACAACAGGGCTGCAGATGAGATGAGGGCTCTCTTGCTAAGCGCTGGCAAGTCCCTAGGGGCAGCTGCAACTGAACAATTGATCTGGTTTAGCACCAGCTGGTGCCAACTTGAGGCTGGCTGTCCTTTACCATACATTTTGGCTCCTTGGGGAGTTTGCAATAACATTTGTCTAGTACCACTGACTGGAATGAAACCTCAAAGTCCCCTACTTTTGCCTCTTCCACCCATCTCCTTCCCATCTCACTCAGTTTTACCACATACTCAGAATAGGTTTGCATTGCTTTGGGGACCCAAAACTGCTTTCAAAAGTGGTCAGTCCCCAGTTTGAACCTTTTAAACACTGTGGTTTTGAAATCTTTAAAAGTTACTCCCCCCCTCCATCCTGGGCATTCTGCGGTATCCTCAGTTTCTGAATCTCTAGCTCCTGGAGCCTGGCCTCATCCAGCTGGCTTGTGCACTCAGCTGCAGCTGCCCCTAGGGACTTGCCAGTGCCTAGCAAGAGAGCCTTCATCTCATCTGCAGCCCTGTTGTAATAATCTATATTCTGCTTCTTGCATTCATCCTGCAGCTCTTGTTTTATCATCTTAATTATTTTCAATGGCTATTCAAACTCCATTGTAGCTAGTCTGATCTGTCCTACTCAAGGGGGGAAAATGAAACTTCTTTTGTGCTCTCTCACTCAGCATGTGTCAAATTCAAAATGCCTGGCCAATCAAGTTCTCTGTTTGTCCTTATTCCACCACTACCACCAAATTGTGGCAGAACATGGCTCCTCTGGCCTGCAGGCCCTGATATACTCTGCCCTCATAGGGGTTCCCTGGAGGGACTTTTCTTTTACTCTTGAGTAGCCCACCACTACCACCTGATCAATTTATGGATTCCCCACTGGAAAGATCAGGACCCCCAGCTCCCCTCCTAAGCTCTAAGGCCTTGCCTCTGTGTCTCCCACTGCCCAATGCCTGGCAACTGCAAGGACAGTTTACTGCCCTGAGCACCCTTGGATAGCTGCTTGCCAACCCCCCTGGAACCCCTTTTAAAATAGCATGTCTGGAATGGTGGAGGTATATGTGGTAAAGAGAATCACTTCCAGTATCACAAGTTAAAGTATTTATTAAAAAGAAAATGTTCACAAGCATACTTTTAGTGCAGCACCAGATTTGAGCAAGGAAAAACAAAAGAAATTTGTCAAAACACAGATCCTCTGTCCCTCTGTACATGCCCTACCTGACAGTAAAATCTAGGACAGACTTTTTAGCTTAGCTGTTCTAGTTCTCTACAGAGTTTTAGTTACCTTCAGGCTCCCTTCAGATGTCCAGGCCAACTGCATGGTCAATGACTACGTGCTCACAAACCAGAGCTCAGAGTTCTCCTCGAAACAGCATCCCAAAGAAAAGAGGGCTACTTCCTGTTGCACTGGGATTTTACCAAATCCCTGTCTCCGCCCACTAACCAGGTCAGGTGGGGCCAGAGCTCTTCCTGATGGTCTCTCCAGCATTCTCAGTCCTCCAAATCTATTACCTGCTTGGAGAAGTGGGGGTGAACTGGCCCATCCCATTGTCTTTCCTGCTAGAACTATTAACATATCTTAAGAGATGCATCTGGAAGGCCATGGGCTATTTTCCTCCCCCTCCTGCTTGTTCTTAGCCCAGAGGGGGGGGAATTGTTAAAATGTACAGGGGAAGCCTTGCTCATTGCCAGCCTTCCAGGAGACAATGCATTTCTTCACAGCTGCATATTAATATTTTTTATTTTATTCTGCTTTTTAATCTGTCATGCATCTTCTCTGAGGTGCAATGAAATACATGTTGTCCTGTTGTAAATTCTGACTTAATTTACTCCCAAACAACACAATCTGGCTCAATACAGCCTGACAGAGAAAAATAGGAATTTGCTGATCAAAGATCAAAGTATATAGTGCTCCACCTTTAATCCCTCCCACCCTATTAAGACCCCCTTTTAGATCAGCTCAGAAACAAATTTCCCACACATCAATGATACATCTGTAATCAATTTCAAATAGCCCTTTGCATAGGGATGCAAATCTTAGCTTTCTCCTAATAAAGCATTTTAGAAGATGGATGTACTGATCTGTTATTATTAAATGAAAAGTGGTCTCTTTTTAATCTAGAGATGCGGGGGCGTAAGTAACAGAGTGAATCAAAGGCCTGGTCTATTTCTCTTCCTAATTATCAATAGTGTTTTATAATCTTATTAATATTGATACACAGTATACTGAAGATCTGTTAACGTATAATGTATGTGGAGGATAATTAACGAGATCCGAGTCAGATCAATCGCCTATTTGACAGCAAACGGTGTGTGGCTTATAAATTATACATATCCTAGGTATGGCTAGAAATGTTTAAAGTTTCAGTCCAATCCTTCCACTTAGAGCACTGGGGGAAAGTGATGAACTTAAAGGCGCAATCCCTTGCCTGCTAGGTTTATACTGTACACTCGGAGGAATAAGTCTTATTTAAAAATCAAAAGAGCTCCATTAACTGCCAAGATCTCAAAGCAGGCTGGAAAACACACCTTCTTCTTGTGAAGTGCAGCAAAACAAAAGGCAAAACCTTGTAAGAAAACGACTGATTAATGAAATTGAGGAGATTTTTCCCCCTTTGATTTAAGAGACAAGGCAGCAGGCGGGATGTTCCAGATGACAGATCTCATCCCATGTCTTTGCACTGGCCTTTAACGAGGTTAGACTTTGCCAGAGCAGTAAATACAATTAATAATCTCAATTAATATTGCATGCTTTGGTAAGTCTGAGGGCATAAAAGCTTTTTTGCAGATTACTGTACATTCCCCAAAGCGCACAAGTGGAGTGATGAGAGGGGAAATGGGGAAATACAACTTCCCTTTGTGTATGTGTGTGGTGGTTGTAACTAAGGTAAATGGGCTGAGATGAAAGAAAATGTCAATTTTAACAAAAATAACATTATTACTATTAATAATTTACCTAGGGGATATGACCCAATGTGTTAATAATACTTCAAGGATGTGAAATTTCACCAAAGAGGAAAAGATGCTTCTGATTTTCTTTGCTCTTGCATGTTAGACCCTGAGATAGGATCCAAAGGGTTCACATCAATTCCATCTAAAGTATACCATGTGGAATCAATTCTGCTCTTTAATTATGATCTAAACAAGACAGAAGTGTTATGGGTAATGGTAATTTGAAAAGAGAAGTTCAGTAACTACAGCTATTCTTGAAGAAAGCTAACTTGGCCAAAAGGGTTGGTAATATTCATACCAGAGTACTGTAACACATTGTACATTAGACTGTCCTTGGAAATTGTATGGAAACATCTACTGCTTTAAAACGTGACTGCAAGATCTTTACTGAAATGATCACATAAAGTCAGCTTCTGATCTTAACTGAAGGAGCTGGGGGTTTTTTACATTTAAATATCCAAATGGCTTTGATTCAGAATGACCTTCACCCATAACAACTTGCTCAGGCTTTGAGAAATGTTTATGGCAAGGGTGTCGGACTCATTTGTTATGAGGGCTGGATCTGACATAAATGAGACCTTGTTGGGCTGGGCCATGTGTGTCACAAAATGTAATGCCAGGTAGCGGGAATATAAACTTTATAAAGGACACAAACACAAAGGGTTTTTTTTACTTAAAATAAAAACATGCTTAAAACATTATTCTGTTTATTTAACAGTGTCTGATAAGTGACACCTCTTGCTCTGAATTATCGTATCAAAATGTCTGTGCTGTTGCAATCTTGAATATGCTGTTCAGGTGTGTATCTGTAAACTGCAAGCCTACGATAATGCAGCAGCAGCAGAACTGGAAGACGAAGCAGAAGACAGCCAGTTCCACTGTGGGCCTGATCCAGCCGCCAAGCCACATGTTTGACACCCCTGGTTTATGGTGCCTTTATGGGGGAACCAGATTTAACTGAGTTCAGATTGGCTAGGTGATGGCAGGGCTTTTTACACACGTATACACAGAGGAAAAAAATAGGGTATTTCCTGTCCTGGGAGGTACACTGGTGCTATCCCTACAGGCCTTTCAGACTTAATTAAAGACTTATATTTTGGAAGTACTTTGAACTGAACTGAAAGAAATGATACTTCTTGTTTTTACTCCATGCCTACTTTTATGCAATGGGAATTTTATCATTGTTTTAGAAATTAAATTTGTTTGTGAACTGCTTTGAGAACCTCAGCAAGGACAATGGGTGAGAAAAATTTTGAATCTATAATAATAAAATGATCCAACTGCCCCTCCATGGCAGGCATTCTTCCTCAGAAAATAAAGTTAGACCAAAATCAATCAGTGGATTCAGGACTGTGAGAGTTGCAATGCCAAAATATGAAAGGAATCAGAACATCTTTGTCCACATAATCTCCAGATACCCCCATCCCAAGTGTTTTTGCATTGGGACCTGTGGTTGTCTGGCAGACATAATTCATCATGAAATAAAGCTAGGAGCTTCAAAATTTGCTGCTATCTCCACAATGACAGTGTAAGTTGCAGTACTCAAAATGAAGGGAATTGGAACATCCTGGGCCAGATTATCTCCGCACACCTTCCCTGCTATTTGCAATGGAAGCTAAGGTCTGGGGCAGGCACAATTCATCCAGAATAAAGCTAAGAGCTTGAAAATTGGCTTCATGGTGATAGTGGGACTTCCAGTGCCAAGACTGAAGGGAATAGAACCATCTAGGCACAGATCAGCAGCCAAACATCCCTCTGGCATTTGCAATAGAAGCAAAGGTTTACTCAGGTGGAGTAAAAAATAAAACGGATTAGAAAGTAGCTGTAGGAATGATAAAATGCACAAAATGATGGGCAGAAGGCATATAATGAATACACTGAGGCACCTAGAATTCATTGCGAAGTGTTAAACAAATGTGGATGCATTATGAAACTCTCCACAACAACTAATCAGAAGAAACGATGGCTCATAGGTAAATAAGATCTAAATGTGCAAGAAGTTCCAAATCCAAGAACAGCCATGCTGGACCATACCAACTGCCAAACTAGTCCTGCATCCTGGCCAATGTGATTCTTCCAGAGAGTTTAAAAGTAAGGTATGGAAACTAGACTTATGCATTTCTTTTACTGTTAATTATAATAATCACAAAAATGGGGTGTTCATAATTATCGTAATCAATATGAAAACATATCTCCCATCTGAAATTGAAAACAAATCAGCCAGTATCATAATGCCCCTGTATAAATCATTGGTGCGACCTCATTTGGAATACTGTGTACAGTTCTGGTCACCACATCCCAAAAAGGATATTATAGCATTGGAAAAAGTGCAGAGAAGGGCAACTAGAATGATAAAGGGGTTGGAACACCTTCCCTATGAAGAAAGGTTAAAACGCTTGGGGCTCTTTAGCTTGGAGAAACGACGGCAGTTAGTATGTGTCATGTCATATAGTTGTGATCATTTAATTCTAATTCAGAATTATTTAGGTTAGCATGAGGTATTCCATTATGGAATATCTGGTCTTCAATGGGCTCATCAGCTGTTAAAGCTGGTAGCACCAATTCGATGTGTATGCACAGTCCTGAATCAGCAACATGAACCACTCATGAAACACTTATTTGAATGTGTGGTTTACAATAGATACTGCTTTTGTTGGATCATATTGGATCATGGGATATATCAGACCAAGAGATCATGCAGATTCTTTTCAGGAATAATTTAAGTGTCTATGGACTAGGCATTTGCAAAAATATGGAATCAGAATGGATGTGCTTTGTATTGTGATTCACTATTACAATGAAACAAGCAATTATTTACCAAAGTATACAGAATGCAGGTCACACTCTTGATCTGGTGTTCTGCATTGGGCAGGAGGGAGGTGATCTGGAGGTAGGGAGACTAAAGATGGTCCTCTTGTCATGGACAGATCACTACAGGGACAGCAAAACTTGACAGGGGTGGGGATCAATTAAGCCTGATGGACCCAACTAGTTTCAAGGGGCATTGGGGGATTTTACTATAGATATGGTTGCTGCTGCTGTTGATGCCCTGGTTGGCCTTTGGAATGACACAGGCAGTTGACATGATTGCTCCTAGATGCCCTCTAAGAGCCCAGGCATCCCCTTGGATTACTGAAGGGCTGTAGATGATGGAAGGACAGGAGAGATAGCTAGAGTGACAGTGGAGAAAGACTTGTGATTAATCTGACAAGGTGTGGGCTAGAGCTCATTTTGAAACCTAGACTGTGGCAGTGAGGTTGGCGAAGAAACAATATTTCTCTGCCACCTTTGTATCCATGCAGTGTAGACCAGTGGAATTCTTCCATGTGGTCAGAGGCTTAATGGGTTCTGGCCTGTAAGAGGAGGTGGACTGTTCTTACACCTGCTGTTATTGTTTGGGACAACACATTTTGGAAAAATCTCTCACAACTGTTCTGACTTAGACTCTACATTAGCAGTGTGATTGGATGGTCTAAGGATACTGACTTGTCTATTTGTGTGGGATATCTTTCAGCTTGTCCAGTTTGAGGATGTGGACAGGATGCTTAGAAGTTGGAGACCTACCACCTGCTTCCATGACCTTTGACCATCCTGGCTGCCTAAATCTGCTGGAGGAGAGATTGGTTGATTGGATCCCGGAGACAGTGGCTGCAGTCAGATGACAAACTTAGTACAGTCTGGCCCTGCCTCTAATTAATCCAGGGTTGGGGAGGGGGTGTAATTGAGAGTTTTGATTAGACATCTTACTCTTAACCCACTTTTCCATGTGCTCACCTCATGGCTGATTGATCAGACACAGCAACTACAGAGTGGGGCAGTTGGACACCTTTTAAAAATTATTTGTCTTTTGAGCATGCACATAAGCACATATTGGAAGCAGCGCTTCAAACTCCTGGCAACATGGTGGTGGCTGGTGACCATTGGGATTGCTGGAAGAGGCTGCTGGGATATTTAGTGCAGTGTGGAAAAAGTTTGAAACTGTGCTTTGGAAGTTTTAAAAAGAAAAACACAGTTTTGAGAAGCTCAAGAGAGAGAGAGAGAGAGAGAGACATCTGTAAAAAATAAACACGCATGCAGCACTTCATAGCCATGGTGCAAAGGGAACGTTCAGAACAGAAATAGGAACGTTCAGACTTCCCAAACAGCTTGCAAGCACGATGGATTGATCAAACTTCCAGAGATGCAGGTTGAGATTGCTGACACCAGGAAGGACTGGACTTTTCCCTGGTGTCAAATAACTCTGATTCGAAGACTGATGATAATGGGGTGCCAATGACTGAGTAATGGGAGACAGATGTTGCTGTCTGATTCTGCATTTTAAATCTGAAAGGGAACAGCAATGACACTGGATCAAACAGCTCATCTGATCGCAGCCAGTAAATGCCTCCCTGAGAAAGGAGATGATAACATTGCCCTGAAGCAGGCAGTACACTCCTAAAGGAACCTACTCTGGATCCTGGATAATTGAATAACTACTACCAAGTTTCAAATATATGATTCTCGAGCAAGGTGATTGAATGAGTGGTAGTGGAGCATCTTCAGAGATTCAGGAATTAATTGGATTGTTTGGATCCATTCCAATCTGGTTTCAGCCTGGTTACAAAACTGAAATGGCCTTCTTTGCCCTGGATTGATGAATTGTGCCTGGGGGAGTGTAATCCTGTTAATTGTCTTGGATCTCTTGATCATAGTATCCCTTTGGACCACCTTTCAGAGTTGGGCTGGGAGGCATTGTTTTGTGGTGTTTTTAGCTGTATCTTAAAGGTAGGTGTGACGGACTATGAAGAGTTAATTCTTCACAGAAACAGAGGGCCTTGAGTGACAGGCTGCTCTAAGCAGTCTGATTGGTTAGCATCAGCTGAGAAGAAAAGTCTGGAGAGAGCTGGATGCTGAGGAGATTCAGTCAGATTCCTGCCTTAACTGAAAAGAGAAGTATACTGAGACCATCTGAGAGTAGCCCTGACAGAAAAAGGGTTTAGTGCTGACAGAATCAGATTTTTACCTTGACTGAACACAATCTGAATCCAACATTAGCTGAGAGCATTTGAACACAGACAGACAACTGGGTGGAAGTTTGGCAAGGAAGTTTGGGTAGAAGAAGAGAAGAGATTGGATTTATACACCACCCTTCACTATCCAAAGGAGTCTCAGAGCGGCTTACAGACTCCCATTCAGGCCAAAGGAAAGGGGATAGATTTTATAGGGAGAGAAGAAAATCCCCTACCCAGGCAGAGTTATCTCTGAGGAGTACAGAATTCCCTGGTTTGGTGTGATTAGAAACTGCCCATTAGAAACCTTAACAGTCAGTGAACAACTCAAGAAGTGTACAGGCATTCCAAGACAAGGGGTTGGAGTACTGGGAAGAGGGTACCAGCCATCTGGACACCAAAAGAGTCAGCGCTTACTCAAATAAAGTGAACTAGAGTGTTTGGGAAAACACTGCAACAAAAGCCTCTCATCATAAAGATCTTAGTAATTGTGAACAAATTAAGAACCTCTCACTAGCCTAGTATATAAGATCAAAAGTCTGTGCTTGAACTAGTTTTACCTCAGTAATTTCAACCCCTGATTTCACCTGACTTTTACTTTAATGTTAAATAAAACTTTTTGTTATTTTTGAATTTTAAAAGTTTCTCAAGTGCCACTTTCCATGATTTAAGTTAAAAGGCAATCCTGTCCCTTCCCTCAGGGTCCTGGGCTGAGCAAATAGTTAAAGCATATCTTATTGACAGGGTGGGGAGAGAAGAAAACACATTACCAGGGCTGCTCAATTCAGGGCAGGGCCAGAGAAACAGAGGGAAAATCTAGCTTCTGAGGGAGGGAAGTAGAAGGGGTCCATCACAGTAGGTTTCAGAATGTGATGCTATTGGACTGTCACTTGGCCCTGTTGCCTCTGGCCTCTACTTGAAGCCTCTGGGAGAGGTTATCTAGAGATTTGGGCTGAGTTGCCACCGATATACATATGACACTCAGCTCTATTTCACACTTCCAGAAGATCCTAGAGAGATTAGAAATAGGAAATAGGTGTCCAGAAGCACTTTTGGTATGGGTGACGATTAACAAGCTGAAATTTAATCCTGAAATATGGAGATGCTACTGGGGGGGGGGGGAGGTCTGACCTAGAAATAAGGATAATAGAAGCATAGAGTTGGAAGACACCTCCAGGGTCATCTAGTCCAACCCTCTGCACAATGCAGAAAATACACAAATACCTCCTCCCCACACCCCTAGTGACCTCTGTTCCATGCCCAGAAGATGACAAAAAACCTCCAGGATAATCCCCCAAACTGGCCTGGAGAAAAATTGCTTCCTGACCCCAAACTGGTGATCAGCATTTCCCTGGGCATGTAAGAAAGGGCCATAAGAACTAAGTGCTGAAGCAACCCTTCCTGCCCTCCCTCTCATGATCTGCCTAAGTTCACAGAATCAGCATTGCTGTCAGATGACCATCTAGCCTCTGTTTGAAAACCTCCAAAGGAGAGCTCACCACCTCCCGAGGAAGCCTGTTCCACTGAGGAACTGCTCTGTCAGGAAGTTCTTCCTAATGTTTAGCCAAAAACTCTTTGGATTTAATTTCAACACATTGTTTCTGGTCCGACCTTCTGGGGCAACAGACAGCCCATCAAATACTTGAAGACAGTTATCATATCACCTCTCAGTTGTCTCCTCTCCAGGCTCAACATACCCAGCTCCTTCAACCCTTCCTGATAGGACTTGGTCTCCAGACCCCTCACCATCTTTATTGTCCTACTCTGGACACATTCCAGCTTCTCTATATCCTTCTTAAATTGTGGTTCCCAAAACTGAACTCAATACTCTAGGTGAGGTCTAACTGTTCAGAATGGGGATGCACTCCCCTAAAGGAACAGGTTCGTAGCTTGGGATTGCTGCTGGACATGGGCCTTGTTGTTGTTGTTCAGTCGCACAGTCGAGTCCGACTCTTCGCGACCCCATGGACCAGAACACGCCAGGCCCTCCTGTCTTCCGCTGTCCGCTGAAGTTTGCTCAATTTCATGTTCGTTGCATCGATGACACTGTCTAACCATCTCATCCTTTGCCGTCCCCTTCTTCTTTGACCTTCAATCTTTCCCAGCATCAGGGTCTTCTCCAGTGAGTGCTCCCTTCTCATTTGGTGGCCAAAGTATTTGAGCTTCAGCTTCAGGATCTGGCCTTCCAGGGAACAGTCAGGGTTGATTTCTTTTAGGATTGACTGATTCGATCTCCTTGCAGTCCAAGGGACTCTCAAGAGTCTTCTCCAGCACCACAGTTCAAAAGAATCTATTCTTCGGCGCTCGGCCTTCCTTATAGTCCAACTCTCACAGCCATACATTACTACAGGGAATACCATTGCTTTGACCATGTGGACTTTTGTTGGCAAGGTGATGTCTCTGCTTTTTATCATGCTGTTTAGGTTTGCCATCGCTTTCCTCCCAAGGAGCAGGCGTCTTTTAATTTCATGGCTGCAATCACCATCTGCAGTGATCTGGGATCCTAGGAATGTGAAGTCTGTCACTACTTCTACGACTTCCCCTTCTATTTGCCAAGGAGTGATGGGCCCAGATGCCATGATCTTAGTTTTTTTGATGTTGAGCTTCAAGCCCACTTTTGCACTCTCCTCTTTCACCCTGAGCAAGAGGCTCTTTAGGTCCTCTTCACTTTCTGCCATCAGAGTGGTATCGTCTGCATATCTGAGGTTATTGATCTTTTCCCCAGCAATCTTAACTCCAGCTTGTGATTCATCCAGGCCAGCATTTCGCATGATGTACTCTGCATATAAATTAAATAAGCAAGGTGACAATATACATCCTTGTCGTACTCCTTTTCCTATGCTAAACCAATCAGTTGTTCCATATCCGGTTCTAACTGTTGCTTCTTGACCCTTATACAGGTTTCTCAGGAGACATGTGAGGTGGTCTGGTACTCCCATCTCTTTAAGAACCTGCCATAATTTATTGTGATCAACACAATCAAAGGCTTTAGCATAGTCAATGAAGCAGAAGTAGATGTTTTTCTGGTACTCTCTTGCTTTCTCCATAATCCAGCGAATGTTGGCAATTTGATCTCTAGTTCCTCTACCTCTTCGAAACCCAGCTTGTACTTCTGGCAATTCTCTATCCACGTACTGTTGGAGCCTAGCTTGTAGGATTTTGAGCATGACCTTGCTAGCGTGTGAAATGAGTGCAATTGTGCGATAGTTTGAACATTCCTTGACGTTGCCCTTCTTTGGGATTGGAATGTAAACTGACCTTTTCCAATCCTGTGGCCACTGTTGTGTTTTCCAAATTTGTTGGCAAATTGAGTGCAGCACTTTAACAGCATCTTCTTTTAAGACTTTGAATAACTCAGCTGGGATACCATCACCTCCACTAGCTTTGTTGTTAGTAATGCTTTCTAAGGCCCATTTAACTTCGCTTTCCAGGATGTCTGGCTCGAGGTCAGTGATTATACCATCGTGGTTGTCAAGGACATCGAGGTCCTTCTTGTATAGTTCTTCTGTGTATTCTTGCCATCTTTTCCTAATCTCTTCTGCTTCTGTTAGGTCCCTACCGTTTTTGTCCTTTATCATGGCCAGCTTTGCATAGAACGTTCCCTTGATTTCTGCAATTTTCTTGAAGAGATCTCTAGTCCTTCCCAATCTATTGTTTTCCTCTATTACTTTGCATTGTTCATTCAGGAAAGCCTCCTTATCTCTCCTTGCTGTTCTCTGGAAATCTGCATTCAGTTGGGCAAATCTTTCCTTTTCCCCATTGCCTTTAGCTTTCCTTCTTTCCTCTGCTATGTGTAAAGCCTCATCAGACAGCCACTTTGCTTTTTTGCATTTCTTTTTCTTTGGGATGGCGGTGAGTGCTGCCTCCTTTACAATGTCACGGACCTCTGTCCATAGTTCTTCAGGCACTCTGTCTATCAAATCTAGTCCCTTAAACCTGTTCTTCACCTCTACTGTATATTCATCGGGGATGCGATCTAGGTCAAATCTGAATGGCCTTGTGGTTTTCCCAACTTTCTTCAATTTAAGTCTGAATTTTGCAATGAGTAGCTCATGATCTGAGCCACAGTCAGCTCCAGGTCTTGTTTTTACTGACTGGATAGAGCTTCTCCATCTTTGACTGCAAATTATATAGTCAATCTGATTTCGGTGTTGCCCATCTGGTGATGTCCATGTGTAGAGACACCTCTTAGGTTGTTGGAAAAGGGTGTTCGCTATGACCAGCGTGTTCTCTTGACAAAACTCTGTTAGCCTTTGCCCTGCTTCATTTTGTTCTCCAAGGCCAAACTTGTCTGTTATTCCGGTTACCTTTTGATTTCCTACTTTAGCATTCCAGTCCCCTATGATGATGAGGACATCATTTTTTGGTGTTAGTTCTACAAGCTGTTGTAGGTCTTCATAGAACTGGTCCACTTCAGCCTCTTCTGCAGCAGTGGTTGGGGCATAGACTTGGATTACTGTGATATTGAATGGTTTGCCTTGGATTCGGACCGAGATCATTCTGTCATTTTTGAGATTGTATCCCAATACTGCCTTTCTCACTCTCTTGTTGACTATAAAGGCCACACCATTTTTTCTACGGGATTCCTGGCCACAGTAGTAGATATAATGGTCTTCTGAGTTAAATTCGCCCATTCCTGTCCACTTTAGTTCACTGATTCCCAAGATGTCAATGTTCATTCTTGCCATCTCATTTTTGACCACGTCAAGCTTACCTTGATTCATAGATCTTACATTTCAGGTTCCTATGCAGTATTGTTCTTTGCAGCATCGAACTTTCCTTTCACCGTCAGACACATCCACAACTGAGCGTCCTTTCGGCTTTGGCCCAGCCGCTTCACTCTTTCTGGGGTTACTCGTACTTGCCCTCTGCTCTTCCTCAGTAGCATATTGGACACCTTCCGACCTGAGGGGCTCATCTTCCGGCGTCATATCTTTTAGCCTTTTGTTACTGTCCATGGGGTTTTCTTGGCAAAGATACTGGAGTGGGTTGCCATTTCCTTCTCCAGGGGATCACGCTTGGTCTGAGTTCTCTGCTGTGGCCTGTCCGTCCTGGGTGGCCCTCCACGGCATAGCCCACAGCCTCATTGAACCACGCAAGCCCCCTCGCCACGACAAGGCAGTGATCCATGAGGGAGGGACATGGGCCTACAGTTGCTTAACTGGTAGTGCAAGATGCACTTTTCATCAGCTTCAGCCAGTAAGCCAGCTGCAGCCCCTTCTGAGCAGGAAAAAATCTTGCCACTGTGCTATATGCCCTAGTAACTTGTAGATTAGATTGCTGCAATGTACTCTGTGTGGGGCTGCCCATGAAAACTGTCAAGTACAGTTGATACAGAATGCTATGGCCAGAACACCAACTGGAGTGGGTCATAAGGACCATATCACTCCAGTCTTGTTCCATCTACACTGGTTTCAAATTTGCTTCTGGCCCAGTTCAAGATCTGGTATTTATCTTTAAAACCCCATACAGTTTGTGTCCAGCATACCTGAATGACTATGAATTCCAATATCAACCTACCTGACCACTGCAGTCATCTTTGGCTCAGCTTTGGGTGACCCTGCCATTGAGGCTAGATAGGTGGCAAACCAAGAAAGTCAGCGTGCCAAAACACTGAAACTCCCTCCCCAGAGAGATTCACTTGTTTCCCTCTATCACTGCCTTGCACGAGCAGCTGAATATTTGTTTGTTTTGTTTGGTATTCCTGCACTAACGCTTATTAGCTCTCCTTCCAGTTTGTGTATGTGTTATATGTGTTTATATTTTATGTGTTTGTATGCTTGTGTTTTGTTTTAAATATTTTATGTGTTTGCATTTTAGATGCTTTTTAAAGTCTGAAATATTTTAATGTTTTACTTTAATGTTTTAATGTTCACTGCCTTGGAGACCCTGATTTAAGTGGAAAGGTAGCATAAAAATATTTTATCCATACAAAACTCTGCCGACCTAGTCACACTAATCCACGCTTTATGTGGGCTGCTGTTGAAGACATTTTCGAAGTTTCAGCTTGTACACAATGCAGTGCTAAGATTCCTGCCTAGGATCAGATGCTCAGAATGTTCAGTTCAATCATACTGCATCAACTGCATGGGTTACCGATTTGCCTATGGGTTCAATTCAAAGTGCTGGTTATTATCTTTAAAACACTTCACACCCTGGGACCTTCATAATTATTTAATCACATTTTATTTATTTATTTATGTATAGCCTTTCTTGCTGAGACTCAAAGAGGATTGCAAAATATTTAAAAAATGAATCAGGTAGTATAAAACAGTGGAATAAACAATGCAGTGGGACTAGAATTACAGAACTGGAAAATAATGCAAACAAACAAAAATGAAACCTAAGGAATGGCATACGTAATGCAAACAGTGGATTGCAAAGGCTGAATCAGTAAAAGCAAGGTGATGTATACAATAAACACTGCAGTAGAATACAGTACTGTTTTCTTTAAGCAACCTCCTGAGCTTTTGCTTTATACAACATATCTAATTCTTTTATGAAAATGCCCTCCTGCACATTTCTGTTTTGCACATTCTGTGAAATGATAGGAGTGTGTGTGCAGGTTGGTGGGTGTTATGAACGGGGACCGCCACCAGGGGTCCGCGGGCACAGCATGGAGCTTTACTCCCCTAAACAAAAGGATCCTCGGATCCTAGTACACCTAGTATCTACCAATCGTACCTGGGATGGGAAATTCAAACCCTCCAATGGGACACTAGGGGTATTGGGTGGTGGTGTATATAGTTGGCCTTGCAGGGCCGTTTGTCTTGTTGTGAAGTACCAATAAATGCATCAGACCGCATGTCATAGTCCTCCATGCAGCGAACCCAGTACTTTACAGTGGCGACGAAGGTGGAATCTGAATGAGCAGGTCAGACTCATCTTCCAGCACAGCATCGAGCTTCAACACTGAGGAAGCTTCCGCGCCATTGCCTCGTCACACCGCGCCCAGCTCTCCCAGTCATCGCTCCCCACATCGCACTAGAGTCATGGCCACCAACGCTCCAGGACATCTTGAGTCTTTTGACCCCACTCACCCTGAGCTATGGGATTTGTGGACGGACCAGCTGAATTGTTACCTCGCCTACAATGAGGTAACTGACTCGGGGAAGAAACGGGCCCTCCTCATCAGCTCGTGTGGGGTGAACACCATCAGACTCGCAAAAAGTCTCCTTGCCCTGAGGACAATCCTAGAGTACACCTATGAGGAGATCATAGAAGCCCTGACCAGCTACCTCGCGCCCAAGCCAATGTTCCTGGCAAGACGGATGGATTTCCAAGGGTGCATCCAAAAGCCTGGTGAGATGGCCGTGGCTTTCATGGCCATACTGTGACAGCTTGCTATGGAGTGCGCCTTCACCAAGGTGGAGGAAAACATCCTCAAACAATTTGTCTGGGGGCTCAGCGAGGTGAACCTTCGATGGAAACTGATCAGCACCATGAACATCAAACTTGAGGAGGCCCTCCAGCTTGCCATCGCCCACAAGGCCTCCCACTGCAACCAACTGACAGCAGCATCTCATCAGGTACTCCCAGACTCGGCACCCAAGAATTCAGAAGAGAACGACATCTGCCTAGTCCACCCACCCAACTGCCGTAAGCTGCCAGGTTCTTCCAGACCACCTGAGAAGCCCTCCAATAGTTCCAGTGTGCCAGCTGCAGAAAAGTGCATGAAAGGAAGTTGTGTCGGTTCCAGGATGCAACGTGCCACACGTGTGGAAAGCAGGATCATCTCGCCTGTGTCTGTAGGTCCAAGGGGAATCGAAAGCCACAGTCATGCTGCCAAACTTCCGTGACTTATGGGACCACCAACAACACAGGTGATCTATACTACCTCACCAGCCAGCCTTCCCTTCAGGTACTACGCCAACCCATCAAACGCCCCGAAAATCCAAGTCCAGGTCCAGATAGAGGGGTCCCCCTGTTCCATGGAAGTAGACTCGGGGTCAGCAGCATCCATCATCTTGGTGGAGATGCTAAATAAACTTTGTCCTAATGGGGGGTCCTACCTGCGCCCATCGCCCCTGAGCCTGGTAAACTTTCAAAGGAACACTGTCCCGATTCGGGGTATGGGTACCTTCAGGGTATGGTACCAGGGGTTCAAAGGGTCCTTGGATTTGGTCGTGGTGGAGGGAAACTTGGTTAGCCTGTTGGGGTGGGCCTGGTTCGCGCCATTGGGCATCACTATCGGGGGTGAATAAACGTACACTGTGAGATTTTGCTAAGGTTTGTGGGGAATTCCCAAGGGTTTTTGATGGGGCTCTAGGATGTTACAAGGGACCCCTGGTTTCGCTACAATTCGACCCTGCGGTCACCCCCATCCGTATGTGGTTCTGCACAGTTCTGCTAGCCCTGAAACCCAAAATAGATGCAGAGCTAGACCATTTAGTGGCACAAGGGATCATAGAAACAGTGTCATATGCCATTTGGGAAACCCCAATAGTAACCCCCGTTAAGCCCAATGGCGATGTCCACATCTGCACAGATTACAAATATGCATTAAACAAGGCCCTCCATGACCATTCCTACCCGGTCCCGGTCATGAGTCATGTGCTAGCTTCTCTGGAGGAGGCTAAGATTTTCAGAAAACTTGATCTGGCACAGGCATACCAACAGTTGCCAGTCGATGAGGCCACTGCCATGGCCCAAACTATAGTGACGCACAGTGGGGCTTTCAGAGTTAGGAGGCTACAGTTCAGGGTGAGTGTCACCCTGGGGATCTTCCAGCAATTAATGGACATTGTTAAAAGGGATCCCTGGAGTGACGCCGTTCTTTGAAGACTTCCTCATCGCTGTGGCCACCCCTGATGACTTCGCCTCCCAACTCTGCACCGTCCTACACTGTTTCGACTCGGCAGGCCTCAAGGTGAAATGGGAGAAGTGTCTCCTCAGGGTTCCATAGGTGGACTTATTGGGATTCCAAGTCAACACGCCCGACCTCCATCCTGCCAAAGACAAGGTTAAGGCTATTGTGGAAGTCCCAGCACCTACTTGCAAAGCGGAGCTTCAGGCATTCTTAGGACTAATAAACTTTTATCATACCTTCTTGTCACACAAGGCTGCAGTTGTGGAGCCTCTCCACCACCTACTGGATAGGTCGGCACCATGGTCCTGGGGCCTGAGGGAGGCAGCAGCGTTCTGAGGGGTCAAGGGGTTGTTGATTTCAAACAAGGTGCTGGCACACTTTGACGAGTCCCTGCCAGTTGTCCTCATGTGCAATGCCTCCCCTTACAGCATTGGAGTGGTTCTGGGCCATGTCCTTCCCAATGGTCACAAAGTTCTGGTGGCCTATTACTCAAGGACCTTGTCGGCCACTGAGCACAACTATGCACAAATCGACTGGGAGGGGTTGGCGATAGTAGCAGGTGTTAAGAAGTTTCACAACTTTGTTTATGGTAACCCTTTCACCATCATTACGGACCATAAGCAGATGCCCCGAGAGTTTCGGGTTTCGGCGGAGCGAATGGCAGCCACCTCTCGGGACGCTCCCGGAGATGGTTAGCCCACGCGCGGTTGGGGGGGGGTCTTCGCATATGCGAAAGACCCTAGTGAGCCTTAGGCAAAGGCTTCAAACCGGGGGTGCTTGGGGAGTAGCCTCTTTGCCGGCAGACAGCCGGGAAATTGAGGCTTTCTCCCCGCCCCAATCGGCCCCGCTGCATTGTGCCCATATGGGACTTAGCAACGCCACCGACTTCCAGGAGTGAAGATAAGCGATGTGAATTAACATAAAAAGAAGAACAGGCATCGAATCGTGAGTTGGAGGTTTACTTTGAAGCGAAAAATGCGAATCCCCCCGTAAGCGGATAAGCGGCTGGGAGGAGGGAGGAATCCCCACCCCCCTTTGAGAAACGAGACTTCAAAGGAAAAGCAAAGGGGGGTAAAGGGGAAAAAGTGTTGGTGAAAGTACCTGTGGGGTTTCATTGAAGATCAAGAGTAAGCTGGTCTCCTGAGGGACGCGGCACGAACTTTGATAAAATAAACAAACAGGGAAAATGTCGGCTTTCAAAAAGGTCCCACAAAAGCCAGAAAAGAAGGGAGGAGGGACTTCCGCCCCCCCCCCAGAGCCTGCTGTCAATCAACAGAAAAGCGAGCTACTGAACCCTCTGCTGGAGCAAATGCAGAAAATTAGCGAAACTTTGACTAACATGGAAGGTGCTCTCAACAGTCAACAAAAACAATTAACGGAAACAGCAAAAAGGATGGAGGAGATCGCACAGAAGTGTCTGGTCTCGACGGAAGATGCCAGGAAAATAAAGAAAAGGGTCAACAAACTAGAAAAGCATCAGGATATGCAAGAAAAAAGGATTTTAACGTTGCAGATGGAGAAATCTAATCTGACTCTCCGCTTTCAGGGCATCAAAGAAGAAGAGAAAGAGGATCTCAGGTCCATACTGGTGAATGCCTTGGCACCCTTAACTGGCAGAGAAGCGAAAGAATTAAAAGAAGAGATGGATACGGTTTATAGAGCCTATTCCGCTTTTACAAAGAAAAATAATCTGCCAGCAGAAGTGGTTATCAAGTTCACTAAGCAACGTACCAGAGATCAAATCTTACATGCAGTTTCAGCGGTGCCCCTGAAGATTGGGGAGCAGACTATTAGAGCCTTGAAGGATGTTCCTTATGAAATCCATATGAAAAGGAAAGCATATAAAGGGTTGACCACATTTCTACAAAGGCATCAGACTGTTTATAAATGGATCTTCCCCGAAGGGCTGGTGTTTAAGTATAAGGATAAAAGAGAGAAGATTGACTCCGTCTTCAAAGCACAAGAATTTCTGAAGAGACACGCCAGTACAGAGGAAGATGCAGCACTCGCAATTTGGTTGGAATCAACCAGCGAAGAGGACAGCAACCCAGAGGAGGGAGGTGTCGGAGCGGGAGACGTGAAGGCTAAAGAGGGCCCATCTTACAATTTGAGAGACACAAAAAGAAGACAATATAAGAAATAGCTGTTCGTGAAACGTCAGAAAGGAGCTGATTAATAACTAACCCCAAGGGACTTTACTAACTTACTAACAGAGTTACTTTGGACTTTTGAAATGTGAAAAGAAGACCTTCCAACCACGGTGGTTGCCTAAAACGGTATTTTTATTAACTGAAACTAATCCTTTAACAGAAAAATTCACTCAATCCTTTTCTTAATCCACCTATATACCCTACCTTTTTCTTATTATAAAAAGCAATAAAATTCTCTCCTCTTTAGGAGGGTTTTTATAAAAAAAAAAAAAAAGACAAGCAGATGCCCCAAGTACTGTCACCCCACATCCTCTGATGGTCCCTGTTTTTGGCGAGCTACAACTACCACCTGGAACACCACCCAGGCAAGGCAATGGGGCACACTGACACCCTGAGCCGGCTGCTATTCCCTTCCACTGAGGCTGATCATGCTCCTGCCCTTGGAGTCCTGGTGCTAGAGAACCTCCCTGATCCCCCCTGCAAGCTGCCAATGTCGCCAGCTACTCAGCCTGCAACCTCATCCTTTCCCGGGTTTGGGGCTGGGTGGTGAGGGGTTGGCCCTCAGCCTCCCCAGGACTGGAGTTCACGGCATTTGTCAACAGGAAGAATGAACTGTCAGCCCTCAAGTTGTGTCTGCTATGGGGAGACAGGGTCGTGGTCCTCAGCGCCTGGTGGAAACGAGTCCTCACGGCACTACATGAGGCGGATCTGGGCATAGTGAGACTGAAGGCCCTAGCCTGAAGCTACGTGTGGTGGCCAGGAATCGATGCTGAAATCGAGTCTTGGGTCTGGAGGTGCCAGACCTGCCAGGAAGTCCGACCCAACCTGCCCGTCGCACCCACTCAGCCTTGGGAGTTGACCCGCAAGCCATGGTCCCAGCTGCATATAGATTTTGCCAGACAGTTTCAGGGGCTGCTGTTTCTAGTGACTGTTGACTCTTACTCTAAATGGTTAGAGATCAGCCCTGTGTCTACCACCTCCATGAAGGCTGTCATCCGGTCCCTCTGCCAGATTTTTGTGACCCATGGGCTGCTGCACACAATAGTCTCAGGCAACGGGACAGCCTTTACGTTGTTGGAGTTCCAGGACTTCCTCCAGAGGAACCTGATCCGACATATCTGATCTGTCCCATTCCACCCTGCGACCAATGGCCAGGTGGAGAGAATGGTCCGCACAGCGAAGGAGGCCCTCAGTCGGATCACGGACAGCGACTGGGAGTTCAAACTGGCCTGCTTCCTGCTAACCCAGAGGACGACACCCAATCCTGTCACTGGCTACAGCCCTGTGGAACTATTGATGGGACGGTGCCCCACAATGCTGAACACAGAAGAGGCCCCTCCGGTGGAACCACTGCCAACAACCCCCAAGTCTGAGGTACCTCCACAAACAAGCCAAACACCCCCACCTCCGGTCACAAACAGTCAACCGGAGGCTGTTGTCAACAACCCAGTGCCAGCCCTCCGACGTTCCCTCAGAGAACACAGACCCCCGCCTATTTAAAGGACTATGTGATATAGGTGGGGTCTGAACTATGGGGGGAGGGTGTTATGTACAGAGACCGCCACCAGGGATCCGCGAGCACAGCATGGAGCTTGGCTCCCCTAAACAAAAGGATCCTCGGATCCTAGTACACCTAGTATCTACCAATCATACCTGGGGCGGGAAATTCAAACCCTCCAATGGGACACTGGGGGTACTGGGTGGTGATGTATATAGTTGGCCTTGCAGTTGTCTTGTTGTGAAGTACTAATACATGCGTCAGACTGCATGTTGTAGTCCGAGTCCTCCATGTGGCGAACCCAGTACTTTACAGTGGGTCTTCCTGACCTCCACAAGCAGGCAATCCCACAAGGTGGAAACATGTGAATTGGCAGTTGCTGATCTTACCCCTTTAGAGGGAAGCACCTTCAGAAGGCTTTACTCAGATGAGAGAAACTGTTGCAGCAAAGCATAGGAGAGGCTGTCCTGCAGGTGTGTGGATCCAAGATCATGAAGGGCTTTGTAGGAGAGTACCAGAACCTTGAACTGAACCCAGTAACTGATCAGTAACCAATAGAATGTGGGGCTTCCGGTCAGAGTTAAAATGGCGAATTGACACACTTTGCGATTTGTGCAGGGTGCACAGCAGTATCTGACGACAGTCTGGGCTCTACCTGGCCCAGCGCAGCACTCCCCAGACGGGGGGGTGGCAAGCAAGCAGCCAAGCCTGAGAGGGAGTTGAGATCGGTGTGGATAAGCTTCGGAGGAAGCTTGTTTACACTTTGATCTCCTTCCGCGAAGAGGGCAGTTGCTAATCAGCACTACAGATGCCAGCTGGGCTGAGAATTCAGCATAAATTCGTCATCTACCGACCTCTTTAACATCAAGATTAACATCGATTACAGAAGAAGCACTGCAAAACCCCGAGATTGCAAGTAAGGTAACAAAAGAACAATTGCTTACCGGTTTAAAGAAGAATGCGAAATCGAAACGTATGGATAAGCGTAGAAAGCTTTAATGAACTATTCCGCTTGATTTAAAAGTAAAAAGAAAGCTTTCCTTTAGAGAAAACGGCCGAAAAGTGACTTTGTTTTGCATTCCTGTGGTCAGCTAAGTCTAAACTTTGCGTAGCAGAAACGAAACTGACTGTGACTCTATGATACAGGAAGTAGACTAGAGTGGATGTTTTCGAAGTCGTTGTGCCGGAAATAGACGGTTGTTTTAGTGTGTGACACCACCACCACCGGAAGTTGGATTACAGTGACGGACAGACAAACAGGAATTTCGGAAAGAGCCTACTCTAGCCAGAAAATCATAGAGAAATTGTGCCCGCCATTTTGAGGAGGACTAAATTTTAAAAAGTTATTTTTAAGCCGAAAAAGCACTGGAAGAAGTTATAAAGGTGGCGATTTGGCTTGAAGATTGCTAATATAAAGATTGATTAGCCCGGAAGTCGCTTCCAAGACAGATTTGAGGCCAAGACCAAGAGCTGCCTCATCACCCAGCCCAAGAATGACTGCAAAGGAAAAAAAAGAGTGGCAGGCTGCCATAGAAGCGATGGAAAAACGGATGACTGAAGTGGTGCAGAGTTTGGGAAAGCAAATAGAATCACAGCTGCAACAACAGTTGCAACAGCAGCTGCAAATACAACTGGAGCAAATAGAACAAGTACAAGTCCAAGTACAGAAAAAAAATATGGAAGAATTAAAAGAACTGGTACTAACAGAAGTGGCAGGGATAAAAAAAGATACGGAAGAAGTTAAAAAAGAGGTTAAAAGTCTGGTGACAAAATCAGAAGAAATGGAACAGAAAGTTAAAAGAACCCTGTCAGAAAACACAAGATTGGAGTCCATGATGGAATATAGGGCCACTCAGAATCATTTGAGATTGAGAGGAATAGAAGAGGAGGAAGACCAGGACTTACGGGCTCTAGTAATTAATACATTGACAACTTATATAGGGGAAGATGTTGGAGACTTGGATCCAGACTTTGACTTGATTTATAGAGTAAACTCAGCTTATGCCAAGAGAAAGCAATTACCCAGAGATGTGATTGTTCAATTTGTGACTACAAAAATGAAGGAAGACGTTTTCAAGAAGCAATTTACACAACCGTTGGAAATTAATGGGAAAAAATAATAATTTTGAGAGAAATTCCGAGATCGATCTTACAAGACAGAAAGAAATTCAAGAAATTAACAGACAGATTAAAAGAAATGAGTATCAGGTTTAGATGGGAGATTCCATATGGATTATCATTTGTCTACAATTCGGTGAGATTTACCCTCAAAACGGAAGGAGATATGTACAGATTCAAAGAGAACAACTTTGATGACTTTAAAGATATTTAATTCAAAACAACTATGGATTACAAATTTTTATCTTGGAACGTAAATGGACTAAATTCACCAAACAAAAGAAGATTAGTGAGTCATTGGCTAGAGAAACAAAAATGTAACATAATTTGTTTACAAGAAACACATATCAGAAAACAAGATAATAAATATTTGATTAATAAAAAATTGGGAGAAGAATTTCATTCCTCAGCAATCAATAAGAAAAAAGGAACAGTGATATACATTACAAAAGAATTGGAACCTAAACAAATCTTCTCAGACAAAGAAGGAAGATATGTTGGCGTGGAAATAATGATGAATAGAAAAAAGACATTGCTTGTAAATATATATGCACCCAATGGTGCAAAAGAGACCTTTTTTAATGATTTGACTAAAGAGTTGGACTGTTTAAATTATGATCAAATAGTCCTTGCAGGAGACTTTAATGGTACAGTGAATAATGTATTGGACAGAAAATCCAAAGCAAGTGGAGAGACGGTTGGAAAGTTGCCAAAAATTTTTTTCAGCTAATAAAGCAAGAGAAACTAGAAGATGTTTGGAGGAAGTGGAACCCCAAGACAAAGGATTATACGTTTTATTCTAACAGACATAATTCCTTTTCTAGAATTGATATGATTTGGATGTCAGAGGAGATGGCGCAAAAAACCTACAAAATACAAATCTTACCGAAAACTAATTCAGACCACAACCCCTTACTTTGGATATCTAAAGAAAAACCCAAACAATTATATTGGAGAATTAATGAGGACTTATTGGATCAAAAATTAATTAATGAAACTTTAAAAAAAGAAACGAAAAGCTTCTTTGAACTGAATTTAAATAAAGGCACTGATATACAAGTTGTATGGGATACATACAAAGCGGTAATGAGAGGCTTGCTTATCTCTCTGAACTCTAAAGATAAAAAACAAAAGATGCAACAACAAAATGACCTTCATGAAAAAATTCGACAAAAAGAAAAGGAACTAAAGAAAAGACCAGGGAAGAAAAAGATTATTAAAGAGATCCACTTTCTGCAGGATCAACTGAATGTTCTACTAAACAGAGAATTATACTGGAACCTGAAGAAACTACAGCAAAAAGCATTTTAGGGTGCAAATAAACCAGGAAAATTTTTATCGTGGCAATTGAAAAATAAAAAAGAAAGGAATTTTATAAGTAAGATTACCGAAGATGGAAAGGATGTTATGAATTTGAAAGGCATAAAAAGAGTCTTCTTTAAATATTACGCCAAACTGTTTGAAAAGAAAGGAATTGATCAACAGAAAATTAAGAAATACTTGGAGACTATCGAAGTTCCAGAGCTGGGAAAACAAATTAAAGAGTTATTAAATGGTTTAGTAACGAAGGAAGAAGTCACAATGGTGATAGAAGACGCAAAGTTGGGCAAAGCTCCAGGTCCAGATGGCTTTACTGCAAAGTTCTACAAGAAATTTAAAGAGGAGCTAACCCCTATCTTAGTACTTCTGTCGAATGAGATAAGAAAGACTAAACGGATCCCAGATTTATGGAAAGAAGCAAATATTTCATTGATACCCAAAGAAGGTTTGGATTTAACTCAAGTTAAGAATTATAGACCAATATCGCTATTAAATAATGATTATAAATTATTTGCAAAAATAATTTCGGAAAGACTGAAAAAACATTTGAAAGATACTATAGCGGAAGAACAAGCTGGTTTCTTACCAAATAGACAAATCAGAGACAATTTAAGAGTGGTGATTGATGCAATTGAATACTATGACAAACATCCAGAAAAAGAAGTTGGATTCCTCTTCCTAGATGCGGAAAAAGCTTTTGATAATTTAAACTGGGAGTTTATGCTGCAAGTTATTGAAAAAATGGACATAGGACAGTCTTTTTTAAACATGATTGTGGCAATCTACTCAGAACAGAAAGCGACTTTGAATATAAATAAAGAAAGAACAGATTTCTTCCAAGTCCAAAAGGGAACACGTCAAGGCTGCCCGCTATCCCCGTTGTTGTTTATTTGGATATTGGAAATATTATTGACAGCGATAAGAAAAGATAACAGCATTGAAGGACTTACAGTGAAAGGTTTTGCATATAAATACAGGGCATTTGCAGACGATGTAATGTTTATGATTCAGGATCCAATTGAGAAAATACCACAATTGATGGAAAAAATTGAAGAATTTGGATCAGTTGCGGGATTCTACGTTAATAAAAGTAAAACCAAGGTGATGTGCAAAAATATGACGAAGCAAAGACAAACAGAACTTCAAGAGAAAATTCAATGTGAAGTAGTTACAAAGACTAAATATTTAGGAATTGAATTAACCATGAAAAATATTGATCTGTTTAAAAATAATTATGAAAAGGTGTGGTACAAGATTCAGCAAGACATGAAGAAATGGGATACGTTGAATTTATCATTATTGGGAAGAATCGCAACTGTAAAAATGAATATCTTACCGCGTTTGATGTTCTTATTTCAGACTATTCCAATATTAAAACAAAGGAAAGTATTGGATACGTGGCAGAAAGAATTATCCAAATTTGTATGGGCAGGAAGAAAGCCAAGGATTAAAATGAAAATTTTATGTGATGCAAAGGAAAGAGGAGGTCTACAATTACCAAATCTAAGACTGTATTATGATGCCGTCTGTTTAACATGGTTGGAACAGTGGATTAATCTTGAGAATAAGAAATTATTGGCTTTAGAAGGGCATGATAACAAGTTTGGATGGCATGCATACTTATGGTATGGAAAAGTAAAAATGGACAAATTCTTCAAACACCACTTTATAAGACAATCACTGTTCGAGACTTGGATGAGATATAGAAAATTCTTCTCAGAAGAAAGACCACTTTGGATAGTACCAGCAGAAGTGATTAATCCATATTCAAGAAATCAAGGGTTAGATTGGCTACCTTATAAAAGTCTTTTAAAATTAGAAGGGAAAAATTTTGTGTTAAAAGACAGATTTGATGTGGAATTTGAATATGATTGGTTGAAGTATAGACAGATTTATGACTTATTTAAGACCGATAAAAGAGAACATGGTTTTAGAGAAAATAATATGGAAATTGAAACTGTATGGCTTGAAAAGGGGAAAAAAATGATTTCTAAACTGTACAAGTTTTTATTGAAATGGTATACTGAGGATGAAATTGTAAAAGAGCAAATGATAAAATGGGCGGTAAATGTTAATAATGAGATATTAATGACATCTTGGGAATATTTGTGGAAAAAGTCAATGAAAATTTCAACTTGTGTAAATGTTAAAGAGAATTGCTATAAAATGATGTACAGATGGTATATGACGCCTAAAAAAATTGCTATTATAAATGAAAGCATGTCTAACAAATGTTGGAAATGTAAGAAACATGAAGGGTCTTTTTACCATATGTGGTGGACATGTGATAAAGCAGTATGTTATTGGACTAAGATCCACAATGAGATACAAAAAATTCTGAAATGTACTTTTAAGAAAGACCCACAGATGTTATTGCTAGGTCTTAAAATGGAAGAAATAAATGTAGCCAAGAGAACATTATTATGGTACTTGATTACAGCAGCTAGACTGACTTTTGCTCAATGTTGGAAACAAGATAAAGTACCTGAAACATGGGAATGGATTAAAAAGATGTTGTTTATGGCAGAAATGGACAAACTAACAAGAAAGCTAAACAACGAAGAAGATGAAACTTTTTTTGAAGACTGGAAAGACTTTCAAGAATACCTGTTGAAAAACTGGGATATTAAACGTGGTTTGATTTGTTTTGATAGTTATTAAGAAGAAAATGAAAGAGAGTTAGACTTTTGAATTGTTACCGTTAGTAAGAGAAAATAAGTTTAGAAGTAATTGTAATAGAATAAGAGAGACATTAATGGGGTTGGAGCAGTGCGGGAAGCCTTGTTTGGGGGGGAGAGGGAGAAAGAAAAATGGATATGTAGTGGTTTGTTTAAATTGTATGAACATGTGACATTTCCAATAAAAAACTGTATTTAAAAAAAAAAAGTAACCAATAGAATGTTTGCACAATGGTAAAAAAATGTTTGTACAATGGGATGCAACATGTCTGTTTTACCTAGTGCCCAACAGTATGCGGCTATGGCATTCTGTACCAAGTGGAGTTTCCAAGCTGACTAAGTGCTGACTTATGCATAATCCTATATATATAAAACCCCAGCATGTTGGCACCTTCCAGCTTTCCCATTGGCTGTGCTGTGCACTCCATCAGCTATTGGTCCATCAACCACCACTCAAAAGTACTTGCATGCCATTGGCTGGGTGCTGGGACCAATCCTCTCCCCCACCCACTGCCAGCCTGGACACTCTTCTCTGACAGAATAAACTGCAAAAATGACTGTTTCTCCTGACAAAGAAGCTTCCCTTCTCCTTTATTTATTTATTTATTTATTTATTTATTTTCTTATTTCTATTTGTATCCTGGCTTGCCGGACACTCTGACTCAAGGAGGCTACCAAGATTTAAAATATCATAAAACAACCCAGAGTTAAAACAGTTACAAATACAATACAAAGTTAAACAACATCAATTTACAGATAGAAACAAGCAAATGATGGTGGCATTCCAAATCAACTCAATGATAGAGACAGCATCCAACAGAGTCAGATGATAATGGTGTTCCAAATCAACCTAATGGTAGAAATAGCATCCAGCAGGGTCCCAGGCCAGAAGATTTTCTAGGGCACATTCATCAGTGGCAGCTCCTAATCAAAAGCCTGGTGGAAGAGCTCCGTTTTACAGGCCCTGCGGAACTGTAAAAGGTCCCACAGGGCCCTGGTGTCCTCCGGGAGCTTATTCCACCAGAGTGGAGCCGCCACTGAGAAAGCCCTGGCTCTGGTGGTAGCCAGTCTGACTTCTTTCGGACCAGGGAGAGTCAGGCGATTTTGCAACCCTGACCTCAGGGCTCTCTGGGGCACATATGGGGAAAGTAGGCAGGCCCCTGACCATATAGGGCTTTAAGGGTAGAACCAGCACCTTGAACCGAACCCGGTATGCTATGGGTAGCCAGTGCAGTGTTCTCAGCACAGGCTGGATGTGGTCCTGTGTAGAGAGACCCATCAACAGCCTGGCTGCAGAGAAAGACTACTTTTCCAAAGTAGAGGATGCAGGTGGTGAGGAGACTGAAAGCTGAAGTCAGAGGGGCAAATAACAGTAGGATGCTGGTTGGCTGGGAAGCAGATAGGGTTGCCAACTCCAGGTTGGGAAATTCCTGGAGATTTCAGGGGTGGAGTCTGGAGAGGGTGGAGTTTAAGCAGGGGTGGGACCTCAGACAGGTACAATGCCATAGACTCAACCCTCCAAACTAGCCATTTCCTCCTGGGGAACCATTGCTGCCATTCTCCAGGTGAGGCCTGGAGATCACTCAGAATTAAAACTGCTCTCCAGATGGCAGAGATCAGTTCCCCTAGGGAAAATGGCTGCTTTTCAGGGTAGACTCTGAGCCAGTATACCCTGCTGAGGTCGCTTCCCTCTTGCTTGGGTCCCCACTGAGGAAGAGAAAGATGGTACTTATCCTAGGTAGAGGCTCCAGGTGGGGGGGGGAGATGGAAAGCTGAAGTCAGAGGAGAAGATAACAGTAGGTTGTGGTTGGCTGGGAAGGAGATAGGGTTGCCAACTTTAGGGTGGGAAATTCCTGGAGATTTGAGAGAGCCTGGAGAGGGTGGGGTTTGTGGACGGGTGGGACCTCAGACAGGTACAATGCCATAGACTCCACCCTCCAAATGAGCTGTTTCCTCCTGGGGAGCCATTGTCGCCAATATCCAGGTGAGGGCTGGAGATCACTCAGAATTACAACTGCTTTCCAGATGGCAGAGATCAGTTCGCCTGGAGAAAATGGTGGGCTGTGTGTCATTATACCCTGTTGAGGTGCCCCCCACCATGACAGCCAGTGTGACGTAACAGCACTTCAGAACAGGGGCTGCCAGACCCAGGTCCTTCCTGTTGAAGCTGAGCGAGTGATTTCAGATCACTGACAGACTTTCAGCCTAACCTACTGCACAGGGTTGTGGAAATCAAAAGGGGAAGAGGAGAATGATGTGAGATGCTTTGGTCCTGACTGTAGAGAAAGACTGTACTTTTCCTAAATAGAGGCTGCAGGGAGGGGGGAGGAAATGAAAATCTGAAGTCAGAGGGGCAGATAACAGTACACTGATGGTTGGCTGGGAAGGAGCTAGGGTTGCATCCTCCAGGTTGGGAAATTCCTGGAGATTTGAGGGTGGAATCTGGAGAGTGTGGGGTTTGAGGAGGGATGGGACCTCAGACAGGTACAGTGCCCTAGACTCCACCATCCAAACCAGCCATTTCCTCCTGGGGAACCACTGTTGCCAATCTCCAGGGGAGGGCTGGAGATGACTCAGAATGATAACTGCTCTCCATATGGCAGAGATCAGTTCCCCTGGAAAAAACAGTAAGCTCTGGAACATTATACCCTGCTGAGGTCACCACAGCAAATTAATGCTGAGTGCCCAAGGCCAGGGCACCCGCCTAGAGCCTCTTTCTAGAGCTCATTGTATTTATTTCCACAATGGGACATATTACCAGTTCATTATAATACTCTAGCTTCAAGGTACCCATGCATGGATCCATGTGGCTGGATCAGCTGAGTCAAGGCAGGTGGGCATTTTCTAGGCTATACAGAGATGGAAGAATACATTTTTGCAGCTGCAATAACTTGCTTCTCCAGCAATAATGTTGGATCCAGTATAGCCCCCAGGCTCTTAACTGAGTCAGCAAGTGTAATCTGGACCCCATGAACATGTGCTTCAAGACCTGAGCATTCCCAACCAACATTACCTCTATCTTGTCAGGATTCAGTTTCAGAATGTTCACCATTATTTAACCATAGCAATAAGATGTGCTTAGGGCCTTTCCAACATCAGCAGGCAATTTAGATACATAAATCAGTCAGTCAAAACCTTTATTGGCATAGATTGAAAAAGAAAACAACAACATATGAACCACAGATTTTAAATATACAAAGACAGTCACCCCACCAGAGCTTTAACCTTATATTCCTTCAGTTAAGGTTATAAGATAAATCAAGAACTGGGTGTTATCGACATATTGATGACAGCCTTGCTCATAAATGCTTTATATAGAGATTGAATAGCATGGGGCACAAGATTGAGCCTTGTGAAAGCCCACTAGGCAAGTCCTGCAGTTGGTCTCTAACAGCAACCCTCTGGAACTTGCCTGAATGGAAAATTTAAACTAATCCAAAGCACATGCCTTAATCCCTAATTCCATCTCTAAACATCTCAACAAGATGGCAGTATCAAAGGTTGCTGATAAATCCAGTGAGAGCAATAAAGAAAAAGACCCTTTGTTTATATTCAGACAAAGTTCATTGGCCAAGTCCACCATTTTCATCTCCATTCCATAATTTAGTCTAAAGCCAGACTCAAAGGGGTCTAGAACAGATGAGTTACCTAGGAAGACCTAGATTTGTTCTGCTAATGCTTTCTCTATCATCTTGCCTAGAATGTTTGTATGGTTTTATTTTATGGTTGTAAACCACCTTGAGAAGGTCTTGAGAAGCAGCATAAAATTTTTCTAATTAAATAAATTAGGCTGAGACACTGAGGGTCTAACTATACAATACATTTTTTCTGGGTCGGGTCAGCAGACATGTTCTAGCAGATTGTGCCTCCCAGGTACACATAGTTTTGATTTGGATCAGGACCATGACACTTGGGGAGAAAGGACTTAAGCTTCCATTGCACAATTTCCCAAACCTGAAACTGCCCCAGGGAAATCATTTGCCTTTTGGAGAAATCCACATATGTTCTGTCAGTACATGTGGTGTTCACAATGGCACAAATGGCATCATGGGGCCATTTCTGGTCAGGGAAACAGCCTGGGTAGGGAGCTTAAGCACCCTCTTCATTTAAATTGTGGTCCTTATATAAATCAGGCCCATGCATGTCTGGGAATCAATTCTCTCAGCACACATTTGTCATCCCGATCCTGGGACATATCTTGAAGAAAATGTATTGTGTGGGGAAGTCAGTTTGAATGAAACAATTCCTGAGGAAAAATTACTTCCCCCTTGAAAGATTATCATTTCCCTTCGAGGGTTAGTAACCACCTTTTTCAATCAGCAGATCTGCTATGGAGAGGAGAATTCAGTGATTTTGCTCCCCCACCCCTTCAAGGGCCCAGCCTAAATTGGGGGAGCTCATCTTTTCAATTTACTTCAAAATGCTGGGCTTTGTGTTATATAGGCTAGAATTCATTTACTTTACAGTTTTTATTCAGTGTCTATCACCAATCTTTATGCATTAACCAGTGCAAAAAAGAAGGCAGAATGGGAAGGGGGGGGCAGTGACAGATAAAGCCTAGAGAATTCTTATCCTGTTATTTCAGTCATTAGATATTTAAAGCTTTTAAATTATTTTTAGGCTTACATGTATTAGCTGATTTGGAAACCAAGGTTCTGGCACTCAAAGATAGGTAAAGAAAAAGGATGAAACAAGGTTCTTGAAATAAGACTGGCTGTTCTTGCAATGATGGGCATTTCCAAGAATTTTTAGTTTTGGATATCAAAACAGCATTCTGAAAATCCAAGTTTTCATTCTCAAAAAGTGTCATTTTTTAATGCTGAAAGTATTAACTTGCCTGTTCTCCTGGAGCAGATCTCATTCATTCATTTATTCATTTATTATTTCAATTTATATCCTGCCCTTCCTGTGAATGGCTCACAACAATAAATATAAAACAATCTAAAATAATACAATAAAATAGTACAATAAAACCACTTTAAAATATTTAGAATGGGCAGTGCAATGCACTTAATTCCAATTTCTACAGCCAAGAAAATAAGTGGGCCAACACCAAGTCATGATGGTCTCATGTAGCAGCAGTAGGGAGGCCAGCTGGTAGATGCCTGCTGCCTCAGGCAAAGGCCTGGTGGAACAACTCCATTTTACAAGCCCTGCAAAACTGCAAGAGGTCTTGCAGGGCCCTGATCTCAATTGGGAACATGTTCCACCTAGGCTTGCCAAGCCCCCACTGGGGGCGGGTAAATTCCCGCCCGGGAGGCCCGTTACCTGCCGGTGGTGGATCGGGCTCTGGAGGGAATTCCATCCCCTGCCAGAGGGCGTCCTCAGCATGATGATGTCACCCTGAGGTGACATCATCACGCTGGCCATGTTGTGGGGGGGATACTCTGTGAATTGAGGGAAAACTCTGTTGTTTTCCCCTGAGTCACGGTGCCCCTGCTCCCAACATTGGCAACGCGACGACGTCACTTTCAGTGACATCATCGTGGCGTACACGCGCAAAGCGCACACTGTCCCGGTCCTGCTGGCCCAGGCTGCGACACCCACTCCCCAGCCCCATACTCCCGGGGGAGGCTTACCAACGGGACGATGGAAGGGCGAGGAGAGACCGGAGAGTCCCCGGTGGTGGAGGAGCAGGCTCTGCAAGGTCCCATGGAGGACCCCCCCCACCAGACTGAGGGAGCAGAGCACCGACGGGACAGGCAAGGCCTCAGCGCCGCGCCCCATGGGAGCTGCCGGGAGCCGGTGCCGCGGCCGGCCCCCAGCCCCTAGGAATCCTCCAAAGCAGTGCCAGCAGCATGGCCAGCTGGCCACGAAGGACACCGCTGGCCCAACAACAGCCCCTCCCACACCCACCGGATGGCGTCCCCAGTTATGAAGGGGGCGGGGCCGGGCGGGGAGGAAAGCAGCGAGGAGGGAGGGCGGTGCTAGGTGGGGGCTGGGGATATAAGGAAGGAGGGGGGCGAGGAGGTCGGGGAGGAAGTACAAGCTACGGACCAGGGCGCGCTGCTACAGAGAGAGGGATGAGGAAGTAAAGCTCCGAGCTCAAGACAGGAGGTCACAGTGGGTGAAGTTAAGCCAGCCAACTGTCATTTCTGAGGCCTGCTTGACCCATCCGACCTTGTACCGGCCACCATCTCCAGGGCTGCCCCCTTCTGGGTTGCCCGCACCACGGCTACAGGAGGAGCGCCAATAGGGGCGCAGCCCAAGCGCGACAGTGCACACGCAGGGAGACTCCCAATGGAGCCAGGAATCCCCTCACTTTGCAGGTAAGTCGACTTGGCAACCCTAGTTCCACCAGGCTGGGGCCAGGACTGAGAAAGCCCTGGCCCTGGTTGAGGCTAGACGGGCATCTTTCAGGCTGGGGACAACCAGCAGATGGCTATCCGCAGACAGCAAAACTCTCCGGGACACATATGGGGAGAGGTGGTACCATAGATATGTTGGTCCCAGGCCACAAGGCTTTGAAGGTCAACAGCAACACCTTGAAGTATATCCAGTACTCATTTGGTAGCCAGTGCAATTGGTGGAGCACCAGCTGGATGTGTGCCCATGCAGATGTTGCAGTCAGCAGGCATACCACTGCATTTTGCACTAGCTGGAGTTTCCAGATCTGCCTCAAGGGTAAGCCCACATACAGCAAGTTACAGTAATCAAGCCTGGAAGTGACCATTGCATGGGTTACTGTAGCCAGGACCTGGGGGGAGATGTTAAAAGACAGACCTGGCAACTGCAGTGGCCTGCGCCTCCATAGTGAGTGAGGCATCCAGGACCACCCCCGGGCTCCTCACCTTCTGGGTTGGCACCAATGGCGTTCTGTCCAGGGTAGGGAGCCTAATCCATGAATCCACTCCTCCCTGGCTCTGGTACAGAACCTCTGCCTTTGCAGGATTTAACTTCAGCCAGCTCTATTGCAACCACCCAGCCATGGCCTCCAGCGCACTGTCCAAGCTCTCAGGGGAAGAAGGCACTCTACATTTGCATGTATAACAGCCTATTTTCAGTTTTGTCAACATTAATGTGTCATCTATAAATAATATGGCAGTATTTCTATCCTGTTATTCTTCAAACAACAAAACAATGCAAATTAGAAGTTAGAAAGCCCATTGCTTTCCAGACATTAACTGGCCCTATAACCCCCTTCTCCATTTTGAAACATTTGAGATAATTATACGAGCTTTACACCATGCCCTGAAGGTTACCACATATGTACATTTCTACACTCATGCTCACAAAAACCTTTGCTCTTCAGCTAATCTACACATCATAATTAGCACAGAAAATCCAGCCGCATCCCTCTAATTCTTTAGCAAAGACTTATAAGAGTCTATGCTGTCACAAGGTCACTAGCAGCAAAGACTTCATTACCCTGACGAAATGCACTGCAGAAAACGTGCCGGTCTGTTATGAATTAATAGCATAAATTTGTTAAGATGTTTGTCACTCAAAATGAGCAAACTATATTGGGGGACAGAACAGAAGTTTTTTCATTAAAAATTCTACTTGAAATAATTTCTGGGCTACCAGTATGTCTTTGGCTGGCAAAAATTATGCATAAATCAGTGTCATAGATATATTTAAAACTGGTTCACAAGATGCTGTATTGCAAAATGTTCTGATATTAACAATGTATTTGTTCATATATGAAATGTCCTGATGACTTTTATATAGAAAGGAAAGATGTACATGATAAACAGAACAATATTAATTTCATCTGTTCACCTCCATGTTGGCTTGCAATTCACTGCTGTGTTGCCCTGGAAATCACCCAAATATTTAGACTCACATCCTCATCAAGCTCAATACATCTGCTGTCCTCTCTAAATCCTTATACATACAACCTATACTTTATGCCACCACTAATATACAAGGCCCTTTGCAATAATAATAAATCCACACTGAAGCCAGATGCCCTTATTTCGATTTTTAGGCTGCCCTTCCCTGCAACCAGGGCTCAGTTTTGCCTCAGTTTTAGGAAGTTACTTTTGGTACAGTTTCCTGCTGAACCACTTCATTTTGACCACAGACTCAGCCTACAGGGAATTGAATCCACTGAACTTAAATAGATTCAGATCCAAGCCCTTTCCTGTAACCAGTGACTAGTGTAAACAGTGTCTTGGAATGACAGATCTCTCAATGCAATTTGTGTGTGTGTGTGTGTGTGTGAAAAGATTTGTTCTGACTCTAAAGTAAAAAGGTAAAGGTTCCCTTGCTCGAAAGCCGGTCAAATCCGACTCTAGGGTTGCGGTTCTCATCTCTGTTTCGAAGCTGAAGAGCCAGTGCTGTCCGAAGACATTTCTGTGGTCATGTGGCCGGCATGACTAAATGCCAAGGTGCACAGAACGCTGTTACCTTCCCACCAGAGCGGTACCTATTTATCTACTTGAAATTTCTTGCTTTCGAACTGCTAGGTTCCCTGCCATGGGCATGTCTACTGAGTGATTCTCTCCTCACTTTTCTCCCTTCCTCTGACTTCAACTCTGAGCCAAACAGCCAGGTACTGGAACAATCTATATATCGAATTCCCAAGTGGCCCCCTGCATGCGGATATCTAAATCTGCACATCGGGGGCACTTGGGGGCAGGGAGATTTCCTGCGCACGTGGGGCAGCCCCCAGATGTGCAGAAAAATCTAAAAAGTTGAAAAAAGTATATGGGGGATATTTAAATCCCAAAAAAAGTAAAAGAGCGTTCCCTGCTGTCACTGTGCATGTTTGTCAGGTTTTCTTTTTCATTCTGCACTGTCATCGTCCCCCTTCTGCTCAGTTCACTTTCCACTTGTGGTTTCCCCGGGGGGTTTCAGAGGGTTTTTGTGGTGGTCTTTCCCCTTGCCTCGCCTCCAAAGTGAAGGTAAAATTCAAAAGTATACAGATTCTCACTTTTTTTCCACCCCACTCTTTCCCCAACTTTTCCCCCACCCCTTGGAGACCAGTCCACCATCCACATCAGAGTCATCCTTCCCACTCTGCACATTTTGCCATCTTCCCCTTGTTCATCAGTGCTTACTTGTAAAGTTTTGGGTTTTTTTAATAAGTGGGATTTGTTTAACAAATTGGTCAATTTCTGGACTTTCTTTTTTAAACTTTGCCTGCAGTCCTGTGTGTTCACTTTCAGTCAAGCAACTAAGTTACCAGGGTTTAAATGGGAAGCACTTACTTGATGCTACTGCGCTGCTATGATAGGGCAATTGTGTAAATAAAAACATTGGAGGCCACCCCCACATGTTTCAAGTGATGTTGCCACCCCAATTAAGAAAAAAACCTGTGGTTTTTTTCATTGTAGCTGCAGAATGAATCCACCAGAGAAGAAAGAAATACACAGAGAAAAAAAGAATATGTGGATGGCAGGCACAAAAATCCAAAGTCAAGCTTAAAGGCTTGACTGCTCAGATTCTCTGCAGTAGACTGCAGTAAGCTGAATGCACAGAAAGGACCTAAGTGAGACAGCCAGGCTGGATCAAAAGGTTTTTTTATTACGAAAGGAATTCTTGCCATTTTTTTCTTTAAATGGCTGGTGGTTACAGGCCCAGTTTTGATTGTGGTAGTATGGGAAGAAGGGTTTCAATCTTCCTCCCAGCCTTCTTTTTCTAATGGCCCTGTGGAGCTCCTTTTTGTGCAGTGAAAACCTAGTACTGATATGAGTATCTGTATGGTTGTCCTAACGGGGCAAACAGCAACACTGGGGGGGGGGCATTTCAGGATGAGAAAATAGCATGGGAGCAAGGCTTTCCTCTCCACCCCTTGCAATCACACCATGGCCCTGATCTAAATTGGACCTCTTTATCCCAGCAATGTAAAAGGAGGAAATGCACCATCAACAAACACTCAACTTTTTCTAACTAATGGTTCATTAATTCAGAGCAAGCAACTTGATGAAAGAAAAAATAAAACAAATACTTAACTATAACTTCCTGGTTCCTGTCTGTCTAAGCTCAGAATTGTGCTGGCCTAGATTTGAGCAGTTTAAGCTAGTCAACCTCTTTAACAGAGAGTAGGCAACAAATTTTCAGGCTGGAATTGTCAGACGTCCCCCTGGTTGGCCCTAAGACCAAGTGTCCTGTGACAAAGAGCTGTTAGAGGAAGGGAGGCAGGTAAGGTTGCCAACTGAACAGGGGAGAAGTGTTCTGTTCCTTTAATAGAGATTTGATGAGTGGAAATGGGCAGTTGAAGCTTTTCATGGCACAAAGTTAAATATCATCAACTAGGGATGTCAACCTTCAGGTGGGACCTAAGGATCCCCCGGAATTACAGCTCAAGTCCAGATGTCACAGATGAGTTCCCCTGGAGTGAATGGATGCTTTGGAGGGTAGATTCTATGGCATTGTGCCCCACTGAGGTCCCTGTCCTTCCTAGACTCCATCCCCAAAACTCCAGGAATTTCTCAACCTGGATCTTACAACCATACCCCCGTCCCCTGCCAGTGGTCGTGGGGGGAACCTGGCAGTCCAATAATTACCTGATAATTGCTTGCAGATTGATCTGCTGTTTAAGGGACAGGTAGAGACACTAAGGGTGTGCTTTTTTTCTTGGTATTTTTCAATCTGGGTCTACTGGACTGGGAAAAAATGGAATTTCCAAAAAATCGTGGATCCTAATACTGGTACAGTATTCAGATCCAGGATTTTTTGGAAATCCCAAATTTTGGGGGGTCCAATAGACTCGAGAAGAAAAAACAAGAAAAGAGCAGCTGAGAGGCAGGAACAGATTGCTCCCACACTCAACTTTTGGGGGCCTTTCTTCTGGAGTCCCTTTAATCAGTGTCATCATCATTGTTGCCATTAGTGGTATCACAGCACCCCCCCTTTTTATTTTTGTGCATGTTTATATTGATATAATGACTGCATTTTAAAGAAAAACTGCACTAAATCATTGATATACTGCTATAATGGTAGGTCAAGCAGATTCTTGGAATTTTCAGCTTTCCTTAAAAAGAAAATGTACATCTCTAGTTGCTTCCCTCATGGAGATATAAGGAAAAAGACATATATCAGTGAGGGAAGGCACTAGAGACTTAAAAAAAATGAAAGATGGAAATTCAGAAAACTCACTTGACCTCTCATTACAGAAGTATATCAATACTTTGATACTTTAATGCAAGGGTGTCAAAGATACAGCCCGTGGGCCAGATTGGGCCCCTGCAGGGTTCCAATCCAGCCCAAGAGCAACTAATTCTGTGCTGCTTCCTGCTTCCTGTTCCTTACATCACAGCTCCTTTTGGTCAGTCTCTCCTATTTCCTGCTTCAGGGGAGAGAAAGAAAGCCTTCCTTCAATTGGCTGAGGGCTCCTCCCCTTCTTCCTCCTCCTTCTGTGGGCAAGGAGAGGGGAGTGGAAGAGTCAGAGAGAGGGGGAAAATGTCACGTGGCACTTTTAAGAAGACCAGCAATGTTTTATTCCAGTTACAAGCTTTTGTGTGCAAGCACACTTTTTCTTCAGAGAGAGAGGTGGGAGGGAGGGAGGGAAAGAATGAGAGTGAGAGAGAGACTCCTGTGTTTAAAATCAAAAATGTTTTATTCCAGGTATAAGCTTTTGTGTGCCTGCACATTTCAGAGAGGGGGGGAGGGGGAGGGAAAGAGCCAGAGAGAGAGAGAGAGCACCCCATGGCACTTGGAGAGATCCCCCTTTCCATTTCTAATAGATGGGGGAAATCTAACAGCTTGTATTCCTAATCAGTGAAAAGGGGCAAGAGTCCAGCAGCACCTTAATGACCAACAAAATTTGTGACAGTGCATGAGCTTTCATGAATCACTTCTCACTTCTTCAGATACAGGTGGAATGTGAGTCCATCTGTTCTTATATCTTGGAGAGTGAAGTGATTTCAGATGCCAAATGACAATAGCAGGCATTGGTAATGAAAGAAGAAGCCTAGGTCTCAGTTCAGTCCAGGAGTTTGCGTTGTCTTGAACTTTATGATCAGTTGCAATTCAGCAGTCTCTCTTTCTAATCTCCCTTTGAAATTCCTTTGTAAGATAACTGCTACTCTTAGGTCAGCAACTGAATGCCCTGGAATGTTAAAGTATTCCCCCACTGGTTTTTAAATGTTGTGGTTTCTAATAGCAGTAAAAAGAGTAAGAGTCCAGTAGCACCTTTAAAGACCAACAAAATTGTAGTAGTGCTTTTGTGACTCACTACTCACTTCTTCTGACTTATTCTCCTGGACTGAATCCTCCTGTACCAAATTGAGACTCAGGTTTCCTGTCTCTTTACCAATGCTCATATCTCCATGCCTCTGCATATCATGCCAGTTCTGACATCTCCACCCCTCTGTATATCACACCTAACCCAATCATACCAGCTATTGCCATTCAGCACCTGAAATCATCTTTATAAAGTTAATATCTCTGCTACCTTGTGTTACATTATATGGCACACATGACCTGGCCCGAAAAAGTGACAATTATGTCAGATTAGTCCTTCATAACAAATGTTTTTGACACCTCTGCTTTAATGCCTTTTAAAAAAGATGAAAACACTCATCTTCAGGGCAGGGGGGAGGAGAGGGAGTGATCTGACAATGACAACAGTCCAGTCATTAAAAAAATGGACTGGGGGTGCATGGGAATGGGCAGGACAGAGAAAAGGGACAGAAACATTACACATGAGGAAAAAGGCAGCTCAAAATCAGCTTCCAGAAAAGAATTGGGATAAAAGTGGTCTAAAAAAATGGGGTGGGTGGGAAAAATACAAAAACAAACAAACCCTGAAGTGAAAACTAAAGGCACATAATGTGTGAGGAAATCAGGGTATAAAACAAAACTGAATGGGGCCAGAAACAACAATAAAAACAAACCATGTAGAAGAGCCCTCAGCTTCCTCCCTTTCTGGTCTGCTCATGTCTTCTCCCTTTGTAGTCTAGGGAATGGTCAAGACCTTTCTCCTTGGCGCTTCCAGGATCTGCCTTTTGAAGGATTCTGTTAAGTATGAGACTTAAGGCAGCAGCTCATAACAAGTGATTCAGCTTTATTTACAAGGTAGGACGAACAGAGAACATGAGAGCAACAGGCTCTCTTTTAAACTATCTGGGCTTGGTAGGCCACGCCCTTAGTTGAGATAAGAACCAATCACAATATGAACATAACAACCAATTAAATCATTTCCCTCCTGCACCTTTCTTGTATCCTGATTGGACTGCTGCACAGAGTATCCAATCAGCTTGCAGAAGTTACAATACCAGTCTTAAATAGGAGATAGAATTCAAGTTCAGGCATTATGTATACCAATACATAACAGATTCCCTGGAGGAGGGACATCCCCAGCTTTTCCTTCTCCCTCCAGTCCAGAGGCTAAACCCTGGAAACTGGCAGAAGCCAGGCCAATGAGGCTTCTCCCAGGGCCTTGATACACCCTGTCCCCTCCCTCATTTCCTATAAAGGAGCTTGCATTCAGCCTGCTCAGGCTTGGTGAGGCTGGGACTGCTTCTTACCTTGTCCACCCCACCAGCTGCTCTACCCTGTATCTGGCCTCTTGTCTGGGCCTGTCCCATATGGGACTGAGTCCCAGCATGCCTCTTCTGCTGTTGCCATACCCCTGGGTTCCATTGAGCCTGGCTGTCGGCTCCTGCAGGGCATTTATTGCTGTGGCAGGCTTTGGGCTGCCTCCAGCTGAGTAGGATGTGCACAGGGTCAAGGGTGTTGCATCCAGACAAAGAATCTTGCCATTTATGATTCACATGATTATTCGTTTTAACATCTTCCAAGAATGTCAGTTTGCTAAAGAACTGTTCCTCCTCTTTACTAACCAGAGTTTTTTTAATTTGCATAAATGAAACATGAATATAAGCAAAAGTGAGGCTGGCTCAGGGTGGCTTACAAAAATAGAATATATAATTTACAGTTAAATATTTACAGTTAAAACCATCTAATATAATAAAGTGCTAGTGATCCTTAATCCTTATGTTGTTTGGCAATGGCTGTTGCTGCTCCATGGACCCTTCACACAGTTGGCTCATGGTCTTTCCTTCAGGCAGCTGGCACAGGCTGCTGTTGTTAGTAACACCAGGGGAATGGACTCTCTATCCTTCAGCTGTTGGTGGTGGCTCTGTGATTGAAGGCCTGGTGGAAGAACTCCATTTTACAGGCCCTGCAGAACTGTACAGGCCCTTGTGCTGGAGTGCCAGTAGATCCAACTAGGGATGTGTGTTTGGACACATCCAGTACTAATGTATACTTGAAAAATACTTTATTGATGTTTGGGGGTATATTCAGGTATCTGGAGGAATATTCAAGATTCTCAAGAATACTGGTATCTAGTTGAAGCAGGAAGTAAGGCAGGGACCCGACAAGTGCCTCCCTTTAGAGGGCTTGCCCTGCAGCCAAATGCTGGACCTGCAGCCAGTGTGAGCCAGCTGCCTCACCAAGTAAGTTGATTATTGAGAGGGTGGGGCCACCCACTTCTGACGCCTGTGCACTGGGATGAAAATCCCTGCGCTGGGGTCCAGAAATTCATGTGTTAGTGCACCCTAGCACAGCTTACAGGGAACACTGTTCACAAGCAAACTTTTAACACAAAACCACACTGAGCAAGGGCTTCAAAAGAAAAGGGTAAAATGCAATCCCTCTGTCCCTCCCCTATAGATAACCAGCTGTTGTTAAACATAAGGCAAGCTCCTTAGTTTAGAAGTTACTAATTTCTACAGAAGCCCCATTACTTTCAAGCCTCTTTCAAGTGTGCAGGCCTTGGCCACCTCTTTCAGGCCTCAGTTAAGAGCTCTGTCTGCTTCGATGGAATCAGCACCCAAGAGACCTTCCTCCTTGCTCCCAGGACTTTTATATATCTCTTTTTCCCACCCACTGACCCAGTCAGGCTGGGTCAAAGAAGCTTTTCCTGAAGTCTCTAGGACTTTCTTCCAGGAGTCCTTCTAGTCTTAATTCCTCCAAATCTCTGTTCCCTACTTGGGGGGGGGGGGTGAGGCTGGCCCATACAATTGTCTCTAGCTAGACCTATTAGCATTTTTAAGAGGTAGCTGACGTACGGCTGGAAAGCCACTAAATTGACTTCCCCTTTCCTGCCTGTTCTCTGCCCAGAGAGAAAAACCTTTAAAAATTCTTGGTGAAGGTTTTACTCAGTTCAGACCTCCACCCAAAAATGCATTTCTTCACAAAGATGAACTACTGCAACAGCACAATATCCAAATGCTAGGTGCATCCTACCTAACATATAGGTAAAGTTCTGTTATGCACTCTGTCCTGAATAATATTAACCCATTTATAGTTTCTTCACTTGTGAGAAAATTGATCATTCTAGATCTGGTACTAAAGTACAAAATAGAACACTGACTAATGTAGAGTCAAAACAGAGAAGAAAAAAATATGGTGGAGGGGGATTTTTTTTTAAAAAAAGAATGTTTCACAGAAGTGAACATAAAAAGGTTCTCCACGGCACCATTTTTTTCTCCTATGCTTTCATTCTAGATCTGAGACAAATGGCCATGAAGGATGGGGGCTAAGGGCACAAAATTCCTGGGGTCCAAGATGCTCTGAGGGCAGGCAGCCTAAATTATTTCATTTACTCATAAAAAAGGAAGTAGTTTGCCCAGAGCCTGTTGGCCCAGGCCAATAGCTGAAATCTTGTGACCTCAGAGTTGAAACCATAGTTAGGTTTCCTCCCACTGTAGTGAGCTGTTTTCAAGTTAAGCAAAAAGTTAAAGTGAAATAATCTGGATTTTGAGAGAGACTTTCCCCCACTTAAGCATTGGTAAGTTCTTCTCCTCTACTCCCTGTCTCTAGTTTGCTGTGCTTTGGAGGAGTAATGAATGAGAAGTAAATCCCACTGAGTTCAGAAAGGCTTATTTTCTCACTATTTACATACCCTTTTTTTCTTTCTTTCCTTCCTTCTTAATGTTGTATTTTTAAAGAGTGGGGCAGAGGGAATTTCCCTCTAAGTGCTCATGATGGTTCTCAGCAGTCCTGAACACCACAATGTGATTTCTCCAGGCATTGTGTTCTCCATAGGTACAACTACTGCCAAGTTTCAAATTTACCATCCCTGGGCAAGGTAGTTGAGAAGGTGGTGGCTGAACAGTTTCAGGCTTTCTTGGATGACACATCCATTCTTGACCCATTCCAGTCCAGTTTCCACCCTGGCCATAGGATGGAAACGGCATTGGTTGCCCTCACAGATGACCTCCAGAGACACCTGGAAGGGGGCAGGATGGCACTGTTGTTGCTTTTAGACCTAAGAGCAGCATTCAACACAGTCTACTATGACCTTATGATCCACTGCCTTGCTGACATAGGGGTGTGGGTGATTGCCTTACAATGTTTTTCTCCTTCCTCCATGGTCAGGGACAGAGGGTGATGCTTTGCAAGAAGGTCTCCCTGCTATAACCACTGGAATGTAAAGTGCCGCAGGAGGTGATCCTCTGCCAATGCTATTTAACATCTACATGCTCCTCCTTGCCCATTTGGTCCAGAGGTTTGAGCTGGGTTGCCACCAGAATGCAGATGACACCCAACTCTATCTGTTGTTAGATGACTGCCTGGACTCTACACCAGAGAACTTGGACAGGGCTTTGGAGGCCGTGACTGGGTGGCTACAGCAGAATCGGTTGAAACTAAATCCAACAAAGATGGAGGTCCTGTGCCTGAGTGGGGGTGGGTAGAGTCAGGAATCAGGTTTCCTCCCTTGGATGGGGACACCACTGGTGCTTGCCCAGAAGGTGAGGATCCTAGGGGTGATCCTGGATGCCTCACTTTCCATGGACTCAAATCTTTTATTTTATTTTAGCCCCCACCTTATTTAACCTGTATATTAATGATATAGTTAATAGACTTGGGGGCATGGAATTTATGCCCCTGGCAATAAATCAAACTAAGGTACTGATAATGTTGTATGCAGATGACATGGTTCTGTTGTCGCTGACCAAAATTGGCCTGAAAAGGCTTTTTTGATAAACTGTGCCAAGTCTAAGGTAATGGTATTTAGGAAACGACCTAGGAAGTCAGTATGGAGAATCTTGGGTGTTCAGATTGAACAGTGTAATGTATATAAATATCTAGGAATAACATTTTCAGAAACCCTCTCTCGGTGACCTCATTTAGCTTTGTTAAAGTCCTCCACCATGAAGACCGTGGGGGCGATAGTGAATTTTTTTTTCTCCAAAGGTGGTCGTATGGTCAACCTTGTTATCAAGCTGTTTGGCAGTAAGGTGATTTCTAGTTTACTTTATAGCATCAAAATATGGGGCTGGGGAGAGCAGATTCTGGATTCTTGGAAATAATACACAATTGTTTTATGAGATGGATCCTTGCATTGCCAAAAGGCTCTCCAGTGGCATTAATGAGGACTGAGCTTGGTATCCCTTCTATGAAAGCAAGGGCTAATTTTACAGTCCTGTCTTATTGGAAGAAAAATCCAGAACATTCTCAGAAGTCTCTGGGTTGTCAAAGTTTTTGCTTCCTTTTGAATCATCTTAAGAGCTATAAGAAATATCTGGATTTTATTCAGTCAAAGTATGTAATTCCAAATGAGATGTTAAGTACTAAAAGAACAGAACAGGAGCTGAAGGAGTTGAAGGAATGAGTCTTTAAAATGGATAGGGAAATAGTCAGATAATCGCTCAATCCACAGAGGCCCCTCTTTTCAAATTCTTAAAAGAGATCATATTGGGTCTTCTTATTTGAAGACTTTAACAACAATGAAATTAAGGATGGCCTTTACTAGTTTAAGATTTCAAGCTATGCCCTCAGCGGTTCGATTGGGCCATTTCTTAAGTGTTCCTTCCCTGTTACGATTCTGTGTGTGTGGTATGGGAGAAATAGATGATCTGATTCATTATATTTTGAGATGTCCCCTTCACCATGACCCCCGAAACAAATTTATTACTAATATTCTATCCATGTTGGAAGGAGCTTCAGACTTGGAAAAAGTAATACTTTTGCTTGCAGATGAGGATTCTTATGTTTCTAATAAAGCCGCTTTGTTTTATTAGCGGCAAGAAGGTTTAGATCAAATTGTATGGAATAATAGCTATAATAAGAGTTAAAATTGTTTGAAACTTTTAAAATTTTTTAAACTGGGCTGATTTTATATGGTGTAGTCCTGTATTATATTTGTAATTTTGTTAATTAATCTTGTTAATTTTGCTAACTTTGTAGTTTTAGTATGTGGAAGATTATGTTATGTATTGTTATGACCTATGGTCAATACGGTAAACTGAAACTGCTGCTACTGCCACTTTCTGTGGAGGCCCAGGTCACCACAATTGCCAGGTTGGCCTTTTATCATCTCCAGCAGATCAGGCAACTGGTTCCCTATCTCTGCCCCCAGGACTTGGCTAAAGTGACCCATACAATGGTCACTTCCAGGCTTGATTACTGTAACTTGCTTTACCTAGGCTTACCCAGAAGCTGATCCAGTAACGCCGGCTAGTGAAAATGTGGTGGCATGCCTGCTGACTGTGATGTCTGTGTGGGCACACATTCAGCTGGTGCTACACCAATTGTACTGGCTACCAATTGAGTGCCAGATTCATTTGAAGGTGTTGGTATTGACCTTTAAAACCTATGTGGCCTGGTACCGACATATCTGACATACTTCTCCACATATGTGCCCTGTAGAGCCTTGTGCTCGATGGACCATCATTTAGTGGTTTTCCCAGTCCAAAGGACTTCCACTTAGCCTCAACCAGGGCCAGGGCTTTTTCTGCCCTCACTCCAGCCTGCTGGGACATGCTAACATCTGAGATCAGGGCTCTGCAGGACCTGTTACAGTTCTGCAGAGCCTATAAAATGGAGCTGTTCTGCCAGGCCTTTTGTTTAGGCAGCAGGCACTCAAGTATTAGGCCTCCCCTGCGGAAGCTCTGCAACTGTATATGGCCCACATTCATAAGATCTCCACTGGTTTATGGCCTAGTAGCCTCCAGCCATTTGGGATTGCTGTACTTTCCTAATTTATTGTGCTACTTGATTATAATTGTTTCAATTATTTATTATTATAACTGTTTTAATGATTTTGTAATATTGTTATGACCACCCTGAACATGCTTGCAGGGATGGCGGGATATAAATAGAAATAAATAAATATAATATATTGTAAATCACCAATTAATGTTGTCTCGGCTGAGGGAGTTAGTTATCACATTGTCCCTGGTGAGACTGATTGTGTCCTGTCATAATGTTGCTGATTTAGGAAGGAGTGTCTAAGACTGAACTCTCTCTCTCTCTCTCTCTCTCTCTCTCTCTCTCTCTCTCTCTCTCTCTCTCTCTCTCTCTCTCTCTCTCTCTCCCTACCTACCTACCTACCTACCTACCTACCAAATGACCATATAGGCAACTGAGAAAAAAAATGAATATAAGCAATGCAGATATATTTGTGTCATACAAACATATTTAGCATACAATTAATTTATATAAAAGCAGATAATTAAAAGTTAGCAAAGTTAAAATGCAAAGAATATCAAGCTACAAAGCATCAGTATTACAAAATATTCATTATATTACTGTTGTTATTCTCAGTGTGTTTAGAGAAGCTCAGAAAATCATTCCTACCCACTCCCAATTTTCTAGGTAAAAGTTCACAGTGATAAGAGAGGTGGATGTTGTAAAAGTTCTCGAATGGAATTCTGAGGAAGGTCATATCACATTTGAATAGCTGTCTAAAGATAAGTTCAGACAATAGGCAGAAGCATGAAGCCAGTTTTATTTGCCCTTTGGTGCCTGGGTAAACTTCACTGGACAGTAGTTTTGGACTGAGGTTTCAAAGAATTTAGGCTTGAAGAACAGTCAGATCTGAATAAGGCAGTTATAAAAGACTGAAGTTGAGCATGGTGCTTATAGTCAACCACAGCAGGCTTCATATGACCAGAAGTTTAGAAATGTATTAAAAGCTCCCCTACAATTCTGCAGATCAAATTGGTGTACAGAAACTGAATTTCCCCATTGTGGAAGCTAAGATTATGAAAACATGCTAATAAGCTCTGGGAAATCCACCTGCCATGCCTGACAATGGGTGTGTTCAAACTGGCAGTTTGGCCCAATATAGGTACTTTTCACAAATGGATTAAGTGTGTCTGGTCACACAGCCACAGCTGTCAGTCGTTTCCAAGTCATACTCATCCTGTCATACCACGAGTTGGAACCACAGCTAATAGCCACCACATAACATGCATTCATCACATGTGGCCGTATGTCTGAATGTGGGGGACTGCAAACAAAACGGATTGGTGGTCTGAACCTACAGGCCTGTTCCTGCCTCTAGGGTGGGGTTTGGGGAGGTTTTTGCCTATATGCACATGAGCACATGTGTGCACACATGATCACATATGTGCACATGTGAGCATATATGCATGCACATGCATTTTAAAAACCAGCTGTGCAGCACGCTCTGTGGCTGAGGCGCTGCAGTAATGTGGATGCTTGACCATGGGATGTCAGTGTGAGTAACCCACAGCAAGGTGTGCTGTCTGGATGATATGCCCCGCAACACTTTAAACTGGTATAATCACACCAAACTGCCAGTCTGTCTGCAGCCTTTTGTCAGTGATGGACCCTGGATTTTGACTTTTGTCTATACAAGTGTTTGTGTTACTGGCTATTTGTGGCATGTAGAATGAGAATCTTGTGTACACTGACTGGGTGCACAATTAGATATCTGGAAAACTCAGTAGATTCAAGGCCAAATTGCATATTACACAATCCTTAAGTTGCATCTGAGTTTGTCATGAAGGCTTTCAATCAAACATGTGATACAAGTTCCCCACAGGAAACTCAATTGTCAGGAAGGGGGGGCAATTTGGATCAGGACCATGGTTCATGCTGACAGGTTATTTGCTCCTCTCCTGGTGATGTTTTCCTGACCTGAAATGGCTCCAGGAAGTGCTTCATTGCCACACTGGAGGCTGTATGCTGATGAGGTACATGTAGGTTTCTCTAATGAGTCAAAGAAGACCCCATTGTAAGTCCCTGTATAAATTGGGATCCCCCACACCTGGCAACAGAGTCCCCAGCAGTGAACCTGCAGCACACATCTGCTTGACTGGCAGACTCAAATACAGCTTGAAGACAGTGTAACTCATAGTTAGGACTAAGTTTGGATAGTTGGTGTTGCTGTATTGTATATAATCTTTTGAAGAAGAACCTACACTTTTAGAAAATGACATGAAATTTTCACTAAGAGCAATTGGGAGAAACAAATCACCAGCAGTAGATGGGATATTAACAGACCTATTTGAAGCCACCGAAACAGAGTCCACTAAAATCTTAACTAAAATCTGGAAAAAAAAAGGGCCACCGGACTGGAAATGCTCAATTTACATTCCAATTCAAACAAAAGGAGACATCAAGGACTGAAGCAACTATCAGACCATCACACTAATTTCTCAGGCAAGTAAAAGGATGCTCAAAATCTTACAACAAATACCGTTACATATATGGAATGAGAAATGCCAGGTGTTCAAGCTGAATTTAGAAAAGAAAGGCACTAGAGATCATATTGCAAATTTACATTAGTTACTGGAGCATATGAGAGAATTTCAGAAGAAAATCAACTTGTGTTTCAAAAATTATAGCAAAGCTTTTGTTTGTGTGGATCATGAAAAGCTATGGCTGATTTTAAAAGAAATGGGTATGCCACAACATCTGATTGTTTTGAAATGCAACCTGTACTCTGGACAAGAGGCAACTATTAAGAAAGATATCAGACAAGGATGTATTTTATTTCCCTATCTCTTCAATCTATATGCAGAACATATCAAAAGGAAAGCTGGTTTAGAATTAGATGAAAGTGGAGTGAAAATTGGTAGAAGGAATATTAACAATTTGAGATATGACTTGAAACAACTACTGATGACAGTTAAAGCAGAATGTGCCAAAGTAGAATTACAGTTGAACATCGAGGAAACAAAAAGTAATGACTGCTGGGGAATTACACAACTTTAAGACTGGCAATGAAGAAATTTAAAATTCTTAAAGATTTTCTATTTCTTGGCTCAACTTATCAATCAAAAGGGAGACTGCAACCAATAAATCAGAAGGAAGTTGAGACTGAAGGAGCTAGAAAAGATTCTTAAGTGTAAAGGATGTGTCACTGGTGACCAAGATCAAGATAATTCATGCCATAGGATTCCCTGTTACTTTGTATGGGTGTGAAACTTGGACAATGAAGAAAGCAGATAGGAAGAAAGTTGATTCATTTCAAATGTGGTGTTGGAGGGGAGTTTTATGGATATTGTGGACTGTCAAAAATAAAAATAAGTAGGTTTTAGAATGAATCAAATCTGAACTCTCCCTAGAAGCTAAAATAACCAAAGCTATTGTACTTTGGCCACTTTATGAGAAGATAACATTCACGGGGGGGGGGAATAATGCTAGGAAAAGTTGAAGGCAGCAGGAAAAGAGGAAGGCTGTACATTACATGGATTGATTTAACTAAGGAAACCCCAGCCCTCAGTTTGCAAGACCTGAAAAAGGCTGTTAATGATAGGACATTTTGGAAGTAATAATTCATAGTGTCACCATAAGTCAGAAGCAACTTGATAGCACTTAACACACACGCATATAATTGTGGCAGATGAAAGCTGAAGGCTACCAACTATGAAAGTGACTACTTGTTATCTCTGTGTCCCCATGTCTTTGTCTCTTGTCTACTAATTCAAAACTTAAGGTTTATGAAATGGGGAGATCATTTCTTTTGCCACCAAATTCATTTCCTTAATATTCCATTTACTCTGATTTCAAACAAATCAAGTGTAGCCTTATGCCAGTGGTGTTTAAATGATGGGTCCAAAACAGTAGGAGAACAGTGACCTCAATTCGGCACCATGTGCTAAATTTAAAAAGATGTTGTGGCTTCTGGGTCAAAGACAGAGGGGTGCACAAACTGAGTCAAAAACAAAGACTAAATTCTATAGGTGTGTTAAGAGAGAATTACAGAACAATAGCAACAGAATAAATATATAATGAACATATTGTCAAGGTGTGATGGACTGCACTTTAAAGGCTTATAAGTGCTGTACAAACTTGTAATGGACTGTGAAGGGTTAATGCCTCACAGAGCCAGAGAGCCTTGAGTGACAGGCTGCTCAAAGGACTTTCACTGGTTAGCATCAGTTGAGCAGAAAGATTTCAGAACTGCCTGCTGAAGAGAAGTCAGTTTGAGTTTATCCCTGACTGAGAACTGGAACAGTTTAGCACTGACTGAGGAGAGTTTGACACTAACAGAAAACTAGGAATGTTGATAAGGAGGAGTGGGAGGATGGGTAAAGACCTCCATTCAGGCCAGAAAAAGGGATAGATCTTCTAGTTGTAGAAGTGATTTCCTGCTCTGTTGGAAAGGGAGATAGCTCAAAGAGTGGTGTGTTTAGAAAAGGAATTTGGGTGCTTGGTAGTGTATCCCTGCCTTCTGAAACATGAAAAGTTAGTTAAACTCAAGAAAGTGAACTGGAGTAATTAGGAAACACTGAAACTAAAGCCTCTCATCTCAAAGATTCTAAGACAGTGTGAAAAGCTTAAAACTCTCAATTTCTGGAAACATGAACTGTAGTTTGTGAAAATATTATCTCAGAATCTTTATTCCATTCCATTTATTTTTATTGCTCATAGACCCATAAGTCATAAGCAAATAGACATGATATAGTACAAAATACAACATACATACAGTACATTACAATTACAATACAATTTCACAAAATTAAACAATTAGATTACCAAATATATATTAACTGCCTAAAAGAGTCAATTCATTTAATACCACCCAGGGTTACAGATAAACGTCCCATTGCCAACGTCACATTTGGATCAGTATCAGCTAAGAGATTAGTTACAAGTTCCTGATTAGTAGCAGGGCTCCATTTTTTTAATATACACTGAAATCCATCTGTCATGAGCCATATTGTATTTTCTGCAATCAATGAAAAAATGCCAAATTATATCCAAATCAGCTGAATTACAATTACAAAGTTGTGCTGAAAAAGCAGTCCCTAGGAATCTGCCTGCTAGTTCCCCAAGAGGCAAAACATTTAATCTTGCCTTGGAAAACAATATTCTATGTTTGGGGACTATCAGAGATTTACAGTAAGAGGACAAAGATTCCAGAGTCGGAAGACCTAAGTAATACAAAGACAGACCCATCAAGCTCGGCAACTTGTACTCCATTTATCTAAGCATAAAACACTAGATTTAATTTGCTTCCGCCCAGAAGGGTAGTCTACTTGATTTAAAAATTCAAGGGGAAATCCTAAACTTTGTAATCTGCCATCAACCAATTGCAGCCATGAACTTCGAAAACTGTCCTTAGTTAAAAGGTGCAAATAACATCCCTCTAGGGAATAGAGTATTTTTAGCCTAAAGAAAAAACACGAATAGCTGGACCAGACACACATGAGGGGAGATTACACAGAGAATGAAGAAAAGAGGTTAAACAGGAGTCTAACTTGTTGTTGACCCTAGTAATAAATAAAGGAGCACCATAGAGTAATTGGGAAACCACTTTTGCATAATAAACACAAATGGTAGCAAGTAAAAAGTTACTGCCTGTAGTCCAGACAGAGTCCTTATTGATTTGCCTCAGATATTTTATCCCTGATTTCACCTGACCTTTCCCCCTCTATGTTGAATAAAATATTTTGTTTATTTTTGAATGTTATAAAGCCTCTCATGTGCCATTTCAGAAGTTTAAGTTCAGAGGGTAATTTTGTTTCTTCACACAAGTTCCAGGGCTGAGCCAACATAAAAATACTATTAAGTGAAAGGATGGGACAGCCATATATCTTCAGACAAGAAGAAAATAGATAAAAAGGCTGCTCAGTCAAAAAAGAAGAAAAAACAGAGGGAAAATCCTATGTCTGAGTGAGAGAATGGGGCTAGCTCATCATACAAGTTCTCCTCATCTTCCTGAGTGGTGAGGAGTCTATGGAATTTGGTTTCCTTTGAATGTAAGAGAACATTGGCAATGGAATGAAGTCAGCCAAACATATATTATTTTTGAACATTAGTATCTGCCCCTCTGTTCCCTCATTGTACTTCTACAGTTCTCTACTCACTCCTGGAGGAAGCTGTATCTCCTCTCTCTTGTTTTTGTACCTAAGTTAAAGAGGCCAGACCTTGTGCTTTGCAGAAATTTATACAGAGAAACAGAGTATGTCTTTTGTTTTCAGAACAGTTTACTGGGACTTGCTAAATACTCTGAGATCTCAGACAGAAATACTACACAAAAAGGTGAAAGAATAGTTAATAGATCTACCCCAGCTGAAGTAAATGGGTTTTAAATCCCATTGATATTAATAGTATAATGAAGCATGTGCTTATCTGTTGATTTTGATGGAAAAGAGTTATGATCGTGCTTACCTTTTGCATGCATTCAGCTCTCTTCCAACAAAATAAATGGGACAAAAATATTTAATTGTGGTTAGATCATGCTTGAAAATTATTGTTGGTCTTGAAAATACTATCTGACTGTGTGAGAATTTACATTCCACAAGTTGTTCCATTTTAATGGGGCTTTTTTCTTTTTAAAATGCTTGTCTTTTGCTTCAATGGTCCTGATGAGCCTATGTCGAAAGCACCTCTTGTTCCTATGAGTGTAACAGGTACAGAACGTCCAAATGCTCCAGTGGAATGTTAATAGATGCTGGCATCAGAGCAGATGCAGAGAACCAGAAATGAAAGACTCCTTTCATAAGATATTTTTGTTTTTTAAAAAACTGATTTTTGCATCCTGGCTTGTAAAAACAGTGTGGTATAGGTTTTCTTAAAAAAATAATTACCGTATTTTTCGCTCCATAAGATGCACTTTCCCCCAAAAAAAAGATGGGAGGGGGGGGGAAGTGTGTGCATCTTATGGAGCGAATACTGAAAAAGAGTGCACGTTGGGGGGGTGGAGCACTGGCTTTCCTGGGTGCTCTGCAGCTGCAGCGCATCCAGGAAAGCCAGGGAAGGAGTGGGCATTCTAACTCCCGCCCCTTCCCTCCCAGCCCCAGTGCCGGATCAATACTAGGCCTCGGATGGGGGGGGAGCTCACCGGAGCAGCGCTCCGGGAGTGAGGCGCCATGGGGGTGGCACATGGTGAAGCCCCACCCCCCTACTTCCTGCCACTTTCTGCCTCCAGCTCTCATTCGGGCCCAGGAGGAGGCAGAAGACAGAGGTAACTAGGCTTTCTCCCTCTGCCATCCCCCGCCATCCTTCCTCCTGTCCCCTGCCTTAGGCTGCTAATCACAGCCTAGGCACCCCACTCTGGGAGGCTTCCCCCCCGGTCCTTGCCTTAAGGCAACCCCCCCACCTGCCCTCCTCCTGCCCGGAGCACGCAAATTCGCACGCTCTGGGAGGCTTCCCCACCCACCCGGTCCTTGCCTTAAGGCAACCCCCCCACACCTGCCCTCCACCTGCCCGGACCACGTGGATTCACATGCTCCAGGAGGCTTCACCACCCACCCAGTCCTTGCCAGGAGGCTTCCCCACCCGCCCTCCACCTGCCCGGAGCATGCAGATTCACACGTTCCAGGAGGCTTCCCCACCCACCCAGTCCTTGCCAGGAGGCTTCCCCACCGGCCCTTCACCTGCCCGGAGCATGCAGATTTGCACGCTCTGGGAGGCTTCCCCACCCACCCGGTCCTTGCCTTAAGGCAACCCCCCCACCCACCACCCACCTGCCCGGAGCACGCAGATTCACACGCTCCAGGAGGCTTCCCCACCCACCCAGTCCTTGCTAGGAGGCTTCCCCACCCTCCCTCCACCTGCCCGGAGCATGCAGATTCACACGCTCCAGGAGGCTTCCCCACCTACCCAGTCCTTGCCTTAAGGCAACCCGCCCCGCCCTCCACCTGCTCGGAGTGCACGGATTCAGAATTCTCAAATTAACCTAGTGGATGAGCCAGCGCTGCCTGCAGCCAGATCAGAAAGCAGGGACTGCATGGAAGGAGAGCGGGTCCAGGCAGGAAACTTACAATTCCATGGTGGCAGCGTGGAGAAGCGGGTCCCAGTCAAGAAGGAGGAGATCATACAGAGAAGGAGGAAAGGCTGCAAGCAAGGAGTGAGTGCTGTTGCTGGCTGTGTTATCACTGCGCTGATTGGAGAAGAGTTTGTAGTAGGCGGCGTTTCCTAGTAGACAGCGGGGACAGCAGTGCACATGCGCATTACTCTCCATTTAATGGCTGGGCTTGTCTGAGGTACTATGAATGCTGGCTGCAGGGGGCACAATTCATTAAAAAAAACAAACTTTATCACTCATTAAATCTTGATTTACCCCATACATATGATGTTCCACTTTGAGCATTAAATATATGATGATAAAGCAGAAAAGGCTAGCATATAAAATTTCTTTAAACTAGAGGTAGTAAAATATGCTAAGGAGCATGGAAACAGAGCAGCGGAGAAACATTTTGGGCCTCCTCCAACTGAAAAAATGATTAGAGAGTGGAGGAAACAGGAGGATCAGCTGCAAAAAGCAGATAAAAGTAAGCACACTTTCCGTGGGCATGCTGCAAAGTGGCCACAGTTGGAGGTGGACATGAAAGAATGGATCATACGTCACCAGAATAATGGCTTCTCTGTCTCAACAAAAATGATCATATTTGAAGCGAAATGCATTTCTATAGAGAAAGGCATTCAGGATTTTACAGGGTCACCATCATGGTGCTACAGATTTATGAGGCGATGTGGTCTTGCTATGCGGACCAAAACTAGAATTGTGCAAAAAATGCCAAAAGAATATGAATTTAAAATTCTGTCCTTTCATAAATTTGTTATTGATGCTAGGAAGAAAAATGGCTTTGAAATTGGCCAGATTGGAAATATGGATGAAGTCCCGCTAACCTTTGATGTGCCATCTAATAGGACTGTAGATCTGAAGGGTGCCAAAACCATCACTGTGAAAACTTCAGGGCATGAGAAGACCCATTACACAGCTGTGTTGTCCTGCTATGCCGATGGCACCAAATTGCCACCCATGTTGATTTTCAAAAGGAAAACATTTCCAAAAGAAGTGGTTCCGCGAGGAGTTGTTGTACATGTACATGAGAAAGGATGGATAGATGAAAACGGAATGAGAGTGTGGGTTGAAAAGGTGTGGTCCAAACATCCTGGAGGACTTCTGAAAAAACCTGCCTTATTAGTGCTTGACCACTTTAGAGCACATATTAGTGAACCAACAAAAAAGTGCTTCAAAGCAGTGAAGACTCATCTAGCTGTAATTCCTGGAGGTCTTACCAGCCAGTTGCAACCTCTTGATGTGTCCATCAACAAGCCATTTAAGGTCTTAATGAGAGAAGAGTGGAACAAATGGATGGCTGCTGGCAATCGTGATCTGACATCTACTGGACGAATGAAGAGGCCCACCATCACTCAAGTTTGTGAATGGGTGAAAACATCATGGGACTCTGTGAAGGAGGAGATCGCTGTACAGTCATTCAAAAAATGTGGCATTAGCAATGCCTTAGATGGAAGTGAAGACAGTATCTTATATGAAGACAGTGAAGAAAGTGATGTCAGTGATTGTGAGCAAATGAGCTTCATAAATTCTGACTCTAGTGATGATGAGTTCTTGGGATTTCCAGAAAACTAGAGTACTCAAACCTTTAAGTCTCTCCATTTGTTAATGATAGTGATAATGGTTCTTAATGCCACTGTTGACTGCTGTTCACTTTACATGGTTCAAATGTTATTCTGTTATAGTTTATTAAATATTTTATTGCACTATTTGGTTCAGAATATTTTTTTTCCTGTTTTCCTCCTCTAAAAACTAGGTGCGTCTTATGGTCAAGTGCGTCTTACGGAGCGAAAAATACGGTAAATGTTCTCTGGTTCAAATGGTTAAAAATTCCCCCATGTCAACTACTGTAACTGTTTTGGCAAAGTAACACATGAACCAGGTCATCTAGTTTAGCATCTATCCATTTGGAAGTCCTACTCATGCCATTTCTCTCAAAAGAGGAAACATGGCTTTCTGGAAATAGTACATTGGCATAGATCCTGTAACTCATATGTTATTTCTCCATGGACCATTTTGCTTTAGATATTTTTAACGTATGTATTGGAGCTTATTTACTGGCTGATACCATTCTAGGAAAATTGCTTTTTAGGGGTTATGATAGGTGTGAACTTTCTCTCTCTTTCTCTCTCTACTTGCATTCAATATGCACCTACAGAATATGGAAGAATAGCAAGCTTCTGATTTTTGGAAAGCACTGGCTTCTATCCCCACCCTTCTCCTATGTACAAGAGTACAGCTATGGAGGCACACACATTTATCACTCCATGGCTACAACCTCACACATGACTTGCTACATCAAAATAGCTATTATAGATTAAACATCACAATCAGATGTTTCAGACCTTCTGATTTTGCCTCAGATATAATGAGTGGGACTCAAAATACTAGCGTGGAAATCTCTTGCTTTCCTTCTTTCCATTGTAGCCCACTGAGAACCTTGAAATTCTGCTCCTGAAACAGTGTAGCTCACAGTAAATTGGCAAAAATCACCTCCACGTAGAAAAAACCCTTTCATCCAACCCAATGCTTCTTAATTTAAGGTGTTCACTCACACAGTTGTTAAGCCACCAAGCAATGAGCCAATGTACATGCATGCATGATTCAGTTCTAAGGCAAAGTGAAAGCTATGCTCTGACACATACTAGTGGCACTACTGTGACTGGTTGTTTCCATACTGACAACATTATAGGAAATTATATATGTAACAACTGCCAAGTTTGTGAACTTCCACAGCTGGCAAATTTAGAATCCTCACCTAGGAGCAGTGTTCCCTCTAAGCTGAGTTAGTGTGGGCTAGCTCACAGTTTTTTAGCCTTCGGCTCACAGATTTTTGTCTTAGCTCAGGAAGGATAGCTCCAGAGCAAACTTATCTATGCAGTAGCCAAATCACTTGCTCACAACTTTAATGCCAGTAGCTCACAAAGTAGAATTTTTGCTCACAAGACTCCACAGCTTAGAGGAACCATTGCCTAGGAGCTTTATAATCATGTCAAATCCCAGTTTCTGAACCAAGTATGCCCTTCACCCAGCAATGGATGTCTCATAAGGACATATCCTATGGAATTTTTTTTCTCCAAAGAAATAATGCTGATGATTGATTTGTATTCTGTGGTTGAGTTTGTATCCACTGGCTATGACCAGATATAAGGACCAATGGTTGAGATGGGACTATGGAAACTGCAATTATATAACTGTCTGTAGAACAAAAATGTTAATAAAGGGCAGCCCACTGAACTGAGGTTAAGTATTTTCATACCTCTCTTCTAACCCAGTAATGTTCCTGAATTTTCATTAAAAATGATCTCCATAACATTGGTATTACCTCATTAAGAAAGTGTGATTTGAGGATCAAGAAACAGAACTTTATCAGGGAGAAAAGGTCTCTGAATTAATTTCTAAGTCTATAGTCTTTTCACTTTTCAAAAGTATTATCTATATCATCTTTTTATGAAGTATTCATTTTTCAAAGTTTATAAAAATAGTATTTAGAAATGTTTTTACATTATTTCCTTGTAGTTGAATGCTTATTTATTGATCTATAGTGCTAGTAACATACATGGCCCTTTATAAAGTAAAGGCAATACATGTCTTTGTCCTGAGCAGCCTTCAATCTAAATTCAAGCCATGGGAGGCAATAGAAGGAGGGATGACAGATAGAGAACAGAGGGGAAATTGAGCTCAATTCAATTATATGTACTTAGGGTTAGTATCAGCAGGAGATGGGGATGATAGGATTTTGCTAAAGGCATCATTGAAAAGATAGATTCTGAGGAGACACTTGAAGGGGCCTGGTGCGAAGGTAGCGGACATTACGCGTGTTTTAGATAGGCTGGTAGATAGTGCTGGGGAGGAGCCAGTGGTTGTGGTGCACGTCGGCACCAACGATGTGGGGAAATGCAGTCGTGAGGTCCTGGAGGAGAAATTTAGGCTGCTGGGCAGGAAACTTAAGGCCAGGACCTCCAAGGTAGCCTTCTCAGAAGTGCTATCTGTTCCACGCGCAGGGCCGGAGAGACAGGCACAGATCAGGAGTCTCAATGCGTGGATGAGACGGTGGTGTAGGGGGGAAGAGTTCAAGTTTGTTAGGCACTGGGATGCTTTTTGGGACAAGAGGGCGCTGTACAAAAGGGATGGTATCCACTTGTCCCGAGAAGGAACCAGGCTGCTGGCGCTCAAAATCAAAAAGGTAGCAGAGCAGTTTTTAAACTGAATAATGGGGGAAAGCCGACAGGAGATGAAAAGTCTCTGGTTCGGGATGGCTCATCTCAAAGAGATGAAGGGGTAGCTATTACTTTTGTACAAGGAAATGGATTACAATTGTCCACTGAGACTGTGGCTGCCTGGCAAGGTCTCGAGGCAGCAAGAGGAAGGCTGTGGGCTTAACAAACATGGGAAACTATAAGTGTTTATATACAAATGCTAGAAGTCTCCGAGGTAAAATCGGGGAGTTGGAATGCTTGGTGTTGGGGGGGAATGGTTATAAATGGTTATAAATTATATCAGAAGGATGGGGGGAAGGGTCGGTGGTGGTGTGGCTCTGTATGTCAGAGAGGGTATACCATCCAGTAAGATTGAGAGGGTAAGAGAATTGGATTCGCTTCTGGAAATGCTATGGGTTGAAATAGTGGGTCCAAAAGGAAGCTTAACAGTGGGAGTTTGTTATCGCCCACCAGATCAAAAGATAGAAGAGGATTATAAAATGATGAATGAATTAAAGATAGCGGCTAGATGAAATAACTGTGTCATAATAGGCGACTTTAACTACCCACACATTGATTGGGTCAATATGAGTTCTAGTCGGGAAAAAGAGATTGAGTTTTTAGAAATTCTCAATGACTGTGCTATGGAACAGATGGTCACAGATCCTACTAGGGGAGAGGCGATCCTGGATTTGGTCCTAAGTAACACCCAAGACCTGGTGAGAGATGTAAAAGTGATTGCACCGCTTGGGAACAGTGACCATAATGTCATTGAGTTTAACATTTGTACAGATAGGGAGTTGCCCAAAAAGACTGATGCAACCACTTTTAACTTTAAAAGGGGTAACTTCTCTGATATGAGTGGACATGTGAGGAAGAAATTGAAAGGAAGAGTGGAGAAGGTCAAAACCATTGGGGAAGCTTGGAGACTATTTAAAAATACAGTCCTAGAAGCTCAGAAAAAATATATACCGCAGATTAGGAAAGGTACAAATAGGTATAGAAAAAAGCCTGCATGGTTAACAAATAAAGTAATGGAAGCTGTAAAAGGTAAGAAGGATTCCTTTAAGCGGTGGAAAGCTAGTCTTAGTGAGGTTGATAAAAGGGAACACAGACTATGGCAAATAAAATGCAAGTCTGTGATCAGGCAAGCAAAAAGGGAATATGAGGAGCATATCGCAAAAAACATAAAGGCCAACAATAAAACTTTCTTCAAATACATTAGAAGTAGGAAGCCAGCCAGGGAGGCAGTGGGGCCCTTGGATGACCAAGGGGTAAAAGGAGTAGTGAAGGAGGATAGGGAAATGGCTGAGAAGCTGAATGCATTTTTTGCCTCTGTTTTCACTGTGGAAGAGGAGAATTGCTTGCCCACTCCAGAAGCACTGATTTCGGGAGGGGGTTTGAAAGACCTGAATCAGATTGCAGTGACAAGAGAGGAAGTCCTCCGACTGATGGACAATTTAAAAATTAATAAATCACCAGGCCCGGATGGCATTCATCCGAGAGTTCTGAAAGAACTCAAATGTGAACTTATGGACCTCCTGACAAAAATATGTAATCTTTCTTTAAAATCTGCCTCCATTCCTGAGGACTGGAAGATAGCTAATGTCACTCCCATCTTTAAAAAGGGCTCCAGGGGAGATCCAGGAAATTACAGGTCAGTCAGTCTGACATCAATACCGGGTAAGTTGGTGGAAACTGTTATTAAGGAAAGAATTAGTAGGCACATTGATGAACAAAAACTATTGAGGCAGACTCAGCATGGGTTCTGTAAGGGAAGATCTTGTCTCACTAACCTGTTAGTGTTTTTTGAGGGAGTGAACAAACATGTGGACAAGGGGGATCCAATAGATATTATTTACCTTGACTTCCAGAAAGCTTTTGATACAGTTCCTCATCAAAGGCTCCTAAGTAAGCTCAATAGTCATGGGATAAAAGGACAAGTCCTCTTGTGGATCAAAAACTGGCTTATAAATAGGAAACAGAGAGTGAGTATAAATGGGAAACTTTCTCAGTGGAGGGTGGTAAGCAGTGGGGTACCACAGGGATCAGTACTCGGTCCGATGCTTTTTAACTTGTTTATTAATGATTTGGAATTGGGAGTAAGCAGTGAAGTGGCTAAATTTGCAGATGACACGAAGTTGTTCAGGGTGGTGAAAACCAGGGAGGATTGTGAGGCACTCCAAAGGGATCTGTTGAGGATGGGTGAGTGGGCATCAGCGTGGCAAATGGGGTTCAATGTGGCCAAGTGCAAAGTGATGCACATTGGAGCCAAAAATCCTAAATATAAATACATGTTGATGGGGTCTGAACTGGCAGAGACGGACCAAGAGAGAGATCTTGGAGTTGTAGTGGATAACTCAATGAAAATGTCTAGACAGTGTGTAGCTGCAATAAAGAAGGCCAACGCTATGCTGGGGATTATTAGGAAGGGAATTGAAAACAAATCAGCCAGTATCATCATGCCCCTGTTTAAATCATTGGTGCGACCTCATTTGGAATACTGTGTACAGTTCTGGTCACCACATCTCAAAAAGGATATTATAGCATTGGAAAAAGTGCAGAGAAGGGCAACCAGACTGATAAAAGGGTTGGAACACCTTCCCTATGTAGAAAGGTTAAAATGCTTGGGGCTCTTCAGCTTGGAGAAACGACAGCTGAGGGGTGACATGATCGAGGTTTATAAGATTATGAATGGGATTGAGCAGGTTGAGAAAGAAGTACTTTTCTCCCTTTCTCACAATACAAGAACTCGTGGGCACTCCATGAAATTGCTGAGCAGTCGGGTTAGAACAGATAAAAGGAAATACTTCTTCACCCAAAGAGTGATTAACATATGGAATTCACTGCCACAGGAGGTCGTGGCAGCTACAAGCATGGACAGTTTCAAGAGGGAATTAGATAAACATATGGAGCAGAAGTCCATCAGTGGCTATTAGCCACAGGGTATAGATGGGAATTCTCAGTCTGGGGCAGGTGATGCACTCTATTCTTGGTGCTGGAGGGGGCAGCAGTGGGAGGGCTTCTAGTGTCCTGGCCCCACTGCTGGACCTCCTGATGGCACCTGGTATATTTTGGCTGCTGTGTGACAGAGTGTTGGACTAGATGGGCCATTGGCCTGATTCAACATTGGCTTCTCTTATGTTCTTATGAGAAGTGGTGTTGCACAGGTGTCATGGCAGTCAGTTCTAGGCATAAGGGGCAATTAGGAAGAAAGGAGGTGATCTTCTAAAGGTTGAGGGTGATAGAGCTATGAGGAATAAAGGCCATGGGCAGAGTAATAGTCCTAGGGAAAGCTATTAAAGACAAGGGGTTTATGCTGGTCAGATCCCAGAGTGAATAATAAACTAGAGTAAAAAATTGAGGGGATACCATGTATGAGTGGCAAAAGAGTTCTGGCTAAAGATTAGATAAATGAGACATGGCAAAGAAGGCCTGAGAGACGAGGGTAATGAAGGAGATGACTTATATCTGATTAGAGGTTTGCCAAAGGAGCAGATGGGAAGGCTTGTACTTTCACAATATTATACAGGGAGAAGTGACATGACTTGGACACAGACTGAACGTAGGGAACAGGAGAGATAGAAGGATCAAAAATAAATCCAAGCCAAGCCTTCATGCTTTGGGGTTATTGTCAAAGAACTGAAAGAGAATACAGAAGACTTGGAAAAAATAAGATAAGTCTATCTTGGGCATATTGAATTTGAGATGTCCATAAACATCCACGCAGAAATATGAGATGGGCAACTGGAGAAATTAGACTGAAGAGAGAGGGGAAAGTTCCTGGATATAGAAGAAAAGCATCTAAGGACAGTCATGTAAATCCAGGTCATAAAAGATAATCAGTCAGAAGAGAATGATCAACTATTTCAAGGACAGCAGAAAGGCCAACAAGGGCAGAATACAGACCTTAGGGTTTGAAATTTAGGAGGCAGACATATTGGGAGGAGAGTTTCAGTACAATGAAGAAGGCACGAGTTGATTGTAGAGGGAAAATGGAAATGAAATTGAGAGCAGGTGTGACTGACATAATCCCAAGTTTTGGATACAAAACCTTAGAAGGAAAACAAAATGATAATTAAGGACAGGCCACAGGAAGATTCTTAAGAATGTGGTTGAATGTTTGAATGCAGTAGTGAAGGAACTAGAGAACAAGGTTGTTTCTGTGGTGGAAAAGAGAGGTAATGGCAGGAAAGGTAGCAACCAGGAGACAAAATAAATAGGATTAAAAGGTAAGGACAACAAGGTAATCAAATCATTAGTGAAATGTGGGGTAGGAAAGGGGCTGAATAAAGTGCACAAAGAGAGTTGGAAGAAGAGAGGGGACGGTGAAGAAATGTAAAGAGTTTAGGGCTTAGTTTCAACTTTTTATTAAAAGAAGAGACTAACAAGAATGAAGAGAGGCAGTAGTAATGTCCCTTAGCCAGGAAAATGGCGGCGAAGAAAGAGGCATGAATTTAGAACCGATAAAACTTGGCCAATTGTTTTGTTTTCTAGGGTTGAGAATTAAAAAGACAAATAAATTCATTGGGATAATGGGGCAAACTGGCCAAGAAATGGGGACGGGGACATGTTGAAGGTGTAAAATGAAAAGTTAAGTGTGGGAAGAAGTCAGAAGAGGGAGCCACTACCTCAGCAGACTACATTACTAAATGAGCAAGTAGAAGAGCATGGGGAAGATGATTTGTGCACAATATTAAAGATTAGTTGGTCAGCAGAAGGAATTCCAAAACATAAAGGATAACTGGGGAGAAAAAGGAAGATAAATTTGGCAAACCAACATCTTAAATGATTAATTCAAAAGGTATGTTTAGCACATTAATACAGAATATGGAAACAGTTTGCTTCCAAAGTCACTGGTTGCCTCTTTCCAAGCCACTTGGTACTGTGAAATGCACAAAACCTGAAATTTTCTATGTAGTGAATCACTTAACATATGGGATTGTGTTACGTGTTAAAACAGGTGAGGACAAGTGTAAGGTAATGTTTCTTCTTTTTGAATCCTGGCCTCATTCTCCCTCTCCCCTCCTTCTCATTACCCAACCAGAGTGTGTTAAGCCAGGGCCTCAAGACTGAAAAGATATGATTTTCCAGCCACCTGGACTTTTTATTTATTATTTTACTGTGCTGTATTGCATTTAATTTTTTATGGTTTTAGTTTTAATTATTTCATTCAATTCTATTGTTGCATTTACTTCATTTTTATTGGTCTGCTGCTTTACATGGCATAATGTACATGGCATAATTTACATGGCTTAATAGTAACTGCATGGAGTCATTGCATGTTAGGAAAATGCTGATTTAAAATTGTTTCTGATTTGATATTTATGGTTTTATTGTTCTATGTCTGGGGTGGGTCTTTTGATATATATTCTTAAGCTTCATTTATACCCTACCTGTCTCTCCAATGGGGACCCAAAGCAGCTTATGTTATGCTCCTCTCTTCCATTTTATCATCACAGCTATCCTGTGAGGTAGGTTAAGCGGAGTAGCACTCAGTTTCCTCATTGATTTCTTAGTTGTATATCTGTTAAATAGTGGGTTTAACAGGGCAGAGGTGAAGGCATAGTGATTTCAGCAAGCAGCAGTTTATTGCATCTCAACAGGAATGCTTTACATGGGGCAACTGCCCTAACTATATATACCTAAGCCACTCCCAGCCTCCATGCAATTGGTGAGTTCAAATGGCCTCCAGGCTCCAGATTGGTTGGCTGTCCTCAGTGGCCAATCTGCAGGCAGGTTCCAGGATCCTGCCTGCCTTTGTTCTGGGGCTTCAAGCTATAACTAGATGGCCTGACTGGACAAGCCCAGACATGTCTCTCCACACTCCCTCTAGGAGGCCTGCCAGACAGGTCCAGGCATGCCTCCAGCAGCAGTTAAGCCAGAGTGGAAGATTGCTCATGTCCAGACATAACAATATACTTCAGCACAAGAAGCCATATATGAGGCAGGGGCCATATTATGAAAGAAGCAAAACCTATTTAGCAAAGGGTGATCAGGATACAATTATTTTTTTACCATTGTTACCATCTTAGAGAGGCAACCTCGTCAATAGACTTTACTGTATCCAATCTCACTTGTACCAAGTTGTATTAGCTTCTAAATTTGTGAGTCATGGTACTTCAATATAGTATTTCAGGGAGTGTGGAAACATGCCTGTGAAGGCCCTTGGGATAACTTTATCACACTCCATTTTATTAATAATGATGCAAAGCCAGGCACTTAAGAATATGTCGACGTATACAAAATAAGTGACCAAATCTTCAACACTGCATTCAAATAAATGACTTCATCTTGAATTACTTCAGGAAGGAAGGTGGCATTGTATAGCCCAATCTCATTAGATCTTGGAAGCTAAGAAAGGTTGGCACGTGGATGGGAGACCACTGAGGAAGGCTTTGCAGAAGAAGGCAACGGCAAACCACCTCTGCTTCTCACTTGCCTCGAAAGCCCCTTGTTGAGGTTGCCATAAGTCAGTTGCAACTTAACAACACGTACTTTAGTTCATTACATATAAGGCAGGGGTCTCATAGCTGAGGACTGAAATCCTTATAAATTTAATTTTGAGCTATCATTTATTATTTAAGGAAGTAAGACTTTGCATGCTGACAACACCAACAGAGAGATTTCTGAAAGATAATCTAAAACCATTGGCTTCTCTTCCATGGTGGTTTTTTTTATATAAAGCTGACAGCTCTGGCTATAGTGGAGAAATTAATAAAATGTTGGTGAAATGATCTGGGGGGAAAACAAGTTTTATGAAACAAATATTTTCTGTCTTAAATACCTCCATTGTAAGCCGTTGCTTAATATACATTCAGTTCATCTGCCTTTGTTCCAAAATCCAGCAAAGTATATGAAATTAGGTTGCCGTGATTGTCTTGATCTCTTATTTTTCCTCCTTTGTCAAGAATAAAAAGCTAAACAAACTTACATACAAACAGTATTCTGCAGTGATCCTAGTGTATACATCACCATCTATTAGCATAGTCATTGCTAATATATTTTACTATTGTGCACAGTGTCCTATGATATAGGAAGGAGAAGATGTAAATCATGATTTTCTGTTTGTGTGTCAGCCCATAAACTGACCATTTAACTATTATGTGTTCCTTCATTTACATACAACCGGTCTTAAAAAACAGGAACCAAGTGGGAACCTACCTAAAAGACCCCCTGTTTCTGGTATTTTCCCATCCAAGGTGAGGTCATGGTCACTAAGGACTGGGCTTTCTGCTGTAATGCCTCAGCTATGGAATGCTCTTCCCCTGGCAAAACTTTTCTGTTCCTCCAGTGCAAGGCAAAGTCTTCTTTGAAATTTACCCAGGCCTTTCTAAATTGTTAAATTTGAGGGGAGATTTAGAAAATTATATATAATGGAACCACAAATTTGGAGAGGCAATGTATACATGCATAAATGAAGAAATAATAGGACACTTGACTAAAAGCTCTTTGGTTAGGAATGTCAGGATCCAAAATTGTCACATCTGCTGTTTCTACTGATATAAATCCCTGAGTAGAGGGCTTTTTCATATCCTCTCCATTGTAAAACCCAATGTAATGCTCACAAAGTATCTGCATATACTATGATGCTGTTGGGAGCCAGACAGAGTAGGGACATTTCCTTGTATTAGTTGTTGCTTTACTAACTTATATATTGCGTAGGACTGAATAATAAAAAGTATTTTATAAGTTTGTGCAGCACTGATCGATAGTGGGAACTTAATCCAATATCTTAAATAAATGAAGCAATAATTCTAAACATATGAAGTTATATACAATACAATTAAACTCTACTAAGGCCCCGGTCATACGGGCCAGAAAACATGGGGGAGAGGCGTGGCAGTTTGCCCCGGAGCTAAATAAGGTGCGGTAACCCGATCACATGGGCCACCGGGTTGCCATGCTCCAGCTCTGCGCCCTGATCACACCACACTGCTGCGGCAAAAAAGCAGCGAAGTGCGCATGCGCCATTGGGGGGGGCGGGCCGCTGTCGGTGTCTTGTGTGTGCACATGCGCTGTTCAGCATTGGTGTGCATCCCATGGAAACTTACAACATCCAGAAACCCCGGGGACATGGGTGGGCGTCAGAAGCCACGGGATACTGGCGCTCTCATGATCAGATGCCAGCCTTTGCCCCGGGGTTTCCGGAAACTAGTACTTCGGACCTACTAGTTTTTTACTCCATGTTTTCCACGGGAAGCCGCGGGTTGGCCACAGGAGCACTACGCCTCCCAGATGTGCTCGTATGATCACACACGGAAAGTCCGCAGGGCTACCGTGCCTTCAGCGGGGCAAATGCTCAGTGTGAACGGGGCCTAAGTAACTCTGTTTAGGATTGCACTGACAGAAATCTTTTTCTTTAGTGTGATACCGCTACCTATTACCCAGAAGATTATCAGATGTTCTTCAGTGAGATTAGTAACAGAATACAAGCTTTCTTGAAAGACATCTTTTGCATCAACCACCAATCTTCCTCTTCAGTGTGCATTTATAATGCAGTGTTTGATGCATTTTAAGAATGTTATCCTGGAATATTATGTTTTGTGACTAGGCATTTTAGAACATGCTTCAGAACATTTTGCAATGTGAGGAGGCTTTATGTCAGATACTTTGATATTCTTGGAAGAGAGACCAATGTGGGAAGTATTCCCTGAAGTAGAAACCAAGGACTGCAACAGGAAAACCCTTACTCTAGGGCCCACCCTCCTCTCCTCTGAAGGCAGAGCAACACAAAGTAGGACCACAGATGATGATCTCAACTAGGGATGGGCACACACTGGGAAAATAGGTTCATTTTGGTTTGTGGTTCGTGGGCCCACATGAACCATGAACCTTCATGGGCCTTCCCATTTACCAAACTGGTTCATTTCATGAAGTTTGTGATGTGGTAGAATGGCCCCCCTGTGGGCTAGAGATACAGCAAAAGGAGAAGCACATGGAAATCCTGGAGTCAGCTTCTCCTCCTCCAGCGTGGTTTAAAGCTCACTACAGGAAGAGAAGCCATGGCACCTTGCTGCAGGAAGAGAGGCCTCCCCACTACACACAGATTCTGGGGACAGCTTCTCCTCGTGTGGTACCCCTCTACCTGCCCTCCAAGTTTGGCTGTGGGGGGCCAAGGCATTTAAACTGCTCTGGGTAAAATCACAGCCACAGGTTCAGGAAACAGGACTATGTAAAGTGGACCTTTTCAAGCTAGAGGCATCAAATTTACAGAGGATCTCCCCGGGCTGCCCACTGGCTGAGCCCCTCTGCCTGGTTGTAGCAGAGAGCCAGGTACCTTAGCATCCCAAAGCATCAACACTGCTCACACAGATTTCCAATTCCTTCCCTCTCTGCCTCTAACAGTAATTACTCTTTCTCTGCCTAACTGCCTGCTGCAAAGTGAAAGCAGCTGACTGTGAGCTGGGGGTATATATCCGTTCTGCTCCCATAGAGCAGAATGGGAGGTCTCTTGTTGGCAGCCAGAGCTGCCACTATTGGTTTTCCAGGGCTGCAGGAGGACTGCAGAAGTTCATCCCCCCATTGCCTGGAAAATTGATTTATCGGTGCCAGCATGTCTGGCCCATGAACTGCTCCCATGAACCAAGGCTTGCAAATCATGAACCAGGCCCGGTTTGTGATGAATTTCAGTTCGTAGTTTGGTTCATGGCTGTCCCTTTTGTAGACCTGCAGTACTCTTCTGGGTTGTCAGCAGCATGTTGGGTTCTGGCCTATGGGAGCAGGTGCAGTGCTCTGCAGCCTCTCAACATTTTGTAGATAAAGGGTCCGGTCACACTGCCGTTTTGATCGGGATTCGCTGCTGTTTCCTTGCGCATGTCAATTTCACGTTCACACACGCCAATCCGCCTCCCGCCCCGAAGCAGGCTCACTCGCACAATGATGCCGGGTTTTCCTGACCCCTGGAAAATCAAGTGTTTTCCTGGCACTTCCGCTTTGAATGCGCGATTTCACCTATCTGGACAGCCCATCTTTCACAATGATTGCGATTAGGGCCGTCTGAATGCTCTTTGTGTGTTTTTTTTAAAAAAAGCTTCCGGTTGGAGCGCTTGAGCAAACATGCGCTTAATAAATTCATTTAACGTTTAATAATGAATTTATTAAGCACATGTTTAGTCAAGCGCTCAATCCGGAAGCTTTTTTTTAAAAAAAACGCACAAAAGATGGCCCTGGAGGCGGGAACAAGAGGCGGGGGCTCTGGCAGCCTGGATGGGGCCGGCAAGGAGGATGGCGGACACGGCGGATACGGCATAGCCTGTTTTCATGGGGCAATAGTGGCAGCGGCGGCGGCACCCCCCCCAAGTGTTGGCAGAAGCAGCACCCGCCCGAGCCTCCCCTGTGGCCAGCAGGATCGCCTGGAGGGACGGTGCAGCAGCAGGCGAGTGGGTGCTGTAAGAGAGGGGCTGGCTGCATCTAGTCAGCCCAATGCGAAGAAAAATGTTCCCGATTTAAACAAAACGGGAACAAAGTGCAATTACCTTTGCAGTATGACTAGAGCCAAAATCTCTCACATCCATTCCAGCTTGGACTGGAGGCCTCTATGGTTGGGGACAGTATTAGATAGTGCCACAATGCTGACTTGCCTAGTTGTGTAGGATATTTTTCAACTTATCCAGTCTAAGGATGTGGACACAATTCCTGGATAGGGATGGGCACAAATTGCATTTTTGTTGTTCGGTTCATGATTTGTGCCTGAATCACAAACTGAACCATGAACCTATATGAACCAGGAGGCTGGTTTGTGAACTGAATCAGTTGTTATGGGTTTGTGACCCCTTCTTTCTGCCCCCTTATGCTTTTCACAGGGAGCAAAAAGCAGGGGTTTTAATCACTCCAAGCCATTTAAACCAAACAGCTGAGCAGTGGAGCACTGATCAGCTGTTTGGTTTAAATGGGTCAGAGCTGATCCCAAGAAAGCCCCTTTAAACAAATTGCTCCACGTGGCTCAGCTGTTTAAAGAGACTTTTTTGAGCAGTGAGCCCCAGGGGCTTGCTGCCCAAGAAAGCCCCTTTAAACAGCTGAGCTTGGGACAGCTGCTTCCAGTCTAAACACTTGAGTGGCCAGGAGCAGCCTGCTCCTGTGGCTCAGCTGTTTTGGCAGCTTTTATGGGGAGGAGAAAGCAGGGGTTTAAACCCCTGCTTTTTGCTCCCCATGAACCCACAAACCTCCACAAACTACCTGAAAAGTTCATTGAGGTTCATGATTGAACCAGCCAAAATTCATCATGAACAAATTTTGTGAGCTGGTTCATGCCCATCCCTATTCCTGGAAGTTTGAGACCTGCTTTTCTGAATCTTTCCTATCCTGGCTGCTTAAATCTGCTGTGGTAGAGCTGGTGGATTGGGTCCAGGAGACAGTAAATGCCTCCCTGAGAGAGGAGATGATTGCACCTGCCTTGAACCCAACCATAATGCATCCACTCCTAAATAAACCTACTTTGAACCCAGGCAAGCTGAATAACTACTGCCCAGTCTCATATGTACCAATCTTGAGTGAGATGACTGAATAAGTGGTAGCTAAACAACTTAGGGGATTCCTGAATGAAGCAGATTGTTTGGATCCATTCCAATCTGGTGACATCCTGGTTATGTAACTGAAATGGCCTCAGTTGCCCTGGTGGGAGACCTGTGCCAGAAGGCAGATGGGGGGATATGACCCTGTTAATTAGGTAATTAATTTATTTGATTTGTAGGCCACTCTCCCCCACATGGGCCTTTGGGCAGTTAACAACATTTTAATAAATACATTCCAATAAATAAATACATTCAGATTAAAATTTCAAAACAATAAAACAATAATAATCAACTATTCATATGGCATTTAGACAACATATATCCTTGGCCCTTGGAGCAGGAAGTCGGGAGAGGCAGAGGAGGCCAGGCTTAATGACCGGCCATTGCTGTCCTCAACCATAGGTCTTGCGAAACATCTCTGTTTTACAGCTCCTGCAGAACTGCATTAGATCCCACAGGGCACGGATGTCAGGAGTTCCACCTGATTGGTGTCAGGGCTCAAAAGGGATCACAGTATCAGGAGGTATACCAGGAGAGACAGTCCTGTAGATACACTGGTCCCAGACTGTTTAGGGCCTTAAAGGTTAATATCAAAACCTTGAACCTGATCTGGTATTTAGCCTGAATCTAGTACAGCTGGTGAAGCACTGGTTAGATACGTGTTGTAAGTGGGGTTCCAGTAAGGACCTGAGCTCCTACATTCTGGACCCGCTGTAATTTCTGGGTCAGTCTCAAGGGTAACTGTATGTAGAGCGAATTACAGTAGTCTAGCCTGGAGGTGACTGTTGCATGGATTACTATGGCTAGGTCAGGGTGAGACAGGAAGGAGGGCTGTTACCTGATCTGGTGCAGCTGGAGAAACCTAGTCTAGCAATATTAGTGACCTGAGCCTCCATCAATAAAGAGGCATCCAGGAACACACCCAGGCTCATGGTGGTTGCCACCAGTGTTAGAAGTGCACCGTCAAGGGTCAGGAGTTGGGACCCCAAGATCGTAGTCCCTCCACCCTGCCACAGAATCTCCATCTTTGAAGGATTCAGTCTCAGCTGGCTCTGCTTCAACCAACCAGCCACAGCCTCCAGCCCTTCGGCCAGAATAGATAGGGTGGTATCTGTCCATCCATCAATGAATACAGCTGGGTGTCATCAGTGTACTGATGGCAACCCAGCCAGGAACTCTGCACCAGTTGGGCTAGGGGTGCATATAGATCTTAAACGACATTGGAGAGAGGATTGCCCCTTGAGGGACCCCACATACTAGGGGGTGTCAGGGTGATACCCTCTCTCCTAGCACCATATTCTGTCCCCAACTATAGAGAAATGAGGTATACCACTTAAAGGCCAAACTCCCACATTGGCAAAGCGGTGGGTCGATAGGTCATGATAGACCATGTCAAACCCTGCAGTCAGATCTAGCAAAAACAGTAGCACCAACCCTCCTTGATCCAGCTGTCTATGAAGATCATACACTGTCTCCATCTCATGGCTAGGGAGGAAGCTGGACTGGAATGGGTTTAAGGCCACAGTGACCTCCAGAAAGCTCTGGAGCTTTTCCACTACTGCTCTCTAAATTACCTTACCCAGAAATGAAAAATTCAAGACTGGGCAGTAATTGGCAAGATCTAAAGGATCCAAAGATGGTTTCTTTAAGAGCAGAATTATCTCTAAACAGTTCTGGACCTCTAAACAGTTTGTTATCCCATTGAGCATGGTGTCCTTCTGGAACATCTTTTGGATTCAGATCAGGAGGCACTGTTTTGCAGAGGTTTCAGTCCTACCTCGAAAGTAGGTTTCCGAGTGTGGTGCTGTTGGACTGCTGCTCAGCCTTTTTGCCTCTGGCCTACAGTATCCCTCAAGCTTCTGTCTTGACTTCCATGCTTTTTAACATCTACATGAAGCTTCTGGGAGAAGTTACCCAGAGATTTGGGCTGAGTTGCCAGCAATATAGAAACGATAGCTCTTTTTCATGCTTTCAGCAGATCCCAGGGAGGCTGTGGAAACCATGAACAGGTGCCTGGAGGCAGTTTTGGGATGGATGAAGGCAAAGAAGCTGAAATTTAATCCAGACAAAAAGAACTACTGCTGTGTGCAGGGAGGGGTCTGACCCAGGAACTGGGATATCTCCTGTTCTATATGAGATAAAAAGGTGGCCATGGTGGTCAAGGGGGTCAGCCTTTCATCAGCTTTGGTGACTGTTGGATGGATCACTGTGGCCAGGTCATCACAGTCAAGGAAGGGGACCAACTGCCGAACCAGCCTAAGATGATAAAATGCTGATCTGGCAGTGGTTGCCACCTGGGTCTCCATAGTTAAGGAGGGATCCAGGTGCACTCCCAGACTCCTAACCTCCGACGCTGGCACCAATGGCACCCCATTGAAGGTTGGGAGAGGGATCCCCAACCCCGATCCGTTCTGACTCAGGCACAGGACCTCTGTCTTAGCTGGGTTTAGTTTCAGCTGGCTCAGCCTGAGCCACTCAGCCACTGCCTGTAATGCCCGTGTCAGATCTTCTGGGTCAGAGCCCGACCGGCCGCCCAACATCAGATAGAGCTGGGTGTCATCTGCATATTGATGGCAACCCAGTGCATACCTCCTGGCAATCTGGGTGAGGGGGTGCATGTAGATGTTAAACATCAGGGAAAGCACTGCCCCCTGAGGCACCTTGCACTCAAGTGGGTGCCTCCGGGACTGCTCCTCCCCTATCACCACTCTCTGTCCCCAACCTTGGAGAAAAGAGGCAAGCCATTGCAGAGCGAGCCCCTCTATCCCCATGTCGGTGAGGTGGTGGGACAGCAACTGGTGGTCGACTGTATTGAATGCAGCTGACAGTTCTAACAGCAACAGTGCCACCACACCACCTCGATCCAGATGCCTCCGGACATCGTCAGTAAGGGCAACCAGCACCGTCTCCATCCCATGACCCAGGCAGAAGCCAGACTGAAATGGATCAAGGACAGAAGCATCATCCAGAAAGCTCTGAAGCTGTGTCACCACCACCCTCTCAATCAATTTGCCCAAATAGGGCAAATTGGACACTGGCCGATAGTTGGCCAATTCACCTGGGTCCAGAGTTGGTTTTTTCAGGAGAGGGCGGACCATCGCCTCCTTGAGTGCCTCAGGGAACCGCCCCTCCAAGAGGGACTTGTTGATAATCTCCCTTATGGCACCTTGAAGCCCCTCGTGGCCCGCTTTAATGAGCCAGGAAGGGCACAGATCGAGGTGGCACATGGTTGGGCACACAGTTATGAGCAGTCTGTCAGCTTCCTCTAGACTGAGCAGGTCAAAACATTCTAAACTCTGCAGAGACGTGCAAGGGGTCTCAAGTTCACTCACTGTTTCAATTGTGGCCGGGAGGTCACAGCGGAGCATGAAAACTTTATCTGTGAAGTAGCTCGCAAAAGCCTCACAGCCAATTTCCAGTTCCCTACTATTTTGTCTGCCTTGTGGCAGATCTGTCAAGGACCAAATCATTCTAAACAATTGGGCTGGGCGCGAACTAGGAGATGCAATCTTGGCTACATAGAACTCTCTCTTAGCAGCCTTGACTGCCATCTCATAGGATCTCATAAACGTCCTATAAGATGGTCTTGATGCTTTGTTGCGGGCACGCCACCACTGTCTCTCTAGCCGTCTTAGCTCTTGCTTCATAAGCTGCAACTACTGGGTATACCAAGGGGCAAGCCTAGAGCGAGGGCGCAGAGGACGCCTGGGAGCAATCTCATTGATGGCTGTGGAGAGTCTGTCATGCCAGTCCTCCATAAGCTCATCCAATGAGCCACCAGGGGGCATCGGATCTCGCAGAGCCATCTGAAGCCATACTGGATCCATTTGGCATTGCTACATGGGGCTGCCCTTGCAGACTGTCTGGAAACTTTAGCTGATACCGAATGTTGCAACTAGAATGCAAACTGAAATGTGTCATAGGACCATATTACTCTGATCTTGTCCCACCTACATTGGCTTACAGTTTGCTTCCAGACCCAATTCAAGCTTCTTGAAACAACCCTATGCAGCTTGAGGCCAGTGTACCTGAAGGACTGCCTATTCCCATATGAACTTTCCTGACCACTCTGGTCATCTTTAGAAGCCATGCTTTGGGTGTCTTGCCAAATGAGGCTAGACAGGTTACAAACCCAAGAAAGGGCCTTCTGTGTCATGCTGCCACTGAATGTGTGGAACTCTCAGCACCAGGGAAATCCTGTTTTGCATTCCCTCATTAACTTTTATAAGCCCTCCCTCCCTGTTTGTGTTTTTTAATGTGTTTGTATCTCTACACGTTTTGATTTTATATGTATGTATTTAAAAATATTATTTAAAAATAATTTATTAAAACATTTATAACCCACCTTTCCTCATGGTTCAAGGTGGCTTTATAAAATGTTTTAATGTTTGCTGCCTTGGAGACCGCAAATTAGGTGGAAAGGCAGCATAGAAATGTTTTAAATAAATGAAGAGACGAAATAAAGATGTAATTTCCTGTATCATTCTGTAACTTCCGAATGGTCTCTTGGCTTTTTTTGTGTGTATGTGTCTCAGATGCACTTTTCAGGAGCTGAAGGCTATGGGAACCTGTACAGATATTCCTGAGGAAGCATCTGCAATGAAGAGTTTTGCCTTTGCTGGGAGCTACATGTGCCAAATTCTGAATGTGAGCAATACTTTCCAATTGTTAATTCTTACTTCTCTTTTGAAATCCCATTATAACAACTGTCTCTGAAGCTTTTAAGTCAGTGAATGAAAATACTTAGAAGGTTTTATAAAAAAACGGCAAAAATAAAAAGCTAGGAAATAAAGGGTAACAACTGTAATGTGAAAAAGTACAACCTGCAATCAATTTCATTTTCCTCTCATTCTATTTTTACCACATTTTTATTTGAGATTAACATTGTATCTTAATATCTCAGCAAAATCTGTCTTCATGATGATTTACTCAGATGCTGAAAAACAGAGTCATCATTCAAGCCCGTAACGAATCAATTGAGATCTGGATATTTCAAATCCAGGGTTGCTACCAATTCTCAGGCAGGAGGTGACTTAATATGCTCCCCAAAGTCCATGATGTTATCTGCGTCCAGGAAGAGGTCTGTGCCCAGGCTTTCTTGAATCAAAGCAAAGTCCGCCATTCCTTGACTGCAAGCCTGCTGTGATAGGGTTCCCCCCCCCTTCCCAGTTCCTGGCAAAGAGATATCTGGCTCAGCTACATGCCAGATTGATGCTCTTTGCGACAGATCCCTTAATAATATTCAAGTCTCCTAGGCCCGGAACAGAAAAGCTCAGCAACAGCATAGATTTCTATCTCCAGTGTTTTGCTGATATATGAGAACACCCTGTTATTCCTCCCCCACTTCCACAATATATATGCTCACAAAAAGCATTCACACACCCATGCCCTCAGGCCCTATGATAAGATTATTTCTGCCTGTATGCAGGACTAAGCAACAAAGTAATTAATTTTTAGTTTATCAAATTTACAGGCTAATAAAGAAAGTTTACACTTGGGGCTAAATTACACCAGTGCTGTATTTTCTAATGCATGTATTCAGATGTTTCATGTCTGTAGTGGTGCCCTCTGACAGCTATAGCTACATCTCCAGAGCCTACTTATTATGTAGAATTGGCTCCCAGTTTTAAATTTGATATCAAAGGAACAAGTGGCAAAGAGAATAAAACAATGCACTCAAAACCTGAGTAGCATAAATGACATCAAATTACAGTAGGAGGAGTTTCATTGAGGCCAAGCTGACTAAGCATTTCTCCCTCCTCCCCCCCCCTGAATTCACCCTAACACACTGCCTTGTAGCCCACTGTATTGTCGTTACATAGCAATCCCTTTTGTTACTCAGCATTTCACATAATTTTATTGGTCAGTACACTGAAGTAAATAAATTGCAACACTTCTTGGATTCTTACCTGCCTGTACATGTTGCAACAGGGAATGCTCTAAACTTAATGCTACCACACCCATCCCATGTAAGCCAAATTCTGCCCAGGTGTATGTTATTTATTCTTATGGGATCTATAAACACCTCAGAGAAACTATCTGATATAAACAGAATCTATACTATACTATACTATACTATACTATACTATACTATACTATACTATACTATACTATACTATACTATACTATACTATACTATACTAAACAGAATCTTTTCATTTGTATTGTACTTCACATGGAGCTCCCTTCCACCACAGGTGGGTTCCACAGTGCAGGGGCAAAACTATATTTTTCCTGTTATATTCTTTTTGTCATATGAAATGTAGGCAAGATGAAAAGTAGCAAAGTGGATTTAACACTATTGACTAGATAATAATACATTAAAATAATTAGAGATGTCTCAGACTTTCTCGTAAACTGAAAGAACATCCATGCCTCCCAGTGCCCTCTACAAATTAGAATTTTAATTACCTCTAAAATAAGAAAGCTTTGTCCTACCTGAAACTTGGCATAGGTGACTCTGGGTAAGCAGTACAGTATCTGAGAATTTTATCTGAATTGGATGGAAATTCAAAAGCTACAGGGCTCATGTTTAGGAATGTGCATGAACCAAAAAATACAGTTAATGTTGGTTCATAGTTTATGTCTGAATTACGAACCAAACTGTACCAGGATGTTCATTTGTGAACTGAACCAGTTCATGGCCCCGCAAACCATGTTGAAAGGGACCAGAGTCTTTTTAAACAGGGTTTGTAAAAAGTCCAAAAAACAGCTGAGCAGCAAGGGCAGCCTGCTCCCCGCCGCTTAATTGAGCAGTGGGAGGCGCTCCCCACCAGTCAGCTATTTCCCTTTCTTATGCAGTCCCTTTAAAGGGCAGGGAGCTGCTCCCCGACACTCTGCTGTTTTTGCAGGCTTTGATGGGAACAGAAGCAGAGGTTTATAGAAATTCCTTTAACCCCCTGCTTTCTACATGAACTGCCACAAACTGCTTTAAAAGTTCATGGAAGTTTATGATGGTAGACCCGTCACAAACTTCATTTCACAAACCATGAACAGGGCACAATTTGTGATGAATTTTGCTTTATGGTTTGGTTGGTGCCCATCCCTACTAATGTTTCTCCCTGTGATAGAATGCCCCAGGTTAGCATGGGAGGATGAGTCCTTGGAGGAGGAAGACCTGCCCCCAAACCTTACCCTGGCAGACACTCCCTGCAAAGTGGATTCCTCAGTGCCTCCCTGAAAAGAACCTTCACTGGTGCTCACACTGGCCCCTTGAGCCAGCAGGATCCTTAAGTCAGGAGGCCCCAGTATGGACCTGCATGTTGGCAGACCTGTCACAATCTCCCCTGGGACCCCAGGAGCAGAGGAGGTGAAGAGCTAGGGCTGAAACAAGTAAAAATCAGAAGAAACCCGTGAGTCACTGTAGGATCTGGGCCTTGCTACTCTTCATGAGCAGAGGAGTTGACTCAGCATGGGAGATAAGCCTAATGCTGGACCCAGCATCATCTGTAGGGAAACTGTATATAAGCCTGCAGTGAGGCTGAAGACAGTGTGGGATCAACTCGTTTGCAATCTTGTTGGTGATTCTACCAGGCGCTTGAACCCTCTGAACTTTTGGATATGACTGCTGAACCTGGTTTGCCAGGTACAATTATTGAGGAATTCTGTGGTTGCCCAGGGACTTGCCTCCAGCTTGGTGGGCAGGACACTCCAGTTGAAGTTAACAGCAATAATATATTAAAGAAAATAAATATGATTATTACCAAATAAATTAAATCTGAATAAGATTTCTGTGCATGTTGCTGATCACCAGCCAAGAACAATCATAAGCTGGTCATCAACCAAAATCAAGGCACTCCAAGCATAAATTGGAAAAGCTCCCTTTTAAATAATTTTGAACCACTGAAAAACATTATCAGGGATGGAGCCAGGCAGACCACCCTTGGCCGCATGTTCCAAATTTTGCATTGTTATAGAAAAAGCTCCTCTATTGAACCTGCCCACTCTAAGTCCAACTGTTGGGACATGCAGAGATAGGCCCCTGAGGATCACCACAGTTTCCAGGTAAGTTGGTATAGGAGGCAGCTTTCCATAAAATACTTTGGTCACAGATCATTTAGGGTTTTAAAGCCAGAACCAGCACTTGTATGGAAAGCAGTGAAAGTGAAGTAAGATGGGAGAAACTTGTTTCTGTTGGTTTGTCCCTTCTAGCAATCTGGCTTCTGGTGGTTTGTACCTTTCAGCAATCTGGCAGCCTCACTTTGGACTTAATCAAGTTCTGGGTTTTAGCCAGAAGTAATGTCAATGCATTGGGCATCCTTTTTCCCATGCCTCACCCCTCAAAGTCTCCTGGGGACTCTAGACGTGCATGGCAACCTTATGCAGGAGAATGAAGTGGGAATAAACAAGAAGAATGCTGATCAAGTAGAATGAAGGATCATGGAAGAGTCACCTTTTGGAATGCTCCCCAGTGTTAACTTCTTATAAATAGAAGATGGGCAAGCAATGAATTGGAGTAAATTTTCCCCTCTGCTGTGCTAATTTTCTATCTGCATAGAATTTTGTATGTAAAGGAACACTCAAAGCTGGAAGTCATGTTCTACAGTCTAAATTGACATACTCCATTCTACCTCCTCAACATTCTTTCACATATATATATGCCAGACCTCCATCTTGGTCAGTCATTTTGTTACTGAGGGAGGTTATCAGGACGTCTATCTTCCTGCCCATGGTACTTTCCCACCTTGTTCCTGAACTCCTGGCAATATGTGATCCAGTCCTATGAATGCCACATGTGTGTGTTTATATATAAATAGCAGGTTTCTCCCCCATAAAAACAAACGTAATAAAAGGAAAGGACTAGCCTCTTATTTGCATATTTTTGATCAAATTAAAATGTATGTGTTTATTCTGTACATAACTGTGCTGTAATCACCAATGAGTGGAATCACAGAACTAAAATGTGCTTAATGTGAACTGTGCCTCTAGTGGATGATGATTCTTCTCATTAAGGGTTAAAAGTGTGAATGTATAAGGTGCCTCTCTTAAGCACACATCTGTGGGCAGCACTGCTTCCTCTAAGCTGTGGAGTCTTGTGAGCCAAAATTCTACTTTGTGAACTACTGGCATGAAAGTTGTGAGCAACTGATTTGGGTACTATATAACTTAGTTTGCTCTGGAGCCATCGTTCCTGAGCAAAGACAAAAAGGTGTGAGACAGAGGCTAAAAAACTGTGAGCTAGCTCACACTAAGTCAGCTTAGAGGGAACATTGATGGGCAGCCACTCAGTAGGCACTCGTGAGCCAAGACTTGTTCACCCCTTCTGCATATATTTTTGTTTATTGTACTCAGAAAGAAGTATTTTAAAGCACCAAATATTAATGTTAAGAACTTGCTTTAAGCAGTTACTTACTGGTAGGGTTGCTAGCTGCCTGGAGAAAAACATGCCCTGTCCTTTTAATGATGGAGGTTATCAGGACTTCTGTCTCCCTGCCTATGGTACTTTCCCATGGTCCTTTTAATGGAGGCTTAATAAATATCACTTACCAGGTGAGATTATTTACCTCCATGTCATTAAAAGCTTCAGCTGCCCATTTCCACACATTAAGTAAATGTACAGCAAATTTTTCTCCAGGCCTGCTGGCAACCCTGCTTCTGGTGTGAGGTACTATGAAGATGTATGGGAACAGTAGCTCATACATATGCACCTCAATGAATAAAACTATAAAATAAAACACACTCTGCAAGCATTTCCACATGTCATATGAATAAGTTCTACTGACTTGTGTGGGACTTACTTTTGAATAAACATGATGAATAAGACTGGGGTGTAAATCAGTGTACTATCTTGCATCAGTTTATTGACTTCAGAAAATACAACACTATTTCAAGTTGGCTTAATTCCAAATACATATTAAAATCAAGGCTAAAAAGTGTTCAGAAAAAAAACTTTCTATATTTCTTAAATTTATACATCAATGATTTAAGCATTCCTTAATTGTGCTTTGTCTGCTATTGTTCTAAACTTGTTGTTCTAAACATATTTTAAACTATGGTGTTTGTACTGCTTAGCTACAGAGCAGGACTTTATAAAAATGGAAAGAGCCTCACCCTTTAATTTGCTATGCATATTTAGTGATATGTGTAGATGAGAATTTTTCTTAAAGCATATTACTTAATATATTTTAATAACATATTCTAAGACTTTTAGAAAAGTTTTCAAAAAACAGTCTTTCTTTTCCACTGTTTATTGCACATTATAAGGTAATACAAAACCTGATTTTCCCTCTTTTATATTTATCTTATGCTGTGTACTTTTAACTGTCTGAGCTACCAAACAATGGCTTGGGACAATTGTTCAATCATAGTTTGGTCTGCAGGATAAGAAAACCCAACAGTGAAGTTCTGTGCTTGACGTACACACTGTCATGAATTATGTTACAGTTTTCATAAAACTTCAGGTATGAACCTTGTGAGAGCTCTTCCTTACAATTCGTATCATCTCTTGTTCAGTGTCACTTAATTTTATTAGCAGAGAAAACCTCACCTTACAGTGACATCCTAGGAACAATTTCCTAGAAATAAGCCCCACTGGCCCTGGTTTGGATAGCCCAGGCTAGCCCAGTCTTGTCAGATCTTGGAAGCTAAGCAGTGTCACCCTCGGCTAATAGTTAAATGTGAGACCTCCAAGGAATACCAGGGTTGTGATGGAGAGGCAAGGAATGGCAAACCACCTCTGAATGGCTCTTGCCTTGAAACCCCTACAAGGTCACCATAAGTCAGCTGTGACTTAACAGCACACACAAAAAGCCCAGTTGAATAGATCTGAGTAGGATCCTGAGTGGACTTGCTTAGGATTGCTGTCTTAGGGTCATCAACTAACCTTTGTTTGAAACAGATAACACATTGAAAATAGAAGGCCCCAGGGTTGGTCTGCCAAGGAGGTTAAACAGACTGAAAACTTACATCTGTATCTTTTGCCCCTGGAGTGCCATGACATCAGTATACTTCATAGAGAAGAAGACATACCTTTCAGATAGGTAGAACTATATAATTCTGGATGATTGTCAATACTACTAGCTAAATTATCTATATCTAACTGTGATGTGTATCCCCTGTCAGCCGATATATAAATCCATGGATTGAGGCCACACTGACACTAAACAGATTTTCCTGCAAACTCTCCCTCCCCCCACCCAGGTTTGCAGAAAAATCTGAAATCTTAAAAAAAAAATATGGGGGGTTTAAATCCCCACCAGAAAAGAGCATTGTTTCTGCACATGCAGACAGTGCACTTACCTTGATACTGCAGAACTGGCAGCAGTGGATTCCAAGAGTTTCTCTGGGCCTAGCTGTGATGGCAACAAACTCTGGGGGTTGCTCCCAGCCCAGCTGTAGCAGTGGTGTATTCCAGGAGCCACTCCAGACCTGGCTACCACAGACACCAGGAGCTGTTCCAGGCTCAGCCACTGGAAGCCACTCTGGACTCGACCACAGCAGTGGATGAAACCAGATTAAGCTGGGAGATGCCAGCTTGATGAAGCCAGGAGCTGCTCCAGGCTTGACCATAGTGGCCCGCCAGGCTCAAAGATGGATGGTGGGGCTGGAGCTGCCCTGAGCTCAGTGGTAGGATTCCCTCTGCAAGTCTCATGGGCTCCCACTTGTGTTTTATAAATATATTTTTACATTGTCATGCTGGGGAAGCTTGTTACTTAACTCATTCACATCACTCATATAATACTACAAAAGAGAAGATTCCAATAGCAATTTTGTGACACATTTGAAACTTAGGAATATTGGATATTCTATTTTTGAGGTATGATAAATTTAATGCATCAAACTTATTTAAGATACTTTAGATGGGATGGATATAGGTATAGATGATTATTATGGAAATGTGTGAAGTGTGTGATTTGTAATTTTGGTACTTGTAATACTAAACAAATAAAAATATATCACAAATAAACCTCGTTTAAAACATTAAGTATGAAAAGAGCATACCTGTTGTGAAACAGCCAGACCTTGGAGACAGTACTGACTCCTCTGATGATGAACAGCTGGATTCTGTGCCTACCACCGGCCAGTTGCAGCTAAGCAACCAGATGGGGAATTGCAGTCTGCTGTGGACACACAGCTGGGAGGCAGTGAGGTGCTTATTTCATCTACCAGCCCTGAGCTGACAGGTCAGGGTCAGCCAGCTCTCCTATCTCCTCCAGGATCCCCAGGTCTGTTATGTCCTGAGCTTGACTTTCATTCCCATTGACATGCTGGTATCCTAAATGGCAATGCCTGATTGGCTACTCTGTGTAGCAGGCCAATCAGGAGACAAAGATGGTACTGGAGGGAAGCAAATTGATTGGATGTTATCTCTGAAATGCTATTGGTTGTTAACCTGAATATGGGTGTGGCTATGCTAGCCTGCACTGTTTAAATAAGAGCCTGTTGCTTTATGCTGTTGTCTGTTCTGAGCTGCTGAATCACTATTAAAAGCTGAATCACTTTTGTTGAGAACTACCTACGAGTCATACATATCAGTGGCGATGAGGATGGGATATAGCGGGTAGGCAGCCCCGCTGAATACCGACACAACGGCAGACAATGCAGGACCAAGCGAGGTTCCAATACCAGCAGAACAGCACCCTGTCAACCCCCCGGCAGCACCAGCAAAGGGAATGGCAGCCAGCACCAAGTTCGAGGCGTTCGAACCAGGCCTGGAAGACTGGGAATCGTACATAACATGGTTCGAGTATCACATACGGGCACACCAAATCACAGAAGAAGCCATGAAGTCAGCGGTCCTACTGAGCTCCTGCGGCTGTGCAGTGTTCGATGTGGCATGGTCCCTGTTCGCGTTGACTGACATCCTGACGGTGTCATTGGTGGACATAAAAGCTAAGCTGAAAAATCACTATGCACCTAGTCCATCAGAAATTGCATGCCATCACACATTCTATAAACGGGACCAGAAGGTCAGAGAATCGATCACGGAATTTGTCACCGAGCTGTGGAAAGCTGCTCGCACATGTGGATTCTCTGACCTAGAGACGGCTTTGAGGGACCGGTTGGTGTGTGGCCTACGAGACGAGCATCTACAGCAGTGGCTATTCGCCAAAGCTGAACTCACCTACGCTACCACCTATGCAGAGGCTATAGCCGCAGAAGCCACTGAGCAATCCACCTGGGAGGTCAGGCAAGCCACCGGACCATCACAACCAAGGGTTGAGAAGGCCATTCACCGTGAATCGACATCTGATTCTGAGGCCGATGGTGAGGACATCCATCAGATGCAGAGAGTGAAGCCGCAGAGGACCACAACGAAAGCAACACAGATGCTGACATGCGCAGGTTGTGGCGGCAATCATGAGCAAGACCAGTGTTGGGCACGTGACCTAAGGTGCTGAAACTGTCAAAAGTGGGGTCATCTGGCCAGAGTCTGCAAGGCTACAGGACCGAAGAAGTCCCCTCAGTCGTCATCTGGAATGCCAAGAAGGGAGCGACATGCCAGAGCATGAAGGCAAGCAGAGTGCAACGTGACTGCCAGCCGTTCTGGCCCAACGACCATCCTGATCATCCAAAATAGCACCAAGAAGAAGATCCCTGTCACTGTGCTGTTAGACGGAGTGCCATGTGAGATGGAAGTCAACTTGGGATCAGCATTGACCATCATCTCCATGGAGACGTTCCATCACTTGTTCCCTCACAGGAGCTGCCGCCGGTTAGCACCCAGTGGGGTGCACCTCTCAGATTTCCAGGGGCGGCACATACCAGTGGCTGGGAAAGCCACTTTCGAGGTACAATTTAAAGGGTTTAAGGGGACCCTAGGTCTCCAAGTGGCTGAGGGGCGGAGGGCCAGTCTGCTTGGGTTAGACTGGTTTGAGGCTCTGGGAATCACTGTGTCTGGGATCGGCCACATTGGGGGAAATAAATTGAGTTTGTTGTATGCTGAGTTCCCAGAAGTGTTTGACGGAACCCTTGGGAAGTATACGGGTCCACCAGTCACATTTGAGTTAGACCCCTCAGTAGCGCCCATCAAGTTGCAGTACAGAACTGTGCCGCTTGCCCTCAAACCAAAAATTGAGGCAGAATTTGACAAGTTGGTGGCTCAGGGGTTTTTAGAGCCTGTGCCTTATGCTAAATGGGAAACGCCCATTGTAACACCCATCAAGCCAGGTGTTTCAGTTAGGATCTGTGCTGACTATAAATGTACTTTGGACAAAGCTTTGCAACAGCACTCTTACCCCATTCTTATTATAAGCCACATATTGGCTTCACTGAAGGAGGGGCGACTGTTTGCAAAATTAGACCTGGCACAAGCATATCAGCAGTTGCCTGTGGACACCAGGGCAGCAGAGGCACAGATGATTGTGACCCATCACAGAGCATTCAGGGTCAATCGCTTACAATTTGGAGTCAATGTGGCTCCTGGTACTTTCCAGAGTTTAAAGGAGGGGCTGCTCAGGGATCTACCAGGGGTGGTGCCTTATTTTGATGACGTGCTGGTTGCTGGCACCAATGAGGAAGAACTGACAGAGCATCTGAGGGGTGTGCTGGGCCGATTCCAAGTGGCCGGATTAAAGGTCAAAAAACAAAAATGCCAGTTCAGGGTTGCACAGGTTGAATTTCTGGAGTTTCTGATTGATGAACAGGGTGTACACCCCACAAAGAGCAAGGTTGCTGCCTTCCAATGAGCGCCAAAGCCCAAAACAAAAAAAGAGCTGTAGTCATTCTTGGGCATCATGAATTTTTACCACGCCTTCTTACCCCACAAGAGCCGTTACACAAACTGCTGGAAAAAGGGGCATGGTGGACTTGGGGGCTGCGGCATGATAAGGTGTTTAATGAAATAAAAGACTTGCTGGTGTCAAATTCAGTGTTGACGCACTATGATGAGGGAAAGCAACTCATACTTGCACCAGACGCCTCCCCGTTCAGAATTGGCGCTGTCCTTAGCCACAAGATGGCAGATGGGCAGGAAGCGCCAATAGCTTCTAACTCAAGAACGCCGACTGGGGCTGAGAGGAATTATGCACAAATCGATAAGGAGGGACTTGCGCTGGTTGCCGGTGTTAAAAAATTTCATCATTTTTTGTATGGTTGAAAGTTTGTGATGGTCACCGACCATAAACCGTTGCTGGATCCCTTTGTGCCAGGACGCCAAACACCTCCAGTCCTCTCACCGTATGCTGTGCTGGACAGTATTTCTAGCTGCATATGATTTCGAACTGGAACATCGCCCTGGCAAGGCAATGGGACATGCGGACACCTTGAGCCGGTGTCCCATTCTGGGACCTGCTGTGGACCCTGCTCCCGCTTATGAGGTAATGGCACTGGAAGAACTACCTCAGCCACCAGTCCATGCCTCAGACATTGCCGCGAAATCAGCAAAGGACTCCACAATCACCCGAATGCTGAATTGGGTGTGGAGGGGGTGGCCAACGGGTCACTTGCTGCCAGAATTTCAGGCGTATTGTTCGTGCCAAAAAGAACTTTCTGTGCATAAAGGTTGTCTTTTGTGGGGGAACAGGTTGGTAGTGCCTCCTCCCTTACAGGAAAGGATCTTGGAGGCACTGCACAAGGGTCATCCGGGTGTGGTGAAAATGAAAGCTCTAGCCTGGAGCTATGTCTGGTGGCCCAGAATTGACCACGACATTGAGGAGTGGATAAAGGTTTGTAACGAGTGTCAGCTGTCCAGACCTGATCCCCCTTACACTCCTCTATACCCATGGGAAACTCCACATAGACCATGGTCCAGAATTCATGTGGACTTTGCTGGCCCATTTCATGGGCAAGTTTTCTTAATTGTAGTAGATGCTTATTCTAAATGGCTCGAGATGCTCCCAATGTGCAAAATGACCACAGGGGCAGTTGAAAAAGCACTGTGGAAGCTTTTTTCCACACATGGGCTGCCGGACACATTAGTTTTGGGTAACGGGCCTCAATTTGTGTCGGCAGAGTTTGAGAAGTTCATTCAGGACAATGTAATTAGGCACATTACATCTGCGCCATTTCATCCTGCAGCAAACGGGCAGGCAGAGAGAATGGTTCGAACAACCAAGGAGGCTCTGGGGAGAATGACTCAAGGTGATAGGAGTCAAAAGGTGCCCTCATTTCTCCTCTATCAGTATATAACACCGCACTCTGCTACAGGTGTTATTAGCCCTACAGGGTTATTAATGGATTGCTGCCTCACCACCCTCCTTGACAGACTCCACCCTGTTCTAACAACAGATTGACCGCCCCAGAGGGACGACAGGGAAACTCCTAGGTCCTTCAACATGGGGGACTTGATTTACACCTGGAACTATGGGGAGGAATACCTTTGGCTTCCAGGTGTTGTCATTGAAGTGGCTGGAACGCTTTCGTATGTGGTGCAGACAGAAGATGGCTGACACCTTAGGTGCCACATAGACCAGCTTCGCCAGCGATGGTCCACCCCAGACTGAGACTCAGAGAGCCCAACTGCCAGACCAGTGCCTCCAGAGGTAGAGGTGGGTGAAACTCCTCAGGTCGCCAAAGCTAGGGAGGTAGCTTCGACCAGGCAAGGGACAGAATCCCAGGTGCCTGAACAGCCAAGTAGTAGTCCACAGACTACTAGTGAGGAACAGACACCCCTGACAGAGATCCTGCATCAGTCTCAACAGTCCAGGCAGAGGCCGGCTTATCTGAAGGACTACATCTGTTCAGAGGTAGTTCATTCATAGGGTGGAGGTCTGTTATGTCCTGAGCTTGACTTTCATTCCCATTAACATGCTGGTATCCTAAATGGCAATGCCCGATTGGCCACTCTGTGTAGCAGGCCAATCAGGAGACAAAGATTGTACTGGAGGGAAGCAAATTGATTGGATGTTATCTCTGAAATGGTATTGGTTTTAACCTGAATATGGGCATGGCTATGCTAGCCCATACTGCTTAAATAAGAGCTTGTTGCTCTATGTTGTTGTCTGTTCTGAGCTGTTCTGGGTTGCTGAATCACTATTAAAAGCTGAATCACTTTTGTTGAGAACTGCCTATGTGTCATACATATCAAGGTCCACAAGAGCAACACCAGCGCAGGTGTAGAGGGGGGTTACAGTCCAGATGGAGGTCTGCCCATCTCAAAGCTCAACACTGGCTGTCAGTTGCAGAAGAAGGAGGAACATCATCTGAAGAGATGTGAAGCAGCTGTCATAGGCATGACGTAGAGCTTGGAGCATATAAATGTATGAGAGAGGAATTCTTCAGGCTGGCTTCAACACATTTTCCTTGGACACCGACCTGCTGCTGTTGTATTTGACTTGCTTTCCCGTAAAACTGACCTTGGCCTGCTCAGTCAATTCTTGTGTAATTTAGGGACTCTGTTTATTAAATTGTGGCATCCTGCCTCTGATAGCCAGCTGCAGTTATCTGTCCGAGTTAAAGCTGTGTATGCTGGCACCTGCCTGAAGCAGAACAATAACCCAATCATTTAAAACCAATCATATTAAAACTAAGGAAAATTTGATGGTTACCAAGAGTACAATGTAACTCTCTCTATAATGAATGCCTTAGTATGGCCCCGGTCATACGGGCCAGAAAACGCGGGGGAGAGGTGTGGCAGTTTGCCCCGGAGCTAAATAAGGTGCGGTAGCCCGATCACATGGGCCACCAGGTTGCCACACTCCAGCTCTGCGCCCCGATCACACTGCGCTGCTGCAGCATGGCAAAAAAGCAGTGAAGTGCGCATGCGCCATTGGGGGGGCTGCTGTCGGTGTCTTGTGTGCGCGCATGCGCTGTTCAGTGTTGGTGTGCATCCCATGGACACTTACAACATCTGGAAACCCCGGGGACATGGGTGGGTGTCGGAAGCCGCGGGATACTGGCGCTCCCGCGATCAGACGCCAGCCTTTGCCCCGGGGTTTCCAGAAACTAGTACTTTGGACCTACTAGTTTTTTACTCCGTGTTTTCCACCAGAAGCCGCGGGTTGGCCACGGGAGCACTACGTCTCCCAGATGTGCTCATATGATCGCACACAGAAAGTCCACAGGGCTCCCGTGCCTTCAGTGGGGCAAATGCTCCATGTGGACGGGGCCTATATTGAGCTGTTAACTCCACCTTAAATACTCTTAAGTACTACTATTAGTATATAGTCCATATTAGGAGAGGAGCAAAAAACAGAGTTAGCTAAATATTGATTAGGTTCAAATATTTTAATGCTTGCCTTTCTCCCTGAAATGGAGCCCAAAGGGGCCTGCTAGCAACGGTTACTAACTGACTGAAGAAAAAAATGCTCTGTCCCCTTTTAAAAAAGGTTTAATGGGATGTTATTTCCCAGGTAATGCTGTTTACCTCCTTGCCATGAAAAGCTTCAGTGTTTAGCTGTCATTAAAGGGACAGGATGCTTCTCTCTAGGCCTGTTGTCAACCCAACATATACACAGCTTACCAATAATAAAACATTCAAAACATCCGCACCACAAAAGCCCATAACTTCCCTTCGACAAAGAAAACGCCAACAATCCCTCAGTGTTATATATGCCTATCACTCTATCAGCAAAAGCTCTGTGAAAAAGAACTGTCTTACAACATTTTCTAAAGGCCATTCCAGAGGGATGGAGCCACATCAAAGAAGGCATGCATTCATCAGAGTGTAGTCTTGCTATTCTGTGTGATGGTATGGCAAGTAAAAGCCCATGGAAGTTGGACACAGGTTATACAAGAACAGATGGTCCTTCAGATATAACATCTCCAGGTTGTGTAGCTACCACACAGTGAAGATTCCCCTAATTTACCTTTTATTTCTTGGATTTGGGAATTTAGGATTTTTGTGTTATTTTCTATTATTTGTGCATATTCTGTTGAATTATGGCTTCTTAAAAGACCTTGTGGCAAAAACAGTCCCAGAGGCATCTCCTTCTACCACTGCAATATGGAATTGGCTCTGCTGACCCAGGCCTCCAGCCACTAAACTTTAATGAGTTAATTGCTCCAGGAAAGATGGTTTGGTTTAAATATTTATGGCCTACTTTCCCTCTTGGTTAAAGGCAGTTTGCAATAATAATTAAAACATCCCCAGTTAAAAACAAAGATAAAATAACAACCCCTAAATCCTCCCTTCCCTTCTTAAAAGGTGGCTACTGTTCAAAGCCCCTCAAATGCCCTGGCAAAATGCACCTTCCTCTTTGGGGAGCACGTTCCACAGAGCCGGAGCTATGACGGAAAAAGACCAGGCTCAGGTTGATGGCAAACGGGCCACCCTATGTGGTGGGATAGCCAAGAGATGGCTACCTGATGACCATAGTTGATGCACAAGGACATATGGAGGGAGACAGTCCTTCAGATTCTTCTAGCTGTCTGTCACTGTGTATGTATAAACAGTCTACCACCAATGCAGAGTACAAGATAGAAAAATATATTCTGCAACCCTTTGCTTATCTGTAAAGGTAGTTTCAGTTTAGCCTCTGAACTTTCACAGACAGCAAATTCATCATTTACCTTCCAGCACTGTAGAACTTTACCCAGATACCTGAAGTGGTGTCATCTCTCCACAGGGCTCGTAGATAACCTCCAGTAGTATGCTATACTACACAGGCATTCACTACCATTAGCACACTCAATTACAGTTTCTTGTGCTTGCACGCAGGATCTTTGTTTGTTCATGTGGTTTAGCAGGACTAGTTTGGGGTTCCTATTTACCTAGCTTTTATCCAGATTTCTCATCACTTGACAAATTTTCTGCACTGTCCATAATCTTTCCAGGACATGGGATTGTCATTTTGATGAATTGGTTGTAGTTTTGCCAGTATTATGTATCACCATAAGCTTTGAATTAGTTATCATGTGGTTTTTTCATGCTTGTAAAAGTCAACATTTATCTTTTCTTCAGGGTTTTGTTCACTATGTCCTGGAGAAATGAATCTCCTTAAAAATTACAAGTAAATCCTGTCTTTAAAATATTTCAAATAATTTTAAAATATCCAAAACATTTAAAAACAATGGACGAGACTTCTTCTTTTGCACTTATACAAGTGCCTATATGAGAGCAGGAGGCCATCCGTGGGTCTGCTATTATCTCTAAATAAGCTGAGGTATCAGTGAGAACCAACAAATCTATCTGGGTAATTTGATCCCTGTGCCCCCCTTTCAATGTGAATTGCTGGAGCTGTGTCCACCTCCCCACATAGAATGACTAGTTCATATAACAAGCATCTTCAAATGATCTCAGACTTTCTTCAAGCCCTGTGCACTCCCATAAGTGAGCACATGGGGCAGGGAAGGGATTTAGTCGGCCAATGATTACTTGTAGTACAAAAGATTTGTTAGCTATAAATAATATCATCATATATGTTAAGATTCAGTCACACTAGATAACCTTAGGTTCTTTCTAGAATATGATAAATGGTTTCATAGGCAGAGAGACAACAGCAGATGTTATAAATCTTGACTTTCATAAGACTGTTGAATGAACCCCAAACAATCCCATCCTGAGAAGTTCACAAGTGGTTGAAGAATTTTATTCAACTAGCAATAACTAATTGACAGAAAGGAAAATGGGAAACACTAATAAAATTAAGTAATGGACAAACAAGAAATAAGAAAGCTTTTGGGATGTTATGTGCTCATTACCATTTTCCATTCATGTTGGTATACATAAACCAGGGTTTTCTGCTTTATAATAGGATTACCATAAATGCTGGAGTATTTATAGTGACTACTCAATAACATGATTGTTTTAAATAGTTATCTGCATAGAAACCAAAAGGCAGGTGCTGAAACCTGAACATACACATACACACATATATAAAGATTGTGGCCTGAAAATGTTAAATTACTGGTTAGAAGAAGATGAGAATTGATTGTAACAGTGTTATGATCCAGTTTACCTTTAGGCTGACAGATCAGCAGCTCAGTGTACCCACAGATCCACATATCTCCGGACTACCTAACCTAGAATAATCTTATAAGAAAATAAGAAAAACAAGTAAAAGCAAAAAAATGAAAAACATGTGCTGCCCCTCAAAGCATGTGCTTTGAGAATTTTGCCATTTCAGAAGAATGCATGGCAGAGATGACATTTATTTATTTATTTTATATAAATCTAAATAAATAAATAAATAAATAAAATCTCATAATTAATGACACCTCTTTCATGCATTCTTCTGAAATGGCAAAATTCTCAAAGCCAGATAGCAGTGATCATAACCTTATGTTACCTTTTTGCTTTGTTTGGCATTCATGGTTTGAAAATGACATTTTATCACATATGCTCTAATTTGTTAGTTGCCTTGGTGGCCTTTGTGAGGGCAGAAGCACAAAATACAAATTTTGTAAAATAAACTTGATTATTAATTACTTAGGTGTTTTCAAATAATGAGATCTGGCACTCTAGCGTCATCATCTTCAGTTACAGTTGCAATTAAATCTAAAAAGTTGTAGCTTTTTTGGTGCAAGGACTCTTTAAATTCTTTATTATACTAGCTATAACTTTTTCCAGTGAACAGCAGTCCAGAGCCCCAGACTCTGATATAGGTCTCTTTATTCTCCAATGATATAAATATGAAATAATAGTAATTCTCAGAGGTACTCTTGATATTGTTCTCTCTGGGAATACTCTAGATGTTGTTACTGTACATATTACTTGGATAGCAGATTGACACTTAACTGTACTACAGGAAGGCCTGTCCATTCCATCTCCTCTGCTTACTTATGCCCTCAGGCTACACACATACTGAATGTGCCTGAGACAACAGCTGAAACCAGAAACAGTCTCCCTTGCCACTTCTTTTTGGTATGCAGGAGCATTATTTCCCAACTGCAAAGAGAATCATGTATCTGTGCATACTGGTGACAGCCTACTTTATAAAAGCAAGATGCTCCTCACTCCCTTCAGCAGAGTTCTGTTTGTCACATATTTTAACTGATTTTTGCAGTTGTGGGTGCACAACCCACCAGACAGTAGAATCTACTTGCATAATCATTGATCTCTAAGGGAGATACAAAGAAAGGGGGAGTAGAACAGAAGAACATATAATTGAAATAGTCTTTGCGTGAACTCAATACATTATTTTTAATAGGATCCATGATGGTCAAACACTGAAATATAGACTTCAGCAATGCTCCCTCTAAGCTATGAATTCTACTTTGTGAGCTACTGACATTACAGTTGTGAGCAAGCAATTTGGCTGCAAAAATTAGTTTGCTCTGGAGCCATCCTTCCTGAGCTAAGACAAAAATGTGTGAGCCAGAGGCTAAAAAACTGTGACCTAACTCACACTAACTCAGCTTAGAGGGAACACTGGACTTCAGTCCAGCTAAAGTTAGACACAGCTGACTGTTTTTGTGTGGGACTTAGGCTGCAATCTGGTGCATCCTTACCTGGAAGTAAGACCCATTGAACAGTGGGACTCTGTTCTGAATAAACATACATAAAATTGCTCTAAGCATCATAACTAACTTTAGATGGACTGGGGCCACCAGAGACAGATAAGTAAATGATTTTTAATTGAATTATAGACATTTTATTTATTTATGTGGCACATTGAATTGGGCCAATTAATGAGAAGATTGCAAGTATCTACTTTATACATTGCTTATTGTGTGATTTCCTTTATTACTGTTGTTACAGGGACTATGTTCCCCTGTCTTGGAATACGCAAGATACAATATAATGGAGTTTAATCATGCCTGAGACCTACTAAAAGAATAGGTCTTAGGCATTTAACTGCACTCTGATTTCAATTATTTTCTGCCTAATAACTGTATCCAGTGTTTAGTGTAAGGAACCTGATGGCATTGACCAGACACGTATTCAGAGTGTCCCGTCTGTGCAATCCTAAACAGAATTATACTTTTCTAAATTTATTGACTTCAACTATCGTTAGGATGGCAGTGACTGAGTGGGAAGAATAAATTCATTTATTCTGGTTTCCCTCATGTGTTATTCAGAATATTTAATAAAGGAACATGTTTAATATAAACAGGGAAATAAGATTAGAATACTTGCTGGATCAGTCCAAATGTTCATCAGTCCGACATTCTGCCAGTTAGTGGCAAACCAGTTTTACATTGCAGAGGCAGTTGTCCCTGGTACCTGGAAGTGAGAAGGACGCTGATCATAGCTTCCTATATTATTTGTCTGCTAAAAAATGGAATGTGAGTAACATTTTTGGTTTCTTCTGAAGAAAACTTTTTTTATAGAAAAGGTATTAGAGCTTTAGAGTAGAGACTTTTAGGGGAAATCATAAAGTCAATATGTGCACAGTCATATATCCTAGATTGAACATAAATGATTATCAGTTATTTTCTGCAATCCTTTCCATGCTTTAAAAAGGCATTTTACAGTCAAATGAATTAAATAGCACTTACTCCTCCATAAATGTGAATGGGATTACACCCTGTTAAATGTTACAAAGAAATGTTGTTACCTGATCTGACAATAAGGATGGACTGTGAGTTGCTTTGCTAATCTTAGTGAGGTCTTACTCTCATATGTAACCTTTGTTTACATGATTTTTTAAAAAAAATATTGTGCCATCTTTCTGCCTGACTATAGATCTCTAACACAACAGTAACAACCAAACACACAGAAGACATAATCAAATGTAGAGTTTTGGGGGTGAAGCCTGGGAAGACAGAGTTTGGAGAACAGAGGGAGCTTAGCAAGGATGTGATGCCATAGGCCCATTCTGCATCTAGCATTTGCTCCGCTGTTTTACCAAAACCCACACTGGAACAGAAACAGATGCGGCTCAAAACCACATTCAGATACTCCAGGCCAATGCCGTACTGACTGCAGAGTCACCCTGAATGGCCATAAATGGCCATAAATCTATGCAGACGGCTACCATAAAACCAAGAGATCAAACGAAGTGAAAGCGGCATGCAGTCTGGACACTGCCATACAATCCGACAATCAATCAAAGTGAAAGTGGCATGTGATGTAGAGGGGAAAAGCATTGTTGAAAAGCATTTTCTGCTGGCTGATGGAGATGGCTTTTTCCTTTTTATTAGTGAAGCATTCTACCTGACTGTCCTGTTGTCGCACCTAAATATTTCTGGTTTTTAAGTTTTTAAGTTTTAGATTTGAAGAATGTTTTATTATTATTACTATCATTTTATTGATTTGCTTGTGCATCTGTGTTCTATTTTTATGCCTCCAAATTCAGCACATAAATTCAAAAATATATCTAAATGAAATAAATGTGTGGAAACCTTAGAGCTGTCCTGTGAAGCTGGATGTCAAAATGCATGCAAACCATATATCAGTACAGTACAAATAAATCAAACTAAAGCAGCCCAATTCTTGTAGACTGGCATTAGGATAAGTATATCTTAAGAAAGTTCTTATTCAGACTTGGCTTCAGGCAATGAAACGTCATAGATGTAGAACTCTAGTGAGTGAAATTTCTAGGGAGCAAATTAGGCTAAAAACATCTTCTAGAGACAGCTAGAAAGGAATCACATAGCACTTGAAAAATAAGGCAAGTTATGCAGTAAATGTTTCATTTATTGGGCTTCTTCCATTGCTGTTATGGTTAAAAGACATGCTGTCAATAAAAATGGTAAATTTATGGATGGTTTGGTGTTCAAAACTTTATTTCTTGCTACATCCAAGTATAATACTTGATATCACTTCATGATAGCATGATATTATACTCTGATCTCTGGACATTTCTTTCCACTCATTAATGTTAGTGTCAGATGAAGAAATATCACCAAAAGCTAAAGGTACAACAGTATTTAAGTACTGAAATATATAGATGTTTCTGCATGGGTAAGATTACTGAAAAGGAGCTTGGGTTATGAGAAATTAAGCCCTAAAACTGACCAAGATATGTGTGCCATTTTCTGCTTTCAGATCTTATGTGAAAATTAAAATGTGCCAAACGTGGGGTGGGGGTACAGCATTGAGGGAGAATTTTTTTTTTTTAAAGCAGCCTCATGTACTTACCAGAATTTCTTCCTAGAAGTGATGTGGTAGTTCTAGAGCTACTCCAGTACTGACAAAAGGTAGCTGTAGGAATCACTGGAAGCTCTATGCCCTTTGTCATTTCTGTTAAGATCTAACAGTAAGTGTATGAGGCTGCATTAAAAACAAACAAACAAACAGCCAAAAAACTTCTCCTGCCACCACTCCCCTGCCTCCACTGGGTACTTAGCCCATTTTCCAAATCAACTCAAATTCATATCAGGATAACCTGAGCATAAGAAAGAAAACCCTCCTGCTGCTGCCTCTCACTCCTCTACTAATGGAACTGCTGGCTTAGGTTCTACACCTTGCTAAGGGAGCACCCACAATCTGAATAATGACAACATAACTAGCAAAAGGGATCTGTTGACAAAATGCTGCTGCTCCCCCGCAAACTTTTTAAAAGTACCAATAATCTTGAAAAATTGAAATAAAATGTAGTGAGGTAGATAAAACAAGGCGTTGGTAAACAGATTGAGCAAACCCAAGCATTCACAATAATATCAAGCATAAGTAGAATTCTCAATATTAGAGTGCTCACATTAAGTACCAAGTATTCCAAGCACACGTACATGTACAAGTATTCCACTCAAAAGGCAAGGCAAGAGGCCAAAGAGATAGAATGAGAGGGTAAAGCAGGGCTTTATAACTACTTACCCATGCCAGACCAGGTAGACAGCCAAAGGCCAAATGTCCAGGAATTCAGGCAGCAAAATGATCCATACGATAAAGCTCAAAGGGAAAGCAATGAAGGAACTGCTGTGTGTCAGGTCAGGTACCTCAGGGCTACACCAGTTCCAAATACCAAGTGAAGCAGAGACGGGTGGGGGGGGAAGCAAGAAGGTACTTTTCATTCATAAGACAGCAGTCGTCTTGTGTAAATAAAAACTCACTATCCTCACAAGGCAGGACTGAGGATAGCAAGATACTAAACTGAGGGTATTTCTCAGTAAATGTGATGAAATCAGGCTTGGTCCCACTCACTCAACCCTTTGCTGAAATGGCCAGACATTCTGTTAAGTAGAGCAGTTGGTCCTAGCTTCAAGATTGGAGGGGGGCATTAAGGCCAACAAAAATGGAGAATTGATGGTAACAGCAGGCAACATTTTTTGACATATCAAAATGTATTCAGGTCTGTGTCTGTTCTTGGTAGTAATTTCCCCAGATTTTGCAGAACATTAAACAGTTGGTAGTTTTAAATCTTGACAATCATTAAATCACTCTTGCATGTGCTATATGAGGTCACTTTTTGTGACCAAAGAGTCAAAGTATGGCAGAAAAGCTGTATGCATATCTAATAGCAATGTGTTGCTCCCATCTGCGAACATCTAAATCTGTGGATCAGGGCCATACTAACTCTAAACAGATTTCCCTGTAAATTTGGGAGAAACCCCTCCCCCAAAATTTGACATCTTTTTTAAAAATTGGGAAAGTTTAAATTCCTCTCATTATTCTGCAATAGTGGCCTTTGGCAGTTGCTGTGGGCCTAGCCCCAGTGGCAGCCATTGGAAGCTATTGAAATCCACTCTGAGGTGCCAGGAGCTGCTCCAGGTTTGGCTGTGGCAGTGGTGGACACGGGAGCTGCTCAGGGCCTGGCTATAGACATGGTGGACACTGGGAGCTGCTCTGGGCCTGGCCACTATGGAGTAAACATCAAAAGCTGCCCCATGCCAGCTTCAGAGATGGGTGGTAGGGCCTGGAGCAGTGCCAAACTCAGCAATGCGGGGGATATGGGATCCCCCCCTTGAGTCTCATGAGCCACCCACTTGTAAAATGCATAATACTCATTGATATAAGTTTGATGACAATCAAAACTTCTTGGTCCAAGGTTATATTATATTGGCAACTTTGTCTGTTTCACTTCAGATAAAATAGGATTGTACTTGAAAGGGACCAAGAGATGGAGCTCATGGAAAGCACTCTGTTCATCTAAGGTATACAACTCATTGCACATTTTGATAAATTTCTGTACATAAGAATAGGCTGTCACCAAAACCACTGCTCAGTTTAACACAACTGTGTCACAGAAAGCAAGAACTAAAAATGCATGCTGAGCAGATAATTCAAGGAAATAAGTCCAGTCTTACTCATCTAGTCACATGTATATTGCATATTGTTAAGGTATATACAGCATATTATTAAGACATTAAGCATATGGATGATATTGTAGAAAACACGTATTCTATTTTAGAGTAGAGCAATAGCGAGATTGAGAGAAAAGTGGCCAAAGCAAGTCAATGACTCTATGGTACAACAGTATGAAATGCAGTCAGCATAATAGCCAGTCAGGTAACAGAGACTTGGGCACAAGAAACAGTGAAGTTGTGTTGAGGGGCACAGACAGAGATCATAGAGCTAAGAACAGGAATGCAGGTACAAAAAGAGAGAAGAAAGAAAACACACACACACTCAAAGTCAAAGGGTTTTATTTACTGCCTCTGGCTGAACAGATGCTGATTTACCCAGCTCTGCCAGGCTCACTGCCACCTCTGCACTCTTCTTATGACATGTGTGTGTCAGACCAGACCTCTGAAAAGAGACAAGGATGGGAACTAAGAAGACAGTCTAATTGAATCTGTGATCCCTATGATTCAGTGACCCATCTTGTGGAGCTTCCATGTGGTTTGTTAAGTCCAGTCTCAGGGTGCAGTTGGAATACAAAATGGTCTATTTGTACTTTCAATTTGTGAGGCCTGATGAACTGAGCAAACTACTTAGAAGTTTATGGCCCACCATGTGTTGGCTCAGACAACCAGAGACAGGGCTTTTTCAGTGGTGGTACATCACTGAAAAACCTGGGTCTGGGAGTCGAGTAAAGATGGTAAAACAGGACATAATTGAGGAGGCAGCACAGTAGGGGTTCTGGAATTGCTGATGGAGAATTCTGAATGGCTTGGTACAGCAATATTTGACCCATATCCTATTGTACTGGTATGAATTTGTAGGATTTCCCCCTCTCAAATTTAGTAGTATATTTAAGGGACAAACTATTTAGCCCCAATGCAGTCATGGGGCTGATATGGATGCAGTGCTAGGGTTGGATCCAGCCTAAATCTGCAATTTCCATAAATCTGCCATTCATGCTGAAGACCCTACCATGTCCTGTCTAAGGGCCCCATTTTTCCCAGGAGCAGCACTTTGTGGAGATCAGGGGATTGCAGCAGAACAGGGCAGGAGGGAAAATTCCATTGTTCCATTGTAAAATTTAGTCTGGGTCCAACACTTTAAGAGATTATTAACTTTCCCTTTCTGAACCATTTCCCTCACTAATGACTGCCCATTTACTGTATACCTACTAAGGTAATTTTTTGATCAGGGATATTAAGGTTGTGATCAGATGAGCCGTCTGATCTGAAGTCATCTCATCTCCCTTCTGGATTTAAAATGCTCATTCAGACAGCCTTGTCCCTATGCCATTCGGCAATTGGCAGCCCCTGTTCTCACCTGACCTTCCCGACACCGGAGAAAGTCCAAGCTTTACAGATTAAATTGGTTTCACTGTGCATTTCCTGATGTCTGAACTCTCTCTTGCAAATGCAAGCCATTTGGGAAGTCTGATTGCACACTTTCATCTTCATGCCATTTTTATTGTGTTAGCAATATGTGCATAAATGGATCTCCACACCAGGGTTGAGAAGCACCGCTTATGTGCCTTGGCATTAACTATTTAGTTGGAATCAGGAGCCTCCCAAGGGAGTTGTGTTTGGGCAACAACCCTCCCAACCCTCTGTCCCATTTCTTGAAGCGGGACTATAGTGGAAATAGTCTCTATTAATGCTACCATCTCAGGGGCCAGGATTCCACCCCTGGAACTTTACTCCAAGCTACTTCATAATATTGCTCTGGCGGGAAAGCTCTATGGGGAGAGAAAAGGGGAAAGTTCCCTATGAAATGAGTGGGAAAGGGAACAAGATCAGGAGGGAAAGGGAGTGATTTCTGGCAGAGAAATGCAGTTGTATAGGAACCAATGATCACAGTACTTGGCAGAAGAATCACAGAGCTGTCAAAAAGGAGCAGTGCTTCGAATAAGTGCTTCTGTGTATGTCCAGAAAACAAATTTTAACAAAGGATGCTGCCCGAGTGCCTGGTCTATGGTTACTGCGCAGTAGTAATCTGAACTGTCAACCACAGGATGAGTGTGCATTGAGGTGGGATAAGGGTGGAGTGTTTGAATGAAACTCTCTGGAACAGATAACATCAGATAAATTAGAGATGTGGCCAGACCATGCTAAGCCTTATATCTGACTGCAGCCAAAGCGTGTGTGTGTGTGTGTGTGTGTGTGAGAGAGAGAGAGAGAGAGAGAGAGAGAGAGAGAGAGAGAGAGAGAGAGAGAAACACCCCCATCCCCAGCACCATGGTCCTGATCCATATCACACGGCCCACAGATACTTTTTGAGTCAAACACTACTTGGAAAGTGAGTCAGCATCGTGTATAGTTTGGGACTAAGCTTGTCTCTGGAAGTGTATAGTCATGGGTTACATATGTTAATAGAGGTGGCAGAAAATGTATAGATAATTAATTTGATGCTAAAGTTCCAAGCTATGGATGAAGAAGGGAAAGAAGATCTCAGATTTATTTTGACGAAAGTCTTGACACCTCTATCTGGCAGTGGAGCGAATAAATAAAAAGAAGAGGCGGATAAGGCTCTCAAAGCCTACTCCGCCTTTAAAAAAAAGGATATACTCTGCCAGTAGAAAGGGGTGTTGAGCTCAGCAAGTAATGGAGATCTAATTTCAACTTGAGTGTTAATGGAGCCAACGAGAAATGACTGCCAGAAACAACAAGAAAAAAAGAAGCGAAAGAAGATGGATTAAAAAATTTCTGAAGAGACATCCCAGCACAGAGGAGGAAGTAGCACTCAAAATTTGGATTTTTGAAGAAGACGGCGGCCCGGGGGAAGGAAGTGACGGAACAGGAGGCACTAAAGTTCAAAGGACTTAATGATAATTGGAGAGACTTAAAAAGGAATTTGTTCGTGTAACATCTGAAAAGATTTGATTTAACCCCAGTGGACTTTACTAACTTTACTAACAGAATTGATTTGGACTTTGTAAAGCTGAAAAGAAGATCTTTCAACCGTGATGGATGCCGACAACTGGAAGAAATAAAACTAACCTTTACTAACAGAAAAAAACTCACTCCGCTCTTTTTTCTCTTCCCATCTGTCTACCTTACCCTTTTCTTATAAAAAAATAAAATTCTCTCCTTTTTAGGAGAGTTATTTAAAAAAAAAAAACATATGTTAATAGAGGCACCTTTAAGACCAACGAAGTTTTATTCAAGGTATAAGCTTTTGTGAAGAAGTGTGTGTGCACCCAAAAGTTTATACCTTGAATAAAACCTTGTTGGTTTTAAAGGTGCAACTGGTCTCAAATTTATTCTGGTGCTTCAAACCAGCACCGCTACCCACCTGAATATATGTTAATAGTGTTTTTGTTGAAAGTTCAATGACAGTGAAAGCTGAGAGATTATTTTAAAAATGGGCTCACTGAAATCCTAATCATGGTAAAGGATCTATTCCCAAGTAGATGAACTGAGCATTCAAACCATTTAGCAAAATTATCCTGAAGAAGTCTCATTGGCTTGCGAGTAGATAGCTGGAGGGCTACAGCTGGTATTGTCTAACCTTAGTGAGGTGATGACAGTAAGTTCATTTACATGAGAGTAGGCTTGTTGGCAGAATGTGACTTAATATTTTACATGGAACTAAGAGCCTGATCATAAGTTTTCGAAACAGCTTACAATAACCTACAGGGATCAACTCAAGGCTCCTTATCTTTCCCAGTTAGATAGCTTGTGTGCATTTTACAAAGCAGTTCTGCAAAGAGCAAAGGTCGTCTGTCAGGTATGCTAGGGGATCCAAAGAAAATTTAGCAGGCCATTTTAAGCATACATAAAATATTCTGGCAGAAATCCCAGTTATCGTGAGGTCAGTAGCAATACTTCAAGCAATTTCAAGAAGTGGAGACTTGCCTGCTATGTTACTTTTCATTAGACTTTGAAGGAGTTTACCCTACTATGGTTGTCAAAATATCCTCTTCTGGTTGTTTTTTATAGCACAGTGCCACACAGTTGAGATGCCTATATCTAAATACCAAGATACTTGATTTGTGTTAGTTGTACATGATGCCCACACACACATATAACTCCTGGGTTTTATTTTAAATACATGTAAGTAGGACCCAATCCTTCCTTTGCCATTGCTTCTGCCTGTATTAATGGGAAAATATAGCACTTCTCCTGTGTGTTCAGTAGTTCATGTACATCATCACAGTGGTAATTCACACATACATGCACACTATTTGATAACTTTCAGTTTAGGCCTGGTGTACACATACAACAGAATGAAAATATAGTGTTTTGGGAGAGGGGTATTGAGTGTAGTGTATCACTTCAAACTGCAGGGCCCAGGGAGCCAGCTCTGTGCTTAAAGCTATTCCAAGAACTGACAAAAATGGGACACTCCACTTGGGAAAGAGTACTGTATGCATTTAAGGACAAACATGGGCTTCTTGCTGTTACTGTGCTTATTTTCTGTTTAAACCCTGCAGGAAGTTTTTTTTTTTTTACAAGACTCCCTGCATTCTGAAGTGGTACAGTCCACTCTACTAGCTTAGGATTTTCCCACCTCTTCCCTATCTTATTCTGCTATATGTACACACCAGGCCCAAATACGTAAACTGGTCCCCCTCAAAACATTATGTATGAAGTGATGTGACATTTGATGTGGCATTTGATCTGCTGTGGTTAGATTTAGACATGCAGCTGAATGAGGAGATAGAATTCTGAGGTGGTGCAACTGGTAGTACCAATTGGTAGAGGATGATTTATTTTAAAAAGCTTTGTACAACAGAGCAGACACAAGGAAAGGTCATATCTATTCTCCTTGCTTATTGTATGTTTGAGATTTTATTGTTGTTCACTGCTTCTGGTGCAAATCTAAGAACACACGAGAAGACCTGCTGGATCAGACCAGTGGTCCATCTAGTCCAACATCTTATTTCAAACAGTAGCTATCCAGCTGCCCTGCATGGCCCACAACAGGGCATAGAGGACTTCCAAATAAGCGTGTTCCCTGTTGTTACCTCCCTGATTTTGTGACAGGAAACACAGAATAAGTGTTTAAAAATAAATACATGTTATTTTTCTTCTGGTACAGAGAAGTCTTTTGTAACAAGAAGTAGAATTTAAAAATAATATGAAGTGATTTAGTTGGCTGTGTTATCCGAGGATTTTGCTACCTCATTTGTCTCCATGTGTAGACCAGCCCTCAGTGATAAGACAAGCAAGTCATCATTTGATGCTGTAGTCATAAAAAGTGAACCAGCCTTAGTAATCCTTACACAATACAGGCCAGATTTACTATCCTCAGATTATCTTGAGTGGAAGATGAGGCTACAAGGCTACAATGCCTAAAGCTATCCAGTGATTTCATATCTGGAATGAGATTTGAACCAAGCATCTCCAGGCTCATAGTTAGTACTTTAATGGTTATGCCATATAAGTGTGCATCAACTTCTACAATATACATGTCTTATGTATTTGGTTATCTTTTCCTGAATACAAAATGTATAAGAACTAGCCATTCATCATGCAGTGCACAGGACCTTATCATCCACTGTCAACTAACTTTGCTTTGAAGCAGTTTATATAATTCTACAGCAGTAATCCTAGGCCTGCTTCTCCCATTGAACATAAAAAAGTTTACTTCTGAGTCAGACTATGGAGGAAAAGTGCAATATAACCCTAACACAGAAAGATGAAATCATCTCATCTCATTCCAGAGTCATGCTAGTCTTATATATATTGTTTCAACACCAAGAAAGCATTTGGGTGGTCCAAACAGAGCTACTTGATCTGTTTTGCAGGTCTACAATCTAACCCACAGAGGAAGGACTCGTAGAAGCTCAAAGCACTTAGTTTTGACACAGCAGGTGTTGTTTTAAAATTTGGTATCAAATGATAAACGATAGCACCCACATAATGAATTACTGTCCCACTCAAATGCTATATTACCTTGGCCGTTGTATGTTTATGCATTTGTTTTCATCTCGAATATAGCCAAAATCAAAAAGGTGTTTCTGATATTTGGAAAAAATTCTTATTTTCCTATATAAAACTTGTGCCAAAATCCTAAACAAGCTTATGTGGAAGCAATTCCCAATGAAATCTATGGGATTCACTCACAAATAAACAGGATTAGGATCAGGATTGTGAAGGTCACTAAAATATGAAACAACAATAACATTTGGTTCCTTCTTTAAAAAGTAATGTTTTACACATATGAAAACAGGCCAGTGGAAGGCCCAGTGAGGACATTCCTATCTAAGGATTCTTTACAAATTCCATTTATAAATGTCATTTCCATCTCACAATCACACTGTAAGAATGTCTGTGGAACATTCATTTTATTTGGTGCTGTGCACCCTGGAAGATGAGCCCCTCAGGTCGGAAGGTGTCCAATATGCTACTGGGGAAGAGCAGAGGGCAAGTACAGGATTGGAAAAGGTTAGTATACATGCCAAGGAATGTTCAAACTATTGCACAATTGCACTCATTTCACACGCTAGCAAGGTCATGCTAAAGATCCTACAAGCTAGGCTCCAACAGTACGTGGATAGAGAACTGCCAGAAGTACAAGCTGGGTTTCGAAGAGGTAGAGGAACTAGAGATCAAATGGCCAACATTTGCTGGATTATGGAGAAAGCAAGAGAGTACCAGAAAAAATCTACTTCTACTTCATTGACTATGCTAAAGCCTTCGATTGTGTGGATCACAATAAACTATGGCAGATTCTTAAAGAGATGGGAGTACCAGACCACCTCACATATCTCCTGAGAAACCTGTATAAGGGTCAAGAAGCAACAGTTAGAACTCGATATGGAACAACTGATTGGTTTAGCATAGAAAAAGGAGTATGACAAAGATGTATATTGTCACCTTGCTTATTTAATTTATATGCAGAATACATCATGCGAAATGCTGGCCTGGATGAATCACAAGCTAGAGTTAAGATTGCTGAGGAAAAGACCAATAACTTCAGATATGCAGACGATACCACTCTGATGGCAGAAAGTGAAGAGGACCTAAAGAGCCTCTTGCTCAGACTGAAAGAGGAGAGCGCAAAAGTGGGCTTGAAGCTCAACATCAATAAAACTAAGATCATGGCATCTGGCCCCATCACTCCTTGGCAAATAGAAGGGGAAGTTGTAGAAGTAGTGACAGACTTCGCATTCCTGCGATCCCAGATCATTGCAGATGGTGACTGTAGCCATGAAATTAAAAGACACCTGCTCCTTGGGAGGAAAGCAATGGCAAACCTAAACAGCATGATAAAAAGCAGAGACATCACCCTGCCAACAAAAGTCCGCATGGTCAAAGCAATGGTATTCCCAGTAGTAATGTATGGCTGCGAGAGTTGGACTATAAGGAAGGCCAAGCGCCAAAGAATAGATTCTTTTGAACTACGGTGTGCTGGAGAAGACTCTTGAGAGTCCCTTGGACTGCAAGGAGATCAAATAATTCAATCCTAAAAGAAATCAACCCTGACTGTTCCCTGGAAGGCCAGATCCTGAAGTTGAAGCTCAAATACCAGATGAGAAGGGAGCAATCCCTGGAAAAGACCCTGATGCTGGGAAAGACTGAAGGTCAAAGAAGAAGGGGACGGCAAAGGATGAGATGGTTAGACAGTGTCATCTATGCAACGAACATGAAATTGAGCAAACTTCAGAGGACAACGGAAGACAGGAGGGCCTGGCATGATCTGGTCCATGGGGTCACGAAGAGTCAGACTCAACTGTGTGACTGAACAACAACAACAACAACAACAACAACCCTGGAACATATATGTAGGTCTTTGCTTTGTTTCCTTCTATACTATGTTAACATAACTATGGCATCACAAATGCCTGTATGAAGTTTTTAAACATACTTTTTCCATATCCTAAGCTCAATGACCTTAGAGGACTATGAACATCTTTATCTGATGATCCTAGGAGAATGCGATTTCATTTTGGGATCAGTCTATGGAATTACTCCAGAACTGAAATGGCTTTAGTGGTCAGTCACAAAGATACAACTTTTTTTTTTTTAGTCTGTTCTGGGAAAAGCAGAATCCTGTGACAATTATAAGTCCCCATATAGGCATTAGCCATTCAGTGTGTTTGCTACTTCTATTACTGCATATTCAGATACTATGTATGCCTCACAAACTATATCTGACATGGGGTCCAAATGGAAGTACCGAGAGTGGGGCCACAGAACCCAGAGAGTCAGCTCTGTGCTTAAAGCACTGAAGAAAATGGCAGTGTCCCCTTGGGAAGGAGTAATGTGTGTGTTCAAGAACATACATGGGGCTCTGGACTGTGAAAACTGAGAACAGGAAGCATTTAAGCCTAGTTTGTAGTTGCCATCTTGCCTTGCTCAATGCGGAACAAAAATGATTAGGTTTCCAATTTATTATAATTATATTACATATATTTTAGAAATGGTACATCTCTTTCATTTTAAAAAGTGCTGTGCTTATGGTCCCCTTCCCAATTTAGCCGAAACATATGGTTCTGGACATACATGGAAGAATTCAGCACTAGATTCCTTTCTAAAAACTATATCAGGGTTAAAATATTTTTTGGGGGGGAATCACTACTGCCCCAAACATTGACAACTGGGCATATTTGTTAATGTGTTGGGCTCATTATTCTGATCAGGGACAATAGGGCACTCTGTTTCCAAATCACAGCTATTTTTCAGAACGTCTGAAAGCAAGTTAGTTAGTCAAAAGCCTAGAAGAAAAAGAAACTGTTAAATCCATTTGTATATTGATTTAACAAAGAAGTATTTTATTCTTCGTCTTTTTTTTTCCTGGGTGTCTTGGAATAATCCTTTTTCTGTCTCCATCCTCCCACTTAGACATTGTTCACAGACTTACTTATTTATGAAGTCTGAAGGTTAGTTCCTACCTGCTGAGAGTAATTAGCCCTGTTCTTTGTGTCCTATGCAATCCTGTCTGATTAAATGTACACATTTGTTTTACTTCTTTTCATGTTCCTTTACTCTCTACTTCTGTTTTCCTGATTGTAAGTTGCAGTGAATTTTTTTAAATTTCTATTTTGCCTGCATCTTTCCTTTAGTATGCAAATTTCTATGTGAACTTATTTTTTTATAATGCCTCAGAATTGGTGTTAGCAGTGTCAATCTATTATTATTTGTTCTTGTTCTTTTTCAGAGCAGAGTTTTCAGGAGATATTCCTCTAAACTCTCTAAACAGAGAATCATACATTGGCTTTGTTTCGGAAGCCCTGAGTCCTTGAGTGGCCCTTACTAGGAGCTGCAGGTTAATCTTCTGGGAAAATGTTTGTATTTCATACAGGTTTTTTAAAAAACCCTTTTAAACTCCCATTCTGTTAGGCAGTTTGCTAATTCGCCCTGAATTTCCTCCGAGTGTCTGTGTGTGTTTCCCTTGCCCCTCCTTCATCGCTACTTTTGTTCCTTGGCCATGTTAAAGTTTCCAATTGACTCCTCCATTGTTACAATTTGTCACTGCGGGAAGATCAATTTGTTTTACTCCACTCATCAGCCCAGCAGAATCGGGTGCCAGATGTCATTTTTAGCAGCTACATTCTTCTTCTGCTCCCCAGTTTGCGCCTGTTCCGAGGATGGTCGCTAGCTGGTAGCTGCAAAAGAATGCTCTGCTGCACATTCCTGAACTACATCCCCCCCACCCCTCCGTCCCCCTCCCCCAATAATCTATATTTGGCCAATTCACTTAGTAGCATGGTTCGGGGACCACACAGCTGGATCGAACACACACGTACGGCAGTGGTTATTCCTCGATCACTTTAATTTCTAGTTACATTTTTACAGAAACAAAACACCCAAGGAAACTTGTCACTCCAGTGTCCAAAGTCTCGCCGCCCTTGCTTCTCCCGCGCGACAACTGCATTTTCATTCACCCTCTTCCCACCAATCTCCACGTCAGGAGGATGGCACAGCGAGGGTTATTATTTTGGTAGATGTCCAGTCACTAAGGAGCAATCTGGCACTTGGCCCCCGTGTATAAGTGCCCCCCCCCGGCAGCCTTCAAGCGCAGCGTAAACTATGCCCCCCCAGGCAACAACAACACTCGCACTCCGGCTTTATTTCTCCCAACAATTTAAGTGGAGTAAACGTATTTCTTTTTTTCTTCCCAAGACATCTACGAGGCACCGTAGAACGGCAAAAAATGTTTTTTTAACACAAGCTTTGCGAAAAGAAAGGCTCCCAGTATCTCTCATGTATGCAGATAGTACAAGTGCTAAAATGGACTAGTGTGTGAAAGTTGAGTGCTCCACAAAGTGCGCGCGCGCTCTCTCTCATATACACACGCACACACAGACACAGACACACAAGCGAAGTGCTGCTTCCTCCCCGCCTAATTTTTGTGCAAATTTGCCTCTGAAATACCGTGCCCCAGCATGTGTTTTGTTTCCTCTAGGTCATTCCTCTGCAACTGATAGCTCCTCTCTCCCTCTCACATTGTCTCTACTAGACCATTCCTTTCTTCCTTCTTCCTTCCTTGCTTTCTCTCTCTCTCTCTCTCTCTCTCTCTCCCTTCTCTTTCCAAAAAGGATCATTGTTAGTTTCTCCATTTCCCCCTCCTCCTGTTTATTTATGCACACGTCACTAGGGAGCCCCCGCCCCCTCCTGCATATCATTAAGTGCCTAGTGTGTTTCTTTTTCCCTGTCAATAATCCTGGATCCCAGACTTCTCCGTTCCTCCGGATTTCGATCCCCCTTTTTCTATCTGTCAATCAGCGCCGCCTTTGAACTGAAAAGCTCTCAGTCTAACTTCAACTCACTCAAATCCGAGCGGCACAGGCTCCCTATATCTGCGGCTCCCCCCCCCTTTTACAGCTGACTTGTTGTTTGGGGTTTGTTTGCTGCATTTTTATACTTTCCCCCTCCCCCGTTTCTCCCTCCCTCCTTATATAATTTTTTTTATTATTATTTTTTGTGTCTGCCCGCTTGTGTCTGTGTGCGCGCTTTACATGCTGATCTGATCTTCGGAAGAAAGAGAGAGAGAGAGAAAGAGAGAGAGAGAACCCAGAAGAAGGAAAAGAAGAAACCCAAAGTCACTGGTGCAAAAGGAAAGGAGCAGGGACACTGCCCTCCCCTCCTCCCTCTTGTCCCCTCCCCAGGAGGAAAGAGAAGGGGGGAAAAAACTTTCACCTTGGACTCTTTTTTGAAAAATCGCAAACTTCCCCCCTTTCTTTTTTATCCTCCCCCTTTATTTTCTTTTTTCTTTCCCTCCCCTTTTTCTTCTTGCAAAATTGCTGCTGGTGGGATAAGCCAGGAAGAAAATGCCGCAACTAAATGGCGGTGGAGGGGACGATTTGGGGGCGAATGATGAACTGATCTCTTTTAAAGACGAAGGGGAGCAAGAAGAGAAGATCTCGGAGAACTCCTCGGCAGAGAGGGATTTAGCCGATGTCAAGTCGTCTCTAGTCAATGAATCAGAAACGAATCAAAACAGCTCTTCAGACTCGGAGGTAAGACCCCCCCCTTCAAACACACCTGCCTTACTCCACCTTGGGGTTCACGGGGAGAAGGGACAGGGGCTGAATGGGAAAAAAAGCTGAGCCTTTGCTCTGAATTACAACACTTTCCGATACCCTGATGGCGATTGTCCTGTTAATACATTTGGGGGGCTTAGTTACATGTACTGTTCGTTTGCATCAAGTTTTGCACAAACTTCTGACTTGTTCTTTTTCTCTCTCCCCCCCCCTTCCCCACCAACCGGCCTTTTCCCACTCTTCTGCTGGCTTATTTTCTCCCTTCTCATGATCCAAGGCGGAGAGGCGGCCTCCGCCTAGGTCCGAAAGTTTCAGAGATAAATCCAGAGAAAGTTTAGAGGAAGGTAAGTGACTGCCAGCTTCCCTCCAGCACCCCCCCCCCGCGGGGGGAGCATATCTGGAAGCCCCGATGACCCTCCCGCATGTGTGCCCTCTGTGGACGCAAAACTTTGGAGTTTTTTATCCCGGTAAATACTTTCTAACCGTGATTTCCCCCTCTTATTTTGTCCTTTCTCCTCGTTGCCCCGCCATGTTAGCTGCGAAAAGGCAAGATGGAGGGCTGTTTAAGGGCCCACCGTACCCTGGGTATCCCTTTATAATGATCCCCGACCTGACCGGCCCATACCTCCCCAATGGCTCACTCTCGCCCACGGCAAGAACGGTAAGTAGCATTTTAGTGGCTTTTCCGCGACGATCGTGCGTTTCCCTCTCTCCCCCCCGCCCCAGCCCCAAAGCCCCCTGATGGTTCGTGCATGTTCCACTCGCTCTTCCCCCACCCTCACCCCCCGGCCGTGGAACTGCCAGAAACTTTCCCAAACTTTTGTGCCTTTCACAGGAATATAGGGTTTGTTTACACTTCGCCATATTTATTTCTTTACTTTCAGTTTTGTGTGTGTGTAGAGGTCGCTAGGATCGCCTGAGTTTTATTTTTCTGTTGTTGTTGTTGTCGTTGTAAAAATATCCAAGAGTTTTCGCTCCCGCCTCCTCCTCCAAGCAGCGGACCCTCCGATCTAATTTCCACAAAACTATGTGATTTCTATAGTGCTCTGTTTTCTTCTGCCCTCTTGAGTGGCGACTTGGTTTCTTTCTCTCCCCTCCCCCTTTTCTTTCGTCCCCCTTAACCCTTTACTTGCTGAATCTTCCAGAGAGACTAATTTGCTGGGATAGTTGCCGCTGAGTGATTAGCGTCTCTTAAATTTAATCCTTTTTTTAAAAAAAGGAACTTTCTGTTTGAAATATATTTTGGGTTATGAGTGAATTACTTTTTATTCTGTTCCTCAGAAGTTGTAGGAGAAGTTTGCACATCTTTTGGGGAATGGGGAAATATTTAACAATATTTGCAAATACTTACAAAAGACAAAATCATTTCATTTTTTAAAAAAGATCCTAGCTGTCAATCTCATGGATGTGAACTATCATTTTCCCTTTTAAAATGTTCACAAGAAGCAAGGCCACACTTCCCTAACCTGCACAGACTGCTTTTATTGTGTCAGGAAGGAAAAATTTAAATAAATTCCACTCTTTAATTGTGTGTAGCTGAGAAGAGAAAGCCAGAAGGATTCGTGTAAACAGACCCCCCCCCTTTAGCCTTCAATGAAGGCAAGTCTTCACTTGACAGAATTTTTAAGACAATATTCTTATTGAATGCATATGCTTTTCCTTTGTGGGTGTGGCAGAAAGGTCAAAAGGTGTGGCAGTATTGAAAGGAAGGACTGAATTGCTGTAGCTCTCAGATTGTAGTTTTATTAAACTTTTGAGAGGTGTCAAGGGTTGGCTGGCATTCCCACATTACCTCATGGATTTATGCCAACTCTGTTCCCTCTGCCTAGGCATAATATATTCTTCATTAGCCTTAAAAAAAGAGAAAAGAAATGACTTTAGAAAGAAACCATGAGTGCCAGTGCCCTTGGGGGAATACAGAACTTGTATACACTTGGCCTGTTACCAGGGTTTTTTTAAAATATGTTGGTTGAAGTGGTTCTTCTTCAACCCTGTCCACTTCTCTCTCCTCAAAACTGTAATTTACCTGCTTACCTCTTTGCATTTTGGTGGCAATACAAGACAGCAGTTTGAAATAGTAGATCTCCTGTTAAGTAGATGCTGAGTCTGTGCTAGTGTCCACCTACTGTATGGGATATTTTCACTGCTGCACACTTACAAGTGTTTTTAAAAGCATTTAAAACATTAAACTATTAAATCAGGCTTGTTTTTCACCTAGTTCAAATTCAAATGAGACACTGCAGAGAGAAAGGAGGACAAAATAGTGTTTATGTATGTATTTTTAAATGTTTTCAAGGATGAGGTTAACCCAGCTATGAGATTTTATAATTGATTTTTACTTTGGGGGCTATGGTCTTGGAAAGTAGATATTTTGATAACCACAGGTTTTAACATAATGGAAAAGTGAGGCTGACTCGATTTTGTAATTGGAGAGATGATGGGATAGGTAAACTGTGCTGCATGTTGGTAGGAATATGTGGTTATTCTGTGGTTGTTTAAATTATGTACTTTGAAAGCACAAAGTTATTTCAGCATTTCTCTAAGAAGGTTTTATTTACAACAGTAAATAATTTTGGAAATTTTAATTTGTCTAACAGATGATTGTGGACAAATATTTTTCTCCAAAAAATGGATAAAATATGCATTTCTTTTCCATATCTGACATTTATTTGCATGCTTAATTAGCAACATTTTATAGTTACTACTTTATCTGATCTACCACCTTTTGACATTAATGGGAACTATGTGTACGGGTGTTTGAACAACCTTTGTATCAGGCCATCCATATTTATTAATTAATGGAAACAGTTCTTCCTCCCATACTGAAACATCCTTCGAGCATAATGCACTGTTCGATGAATTTTATACATTTATTTTATTGTTAACATAACAGGTAACCTTGTTCTGTATCATCAGAAAAATACGAAAGGCAGTTTCCATATTCATTAAGCTATTTTATTGTTTCCACATCAGCCATCTCTGCCTGTTCCAGTGCTTTGCTCTTCTTCGTTATACTTGTGGATGCCAATTTAATTATGAGTTTTAAAGACAATCCACTATTTGTTTATGCCACAAAGTATAACAATCTTTAATGAAGTTGGTTCTCTGTTACACCGTTTAAAGTGTGTGTCTTGTGCTGAAGAATTTTTTTTATGCAATGTATAAATATGTAAATAACTGCATAGATTTTTAGGTACAGGTAGAAATAACATATAGTATAGATGGGGTGTAGTATTTTAAAAGTGTTTGGTAGTTTGGTCTTTTTATTTTATTTAGAAGAGCCCTTGTTCTTTTTAAACATATCTTTCAGTTCTTTAGTGTTTTCCAGCTATTTGCTAGGAATACGGATTTCTGAATTTCATGTTTTAAAGAATGTAAAGAATTGTGAAGTATCATTAAATTTGCTTGTGATGAATAATACATTACTTCAGGAATAATGCTTTAATTGTTGAAGACTCCATAAAGCTTGATAGCAAGAATTTTATTTTAAAATGACAAAGATACTTCTGCATAATGTTAATTTTGCCTTTGATAAAGTAATATGCCTGGCTTTTGAGAGGACCAGTGTGCATTAAGGAATGTTCTATTACAAATGAAGTAGTGCATCAGAGACTACTCTTGGATAGGGACCCTGGCAGTGGTGCAGTGGATAATATGGAAAACTATACTTCTGAATTTTAAAGTAGAACCATTAAGATGTAATCCTGGTTGTGAAAATAATTTTACTATTAATTGATTATTTTATTAATGTTGCTTCTCCATGTGCCTCTCCAATTGTTTGCTTTTTGCATGCAGAAGGATATTTATTTTCAGAGTGGCCAGATATGGAACATCTTGCATTTGTATCTGAACGTAGAGTGCTTTTGGGTCTGAAAATATAGGACAGATCTGTTTGTGGTATGTTGAATGCTTGGTAACAGAAATATTTAAAATGATGCCTTGGAATTCTCCCTCCTCCAGTGTTTTATCCTCTGAATCAAACAATATAATCTTCTGGAAATGAGTATAGATGCCAGGGTGCAAAGAGTTAATGGAGCCCCCCTTCCCCTCCATTGAATTGTTTTGACAACACTTTTCAAAAGTGTGACATTGGGAGCCCCTGCAATACAATGTAATATTACTGTAATTACACAGGTCATTACATTTCAAATAGAGAACAATGAAATGCTTATCATGCTGAAAAAAGAACAGGTGTTCTTGCCCTTCTTTGGTATTTATGCTAATTTGTTTTTCATCTCCTTTAGAAATATTTATGGCTTAGCATTGTTAAGGTTTCTGTCTCCCATGTGATGGTTTTGATTCTTACTCATCTTTAGGGTTGAAGGCTTGAGTGTTGAAATAAGGGTTATTGTGTTAAAATAGTTGCTGGGTGTTCACAATGTATGTACAATTTTAGAATGTCAGTGCGCTAGTGCTTCACGGTGGGTATAAGCTATTCATTGAAGTGTACTGTTCGCCTTCCTTATGGCTTTAAAACAATGATGGTGAAGTTTTTCCTAGAACAGTGTAGAAATAAGCTATTCACCACAAATGATCTTCTGACACCAATCAAATGAAGCGCACAGTCTGAAAAACCTCTCCGTTCTCAGCAAGGTTAGAACACTGTCTCTGCTTCACAAGTGGCTGGTGAGGCATATAATAGCAATGAACATTATTAAGTTATTCTAAATAGAACACTGAAACTTCTCTAAGACGATTTTCTTTTAAGGGGGGGGGAATCACTGAAGGTTTAGCAAACAGCTTTTCACTTGGAAAGAAAAGGAGGACAGTATGAGGGTATAGACTGTAGAAGTGATCATATGTAGCAAAATCCCATACTTCCTAAAGCTTTCCAAGCAATATTAACCCAGTCTTCTTTCTCAAGTGTCCAAATATTGTCTTTTATTATAAAATAACTTGAAAATATCACTTTTTAATAAGCACACTAAAGACTTGTCTTTTGTCTTAAAAGTTACAAGGTTTCATGTATTCAAAGAAGCCAGAGAGGTTTCTTGGGGAGGGGGGGGAATCTAGGTAGAGAAAGGACAGCTGCAGGTGTTTTTTTTTTGCATAGATGTGTGTCTTTCTGCACCATGACTAAAAGTGCAAGGCCCCCATTTCCAGCTGTCTGGCAGTTATGTGGAAGTTGGATTATTGGCTGTTAAGCATGAGACAACCTGGATTTAGTGAAAGCTTTTCCTACAGAGGGAGTGGGGAGGGGGAGGGAAGGGAAGTGGTTGCTCTTCAAGCATATAGGCAGGCCTTCTTCGGTACAAAGTGCATAATGGTTTCCGACAAAAGAGTGATCCCAGATAAAATGTGGATGGGGCATTTTGTTTTGTATGCAGGTTTGTAGGTGGAATTAGAATATTCTTCTTCCCAAACCTTACCTGATGTGGGAACTTTCTGTCTCTTGCTGCTACAGACTTTACTACTACAGATGCAGCTGCTTTATTGTTTGCATAGTAAGAGAGTTTTGTATTCCTCCAAGCCTTTTTGTGGTGTGTGTTCATTTGTTTTCTCTTTGTACTGAGCTATGGCAAATATGCAAGCAGAGCCTTGCCTGTTGAGTCCTAATTGGGCACGTTTGTGAAGGAAATGGTTAATTTTACAACCAAAGGCAAACTTGCACCTCAACAGGTCTGCTGAAAGAAATGTGCCACAGTCATTTGCTGGCAGGCAGTGAAGGGTCATAAATCTACAGGGTTTATTTACAGCCTATAACACTTATGAATGTTAAGATATTTGACGCCACGCTGGCCTTATAATATCCAAGGTCCACAGACACTGGCAGTGGGTCAGGTTTCTTTCACTAATTATAAGCAATGAGAGATGGGAGAGGTGGAGGGAAATTGGGGAAATAAACCCATGAAAGCTCAGAGTGTTTTTGGTGAGGGGTTTTGTGTGTGATTTGGGTTTTTTTTTAGTGAGGGGGGAGATGTTCTGTATACAGGGCTGGAATTTTTTTACGTGATTCAGAATTAACAGTGGCAGTGTTGAGGGGCAATATGGAGAGCTCTAAGCAAATGTGCACCATGGCCTGCATTCTTTACCAATCCTTGTGCAAGGTATCTGGATAGAAATCCTGCAAAGTATTTCCCAGAATATTTTCACAAAATCTGGTTTTACCTTCAATATATTTGAATATATTTATTGGGGAGCAAAAAAATCATATACCAGAATTAAGACACACTTCAAATGTATTATTTGTATGCTTTAAAGTGTGCACAACTCTCTTTTCCTCTCTCTATAAAGAATTGAATAAAATCTGAGTTTACAGTGTGGGAGGTGGAGGAAGGAAAGCATGTTAGAAAACGAAAAGTGCTATCTGGGAAAGTATGTAGAAGAATCCAGAGGCAAGAAGAGAATAATTGGATGTCTAAGGAAGAATGCTAACATGTAGGGGGAGATCTTGGAGGCTTCAAAAAATATTGTTGAGATCAGCTGCTGAAGGGGAAGCTGAAGACTTAGGGATTAATTGACTCTTACATGTCAGCAAAGACTTGGGGCAAAACTGGAAGGAAGCATCAGTTGAAGGCTTCCCCCAAAACCTTGCTAGATTGAACAAGTGTGTTTTAAAATGCTTTTTAAAAGGTGATATTCTCTGGTCTGTATATTGATGTTTTTCACAAAAGAAACTCATAAAATGGGCAAAAGGATTAATCTGGATTTTAAAGATAGTTTTTGGAATGCTATTTTAGCAATTCATTTGGGGAATTGTCTTGTGCGGATCACAGGCTCCAATTTAGGGAAGGGGGGGTATCACAGGAAGAAATGCACTTGATTCCTTCCACAGTATCCCCCTCCTTCTCTTTCAAATCCTGACTCATTTTTTAAACAAAAAGATAAAACTGTCTTTAAAATACCTTTCCACCAATAAACATTTAAGAAGTCTAAGGCAATGTTTTCTGAATTTTCCTAACCAATAGAGTTCTGTAACTTATTAGCCTCCAGGGATAAATCTGGATCCTTTAACACCATATTAGAGGTGATGTAGTAGGACCTTTTAGCAGGTTATCAACAGGGTGTTTGTCTATTTCCCAAGAGAATTGATTTGCCACTTCTTGTTTAATTTCACTTGGGTCTGTTTGTCTTTTATTCTTTTTTGTTTGAGCACTCCAAAATCTTGCTCCTCATTGTTCTTGAGTTCGTGCATAGTCAAGTAGGAAGTAATGAATGAGTTAAGTTGCTAGCTAAAGTTTGGCTTGGTAAAAATAAATTTGGGGGTCTGGTTGGCATTAACAGGGTACAGCACATTTTACAGAGCTTAATTAGTACAAACTTTAATTGTTCATGGTCTGCCAAGAGGAGTTATGTGCAGGAAAAGTGGAGTCGTTCTTTTGCAGTCTTCGGTTTTAAAACGATAAATCACTTGCATATTTGTGTAGTGATTCAAATAGAGCTGAGACCTCTCCATCTCAACATGTGGTAAATTGTAAAGTCAATGAATTGCAGATGTAGGCTACAGTCAAATTGTGTGTGTGTGTGTGTGTGCACACGCATGCAATGCAGAATGAATGAGAAAGAGGGACAGTGTAAATATTTACCAAGAGGATAACTACTTGCTGGACCAATTATGGAGCACTAAGGATGCTAGTAATTTTGTGTTTAGCGTTAAATAAATTCAATGAAGGGCAAGAGCACCATTAGATTGGATATATATTATTAAGCCCTGAGAAACAATGGCTCTTCTACATAAAAATACACACTTGGATTGGTAGAAATCAAGTGCAGTCTGTGCACTTAAGTAAATGAACAAGAAAAGAAATGCTGAAAATATATCTACAGCAAAACTTTTAAGAGTTATGTAGCCAAGGGTGTGTCCATCATAGGAAATATACTACTAGTTCTATAAGAGACTGTTTCTACATTCTTTGTGCACCCAGAAGTCTCATCAACTTCACTGAGACTTCCTGCTTGAAGAAGAGAAGCATAAAGACCATGGCGTTCATTTTTAGTATGTTTGAAATGCTCAATGACCCCATTGTTTGCATCTCAGTTATCCAGAACTACTTGTAAGCCTGATTTAGGCCCCATTTACACAGCCAAATAGCACCAGTGTTTTCTCCCTCACCCTTATACTGGTCACACAAAATCATTCACATTCAGATCTGGAAAATTATAACTATATACAACATACAGTAGTAATATAATCAGTGAGGGAAGGATAATGATAAACACAGTCTCATTGGCATCTTCTCTTAATGTAGTTTATACCAAAGGTGGTGTAAAATCACTGGTATGTGATGTCCTCTTTATCACTGGTGGTATTTGAATATCATTGGTATGTAAACATTCTTCTGTGATCTACAGCAGTGATAAGCACATTAAGCAATTAGAGTGGTTCGTAGGTTTGTACCGTCCTGTAAGGAGTTAACGATTTTGCCTCTGTTTATACGTCATGTTTTCAATCTCCTTTTAATCTTTGAATCAGGAAATGTGCCACGAGCTTGGCAATTCCTCCTACCCATGTCCCTTTTGTGCTTTGTTGTAGCCATAGTTTGTCGTAAGGTCTGAACTAGAACTAATGCTGGATAGTGCAAACTGTGATTTAAAATCACAAAGTAGGGTTAAACACTGTGGACGGTGGTGATCTTGGTTAGTGTGAACAATTTAATTTAGACATAACTATGGCTTTAAATAAACCACTGAAAGCTGAATCTGTGATACCTTAACTGATCTCCAAATCAGTGTAATTTATTTTTCAACTATATAATTTATTTTTGGTCTGCCAGAACATGGTCTAACAGAACATGGCTGTATTTCTCCAGATAATGCAACATTCTAGTGAACAGAATTATCAGTGTAATATTTTGGGTATCCAAATCCCTTGTTAAATTTCTCAGGGTATTTGTACATGTGAGGTTGTGCTGTTTTTGAATTCAAAATTTTGTAGTTGTTGGGTTTAAATGAATTGAAGTCTGTTAGCCTTGCAAAATTGTCCATGCCCAGAACCCATCATTGACTAGAATCTAGTTTTGTGGCTGAGCAGGTGCCACTTCAGAGTGCAGACAGGACATCACATGATTCAGTGCTTCTCCAATAAGACTTCTCTCCTCCTGGAAAACAAAGGACAAGGCTAGATTCTTCTGTCTAACTTTTACTTTTCTCTGTGGAGAGGTGTTTTTTCTTTTTTTATTCATGGGGAAGTATTTAATCATGGTGTCTGCACCTACAACCTTATGTGGACATAGGTTTATCACATCAATAAGAAACAGACATAGAACATACTATCCAGGTTATAGTCTGTTTCTGCAGAATTCAAGGAAGGTTCCAGGTGTACTATACTTGCTTGTGCCTGAAGGAATAAGGCATATATTGGTAAAATATTTGTGTTTTGTTATAGGTAGAAATTTTCATTTCTGGAACATGAATTTAACTGTTGGTACAATTGCATGATTTCACATTGAACTGAACTTGTTCTGGAATAGGGGTCCTGTGTTTGCCTTATAAATGCATGTAAAGGTTATAAAATGAAGAAGCCTTCTCGACACTACTTAGATTAAAATGTGTTACACACCCAGTTGTCCAGATTATGGTTTGGAGATTGCCATGGGCTCATGTCTTCCTTCCCTCTTCGATCCACTTCCTTTTTTTAAACTATAGTTTGCTGTGGTGTCCAAACTGCCAAAATATGGTTACAGCAGACTTCAAACCACGATTTGGACTATATGGTTTGTGACACCTGATCCAGTTCATTTCTTCAGTGTTCAGTTTCCTGATATTTAAAATAAGTGATTAATGGCACATTGTAGACAAATTCCAAATTTTTAAATGAAAGACATAGTAGTTCTATATACAATACTACTTCTACTTCCTCAGGTTAATAGTGCTTTCTTTCCAGAACAAACTGGTGGGTTTTGGAGTGGAAGCAACCTTTCAGGCAGACTATCAAGAGCAACAAAATACTGATGTATGAAGGTACAGATAGAGTTTGATGTTGAAAATATTTTGGAAGGAGAGCAGTATGATCATTCTTTTTCATGCTCAGTTGATGACAAACATAACAAGCATTGCTCTTTTTTAAAAAGTCTGATGCAAGAATCTCTTTCATCAAAACTAAGGAAAAGGAAACCAAAGAATGTTTTGGATCGTAAACCAGAAAGGGAACCTGTTCATATAGGAACCAAAGAATGTCAGTTAGAAAGTAACTCTCTAGGCAGGACTACTTTGTTATATAAATGATCTACAAATGGTTTGAGGTCCAGGCATGGTCTGCAATAGTACAGTGGAAACACATGGATACATGGCACAAAACACTATTGTGAACTAACATAAATGAGTTTAACCTTCAGAACCAAATCCCTTTGTTCATCCAAACACTCTCAGGCTGTGGTCACAAACAATAAATAATCCATGTTCAATCACTTTCAGTGCACTTTCCAACTGGATTTTGCCAGTTCACAAAGTAAAATCCAGTTGGAAACTGCACTGAAAGTGGATTATTTAGTGTATGACCGCAGCCTCAGATTAGCATACTTATCTCTACCCATTGTATTGAATTTGTATCACAACTCTGGCCAGATCTACATTCTTCCATCTTCTCCAGATCAGGCAACTGGCTCTTCTCTCTCTCTCTCTCCTTGACCTAGCCACAATGATCCAGGCAATGGTCACCTCCAGACTGGATTAACTTGCTCTATGCAAGGCTACCCTTGAGAATGATCTGGAAACTTCAGCTGGTCCAGAACGCAGTGGCTCATGTTCTTACGGGAACACCATTAAGAGCTCATATTAAGAGCACTGGCTTCCAGTTGAATACTGGGTCAAATTCAAGGTCTTGGTTTAACCTTCAAAGCCATAGGCAACCAACATACTTTCAGGACCATCTATCCTGGAATGTCCCTCAAAGAGAAAAAAGAAAAAAGCCTGCATGGTTAGCAAATAAAGTAATGGAAGCTGTAAAAGGTAAGAAGGATTCCTTTAAGTGGTGGAAAGCTAGTCTTAGTGAGGTTGATAAAAGGGAACACAGACTATGGCAAATAAAATGCAAATCTGTGATCAGGCAAGCAAAAAGGGAATATGAGGAGCATATCGCAAAAAAACATAAAGGCCAACAATAAAACTTTCTTCAAATACATTAGAAGTAGGAAGCCAGCCAGGGAGGCAGTGGGGCCCTTGGATGACCAAGGGGTAAAAGGAGTAGTGAAGGATGATAGGGAAATGGCTGAGAAGCTGAATCCTTTTTTTGCCTGTGTCTTCACTGTGGAAGAGGAGAAGTGCTTGCCCACTCCAGAAGCACCGATTTCGGGAGGGGGTTTGAAAGACCTGAATCAGATTGCGGTGACAAAAGAGGAAGTCCTCCGACTGATGGACAATTTAAAAACTAATAAATCACCAGGCCCGGATGGCATTCATCCGAGAGTTCTGAGAGAACTCAAATGTGAACTTGTGGATCTCCTGACAAAAATATGTAATCTTTCTTTAAAACCTGCCTCCATTCCTGAGGACTGGAAGGTAGCTAATGTCACTCCCATCTTTACAGGCCAGTCAGTCTGACATCGATACTGGGTAAGTTAGTGGAAACTGTTATTAAGGAAAGAATTAGTAGGCACATTGATGAACAAAAACTATTGAGGCAGACTCAGCATGGGTTCTGTAAGGGAAGATCTTGTCTCACTAACCTGTTAGTGTTTTTTGAGGGAATGAACAAACATGTGGACAAGGGGGACCCAATAGATATTATTTACCTTGACTTCCGGAAAGCTTTTGATACAGTTCCTCATCAAAGGCTCCTAAGTAAGCTCAATAGTCATGGGATAAAAGGACAAGTCCTCTTGTGGATCAAAAACTGGCTTATAAATAGGAAACAGAGAGTGAGTATAAATGGGAAACTTTCTCAGTGGAGGGTGGTAAGTAGTGGGGTACCACAGGGATCAGTACTCGGTCCGATGCTTTTTAACTTGTTTATTAACGATTTGGAATTGGGAGTAAGCAGTGAAGTGGCTAAATTTGCAGATAACACGAAGTTGTTCAGGGTGGTGAAAACCAGGGAGGATTGTGAGGCACTCCAAAGGGATCTGTTGAGGATGGGTGAGTGGGCATCAACGTGGCAAATGGGGTTCAATGTGGCCAAGTGCAAAGTGATGCACATTGGAGCCAAAAATCCTAAATATAAATACATGTTGATGGGGTCTGAACTGGCAAAGACGGACCAAGAGAGAGATCTTGGCGTCGTAGTGGATAACTCAGTGAAAATATCTAGACAGTGTGTAGCTGCAATAAAGAAGGCCAACGCTATGCTGGGGATTATTAGGAAGGGAATTGAAAACAAATCAGCCAGTATCATAATGCCCCTGTATAAATCATTGGTGCGACCTCATTTGGAATACTGTGTACAGTTCTGGTCGCCACATCTCAAAAAGGATATTATAGCGTTGGAAAAAGTGCAGAGAAGGGCAACTAGACTGATAAAAGGGTTGGAACACCTTCCCTATGAAGAAAGGTTAAAACGCTTGGGGCTCTTTAGCTTGGAGAAACGACGGCTGAGGGGTGACATGATCGAGGTTTATAAGATTATGAATGGGATTGAGCAGGTTGAGAAAGAAGTAGTTTTCTCCCTTTCTCACAATACAAGAACTCGTGGGAACTCCATGAAATTGCTGAGTAGTCGGGTTAGAACAGATAAAAGGAAATACTTCTTCACCAAAAGAGTGATTAACATATGGAATTCACTGCCACAGGAGGTGGTGGCAGCTACAAGCATGGACAGTTTCAAGAGGGAATTAGATAAAGATATGGAGCAGAAGTCCATCAGTGGCTATTAGGGTATAGATGGGAATTCTCAGTCTGGAGCAGGTGATGCATTCTATTCTTGGTGCTGGAGGGGGGAGCAGTAGGAGAGCTTCTAGTGTCCTGGCCCCACTGCTGGACCTCCTGATGGCACGTGGTATATTTTGGCCGCTGTGTGACAGAGTGTTGGACTAGATGGTCCATTGGCCTGATTCAACATTGGCTTCTCTTATGTTCTTATGTTCTAAAGAACATTATGCTTGATGTGTCAAGATCAGCTGGTGATCCCTGGCCCTAAAGATGTTTGCTTACCCTCAACCAGAACCAGAGCCTTCTTGGGTCAGGCACCAGCCTGGTGAAACACACTCTCTACTGAAATCTGGGCCCTGCAGGATTTAATGCAGTTCCACAGGGCCCACAAAACAGAGATCACTGATATTCATGAACATTAGTGAAATCACATTGACCCAGTAGAATTACATAGGTGTAAGTAGAAAATGAAATATTTTTCATTAAAATATGTATTCTATTTACATAAATAAGATATAAATATACATCTGATATATACAAATAAATTGCAAATTTAGTAATTAGCAAGTGGCAAGTAAACTGGTGTAATTCTGTTTATATTAATGGTAATAATTTGGTTTGCCAGTTTGCTCCCAGTTCTAGCTTGTCCTGGAAATTATTCTTTCAGTTAGCTCAGTTACTTTGGCAGTTCAGTTATACAAATACTGATTTAAGTCAGTTTGAATGTCCCTGTGTTAGGAAGATGAAATTTAATAGTTTAATTGATTGAATTAGAAAAATACTGCTCTTATAACCGAGTTAAGGCTACATAGAAATGGCATTCAGAGAGAGCTGCTTTACTCTTGATAAACTGCTGCTGAATATCTATATTATTATTTTTAAATATTCATTGGTACAAACAGTCTCATGAGAAGAGATGACCTTGAATAGAATATCAAAAGAATGTGATGGCAGCCTGCTGGGTAGCATTTTTTTTAAAAAATGCTTCTTTGAAAGGTGAGATTTTAAAAAGTCTGTTCTAAAGAGGTGTGGCTTATTGTTCCTTGTAGGGATGTAAAATGTTTTCCTTTTAATTACTAAACCCTTTTGTCTACCTTCTCTTCACCTTGAAAGATGTGTAACTAAATGTAAAAGCACCATTTAAAAATATGCATCTGTGCTAAAGGGATATTGGATGAATTATGTCTGAGAGAAACTCATCAAGGCATAACTTTTGTTTTTTGGCCAGGAGAGCTACCATATATGTACTACATAGTTTCCTGCTGAGATATTTGCTTGCATTTCTGCTCCATTTGTAAAATTGCTCAATAGTGAAAGTGATGGTGTGTGTTTACATATACATATAATAAAATACCCATTTGCATTGCAATGCTCCCTTATTTACTTTTAAAAATCCTTCTGATATCTAATTTCAGCTGTCTGAAAGATATCTCTGGCTGCTCAAATAAATGAAATTGTAACACATAATATACTCATACTTTTGTCCTCTGGTCAAGTATGATATTTATAAGTATGATAGGTATACTATGTTCTCAGGTGCTATTCAGCATGAATTGACCGTATGAAATTCCTATGGTTGCCATGTGTTCCAATTGACTAGGGACTCTATGGGGGTTTGTGGGAAGAAAAGTCTTGACAATTTTCCATTAAGTCTTAAATCAGGCAATTGGAAAAAAGAATAAAGAAGGCTGGGACACAACTTGTTAATGTTGCATTCTTTGCCCCAAATGGGGAAACCTCTTTTAGACAAGAGTGGTTGGTTCTCAAGCCAAGAATTTCAGGCTTGCAGAGAAACCTGTCCAGAACACACAAGTTGTTTGAACGGGTGCAGAATTGTCACAGTAATTAGAGCAATCTCTGCTAACTGAGTGGCAGCTTTTATAAAGGACAGAAGAGAAAAGGTTCAGATTCATCTCTCTCACTATCCCCTCTTTGCAATTCATTCCCAACTGACTATTGTTTCTGTTGGTATGCAGAAGTGAAGGGAAGGGGGGAGGTGGAAGAGGGAAGGCGTGTTTTGAGCTCCTTACTAATCAACAACTCCCCTTGTTTTTGATTAATCTCCAGGATCTTTCTTTCTTTCTTTCTTTCTTTCTTTCTTTCTTTCTTTCTTTCTTTCTTTCTTTCTTTCTTTCTTTCTTTCTTTCTTTCTTTCTTTCTTTCTTTCTTTCTTTCTTTCTTTCTTTCTTTCTTTCTTTCTTTCTTTCTTTCTTTCTTTCTTTCTTTCTTTCTGTGACAAGTCTGTTTGGCTTTCCTCCCCTTTTTATATTCTAATGTGCCAATTGTTGGTACTTAGTTAGGACAACTGAGCATCTTTGTATGTGAACTCTCCTTAAAGGGGATTTATTTGCTCCATCTTAAAATAATGTTTAAGTGATAGTAAACAAGCCTGTATATTTTACTTGGCATAAAGACTGCATGTAGAAATGTGACTTTCACAGACACTTAAAAGGTTTGTTCTAGAGCAGAATCTTGTTGAGAAATAAGTCCTTGTGCATTCCGTGGGACAGACTCCTAAGTAAGTGTGAACAGGGTTGCTGCTGTAGTCCAGGAGTGCTCAAATGGGTCAAAGGGATGTATTTAACCTCTAAGAGGAGCTTCAGAGTCTTTTATATGTTAGCTACCAAGTAGTGTCTTGTCATTGTACTTCAAGCAGTTCAGCAGATGAAGCTTGCAGCAGCATGTAAATGAAGTAATTGGGGAAACTGTCCTCTATTAATTTACTCCTGCCAGAAAAAGAGAGAGAGGTAACCCTAACTATAGCCTACCTGCCCCCTTGACATTGGTGCCCTTGTGTATACTTATAGAGGTCTTGGAGGGAGATGCAATATTGTATTGTATTTAGAAATGCAGACTATAAGCCCTCCTTCTATGTGCATACTACCCCTTCCAAAACAATGAGAGCTTTTCTAAGACTTTCTTTCTATGCACTTGTGTGCATATTGTGTGCATATACAAGCCAGGTCCCAGGATTTCATCACTGAGTTATGAGACATGAGCAGGCGTTGAAGTTCTATGTGTCATAGTAAAATGACTGCAGTTGGCCAGTGCTGAAGGAGCAGGAAGATCTGTTACATATAAAAAATAGGACACCAATAGCAGGGGACAGCTATCTGAATATACCTCTTAATTTTCCTTACTGAAAGCAAAAAGATGATTAGTATTTGGGGTAAAAAAGGAGAGTACCATACTTTGTGATGCTTCTGTATTGGGAATAAAAGTATACCTATTAAGTAATCTAACTTCATCTGAAAAGAGTTCAGGTCATGGTGGTTGCAGTCATTGCATCTGTATGGCCAGTCCCTGGAAGTCTAGCTAATGTGTGGATCCTTACTCTTGCTACTTGCTGATCCTTAATTTCATTGTAATAGTCATATGCTCCATATTTGTACAAGTGTTTCCTTAGCTGCTTGCGGTGCTTCATATGTATTAATCTCAGTAAACCTTGAAACCACCTGGCAAAACAGGTCAGGGTTCTTCATCACGTGTGGGGATCAGGCTGTAAAGTAATCATGAAAGGGTTAATAACAGGTTCCTATTTCCATCTTTCAGTCTCCTAACAACAATACGTATATCAGTCACATCTCTTAATTTCAATTTTAGAGCTCTTTGTGCTTTTATATGAGAGTAATCCCTATGAAAGCTTTATTTTGGAAAAAAATGTGTTTGGGATTGGTTATGAAACCTGTGCAACCCTATTTAATGAATGTTTATTTAGTGGTGCCTATTCTCAAGTAAATATACAAAGGATTGTAGCCTTCTTCAAATTATGGTACAAAGTCTCTTGTACAAGCAGAAACTCAGTCAGTTTAAGAGGACACTTAATCTAAGCTCACATCCCCCAGTATGTGAGAGATTTCTCTGGGTTTTTTTTCTTTCCACTTTTAAAAAGTTATGAGATATGAGCAGACATTATAGGAATATAGAGCAGTCTATTCCCAGTGTTTGTGTGTTTCCACATATTCCTGTTTTGCAGAGAAGGCAGAAGTTCTTGCCATCCCCAAGTCTTTCAGTTGACTGGGAGAATCATTAAGGGACTGTTTTAGCTATGGTTGCCCTGAATTGTGGGAAGGCTTTTAGGGATCAGAGATAAGTTAGTTCTTTTGTTAATCGTGCACACCTTTGTTGAAATATCCAATTGGCTGTTGGAAGGATTATTCAGATAAGAGAAAGCTGGTAGAATTGGTCTCATGAATCATATGCTTATTACATTCCGTAGCAGAGACACACCTTCCAGTAGAGGTGTGTGAAATACTTACAAGAAGACTTAGAAGTACATGAAATAATGTATTGATGCAGTCTTTAAAATTTGTTCATATTCCATTTGAGATCTCCCCTCATTTTTATTTCATTTAAAAACTACTGCTAAATAACCAATTAGACCAGCAACAGTGACATTGGCCATTTTGATTTGAAATATGACAAAGTTTGAGTCAAATATAGGCTTGTATCTTAGCAATATCTGGTGGATGATTTGAGAGATACAGTTCCTTCAAGCGCAAAAACTGATAAGGCAACACAAAATCTGTCATTATGTGAATTAAGTTGGAGATTAATTTGCAAAACACACCCTATACAGTTATAGCAACTCAATTTCAGCTTGGTAATTACCTCGTGTTGAAAGCAAAAGTTGTTGAACCCTCTTAGGAAACATTCCAACCTTTGCAATTGTGCCATCAATGGATGACATTCTTCAGTCTAAACACCAAAACCTCTGTGGCTAACTGGTTTATCTTGCATTAGATTTAGGAGGACTGTCTCCACGGGAAGTAGATGTCTAATAGATTGGAGTTTCTAGGTCTTATGATCTAGTTGCTATTGATCTAATAGTTACTGTCATGGACAACCTATCTCAGAGGTCTGGAGAGTTTCTGGCCAACTTCAGCTTTTGAGGTCCCTAGCTGTAATAAAAATTAAAATATAATGTTCATAAAAACAAATTGCAAAACTTTTAAAATGCTAAAAAAAATAACATGTCTACATTTGAAGTCCTCCTTTTGAGACTGGGGCTCAGGCCAAATTGCCTTCCGGCCCCAACGTTAGCTCTGATCATGGACTTCCTGGGTTAGTTTGCTGTAAACATCCTCATATGGTAAGATTTTTATTGTGTTACTGTACATCCCATACAATAATAAACACATGCATGGTTAATAGTTCAACCAGTCAACTTTTGAAAAAGTTTTTTTTTGCCAGTTTTCATGGGATCAAAAGATTTTTGATGAGTAACAATGTTATATGACTCTTGGGCTTATGTATTTAAAGGTACAATACTTACCTCCCTAATGCCAAAACCTTAGAGGTGCTTCCTGCTAGATATTTTCTGCATACTGTAAGCATTAGTAATAACATTACTTTTGATTTATGTGGATAGGATCCTTTTTGGAATTGCGTTCATTGGTTAGTGGGAAGCTAAATAAATCTTCATGCTTCATTCTATCTTTTTGCAGTATGCATGAAAATATTCAACTGGATATACTGCATGTATGGAGAGAGCTTGATATAATGTTGATGGCGTGTTCATATTGAGGTGGCTTATGAAAGTGTTAAAACACTGGAATAGCTAGGATGTACAGTAGTCTGTTTCTGGCTTGCTCTGTAAGCTTTGCATATGATCAGTTATCTTTTCAGTCACCTGTCGCTCTTCGTTTTGTGGTAAAACAACTAGTCCATGGCAAGTAGAGATGTCATCATGGAGGCTCCTGAAAGGTATTCCTTCTTTTCCCCTCCATATCCATACATCCATGGACACAGATACATGTCTACAAGTGGCCCTTAAGTTGAATGGGAGGTCCTGCATTTAGTCCATGTGTGTATTGGGCCTGGGAGGATGCATTATTTGTATCAAGTTGAGAGAGAGGGATAGATGGAGAGAGGGAGATGCATGTCTGCCCCTATAGGAGACTTTTTGGGGTCTTCTGTGTGCAGGTGCTACACACTAAATTCCTCTCATGTTATTGATGTCTGTTTGCTTATTGAATTAGCTGCTTTTACTTTTTAATTGCTTTGATTATCCAAAACAACAGATAACATGTATATATAAAAATTACCAAGGCTTCTGTTGAATATATTTTTGAAAAGCCTGACTTTTCATGATGGATTGCAATGCTGGCTGGACAATATTCCTTTTGTCTATAATATACTCATGCTATAGTCATAGTTCTTCACTGCAGTGCTGCCAGCTGGAGGGCGGGGTAAAAATGTAATAATAATAATAATAATAATAATATAATAATGTGCATTTTTCTTCTTTGTATTTGAAGTGATATTTAAAACAATAGTATAAAGTTTGAGTCCAGTGGCATCTTTAACACCAACAAAGTTTAATTCTGGGTATAAGCTTACACATACATGCACACGAAAGCTTATATCCAGAATTAAACTTTGTTGGTCTTACCAACACAGCTACCCACCTGAATCTTAATACAATAGCATTAACTCTGAGATTTTTATTCTGTCAAACTCACATTGCTTCATCTGCACAGATCACCTGATTCTTGTTGATTTCTCCTGATCTCTGTTGGTAGCATGCCATGGCCTTGCCTTAAACAAGTGTGCACAAATGTTTGGGTCGCTTTCAGCGGTATGATTCCATGATACATTTTGCAAGAGGCATTTCTTATAATTTGCAATGGTTGCAGGAACATCAGTATGTTGCCTCAAGCCACTGTGCTTCTACATTATAAGTAATAATGCTAGATTATTAGTAATAATACAAGATTGGAACTCATTTATCCATATTACAGCAGATCCCAATGATAGCCCTACATCATATGCAAATGCGGCAAGGCCATAACTCGGAGGAAGATCACATGCTTTTGCATGCAGAAGGTTCCCAGGTTCAAACCTTGGCATATTAAATGATCTCAAGCAGGAAGTGTTTAGAGAGAACTTACCTGATGCTCTGGAAAACCATTGTTAGAATAGACAATACTGAGGCAGCTTTACATGTTCAAATGATGCAAAGTATGTTCATATGATAGCAGGAGTTTTTAAATTTTGGTTGACCTTGGTAGTCAGCTGTAATTTGTGGCCACCAGTGAAACTGTGTGCTTACTTTTCCCATTTCACATGGAGCAGGGGAGGGATCATAACATGCCACATTTACTTATTTTACTTCATTTAGACTTTGCTATTCTTCTAATGGGGTCTTTTTGCTTCAGAGATTCTCTAAGCATCTCCAGAACACAGAACAAAATCAGGGACAATCCTCTATCTTTACGCAGTTCCAAGGACAGGAAGATGATTGGGGCTTGCCTATATTACACTATACTTTGGAGGAGCTCAAAGTGCCTCTGAAGATCAGTGTGTGTGAAGAATGCTCCAGCCCAGCTCCTTGAGCTTGAAGCTGAGGAGGAGAGGCAGACCATTTTCCCTGAGGCATGCTGTGGTTCAGAAGCATTCAACAAGCACTTTGCAAATGCCTCACAACTGTGGGAACAATTCTCTGTCCTCTCCTGGTTCTGTGCTTGGGAGGAGAACATAGACATACTCAGCAGAAAAGTGATAGCTGATTACAATAGAGAGCAGATGTGGATTTGGATGTTAATATAGACGTTCCACTCCTTCCCCAGGACCATTCAGAAACAATAACATTTCATTGGTAAGGTATTTTGAAGAGCCCTTCTCAGGCATGTCAGTATCTACTGTAGTCATTGTTCCCCCTTTGCGTTGTAAGATTCCTGTTACAAAATTTAAAAATTTAACCTGAGCTGGTGACCAGCCTAGTCAGCATTCAGAGTAGCATTTTCATGTTGTTGCTTGGAACAAATCAAATAGAAAATTTTCATGTTTCCAAATAAGAAAGCCCTGCATCTTTGTAGTGAGGCACCCGCCCAGAACTCCTTGAGGGTTCCCTGCCATCCATGTGGACCATTCAAATAGTGCAATATAACTGTATGACCACTCTGCTTTAATATACAAAGTTATGTTCCCTACAACAAGAGCGAAGATGTTTATGTATATCTTTATTCAGTTGAATGCAGTAGTTATACACCATTAAAAGCTCAAGATATTAATACTGCAGTTTCATTAGCCATGGTTGTGTCTGTTTGTGCTGACAAACTAAGTGTGGAGCTTCTGTAAATACAAGCAGGAACCTGCAAGGACTTACTTGCAGGAGGCATCCTTCCCCCACTCCACTGTTTCCTCTTTCCCTTTCCTAAAAGTCCCTATAGCCTCTCCCATTTTCCTCCTTCCTTCTCACCTTCCCACTCTACAACGAACCTATGTTTATCTGCCTCTTTGTCTTCAGCTCCAGCCCCCCCCCCCCATAAGCAGCCTTTACTTAAGAAACCTGTGGCCCAGTTGTATGATGCTGGTTACTGGGCCAGGCCCACATTCATGGCAGGGAACCCTCAAGGAGTTCTGGGCAGGTGCCTCACTTTCCCCTGTATTCCCTCCCTGTATTATTTCCTCTTTCCCTTTTCCTGTCAACCCCCATATCCTATCTCCTTTCCCTTCCTTATTCTCTCTTTCTCAGCCACTCATCAACCTACCTTTTATTTGCCTCCTATCTTTAGCTGTATTTATTAACTTCACATATACCACACCTTTCTCCAAAGTAGGGACCAAATCAGCTTATATTATTCTTCTCTTCTCCTGTTTACCCTCACAAAGACTATGTGACATAGGTTAGGTTAGAAGTATGTGAGTGGTCCAAAATCACCCAGGGAGCTTACACAGTAAGATGGAGATTTGATCTTAGGTTTCCCAGACCCTACTCTGAAGTTTTAATCACTGCACCACACTGGATTTCATAAGGTGGCTTCTGTTGAACAGCAGCAAGCAGCCAGGCCTAGGTGAGTCATTCAAGACAAGGTAGTATTAAGTCACTCAGTGGTTGTTGCCAGGCCTGGCTCTGATGAGTCGTCCCTCAAAGGCCAAAACAGGCCTGGAAAAGACCCTGCACCTCCCCTTGACTTTTATTCCCAGAAGCCAAGACTTGGAATGCTGTAGTTGCCTAGAAGTAGTCACTGAAGGAATCTGGTTCTTAAAATTACATGCACTCTTATTTTGGGATTTTTAAACCTCTCAGTGGGTCTGGTCACACAGAGGATTTGCTGCGCGATAGGGACGATTGCCAGGCAGATTATACGGGCGCGATCGCATGGAAACATCTGGCAAGCATGGTGCACCTGTCTCCAACCCGTATCATACCGCCGAAGATCCAGAGTTAAAAAGTACCTGGAGAAGTCTTCTATTAAATGGGTTGTGATGGGCTGCTGCTGGACTTCCTTCGTGTGATCACTCCAGTGTGCTCCTCCTGCCTCGTTGGAGCATGGCGGAAACACCCATTGATGGGAAAAAATCCACTTCACTGCTGTTGCATCGGATTATGTAATGGCGGGGCAAATTGCGATGGTGCAAAGAGCTACGCCTCCACCCCGCATTATCTGCCCCGTGTGACCGGGACCAGTGGTTTGAGTTTTTTTAAGATTTCAGATTTTTATGCAAACCATGGGTGTTTTTCAGGTTTGTAGAAAGATCTGCCTTGTTCATTCGCAGCTCCAAGTCACCAGATTTAAGTATACTCAGATTTGGCCAACTTTGCTATTAGGATATACAAGTGTGGGCCCACAAGACTTGCAGGGAGGGATCCTGTTTTCCCTCCCACATTCTCACCAGGCCTGCCAGGGCTTCTGGGCGCTGCCATAGCTACCATTGGGCCCTCTGCAGCTCCTGGGCTCCACTGGAATCAAGCAATGACTATGCAGGAGGTGCCCTTGTTCAGGCATGATCTTTTATTAGAAGGGTTTAAACCCCACAAAGCATTTTTTTAAAAAGATTTTAGGGTTTTTCTGCAAATCTGGGGTGGGTCCCCTAAGATTGTAGGGAAATCTGTTTAGTATTACTGTGGCCACAATCCTCAGATTCAGATATTCAAAGATGGGGGTCACACATTGCTACTTAGGTGATACTTTTTCAGTCCTTGGTACAACTGTAATGATGTAGCAAGGATTTTTTTTAAAAAAATAATGAATTGGGAACTCTTCGCTCTTGGCATGCTGAGTTTAAATTGTAAATTGCATGGCATAGTACAAAACTGGGGCTGTATGGTGGTAATAAATAGCAATTATTCTGTAGATCTTGCTTGTAAGTAGTTGATATAATGATTAATTTCATCCAGTCACTTTTATTCACTTCACTCTAATTATGCAAAAAGAATCCATTGCATTTTAGGATTCTCCATAGCAGTTTTTGCAAATTAGTTGCCACTATTCATAGTGAGTGATCTGTTATTTAAATTGTAAATTTATTGTCTGTTCTTCTCTTAACATAGCTGAAACTCCCTCTTTTTAGAAGGGCTCTATATTGCTCTCTCTTATTGAAGACAATACATTTGTTTGCATGCAAATTCCTGGTATTCACAGGAAGACAGTGTCCCCAGCCCATCTACCCAGTGAATAATTAAGGTTTATTATTCTTGAATGTCTTGGGTATGGGTGGGAATTATATATGTGCTGATAAAATTCTTTCATAGTTGGTATATTGTTATAATGCTGTGTCTGGGTCCAGATTTGCATTAAAGTATAAGCAAAAGAACTAAAAGGCCAATGAATGCTGCAGTTTTACAACAATGGTCACAATCTAAAAAGGAGTTAAGCACACTTAAGCCTATTGAAATCAGTGGCCCTCACCATGCTTAACTCGTTTTGACTGCAGCTTCTGTGTTTGCTTCATATACCTGTAAGCACTTCAGCAGAAAACAAAATTATAGGCTGCCATTTATAAAGCAGAGTATTTCTTAAAAGTCATCTGATTTGTTTTCATATCAGCTCTGTAAAGTAGTATCTTTCTAATCCAGTACTTTCCCCAAGAGGCGTTCTCCCCCACGGCCCCCTTATGTACCTTATCCTAGTTCGCATTGATGTATTTTTTTCTTGGAATGAGGAATTAATTTTTTTTAGAAAGTAAGAAAATGTAGAGGACAGTCTACAGTATTCTAGTAATGAATTACAAAACCATGTACTTCATTTTTTGGGATGTTCAGAGCCATTTTAGTGCTTATGTTGATTCAGCATTACAATATCACTGTGGATGTACGAGCCTAGTGGGGCTACATCCCTAATTCTTAATGCTTAATATTTTATATAAGCTACAAATAGGCCCAATCATTTAACAGCCTCTAATGATAATTGAACTACAATTCCCAAGATTCTTTGTGTGATGATATAGCAGTTAAGTTGGCATAAAATCACTTTTAAGTTCTTAGTGTTGATCAGCCTTTCAGATAAATCTACAGAAATTGCCAGCCCATGTATATTTTTACCGGACTGCTAACTATGTCACTTTCAGAACCCGAAGGAAATTAACTTTCTTCCAATTTACAAAGCTTCCCTGCTGGATCCCCTTGTGACAATTCTGAGGGAATCCATGATTTTGTGGAGGTGTTTTGTGGGGTTTCCACAGTGGGAAAGCTGAACAAAAGTATAGAATCATAGAATTGGAAGGGACCTCCAGGGTCATCTAGTCCAACACCCTGCACAATGCAGGGAATTCACAAATACCTCCCCTTCATATTCCCAGTGATCTTTGTTCCATTCCCAGAAGGTGACAAAAACCCTCCAGGATCCCTGGCCAAACTGGCCTGGAGAAAAATTGCTTCCTAACTGAAAATTAGTGGTCAGCATTTCCCTGGGCGTGTAAGAAAGGGTCACAAGAAGTAAGCACTGATGCAACCCTTCCTGCCCTCCCTCTCATGATCCGCCTAAGTTCACAGAATCAGATTTGCTGTCAGATGGCCATCTAGTCTCTGTTTGAAAACCTCCAAAGAAGGAGAGCCCACCATCTCACGAGGAAGCCTATTCCATTGAGGAACCACTCTTTCAGGAAGTTCTTCCTAATGGTTAGCCAAAAATTCTTTTGATTTCATTTAAACTGATTGATTCTGGTCCAACTTTCTGGGGCAATAGAAAACAATTCTGTACCATCCTCTGTACAATAGCCCTTTATGTACTTGAAGATGGTTATCATATCATCTCTCAGTCATCACCCCTCCAGGCTACCCTTCAACCCTTCCTCTTAGGACTTGATCACAAAGCCCTTCACCATCTTCATTGTCCTCCTCTGGACACATTCCAGCTTGTCTATATCCTTCTTAAATTGTAGTGCCCAAAACTGAACACAATACTCTAGGTGAGGTCTAACCAGAGCAGAGTAAAGTGATACCATCACTTCATGTGATCTGGACACTATTCTTCTGTTGATACAGCCCAAAATTGCATTTGCTCTTTTAGCTACCACATCACACTGCTGACTCATGTTCAGTGTATGGTCTACTAAGACCCTAGATCCTTTTTGCACATTCTACATACTAGTCATGAGTTAAATTAATAATTAACTGTCCTTGCAAATAGTGGGGAGAATACTGTTCTGGGTGTAATAGCACAGCAGAAATGCAGATTAGGGATGGCCATGAACATGGAAAATGGAGGTTCATCCCAGTTTGTGGTTCATGAGATCACATGAACCACAAACCTTCATGAGCCTCCACATTCACTTTGTGATGTTTGTGATGTGGCGGGGGGGAAGATCTGAGATCTTCCTTCCCTCCTTTTTGCTGGGGGTGGCTCTCTGAGGCCAGCAGAATGGATGGTGGGGAGATCTGAGATCTTCCCTCCTTCCTTTCTGCTGGCAGTGATTCTCTGAGGCCAGCAGAATGGAGGGGGGGGGAGCTCTCCCTTCCCAAGGGATCTTCCTTCCCTCCTTTCTGCTGGTGGTGGCTCCCAGAAGCCAGCAGAATGGAGGGGGGGAGATCTCCCTTCCCAGGGGATCTTCCCTCCCTCCTTTCTGCTGGTGTTGGCTCTCAGAGGCCAGCAGAATGGAAGGGAGGGGTCTTGCAAAAGCCATTTAAATAGAATGTTCTCCCTAAATGGCTTTTGCAAGCTGTGCTGTGCACCAGTGAAGTCCAAGTGGCGAGTTCACATGGAAGTGGGTGAACTCACTGCTTGGACTTCACTCGTGCATGAACCATTGACATGAACCACATGAACCTTCATGAAAAACATGGAGGTTCATTGGAGATTCATTGAGGATGCGATCACATGACCCTTGGCTCACAAACCACGAGCCGGAAGATTTCATCACAAAATTAGGTTTGTGGGCTGTTTCATGCCCATCCCTAGCACAGTTACACAGTAAGCTTAGCTGTGAGGGAGTAGCTGAAGCTTACCATGAAGGCTATTGCAGAGCATTGTTGTATGCTGATGACATCACTGGTATGTGTCAAAGCCTCATAATGTTCTCTTGGCAGTGTGAATACTGATCTGTACCATATAGAAGGGAGCCTGTGGGGGAAACCCATAGAACATCCCACTTTTTAGAATAATGTAGTGAGATCTGTGTGTCTGGACCCTTAAATCTGACTATTTGCTTAGAATTCCAGTTTTCTGTAATCTGTTATTAAATAAATGAACACTTCTACATTGACACACATTTCAACACTTCTACTTTATAACTCTGTTCTTCAAGAATGAAATTCAGAGAGAAATATGAACAGATAACAATGTTTCCCCTTTTTATAGACTCAGTTCCTGAGCAGCCTTTTTCTGCATCAGGGATTATGGAGGGTGGGGGGTGAGGGAAGAGAATGTCTTGTTTTAAAATTTTTCATTCTGATATCATCATTAAATGAAGAGTGGGTGATTTCTGTTTTCATATTCACTCAATAGAAAATACAGAATTCTTCTAAATATGAGCTCCCTTGCTGTAGATTTTTCTTTGTATATACTTTGTTGGTGTTCAGTAGCCCTTCTTTTAGTAGAATAGAGGTAACCTTTCTATATCTGCAAACTCAGTGCACAAATGAAGTTATTGTTCCTGCTACATTGACTGCGTTCATTAGAACCCTGTTGTCTTCAAGACATTGGTAACAGGAAGAAGTCATTACTATGCTAAATTCATTTGTAGTGCCATCCTTATAGAGTTATCAATATATCTCATTCTCAGTATGGCCCAATCAGTGGATATTTAAATCTGGAGACAGGAGCCATAAACAGATAAGACAGATCTTTCTACAAATGTAAGAAAACCTCCAGGTTTGTAAAAAAATCTTGAATAATAAAAAGTTGGAGCTTTAACCCCCCCCAAACAAAAAGCATCTGTACCTTTAAGAAATGAATGCCCTCTGCTGTGGCCACTGTAGGGGTTTCCAGACTACCACAACTAAATTGCCATCCTTCAAGCCTTGGTTTCTATCAGTAAAAGGTAGGGGGAGGAGGCAGGGCCCTTTACAGGACTGTTTTTCCTTTGAGGGAGGACTCATCAGGGCTAGGCCTGGCCGCAAACACTGGCAGGCTCAGTTGCTTGCTGTAATTCAACAACAGCCACCTCATGAAAGCCAGTGTGGTGTAGTGGTTAGAGTTTCAGAATAGGAACTGCGGGACTCAGGTTTGAATCCTCATTCTGCTGTAGAAGATTGCTGGGTGATCTTGGTTCAGTTACATACTCTCAGCCTAACCTGCCACATAGAGTTGTTGTAAGAATATAATCAAAGAGAAGGGGATGATGTAGGCTGCTTCGGCCTCCAGTGGGGAGAAAGGTCGGGTGTGAAAAAGAGGAAATAGTGGAAGAGGGGAGGGGGGGGAAACTTATACTATTCTAAATGCAATGACATTGTTGGGCATTTTTGAAGACAAATTATTTTATTGGCGGATAGAGCATATTACAGTACATATTTCTGAGAAATGTAATGCCTTTGATAGTTGCTTATGAACAGGTAGCATTGTTCTCTTGGGCCATGTTTGCTAAGGCTTGATGCCCATGCAGGTAAACCAACATGCTTTAGATACAAAGAATGAGAATACTTTATTATTGATTTGCTTTGAGTTTGTAACATGTCATAGTGTCTCTTCTTTCTGTAATCTGTGGTAAAAAAGAAAGGGGAGGGGAGACACATAGGAATAGTGGAGCAATATATTTTAATAAAAATACTTCATAGCAATGTGTGAGAAGTTTTTTTGTGTTTTTTAATACTGTTCACAAAAAAGGAAGCTTCCGTAACTGCATATTCTAAAGAACAAAGTTTGAGTCCAGTGGCACCTTTAAAACCAAAATAGTTTTAGATAAGGTATAAGCTTTTGTATGCACGCACACTTCTTCAGATACGAAATGGAAATTACCAGTCCATACATATATCTAGAGGTGAGCAGTAAATTAGCATTGGAATGTATTCTAGACTGAAATGCATTTTTCTGGTCTGGGGACAGGGGAGATAACTCTACACAGCCAATTGCCCCACTTCAAAGAAGAAGATGCTATAAGGTCATCTCCGTGCTTGAAAGGAGACAGATGGAGAGTAATGGCAGCGTCTCAGTTACTCTCAGCATCCCACAATTAAGGATAGATTTGCCCATCCACCTCCAATTTTGCCGTATTTATTTCCTTCCCTGTGTTCCCCCTGGAATCAAACCCAACCAAACGGTAACCATATGAACTAGGCTTGTTATTCCTGTTTGGTCCTTGAATCTGTTAAACATCTTCATTATGTTGTACTAGTAATAAGGCCTGTTGCAGAAAGAAATGCAACGAGCTCTAGAAAGGGCCTGGGAGAGTGCTCTGGCCTGCATTGCCCCCCAACCACCATGGCCAGATCACCATTGCTGTGGGTGGCCCTGTCCTCCACCTCGGCAGCCTCCCCACCCCCACCCTGGTCGCATGGCTTTTCATCCCCCCCACCCTGCTGTGCCTCACAGCCATTTTAAACAGCGCGAGGTGGGCAATGGAGCTGGAATGTGAAGCAGAGCCAGTTCAAGCAGCCGGGGAGGAGAGGTGAGCAGCCGGGGCATTGTGGTGGTGAGGGGAGAGAACCGGCTGCTGAGCGCTGGGTCCTCGCTTCATGTATGGGGCACATGAGGGGTGGAGGGGGCCGTGGGAGAGGACTGAAGAAGGACCCTGCTGCCCACCCTCCACCCCTGATGCTGCACGTGAGCTGGAGGGAAGGAGGTCCCAGCCCCATGGAGACTCCCATCCGTTGGCTTCGAGCACACTGAGCTGGAGATGGTGGCGGCCGCTTCTATGGGTGGGACCCCACAACCCAGGCAGCCAACGCAGCCACTGCCTTCTGAGTGGCACTTCAGGCAGCCAACTGATTTTGGTGCACATTGAATCTTGCCACTCCAAAACAGAATTATTATATAGGAGAAAAAAATGGGATTATTATATAGGAGAGATGCTAATTTTCTGCTTACCCTCTACCTCTATGTATAGACTGGTAACTTCTATTTCATTGTATCTGAAGGAGTGTGCGTGCATATGAAAGCTTATACCTTGATTAAAACTCTGCTGGTCTTAAAGGTGCCACTGGACTCAAACTTTGTTCTGCTGCTTCAGACCAACATGGCTACCCACATGAATGCATATTCTGAAGAGAATGACAGACTGCAGTTTTTAGTCCCAAGAATTTTGGTTTCTGTTGAATCATTGGGTGACAGCTCTATGCCTTGAAGTACCAGAAATAACTAGGACAGCTTGAGTCTGTTAGTCCACTCATCAGGCATGACAAATACATTTTGCCATTGGTTTGCTGTGTCGGCCTGAAATTAGGGAGTGTTGCACTTGTGAGTATGTGGTGGAGAAATGTTTGTTCAATTCAGATTGCTGTACTGCAGTTTACTGCTTCACCCTGTCATTATTTTATTTTATTTATTTCCAAGCTAATGTTTAACAAGGCTGCACCTAGTTGTTTTATAAGTAGCCTTAGGAATTCATTGTGTAAAAGCACTCTGCAATGACTTTATGGATGAGACTATGGCTTGCCTTGAGGAAGTGGAGATGAAATTTGGCTTTTTGTTTAGACTGGCAAGTGAGCCACAGATGCTGAAGCCCTGGTGACAGTCAATGGCTACTCTTACAATGGAACTAGTTATATGGATGGGAAAAACTTCTTGTTCTACCCCTTCCCTTTTTACACAGTCTTTGTATATAATAGATATATGAAGAATTTGGGGTCTGTGAAGCTTAAAGCAGTTCACCAGTGATGTATGTTGTCTCGCAGATGACAGTCTATCAAGTGCCAATAGCCCCCTGTCTTTATTTCTGCAGCCCCAGATAGGGAACTCAAAAACATGGTTCTTGAATTTCTGTTGAATTATGTTTGGCTTGATAGGTTATGTTGTATAGGCATAATTTAAAAGGAAATGTTCTATCAATGATTCATAGGGTCATTTCAATTTTTTCCCACTACAGAGAAATCATCTCTGTGAATGAAATAGCATGTATACCAAGTTTGAAATGTTATTGTGTGGCAGATGTATATCAACACTAATGCAGAAAAACCCACCTTGGAGAGAATGCCAGACAGAGAAGGAATCCCCCTCTTTGGTGCATTCTCCTTTCTTTTAGCTCCTTTCCATGAAAGTTGGGAAGAGAGGGAGAGTCAGAGTTCCACTAAGAATGCATGGAAGAAAGAAGGTCTATGCTGTGTTGGGGAAAAGATGGAGTTTGAAACTTAGACCCATAAGTGTAGAGTAACAACTTGGATGAGGAAGGAGATCAAACTAGGCTTCACTGGGGATGACAAAATCTGCCTCAGTTTATTCTGTTCTTCTCACTTGATTTGAAGTCATGGAGACTGTGTGGGAGAGGAAATCTGGACTGAGTGGGGTGTGGTAGGGTGACAAACCTGCTTTCAGAATAACTTCAGCAGCCTGGATTCCAAATTCAAGTTGTAAATGCTCAGGGATAAGCAGATTTTTGTAATCTCCAAGAAGAATTTTTTAGTTGGTGTGTGCATGATGCAAGTGCAGGGAAAGGCTTCAGCATTTTCCAGCCATTCTAGCTATATACTGCCTCCTGTATGTGAAATTTTACACTCCACATCTTTGACAACACATTGGAATGTGCTGTTCAGATTGTCAGATGAGCTGCAGATCACTGATCACTTGATGACTGTCAGTTGAACATACAATATTTTTCTAAATATAGAAATTTGATAATCTGACATCAATTGATACAAGAGCTATGGAGATCAATCTACAAGAGCTGATTTGCCCATGCAGTTAACATTTGATGTCACAAGGTAACAAGATCTGAACATGTGTGAACAGGCTATAACTCAGAGCTCTTCTCTGTAGGTGATGTTAAAAAACTTGTATGAGTTTGTTGTATTATTTCCTTTAAATATTTGTATCCCACTCTTCTCTCCCCCCAGATATCCAAAGCAACTCACAACAAAAACTATGATATAAATAATCCAACAAAAAAACAAAATTACAATATGGGGTGTTCCAGGATCCTATAGTTGGCTCTTCCAAAGGCACTGGCTATGAGTCATGAACTAGGGCCACCTTTTTCTATATTTGCCTTTTCTTGTTTTCTGGTTCACTTTTAGATGTGGCCCTTGTGTTGCCATAATGATAATCATGCTAAATTTGTTGATAGATTTCATATAAACTTTCCTCCACTGAAAGCTTCCCCCAAACCATAATTTGGATATTCCCCCTGCTCCACATATGAATCTGAAACATTCTTTTCAGTTTTTCTTTTTTATCTGTTCTCTTTCGGGAGTAGGGAGCTAACTGTTGCAACTTTGTGATATGTTTGTATGGATTATTTGGTAGGTTCCGCTTCAGTCCTTTAGGCCAATCTGTTTAAAACTGAAGCAGGTTTAAAAACTGGAATGTACATTTAGAATCATTGTGGGATGGAAACATAACTTGGTATGCATGGTGTCTGTAGCAAGGACCTGGATTAGCACAGGTGCTGTAGACCAGCTCAAGTAGCCTAAAGTGACTACACCTATCAAGTATTGCCAACATTATTATGGCCCCAGTACCAAGATGTAGACTTGACATAGTTTTTTGTATTCCCGGTTCAACACTGATAACTGTAGGTAGTATGTCTTAGTTAAATAGAAAGCAGCATAGTGTTACCTTAGTAGCACCAAGTAATTGTTATAAATGTGTATTACCGTATTTTTCACTCCATAAGACGCACCTGACCATAAGACGCACCTAGTTTTTACAGGAGGAAAACAGAGAAAAAACTATTCTGCCCTGTTTACCCTCTCCCCTGCTCCCATTGGGTCTCCTGCCTGCCCCTCAGGCGTCACTGCCCACAATTGGGTCCGCCCTTCCTTTGGCTCCTTCTGAGGCGGAACCCAGCTGCACCTCCGACGGCGTCCTCCCGCGGCATGGCTTGCTTCCAGGGACGCCGTTGATCTGTTCCTTCGGGCCCTCATCTGGCCATCAGCCTTCTTTTGTCCCTCGTTGCGCCGCTTATTCAGCTCCAGGGCTCCCGCAGTTTGCCCCTGGCCCGCCCGGCCCTGCCAGGCCCTTCGGGGCATTCTGAGGCTGTCTCCGGGTCGCCATGTCGGGTCCCGGTGCGAACGGTGGGTCCGAGTGGGGCTGTGGGCTCCTTTGGCCCTGTGGGGGGGGGGGCGTCTGCTGGCATTTGTAGTATTCACTCCATAAGACGCATACACTTCCCCCACTTTTTTTGGGGGGGAAAGTGCATCTTATGGAGCGAAAAATACGGTATTTTATGACTAGTGCAGATTGGCAGAAGAGAGGGTTGCATTTTCTGTTTGTTAGCTGCTAAAAAACCACAGCATTTGGGTGTGTAAATGCCAGAAGGTGTTACGATACTCCTGGTTACATCTAACTCTTTCTAACGTGATAAGATCGGGAACTGTTATCCTTTCAAATGCAAATTATTTTTTTCCTGTGTGAATAAAAAAATCTGTTGAATTCAGAACATCCAGCTCTGCAAATTTTCTTTCTTATACAGACTTCTAAGGCATTCTCAAGCAACAGCTGTAAGAGCGAGACCTAAAATCACCTTAGTTTTGAGAGTTTTTGAGTCCTAGATTTCCTTATCAGCTCAACTGATGTTTTCTCCTGATCTGTAGCTCTCTTTATAATGTTTTGTTCTCTCCTGTGGTAAGTGAATTGAGATGTGTGTGTGTGTGCTTGTGTGTGAATCCCGTGGAATTATTTCTGACATTGCTTGTCGTCCTAAAAAAGATTATGTATTTATTTTAAATATATATTTATATGCCTGCCTTTCTCTTGAGCATCTCAGGGTGCAGGATCTTAGGATGCTTGTTTTTTGTTTGGTTTTTGATGAAATGATCAGTGTCTGAACAAATGAACACCAACAATGTTACCAATCAGCTGACAAATAGTACTTTATTTTACAGTTTCCCTTGAGTTAGTAAAATTTGTCATTTTAATTTTGGCAACAACTAAAAGGCTCTTCACCTCTCCCTCCCTTTGCAGAATAGATTTCCCACAAGCAATATTGTCTCATGCTGAAATAGACAAAATCTCCAATCATCACAATGGTCTTGACAGCATCCTGATCTTATAAAAGTTTTTATGTCTGTCTGGCTTCAGGAGACCTTATTCTGTCATTATTTTAGAACGACCACAAATTAATCATCCTATGTTTAATTTATTAGTATTGTAGTTTGCCCATATATGAATGTGGAAAATCTGAGGCTTTTTTTTTGTAGAGTCATGGTGAAAAGGCAGGATTGAAAAAAATTATCTCAGTAGTAGAATTCGAGAAAATACATTTGATTTATAATATTTGGGAACTATGACTGGAAATTCCCCCTCCTTAGAAGGAGGAAATTATGTGTTTCTTTAAAAAACACTTAGAAAACTCTGGGCTTTCTTTGTACTATTAACCATTTTATGATTTTTTTTTTTTAGTTAAACACCACTAAAAGTTTCCTTAGCAAATAAACAAGGTATTTTGGTATGAAAGGAAAAGAAGCAGCAAATGTTGGTTTAGAGTTAATCTGATATTTTTAACATACATTTGTTTTTATCATAAGATACCTTGTGTTTCAATAAAGATATGAATGCTAGATGTGTTTAACTAACTAGAAGAAGGCATTGTACATGAAGCTCATTAGTTTTATTTTATAGTCCATTTCTTTTGCATGTTAGGCTGCCAGTTTTCTTTAGTTCAGTTTTTCAAATGTGTGCTGTGGTTGTGGGTGCAACGGAACCATGGGGTGTCTGTCCTGAGAAATGTTGCAGTCATATTTCCACAGACATGATTGGGACATACCACCAATTGATATATCTAGAAATCTGACTTGCTTTGACATACTTAAGATCCAGAAATGCAACTTTCAAATAAAGCCAATATTTATTTTAAGATTTGCTAGTTTAGTAATTATGATTTTCTTAAGGGAAGCATTGCGGTTTTTCACTAGATTTTAATGACTTTTGGTTAGAGGTAGAAACCACTTACTTTTGTTTTTTGGTTAAATCCCAAATGAATAAACCATTAAATTTAAACATTCTGCCATATACTGGTCATGTTTGTACGTTTGTGTAGTGGGAGAGTTCACCGCCTCACAGAAGTTATGGACCAATGTCTTCAGTCAACATTTTGAGTGAATCATTGTGGCTGTGGCTGAATAAACAAGTTTGCAGCAAATGTTATTCATGTATCACATTCCTGGATTAACCTATCAGAGGGCTTCATCTAGAATCTGGGTCATGGGATCATATTTGAAGAAGATGCAGGTTTCTCATTTAAAACTGTACTCTTGTTGCCGACTTTCATTGGAGGAGGCCCTGAAGAGTTATAATATCCAGAAACCATTGTATATAATTAGGGTATGAAAGTAGTTTCTTCAGAAAGAAAGAAATTTCAGTAAATTTAATACTAGTGACACTAAATATATATGTGAAAAATATATGTCATGTAGCAGTTTGCCAGTGTTCTTTTTAGAGTCTTCTGTGAACAGGCAAGACATTTATGTGTCAATAGAGTTGAATTTTTTTTTCTGTATCGATGATTGAAAATGAAGAATTGTAAGCACAATTCATCTTAGCGAACAGAGAGCACTGGGTGTGAGTAATGCTGACTGAGGCCAGACATTGACATACGGGCCGTCATCAAACTAATTGTTGTTTGAATTACCTGTTATGATCCGATGACAAATCTCCTTCACTCCTGCCACTGGAGCAGAAAATGTAGCTTGAATTGTCGTGATGTTAGCAAGTGTAAACTGTACTTCAACAAGATGGATAAACCCAATTATGGGGCAGACCTGTAGAGAGAAAATCCATTTAAATCTCGTAATGTTAAGCAGAGCTGTGTTTAATTCATTTGGGCCAATTTGGGAATGATGTATGAGTCTTGGCGAACATTAGTCAAAGGAGGAAACAACATTGCAAAGAGATGCTCTATAAACTGCAACCATCAGGGTGGCAGGCGAGTGCTGTGCCATTTCAGTGGCTAACACTAATGACTTTGGAAAGCTAAAATGACAAAAGGATGTACTAACGGCTATTGTGAGAGCAGCACTGTGTAAATGAACCAATCAGAGAAACACGGAGAAGAAATGGTGTGTGAATGTGAGCATGTATTTGGAATCTTCTCCTTTGGCTTGCAACTATTGATCTTTTCAATAAAGATGGAAATGTTTATTTTTACAGCTTTTTGTTATAACTTCTGCATGCTATACTGCCGTAGCTTTAAGAGAGAAATGCCAAACAGTATTTTTTAAAATTATCTAGATACCTTAAATTGACCCCCCCCGAATCATGTCACAATCTGCAACTATGTCCTGCTGTTGCATTCTTGCTTCTGAGATATCATGAATATATGTTTCCCAACTCATAATCTTAACAGGTACATTCATGCAGTAAAAGGGATGTTTTAGACTGCCTTCTGACTCTTCTTATTAGTGTGTTAAAAACATTTTAAACATGTGCTGGAGCATTATATTGTGCAGTAGCAGATTCTGCTTGCAGTTTCATTATGGCAGCATTGTCCAGGGATTGAAGACAGCTCTGTTTTCTGCCCCGACAAGCATACACACAGCATAAATCATGTTGATAAGAGTTTTTTGTACATGATATCTCAGTCATATATCCTGAACATATTAAGAACATGAGAAGCCATGCTGGATCAGGCCAGTAACCTGTCCAGTCAAACACACTGTGTCACACAGTGGCCAAAATCCAGGTGCCATCAGGGGGTCCATCAGCAGGGCCAGAACTCCAGAAGTCCTCCCACTGTTGCCCCCCAACCACTAAGAATATACAGCATCACTGTTCCAGACATTGTGCTCCATCTATACCTTGTGGCTAATAGCCACTGATGGACCTCTGCTCCATATGTTAATCTAGTTTCTTCTTGAAGCTGTCTGTGTTTGTAGGTGCCACCACTTCTTGTGGCAGTGAATTACACATGTTAATTACTCTTTGGGTGAAGAAGTATTTCTTATTATGTATTCTAAGCTTACTGCTCATTAATTTCATTGAGTGCATATGAGTTCTTGTATTGTGAGAAAGGGAAAAAAGTACTTCTTTCTCTACCGTCTTTATTCCATGCATAATTTTGTAAACCTCATATCACCCTTCAGTTGTCGTTTCTCCATAGGGAGGATGTTCCATCCCCATAATCATTTTAGTTGCCCTTTTCTGCAACTTTTCCAATGCTCTGATATCTTTTTTGAGGTGCAGCGACCAGAACTGTGCACAGTATTCCAAATGAGGTTACCTTATAGATTTTTACAGGGCATTATGATACTGGCTGATTTATTTTCAGTAGTCCTTCCTAATAATCCCCAGCATAGCATTTGCCTTTTTTATTGCAGTTGCACACTGAGTTGACATTTTCAGTGGGTTATCTACCATGACTCCCAAGATCTCTTTCTTGGTCAGTCTCTGCCAGTTTGGACCCCATCAGTGTATATTTATAGTTAGGATTTTTGGCCCCAATGTGCATTGCTTTGCACTTGCCCTTGTTGAACCTTATTTGCCATGTTGACAGATCCCTCTGGAGTGCCTCATAGTTCTTTCCGGTTCTGAACAACTTAGTGTTATCTGGAAAGCACCGGACCTAGTACTGAGCCCTGTGGTACCCCGCTGCTTACTATCTTCCACTCTGAAAACTGCCTATTTATACTTACTCTCTGTTTCCTGTTAATTAACCAGTTCTCTGTAGTCAAGTTTCTTGCAGTCTTCCTTTGTCACTTCAAATACTGACAATATGGCTGAAAGCAATGTGGGGATTCATTTTCAGTTGAGGAAATGGGATGAAGTCAGGGAGAGTTAAAACTGCTACTGCTGCACTGCTGATCCCTATAATCTCTGTCCCTTCATGGCTACTTTTTGAGGCCAGATTATGTACTGAGAGTTCCAACCTTGGAGATCCACCAGCATGTGAGTTTTCGTAATCCACCCCATTGTTCATACAACACTTTTCATACCCTTTTGCTTCTAAAGAAAGAAATAGAAAGGTTGAACTCTTTTGTTTCTCTGTGTTTATGACACTGAGGTTAGTTTAATTAAAGGCATGATAATATGACATAGTTTTGTTTGCATGTATGATTTGGGTCTTGTTCACAGTTGTGAATTTCCCCTAAACTCCCCATTTGGAGATCATTTCAGTCTTCAGCCCTGTTTGTGGGTAATTGACATTTAGCAGCACTCTAAAAAATGGAGATCTGGCATTTAGTTTAAAAGATTTCAGAAAAAAATACCAAAATAGTTATCATTTTGGAATTTCATTTTCTTTTCTCTATTACTAGAAATAGCCATCATTATTGTAGCTGATGTGGAACATAGCGCAGTTACTGCTTAAGAGCCTATGTACTTTTTACAGCAGTTTGTGGTTCATGCTCCTGCCACATGATCCAAAGTGGACTCTCATTTTTGCTCTTTGAACTCAGGCATACTGTTACTTTTTGTAAGGCAGTGTTTCTCTTAAATACTTGGAAGTACTCAGTGTACTGTGTAAATTATTTCAGATTTCTTTTTTTGGTCGAATTAAAAAAACCCATTCAAGTAAAGTCTTGTAATTAATCTTTGTGTTCCCTTATGCAATGTGTTTATAACTAGGGTTATGATCCTTATGCAGAAACACAGAATTCTCTAACCTTAAAATCATTTGGTCATGATCTGGGTAGCCCAAGCCAGCCCAATCTCACCAGATCTTGGAAGCTAAGTAGGGTTGACCCTGGCTAGTATTTGGATGGGAGACCTCCAAGAAATACCAGGGGCATGCAGAGAAAGGCAATGGCAAACCACCTCTGAAAGACTCTTGCCTTGAAATCCCTATGGGGTTGCCATAAGTCAACTGTGACTTAATGGCACTTTCCACCACCAAAATCATGCATTAGGATCTAAGCCCCTGACTAAGTGTGCTCAGGATTTCAGTTCCGACATCAAAAACTCCAGTTTGCAAGTTTAAATTTGCTTTAGGATTGTGAACCCTCTTTTGAAATACTGAAGGATGATAGGGAAATGGCTGAGAAGCTGAATGCATTTTTTGCCTCTGTCTCCACTGTGGAAGATGAGAAGTGCTTGCCCACTCCAGAACTGCTGATTTCGGGAGGGGTGTTGAAAGACCTGAATCAGATTGAGGTGATGAGAGAGGAGGTCCTACGACTGATAGACAACTTAAAAACTAATAAATCACCAGGTCTGGATAGCATACATCTGAGAGTTCTGAAAGAACTCAAATGTGAACTTGTGGATCTCCTGACAAAAATATGGAATCTTTCATTAAAATCTGCCTCCATTCCTGAGGACTGGAAGGTAGCTAATGTCACTCCCATCTTTAAAAAGGGTTCCAGAGGAGATCTGGGAAATTACAGGCCGGTCAGTCTGACGTCGATACCGGATAAGTTGTGGAAACTGTTATTAAGGAAAGAATTAGTAGACACATTGATTAACAAAACCTATTGAGGCAGAGTCAGCATGGGTTCTGTAAGGGAAAATCTTGTCACACTATCCTGTTATTGTTCTTTGAGGGAGTGAACAAACATGTGGACAAGGGGAACCCAATAGATGTTTTTTACCTTGACTTCCAGAAATCTTTTGATAAAGTTCCTCATCAAAGGCTCCTAAGTAAGCTCAGTAGTCATGGGATAAAAGGACAAGTCCACAAGTCCTTTTGTGGATCAAAAACTGGCTAATTCATAGGAAACAGAGAGTGAGAATAAATAGGCACTTTTCTCAGTGGAGAGTTGTAAGCAGTGGGATACCACAGGGATCAGTACTCAGTACAATACTTTTTAGCTTGTTCATTAATGATTTGGAGTTGGGAATAAGCAGTGAAGTGGCTAAATTTGCAGATGACATGAAGTTGTTCAGGGTGGTGAAACTCAGGGAGGATTGTGAGGCACTCCAAAGGGATCTGTCAAGGATGGACGAGTGGGCATCAACATGGCAAATGGGGTTCAATGTGCCCAAGTAAAAAGTAATGCATATTGGAGCAAAAAATCCTAACTATAAATACATGTTGATGGGATCTGAACTGGGAAGAGACTGACCAAGAGAGAGATCTTGGAGTCATAGTAGATAACTCAATGAAAATATCAAGACAGTGTGTGACTTCAATAAAAAAGGCCAACGCTATGCTTTATTAGGAAGGGAATTGAAAACAAATCAGCCAGTATCATAATGTCCCTGTATAAATCGATGGTGTGACCTCATTTGGAGTACTGTGGACAGTTCTGGTCACCACACCTCAAAAAGGATATTATAGCATTGGAAAAAAATGCACAAAAAGGCAACCAGAATGATAAAAGGGTTGGAACACTTTCCCTATGAAGAAAGGTTAAAACACTTGGGGCTCTTTAGCTTGGAGATATGATGGCTGAGGGATGACATGATCAAGGTTTATAAGATTATGCATGGGATAGAGCAGGTAGAGAAAGAAATACTTTTCTCCCTTTCTCACAGTACAAGAACTCATGGGCACTCAATGAAATTGCTGAGCAGCCGGGTTAGAACAGATGAAATTGCTGAGCAGCTGGGTTAGAAGAAGTACTTCTTCACCCAAAGAGTGATTAACAGATGGAATTCACTGCCACAGGAGGTGGTGGTGGCTACAAGCATGGACAGCTTCAAGAAGGAATTAGATAGACATAAGGAGCAGAGATCTATCAGTGGCCACAAGTTATAGATAGGAACTCTCAGGCTGGGGAAAATGATGCTCTGTATTCTTGATGCTTGGCGGAGGCAACAGGGGGAGGGCTTCTAGTGTCCTGGCCCCACTGGTGGACCTCCTGATGGCACTTGGTATTTTTGGCCACTGTGTGACAGAGTGTTGGACTGGATGGGCCATTGGCCAGATCCAACATTGGCTTCTCTTATGTTCTTAAATTCTTAGGAGCTCTGACAGAGCAGCAGCAGTTTCTAATAAAAGAGGAACTTTGGGTGAAGCTCTCCAAGCACTGGGGTGAAGTTGTGGGTTGTCTTTTATGCAGTAGTTAAATGCTTAATACTTAATCAGCAAAAGACACTCCAGTCAATTGGCTGGCTGTTTTCCTTAATATGCTGATTTCTCCTGGTTGTCACCAAAACAAAATAAAATGGAAGATCATCAAAATTATATTTGATGTTGGAAACTTTCAAGGACTTCCTATTGATATAAAACCTGGACTGTCATAGTATTATGTTTTTTAAAAATTCTCTACATGTGAGGATTTATACTGCCTCAAATGTGCTATCTCAAGAGTAAAATGGGCTGTTATCTCACAACCCATATTTGGAAAGTTAAGCCATAATCATATGTGGCAAGATGTAGTGATACTGAATATATTCAGTTGCTGTTTTCCTTCGAGAGCTAGGCAGATGTATGATTTAAGAATCTACAAAGCAATCAAATTAGTGGGTGTGCTTTTCAGCTAACCACATGCAAAGCTGTATGGCTTGATTTCTGCTTTAGTGGTTCAATTATCATTGTCATTTATAGTGAGAGTGGTTTTTTTATCTCTGCATTTTTGCTCTTTCAGAATAGTTTTTGCTATAGGTCATGGCATGTGGTTTTTACTTGCAGCACTCCTGTTCAGAGTTTCAGAATGTGACCTGCTTTCACAGAATAGGTATGAGGTTAGGTCTGAAACCTAAAACCTCTCTGTTGAATTTCAGCTCATTCTTCTTCAGTAGTGTTTGAAAATAATTGCATATGGAATTGTTGTGCAGAGATTATCATTCTGGGAATATATGTCATTTGCAGTAAATATGCAGGTTCTATCCATGTGCATCAAATATTTTTATGAATTGTTGGAGACCAGTCTTGCTTGTAGGTGTGGTGATTTTTCTGCTCTGCTACATGAGCTTTGACCTGTGTCTGGTTGTTCCCCCCACAGTGGCAAAACTGTCATTAAGAATACAGCTTCTGGATTAGGAAGTATAATAAAAACTATCAGACCAGCATTCAGCTTGTTGGAGAAATCAAGCCATCTTTTCTTAAACTCTTATTTTCCTATCTAGGGATAGGGTGTTTTTGTATTTATCTAGAGAGTTATACTAGTCAATGTGGATGTGATTGCTGGGAGTTGGCTGTTTTGGTTAGTCATAGGATTTCTAACTCTTAAGTTGAGAAATTTCTGGAAACTTGGGGGTGGCGTTTGGGAATGGAAGGGACCTCAGCTCCATCATAATGCTTTGGAGGATTGACTCTACAAGCAGCCATTTTCTCCAGGGAACCAACCTCTGTCATCTGGGGGTTCAGTTGTAATTCTGGGAGATCTGTAGGCCCACTACCTGGAGGCTGACAATCCTAGTTGATTACCAGCTCAGAACTCTTGAGCAGGGTTCTCTCTTAGTAGTCAGCTGTCTTTCAATAATTAGTGTGAGCATTATAAACATAATTGTGTAAATGGATGGAACTGAAGGTCTGTATGACTGTAGAAGATATCAGAAAAACTCTCAGGTGAACTAACACTGCTCTGTATCCAGTGAGAAATATTACATTGAAGGAAGGAATCCTTCTAGAAGATTTCTCACTTTTTGGGAGATAATTCTCAGAATCAACCCAATGCCTAAAAATTTAGATGACATTAATTCAGTCAGTGGTCTAGCAGGCCATTAACTGAGAGCAGTGGTCTTAGTTTTATGTAATGTGTTTGGCTGTAATGGGACGTTTGTGGTTATGTTTTTTAAACAAAGATGGGTGAGAATATTCTAGTTACATATATTTTACCATAGCACTTTTAGAATTAAGGTGTGGCAGAATTTTTAACCATTATGCCCTTCTCTGTTCGGCTTGTTTTGTCAATCCTTTTCCTCCCAATGCAGAATGTCATGCAAGAAAGGCATTATTTCAACTATGTCTCTTTAATTTCTACAGATCGTAGCACCATTGTTGTTTTAATTAAACCTAAAGCTATAAAAGTGTTGATGAGCTTTGCTGAGGCAGTAATCTTGTTTACTATTTGCGGTTCCGCCCCTATTTGCTAGAGTAAAAAAAAAATCCTCTTAAATCATCTCTATTTGTTTTGTGCCATTAATCGTCAACTTTAATTCTCCCCCTCCAGCATTTTTCCTTGATGCATTTATGTTGCCATGAAAGTTCTAGGTTGATAGGGAAAGTTAGATAAAATTATTATTTAGTGTGAAAGCAGGAAATCTAGTTTTATGTCTAAAATAAAGGCTGCCTTGGATTATTGGTGTTGGTTAATATCATCCATGTGGCCAGTATCTGGTTAAAAGAGGGCAGGGAGGGGAAATAGCATAGAATATGACATAAGTTATCTCTCTGGGATGCTGGGACAAAAGGTTCCAGAGCTGAAGGATCTTGGAATTCTTCATTTCATTGCAAGGCGTGAAATTAGCAGGCATGAGTTGAGGAATCTGTTGCCAGTTGTACTATTTTGTTTCATGTCAGGTTCTTTTATTTCCAAGGAATTCCTGTCATGGAAGACTTTATTTCCATTTTACAGCCTTCACCCTACTTGTTAGAATTTCTAGACTTTGGCCTTTCAGAGCTAGAATGTTCACTTCATTAACATCAGGAGTACAATTTTATAGGCTCAATAAACATCTCGAAATTGTCTGTCCCAATTAATAGTATGTAATGCCCCTCCTACTTCTCTGATTTGCTTATAGAAGTTGATTAAAATAATCCTGCTATGTCATTAGCAGTAAGAAATTGTGTGCTCTCTCTTCCTCTGTAATCCTCATTCTGAATTCTGAAGCCCTCTCTATAAAAGACTGGCAAAACATTTCACACTGTTATCTGATAAAGTGTATCTGATGAAGTGTGCGTGCACACAAAATCTTATCGTCAGAATTAAATTTTGTTGGTCTTAAAGTCTTAAACTTTGTTCTACCACCCCATCTGTTTGTCTATCCTTTTTACATTCTGCACACCCACTGAAAGTCCTTCCTTCACACTGCTCCAGTTTAACAAACAAACAAGGAATTTCTTCTCTCCATCCCATGTCCAAAAGGACTGAATTTCATGTGGCATAACTACTGTAGTTTGACTGAAGGGTTTTGGGGTTTTTTTAGTAATTGTATGAGTTTGGGTAGTTAGAAGTTGTATACTACTTGAATTTGGAAGGCAAATTGGCAGTGATTCTTTGGTATCCTGTAAGAAGAAGAAGAAGAGAAGAAGAGTTTGGATTTATACCCCGCCCTTCACTGCCCAAAGGCGTCTCAGAGCGGCTTACAAACTCCTTTCCCTTCCCCTTCCCTCAACAGACACCCTGTGAGGTAGGTGGGGCTGAGAGAACTCTAACACAAACTGTCCTTGAGAGAACAGCTGCGCCAGAGCTTGTGACTGACCCAAGGTCACATCAGCAGGTGCAAGTGGAGGAGTGGGGAATCAAACCAGATAAGAGTCTGTGCACTTAACCACTACACCAAACTGGCTGCTCAAGAAGAAATTTGGATTTGTTCCAACCTGTGGGCAGCATGAGAAATGTGATTCAGGCTTCCATAGAAGTTTGCGACTACAGTTAGATTGCACCCATGGATGTGTATATACTAGCATATAAACCTCTGAAGAATGAGGCTGATCAGTGGGACTGCTGACTGGTACAGATAAACTACTAGAACATGTAGCCTGAATATCTTTTTTGTGACCCTTACACAGTCTACCAGAGACAGGTTTTGTTTGAATTGTGGATTAAAAGTTGTTGAAGCCTGAGTTAATGTGATCTTCATACCAAAATGTATAATTTTGTGCTTGCTGCAAACAAATTATATACTGTACTTATTCTAAAGGAAGAGTATAAGAGAATCCCCCTAAAAATATCCATCTACCCCCCCCCATATTATTCGACATAGCTGTAAATTGTCTACAAATTTAAGATGATCCTTTCCCCCTTTTTGGATGGTACACCTGGAAAAAAAGCTAATCTTGCATTTTAGTAAATATTGTATTCATAAATATATAGTATTAGCAAATATTAGTAAACTCATGAAATCTTTAAACAGGTATTAAAGGTTTTTTGACCACAGAGCAAAAATGAAGACACATATGTTTATTTTTGCTTAATTTATCTTGATTGTAATATCAAAGACTTAATGGATTTGGATTTTTTATATTTCTGGGTCATGTGAAGGTAAAGTTCTGAGAAAGAGGAGATGGCAGGCAGTGGGGATTAAGAGGGTATAGGAATAGGAGAAATGGAACTGTGGATGTGGGAAGAGAGATTCTGAGTTAGCATGTTACGAAAGATTCCTTCACAGCCTTGAGGGCTTAGAAACTGCTTACTGTTTGAACTGAAATGGCACATTCTTGCTATTTTGGAAGGGCACCCTTATTTATTTATTAACACCTCTGACAAGCATTTAGAGTAGACATAGTTCTTTACCATGAATAAACACACATGTACCTGGTGGAATGAGTTTTATTTTGAAGGCTTGACTGGTAACAGAATATTTGCAGTGTTCGAGAGAGTTCTGCAGTATATAGCTTGACTGAATAAATAATCTCTCCTCCCTCTTTTAGTCAGTGCTTGAGGAAGTATAAAATAAAACACCATTGCAGACCTTAAGAAGTTCTGTTTGCCTTTACTTGTGTTACAGAGGCCTAATGTTAAGAGAACTTAGTTGTAATTTGAGAAACTGAAAAGCATTCCTAATCAATGGGGTCTTAACTCTGAAGACTAGGGTAACATGTATTTATTGTTTAGTGGAATAAATAATAGATTAGTGTGGCATGGTGGTTTAGTTTCTTATTTATTTATTACTTACTATGACTTCACTGTCCACTTCCAACAAAGTGTACATTGAAAATGATAAAAGTGCAGAATTAAAATAAAAGAACACAAAACTCTTAACAACAAGCTAAAACAGGTGAGGCCATAAAACCTAGGGATGGGCACGAACTGAATTACAAACCTAAGTTCATAAGGAACCAGGCCTAGTTCGTGGTTCGCGAACCTTGGTTCGTACCATCCCACCCTCAGAAGCCCTCTCAAACCTCCCACAAACCAACCAGGGGGTTCGTGTGGTTTGTGTCGGCAGACACACTGGCACCAGGGGCGGGGCTTGGAGAAGGCATTTAAAGAGACTGTGTTCCCTTTAAATGGCTTTTGCGATATTGAACACTCCCTTTATATGGCTTTTGCAAGATCATCTTGGTTTGTGGTTGGGACCTCACAAACCATGAACTGGGATGAACCTCCATTTTCCTGGTTTGTTCCCATCCCTAATGAAAGCCTTTTTGGAAGTGTCTTGTGTCGTTATTCTAAACATGGGCAGGATATTGCCAAAGGATGGTGCCAACAGCTACAATTCAAAGGTGGGAGTACCCATAATAAGGACTTTCTAGGATATCTTAGGGCCAAGGAAGGAGGGTTACAGAAGAAGACATTATTGCTTATATCCAAGGTCCTAGTCATTTAAAGATTAATGAACACTGGAATTAAAGAGCACAGGACCTGGAAACACTGTTAAACCAGTTATGTTTTGTTTACAAATGTCAGCAGTTTGGCCATATTCTAGATCAGTTATAGTTTCTGAGCATTATTCAAAGGTAGACTGATTTATTTATTTATAGGAGGTAATATGACCCCTCGATAGGGGAAAGGGCATCTCCCATTATCAATCCTATACACTATTTTTGGTCTTTTCAGAACCCAGCCTCTTGCACAGGCAGAACTGCAGGAAAGAGAACAGCCACTCATGCCACATAGGTGTTCCAAAAAACATCTTGGAGTACTGGGTTAGTTCTCAGGACAGCCATGCAGTCCTGAGCTGTTCAAACAAGAAGAGGTCTCAGTGTGAGTGTTAATGTTTCCCAGGACTAAAGCCTAGAAGACCTTGATAACAAATAAAAAATAACAATAAAAACAACAGACAAGGAGTCAGCTCAAGTAGCTCAGTTGGGGAACTGTCTTGGCAAAATAATGGTTGGTTTATAAGTAAGATTCCCAGCCACTTTCTAGTATCAAGCATAAGGTAGTGTGATGGATTTGATTTCCAGAAAGAGACAGAAAAAACATGTGTTGGGCTGGGTTGCATGTAGCTCAGTTGGCGGGTGATGGCACAAGTGGATCCCCCACCTTTTCTTCTATCCCCAGCAGCTGCCTGTAAGCCTTGAAAAGGTGGTGTCGGGGGGTGGGGGAGATTGCACAGATTAGGAGCTATGCTACATGGGCAGCTACACTGGGGGGGGAGCAGGTGAAATCACACATCCTTATTTTGCTAGAGTTGATGAAACTCTGCTCATGGAAGAGACACAGGGGTAAATTCTCTTGCTTTCTCATCTTCAGCACAGCCTCTGATGTTGCATTTTTTCAGTCCACTGCCTTTTAGAGGCTTTCAGGTAAATGCTGGGAAAGGCAGGGAAAATTTACTTCCACCAGCAGTTTTCACAAGTGGTGTGTAGAAACCAGCCCTTTCCAGTTTTGTTAAAAAAGGCCCTATTTTAATTTGCATTCTTGGGAAAAATTGGGGTATATTCCCACTGATTTGAAGGAGAGAGACCTAAGCACTCTCATTGAATGTGGTGGAAACTAAATGATTAACTTTGGCTGGGTCATGTTTTTGAAGTATGAAAGTTACTTAGAGCTGCTAAACAAAGTTTGAGTCCAGTGGCATCTTTAAGACCAACAAAGTTTTACTCTGGGTATAAGCCTTCATGTGTGCACACGCACTTTTTCCTCCCAATATTTTTGATGTATGGATCAGAGAAAGTCTGGAGAAAAATTCCAGTCACGATGTTCCCACACATCTTGATAACAAACTTTTATCCTCCAATTTTGTTTCTCTGTCTGATTGCTATTGTGCTCATATGGAATCAGGATTGCTTGTTTTGGAATAACTTCTTAGTGTTACAAGGACTGTGTTGTGGGTTGGCCAGGGCTCAGTGATAGCAAAGACTCCTCATGAGGAGAGGAGCCTCATGTAGCCAGCCTTGAGTTAACAAGAGAAGATGTCCAGCAGGAAAATGAGCTGCAGGCTTGTCAGGATTTGCAGCCAGCAGCTGGTACAGAGCCACCCACACCCTCCAGCCCTGATGCAGCAGGTGAACCTCAGTTGATCATTCCCAGCTCACCAGTATCACTCACACCCTTAGAGCACAATAGATGGAGGTTGAGAACAGAGCTAGAGATGAGACAGCAAAGTGCACACCTCTTGACCCGACGTCAGTCAGCTGCTTGCTGATAACAAAGATGAGTAGCTGCAGGATTGCTTCTGAGCAGCTGGCTACAGGCATGACACTTAGGCTGTTGAGGTGGACACAGCACATATGATAGATGCTAAGCCACTGCCTCTGCTTTGCATGACTTCTGGACCCCTGACCTTGGACTGAAAGACCCTGCCTTGACTGACTTCTGGCACCTGATACTTGGAGCCTGCAAACCAGTATGGTCTGGATGTTTCTAAGAAGAGTAGAAGAAGAAGAGTTGGTTTTATACCCCACCCATCACTACCCAAAGGAGTCTCTGAGTGGCTTACAATAACCTTCCCTTCCTCTCCCCACAGTAGAAACTCTGTGAGGTGTGTGGGGCTGAGAGTGCTGTGACCCAAGGTCACCCAGCTGTGTTTATGTGGAGGAGTGGGGAATCAACCCCAGTTCTCCAGATTAGAGTCCAGCTGTTCTTAACTACTATACCAAACTGGCTCTCGTCTATAAGTTGACATGTAAACATCATTAGATCATCAAGCTTAAAGGTCTTAGAGGTGGTGCAGTATTACAACAAGTAGCATTACACAACCAGATTTCAGAGAAGATGCTAGCATAGCAACAGCTTTGATCAACAGTTACTGTAAACTTATGAGCTACAGTTGAGGCCCATAAAAAACTGCATGGTTCCAAAGGGGACATAGTGGGCGCTGGAAGTAGGTGAGGCCACTTACAACTAAGGGAGTATGGTTGCAGGGACGAAGTGGTATCACTGATGTCTCCCTGATGCAATATTAGCAGGCCCTCTACACCCTATTTTTCCAAGGACCTGTTTCAGCCATGTGCTTTCACCCCCTCACCCCCTAAAAGTAGAAGTTTGTTGTTGTTTTTGTTATTGCTACATTTGCTTTTTCATGATAGGATTCGACTTAGGTATGGAAGTGCAGTTGTTTTCAGTGTCACAGTTCTAGAGGCTTTATGTTACTGGTCAGTAAGAATGAGCATTTTCTCCTTACACATGACTGATCCATGGGTCAATTAAAAAGACTAGCTTCATCCAGCTGTTAACAGTGTCAAAACAAAATCTGCATCTCTTTACAAGTATAAACAGAATATATAATATGTGTAAGTAAAATAAACTTAGTCCTGGCTTGTTGGTTTAGATATTTAGATATTTATGCATATGTTTTAAAAAGCCAATATAATGAAAAAATGGTAACTAATTTTAAGTCATGATCACAGGCAAATTTAACTCTCAAGTTTTAACTTCCTTATGACTGAGTGTTGAATTCTTTTTCTATCCTTCTCTCTGAACCAATCTTTCATGTATACAGATGTATAATTATTACTACAGTGTTCAGTTTCTGCTGGCTCTATTCCAGTAACAACATCCCTGTCTTTTTTCATTGCAGAGCAAAAGCAATCTGAAGGCTTCATAATTCCTTAAATTGGATTTTAATTCTGATCCCCTTATGCTCTGTAAACAGAGTGTTTTGTGAAACCTCATTGTTTTGAATAACAAACCAATGATAGTGCTTTATTTTTTATAGCAAATGCATGCCCATGAAGATTGGGTTGAACTCTGAATAGTGGGCACTAGACTCAGTGGTCCAGTAAGAAACAAATGATCTGAAAATAGGTGCTTCTTTACTAAAACAGTAATTTTTAGTAAGTGGAATTCACTACCACAATATATTGAGATGGTTGTTGGTTTACTTGGTTTTAAATTGTGATTATTAGACAGGTTAATGGATTGTGGGTTATTAGCTATGATAATGAAATGAAATCCCCATATAGAGAGGCCGCAACGTTTTGAATACTAGTGCTGGGGGAAGCAATAATTAGGAGAGATTTTGGTCTCCCTGTCCTTTTTGTAGGCTTTTTGGAAAAATCTTGTTCACCGTTGCATGAAACTTATGGTAGACCATATGGACTAGTGGTCTTATCCCACGTGGTTGTTCTTATATGAGGAGTTTTTTCATTGGCAGTGATACAACTACTAAGGAAATAATGAAATACATGTATAAGAGAACACTAACATAAGATGACATTCAATGTGGCTTAGCACTATCCAACAAAAACAATGTACTTACGAAAAGACACAAACATTCAAGCACTCAGAAATCTGGTGACTACCAGTGAAAGAACACTTTCCTTGGAACAAGCCGCATTAAACAGACTTGAGTAGGGTTCTGTATATAACTGCCTAGGATTTCTCTTTGAGTTGCTGAAGAGGGAAGGAAGACAGTAGTAAGAAAAGAGAATGGCTTTGAGTACATACAGGGTGCCCTTCCATTGCTGCTGAATAACTCACAATAGGCAGCCATTCACTGGGGAAAGGGCTCTTAAATCAGGGGCTATGACTTACTGGTATGCTTGAAGGTGTAATACCTTAAACACAGACTGGAAGGAAAATGACAGAGAGGAAAAGAGCAATGAGACCAAGATCTCTCTTTTCAGCTAGTGGACTTGATCTCTATCTCTTCCTTTCTTAGAATGGGCTCCAAAATCTGGCAAGCTTCTAAGCATTATCAAGATGGTCCCTGTTGTTAAAGCTTACACCCCCCCCCAAAGGGGCTTCTGATATTGCTGTTGCCCTGTTCTTCCAGGAAAAGAATTTCAGATGTGGCCTTGTGGTTTACAAGAGCCCTGTGTATGTGGTTAGATCAAGATGGGTAGCCGTGTTAGTTTGTCTGTAGCAGTAGACTTCAGATGTCTTACTGATTTTCTACTGTGTGTGGTTGTGTCCTTAGAATATTTGTCCCTTGTCCCCTGCAGCTTGCTTCCCACCCCCCAAATGCTGATCCTGAATAATAGGGGACTCCAAAGGACAACATGATCTACTGAGGGAGGGGGGATTCAGTGAAAATTATGCCCCTCCATGCAGAAATTATAATTAGGATCCAATCCACCATGTCAGATGATCCCCTACAGTTTTCATTACCATAAACTGAACGTGATTTTACATTTTCCAGTATGTTTTTTTCTATGATCATTTGGAGGATCTTATTCTTTCTACTGTCTCAGAAGTAACGTAATGGCATTTACCTGTGATGGCTTCATGTAATGTGAAAAGGGTGAGTTTTTTAAATCTCCCATCCATTATGTCTGTTTTCTTCACTTTTGAAAACTGTTTCTTTTCTTTTTTTAATTTGAAGAAATGAAACAGCTTTTCTTGTGTATATTTAAATAGGTGTTTCTATTTATGGATTTTGTGCACACCCTACCCACAAGGCAGATTTTATATATGGGCTTTGTTGAATTTTGATTTTAATATTGTTATAAAATACCTATTAAAATACTACAGTATAATGCCAGAGTTATAATTACTATCATAACTAATTAACCTCCAGGCATTATTACTGTAATAGCCAAGTTGAATAAATATTTACAGCACTTCTACAAATGGCTCATATTGAGAGGCTAGAAGTATCTCTGTTGCAGCAGTTAACTGAGATTTGTGTGCTGTCCTGGTATGGCAGTGAGTCTCTTTTTTAGATCAACTTTGGAAGTCCTGGTTTGAAATGGTACTCTGAGGCTGCAGTCACACTGGAGGCTTGGCGTGATCTGGCTGCACTCCTATTTTTCACTGTTTAAATAGTTGTGGACAGGGTCATTTCCTAGAAAAAGAGGTGCAGGAGCTCATTTGCATAACTCATTTGTATATGCCACACCCCCTGAAAAAGTTATGCTGTGAGTTATGCAAATGAGTTTAAATCCCCCCCAGTCTCTCTGCAAAAGTGGAGAGGCTCAGGGGGGAAGGCAGGCAAGTCTACCTCTGTGCCCTCCTCATCTCCAGCCAACCCACTGCAGCGAGCTGGCTGGAGACCGGGAGGGCATGGAGGCAGTCATGCCTGGCTTCCAGCCACGGGGCACCTGGAGAAGATTGGGCATGGAGCACAGGCATTTAAATCCCCCCTCCTTGAGTGTCTCCGTGGGCGGAGTGGGTGGGGTCTGGGCTCCTTTCTGCTGTAGCGCCACTCTGGGGTGCTCTGGCAGGAAATGACCCCTGGTTGTGGAAAGTTTTGATCAGACATCCCTCGAATCGGCTTCACTGCATGCACACCCCATGGTCCATCGTTCAGATTGTTCTGGCAACATTTTTTTGGTTTGTTTTTCACCCATGCACATAAGCGTGTATCTGAAGCTCCAGCTTCTCTCTAACAAGTACTTCAGCCCCTCTCAGCCCCCTTCCTTTGCCTCTCTTCTGTGGAATACATGGAGGGAAGTGCAGATGTACATAAGGGTAGTCCCATTGACTTCAGTGCATTTACCCATGTGTCAGTCATGGGCTGCTCTCAGACTCTGATGCAGAAACAGGAGAGAGGGGTTTTTTTGGGGTGGGGATTTGTTGTTCAAAAACAACTCCCGATTCAGAATGACTACTTGGCCGAGGTAATTGACAGTGCCAGGGAGCTTATGTGCTTATGCGAACATTGCTACCTGATTAAAAAAAAAATGGAGGTGAAAATGGAAGGGAAAGTTCAGACTTCCAAAATGGCTTGACTTCACAAGAGTGGAGTTCAGACAGCCGGAAGCATGGAGTGGAAATGCTGGCATCCCTGAATATCGGACTTTCCCTGGTGCCCGATTACACCACTTCCAAAGCAAGGCACAGTGGGTGCTGACGACTGGAGCATGGAAGGCAGATGCTGCTGTCCGATCATGCTCTTTAAATCAGCAAAGGTAGCACAACTATATCGGTGTGAACTGCTTGTGTGATTGCAGCCTGAATTAAGGAAAAACTTGAGGGGAAGCCTCTTTAGTACTAGTTTGAGTGGATCCAAAGATGGCCTTCTGGGAATGCAAGGGAAGCTTTTGCTAGTCAGTTCTTTCTAGCTTGGAAGTTCTTACCCTCCAAGGTTGCTTCTGCCAAGGTTTCAGCTCTATTTTTACAATGCCTGGGGTGGGGGTGGGGAAAGCAGTTGGAAGAGGGGTTTGCAGAAGAGTGACTAGCAGAAGAAGCATTAAAGGTTGCCTTCCTCCTTTAGTTGTAAATTGCCCACTCCCAAGGACCCTTGCCAGAGAGAAGAGGCTGTCATGCTTTGTTATCCAGGTCTGCTTTAAATTTGTCACCTAAGTTTGTCCATTACAGTGATGATGTGAGCTGTTGCTCTGGAGTCCAACAGGCTGGATTTCTCATGCTTCATTTTATAAAGCCTACATTAACAGCTGGGTAGGTTGGAGTTCTTTGGCATCTGACTAAGGGATTATGACCTGTTCTCAAGTGAGTCAATCTAGTGTAATTTATTTCAGGTCTATCAGAAAAGATCAATCAAAGCTCTTTTGAAAGTAAAGTTGTAATCAGCCTGTGTACTTAGATGTCCCTGTTGTTGTACTAATTTTCTTTTTCAGTCTGCAGCTAAGAAGATATATTGGAGTGATCTTTTTGTATGAGTGTTTTACACACCATTAGGTTTTTGAAAGGTTGGCTGTGTTTTATGAACTCTTACAGTTGATGTACACTTCGAAGCAATCCTGCTCTTGTTTTCTGAAAGTCTGAACTTGAGAAGTTGTACTTGAGTTGAAAAGAGTACGGTGGTTGAGTGACTTTTAAAAATAAAGGCAATGAATTAGACAGATTCTATTATGCCTTATATAGTTAATAGCACATATGCACCATTGCTCTTTTGTTGCTTTACTTTTGCTTTAATTCCCAGTTGATCCTCATTGTCTTGGTACCAGTTCTCATGCAGTCCCCTTAAAGTAGGAAATTTTGTCCCCATCAATTGTCACCTTGGATTTAACCTCTCTAAACTGAATTACTAGATAAAACTTCTACAGTGACTCTGGTGGATGGTTTGATCAAGCAAAAACATCTTAATAGAAAGAGGTTTAAATTTTAAAAAAGGGAGGGGAGAAAAAGAAATGCAAGTTCAAATTTTAAAAGAAAATTTTAAATTGAGCATTGTTGCTGATTCTGCAATTAAAATAAAGCTACTTCAGCTGTATTTATATTGCTTTATCATTTTGACCGGCACATTGTCCTATATGTTAAAGCCTGGGATGCTTGGAGCAATTAGACGAGGCTTCAGATATAGTGGCAGAGAATCTTTAATGTTGCTCCACATTTGCTCCTGAGGGATGGTGGGCACATATATCACTAGCAGAGTCTGTGATTAAGAAACTGGAAACATGTTGTGAGATTAAACACCCCTTCCTTGCAGGTTCCTGCCTCAACTGATCTGGTGGTGAAGGTATGTTTGATGGACAGGAGGCTGTCCTGCCCCTGAAGGGAAAAACAGCCAGTTAGCTGTCTGTTGGAGTGCTTCTCCAGCATCCAGTCACCTTTCAGGAGGAAGGTGGAATGTTGGAGGGAAGAGAGCAGGAGGTTCAGTTGAGATCTGCCTCAGAGAGGGTGCAGATAGTTAATACAGGTCAGCCTCAGGGTGAGTGCGGTGAGAAGTAAGTTCTGCCTCAGGGGAGAGAGCAGTGATAGCTCAGGTCTGGCTCAGAAAAAGAGCAGACAGGGAAGGATAGCCTTGCCTGGTAATGTGGCGGAGTGGTTTGGCTCTACCTCTGGGAGTGAATCGAATATCCGATTATTAGGCCTGTCTCTGGTAATCAGTGGACATTGTATCATTTAGTCTGGCTCCTGGGAAAGGGAAGGCTGGTGTGGGTGGACTCTGTGTGAGAGGATCCAACCTAATGGCTAGTCAGTAAAAGCCCAGTTGTGTCTGAAAGTATTAAAGGAAATTCAGACCACGCTCTGAAACCATAACTAGCTTAAATTTCTGTGCCTCAGCCAGTTTTCTCCTCTGTCAGTGCTGCTGTGTTCTTTGAAACTAACCTGTAAATAAATACATCTTCTGTGTTGTTTATATACAAATCTTGCCTCAGTGATCTCCATATTCTACTTGCGCACCACAAAACTTACCTCTGGTCAGCGAACCTGGTAACTGAGGGGAAGGTTTATAGTTTAAAACAAACCTGGTTTGCCAAAATCATAGAAGGCTGTGTGGGTCCCCTGAGTTGGTAGAAAGGGCCTGAAGAGTCCCCCGCCCGGGAGGGGTTTTGGGGAAGAAGTGCCTGATCTTGAGGCCCACTTCCCACCTTTATAGTGAAAATATTGGCTCTGTTATAAGTGCACTACTTGTATAGTTTAACTTGAATTAGATAATTTGTTTCCAAGGATTAGTACTTGATCACACATAAATAGCCAATAATGAGGCTGAACAACTAGGTTTTTCTCATGATAAGCATTCTATATCAAAAGGATTAAGTTTAAAAGAAATAAACAGGTGAAATATTAAGGTAGGCCAAATCTCATGTTAAGAAGGGAGAATGACTCTAGTGCTAGACCTGATTTGTATCATCCTGTGCTATTTATTTATGTACCCAGTACTAGATAAAAGTGAATGGATTTGGCGGTAATCTTTTAACTTTAAATAGCTATAAATATGTACTTGGTGGAATTTCTTTGGTTGTATTATGTTTTATATGTTGGATACTCAGTAACTTTACAGATTTTGCTATTGTCTATTATGCTTTATTGCTTTATGTTACAAAAGGAAAACTTAATAAAATTTATTATATATATAAAAAGAAGGAAGAATAAGATTTCTGTAGTTACTGGAACAGGAAGCAGTTAGCCATGGTATAGGTTATCCCCTTGGTTGCCTCTGGCTAATCTGATACTTGCAGTATGATGATATAAGAAGTGGATTGGGTAAAAGGACCCCCTGTCCCTTGTAACCCTACAGTTCTGTGGTTCTGTGATACTACATGATGAGAACTTTTAAATACAGGATGTTTATTGAAGTGCAGCATATATTATTCAACCTGTCATTTAGTATGGCATTGAGAGCTCCATGATGAAATATTGCCAGTTCACAAAATCAGAGCATAAAGCTCCTACTAATTAACACTCACACTGTGCCTACATTGTGCTAGGTGCTGTATGGACAATGTATTTGGGGCAATGAGTGTTTCATTAGTGCTGGCACTGGATATATTGCAGATTGTTTCTTGTGCACTAAGTGATTGTTCAGCAGCATCTCTACTGTCACTTATTTCCAGATGTGGAATTTCAGACTTGGACTATACCAGTGATAGCTACTGATTTATGTTATGAACAAGACTTCAGTTTTACTGGGATCACTGACCAAAATCCTGGTTTAACTCTGTCCCTTAGTTTTTTGTAGATTTGAAGTAACTATTCCTCAAAATTTGAACTTCTGTTTGAAATTGTGGACTTTTAGGGAAGTGTTTTCATTCTTACTATCTAAAATTGTTTAGCAAAATTAGTTCTTTTTCTTTCAGTCCTGTACATCCTACAGATATTCCTAAGAGTGTATCTATGTATCAACCTACCTTCTTTCTGCCTAGCCTCCATTTTCTCTATCTCCTTCTTTCCATTATTGAAGTTGCCCCTTTAAAAGCAAGCATGCTGAGGAGGTCTCCTGCCTTTGATGCTGCTGTGTACTTGAACCTTTAATAATTAATTTTCTTCCCTATTACTAATACCTGGACTAAAAGGAGAAAAGAATAGTCAGAGTAAATGCTAATAATTGTGCATGTAATGTAATGGAAGTGGTTCATTTACATGCTTATGCAGGCTTCTTCATCTCAGTACTTGAATGTTCCACTACACTTGCATTTACCTTCTTGTAGCTGTGCTTTGATGAAGGTTGGCCACATTATAAATAAGCTGGTTACCATGGTGAAAATCAGAGTCCTTGTCTGTTGTATATAACCTTTCCTATCTTTCTGGACACTGTAGAATGTGTGTGTGCATCTGTGTCTAAACTGTGTCTGTGTGTAGTTAGATAATGTGCTTAATACAGAGTACTTGAATAGAATAGCATATACTTTTTGGATACAATTTTAACTATCAAGTACTGCTTTCCCACCTCTTAACATTGATTTAAAATGTCTTAAAACTGAATGACTGAAAAGAAATATTTGGGGGCTTTTCTTGAAAGATCCTTGTCCCACATTGTTGACTGTGCTGCTGCAAGGTCAACATATCTTCCAACAAAGAATTTGGTCTGGTGCAACAGTGAAAGCTTATGCCTGGCCAGCTGTGGAGCATGGTGGAAACAGCTGATTCATTTTGGCTATCTGCAGATTCCAAGTATTTGGAAGTTTATTTTGTTTTCACTTTAATGGATGGAGAAGGCTCTTCACTGAACTTTATGATACTTTGCTCATTAAGGTTTTAAGGGCATTGTTCTCTGCATTGATGTGTTTATTTAACTTGGCTGATTGTAGTAATTAAATAATTTGAAATTATTTTTATAAAGATAGCATGAATCAGCAAGATCCATCATTTGCTATCTATTGGATTGGGCAGTTTTTGATATCCCTGAATATTTTGTGTTTGCACAATTTGTCAGCTAGCTTTTGATCATAGATAGACCACCTTTTGACTGACTCCCAGATATGTTCTGTTCCCTGTGAATTACAATAAAGAAAAAACAGTACATTTAGTAAGTACTCTAGGTCTCTGAATTAAAATTTCAAACTTCTGGTGCTGGACCAGAATATTTGAAAGTACATGCATTTATGTTATGCTTGTTTTATACAAAATTTGGTAATGCTGGATTTTGTGTGTGTTGTCAGGAACTGGTGTATATACTGAAAGGGGAGGCATGTGTTATAGGCCGCAGTGTAGGTGCAGATATATTTGAGTGACATATTAAAAAGGTAAAGGTTTCCCTTACTCGAAAGCTAGTCGAATCTGACTCTGGGGGGTGGTGCTCATCTCTGTTTCCAAGCTGGAACCAGTGTTGTCCGAAGACGTTTCTGTGCTCATGTGGTTGGCATGACTAAACGCAGAGGTGCACAGAACGATATTACTTAGTGTATGCCATATTAGCGTATGCCATTCAGAAATCCTACATCCTGACTTTAAAAGGCTTGTCTAAACATAAAGGATTTAAGACTCAATGTTCTCAAGCTTTTCTCCATAATTAGGACTCGGTGCTAGTCTAGAGAGTATTTAGAAAAATGAAGTTAATAGATGTTGCTTGTATTGATAGATTCTGCAACCTAGATTTTCCATGACTGTAAGATTAAAGTTATATAGAAACTTCCTGTATTTTTTTTGTAATTTTGAGTTATTTTATGCTGATATGTCTTTAACTGTGTGAAGAAATGAGTTGCCAGCACAGCTAAGCAGAAGGTGGCCAGTATTAAGTCAGAAATAGAAGGCTTATTAGAATTCAGTCTCAAAAAGTATTTTCTGAGTATTGATCCTGCAGCAAATGCCCTCTCTCTGGTAGCAACCAATTCCACTTCCGTTGGAGCTGCATAGAGAAGGCTCTCAGCAAATGATTGGTGGACAGTGACATATTTTGGGATTGGTGTGGTGTAGAACTGGCCACATATAAAGATAGAAGCATATGGTTTATACACCATGCTCTGAAATGATTTCATGCTAAGGATTCCACGGCCCCGGTCACCCAAGGGGATACTGCCCCGCTGAAGGGAGGCAAATTAGAGCTGGAGCAAAAAGATGCATGGTAGCTCGATCAGACGGGTCCCCGAGATGCCGCACAGACGCCCATAGCCAGTGATCACACATGATGTTGAAGCGCATCAAAGGGTTTCACTTTCGCATTCTTGTGCATGCGCAATCTTACGTTTCTTGGCATACTGTAGAGGCTTGGAAAAAACACATCCAGTGCGACGGGATGCATGCGCATGCCGGATGCGCTGGATTAGCTTCACTTCCACGATCCAACGCTCGCCTGCAACTCGCATTTTCCAGTTGCTTCTACCCTTTTGCTGGTACTTTTTAAATCCGCTTCTTTGGGCGAATGGAACGGGTTGGTGACGGCTGCGCTACGCTTCCCAGATGTTGCCATATGATCGCACCCATTTGATGTGCCCTCAACCCATCCGTTCCGCGGGGCAAATCCTCCCGTGTGACCAGGGCCCACAAAGTACAACCTCCAAAGGAATTTATGCCGTAGGTAGTAACCAGTTTGTATATGAATTTAAAGAGGGACTGTTGCTGAACTTAAAATTATCATCCCCCCACCCTTAAAATAACCTTTGGCTGTGTACAAATGCTTCCATCATTTACCCACCTGGAATCATATATATGACTGGAATTTGGGATTGCTGTTGGTCCAGGCATACAGTACCATTTTACTTCTTCCTGTTTTGGGTGGGTTGTTTTTGGTTTTCGGCTATAGTTGTCCCCATGATGGTTGAAATAACCCCTTCCCCCAGGATTTACTACCTTCTACTGCCTGGGAATAAATCTGTTTCTAATTTAAAATGAGGTTTTAATTGACTTTCTAGAGCCTTAAAAGGAAAACTGTAATTTATTTAGTTTCAGATTTCGATGTCATGGCTTAAACTGTTGTTTTAATTAAAAATAATTGTAGTTGAAAATGGATGGCGTGAGTGACCAGAGCAACTGTGTTTCTGGGAACTGCAAGACAGTGGGTATACTGGCTAGCAGCCCTTTGTACACATGCCTTAGAATGTGATTCTTTATATTAACCCAAACTTCTGTGGTTTAGCAGGTACTTAGGGACAGATATCTGAGTAAAAAACACACATATGACAGATTGGTTTCAAGGAATTCATGCTTATAGAAAGCAGAGTTTCCTGTTTTAAAATGTGTCTTTGTCATGTGGGTGTTGGATAGAATTTGCTGCACTATTCTTTAAAATGCATACAAATGGGAAGCTTTTGGCTGCATCAAATGTATGGAACCATATTCAGTGACATCAAAAATGGTAATCTCCTCTATAAGCTAAAACCCAAATGTTGTGCCAACTACCCACCCTGTCTGTACCTAGCATGATGTGAAATGATTCTGTTATTTCTCAAAGGAAGTTTTTAAAACATTTTTTAAAAATATGTTGGATGAAAATAATATGGTGAATTATATCTTCACTAGGAATAAGGCCCATTGTGGAAATAAATACATTGAGCTCTAGAAAGAGGCTCTGGGCGGGTGCCCTGGCTTTGGGCACCCAGCGTCAATTTGCTGTGGTGACCTCAGCAGGGTATAATGACACAGAGTCCTCCGTTTTCTCCAGGGGAACTGATCTCTGTCATCTGAAGAGCAGTTGTAATTCTGAATGATCGTAAACCCTCACCTGGAGATTGGTAGCAATGGTTCCCCAGGAGGAAATGGCTGGTTTGGTGGGTGGAGTTTATGGCATTGTACCTGTCTGAGGTCCCGCTCCTCCTCAAACCCCACCCTCTCCAGGCTCCACCCCTCAAATCTCCAGGAATTTCCCAACCTGGAATTGGCAACCATGTCTTCTTCCCAGCCAACCTTTATCTGCCCCTCTGACTACAGCTTTCCATCTGCAGCCTCTGCCTAGAGAAAGTACAGTCTTTCTCTGCAATGGAACCAAAGCAGCTCACATCATTCTCCTCTCCCCCTTTTGATCTGCACAACAACCCTGTGAGGTAGATTAGGCTGAATGTCTATTAGTGGTCTGAAATCACTCACAAAAAGTCTGTGAATGGTCTGAAATCATCCATAGCAAGAACCTGGGTCTGGTAGACCCTGCTCTGAAGTGCTAACTGCTATGTTACATGGGGGGCCACCTCAGCAGAGTATAATGACACAGAGGCCACCATTTTCTCCAAGGGAACCGATCTCTGAAATCTGGATAGCAGTTGTAATTCTGAGTTATTTCCAGCCCTCACCTGGAGATTGGCAGCAATGGTTCCCCAGGAGGAAAAGTACAATCTTTTCCCACAATGGGACCAAAGCAGCTTACATCATTCTCCTCTCCCCCTTTTGATCTGCACAACAACCCTGTGAGGTATATTAGACTGACAATCCCTTTCCCTTCCCCTCCCCACAACAGACACCCTGTGACATAGGTGGGACTCAGAGAGCTCTCTCAAAAACTGCTCGAGAGAACAGCTCTGAAAGAACTTATGACTGACCCAGGGTCACACCAGCAGCTGCATGTGGAGGAGTGGGGAAATCAAACCCGGTCCTTCCAGATTAGAGTCTGCACTTTTAACCACTACAACAAACTGGCTCCTTCTTAATACAGTACAAAGCAGGAGGGAAAAAAGCAGTATCTCACAGCCAGAGATAGTCATCTTGAGATTTTATCTTGAGATTTGGGGAATCATTTAGTTAAGAATGAGGTGCTGGTTATGACCAACACGTTCACCTAGGCAATGGGCTTTTTCTCCTTTCCTCCGAAAGAGCAGGCTCACAAGTTGTAGATGCCACTAGATCCATGTCTACAGATGGAGGTTCAGATCTTCCCATCTAATGTGTTTTATTCTGCTGATCTATGACTGTAATAAATGATTGACTTTTCCTTGAAGCATGAAGCAGTTTGGTTAATACTACCAGTTGCAGCTATTTCATGCTATGGCCACAGTTATCCATACCCGGATCACATCTGTGTTGAAATACGGCATTCACTGAGCATGGGGCTTCCTTTTGAGATTGGTTGGAAGCAAAATACTGCAGAAAGATTACTTACTGGTTTGAATTATAGTTAGCACACCACCAAACCACTATATAAGCTACTGGTTTACTTGTAGTAGCTTTCTACTTGGTGGTGGAAAATGCTGTAAAGTCACAGCCAAGTTATGACGACCCCATAGGATTTTCAAGGCAAGAGATGTTCAGAGGTGGTTTGCCATTGCCTGCCTTTGAGATCAGGCTACCCTGGACCATCTCAGTCAGGGCAAGAAGTATGTGCTGTCAAGACACAGCCAACTCATGGCATCTCTCTCCATGGAGCATTCCAGGCAAGAGATAAGCAGAGGTGGTTTGCCTTGCCATTTTCTGCATAGTGACCCTGGTTTTCCTTGGTGGTCTCCCATCTAAGTACCGACTGTAGCTAACTCTGCTTGGCTGCCAATCTTTGAATAGTATGGAACCACATCATTAACATCCTCCTCCCTTTCAGGTAAACTCTACTGATGAGAGAGGTCCTGTTCTGATTCCCCTATCTTCTGAATTACAGAATTCTGTCCTTATGTTACTATCTGATGCCTAGTCTTTTGAGTTCTAGGCTATAGTTCTTTCCCCCCCAGGCCTTTTGTTAATGTTTGTTTTGTTTGAAATGCTGTTTGAAATTCATTCAACAATATGAATTCTCTTGGCAGTAGTTTGATTTTTTGGTCGTCCTTGTTTATATTGTTCTGCTTATTTATGTCCCTCTCCTATTACATTCTGTTCCTTGAGCTGACTTTTACTTTGTGATAGGGTTTAACAAAGAGTTGCATTAAAATAATTGTTAACTGCTTGCTTTGCTTATCTGTGTGAAGTTATATTGTTGTTGTTGTTATTATTCATTGTTTTAAATTCTTTTTAATTTTGTATGTTCACTAATTCTGCAGCATTGTGTCAGGATAGGAATACAGGGTGTAAATCATTAAAATAAATAAATGAAATATATGTAAGTGCAGGGGGTAAGCAATTGTTTATGGCTTTTCCACAATTGGTGATGTTCTTCTGTTTTGGAATCAAAAGCCCTGGAGAACTTTACACTCTTCTGATTAGCACCTCCTGGGATCCCCGGCCCGAGGGATGTCCACTTATCCTCAACCAGGGCAAGGGCTTTTTCAGCCCTTGTCCCAACCTGGTGGAACATGCTCCCACCTGAGATCAGGGCCCTGCGGGACTTATTACAGTTCTGCAGGGCCTATAAAGCTGAGCTGTTCCGCCAGGCCTTTGGTTGAGGTGGCAGACGTTCAACCATTCTGCCCCCCCCCCCTTTATGGCCCCTTTCCAGTGCCCTGCTGCTTTCGATAACATTACTTGGGCAGTAGAATTTTTTTAGGGGACCTATATCTACCTTTCATGAGGTGTAGTTTCTTTTTGTTATTGCTTATTGTGCCATCTGCTGTTTTACTGGTTTATTGTTAAACAGATTTTACGTTGTAAGCTGCCCTGAGCCCACTTGTGGGATAGGGCAGGGTATAAATTAATTAAATAATAATGATAATAATAATAATAATAATAATAATAATAATAATAATAATAATAATAATAATAATAATAATAATAATAATAATAATAATAATAGAAGAAGAAGAGATTGGATTTATACCCCACCCTTCACTCAGAGTCTCAGAGCGGTCCTCCCACATTACAGTCCGCGCATTTAACCACTACACCAAACTGGCTTCAGAATTAGAAACTCCAGAATTAGAAAAAATATGTTCTGGTGGTACTGCTCGAGTCAAATTAAATGTGTGTGGTTTCTTTAAAAGTTCACGTTGCAGTCTGTTTTAGGATGTAGAAGGTATGGAACTAGAGTTGCCAACCTCCAGGTAGTGCCTGTAGATCTCCTGCTATTACAGTTGGTCTCCAGATGACCCAGATCAGTACACCTGGGGAAAATGCCTGCTTTGGAAGGTAGGCTCTGGCATTATACCCTGCTGAGGTTCCTCCCCTCCACACACCTCTTCGTCCCCAGACTCCACCTCCAAAATTTCCAGGTATTTCCCAATCCAGAGCTGGCAACCCTGAGTGGAACTGTATATTCCAGCACCGTACCAGCACATGGAAAGGAAAGTGGAAAAGACCCTTTCTTTCTGATACCCTAGCTTTCCATATAGATGCTGTTTTTAGTGTAGGAAAATGTTCAGACAGGACTTTCCCCTTCTTATCTGCATCCTAAAAGTTAGGCTAATTTAAAGATCTTGCCAACTGCTGGATTTTGGTGTGGTAAGATAGAAATCAAGTAACCCAAGAGCCATCATGATATAGTGGTTAAAATATGAGACTAGGATCTGGGAAACCAAGGTTTGAATCCCCAGCCGTGCCCTGGAAGCTTGCTGGGTGACCTTGGGCCAGTCACACACTCTTAACCTAACCTATGTCACAGGGTTGCTATGAGGATAAGATGGACACGTGGAAAATGATATAAGCTGCTTTGGGTTCCCATTGGGGTGAAAGGCAGCATATAAATAAAGTAAATTTAAAAAATCACATCTGCATTAAATTTTTAAAAATTGGGAGTAAATTTTGTTTTTCTTGATATATTGTAAATATATATTGTAAATAATTTTTGATTCATAGGGCTAAGATAGAATATGAATTCTCATAAAAGTAGGATTGTTGACAATTTGTTTTATATCCCTACATTGTTGGCAGTCCTTTTTATATTTCACTTACTCACTCCCCCCGCCCCCGCTTCCTAAATAAGAGAGAAATTGGCTTGGTGTTTTTCTTGCTCTTCATTCTCTCCCATGTAGACAGCTCCTAGATTTTCCCTCTGATTCCTTAAGAAATCCCCCAGTGAAGATGGAATATGTGTTACAATAGAGGTGGTTGTAAGGGCAGCTGACAGATGAAATGTTACAGTGGCATGTATTGTATCCTAAGCAGGGTTGTATATAGACCTCATGATGGGCTGGCTTAGGTATTTACTTAGAAGCATTTCTAGAGGGCAACCTCATTGGGCTAAAAAGCGTGCCTGAACAAGGAGCCTGTTGTTTGTGCTTGGCTTGTCTCACTCACTGGGGGGAAAAAGCGCACAAATGCCTGGCGGTCAGAAAGCTATTCAGTAGGCAGAGAGGTGTCTAGGAGGCCTCGGTCACTCATCAGATGCTGTAAAAACCCTCGCCCTGTTGTAATTCCTGGATGAAAGCAGTACCAGATTAGCCATCTCCTTTTGTCCTGGAAATGCGAAAAAAGCTGTAAGTGGCGTAGATAGCTTCAGGGCTAGATGTGAAAATTATCCAGTTTCCCCTGAAATAAAATTTCCCGTTTTTGTTTTTTAAGCTAGTATTTTGAAACAAGGTCTTGCTTACAAAGTCAGACTATCCATGGATGTTGCAGAAGTCATTAATTTTGAAGCTGCTAATTTAGAGTTGTCAACTGGTGTAGTGGTTGGAATGTTGCACGGGGATCTAGGAGAGATCCAAGTTCAAAACTCCACTTTGCCATGGAAGATTGCTGAGTAACCTTGAGGCAGTCACACACTCTCAGCCTAACCTAACTCACAGGATTGCTGTGAGGATAAAAATGTATAAAATGGAGGACAGCAATGTAAGCTGCTTTGGGCCACCATTAGGGAGAAATGTATACATAACCTGCCCAGTTTTGTTGTTGTTTTCCCACTGTTTAGATCATTTCAGCTTTCAAGATAGCACCAACCTGGATGAGTAAGCTTTTTGTTTTGTTTTTACTTTCTGATCGAATTATATCTCCAAATGTGCCAGATTCCCTTTTACAGAGAGTAGCCTCAAAAAAGTGTACATGACTGCCTCCATGTTGTTCCTGTGCTTTAAATTTCATAAATATTTTTCTCATCTGTATGAATGTTGGTGGAATAAATGGAGATCTTTTTTATCCACATAGAGACTTAAGAAGAAACCAGTTTAGAGAGGCAATGGTACAGAGTTTTCCCTACTCCTTCTGTTCACTCTTTCTCCTAGACATCAGTTTCCTTGGCCAGATTGTATTCATGGAAGAAGAGGGAAGATGAGGGTCTCAGGGTTTTGAACTAGCAATTAGATTCCACAGTGGAAGGTCTGATTGCTTGCCTCCAGACTGTGCTGATTTCTAGAACCTGTAAGATATTTCATGGCCATAAAGTTTGACTTAGGCTTCGATCACATGCAGAATTAGCCACACTACAGGCATGAATGCCAAGCAGATTTTAAGGGCATGATCACACAAGAACATCTGGGAAACGTCCTGCATCTGTGGGCAGCCCATTTTGCTCTGCGCAGAAGCGGAGTAAAAAAACACTAGGGGAAGTCCAGTAGCAAATGGGTTTGCTATGGGCCAGGAATGGACTTTCCCTGTGTGATCACGCCAGCACCCTCTCATGGCATCAGGATGGTCTGATTGGGCCCCCCCATTCCCCCCCCCATTTCAATATGCACATCATCGCACACTGCATAGGGAGCACTCAGTGCAGAGATGAGGATCATCGATTTCCTGTTGAACACTGGAAACACATGGTAACCCCCCCAAAAAAAGATTCACCTGCAGTTTGCATCTGAACACGCAGTGGCGGGCTGTCCCCGCAGCTCCTAGGGGCTGTGATTGCGCAACTGCGGGTCAAATTACCCCGGAGCAAATAGCCTCACTTCCCACCACGTTATCTCACTTGTGTGACCTCCATCTTAGTTTCTCAATGAAACAGAAGCAAAGAAAAAAATTGTATGCTGTTTTGGATATGTATCCAATATCCTGTCTACATGTCATTGGTGATTCTATAGTCCTTGAGCAATTGTAAAATTTGGAGTTGTGGCCAATGCCTGTGTAGCTCATTAATTAAGCATTGTAAATGATTACTTTGCCACTTTTATTGAGGAATCCACAAGTCTTTGGGTACTATTGAATGATATTATCATTTAATGATGATGGTATGTATGACTCCATGTGATCCAGGAATACACCCAAACTCCTAACCTCTCCCGACCTACGATGGGACACCTTTGGTGCCTTCGTTGGAGGTTAGGAGTTCGGGTGTACCCCTGGATCCCTCCCTAACTATGTGTGTTTTATGTGTTTTTAATGTTTCATATCCAGCACATGGTGCTCTTGTTTGTAAGCCGCCCTGAACCCACTTGTGGGGAGGGCGGGGTAGAAATGAAATAATAAATAAATAAATAGTTCCTGTTTGGAACTGAATGGCTGTCAGTTTTATCCATTATGGGAGAATATGGAACCTAACATCATTATTCCTTAATAATGATTAAAGATTTGGTATTGGTCTGCAGATATACACATTTTTTTCCCCTTCTCTTTTGTGCTGTCTCCTTACTTATTTTAAGTCATTGCCATGATTCACATGTAACAACAAGTCATTGCCATGATTCATGTGTAACAACAAGCCATTGCTTGCTATTACAGGTTCAAGTTTGGGGAATCCTTGGGTTCGTATGTCCTTATCCCCGCCTCCGTATGTAGCTATCAAATTTTATGTATTTATTTATTTATGTATTTATTTATTATTAGATTTATACCCTGCCCTTCCACAAGGGCTCAGGGTGGCAAACAAGAGGCCATACATTGCCGACAACACATAGGACAATGACATATAAAATACATAAAAACACTAAAATGAACAAACAATAAAACCATTATAACAGCAGCAAACAAAACAAGTAAACTCAATTAAAACCAGTCAACTCAACACTCTGCCAGCATGTTACCCCTGCCCCCCAATAAGTCCCACCAAGTTATAATCTCATCCCAGGGCCAGGATGCCTCATGGTATCCCACGGTGATGGTCCAATTGTGGTGGCAGCCCCTACTCAAAAGCCTGGCGGAAGAGCTCCGTCTTGCAGGCCCTGTGGAACTGCATAAGGTCCCGCAGGACCCTGATCTCCTCTGGGAGCTCATTCCACCAGGTAGGGGCCGCCACCGAGAAAGCCCTGGCCCTGGTAACAGCATATTTGGCCATCTTGTGGGCTGGAATAACCAGCAGATGTTGTTCCCCGGACCGTAGAGCTCTTGGGGGAACATATGGGGAAAGGTGGTCCCTCAGGTAAGCCGGACCCTGGCCATATAGGGCTTTAAAGGTAAGCACCAGCACTTTGAAGCGGATCCCGTACGCTATTGGCAGCCAGTGCAGAGCCTTAAGCACCGGCTGGATGTGATCCCACCTTGTGAGCTAGAGTCCGATTGGCCGCCCAGCATCAGATAGAGCTGGGTGTCATCTGCATATTGGTGACACCCAAGCCCATTACTCTGGGCAATCTGGGCGAGGGGGCGCATATAGATGTTAAATAACATCGGAAAGAGCACTGCCCCTTGCGGCACCCCGCACTCAAGGGGATGCCTCCGGGACCGCTAACCTCCAATCACCATTACATGCTTCTGCTTTCACAGCAAACCATAGGTTTGTCATTTCATCTATTTCACAAACCATAGCTTGTTCTATGTCCTCCAATAAATTTAGACTCATAGGCCTAGGGTAGAATATGAATGCTCATAAATAAGATAGTTGAAAATATTTTTTACATCTTTGCATTGTTTGCCGTCCTTTTTATGTTTCACTTACCCACTTCTTTCTCTCTCTTTTCTGAACAAGAGAGAAAGCAAACTCTATGTTAGGGATTATTAGGAAAGGGATTGAAAATAAAATGGCTGATATTACAATGCCCCTATAGATATCTATGGTGCAGCCTCTTTGAAATACTGCGTGCAGTTCTGGTCACCGTATCTCAAAAAGACATCGCAGAGCTTGAAAAAGTGCAGCGGAGGGCAACCAAGATGTTTAGGGGATTGGAGCACCTTCCCTATAAGGAAATGTTGAAGAATCTGTGACTTTTCAGTTTAGAAAACAGACAATTAAGGGGAGGGAACATGATAAAAAGTTTATAAAATTATGTATGGGGAGGAGAGAGTTGACAAGGAGAAATTTTTCTTCCTCTCCCACAATGCTAGAACTCAAGGGCATTCAATGGAGCTGATGGGCAATAGATTCAGGATAGACAAAAGGAAATACAGACTGTGATTAAAATGTGGAATTCACTGCCAGAGGTCATAGTGCTGGCCACAGGAATCAACAGCTTTAAGCCATGGTGACTTAGGGGAACCTCCAGATTCAGAGGCACTAAACTTTTGAATCTCAGAGTCAGGAGGCAACATCAGGGGAAGGTCTTGGCCTCTATGTCCTGTTGTTGGCTGTCCAGAGGAACTGGTTGGCCACAGTGTGAGGAAGGATGCTGGAATGGATGGACCATTGGTCTGATCTTGCAGGGCTCTTCTTACGTTCTTCTGTTCTCTGACAAGAAACCATTGTCTGTCATTATGTCTAAATCATGTCTTTTGTGACTGCCACAGCATTACTCATGGATAATGCTACCCATGGTTTTCTTTTAACCTGCATTTGAAACCTACATCAGATCCTGGTTTTGTGAAGATTCAATCATCAGAGTTCTCTAATATATTGTTTGGCTATCCATCTTATCTGCTAAATTCAATCCAGGCCTCTACCAGGAGAAATTTATAGCACATCATTTCTTTTTGGAGAAATTCTGATAATATCACTGTGTTAGCTAGAAGCTTCCATTTCCTTTGGCTGAATTGCGTAATCTTGTATAGCATGAGATGACGATTATCTAGAAACTGTAGTATTCATCCTTTTTTGTTTTGAAATGTTGAGGTATAGAATATTTATTATTTGGTAATGTCCTGTTACACAAAAATTGGCAATTACATTTGGGAGATACAGAAGACATGTTCCTGCTAGTAGAAGGAACATGTATCTAGGATTTTACTTTATGAAACACTGGGAAATTTTAGTTGCAATGTCAGGAAGGTAGTTAAATGGTGATGAATATGAACTGTGGAATTGATATTACTTCTTGTTACCCCTGTGCTTCCTGTATTACATTCTGAAAAACTGCTAACTTAATTTAATCCTCTAGTTTCAGTGCTGGTTGGTGAAAGGTTTTCAGGTTACTCTGAATTTACAGTTGCACCTGGACTGGGTTGTGGCATCTTAAGAACTCTTGGGAGGAGAAACTGTAGTGCCCTCTTTCTTTCTCTTGCTTCTCAGCTTTGTTTTTCTTGCCTCCCCTTCCCCGCTACATATAAATGTAAACTTGGCTCATAAACTCCTCAGGCCAGGAAAGTGCACTTTTTGATTTGATTAGGATACTGTGTAAATGCATAACACTATAAATAAGTAAGTTTAAATAAATAAATCTCCACTTTTCATTGTGGGGTTGCCTGAAGGTATTTGCTGTTCCCCTGGTGCTATAGTAGTGTTGTACTAGGTTCTGGGAGACCCAGTTTCGAATGCGCACTCTGAAATAGAAGCTTGCTGGGTGACCTAGCCTACCTTATAATTGGAGAAGAGCATAATGATGTAAGCTGCTTTGGGTCCTCAATGGGGAGAAAGGGGTATAAATAAAGTAAATAAATCAACTATATAGTTGAAGTTCTAAATAGCTAGGGAAGAGCACAAACTAGGCAGTCTTGAGCTGCACTGTGCCTGGGGGAAAGGCAGAACAGTGCCCTAGGCACCAGGTATTTTCCCTCACTGTTAGGATGTCCTTTTGAGGTTAGTATGCCCTTTGTTAGTTGTCATATCACAACCCTAATGAAATTTCTGTTGAGATACATCACTGCATTTCAATAGTGAACTTGCATTTATCGCAGTATATATAAAAGACTTTGGAGGAATGCTCTATTACCTTCAGTTTTCCTGCCAATTGTATGGTTTGCTATCAAAGTGAATTACACCATAGAATCAGTGGATAGCTCTGCAAGTCCTCAGTGGGAAAAGCATGGTTGGGGTAGAAAAGACAAATGTTGCACAAGCTTCTGGTTTGTGCTGAGTGCATAAAGAGACTTTCTTAAGTTCATTCCAAACAACATAACAGACTTACCCAGCTTGGCTGCTGCCAATTGATTTAGCCTCTGATAATGGCCCAAGCTGTCTCCTGAAAACATATGCAGGAGTTATTAAAACAAATAAACATTTTTATGCTGTGTATACAAGCCATGTTGTACATTTTTCAGTTTTTTCTTATTAAATTATTGCATGCGTTTGTATTTTGTTTGTGCATGTATAGTTTTGTATTGGAGCCTGAACATTTTGATTTTTTTAAATGCAGAAAGATGAAGCATATTTTGAATTTAAACAATTTTATGTTCCTGGTGGTTTTCCTGTGATTTATAGCTGCTAATTCATTGGATATTCTTTTTCTGTAATGTCAGAATAAAGCTTTGAATATATTGATACCTTTAAGAAGACAACTGATAACTCAGAATAGTGATGGAGAAAGAATTTTCAGCTTCTTTTAAAACTGTTTTTGTGACAACATGCCTTTCATCTGTTTAAACTGTATTTTGGAATGTAACATTGGAGGGAATCTGAATGTCATCCAGTCTCAACTCTGTTTTAAGACAGGAATCTTTGTGCCCCCAAAAAGTAGATCATGATTTTACAAAAGAACTAGTAAAGGTTACCATATATACCTGAAGGAGAACAAAGTTTGAGTCCAGTGGCACCTTCAAGACCAACAAAGTTTTTTTCTTGGTATAAACTTTTGTGTGTGCAGAAGTGTGAAGTGTGTGAAGTGTGCTTGCACATGAAAGCTCACACCCGGAATAAAACTTTGTTGGTCTTAAAGGTGTCACTGGACTCAAACTTTGTTCTGTTGCTTCAGCCCCCCCCCCCCCCGAAAATACTAGAAGGGTTTGTAGTTTCCTTTAAAGAAGGATCCTCTTTTAGTAAAGACAAACACTCTGTTGTAAAATAAAAATTAAGGTAGCTTTGTTTCTGCAAATCTCCCCCAGCATTCTGCACTTGTATATATGAGAGGTGTGTGTATGTGACCAGCTATTAGCATGTTAAAATATGTTTTAGTATGGTTATATTAGTAGACACTGTCATATATTGGCAAGAGTTGGAAGATTAAGCATAGTTGAAACACCAACATGGAGAAATGGTAAGATGCTATTTAAACTTATTAGCTGAGGATCTAAGATAACTTTTTTGCATGTCTATTGCTTCTGGGAATTTCAGTGGGATTGTGGAATGTTGCTAACTTGAGCTGAAGCGTTAGCATATCTTTCCTAGGCTCTTGGAAAAGAGAGCCCAAGGCTACAGAGATGGTCTTTCAACACCACTCTGCTGGGTTGTTAAAGGAGTGCAGAAAATTTCTATTGAAGCACTTTTAGTAGCAGAGTTGCAAGTAGGTGGTAGACCGGGATTTGCCCTCATGCTAATTGATCAGTCTTTGCAAAAATTGTTCTTTGGGAATAGCTTGCATAGTATGCCTTTTTTAAACTTTGCAATTTTAAAAAGAAAAATTGGCCAGAGCTAAAGTTTATCTAGTTTCTTATAAATTATGCCTCAGGATGTTCTTGGCAGTCCAGCCCCTTAAAACCCATAATTCTAGCCAGGTTGTAGATATGTTCTCTAAGGGATTTTTATGGATATATTACTCTTATTTATATCGGCTAAAAGCAACAGCCTTATATTGGTTAAAAGCAACTCTTGGCTGACCACATGGCTCAAATTAATAGTTATTCAGGGTACTAGTCAAAAGATTCCCCTAAGATCTGCCATGTAAGAAAGAACTTTTAACTAGAGATGATAAAGACTGAGTCTGAGGCAGCATACATACCACAAAAACTTAAGAAGAGCCCTGCTGGAACAGACCTGTCTCACACAGTGGCCAACCACTTTGTCTGGAGAGACAATAACTAGCTTGGGAGGCCAAGGCCTTCCGCTGATATCGCCTCCTGGCACTGGTATTCGGAGATTTACTAGCTCTGAATGTGGCGGTTCCCTTTAGTCACCATGTCTAGTAGCCACTCCATTAATCTTTCTAATCCATGATTTCTCATGAATCTGTCAAAAGTTCTATGCCTATGACCATCATTACATCTTCTGGCTGTGAATCCCACAGTTTAATTGCTTGGTATGTAAAGAAGCTCCTCAGCTTTGTTGGATGCCCTCAAGTTCTAGTACTTCAGGAGAGGGAGAAAAAGTTCTTTTTGTGAAAGAAAGGCATCATGGGCTCTCACTGAAAGGCATCATGGGCTGTGGGGGGGGTGCAGAGGAAAACCCACATGGGCAGACTGGAGATCCAGCAGTGCAGCACTGGGCAGACGCCCCCATGCCCCAACAGAGGATCGTCTGCACCCCCCCACATGGAAACGCTGATCCTTGCGGCCATCTGGGACAGCATCCCTGGAGCTGCAGGCCGAGTGGAGTGGAGAGTATGAATGTGGATGCAGTGGGTCTCAACTTACCAGTCCCTGAAGTGAAGGGGTTCTGCTTGACTGCTGCAGATGAGGTTGTCCCACCGTGCCTCCACCCTCTCCCCCAGCAGTCTCCTGTTCCCTCCTTTGCATCAGTTGCTTGTGGGCCTCATAACAGTCCTGGACAGGCCAGTTCCAGCCCCCAGGCCTTATGTTTGACAGCCCTGGTTTACACCCTTTTCTAATAAACCCCAACACAGCATTTGCCATAATAACTGCATTATTGCATATTTTCCATTTTTTCAACATTTAGGGCAATGTCAGGTTGTCCATGTGAGAATTCAGCATCCGGAATAACCCTGGAACTGTAGGATATCTTGCCTGTAAACCAAACAAAAAGTTACAGTGTGCTGTATTAGCTTTAAAGTAGCCCTTGATTCTTCTGCTGTAGAGTTTTCACACTATCCCTTCCCCCTTCTTCCTTCCTTCCTGTCTTCCTTCTTTTTCAGATTTCTTATGCTAGGTAACCTGCATCTGGTGGCCTTACAGCTAAAGAGTATGATAGCCTAAATAAATAAATAAAGTTCTGTCTCAGCACTCATCTTAAATGTACACTGTGGTAACTTGACTGCTCAGCATTGCTGATTGGACAGCAATATCATCTATCAGAAATCTATGGAGGGCTGCATATGTTGCTGCAACTGAAACTTTTATCACCACCACTGCAGGAGAAAGACTTTCATTTGGCTGTGCCGGTCCAACAAAGCCTTTTATTTATGTGCTTCCAAGCCCTTAAAAATTCTTTCAGGGTACATCAGTAGGGAGTTAATAGAAACTTTGAAATAGGAAAAATGCCTGTGGGTTAAGCAGAAAACCCAGTTGACTGAGCTGAGCAAAAAGCTTGTACTGTTGTTGATAGGTCATTTGCCAAGGGGGGAACTGAGTGGACTGGTTTCCAGTCTGCCAGTAGTGTTCTACCATTCCATTTTTTTAAAGTAACCTCTTTAATTATAAAGAAGATGCAGACGAGATATTTAATCATTAATACAATCATGAACATTATTTTTGGATGCTACGACAGAAGCAACATTTTCAATCAAGAGATTGATTTGAATACCTTTCTGTGCATGTCTGTGATATGTGCTCTGTTTCAAAGACTAATTTAACTTGGGGTTTGGAAACCTATGTAATTAAGAAGCCCCCCTCCCCAGCCTTTGTCTGCTATGCCAACAACAGAGATGAAATGAAGGGAATCTTAATCTTTTCCCAAACACTCTTCAAGAGAAGCAATTAAAAAAAAAACTTACTTTCTTAAAAGACTAAAATGTCTTAAGCACAAACGTGCTGCTGTACGTCATTTGTGCTAAATGGGATTATAAGGGATTTAATTCTGTGAGAAATTTTACATGTGGATGGAGGCAATGTTTCACATCTCTTTTAGGTTCCCACCTAAGGAATGGAATGTGATATCCTCATTAAATTCCCATCAGATCTCTGCTCACCTAACCTGAATTTTTCACATGCTTTTCAGGGAATGGTGATGGTATTACACCAAGAAAATAAATCTCAATGGAAGATACATCCTTATTCTGGAGAAGCATATGCCACAATTTTCAAATAGAGATACTACAAAGTATTATTGCTGCTTGATAGATGGTTTCAGTGGGACTGTGCCTAGGATGATACATATGTGGCTGTACTCCATGCTGTTAACTGCTTCCTAAATACCATCCCCCCCTCAGATTTTGCTTACCCTGATTTGCTTAATGTTGGTGAGAGAAGGGAGTTGAATGAATTTGTAGGCAGTTAAGACCTCTCCCCCACCCCGTGGCTTTAAAATGGGATGTTTTGGAACCAGGTGACAAAAACTGGAAAAGGGTTTTGTCAGGCATTTATTTTTTAGGAATCCTGGAAAGGCCTTTTTTTTATGGACAGAAATTTATTCTAGGAATACAAACTCCTGTATTACTGTAAAAATGGAATGTGATACAGGATTTTGATTCAGTTCTCAGTGTTTCAGATTCTTCTGAATGTGTGGAGACCATTTGTGCTGGGCATCTTAACTTCAGTATCAGAGCTCTCATCCAGGGAAGAAGACCTGGTGCATAAAACAGACTTCCATGTAAATATCACTTGTTGGATTAGGAATCAGATCCATGGTTATAATTCATGTATACACTCTCAACTTTTATAGGTGCTGTCTACTTATGCTCCCTTTGTTTTCAACTGAACAAACATTTTGATTTGAGCTGGTTTTGTGTAAATATCTTTTTTTACATGGATTTTTGTGTGAGGGCTCAGTTTCATGAAAGCAACGCTTGTAATTTTAGGACTGTTTGAGGCTTTCAATAATTATAGCATTCCTAACACTGTTATTGTGTGCATGCATGCACATGCAGACATGCACACACACATGCTGCCAATTAGCACTTGGGTTTCCATGCAATATTATAAAAATAATTTGCAATCCAAGTGCTTCTTACAGTAAAATCATGTTAAGAGTTCTGAAAAGGGGAATGAGGGATTGAGAATGAAAAATTCTCTCAAGCAGGAACAGACAGTAGATTGCTTAAAAGAATCTGGAATATAGATGAGCTTTGAAATACTTTAAAAAACTTGAGGTGGATTGGTTGGGAAATTCACATGAATATCTGGAAAGAGTGAAGTCCGTGCTGAGAGATCAGACAAGTAAGTATAAGCAGATCTACTCAGAAGTATGTCTTATTCCACTCAATTGGAAACTCCCTTAGGATTGCAGTCTGGGAATGCTAAGGCAGTGGATGGTGTACATATTAGCAATTTTTTAAAAAGCAATGCATTGAAGTTTGACTTAACTGGGTACTGCCTCCTCCACCAATCTTTTCAACATATAATCAGAGGACAAAGAGACAGATCATTTTGGGCAAATTCTTCCTTGAGAACTGGGACTATTACACCATTGAAAAAGTGAAAGCTATGTACTTGTTGGTGAACATCACAAGACAGTTAAGAGCAAGGCCATCAAAATGAAACAAAACTAAAAAAAAAAAGATCAGTTGTATGGATTCAGATTTGTCAAATTGTCCCTGTTTGCAGTTAGAACAGGGGTGTCAAACACGCGGCCCTCAGTAGAACTGGCTGTCTTCTGTTTCTTCTTCCAGTTGTGCTGCTGCTATGTCATCATAGGTTTGCAGCTTACAGCATACGCAAGACTGCAACAGCACAGACATTTTGATGCAATAATTCAGAGCAAGAGGTGTCAGTTATCAGACACTGTTAAATAAACAAAATATTGCAAGAGTGCTAATGTTTTAAGCATGTTTTTATTTTAAATAAAAACCCTTTGTGTTTGTGTCCTTTATAAAGTTTATATCTACATTTTATGACACACATGGCCCGGCCCAACAAAGTCTCATTTATGTCAGATCCAGCCCTCATAATAAATGAGTTCGATAGCCCTGAGTTAGAACATGTGAAAGTTCTGCGTATACATTGTTTTCTTGGGACATAGTGGTAGACACACACTATACAGAAGGAAGTGTTTTGAAAGTTTTTACTGCTGCTGAAGAAGAAAGCTGCTTTTAAACAAAAGCATGGCTTGCCTGTTTCTTACAAGGGGTTGGAACCAATATGTTTTCAGCTGTGCATGTTTCTTCCATATGCATACATATGAAAATATAGTGGCCTTGAAAATAAATCCACAGAAATAACTACCTTACAGAAATGTGTATTAACCAGCCCATTCACATATCAGTATAAGTCATTTTGAAACTGATGGACAGCTTGAAAATGAACCTACACTTTCCCAGGTTATAAGAAACTCTCCTGCTTTATCATCTAGAAAGATTTTTTTTAACTCAGACAAGAGAATGTGTTTAGGCCTACTGTCTAGGAAAGTTTCTCAGCCTGTCTGTATATCTGCCTCTGGCCCACAGATTCTGAATTAATGGGCCTCAGATGTCCTACTCTAATGTAGTATAGGTCATTGAATCCTTACTAGCCCTGATTAATGTTGCCTGTGTGGTGCTTGCAATTTGATTTAATTCAGTTGAGAAAAATTGTTGTTTGCTGGTATGTTATTCTGGTTTTTATAACGGGTTATTGTACCTGAGCAGTGCAGTAGATTCAGTGCAATTTATAGGAAATGTGGATACGAGGAACATATGAAGCTAAAGTAACATTGCGTAAGATCACTGGTCCATTTTGCCTGGTATTCTCTGATGGACTGGTGGCTTTCCAGAGTGTTATGCAGAGGTCTTTCCCAGTCACACTACCTGAAACTTTTCAACAGGAACCTAGGACCCAAAGTGTGTGCTGTACTACTGAGTTACAGTAACAGCCTTTGGTGTAGTGGTTAAGTGCATGGACTCTTATCTGGGAGAACCGGGTTTGATTCCCCACTCCTCCACTCGCACCTGCTGATGTGACCTTGGGTCAGTCACAAGCTCTGGCACAGCTGTTCTCTCAAGGACAGTTTCTGTCAGAAGTTCTCTCAGCCCCACCTACCTCACAGGGTGTCTGTTGTGGGGAGGGGAAGGGAAAGGAATTTGTAAGCCGCTCTGAGACACCTTTGGGCAATGAAGAGCGGGTTATAAATCCAAATTCCTCTTCCTCTTCCTCCTCCTCTTCCTCCTCCTCCTCCTGCTGTATGATAAGATAATGTGGCCATTCCTGGTCAAACTCTTGTTGAGTTCATGCATTCTTCTGTCAAAAAGGTTAATCAGAGTTGTATTTGGTGTTGTTAAATACACAGAGCATTTATGTTATAATGAACATATCATCATCTTGACATGCACTGGACCTTTGCCATTGGCAAAATATTAAAGAAGAAGATATGGTATAAGTGGGGTGACCTTTGCCCTGAGTTTGCATTTTGCTATCTTTGGTTTCATTTTCTTGCTCCCGTACATGCCTGTTGTCTTCTAGTAATGCATATAGTTTAACCAATGCCGTTCTGTCAAGTTCGGCCAATATTTCCCAGTATTTCATCTAGGTTGTAACACTTCTGATTAAGACAGTATCTGAGAACTGATCACTCTTTTTTCCAATTTACATTTTATTTTGATTCTGTGAATTGGGAAGGTTTTGGACGAGGACATTAAAAAAAATCTCAGCTACAGCATATGTATTTTGATTGCAAGCTTTTTAAACAGGGCTTTTTAAAAAAAACAGTGTGTCTGCCACATCCTTGATGTGCTGAGATCCTGATTTTAAATTGTGGGCTCTCAGTAGTGAAGGAATAAATAAAACTCTCAGCTACATGAAAATTGTAAGTGGGTAGGTTGTCACATTGAACATACAATTAGAAATGCAGTTAATGATGGAAGCTTTAAAATGCTTGGCTCTGTATGGAATTTTTCAAAACAGGAGCTTTATTGTTCCAGTTCCTCACACTGCTGCCCTGCTTGGATGCTTTCCTTTGCTGGCTTTTCTTTCTTTCCCTGTTTTTTCCCCTCTTCCCCCTTGTGCTCTCTTTTTGGCCAGGATTTTAACATATATCACAGGCTGGTAGGCTAAGAGCCTGGGACTTCCCCTCACCACACTTGGTGCCTTTGATCTTTTGCTTTGGAGGTAACATCAAAAGGATGGCTGAGAAAGACAGCCAGGCTGTGAAGTTCAACATTCAAGTTAATAGCTTGACTGAAGGTTGTGCTGCATTGCTGGAGCCGGAGTAAACATGGGCAATTCAGCAACATTTCCCTGGAAATTGACCCAAATGTTGTGTATTAAAAAAGAGATTAATTTGCATTTGGATGAATGACAGGTTCTTTTAAAAATTAAAATTCTATCGCGAGCACTATGTGGAATTGCAGGCACGGTATTTAGTGATCAACTTGCCTTATGTAGATATTATACCTCACTACTATGTTCTGATATGAAATGGGTTGGTCGGCACATCAGAGATTTATTCTGCCTCATCAGCATTGTAGTAGCTGTAAGTCAGGAACAGAAGATAATAGGTCCTCTGAACAAATCCAGACTACATTCTAACCAAACATGAAATGAGCTGTCAAAGAATATGCACAGGATCTAGTTCTTTGCATAGTACCCTTTTTCAAAGTAAGTCTAATCAATCAATCAATCATAAGCTTTATTGCATTAGCTCACAGGCTTAGCAATTAACACCAAAAAAAGTTATAATGCAACAATCACAATAAAAACTCTAATATACTCTGCAATTTTATAAGCAATCGTTAAGATCACAACAAAAAAATGAGGTAAAACCGACATTAATTCAAGCAATTCAGTCAGTCAACAAAATACATAGATTTATCTATCAGCTGTATTAGCAGTGGATGGCTTTGGTAAGGCCTTTATAACTCATGTAACAAACTTTGCCATTTGCATCATCCGTTTACTTTTGTTGGCAAGTAATATAGTTAGTCTATCATTCTCTGCTCTTTCTGGATATTGTAATACAATATTCCCAAGATACTTTTCACGTTCTAATGCAAATCTTGGGCAGTAAAAGACGACATGGCCTAGATCCTCAATAGAATCCTGATTGCAAGTACAGATTCGTTCTTTATATGGGATCATGTTGTAATGGCCTTTTACCACCACCAATTGTAAGGTATCCAACTGTGCTTTGGTAAATGCTTTCCCATGCTTGGCATTAAGTAAATTGGTAAGGTAAGATGGAACAGTTAAAGGAGAAGGTGCAAGTTGCTTGTAAAGGGGAGATATTTTCAAAGTACTTAGCAGTGCAGCATGGAGTAAGTCTAAGCTTATTCAGGAGTCTTTGGTGAGATACCTTGTCAAAAGTGTTTTGGAAGTCCAAGTATATGATATCTGCTGCATCACCCTATTCACATGCTTGTTAACCTGCTCAGAGAATGTCAAGAGGCTGGTGAGGCAGGGCTTCACTTTGCGAAAGCCATGTTGATTTTCCCTCAGCAGGCTTTGTTCTTCAGTTTGCTTAATAATTCTGTCTTTAATAACAGTTTTTACTAATTTTCTTGGAACAGATGTTGGGTTAATAGTTCTGTAATTTCCAGTATCCCCTTTGTATCCCTCTTTAAAAAATTGGGGTGACGCTTGCTATTTTCCAGTCATCTGATTTTAGCAAACAAGTTATTTATATATAGATCAACAATTTCATATTTGAATTAAGAGTCTTCAGCTTCCTCTCCTCAGCTTGTATGGTGCTTGGGTGACACCTCTTCCACACCATGCAGAGCTCGGGCTAATCAAACACAGCCCTTCTGCCATTATGTGCAAAAGACATTTTTGGCAAAGTGCTCAAATTTCATCATGTTTCCTTGACTTCTTTTTAAGTGCAGGCCAGCAGAATGCACTAATTATAATCTAGGCACCTTTATTTACATATTTAGATAAGTACTAGAAGCCAAATGTTTGAAGAATAAATTGACTTACTTGCCACAGACAACATAAATCTCCCCCTGCAGTGATTTTTGGGAGACCAGGCATTTGTAGATCTTTCTATTCTGCTGGTAACATCCTGTAAACTATACGCTGTGCCCATGGTGCTTTAACAGGGATAATTTTCAGTAGATTAACAACTACTGGATCACTGCGTATTTTCTACTGAAGTCTGACATTATGTTTATATGAACTGTAAGCTCCTTATTGCACAACAGCAGATTACACTGCTAAGACTTTTTTTTAAGTGAAAGAAGCAATGATGTTGCTGTGCCACCAATGCACATGTTGAATTGAAATATTGTCATGTGGATGCACTAATGTATATTCCTCTATGTGTGACATACAAAGAGACACTCTGCTAGAGCCTTGGTTTCTCTCTCTTTTCCACATCTAGTGACTAGAATACATTTTTCTGTTGGGGATTTATTGTCTAATTATGAAAAAAAATAAAGTGACAAATTAAATTATCTTCATTTGCTGTTACACATATGTAAATATGTATGTTTTCCTACCAACAGAAAAGTGAATAATAAGTGTTCTCTGTGCTTCATGTAAGCAATTGTACCCCCTGCTTGAACCTTGAAAATCTACTGTGGACTCTTATAAAATATAAGATTATAACATGTTATAAGATTGGAGTCTTTGCTTTATGGGCTGTTCAGTAAATACATTGGTGTCTCTTGGATATGCCCTCAGGCACTGAAACCTGAGGCCTGCCCACATCTTGAGTTCTACTTTCCTACTTGCAAAATGCCTCTGGCTAGAAGAGCTGTCGATTTCCCCCTTTCCTCTTGCCTCCTAATAAAAAAGATTTCTTTTTTGCTTTAAGGAAAAAAAAGGATTGAATAGCTGTAATTAAACTCAACCATTTCTTCAGTTTCAGATCATGTTAAAGCTTAAAATATGTAATTGACAAATATTTTAAAGCTATTGGTTTTAGTGTGTTGATCTATTTTAAGTGTGAAACATACAATACCCTTAATACAAATCAAGGTGTATAAATGCAGATACTGGTGAAGCAAGGCCTACCACATTTACCCTGCCACCAGCCTCTTAATGAACCAGGAATGCTCTGCTGCTCTATGTTTGCTATGTACATAGGTTGTTACAGTTGTTAGCAAGTAAGCCCTTGTTGATAAGACCTTGACAGAGTGAAATCATGAAATGGCACTTTAAAATTGGTCATTTGCTTCTTCTCTTGAGGTGTTATGCTGTGTATAGATACACACACATTTATTCTAAGAACAAACAGTGCTTGTGTGCTCAAGAGATGTAGGGAAGATGGCTGAGCTGCCAGGCAGAATGGGTGAACATGCAGGTGAGGAAATTATTTGCAGGATTTACTGCTGCAGCTAAAGGTGTATATAACAGGGTGCTAGGTGTTGTGGAGACACTGAAATGCCACTGCACAAAGGATCTCCTTTTTGGGAAAGGGGGGGAATAAAAGAATTGGTAGACTCATGAGTTAACTATGGAACAGACCAACCTACTGGGTGCCCCACCCATTTAAGGTAAGCTTCTTGCTGTGCCATTTGCACTGCAGCTATTGCTTTGTGGAATGGGTTCCCTTTGGAGACGATGGAAGGGTCCATCTTTAGGTTTTTATGTTTTTGGTTTTAAATAGTGATGTTTTAGTTATCATTTCTAAGCCACCTTGAGGAAAGGTTGGATATCAATAGGGATTCACCTGTCACAGAGGGAAACGGTATATTTTGGAGATGTTTGAAAGGCAGAAGAAGAAAGATACGTCCCAGGAAGGAATAAAAATTCTCCAAGAAGTTCAGACTTGATATGATACTTGGAACAGCAGTAGCAGAGAAGTAGGGGAAATGGAGGATTTAGTTGAAGAAAACAGACATTCTTTTTTCCTTATTCTGGTCAAACGTTCAGGAATGGTAATCATTGATGAAGAATTGGAGAAAAACAAGAAATTAAAATAGAGAAGCAAATAGCCGGGAATTTCCCCCCCCTGAGAATATTAGTACATTTTTATTCTGAGGCATTTTACAGATTTCTACCATAACAACTTGTTTTATGCAGTGCTTTATGTGGCTTTCTGAACAATGTTGGTTCTTGTTTCTAAAATACTAGAGGTGGGAAAAAAGAGATCCCATGCTGCAAGAGGTAGTGTTGCTCAACTTTGATCCAATCAGGTTGCCAACTCCAGGCGGGCAATTCCTGGAGATTTGAGGGATGGAGCCTGGAGAGGGTGAGGTTTGAGGAGGGGTGGCACCTCAGACAGGTACGATGCCATAGACTCCACCCTCCAATCCAGCCATTCCCCGATGGGGAACCATTGTTGCCAATCTCCAGGTGGGGGCTGGAGATCACTCCAAATTACAACTGCTGTCTAGGAGGGAGGGGGAGGAGATGGAAAACTAAAGGTAGGTTGATGGTTGGCTGGGAGGGAGATAGGGTTGTCAACTCCAGGTTGGGAAATTCCTGGAGATTTGAGGGGTCGAACCTGGAGAGGGTGAGTGTTGAGGAGGGGTGGGACCTCAGACAGGTACAATGCCATAGACTCCACCCTCCAAAGCAGCCACTCCCTCCTGGGGAACCACTGTTACCAATCTTGGGGGTGGGCTGGAGATCACTCAAAATCACTACTGCTCTTCAGGTAGCAAAGATCAGTTCCTCTGGAGAAAATGGTGGACTCTGTCATTGTCCCCTGCTGAGATTGCCACAGCAAATTGTCACTGAGTGCCCAAAGCTGGGGCACTCTCCCAGAGCCTCTTTCTAGAGCCCGTTGTATTTATTTCCACAACGGGCCTTATTCCTAGTAATATATAAGATTGTTCTGTGCAACATTATTTGTATGCGTTCATATCGACTTCTGCTTGACACCTCAGACCAGTCTTTTCCTTTCCCCTATCTGTAGCATGGGGTGTTGTGGGGGCCCGGCATCTCCTGGCTCACCTGGAGGATAGAGACAGGCACAGCAGGCTCAGAAAAGAGTGTGGCTGCAGGTGTATGGAGTAACCAATCTTCTACCACCAACACAGGGCTGTGGTTAACTTCACCTATCCCCCATTACTGAGCAACCCCTAATTCTTCCACTGGCAACATTTAAGTATGGTATACCATCAACTTTAATGCTCACTGTAGCATCTGACCCCCCTCCCTCCAGTCTTGTTCTTGGGCCCACTGGAAGCCACTCATTCTCAGGGGCATGCCCCCTACCCCTAATACAGTTGAGGCAATTATCCAGCCACGTCCCATTGAGTGCATGTCTGGCCAGACCCGCCCCACTGGGAGATCTCACTCAGTCCCATTTGGTCCCTGCCCCCACGCTCCTTCTTTGGTGTCCCTATCCTGAGCATCCATGGGGTGGCCATGCCAACATCCCCTGGGCCCACACTGCACCCGCTCATGACCTGTCTTTCTGCCACTTGGGAATAAATTTTGTTACCTACATACAGGCTTCCTTATGAGGGGTACAACAGAATAACGTATGTGAACACTGTCAAAAGCTCTATTTAAGCATTGTTACTACATGGCCTTCTCCCCTTATTTTAGTAACATTTACATGATCTTTTGAATTGTATGATAAATTATGTCCAATATAGTAAGTAGTATTATATAACTGTGGATGTTTCATTCACCTCTGTATTCAGCTTGAGACAAGGGGAGTATATGTAATTGCATGGTGCCAGCTTATGTATTCTGCTTTTGTAGATTGATATAAGTGCTCTCTAACTGCAGAGTTGTCTTGAAATGATGATAAATGTGCAGTGGCAAAAATGCTCTGCTTGTGTTAGATGGCAATGTTTGTTTGGGATAGCAAGCCACAGTGAGGTACTTTTGACACCAACTGAAGCATACAGGACCGTATAAAGATACTTGTACAGAATCACACATTAGCTCAGAAGTATTTCTGTTGTAGTTTTTGTTTCTCTGACTTTCTGACAGTCATTGGTAGTGTATTTGGACCTGCATTGTCATCTTGAAGTCCAGTTAATTTGATGATACTATTTACCAGTTCATTGTTACTTACCAGTTAATTGCTAGTTGACAGCAGAGCCTCTGTAGCCAATCTCATAAGTACAATGTTCTTTTATAATAAACCTGTATTATAACTCCATTTCTGTATTGTGTGTGTACTTGAAGTCATGCATTTGCATTTGTAAGATGATGAAATACAAAGCGTCCTGCCGTATTTCATGCTCCTCAAAACTATAACACCTTAAATAAGAATCTATAGCTAATGTAAGCTTGTGGGTCAGCTATGTAAAACCTGGACTATGCTTAGTAACAAGTGTATCATTTAGGTTATTTAAAGGCTTTTTAAAAGCACACTGGCTCCTTAGAGTACCTTTTTGTTGTAAGCCAGGGGCTTCATGTGTCTGACATATAGATGAAACTTGTGGAACAGTAAAATTGGTAGGAGTGGCTTAGTGGTTGAGATGCCTGTGGTGGTTTTATCTGCTGGGAAGACTGTGGTCAAAGGTTCTCAGAGTCAGTGTGCCAGGCATTCTTTGGTCTGGTTACTAAAGGAGAGCTGTTCATATTGCTTCCTCTTCTCCTCTTCCTGACAGACATGCAAGAATCCTCCTACTTCAGTCCCTAAACAAGTATTTGGCACAGGGAACAAAATGTCCACAGAAAGTAAAATATCAAGGAGGCCAAATTATAATCTTCACTTTCCACTCTCAGTTTTGGCTATGACATATTTCTTTTTAGAGGTATTGGTAGTAGGCTAAGGAAATGAGTGCTGCGAAGAAGAAGGAGGAGGAGGAGGAGATTGGATTTATACCCCACCCTTCACTACCTGAAGGAATCTCAGAGTGGCTTACAATCTCCTTTGCCTTTCCCTCCCCACAGCAGACACCCTGTGAGGTAGGTGGGGCTGAGAGAGCTCTTTCGAGAACTGCTTGTGAGAGAAGAGCTCTGAAAGAACTTTGTAACTGACCCAAGGTCACATTAGTAGCTGCATTTGAGGAGTGGTGAATCAAACGTGATTCTCCCAGATCAGAGTCCACACCCCTAATAACCACTACACCAAACTGGATCTATAATGAAGCCTTAGTAATGTGAGTGTGTGTGTGTGCACACGCACACACAAACGTACATACATACAGGCCATTTCCCCCCAGAAGTATGAATTGTTGCTAGATTTTGGTTCCACATGCCAGCAGATGCTTTTTAAAAAATATTATCCTTTTATAAATGTGTGTTAAAAATGCTGTAAATGTGGTATGTGAAATACTGATTTCAAATTTCCCTTCAGGTCAAGCAACTGCATGTATCAGTGCTAACGATCTTTGTACTCTTGTCTGCTGTGTCATACTAACTGCTAAATACCTTTAAACAAACAGAATTTGTTCTCCTCTGTAGAAATTAAAGTAAACAATATCAAGAACAATGCTGATATCAAATTCTTTCTGGTTTTTAGTACAAATATTATAGGTGTAGAAAAAAAAATCACAAACCTTCCTATTGAGGGTTTTGTTCGGTCACCAAAATTTTATAATCGTTATGTTTCTGAAAGGGTCCCCAAACCTTCCATTTCTTCTGTAAAGATACATAGAATCTAAAACTGAAAGTGTTTGTTTTCCTGACATTGCTGTTTTACACCCCCCCCTTTTGTGGGTTATCATCCTTCCTTTGAGTGGCGTTTTTGTCTGAAAATATTATGAAGGAATTTGGGCTGGTGGTGGCTGGTGGCGATAGTGTAGGTCTCTGCTGAGTGACTTGGATTAGACATTTGTAGTATCCTGTCAAATCACAAGTGTGTTGAGATAGTTAACCATTGTGTGAGGATTTCAGTCTTCATCTTTTACTTTTCTAATGGACAATTGAGATATTCAAGTTTATGGATTGAAAGGAAAATGGGTGCAAGTGGTCTTGCCGGCCTCCCAAGCTAATGCTGTAGAAGAAGCAAATAGAGAGAAGGATTATTGATAGGGGAAACAACTGGTTCTGAATCCTGGGAGGGAATGTTTATTTCTCTCTCTAGGAGGGATTTGGAAAGAGCTGTAATCCTGGGTTAGGAGTAATTTGTTACAGCAAGATGATACTTGAGTGGCAGGAGGTCTCTGGCTGAGGCAGTGAGAGGGTTTTTTTATTATTCAAGGGAGTTGCTGGTCTCCTCGGAAGGTCAGCCTGACATAAATCCCCCTTCTTGCAAGTTCTGTTTCACAACCAGCAAAATTAACCAAAAGGAACTATTGACCTTTTTGCATCATCCTTGGGCATCTGTACCTATGCTCGCTTGTGCGCTCTTTCTCTCTTTCTCTCTGTCTCAATGATTACAGCAAAGAATGTGCACTAGAATGAAAATGCAGTGAAAAGTTTAAGTTTTCTGCTGGGACTTTAAAAACCTTCCCACGTTCTCCTGTGAGACCAGAATGTTTCTGGTTTTAATATTAGCTCAGCAATTTCCAAGCTGTTTTACTGAGATGACATTTTCTCTATTAAAGTATCCTCCTTGTTTTTGTATTTTTTTTTTCAAAAATGAGTTCCTGACCCTGGGGAAGAAAGTTTTGCAAGTTCCTATTGTGTGAGTGTTTGAGGGAGAGAGAGAGAGAGAGAGGGAGATTGTTGGAGCCAAGAGTTTTGAAGTAACCCCTTGTCATAGTAAAGACCCAGTCACAAAGAAAAGCCACACAGGAAGTGGCAAGGAAATTCAGCATGAAATTTTCTGGGTTTACTCAGGAGCATATTACTACAATTTATGTGGCATTGCTACTTATGCAGAAATTGGTAAATGGCTAAAGTTGGCATATTTTTTTCTCATCTCAGCTTTATAAGAAAATAAAATTGTCTTCAGTTAAATGACTTGCAGTAGCAGGACAACAAAAGTCACTGGTTTTAGGCTGTGGAGGCTGTGTTGGGCTGGGCATTGGAGCACCTTAGACTGATATTCATGGGTGACTTCAGTGTCCATGCTGACAATGCAACTTCCTCACAGGCAGTGCACCTGGTGTCATCCATGGCAGTGCTGGGACTCTCCCAACATGTAACAGCCCCCATTCACCGAGCCGATCACACTCTTGATTTGATCTTTGTGGCGGGGATTACAGTGGACCAGATTACTGCAATAGCAATTCCATGGTTGGACTGCCATGCCCTGAAGGCCCGAGTGAATGTGCCGAGTGTTTGGGCGGCGAGCATCTTTTAGCTCACCCACAGAGCCAAATGGACCCTTTGCAGCTTCAGATGGCTCTTTGGGATCCAATGCCCCCTGGCAGCTTGTTGGATGAGCTAGTCGGGGACTGGCATGATCGCCTCTCAATGGCCATCAATGAGATTGCTCCCAGATGCCCTCTGCGCCCTCACACCAGGCTGGCTCCCTGGTACACCCAGGAGCTGAGGCTGATGAAGCGAAGGCTTAGCTAGAGAGATGGTGGCGTTGTGTTCATGGCGAAGCAACAAGAGCATCTTATAGGATGTTTATGAGATCCTATGAGGTGGCAGTCAAAGCTGTGAAGAAGGAGTTCTATGCAGCCATGATTCCGTCTGCAAGCTCTCACCCGGCACAATTGTATAGAATGATTCGGTCTCTAACAGTCCTGCCACAGGGCAGACAAAATACTAGGGAATTGGATATAGGCTGTGAGGCTTTTGCGAGCTATTTTGCAGATAAAGTTTTGTTGCTCCGCCGCAACCTTCCTACCACAGTTGAGACAGTGAGTGAACTCAAGGTTCCATGTACGTCTTCTGGTCCCATTCGGGATTATTTCGATCCACTCAGCCTAGAGGAAGTTGACAGATTGATCTCAACTGTATGCCCAACCACATGCGGCCTTGATCCATGCCCCTCCTGGCTAACTAAAGCTGGCCGTGAGGGGTTTTGAGGGGTTCTCCGGGATATTGTCAGCAAGTCCCTTACTGAGGGGCTGTTCCCGGGGGCTCTCAAGGGAGCAATGGTTCACACTCTCTTGAAAAAAAACATCTGGATCCAGTCGAATTGGCTATCGACCGGTCTCCAATTTGCCTTATTTGGTGGTGGCAATATGGTTGCAGAGCTTTATGGATGACCCTTCCATGTTAGATGTCATGGCCCCCGGCTCATGACACTAGATCCCTTCCAGTCTGGCTTCTGCCCAGGCCATGGGTGGAGACAGCTCTGGTCACCCTCACAGATGACCTCCAGAGGCATCTGGATCGGGGTGGGATGGCGGTGCTGTTGTTGTTGGACCTGTTGGCGGCTTTCGACATGGTTGATCACCAGCCCACCACCTTGCCAACACGGAGATCAAGGGGCTTGACTTGCAGTGGCTTGTCTCCTTTCTCCAAGGTCGGGGACAACAGGTGGCTATTGGGGACCAGGTGTCCCGAAGGCACCCACTAATCTGTGGAGGGCCACAAGGGGCAGTGCGCTCCCCGATGTTATTTAACATCTATATGCGCCCCTTGCCTAGATTGCCTGGAGGCATGGGCTAGGGTGTCACCAATATGTGGATGACACCCCGCTCTATCTGTTGTTGGGTGGTCAGTCTGACTCCACCCTGGAAGACCTGGACCGGGTGTTACAGAACGTGGCTGGATGGCTTAGATTAAGTGGATTGAAATTGAATCTGACGAAGATGGAGGTCCTGCACCTCAATTGGAACGGCTCAGGGGTAGGAATCTCATTACTGGCCTTCGATGGGGGGCCATTGGTGCCAGCGCTGAAGGTCAGGAGTTTGGGAGTGCTCCTGGATGCCTCCTTAACAATGGAAGCCCAGGTAGCAGCCACTGCCAAGGCAGCCTTTTACCACCTTTGGCTGATTAGGCAGTTGGTTCCCTTCCTTGAATGCAATGATCTGGCCTCGGTGATCCACCCAATGGTCACCTTGAGGTTGGACTACTGCAATGCTCTCTATATGGGGCTGCCCTTGGTGCAACTCCGGAAGCTGCAGCTGGTGCAGAATGAGGCGGCCAGGCTTTTGATGGGTCTCTCTATGTGGGACCACATCCAGCCTGTGCTAAAGACACTGCACTGGCTGCCAATAGCATACCAAATTTGCTTCAAGGTGCTGTTTTGACCTTTAAAACCTTTTATGGCCAGGGACCTGCCAACCTGAGGGACCACCTCTCCCTGCATGTTCCACAGAGAGCACTGAGATCAGGATCACAAAACCGCTTGGCCTTCCCTGGTCCGAAGGACGCTAGGTTGGCATCGACCAGGACCAGGGCGTTTTCTTTGGCAGCTCTGACCTGCTGTAACGAGCTCCCTGGTGAGATCAGGGCCCTGCGGGACCTCTCACAGTTCCACGGGGCCGTGAAAACGGAGCTTTTCTGTCAGACATTTTGATAATAGCTGCACTTTATCAGCTAAGCCCTATGCTGACCTAGAACTAGAAGCTACCTAGAATGAACGTGTTCATGAATGCACTTTATTATACTGTATCGCCATTGCTATATTAATGGTTTTATGTTATGTTTTATGTATTTTTACTGTGATATGTATCTTGTTTTATTGGTTTTATGTAAGCCTCCCCGAGCCTGCTTTGGCGGGGAGGGCGGGGTAAAAGTTGAAACAATAAATAAATAAAATTTTACCTGTGATTTTTTTAAAGAATGGAATTGAATATCTGTGTCACGTGAGGCAGGAGTCTCCAACATGGCACCTGTAGGCCTCCATAACATCCATTGATACCTTCCCTGGTGCCCTTACTATGGACCTTGCCACACATGGTTTTTCTCCAGGAAGGTTTCAATAGCCTCAGAATGCCCATTTTTGGTGGTGAGAGGAGATACTCCCCACCCATCAGCTGAAAATCTGATTGGATCTAACACATTTTCCAAGCATTTGCAATTAAAAGTGTTCACATGTTTTTTCCCCAGCTGGTTTTCAATACCATAAGTAAAACTTGCTGGAACAAAAACTTGTAGAACACTTGTGAGGGAGAATCACTGGCCATGCTTCGTGTTCATGTGTGTGTGATCTTGTCATCCTGCTTTCTTAAGTACCCATTTATCCATGGGCCATTACTGGGCTTATGCAAGCATTAGTAATTTGTAATGAAATCTTTCTTGTCCTTAAAAAAAAGAACTTTAAGAAAACGATCTACCCAATAAATTTAGGGGAGAAAATATGGAGTCCATACATTGCATTATTCAACAATAAAGTCTTAAGTCTATTGAGATAGTACAATAAGTGACTCTAATATTGTAGTCGTATGCAAAATTACTCCAGTCTAAGCCCACTGAAGTGAATAGGCTTAGACTGGAATAACTTTGCATAGGAATGCAAGTTAGAATCCTTTCTTATTATATAAAGCAGTAGTGGTCGGCCGGCTTGCCCAAATATGGCTTGCCCAAATAAGGTAAAAATGCACGGCAAAATTGGTTGGCCTCGGGGGCTGCCATTCAACGTCGGGTCCTGGCCATTGGCTGCTGTCCCGTCCCTGCCTGCATGGGCTTCATCCTGCCCACGCAGCCACCAGCCAGCTGCTTGGCCGCGGGGACTGACATTCAGCATCGGACCCTGGCCATTGGCTGCATGGCCTCGGGCCCGCCCACACACCCACAAACCAGTCTCTCTTCCACAGTGTGCCGCCAGCCACCGGGCCCACAGATGATGGAGCCATGATGCTGCCATGGCAGCCCCCAACCACCGCCCGCTGCCTCGCCTGCCAGCCCAAGGATGGCCTCCCTCCCTCGCCGATGCATCCACCGGAATGGTAGAGCACTCGGTCCGACTGCGGCCTGTGCCACCCTGCTGGGCCCACAATTCCAACACGACCTCCCACGCTTGCTGCTCCAACACTGGGCAGCCGCAGCGGGGAGGGGCATCGCTGGCAAACAGAAGGATGGGGCCTTTGCTGGGACTCCAGCTAGCGCCCGTTGCATCCGGACACGCAACGGGCTTTGCGGCTAGTAGAAAAATATATGTGGATTATTTGTTATTACTGAAGGATTTGAGAATACACTTAAAGTTGTGATAGTTTCAAAAACTGTCAGCTTCTCTGTTCTCAGTGCATATTGAAGAGAATATATACCAAAGGAATGATTTCTGGGACAAATGATGGAGTATATCAGTGATACTTATAGCCATATGTGGCTCTTTGCATGCCACCTGTAGCTCTTCTGAGCACTGTTCCAGAATATGGGAAGTTAGGGGCATTGCCTAGAGGGGCTTGTGGTTGGCAGATGGTTCCTACCTTGGAACAGCTGCTTGTCAAGAGACTGGAGGATGGCTTAACTGCAAGACCTCCTGAGCTGTGGGCCATGTGCCATCAATGGAAGTGAAGTGAAGGACATGTTATCTCCAACCACTCCCCCGCCCTTCCCTGCAGTCTCCATGCTTTCATCACAGTGCCTCAAGTCTGACTTTTTCTGACCCCATGGACCACATCATGCCAGGCCCTCCTGTCTTCCACTGTCCTCTGGAGTTTGCTTAATTTCACGTTCGTTGTATCGATAACATTGTCTAACCATCTCATCCTTTGCCGTCCCCTTCTTTTACCTTCAGTCATTCCCAACATCAGGGTCATTTCCAATTAGTGCTCCCTTCTCATTTGGTGGCCAGAGTATTTGAGCTTCAGCTTCAGTATCTGTCCTTCCAGTCAGGGTTGATTTCCTTTAGGATTGACTGATTTGATCTCCTTGCAGTCCAAGGAACTCTGGCTTCTAACATAAGGAAGCATTTTTTTTTTTTAACATCCAACCTAGTAAAGAGGTCTGGAGAATCTGAAAGTGTGCATACCATTTTGTGTTGTAACTCTGATTTTCAAACCCTTTCTGTATCTCCAAGTACACAAGGATAGGCTCAGGAATAGATAATCCTACATTCTCAAAGGTACCCTGGTAATTTAAAAGGTTTTTGTTATATATTTAATATTAATAGTTAATTCTTATATTATTATGTGTGTGTGTTTGGTGGGGTGGAACACAGGGCATGCAGTAGTCATGTGGCTCTTTTGGTTGATGGTAATTGTGAATGTGGCTCTTTATGAGCCATGAAGTCGGTGTCACTGGGATAGATAGATGATGCTGGAAAATTACTGTTTATTGACATCTTTGGTGGAGCCCCGCATTAGAACTGTGCTTGTGCAGGCTGGCTGTGGAACAATTTTTTCCAGACAAAAAGCTATCGAAACGGTGCCCCTCCCCTCCAGAGCTGACATAAGGGCTCTTTGCACCCAAACTATTACATGCTCTGGAGGCAGGTGCCCCCTTCCCTCAGTTCTTTTTTTGTTGCAGCGTGAATAGGAGCATTTTCCAGTGATCTGCGTCCTAACTTCTTTGTTACTGACAATGAGGCTTTTTCCCCTCTTCTTTTTTTCTCTATCTGGGTTCTCTCTCTTTGTCCTCATTGACAACCCTTGTCTCCAGTGAAGATCTTCAGCAGGGTGAGGTGATTCTTGTTGGCCAACCCCATGATTTTCTTGCCCGTACTACCATTTGTGGTGCTCAATAATGGGGATCAAGGCACTTTTCAAAAAATGTACTAAATGCTGGACCAAGATGGCCCACAGTGACAAACACGAGCTCTGCCTCTTGTGTCTGGGAAAATCTTATATTGTAGGTGCTTGTGCTGTCTGCCAGCACTTCACACCCAAGGCATGTTTCAATAGGGCATCCCAACTAAAAGTCATGTTGTGGAAGAAGGCTTTGTTGGCTTTGGTCCCATCTAAATTGATTCCTTGCTTGGAACTTCCCTCCTTGAACCAGTAAACCTTGTCGGTTCTGGCACCAAAGTCTAATTCAAGCCATTCATTTCCAGCAGTCCGAATTACCAAGAAGGTTCCCAGTCCACTTAAAAGAGCAGCATCCATCACACCTGCCTTGGAGTTGAGACGCCCTCAGTCCCCATTACCGACATCCTCGGTTCCAACCTAATCTTATTCAGAACCGCTGGCCAAGAAGCAAAAGAAAACTAAGCATAGAGAGCAGGCTGGCTCAGGTTCCAGACTTGGCAAGCTTCCTTCAGCTTCCCTTAGTGCTCCCATGCACTCCTTCTCATCTTGACTCTCCAGATAGATCTCTTTCTGAACTGGAAGAGCAGCATTTGACTATCCCTGCCTTGAGCCACCAATGGAAGTAAAATGGAGGGCATGGAAGAGCAGCATTTTAGTATCCCTGTGGGTCATTTACTGTGACCCAGACTGATGCCATCAGCTGCCTAGCAGGAGGCCTATCTCCCTCAAGGCTACTCCTTTTATGTGTCTCTCAACATATTTGCAACAGTGGCATGATCACCACTCTCAAGCCTCCTCTATGCTGGGGTCTGGTCATGACCCAGTTGACCCTAGGCGTGCAGGAGCCTGCTCCATATTTTCACTTCTCATGTTTCCATATCATGAGCCAGATGAAGAAATGTCTATGGCATCTTGTAGTCCTGAGAGTGCATCTGAATCTTTCCCGTATGATAGGGTAAGGAATCCAAATCCAGTGTCCCCAAGCAAGGACCTTTGCCTCTACAGTGAACAAATGTTGTGGAGGCCAAGGCATTGGATATCGTTGTCACAACAGACCAAAATATAAAATTTTGATCTGTCTTTACCCAGACTGTCCTGATATAGTGGCTTTTCCTATTTTAGAGGGCCCTGCAAATCTGATGGCCCCAGTTTGGCAAAAAACGGCCTCTACCCCAGCCACTTCCCATAGTGTTGAAAATGTATATGTTAAGCAGGACTCACACAAATTCCTGACTACCCACCCACTGAGGACAAGCAAGTGCACCATAGATCTGGACAACATCCCTCTCCTGGGGACAGGGAGAGCCAATGCTTGGATTCTCTAGGAAGGAAATTCTACTCATCCGAGGCTCTCAACTTCTGAGTCATTAACTATTAAGTTATTATGTGCGGTTATCACCTGTTCCTTTGGGAAAAACTGTCACAGTATTTGGATATCCTTCCTGAAGAGCCTAGGTCTCTAGCAAAGTTGATTCAATTGGAAGCGATCAGACTTTCTAAGCAGGAGATAAATGTGGGCAGACATATGGCTGATGTATTGGCTAGATCTATGGCTTCTGCAGTAGTCTTGAGAAGACATTCCTTGCTACATACAACCATTCTCCCACTGGAGCCATGGTGCAAAGTCAAAGACCTTCCCTTTGAAGGATCAATACTTTATTCTCATACTACCGATAAGTTCCTGTCAATGATTAAGAAAAACCATCAAACCACAAAGTCCCTGTGGGTGTTTTCCTCACCCCCTGCTGCATGGTAGCATTTCATTCCAAGGCAACATGGCTTTGCTACCCCCTTTTATAAGGGCCAGCAAGTACAGGTGTTCTACCCGTATCCTCAGCATTCATACCAGTCTTTCCCATTCCAAAGAAGAAAGAGTATTCAAAGACCCAGGTTGGTGAGTCAACACCCACCGAGGGAGCAGACCCAACAGCTGCAATATTCTGACTATCCATTCCAGTTCTTGAAGAACCCCCCCAGTTTTAGACATAAATTAGTTTATTTTCATAAAACATGGCAGTACGTATGCTCCGATGGTTGGGTTTTAGCAACAGTTTGTGGTGATTATTATTAATATTTTATTGGATTTATACTCTACATCCTAAAACCTAAAGGTGAGGGTACAGAGGGAACACTACCACTAACTTAAGACAAGAATTTTACGTTAGGTTACAGATAAGTAAATCACTCCTGCAATAACAATAATATACTAAAGAATAGAAAAACAGAGTCCAAGCCCCTATCAATAGAATTTAGTTACGCTAAAGTAAGATATTTTGTAATCCAGAATAAATCGATAGTTTCTTCCACTTCTTCTTCACTTTTGATAATTTGGGTGTTGCTGCTCCTTTGTCAGACTCTGAAGTGGAGCTGCTAGAGTCACTTGAATTATTATCTGACTCTTCCTCACTGGGTTCCTCTCCTTCCTCCAGATTTGGATCTTCACATTTATCCATGCCCAATTGCTGCTTCACAAAATTTTTGGCCTTTTGGACAGAGTCAATTTTAATTTTCTTATCATTATATTTGAACACAAGTCCTTCTGGAAAACTCCATCTATAGACTATTTGTTGATTTCACAGGAAAAGAGTTAAGTCTTTATATTGACATCTTCATTTCCTGATCTCAAATGGAATGTCTTTTAAGACTTTAATTTCTTCCTTGTTGACTTTTAATGTTTTTCCTGTTGTAGCTTTTAAAACATTGTCTCTCATTGTCATCTTAGAAAATTTGACATACATGGTTGGAACAGTGGATTAATTTGGAGAATAAGAAGTTATTGGCTCTGGAAGGACATGATAATAAATTTGGATGGCATGCATATTTATGGTATGTAAAAGTAAAAATGGATAAATTTTTTAAACACCACTTTGTAAGACAATCACTGTTCGAGACATGGATGAGATATAGAAAATTCTTCTCAGAAGAAAGACCACTTTGGATTGTACCAGCTGAAGTGATTAACCCTTATTCAAGAAATCAAGGGTTAGACTGGCTACCTTATAAAAATCTCTTAAAATCTGAAGGGAAAAATTTTGTGTTAAAAGATAGATTTGATGTTGAATTTGAATATGATTGGTTGAAGTATAGACAGATTTATGATTTGTTTAAGACCGATAAAAGAGAACATGGTTTCAGAGAAAAGAACATCGAAATTGAAATTGTATGGCTTGAGAAAGACAAAAAAATGATTTCTAAACTGTACAAGGTGTTATTGAAATGGTATACTGAGGATGAAATTGTAAAAGAGCAAATGATAAAGTGGGCTGTAAATGTTAATAATGAGATATTAATGACATCTTGGGAATACTTGTGGAAAAAGTCAATGAAAATTTCAACTTGTGTAAATGTTAAAGAGAATTGTTATAAAATGATGTACAGATGGTATATGACGCCTAAAAAAATTGCTATTATAAATGAAAGTATGTCTAACAAATGTTGGAAATGTAAGAAACATGAGGGGTCTTTTTACCATATGTGGTGGACATGTGACAAAGCAGTAAAATATTGGACTGAGATCCACAATGAGATACAAAAGATTTTGAAATGTACTTTTAAGAAAGACTCACAGATGTTACTGTTAGGTCTTAAAATGGAAGAAATAAATGTAGCCAAGAGAACACTACTATGGTACTTGACTACAGCAGCTAGATTGACGTTTGCTCAATGTTGGAAACAAGATAGAGTACCTGAAACATGGGAATGGATTAAAAAGACGTTGTTTTTGGCTGAAATGGACAAGTTAACAAGAAAGCTAAACAACGAAGAAGATGAAACTTTTTTTAAAGATTGGAAAGACTTTCAAAAATATTTGTTGAAAAACTGGGACATTAAACGTGGTTTGATTTGTTTTGATAGTTATTAAGAAGAAACAGAAAGAGAATTAGACTTTTGAATTGTTACCGTTAGTAAAAGAAATTAAGTTTAGAAGTAATAGTAACAGAATAAGAGAGATATTAATGGGGTTGGAGCAGTGCTGGAAGCCTGGGCTGGAGGGGGAGAAGGGAAAAAAGAAAAAAGGATATGTATTGTTATGATTAAATTGTATGAGCATGTGATATATCCAATAATAAATTGTATTTACAAAAAAAAAAAAAGAAAATTTGACATACATTTCGCTAGGTAGTTTGTTTTTTCTTATAAAGTCAGGGTATGTACGATATGCCAAGTCCATGTCACTCTGGAGATCCTGTGGTTTTAAGTCAAGATTGAAGCTATTGCTCCACTTAACGTTGTTTTTAAATCTTCTCCCTTCTGTTCAGGAACTCCTTGGAAGCATAGAACATGCATAGATTCTTCCAGTTGAAGTTGTAATAGCTGGTTTTTATCTGTATTTTTTCTTTTTTGACTTCTTCCAGTTTTTGCTTAATATCTATAGTCCTTGTTTCAACTTTCTTGACCTTTTATCTGTTTTATTAGCCCTTTTTTCCATGTGGGCGAGTTGATTTTGCACGGAATCCAGCTTGTTGTTGATAGTTGACATCTGCTCCAGCAGACGTTGCAATGCTGCAGCAAGCACATTGGAAAGGTCTGCAGCCACTTCTTGTGTCTGGGAGGGAGTTTGTCACGATGGGGCCCGAGGGCTGGATAAAGGAGGATAGTCCAGGAGAAGAGTCAGAGAGAGTTCCAGAGGTCAGCCAGAATAGTCAACAGAAGTCCAGGCAAACAGGAACCAATTCAGTAAGCAAAGCTGTTGTCAGTTGTACTGGTAGTCAAAGTCCGAGGCAGAGTCAAGGAGCGGAGTCGAGGTTGGGAGCCAGAGGAAGCATCAGTACACAAGCCGAGGCCTGGAGCCAGAGAGTTGATCAGAGATGTGAGTCGAGCAGGAGGTGCAAGCCAGGTGTTCTAATGACAAGTTTGCCAGCACGGTTTGTTCACGGCTGACGACACCCTTAAATACTGTGCTGGCCATTAAACACAGGCTGTTGTGAGGTCCTGGCTTCAACTAGTACTCAGGACTCATAGACCATCATCCACGCACGTGCGCTTCTTTTCGCCTAGCTGCCAGATCTCGGCGCCTGCGGTCTCGCAGCTGGTCCATACATGGGGGCGAGTCGGGTGGTGATTCAGCCACGCTTGGTTGTGCCTGATCTGTTTCAGATGCCCGGTGCCTCGTAGTTGGGAGTTCTCCAGCACTTAGGTTCCCTTAGGACTCTGGCACCCCAGATGGTCTTAAAGGTGCCAAGTCCTCGCTTTCTAGGTTCCCAGGTGCTGGGTCCCGCAGGTGTCTTGGGTGTCAAGTTCTCCCTTTCCGGGCTCCTAGGTGCTGGGTCAGGGGCAGGCATGACAGAGTTGTTGGTACAGTACTTCCTGGAGTGGGTTTCTTTTCTGGTGCTGTTCTGCTCCCTCTCCCAGACATTTTGTTTACAAAGAAGAAAAGTTTTATTTTTAAAGTAAAGTTTATTTGAATTCAACGATTCTTGGCTTAAAATGCAGCTTTCCAGCTCAGAAGGAGTCTCGTACGGTCAGTTCCGTTCTTTCTCTCTTTTCTATAACGCTTAAGAACCTCTCCATTTTGAGGGGGGTGAATCTCCAACACTTCCCTACCCGCCACTCCTTCTTGAATCGATCTAGTAGACTGAGCTTCACTTTTACAGGGGTTTGATTGACTCACTGTTTAGACGATTTCGATTGTTGCCAGAGTTACTTTTGCTTATTTCCTTGTCTGCTCATCTGGAGGTCGGTTCTGGTTGCCATGATGGCTCAGAGACGCCAGGACCTCTTGGGGACAGGCAAGCCTCAATTCCTCAGCCATTGCCTCTGGAGAGGCTTATCCAGGCTCCCCAGGCTGAGAGTCTCCTACAGGGAGTCCGTGGGGGTCTGGAACCAGCCAAGACCCCTCCTCAGCTTGACGTGTCTCCATTGGAGGGTTGATGGGAAACATCAAGGTGCAAGCCGCCAAAAACTGGAAGTCAGTTTGTAGTGATTATGTATTAGAGTATCTTCCTCCCTCCCTGTTGTCCAGCTCTTATGGCTATTGATAACCCTTACCCTGAGCTCCCTCTTCAACTGGATGAGCTCCTCCGAAAAGGGGCAGTAGAAAAAGTCCACACAGGCATACAGTCATATAGATTCCATTCCAGATTTTTTTCATGTAAATAAAAAAGATAGGAAGCTGCAGGCCTATACTTGATCTGAGAGAATTAAACAAGTTCCTAAAGGTTTCATTTTAGAATGATCTCTCTTTTGTCTGTGATTGAGTTTCTTGCTCCTGATTCCTGGTTTGCAGTCCTAGACCTAAAGGATGCCTATTTTCATGTAGCTATTTACCCCTCTCACAGAAAGTGCCCACGCTTTAGCCAAGAATCAGAAATTTCTCAATACTTTGCACTCCCCTTTGTTCGTACTACGATCTCTAAAGTCTCCAGGAAATGCATGGCAGTAATGGTGGTCCCTTTAAAGACCAGAAGCTGTACCATCTTTCCCTTCTTGGATGATTGAATCATCGTGGCACCTTCCCAGGACCTCCTGAGGATTCACATAAGGGTGGTCCTGTCTTCCTGTACCCAGTTAAACTTAGTGGTTAATTGGAAGAAGTCTCAGTTAGAGCCCTCCCGGCACATTCAGTTCATTGGATCCTCCCTTGATTCTGTAAGGACAAAGGCTTTTCTTCCCACAGATAGGGGTAGAGTTATGAAGGCCATAATTCATGCCTTATTGAGAAAGAGATGGCAGTCAGTCAAATGAATACAGCAGTTGCTAGGCTTCATGGCATCAGCCACAGCTGTCAGTCTCCTAGCCAGGCTGCACATGCAGGGTTTGCAGCTTTGGTTTGTCAAAAAATATAATTCAGTTAGACATGCTCCTGTTTTTCAATCTCTAGGGCAGTTTTGAGATCTTTTGCATGGTGGATGCAGGATGCTAACCTTTTTGTTGGGGTCCCCTTTGATTTTTAAGTTCCTCAGATCACTCTCACCACTGATGGTTCACTGTCAGGCTGGGAGTTCATTGTGAGGACTTGTCTCTACAGGGCAGGTGGTCCGCCCTCAGTAGGAGTTTCCATATTAATATCCTTGAATTACTTGTGGTGAAATTTGCATTTACCTCCTGTGTAGATATCCTCAGAGGCAAAAGGGTGCTAGTCCAGATGGTCAATACCTCCACCATGTACTATTTAATTCAGGGGTGTCAAACTGGGTTAATTCAGGGGTGGCCAGAACTGACCTATCCAGGGCTCTTATGCATCCTGTGAGCAACTGATGCAAGGGAGGGAGTGCTGGGGGAAAGTGGGCAGAGCCACGCCATTATGACTTTGGCACAGCAGAACAACTTCACCTGCAGCAGTCAAACATTGTGGGAGCAACCTGTTCCAACAGCAGCCTATGCAGGCGTAGTCCCAATCCCAGTGTGTGTCTGCACAGAAGATGTCAATGAACAACAGTTATAGCAAAGTGCATCTTTCTTTTTAGTGGATCCTTATACTTAAGAGTTTGGAGCCATTGGCTTAAGGTGAGAGGATTATACCATGTTCCTAATTCTATCCAATTTAATTTTTGCATTCCCTAGATGATAAGATTATCATTGTACATTATGATGGAAGGTATTCCATTCCTTAATGTGTGTTCAGAAACTAACATTTTGCAAAGGTTGCATTTGTTTGATCAGGGATGGAATAGTAGTGAGGATTGGCCAAAGATGTGGGTTAGTTACATTACATTCTGTACTTGAGTCCTCCAAGAGCTGAACTGATCCTTATTGAATTTAATACCTATTTAATTTATAACACTCAGGATGAAAGGCGAATACTGTTCTAAATGTGCAAGAGGTTGTTTTTTTCCCTAATATCAGCCTTTGGTACAGCTTAATTTTTGTTGGCATCTCTAGGCTGTAAAAACTGACCAGGATTTAGGTTTTACTGTTTCTTTTAAGTGATCTTCCTGTATCCCCTTGTGTTTAAAATCTGTCTTCAAAACCATATTTTGCTGTACTTGCAGTGCTACTGATTTATGTGGAATTGCTTCAGTTTGCTGTTTTGGGCTTATAATATCTCCTTTCCTGCAAAACTCTAGCTGCATTCCCCCTCTATTTCTACTTTAAAAAATCCTAATTATAGTTTTAAATATTATACATGGCATTAGAACCTAGTTCAGGTTTTATTCCTCTGTTCTTATCAAGTTATCTGAGTTAAATTTCATGTTTAGCACTTGGATATTGGGAATCTCAGAGGTAGGATGGGAGGAGAGTGAGAATTGTGGGAGGATTTTAATTGTTAGCACAGATTATTGGAATTCCTTCTTACTCAAGAATGCAAGACCAGAACTGGAATCCTGGGAGAAAAATGAGATGTGACCCCCTCCCCCTTTTGTAGTCACTTTGCAAGCTGGAGAAACTCCCAGTTTACATTTGTATTTGGGATTGAAAGCGTAGAATTTCCTTCTATTTCATGTAGTAGGAAGGAAAGGATTTACCATTCTCCAGTAATAGGACAATTTTTTAAAAAGCCCTTTTGAATAACTGCATACTGCTGCAGTAGAAAACCTGAGAAGGCAATTACACATTCCCTTCCTAATAAGTGCAGTGTAAGAGCTGTGATGTAACCCTTCTTTTGCCAAAAAGAATCCTCCCTTCTTTAGTTTCCAGCTAATACCTAAAGTATTGTGCACGGATGGTGGGGCAATTACTTGGCAGTTCATTCCATTGTGCGGGAGTTGTCAAGGGGTGGATTGCTGCAACGTAATTCCATAGGACTGCTTTCTCTTTCCCACTCTCACACCATCTGGATTCACTTAGCTTGCTCGGCAGTAGGACTGAGTCTCATTTCCTCCAACCAGTAATGTTATATAGGCAGTGATCCTGGCCTGCCCTAACATAATTGAAAATTATGTGTATTGTAGACTTGCAGCGCTGAAATGTAGACTTGTAAAAATCTGGGGCTCAGGTAGCCTGTGGAGATTGGATTTGGCACACAATGAAGCTTTTATGTAAAATAAGAATTATAAGCCACCACATTAATATTGTGTTATGGCCATGACAATTCTTGGGCTGAGAGACTGTGAGGCAAGCATGAAGCTGCTGAACAAAGCAAATGTTTTCTTCTTTATCTATAGAACTCAATCTTTTTACTGGGTCTGAATTGAAACTGAGGAGGGGGGAATTTCTGGAACACATCCTTCTCTTGTGAATTACACCTCCCTCTTCAGAGATTTTTTGGGAATCCCTTTTTCCAGTGATTTTTTTTGGAGGGAGGAGAGATTTGTATCCCCCTCCCACACACACATTCACGATTGCTTAACTTCCTCATCTTCATGTACTGCCGGTAGTACTATATGGTGAGCATCTTTGCAGATCCAGTTGGCTGTAGCTCAAGGACCTCATTCAAAATAGTCCATCTAAGAAATACGTTGTGGTGCAGTCCGTCAGTTTGGTTCTTGATGACATCACTGAACGAAAACTTCAGACTGCAAACAATGGATTCAGTCTGACCTCACTTCATTTACCCTTAGTGATACCATAATGTAGCCAAATCTGATGACTGGTTGTGATGATTTCAGAGATCTTTTTTTAAAAAAAAAGATTGGGCTCCTTAAAAACTTTTTTCCCCACTGAAAAGTTAGTTTGGACAGTTTTGCACTCAGTTCTGCTGTTTACTAGGAAATGATACATTTGTAAACATCTCATATATTTAACTTTATATGGAAAATTCGTATTGACTGTAATAATACTTTCCTGGGAATAAGCCCCATTAACTAGACCTGAAGCAGGCTCTTGATGCCTGTTTATCCCTATTCTCCATACCTAATATGTATGTGTAGCAACAGTTTGTAATAAATATCAAAATAGATATCATTAATTTTTGATAGGGTTATTTGTCATTCTCAATTGTACTTGGCCTTGTCTGCTGTAGGAAAATTGAGAATTAGAGGAAAGAGAGACACATTTTGACATTACATTTGGGGTGGGGGATTCTGTTAGGATATTGGAATAGAATGGATCTGTGCAGTAATTCAATTTTTAATTTTGTTCGCTCCATTATTTCTATCCAGCTAGGCACATATCAATGTGTATTTTAACATCACACTGTGAGTGAGGAGAACAAAATGCAAGGATGACTGCAAGCAGGAGTCATTTTGTAGAAAAAGAGGTGCAGGATCTTATTAGCATAACTCATTAGCATAACCTATTTGCATATGCCACACCCCCTGATCTAAGAGATCTCTTAGATCCAACCTCTGTCAAACCCTGCCCTGGGCTCCTGCGGGCTTGGGGGAGGGGGGAGAGAGACAAGGCTGAAAGGGGCTTGGATCTCTTAAGATCCAAGCCCCTTTCAGCCTTGCCCTTGGCTCCTGTGGGCTTGGGGGTGGACAAGGCTGGATCTCTTAGATCCAAGCCCCTTTCAGCCTTGCCCTGGGCTCCTGTGGGCTTGGGGGGGGACAAGGCTGGATCTCTTAGATCCAAGCCCCTTTCAGCCTTGCCCTGGGCTCCCTCAGGCTTAGGGGGAGAAGGGAGAGACAAGGCTGAAAGGGGCTTGGATCTCTTAGATCCAAGCCCCTTTTGGCTTTGCAGGAAATGACCCCTGACTGCAAGGTTACTTTTGCTTTCTGTGTTTTCATCTATTTAGATAATTTCAAGAAGCAAGAACATAATTTCTCTGTGGGTTTTTTTGCAGTAATGTATGCTTAGTTATCCAATCAATATACATATATTATTTTGTGGTGGTGTGAAGTATTTTTAGTGATAATATTTAGTGAATCTGAATAACATGTTGCTACATAGTACAACATAGTATATTTAGTAACAAAGTGTATTCTCCTTAAACTAGCATTGCTTCTGATGCTAAGGAACAGAATTTTAGCAACTGTACTTCTCCTAATAAAAACTGAAATACAAGGTGAGAAGTGGGACATGATTGGTGTCTTTCTGGAGATCTACAGAGTCAGACTGCAAATTTAAATGGTTAGTTATTCCCCTTTAGAAACAACACTCTATCCATACAAATTTAGCAGGTCTAAGAGAATATTACAACCTAGCTTCCTCCTTTGCTACTAGGATTGAGTGATGTGGATTTTGTTTTAATGTTCACCCAGTAAAGGTCACTGGTAAAAATCCACTGGGGCTTGTTCTGAAAAGTGACTAGGTAAATTCAGCACATACTTTCCCAGCAGGACCTGCTTCCTGTGTAAATTCTGAATCCTATCTACTGACCTCAGTAACAAGAATAAGACTTGGCAGCTATTGTTAGAGAGAGAGAGAGAGCTGTACCCCATTCCTGTTTGTGCATCATGAACTGGATTGTTTACTGAGTCTCAATTTCACGGCCAGTCCTGGGACTTATGCAAAGTCATTTAAGGCTTGGAGGTTGCTTGGGAGTCACATGGCTGCATGTTCTCAACCAGCTATTTTATTGCTTGTGCTGATGGACATGGAGGAAATGTCTTTGCAATATTAACAGAACTCAACTTGGTTTTGCAAGACTGAAAATTATATCTTTATACCTATAGAAACTGGATATTTTTTAGCCAGTAAAACCATCACGTTTGATCTGCAAGGCAGTCTTGGGGGGGGGGGGAGAGGTTGCGAACCTAAACTGACTTCACTGATTTAAATAAGCCTCATGTGTAAGTGCATAGGGACACATTTCTCTTCAGATCACATAAATCTTTCGCCTTTTACTAGAGACACATTTTTCTGCATAACAATAGCTGTGCTTTTCTCTTCAGAGCAGCACATATTGTTAACCAATGTTGAGGGTGGTAGTGATGTTGATGAAGAGGCTCTTGATATAGATGTTGCAATGGTGTATGTGTGCCTTCCGTTGTAATTTATTTTGTCAATGTCTCCACATTTGCAGCCTGCCTTTCTTTCAGGGAGTTCAGAGCAATGGAGTGTGGATTAGGCTGCAGGGTAGCAGCTCTTTGGAATCACTATTCCCATCCCTTGTGCTTCATAGCTTAGGGTCACCATGTGATTTTTTTACATTTTTAAAAGTATATTTATTCCTATAAGAAGCACGAATGTGACCACAAAGTGTTTCCAGGTACATGTATTTAACAAGTACAAGGTTATTCTATATGTTTTGTGGCCGTAAAGGTGGATTTGCCATCGAGGAGCTGCTTGATAAGCAGGTATAGTCAATCCTGGCTCTTGAGCATATGCTGTACATTCAGAAAGCCCTGGGTATCTTGAGCTAAAAGATCTTGGAGGCAAAGATTGATCAAGAGGTCCTGGGGAGCTGCTGCCAGGCAGAGAAGGCAATAGGGAGCTAGCTAGATGGGCAATGGTCTACCTTGGTACAGAGCAACTTTATACAGTATAGAAAGCGAATGCTTATATTTTAATGCATTTATGTTTTGAAGTGAAGCTGAAATTGAATCCGATGAAGACGGAGGTCCTGTGCCTGAGTCAGAGAGGTCCGAGGGCAGGGATCCCCCTCCCAACCTTCGATGGGGCACCACTCGTGCCAGCACCGGAGGTTAGGAGTCTGGGAGTGCTCCTAGATGCCTCCTTAACATTGGAGGCCCAGATAGCAGTCACTGCCAAGTTGGCCTTTTACCATCTTCAGCTGATCAGGCAGTTGGTTCTCTTCCTTGAACACCATGACCTGTCAACAGTGATCCATGCAATGGTCACCTCGTGATTGGATTATTGTAATGTCCTCTACATGGGGCTGCCCTTGTTGCAAATCCAGAAGCCACAGCTGGTGCAAAACACCACAGCCAGGTTGCTGATGGTAATCCCAATTTGGGAGCACATCCAACCTGTGTTAAAGATGTTGCACTGGCTGCCTATAGCATACCGGGTTCGCTTCAAGGTGCTGGTTCTTACCTTTAAAGCCCTTTTTGGCTAGGGACCTGGATACCTGAGGGACTGCTTTTTCCCATATGTACCCCAGAGGACACTGTGATCTGGGACCCAGAATCAGCTGGCTCTCCCAAGCTTCAAGGAGGCCAGATTGGTGGTAATTAGGGCCAGGGTTTTTTTCAGTGGCGGCTCCATTCTGGTGGAATGATTTCCCAGAAGTAATGTTCCCTCTAAGCTGTGGAGTCTTATGAGCAAAAATTCTACTTTGTGAATTTTAAAATAACATCTCACCACTGCTTCTTAAGTAAGGAGTGATGGCAAATCTAATAACTCATGCTGGATGTTGTGTCAGTTATGAAAATATGTTAGAAGTGTTTTCCTTTTATACCTTATTGTCTGTAGAGCAAATAACTAGGTTTTATCCAGGATTAGTGGTTTTCTTTTGTAATATTATTTGGTATAAGTGAAGTGAGAAACAAGCATATTTACATTCTTGCAATTATATGAATGATGATCCGCACTTAAAAAAACAAACAAGAACAAAACTTTATACTTCTGTCCTTTTCCAGGTCTAATCAGGGTATAGAAAGTTGTTTTCTTTGCCATTGTACTAAATATTATGGAAATGTTTGATACACTGTTTCTATAAAGCACTAGCACAAAATAAGTACTACTTGGTTTCTTTTGTTTATTGGGGTTCCCCCCTTTCACTTTGTTGCATACATTTCAGTTTCACCTCTTTCCCCATGTTGCCTAATATTTGTTTATTATTTTTAGATTTTTTTACTGTCTTTGTTTTCTGAACTCATTTTTCTTTTTTCCCATTTTTGTTTCCTCCATCCAGTACCTCCAGATGAAATGGCCACTGCTTGATGTTCAGGCAGGGAGCCTACAGAGTAGGCAAGCCCTCAAGGATGCTAGGTCTCCATCTCCAGCACATATTGTTGTAAGTAAACTGAGAAGAAATTCTTTTGTTTGGGGGAGTGTGGGAGAGGGAAATGGCATTAAACAGGGTTGCTTATTGATTTTTTTCCTTCTCCAGATAAACATAAAAGTACAAGAATTAGTTGCTCCTAGATATACCCATCGTGTTAATTTTTTTAATTCTGTGGGAGTAGCTACATTATTCTGTTGAAGTAGAAATAAAATGGCATCTTGTGGCACTAACAAATTTACTGTGACATAAACTTTTGTGGAGTAAAACCTGTTTTGCCAACTACGTGAAGTGTGTCTTCAATTGGCAGACTTTATATAATCTGTAACAAATACATATACTAGGGTTGCCATGTCCAGATTGGGAAATTCCTGTAGATTTAGGGGTAGAGCCAGGGGAGGACAGGGTTTGATGAGGAGGGACCTCAACAAAGTATAACGCCATAGAATCCACCCTCCAAAGCAGCCATTTTCTCTAGGTGAACTAGTCTCCATAGTCTAGATATCAGCTGAAATTCCAGGAAATTTCTATTCAGAAAGTTGGCAACTACAACATACATTCAGATATATGTTTACTATTTCACGTATTTGAGGAATTGGGCTCTAGTCTACAAAAACATATGCCACCATAAAGTTGCTAGTTTCAACTGGCCTAAGACTCCACTTAATCATTTGTTTGTGGCATATAGGAAGTGTAAAAAGTAAACTTACCAGAGCTAGTTAGAATTGTTGCAATGTGCCCTAGACTTACAATGATGATTTTAAAAAAAACATTGGAAAACAAGTTGTTCGGACTATAAAGAATTAATATTTTTGTGCTCTTAGAGATACTCCCCGAATGTGGGGGAAGAGCAACAGTATGAAAGAGGGAATGATTAGGTACACACCCTAGCATTTGCATGGAAAATGAATTTAGTCTCATAGTCATTAGGGAATGTTTTACTGCGTAGAGTTAGTGGTGGGATAGGTAAACATTTCTGGACCAATATTAAAAAAAAATATTTGTACTATAAATTTTCTTGCTTCACCTGAGTGTGCTTCAGGTAGCTACAAAGATTACAATATAGCGTCCACCTATACATAATAACAGTTCCTCCAAAAAGTTCAAGAATCATGCTGTTATAAAATTATTGCTGCACCCCATAGTTGTATATATTCTTATCACAGGTTTTTTTAATGAACTCATTTAGTCTAAGGGGCTTGGTTATGAACCATTTGAAGTTAAGCCATTTTTAGTACCATTGATTTTAGATAGAGAGTGCTTAACTCTGTTTAGTTGAAGCCAATGCGATTTAAAGATGCGTAACTTTATTTTGCTTGTCATTTAGCTGAGCTGATGACCTTATTAACCTGTGCAGTAATTCATTTTCTTTTAGTTTACTGGCATCAACAAATTTCCATGTATTTGACTTTTAGAATTAATGTGGCATTACAAACTAATATTCTCCCACTGTTTCTGGAAAGGCTTCTTGTTTCCATCACATCCTCACATGCTGTCTCTGAACTCTGGGAGACCGGGATTGTGTCTCATTAGTGTGATGATCATTTCAGAACTGGCATCATTGGCACCATGTACCAATCTGTAGGGAAAAATAGAACAGTTGGTACAAAACAGCTGAAATCTCTGTTGGCCAGGTCCTTAACATAATGATAACTCACCTTGTTGTCAGCTCCCTTAACAAACGGAGCATTCAGCCCTCCTCTACTACTTCATTTGGGTGGGAAGATGGGAAGGCAAGTTTGAGATAAGCAGGTAGAGATGGCAGGAAACAAATACAGGAGGGCTGAGAGAGGAAACAGGTAACCATTTCCACCATGGAAATATATAGTAAGTTGAGAACAGAGGAAGAAAAGCTCACATTTCTGTGCAGCTTCCCTCTCTTTGATGGGCATTTTGCTAATATTTTTATAGAAATCTAAGGGAGTTATTGCTAGTTGTATGGATGGCCTCCTCACTGCACCACAAGAATCAGAAAATAATACTTTTCCATGAAAGCCTGATACTGTCATTTTTTCCCTTACTTATGGGGCTTTTAAAGGATTGTTTCTCTTTGTTGAATATCAATGGAAATCACTTATACAATAGGAAAGGTGGTTTTTCCTGAAATGAAAGCCCACCTCCAAAAAGAGGTCCTAGGTTGTGTTTGTGATATGATATTTAGATTGCTAAAGACCCTTATAATGTTGGTAATGAAAAGACAGTGGAAACCATTTGAATGAAACAAAGTTCAAATGAATATAAATAAATCTAAAAGCTGTGCAAACTACTAAGCTTTTGAAACTGTTTTATCTTTTTCAAGGTGTTTAATGCCACATAAAAGCTACTATTACTTTTTATTGGTTTGAGTGTATTGATAATGACAGAAATGTAAAGCATAAATTTTAAATGTTTACGGTGGAAGATAGAGCAAGATATAGGTTTTTGTTGTTTCTTTAGATAAAATGGGACCACGGGCTATAGTCTGTATGGGGTTATTCAGTTAGCCTATAATGAGCATTTGCAATAGATGGAAAGATTTTTTTTTTAAAATTGCTTACCTGGAACAAATTGAATATGGGACGCTGAAGCACCACCTTTCCCAGAATATCCTTACCTGCGTTATTCCCTGTCTTGAACACAGTTGTAAAGTGGCCCTATGAAAAATGTCAGTATTGACAAGGAATTTCTTACCTCTTTCAATGAATTTAGGATTGGACTGCAATCTGACAGATGGGCCTGTGTGCTTCCCTACTAAATTTTTCATGGCTTCTGCAGCCGATATTGAAGGATTGTTACTCAGCTTAATTTCTCTTATATTAAAGTAAATTTTGCTTAATGTTTGGAAAGCACCTATTTTCTTGAAATATTTTTTAATTTGGTTACTTGGATTTTTTTTTGATATGTTAGGCTATGAAAAATGTTGGTTGGAGCTTTCATAGGAAGCTTGTAGCCCTGATTTTCTCATCTCATGACACAGCTTTCTCTGTGTGTGTGTATTCACAATGGACTGGATTATGTCTGGCTCAGATACATGTAATAACATGCTGATTTACACAGGAGTGTCATATCTTTGTGCCTTTGCCATTCAAGTCCAATTATGAGAGCATACTGTAATGAGGAATAGCTAACAGTTAACTGCATGTATCCAAAGTACTACATACAGTCTGATCTTAAACATATTTACCAAGAAGTAAGTCTCAGTAAATCTACTGAGACCCATTTCCTATAAAGGAAAGTTCAGGACTGTAGGCATGATCATGATGAATTGTTAAAAATCAATATAACATCAATGTTATACACTTTCTATTTCTGAACATATATAAATAAAAAGGGATTTCTACAAGCAGTAGGCTGAATTTCTCCCAGTCTCATTGGATTTTGAAACCTTAGCAGGGTAAGCCATGGTTATGACTTGGAAGGGGGACCTCCAAAGAAATATAGGGTCACTATACAGAGAGGCAGGCAATGGCAAACCTCTTCTGAATGTCTCTTGCCTTGAAAACCCTTGTGCTCGCTATGAGTCAGCTGTGGCTTGACAGCTCTTTCCACTGCTAGGTTGAATTCACATTTTATAAGCTTAGCAGGGTAGTCCCTGGTTATTACTTGGAAGGGAGACCTTCAAGGAAGTCCCGGGTCATTACACAGAGGCAGGCAATAGCAAATCTCTTCTGAACATCTTTTGCCTTGAAAATTCTTGGGGTCACCATAAGTCAACTGTGACTTGACAACGCTTTCCATCACCAGGGCAAATCTCACTGAGGAGCTTTTCTCTAGAAAGAGGAACATAGGGTGCGGTCACATGCATGAGGTAAACCGGGGGAGAAGAGAGGCTATTCACTCCGGAGTAATTTGACCTGCAGTTACGTGATCACACAGTCCTTTGAAGCTGCGGAGGCAGCCCGCCACTGCGTGATCAGACGCAACCACAGGTGACTCAGGGGCATTTTTTTGCAGTTTGTTTCCGATTCGCTTAACCGGGGAATTGATTAATCACATCTCAGCACTGAGGGCTGCCTATGGAGTGTGCAATGATGCGCATGCTGCGAAGGGGGGAAAAACAATAACACAGAGTCAGGATGGCCTGATCAGACCATCCTGATGCCATGAGAGTGCGCTGGAGCAATCAGACAAGGGAAAGTCCTTCCATGGCCCGTAGCAATCCATTTGCTACTGGACTTTCCCTGGTGTCTTTTTATTCTGCTTCTGCGGTGGAGCAAAAAGGGTTGCTGACGGGTGAGGGGTGCTTCCCAGGTGTTCATGCCCTTTAAATCTGCCTGGCATTCACGCCTGTGGCACTGCTAAATGTGCGTGTGATCACGCCCATTATTCCAGTTGCGGGAAACTCCTTAGTTAGTGTGTGGGAGTTGTAGGATTGATTCTACTTGCTTTTTCATTATTTCATCATAAAGTGGGAATAATTTTATTTCCAGACTATATATTTAAAAAAGATCAGAAATTTTCAATAACGTATTGCAAATTTTGGGATAACATACTGAGAGAATTATTTGGGAAATGTTATCACATTTATCACACAGGAGTTGTAAAATAAATGGGGGTTATTCTGTCTCACAAATAGTGTAGGTAATTTATGTAAAATACACCACATTTAAAGTTTTAGGTCATCTGCTCTTATACATGGGCCCCATGTGTGAGTACAATGCGTATTTTAATATTTGTAATATTTTATTCCTTTATTAAATAAACTGTAGCTTGTCTTATGAGTAAATATTCTGAGTCAAGTTATTTGGCCAAGATCACATATTTAGGGAGTTCAGACCATTCCCAGAATATACTTCTAGTATTTTTGCTATACAAAGACTTGCATTTAAGTTTCTTTGTACCCAGCAAAATGATGTGTTGCCAAAAATAATACTGTTTTGGTATCATACACATCTTACAAAACGGTAGAACTCTTCAGAAATTCCTCTGATTCCTTTTCCTGTAGGCAAGGCTTTTGAAGTCAATGTAAATTTTACCTTGCGGTGGGTTTGTAGTGTACTACTTGTCCTGACATTCTGTTATGTAATAAGCACAGTCATAAACTAGGCTGTATCCCTAGAAATAAAATCAGTGCTGTAGTAACCTAAAATTGTATTATGTTTTTTGGCTCAAGAAGAGAAAGTAGTGCTTTTAAAGTGCAAAAGAGCAAAAGTAACTGATAACAAAGGAATGGATAACCTCACTTATCAGTTTTCAATGTGTATTGTTGCACAGTATTCAAATCTATGAAAGTGAATGTGAACATCAGATCAATGTATCTGTAGCTAGAATTGCCAGCCTAAGGCTGGCAACTGGTGGGAGACATACCCAGCAAGAGGTGTCCCTGGCAGGAGGGTATCCCTCCTGCAGTGTCTCTGGCAGGAGAGTGACATCAAAGCCAGCGTGATCTGGAAGTGATAACCATTGTGTTGCTGAGGATGCTCTAGCATTTCCCCAAAACTCTATGGTTTAAACACTCCCACGTGTCATATCTGGGTTGTGCTGGAAGTGACACCATATTGTTGGGTAATGATCTCCCCCCCCCCAATTTCCTAGCCATTTTTTCCTTGCTGGCCAGTGGTGGGCAGCACTAGTGAGGAGCAGGAGATCTCTCTCCAAAGAGGGAGAATTGACCTCCCTGTCTGAGGTCCTGTCAGATTTAAATCAACATGTGATTAAAAGTTCGCATACAATTTCTGTCATATTTTCCTAAGGAATAAAATGTTTGAATGCTGTAGTTGTCTTTGCATTTGAGAGCCACGCACTCAAATGCACACATGGATATATTCCATATCTGCCAAATCTTTATAGTTACGTATACTGATTTTATGTTGTACTTTACCTGAAGTCTGTGTGGGGATTTTTTGAGGAGGTGGAAGATCTGACCACATGATCTCTACTGAAATTTCCTCTGCCTTGGAAAGCCAAGAAAATTACAAAAACCATACTCATGCCTTGATTTTATGTTGTACTTTACCATCCTTTGTGAAGGGGTGCAGCAAAATATACATCCCCCTCTTGTACTATTGTCTGAGTACGGAATCCCTCCCCCCATTCCAATTCTTTCCTGCACCTGGGAAGGGAGACTCTGAGAATGATCACATCAAAACTGGCTCTAATGGGTTGAGAATCTTTTTGTAAAAGAATAGGATGTGTGTAGTACCTGAAACTGGATTGAAAATTGAATATACAACACCAACGCTGACCTGGAAGCCCTTGGCTAGACTGATCTCATCAGATCTCAGAAGGTAAGCAAGGCTGGCGCTGGTTAGTACTTGGATAGGAGACCACCAGGGAAGTCTAGGGTCACTTGTGCAGAGGCAGGCAATGGCAAACATCCTCTGAATATTTCTTGCCTTGAAAACCCTAAGTCAGCTGTGACTTGATGACACTTTCCACCACCACCACGTACAATACCAGCAAGATGGTAAATGCTGTGGGACTTTCAGTAGAGTTGCCTTGTCTATAGAGTGATCGGATTTCCAAATCAAACTTGCCCTTTATTTCCATTCCCCTAGTCTGAAGACTGTGAAACTATGATAATTGGGCTCCCCATCTCTTCAAACAGAGTGCTGTGGAAACTGAATGTATGATATATGACTAAGCAACCTTAGATATGCACATACTGCACCACATATTTCTTTGTTTACTGGGATCACTTTCATACAGGCTCTTTAACCCACTTTGGCTTCTGAAAGCAAGTAGATTAAAAAATAAAATGCAGCAATAACAACAATAAAAATGCAGCAGCAGCAAAATCACTGGATCAAAACAGGTTTTGGAAACTTACATTACTGTGGGAATCTGTGAAAACTTAAAAAAAAAATTCCTTTTCCTTCAGAAGCCAAAGCAGCTTGAAGAGCCCTTATAGAAGAAACCTTACTTAGGCCCCGGTCATATGGGCCAGAAAACGCGGGGGGGGGGAGGCGTTGCAGTTCGCCCCGGAGCAAAAAAAGACGCGGTAGCCCAATCACATGGGCCACCGGGTTGCCATGCTCCGGCGCTGAGCGCCGATCACACAGTGCTGCTGCAAAAAACAGTGCAGTAGAGCATGCAAGCCGTGCTGTAGCATGTGCCGTTGGGGGGGGTGCTGTTGGTGTCTTGCGTGTGTGCATGCGTCCTTCAGCATTGGTGCGCATCCCATGGAAACTTACAACATCCGGAAACCCCGGGACATGGGCTGGCATCAGAAGCCGTGAGATACTGGCTCCTGCAATCAGACGCCGGCCTTTGCCCCGGGATTTCCGGAAACTAGTACTTCGACCCTAGTAGTTTTTTACCCCTCATTTTCCACGGGTTGGCCACGGGAGTGCTACGCCTCCCAGATGCGCTGGTATGATTGGGCATGGAAAGTCCGCAGGGCTACCGTGCCTTCAGCAAGGCAAATGCTCCATGTGAACAGGGCCTTACTTAATTTATAGCTCGCCTTTCTCTCCAATACTCAAGGCAGATCATACAGGCCCAATTGCTCTCCTGTATCTTTCGTTCTGTGTCTTTTAGTCCGGGGCCAGGGTGGGAAATGACAAGTGATGGGTGAACTTCCCTAGCTTTGCCCAAATTTCTTTCATTGTTTGAGAGCTTTTCTTATGATAATTGGAAAAACTTATGATTATTATAAAAAAAAGCTTAGTCTTTCTGAGTGCCTGCAAGAAAGCTAAAGTGTGTGTGAGAGGGGGAAACATGATCTCTCCTGAAACTTCCTTTGCTTTGGAAAGCCAAGTAAATTACAGACACCATACTCATGCCCGGAGTAGAAATGATGCTCCTGAGTATGCTCACCAGTACCACTTCCAGTTAGAAAAACACCTAGCAGTTCTCTCCTCTCTCCAATTGGCATGTCCTATCCTGCCATGTGACTCTACCACTACTTAAACTTCAGGGCTTTTTATTTTTAAAATGGAATGGGAAATTGGCAGGAAATGCTGGCTAATGGGGGACTGGCTCAGTGGGAGAAAACTTTTGTGAGCAACCCTGAATTCATAAGGATTTAGATGTGACTTGCAATGGGGTGAGGCTTTTGAGTTGGGTGAAAACTTTCTGTAATCACTAGTAATGCCTCCAAATTTCTCTCTGAATAAAGGTGCACAAGCTCATTTGCACTTTTAAAAAATCCTGTTCGCTGAATATTTTGTACATATTTGTTCTTTCATTCATTTTGTATAGAAAGCTATTTGTTGCTCATATCTGTTTACAGGGAAACATTTTGGGATGCTGCTATTTTTTTTTAAAGCACAGAGATAAAGATTTTGGTTTTTTCCCCCTCTTTTGGGCTCCTTCCTCAAAGGTTTCTTGTTTGGAAGCTGCTGCCCAGCTATTCTTCAGTTTCATGCTGCATGTGTATATGTGTCAATTCTTTCTTCCTCCAAAGTTCTTCAAGGCTGCCATATTGGTACACAGGATATATGTTGAAATCAGCTAGAATCCCATGGCACTACAAAGGGAGGGTTTGTGCATGTTTCATTTCATTCCTCACAACGAAGAGTGATGGATAATATAAGACCAGAGGGTTGTATATTAGCATTTATTGCAAAAGGGCAAATTCTGTCATACAGACATTTGGGGTAGTATTATATCCCTCTGTATGGATATTGGATGTGATAATAATTATTGCTTCACATTATTCACAAAGAAACTGTTCTACTAAAAGGTTTTGCCTAAACTAATCCTTGTGTATTGTAAAACACACACATTATTTAAGTACAAGCTAATTAAATACACAGTAGTGTCCCTTGAATATGCAAATTGAGGGCATGTACAGTGGTCAAGGGCAGGGAGAATGTAAAATAAAGTACATGTGAATCTAAAACATTCTATTTTTTAGTAAGTGTCTGCATGAGCAGAAAGGGAAGAACTGTCTTGCTGTTGGTGCCATTTGTGTGGCATGGTTGTTTTCTGAGGAGAATAAATTGCTTTTTTGTTTTGGTACTTCACAATGTAACTACATTTCATTCTGTATTGTGTATCTGACAACATCTTTTCCTTGGTGATAAATTGAACATTTGAAGAGTGTACATGAAGTTAAAAGTTGTGCAGACTGATTGAAGGAAGAGAATTTTAGTTCTCCAGAACAGTATCCCAAAGAGCAAACCATTTCTAGAAAGAAAAATATTTGTTTTCTAACAAGCAGCATCAACAACTGCTTAATAGCAAACATTCTCAGGTAAATGTCTACTTTGTACTGTTATTTTCCCTGTGATTGTTTTCAGGTGTGCACATGTCCACAATATGCATTTGCAGCAGTACCCCAACAATGGCAGTAATTATGCAACACTGTATAATCCACATACCTCTTGTTCTCATGCAGAATTGGACTGGTCAGGTGAACTGACACATGAACTGTAACAAAGAACCTGAGTTGAAAGTATGCCCAGTGCTTCTTCAAAACGTTTGGTGTATGCAGTATGAAAGTGAAGAGTTGGCCCAAATATTTTATCACCAAGCTGTTGTCTCTGAATACAAGCAAACAAACAAGTAAATAGACTTCAAAACCCTTTAAAGGAAGTACAATGAAATAAAAAATACATTTATTTACTTTTTTATTGTGCTTTACTTTGTTCCTTTGGTGGGCACATCATATGTCCTATACAAATGAAATGTAGTAATATTTTATGGAGAGTTCTGGGACCTTTTGAGAGAGAGCAAGAGAGAGAGAGAGAGCAGGAAGGAGGGAGACAGAAGCAGTGACAGCTGATGTCTCAGGTTGTTGTTGTTGTTCAATTGCACAGTAGAGCCCGACCCTTTGTGACCCCAGACCACATCACGCCAGGCCCTCCTGTCTTCTGTCGTGCTCCGGAGTTTGCTTAATTGTCCCAGGTTACTAATTTACTTTTTCAAGATTTATTTTATTTATATCCCACCTTTCTCCTCAATGGGGACCCAAAGTAGCTTACATCTTTCTTTTCTTAGTTTTATCCTTACAACAACCCTGCAAGGTAGCTCTTTTCCTTTTATGATATGGCATTTTTGGCCACAGCCTTAAGCTTGATCACATGGGGGGGGGGCAGGGGAAGCTCACTCCAGTAACAAAAGTTTTTAAATTTTAAGCTGGGTTGCTAAAAGATAGTATGCAGTGACCTGTTGATATATGGGTCCTTACCCTGTAAAACAAAAGAAAGGCTCTGATTAATATTTGTGAGCTCATTCTTCTCAAGTATTGGGGTAATCCATCTCCTCACTGAATTTGGGACATTCGATAACTAGATAACTACCCTGTATTGCAGAAATATCAGCATTCTGAAAAAGGAATGCCTAAAAGGAGCCTATCATTTTGGGGGTTAATACAACATGAGAGTGTAGCAGCCAAATATATATATCTATATCTCTCAATCACAGTATCAAGGAACCATCATGGACTTTAAATATTCTGATAAGGTAACTATGGGTTCAAGTCCATTGTACGCAAGGGAACACACCCTTCTTGCTCATTGATTTGTGCTTCTGAAAGCTAGCATCAACAATGGCTTTTTGACCCTTTGGAATGCAGTTTTCTCACTTTCCATTGAGAATAGTAAAGCTGGAGTAAAGCCTAGGTGTTTCAGTCTCTGACTGACCAGCCTCTTCCATTTACTCTGGTAGGAATCTTCTCCTAGTCTAAAAAGGAGTTTAGATGTATAATTGAAAAGAATCTTAATCCTGAGTCTAAATGTGTCCAGCCAAGCTACTAATTCTAATGAAGGAATTGCAAATTCTCAGCAAATAGCTGTACTGAATACACACTTTGGTAACCATGGCTGCGGTCACACACACTAAATAATCCACTTTCAATCCACTTTCTGACTGGATTTTGCCAGTTCACACAAAAAACCCCAGTTGGAAAGTGCATCGAAAGTGGATTATTTAGTGTGTGTGACCACAGCCCTGGTTATTTTTCTCAGGAATTTTAATAAGTCTTGGATATACCTTCTACTCACACTCCACTGCCATAAAGTATTATTTCATTAATCTTACCCCCAAAAGTCCTTATAGCTGCTATGTAATATTTTGCTCCTTCTGTGTAAAAAAAGTGTCAAGGCATTTAAATACGGTGTTATAGTTCGGAATTGATTTTTCCAGGATAGGTTTTGGGAGAATATCATTCCTTGTTACTTATTCAGTGTTGATATTTGCCATCCTTCGCTCCTTTTTCTTCAGTTGACATCCTCTTGCGAAGACAGCTACTTTTGATTTCTCAGCATATATAGTTAAACCTTCATCAGCACAGTAGGAGCCAAAACTAGCCAACATGCGTTTCAAACCTATTGACGTGTGAGATAATAACCCAGTATCATCAGCATAAATTAGAAATGAAAGATTTTGATTATTAAGGATAGATTTCTGGTGGAACTGCTTTGACAATATCATTGATATATAGATTAAATAAATAAGGGGATAGAAGAGAACCTTGTTGAACACCTTTGAAGTTTGGGATAGAATCTGTTGCCTGGCCTTCAGGGCTACAACTGATTTTCATTTCTGTGCCTTAATATAATGTAGTCAATAGCCATAGCAGGCATCTACTGATCATGGTTTCCTTGAGCTTCTGCCATAGTCTAGTTCTAGCGATACTATTAAATGCTGGCCATAAGTCCATGAAGGCTACATATAGATAATTATTTACTGAAGAAGTATACTTCTCAATCAAATGGGCTAAAACCACCTGGTGATCAACTGCAGAGTATCCTTGGTGGAAGCCACCTTGTTCCTTACTCAGAATTTCTGATTCCTTCATCCATTTTTTCAGTCTTATGCTTAAATAAGCTTCATATAGTTTCCTAATAACTGAGAGGAGGGTAATTGGGCAATAGTTCTGTGGGTTCTGTCTCTTCCCTTTATTCTTGGAAATAGATACCACCAAAGGCATACACCTAGAGTTGTTTATCATGGAGAAAAGAGGGGTCCAAACTTCTGCTCACCACTTTAGGTTTGATTGTAATACATCTATTGGTACTCCTGGTGCCTTTCCCAATTTCCTGTTCTTTATTTGGTATTCAGTGATCTCAACTGACACTGGAGGCCAGTGTTCCAGTTCCCCAGTCTCAATAGAATTTTCCTCTTCTATGTATCTAGCTATGTCCCTGCGATATAAACAGCTGAGAAAAGTAAAGCATTTATCCAGAGAGAGGCAAAAAGGAATAAAAGAAATATTCTTGACATTGTCGTTCACAATACGCCAGAACTGCCTATGTTTTCTATCATGAGTAGCAGATATCAGAGCTCTCCATTTTCTCATTGCCCTTTTCTTATTGGTTACCAGTTGTTTCCAGCTCCCCTTAACCATAAGGAGTTTACACTGAAGAGATCAAAATATACCTTAATCAGACTTAAGATATATTTTGATCTCTTCAATGTAAACTCCTTAAGATAAGCTGTCACTTCATTCTTCCTTTGTTAGTTGGTTAAAGCAAGGTAGCTGGTATACAGATTTACATAAACCCGTGGCTCTTTTTATAGCAGCAACTCCTTTGCATATTAGTTGACACACCCCTAATGCAGCCAATCCTTCAAGAGCTTACAGAGCTCTTCTTACAGGGGCTACTGTAAGCTCTTGGAGGACTGGCTACATTAGGGGGTGTGTCGCCTAATATGCAAAGGAGTTCCTGCTACAAAAAGAGCTCTGCATAAACCTATGATCTGGTTCAAAAGATAAGATGGCACACCAACCACTGAAGTACATTTGTTACACAAGAAGTGGCGTTCTTGTAAGTGGATTATAGAACTAATTTTGTTGTGACATCAATGGGATCCATTTCTTTATTTTTATTCTCTGGTTGATCTGTTCTGCACGTGGAGTTCTGCATGTGGAGTTGGAGATGGTGGCTTAACCATTTATCTATGGTTAAAGTTCGCATAATAAGAAGATGGTCACCCCCAAGGAAGTCACCCACTTTAAAATCACAGATCTTAGCTAACACCTCTTCTGGTACTAGTCAGTAATTGACTGTGCTGGCACCCCTATGAGTAAAAAAAGTAAGTGCTCCTCAGGGTGCACCAGTTTATTTCTATTGACTATCAACAAGTTATGAGAAAGCACCAGCTGGGTTTACCCTTTGATCCCTTGATGCCTTCTTTGATCCCTTCCTGCCCTATTCACAAGGCAGTTACTAATATGGGAAGATTTCCTTGTCAGAGTCAAACATCTCTAGGATCATATTAGATCCATCTGCACCAATACGAGCATTAAAGTCCCCTGTTATTACTAAGTAATCTTTTGGTAACCCTTCTCTTGCTTCTGAGAGGAAATAATCTTGATTATCCCAATTTCTTACTAACTCTGCTTTCCTTAGGACAGGGAGTATATTTAATAAATTCTTAAATTAATTAATTAGATTTTGGGGCCACCCTTCCTTGCGAGCAAGGCTCAGGGCAGCTTACATTAGAACAGGACATACAAGTAATTAAAAGTTAAAAACCAAAAAAATAAATACATAAAAACATAAAGCAACAATACTTCATCAACATAATTTAGTCAATCCAAGATGGTGGAAAAAAGATGGGGACTGCAGAGAATGGAGGGTATGAGAGTGCCAGACTACATACTGTACCATCACTGCCCTCAACCAAATGCCTGGAAGAACATCTCTGCCTTACATGCCCTGCGGAAAGGTAACACATCTTGTAGGGCATGGATGTTCTTTGGCAGAGAGTTTCACCAGGTGGAGGCCAAGGCTGAAAAGGCCCTGGTCCTAGTTGAGGACAGCCGGATCTCTCTTGGGCCGGGGACCACCAGGAGGTTCTTACTTCCTGAGCTATTATCAATAAAAAGGAGACTGTTGGAAGGGCCAAAATCCTCTACAAGTGCTAAGGAGACAGAAGCCACTGTCCTTACCTCCATAATATTCAGGGAGTTTGCAATTAGGCATGCTAACCCTCCACAAAGGCACCCCTTTTTACTATATCTTTCATCACTAACTGAGAAGGTAGTATACTGTGAGGTAGTTTAGGCTGAGAATGTGTGACTGGCCCAAATTCTACCAGTAAGCTTCCAGGGCATGAGTGGAGATTCAAACCTGGGTCTTCCAGATCCTAGTCCATCACTTTAACCACTGTATTACGTTGGCTGGCTGTTATCCCTAGGAATTTTTGTGAAACAGTACATGTATATTTTATTGATTTGTAAATCAGGGTGGAGGGATAAAAATACAAGAATTGACTTCTGCCAAAACAGAGAGTAGAGAACTATATCCATGACATATCTGAGTGTGCTAAAATTACTGTGTCAAAAATTTCCATTACCTTCCATTTTTTCCCTTAAATGTAAGGAATGTAAGGGAAGTGTATGCCATATCTCCTTTATATTTTTGCAAGTCTTATTCCAGTAAAAATAATTTCCACATAAAGCCTTGAATTTTTTAAACATAACTTTTAAGCCATACTTTATTTTTCCCCCAAATCAGATATTCTAATATTTGTTGCAGTTGAGACATAAATTTAACATGGGGGGCTTTTAAAATCAGTTGAGCTGTATCCTGTCTTATGGCTTTTGTACAGACAGGCCAATAAATCCCAAACATAGCATTTTGGGGGGTAAAGGGAACCCTCCTGCCTTTTTCGCTAGTCAATAAGCTATTGGGATCTAACCAGTTTATTAAACAAATATGCTAAATCAGATCACGCTCTGTTTAGAACACTGGACCATTTTCTGAATCTAATTTTTTACAGAAAACCAAATCACTGGCGCTGATTGTAATACCCTCTCTAACTAATTGCAATGCCCCCATCTGGCTAAATGCAACACTCCATGCCTTCACTGTTGCCTTGAGCTCCATCTTCCTTCAGTCTCCTAGTAGTGGTTCTTCTTGAGGAATTACTCAATGACTCTGGATAAACGCAACCTTGGAAGACCACGGGACAGAGGCATGGTTTAAGCATAACAACAAATCATTGCTTGGTGCTATGTGAACTATCTTGTGGGATCCTGAAGTTTGCTTGCTTCCCCTTTCTTCTCCGTCTATCTTTCACACAGCTAATGAGCTATTTCTGCTTTCACTAGGTAGTGACTTAGTCCTGCTTTGACATATGCAGTAAAAAAAAAGTTTCCTGATTTGAATATAATGGCAAAATATGTTTTGTTTCAAAAATGGAAAAAATTCATAAGCTAGCTATTCACAGGAAGATAAGGACAGCCTAATGTTACCTAGTGCTTATTTATATAAAGGCAAACCATGGTTTTTCCTGAAACCAACTCATTTGAATGGTATTTGGTTTCACGTATGGTTGGAACTTTATCTTGGACATTCCCTAATCCGGGGTTCACCACTCATTCCAAAGAATTCTGTGTAAGGTAAGAAATCAAACGTTCATTATCTGTGGAACAGTCTTAGTGTGGTGTGTGGTTCTGTAGTGTTATAAAGAGCTCACACACTTCAAAAATTACCAGCATACCACTGAATAAGGAGTTTAAGCAGGGTTCAAGACATGCTTGACTATTAAAAACACTAGGAAATGAATTATTACAGTAGCTTAATGTCCAACAACATGCAGATTTAGATCAAGAGGCCAGTACATGAGCTGATAAAATCAGCAGCCAGAACTTTTAGATCATTTGTTAATTGTTACATAGTAGAGTAAGGCAGCTGGGTTTTTAAAGAAAAACAAATATAAAGTAATTGTATCTATCACTTGCAGGTTGACAAGTTTCAGGGTATTTTGCAGTGAATAGACACTGGTATGTAAAGTCCAGTGAAAAGACAAACCAAGTACAGCTGTTGAATGTGTGTTTCCTACCATCTGTTGAGAGTTCACGTCTTCGATCATATTACAGTGTTGTTGAGTGTAATTGCATTGCCTTAGAAGGTATGGCCTTGAGCATTCCAGAACCTTGGCATTTTGGTAATCTTCATTCATATCCTAAGAGTGAAAGTTGCTAATGGAAACAGCTTGAATGAGACACTGTGCACAAACTTTTCAGTAGTCTAGCTAGAATTTGTCTAGTTATAGCTATCATATGTTCTGAACATACTGTTTCTTTTTAAAGTATGGTTGCTAAAATTCAAATTCATGTCAGAACAGCTCTGACAGGGTATAACTTAGTGGTAAGATTGTACAGCAAGAACTGCAGGTGGGTTTAATGCAAACTTTTATGCTGCTGGGCCTTTTTGACCAAAGACGTTCTAATAAGAAGGTAGCACAGAATTAAAACAGTGTTTCAGGGCACCCAAGTTCCTGCACAACAGCTTCTCATTCATCTGAAAGCAAGGAGAATATATATTATCTTAATTTAAGCATGTGAATTACTCATTGAAATGAATGGGTATTTTGATGTCCACTGAGGTTCAGTAGAGTGCAGAAGGAATTCTAGATTGGGATACTGGTTGTTGCATTATAAATAATTCCCATTTGTATGGTGTACTCTAAATGTGTCATAGAGAGAGGAACTCATTCATATGCTCGAGAAGCCTAATTTATATGTCCTATGACAAGATCTAACTCAAACATTTTAGCAGGCAACCAGACATACCTTTAAAAACGTAGTCACGGATCATGAGATTTCTTATCACTGTTGTTTCCTGCTGGGATCAAAGGAGGACCTGTGATAGAAAAGGGTCTTAAAATTCTGCAGATAAATTACAAAACCAGGTATGTTTCCATGAACTGACTTAATTTGCAAGTTCATTGCTAGTTGAATTTTCTTCTTTGCAAAAGGGGGAGATTAAACAAAGATTCTTAAAATACTGGGGGACACTGGGAAATCCTGGATCCTTAATTTAGTGGCAGAAAAAAAAAACACTCAAGGGAGACCTTGTACCCTTGTTTTTGCAAAGTGGTTGGTGAATATTATTCATATATTTCACAGGATTTTCATGATTGTTTTCATTTTTTAAAAGCTGTTGGTATTGTATTCTGCAATATCTGAATTCATTAGTAATAGCATGTCTTTTAGAGCAAATATCCAGCTGGTGATCTACCAGCTGCACTGGCTCCAGATTGAAGACTGGATCAAGTTCAAGGTTTTGGTGTTGACCTATAAAGCCCTAAATGGTCTGGGACCAACATACCTTCAGGACCACTTTTCCTGGTATGTCTCCCAAAGAGTGTTATTCTCTAGTGATCAAAATCTGCTGGTGGTCCCTGGCCCAAAGTGTGTCCCGCTGTCCTCAACCAGAGCCAGGGCCTTTTTGGTCCTGGTGCCAGCCTCGTGGAACACTCTTCCAGGAGAGATCAGGACTCTGTGGGGACCCATTACAGTTCTGCAGGGCCTGAAGAACAGAATTGCTCTGCTGGTCTTATGGTTGAGGGCAGTGATGGGCTCCTTCCTGATGGGTTTCATCTGTGATTGGCTTCCCCCTCCTTCTCTCTCTTCTCCACTTCCCTTCTCATCAGACAATTATATATTGCTCCTCCATAAGATTTTATGCCATCTTTTAGCTACATTGGATGCATATTATGTATTTTATTGTATTTATTGTAATAAGACAGAGGTCCTGTATCTGAGTTGTGGGGGCCTGCGACTGAGAATCCAGCTCCCAATGCTTTGCAGGGCATTGTTGACCCCATTGCCCAGGGGCATTGTTGACCCCAGCTCCGAGGGTGAGGAGCCTTGGTGTGATATTGGATGACTCACTTTCAATGGAGGCCCTGGTCACCACTGTTGCCAGGTCAGCCTTTTATCATCTCTGGCTGATCAGGCAACTGGTTCTCTATCTCACTTCCTGGGACTTTGCTACAGTGATCCGTGCAATGGTCAATTCCAGCCTAGATTACTGTAACTCACTGTACATGGGGCTGCCCTTGAACCTGACCTGGAAACTGCAGCTAGTGCAGAATGTGCCAGCTCACTTGCTGATGGAGATGTCTGTTTGGGTGTGCATTCAGCCAGTGCTCTGCCAATTGCACTGGCTGCCAATAGAAGTACTGGTTCATGGTTATGGTATTGACCTTTAAAGACTTACGCGACTTGGGACCAACAGACCTATGGAACTGTCTCTTCCCATATGTGTCCTGGAAAGCGTTGCGCTTTGCTGATCAACACCTACCATAGTCCCTGGCCTGAAAGACATCCACTTAGCCTCGATCAGGGCCAGGGCTTTCTCTGTCCTGGCTTGGTGGAACATGCTCCTGTAAAATGGAGATCTGTAAAATGGAGCTGTTCTGCCAGGCCTTTGGTTGAGGTGGCAGGCATCTAGTCCATCTCCTTTCCACAGAATTACACCACAAAAATATATTATTTCTCAATCATCCCGCAGGAAGTATTAAGGATTGTCCTGGAGTTTTATCTTGTTTATTTCCATCTTGTTTTAATGTTGAATGTTTTAACTTGGTTTTTATCATATGCTATTGTTATTTTTTTATTCCTTAATTATTGTGAGCTGCCCTGAGCCCATTTCTGGGATAGGGTGAGATATAAACCTAATAAATAAACTAATATTATAAGCCTTAGTGTATTTATTGTATTTCTAGTATGAAATACAATAAATACACTAAGGCTTATAATATTTGTGAATGCTATATGTTTATAATTTATGTTACTCACTCTGAGCTGGTTCCGGGAGACTGGGTTATAAATCCAATGGAAAAAAATATATATTTTAAAAATGTTGCATTGACCTAGAATAAAGATATGCGGTGTTAAAGTTGTTGATGTGAGCCATCCCAAATATTGCCTAATCAATGCAGGAGAGTTGTCTGGGATGTCTGACACATGAATACTGCAGACAAGTTACAGAGTTAATCCTGAATATGATCTAAAAATGCTGAAGAGCTTGACATTAAGTAATTAAAGAATGTTGAGCCATGATTTGTACATTGACTGGACACACTATAAGTAACAGGTATGTAGAAGTAGCATTAATGTAAACTGGACAAAGTGAATTACAATTTTGCAAGATAAAGGTATAGACATCTTATCTTTGTATTTTAGAGATTCAAATGTACACACAAGATTTAGCCTTGCAATCCAGGTGCAACAGACAAATGATATTACCATTTATACTTCTCCAGCCTGTGCACTTAAGGGTGTCTGGAAGCATGTTTTATGTTCAGGCATTCTCTGTATATATCTCACTTTTTAAAGCACTGTTTAGGCTAGCTCCTTCAGGTAACATTAAAAAGATTCAGTTTAAAGTTTAACCACTTAGTTTAACCACTTAGTTATGGCACTATGTCAAAAAACCATGAGGAATTCATCCATATGCAAGATAGCCATGTTGGTCTGCAGTAGAACAGCTAGATTCAAGTCCAGGTGCACTTTGGAGACCAGGGAGATTTTGGGAGTATAAACTTTCAAGCATCAAAGCTCCCTTTGTCACATACAATATTGTTTCTGATGAAGGGACCTTTGACTCTTAAAAGCTTATACTCCTCCCCAATTTTTTTGTTAGTCTTTAAAATGCCACTGGTCTCGAACTAGTTGTCCATACGTGACACTCTCTAGGGAGGCCTAGTGATTCTTAAATTGCCAATTGCTGTCTCTTATGGAACTGAAACAAGCTGAGCAGTTTTTATACTTTTACCATAGTTCAGTGGACCATGTTAAATTACTGGGGGCAAGTAAGCAGTTGACCCAGAAGGCAGTAGCTAGATTTCAGTCTTAAAACTGCTAGTGGCAGCAGCTAGGGTGCAGTTGCTCATTAGTGCCTGGGTGTTCCCTGTAAAATCAGAAATCTTGATACATTTGTAGACTTTAGGTAATTGAACTTTCAACTTTTAGTACACTAGTATTAAAGCCGGTTAAGCAAGTCTTCCATTTATGGTAACAGCAGATTGATATATTTAAATAGACTTTCCCCCTCCATATTTAGAGCATTAATGTGTAAATAGGCATTTCAAACTTTCAATTTTGTTTTTTCTTGATCCAACAAGAGGTGTTGGATCACTATGTGGCAAACAGTTGTATGTGGAGAATTACTCCTGTTGTATTTCTGCCTCCAAATGCATAGACATGGCATGCTCAATCAAGTGTTAATTTGAGCCAGGGCTTTCAACCACCTAGATCTTATCATTGGCAAGAACAAACCTGGAAAATGTAACACTTAAGCACCGTTAATTTTAAATAGCCCTGTGTGACACTTAGCACCTCTCATTTAAAATAGTAATGTGATGAAAAAATCCTGATATGGACAATGTGAAAGTATATTTTATCACTGCCTTTAGTAGTAGGTGGTAAGTAGATTTTTCTGCTAGAAGCAGTGAATTTGTTAGAATAGACTCGTGCATATGTGTGTGACAGAGAGAGAGAGAGAGAGAGAGAGAGAGAGAGAGAGAGAGAGAGAGAGAGAGAGAGAGAGAGAGAGAGAGAGAGATTGGTATGTTATATACCATAGAAACAAAAAATAGTATCCAGCAATGTTTGTGTTAAAACTTGAGTGTCAAGTATCCCATCTTATTATGCTACCTAGCATATGGTTGTGAAAGTTAAGCCTCTTTTACGGAATTGATTCTGAATGTCTTAAGTCTATAAAAACTTGCATTGAACATAACCTTCATAAAGCCTGCAAAATGTTGCTGCATATATTGTACCTAACTGCTGAGAGAAAGAGAAAGAGAGACCTCCGTGTAGAAAATGACAGGGTTTGATATAAACCAGCAGGACTGCATTTCTACCATCATTCAACAGTAAGCCCTTTCACAATGCCATATGTTGTGCATTCCATCACAGCAGTGTAGGGTGTGATACAGTTAAAGCACATTCTGCAAATAGGAAATGCTGGTAACCACTGTGTGTGCTTTTTCATGTAGATAAAACATTGGAAGTGTATTAGAAAAAAAAGAAAAATATCCAGTCTTGGCAAAGGCGGGGGGTGGGGGGAGGTACAATGAAAGAAATTTCAGGCCTAAATTACCAATCCTTGTGAAAATGTCAACAGAAAATAAAACAACTGTTGAACAGTGAGTAACAGGTGAAAAATTCTGCTTCAGTTTGTGGGTTCTGTTATTGCTGCATTTCAGTGCAACTTTCCCTTGCCCTTGCAGAGTAAAATGTGTGGGTGGCTTTATTTTAAAAAAAATATTTTCCCCACAGGCTTCTTTGATTTTGGTTCCAAAAAACTGCACAAGGCTTATTTTTAAATGTTTGTGTGCTATAAAAAAATTAAAGCGTGGACACTTTTTTTCCATCTTGGCAAAGGCCTGCAAACACTGGTATTAAAAAATATGTTGTTACTTTTCTTGGCAGCCTTTTGGAAGAAGGAGCTGCAACACCAGCCTGGTAGGCAATAATCCAAGAAGGAAAGTGGATGGAACGGGTGGGGGAGAGACTTTGAATCATAAGCAGGCATCGTAGCTTTAATAAAATAAATGATGTGGAGCCTTTTTGAGCTCTGGGCAGACTACATTGGTGCAGGTCAGGCTTTACCTTTGGTAGTGAAAATTGACAGGCTGAGAACTGGGACATAAACAAAAATGTCAGTCCCTGGGAGTCTTGTTCACTGGACAATGTCTCAATTGTTTTCTTGATTTTTTGAAAGCAGCAGGAGATATTGGGAGATTAACTGTTTACTATCCATACGGACTTTTGAGGTGTTTGCAAAAAAAGGTGGCAGAAAACGGTGTTTTCAGTTTTGGAGACCGTTAAACATGTCAGTGAGAGATAAGGAAAGGTCATAGTGTTCTCCACTATTTGTCTAGCATTCAAGTTGAATGTTCCATGTGTTTAAAGTTTGTTATCTTTTTTGCAGATAGCCCTTTTAACTCAAGTGGGCTATGCTTTTTTTTCAAGAGAGAAGGTAAGGAGTGTGATGTTTTTGTTTAGGGTAGGAGAAATTTTTGTATTTGTTCATTGGAAATATAGTTTCAAGCCAGCAGGAGGTTCACCCTTTAATTTAGAAGGCAATAGTGTTGACGAGAGAGTTTTGAAATAGGATGAAATTTGAGAAGTGGAATTCTGCTTCCTGGTGTTTTTGCCACTTAACTATTGTATTTCAAAAATATACAGCCTCTGAAGGACAGGGTAACCTAATGACTTTTCTTTTTTCTTCCTGCTTGTATTTTATTCATTACAAAAACAAGCAAGAGTCTGTGGCATTTCAAGTGGAAGAAGAGAGGCTTAATTTACTGCATGTTGTTGTTCAGTCGCACAGTCGAGTCCGACTCTTCGCGACCCCATGGACCAGATTACGCCAGGCCCTCCTGTCTTCCGCTGTCCGCTGAAGTTTGCTCAATTTCATGCTCGTTGCTTCGATGACACTGTCTAACCATCTCCTCCTTTGCCGTCCTCTTCTTCTTTGACCTTCAATCTTTCCCAGCATCAGGGTCTTCTCCAGTGAATGCTCCCTTCTCATTTGGTGGCCAAAGTATTTGAGCTTCAGCTTCAGGATCTGGCCTTCCAAGGAACAATCAGGGTTGATTTCTTTTAGGATTGACTGATTTGATCTCCTTGCAGTCCAAGGGACTCTCAAGTGCAGAGAAGGGCAACTAGAATGATAAAAGGGTTGGAACACCTTCCCTATGAAGAAAGGTTAAAATGCTTGGGGCTCTTTAGCTTGGAGAAACGACGGCTGAGGGGTGACATGATCGAGGTTTATAAGATTATGAATGGGATTGAGCAGGTTGAGAAAGAAGTACTTTTCTCCCCTTTCTCACAATACAAGAACTCGTGGGCACTCTATGAAATTGCTGAGCAGTCGGGTTAGAACAGATAAAAGGAAATACTTCTTCACCCAAAGAGTGATTAACATATGGAATTCACTGCCACAGGAGGTCGTGGCAGCTGCAAGCATGGACAGTTTCAAGAGGAAATTAGATAAACATATGGAGCAGAAGTCCACCAGTGGCTATTAGCCACAGGGTATAGAATGAGAACTCTCAGTCTGGGGCAGGTGATGCACTCTATTCTTGGTGCTGGAGGGGGCAGCAGTGGGAGGGCTTCTGGTGCCCTGGCCCCACTGCTGGACCTCCTGATGGCACCTGGTATATTTTGGCCGCTGTGTGACAGAGTGTTGGACTAGATGGGCCATTGGCCTGATTCAACATTGGCTTCTCTTATGTTCTTATGTTCTTATGTTCTTATGAGTCTTCTCCAGCACCATAGTTCAAAAGAATCTATTCTTCGGCGCTCGGCCTTCCTTATAGTCCAACTCTCGCAGCCATACATTACTACGGGGAATACCATTGCTTTAACCATGCGGACTTTTGTTGGTAAGGTGATGTCTCTGCTTTTTATCATGCTGTTTAAGTTTGCCATCGCTTTCCTCCCAAGGAGCAGGCGTCTTTTAATTTCATGGCTGCAGTCACCATCTGCAGTGATCTGGGATCCTAGGAACGTGAAGTCTGTCACTACTTCTACGACTTCCCCTTCTATTTGCCAAGGAGTGATGGGACCAGATGCCATGATCTTAATTTTTTTGATGTTGAGCTTCAAGCCCACTTTTGCGCTCTCCTCTTTGACCCTGAGCAAGAGGCTCTTTAGGTCCTCTTCACTTTCTGCCATCAGAGTGGTATCGTCTGCATATCTGAGGTTATTGATCTTTTCCCCAGCAATCTTAACTCCAGCTTGTGATTCATCCAGGCCAGCATTTCGCATGATGTACTTGGCATATAAATTAAATAAGCAAGGTGACAATATACATCCTTGTCGTACTCCTTTTCCTATGCTAAACCAATCAGTTGTTCCATATCCGGTTCTAACTGTTGCTTCTTGACCCTTATACAGGTTTCTCAGGAGACATGTGAGGTGGTCCGGTACTCCCATCTCTTTAAGAACCTGCCATAATTTATTGTGATCCACACAATCAAAGGCTTTAGCATAGTCAATGAAGCAGAAGTAGATGTTTTTCTAGTACTCTCTTGCTTTCTCCATAATCCAGCGAATGTTGGCAATTTGATCTCTAGTTCCTCTACCTAATTTACTGCATAGTTGTGTATTTTTTTTCCAGTTTCTTCTCATTTTCTTCATTTTAGTGTCTGTTTTCATTCATTCTTTGTATACCTCCTGGTCTACTCTGCCTTTCATTTTAAACTGCTTGCTTACATTTTGTAGCCAGCTAAAGTCTGCACTGCCTCCTCTCTCCTGTCAGAAAGGAAATGCTTCCAGAATGAAAGCTTGTAACATGGTACATTTAGGGTTGTCAGCCAATGGCTGGCACCTGGCAGGAGTCTAGGGGGCCATCAGCGCAACACATAGTGCATGCAATCAGTGCATGGGTTTTGTTTGTTTTTTTGCTGTTAGCATGACAACATTATATCAGTTCTGGGGAAAACCTAGGGTAATGCCACGTCTATCAAAGAATTGCTGGAAACTCTGTGATTCCCAGTAATTCCTAGAGAAGCATGGCATCACTTGCTGGATTTCCCCACAAATGACCTAACACTGTTTCTTACATTTCAGAATTATTGTTGATCATGTAAAGGGGAAAACCTCTGTCCCTAATATTTTCTGGTGTTTCCACATACTCTCCTGGCCATGCTACAGCCAGACATATATCTTCCCTAAGTATACTAATTTTAGTCAGGGGTACAAACATCAGTGTGAAGCCAGGCAATAGGTCAGTTTCATTGGTGGCATTGGTATGTTCAGCCTTACTTGGAAGCATGTTTCATGTCACTAGAATCTAGGTACATGGATTCAGGATTAAGGTGAAAGCCCGAGCCACAGAGGCCCACTGGTTTAAGTAAAATAGTGGGTCATTGTGTGCAGTGTTCCCTCTAAGCTGTGGAGTCTTGTGAGCAAAAATTCTACTTTGTGAGCTATTGGCATTAAAGTCGTGAGCGAGCAATTTGGCTACTGCATTAAATTAGTTTGCTCTGGAGCCCTCCTTCCTGAGCTAAGGCGAAAATGTGTGAGCCGGAGGCTAAAAAACTGTGAGCTAGCTTGCACTGACTCAGCTTAGAGGGAACACTGATCGTGTGTTGGTAATAGTAATATGAAGGAACTGTTTGTGAACTGCGGTACTTTTAACAGAATTAATTAAATCAATACAAGCTGATACTTGTACCAGAGAATCAGAAAGGTGGGAGGAAAAGGCTTTAATTGCCAGCACAATGGAATTGTTGGGGGAACTGACATTAATTTTATGTGTAGAATCTGACAAGAAACAAAAAACTCAGGCATTTGACAATATGCAGAATCTTACTTAAGCCATTGTCAAATAAATTTTAGGATTTTTCTGAGATAGTGGTAGAAGTAGGTTTGCTAGACCTCAGCTGGGAGTAGTGAATCCCCTGCCCCTGGGCCCTGCCCTTGCCATGTATCAGCTAGCCAGTGGGGGTAAAAAGAAGAAGTGGCATCGAATCGTGAGTTGAAGATCTATTTTGAAGCGTAAATCGGAGCCCCCCTGCATGCGTATAAGCGTTGGGAGGAGGGAGGAATTCCCACCCCCTTTGAGAAGCAAGATCTACAAAGGGAGCGCGAAGGGGGGCAGAGAGAAAACAAAGTGTTGGTGAAAGTACCGTTGGGGTTGCATGGAAGATCGATCATCTTAGCTTCCTGGGGGATGCGGCACGAACTTTTTAAAAGTAAACAAAAAAACAAAATGTCGATAATGGAAAAAGTCCTGCAGACACCGGAAGAGAAGAGAGGAGGGACTTCCGGTCCAGACAGCCCCCCCCAAGAGCTTGCTGTCAATCAACAGGAAAAGGAGACGCTGTGCCCCCTGCTGGAACAATTGCAGAAAATCAACGAAACCCTGTTCAAAATGGAAAGTGTTCTCATCAGTCGACAGAAACAGATATCGGAAACAACTAGAAAGATGATGGAGATCGAAGAGAAATCGAATTTGATTCTAGGTTTCCAGGGCGTTAAAGAAGAAGAGAAAGAAGATCTCGGATTTACCTTGACAAATGTCTTGGCACCCCTAACTGGCAGTGAAGCGATAAAGTTAAAAGAAGAGGTGGATAAGGCTCCCAAAGCCTATTCCGCTTTTATAAAAGAAAATACTCTGCCAGTAGAAGGGGATGTCGAGCATAGCAGGCGACAAACTGGAGATCTAATTTCATCTGAAGAGTTTATGGAGCCCTGGAAGCTTGAAGGCCAGAAGTTTAAGGAAAAAGAGAAAAGAAAGAAGACGGATTTCATCTTCAAAATACGGAAACTTCTGAAGAGACACGCCAGCAGGGAGGAGGATGCAGCATTCAAAACTGGGAAAAGTGAAGAAGACAGCAGCCCAGGGGAAAGTGGTGATGGAACGGAAGACTTCAAAGTTAAAATGGACTCATTCCATAACTGGAAGAAAATTAAAAAGAAGATACTTTGAGGACTGTTCGTGTAGCATCTGGAAGGAGCTGTTTAATTACTAACCCCAATGGACTTTACTAACTGCATTAACAGAGTGACTTTGGACTTTGTGATAGTGAAAAAGAAGATCTTCTAACCATGATGGATGCCAAAATTGGTATTGGTTATTAACCTAAACTAACCCTCACTAACAGAAAAAATTTTCACTCCATCTTTCTCTTTTTCCATCTGTCTACCCTTCCCTTTTCTTATAAAAAGAATAAAATTCTCTCTTTTTTAAGAGAGTTTTACAAAAAAAAAAAAAAAGCTAGCCAGTGGGGGGACTTAACAGGAGCAAGAGGGAGGCCCAGGCTACATCACCAGCAGTGTTGTGACACCACTTTTGGCGTGTATTAGAAGTGACACCATCATGTCAGCAATGTCTGGACAATGCTCTGTTATTTGAGTAAAACCTGTATGGCAGAAGTCCTTTTTACCATAGAGTTTTGTCCAAATGCCAGAGCATTGCTGGGACGTCCCCCAGTACACCACAAGTGATGTTGCCAAGTTGCCGGCAATGTAGCTTGGGATTCTGTCTAGCTTCTCCATTATATGCCAATAAAGGCTGTGATTGATTGATCGAAATCCCCTCTATCACCCACCATTTGCCAGGAGGGACCTGGAACCCTAAGTAGAAGAGTTGGGTTCCAGCACCTAATATTTTTCAGGATATGCTTTAGATATAGTACCACTCCCAAAATTCAGTTTAATGGTCCCCAGAAGCACTTGCAATTTTACAATTTTTGCAATTTTATAATTTGGTGATATGCCTTGGTGCCTGTTTTCCATTCCTATTTATACATAATTGAGCAAGTAGATGAGCTGCCAAGCTAGCATACAATAGCAGCCAGGAGTATGAGAATGGAAGCCCCTGATTCATGTTTTGCCATAACAATAAGCATATTAGGTAGCCAAAGATAAGCCTTAGTTTTTCATTCTTATCAGCCACCCATCTGTAATATGGTAATAATAACAGAGAGCTACTTTACAGGGTTGTTGTAAGGATAATGCATATGAAAAACATTTCTGAATACTCTGAAGCACCGAATGAATGCTTTGATAGTGGTAGTCAGTTCTGGAAGAGTCAGGTAACTACAGCACTGTCAAGACACTTGTGTGTCTATTAGGCTAATTGGAATCTTTTGAAGTTGAATGCTTGCTGTCTGCAAAAGAGAGATGGCTTTCAGGGTTTCCTTTCCACATCATGTGATTATTTACAGGATACTCTGCCATGAAAGCATGGCAAGGTAAAACCCTGCAGATTATCACATTGCATGCTTAGTATTCTGGGTCAACAGTTGAAGGGAAGTATCTCAGCCCTGAACTATTACAGCATGACTAAAATATGTCATAGGGTAAGGCATGCAATCTTGTCCTCACCCCTATTTGCTTTTCCATGCCAAGATAAATATTGGCTACAAAAGCCAAGGTGCATACACCATCTGGATTGTGCAAAAAAAATTCCGTTTTATTTTTGAATAGTTGCTGCGATTGGTTGCACATTTATATCAAACTGATGCAAGAAAATATTTGGAGTTCAAGTTCCATTTATATCATACATCCTTGACCATGTGGAGTTTTTTTGTTTTATTGTTATTTTTTAATTTCACTGCATGGAAATGTCACTAGTGTGTCAAATTCAAAATGAAACCACCAGCTTGTGTTTATTTATTTCTTAACATAACTTTTACTTGTGTAGTACATTGGATGTGCTTTAGGAAATTAGAGGCTGCTAGCAGTATTTTCGTAACTGGGTGTGTATGTATATTTATTTGTATTTATGTTACTACTATTTGTAAATACTTCACTAATTGCTTTTGGATCTATGGAGGCATCTGTCAAGAACCATCTGTGTTGCTAGTCTAGTTCACCAAACACTCTAAAGAATCAGAGGGTTCTGTTATCCATCAGGTTTTTCTGTTCCATTTGTTGCAGATGAAAGGCGAATGAATTTAGTGCTCACTTTCTTCTCACTCTGACAGTTATTGATCCTCTCTGGAACTTTACAGTTCGCAATCTGATCCTGTCATGACACAGGGAATTCCCAATTTGTTGTAACTGAGCTTTCTAGTTCCGCTACAGTTAAGATAGGGTTGCCTGACTCTGTTGCAAATGCAATTTTTAACGTTTTCCAGTGGTGCTTCATAATAAGCTGGGGTTTGCTTCCTTGCTTTGAAGAAACTCTAATTGAAAAGTTGCTTAAAGGTTTTGTTGGTTTTTTTTTAAGGAATCAGTAGCTTTAGTGGGAGCTGTTGTGTGCACTGCCTGATATCTCCAGAAGTGATAGTGCTCAAAGCATTTTACTTACCTGTTGAAGTTTCTACCATCTGTTCCACTTTCGAGCTCTGTCTCCTTTGTAACTCTTTCTCCTGGGAAATCAGGGGTGGTGGCTCATAGCTTCACAGCAGACTTAAAGAGTATCAAAATGGACTAGTAAAGAGACAGAAATTATCACAAATGCTTAGAAGAAAGAGTCATTTTCAGCATGTGCAAGTTCTGAATCGCAAAGGAGGCTTCTAAGTCGTGAATGTGAAACCATTCAGTTGGTTCCATCACTGACTGCCACTGAGGATAAATAATTTCTTAACATGGTTTCAGGGTCAGTGGTGTTAGGGAGTGAGTGGTGATTGATTACATCTTTAGCCATTTAAGTAAGTTTTCCCATTCATAGTTACCAGTTTTAAATAGTATCCCAGCAGTAGATTATAGTGACTCTTGCAAGAGGAAGACTATTTTCTGTCCCTGTGATATAACAGTATGTATCTCTGTGTTCTGAGTAATTGTGTTAATAGTATATTATTTTCATTTCTACCTCTTTTGTCTTTCTCTGATGATCTCTTAAGTTATTTTATGCATACAATTCTGTAGTTTATATTTATTGTATTTGTATTCTCCCCTTCCATTCCTTTGCTCAAAACAGCTAACAAAAAATCAATGGTGCATCAATACAAAATAGAAATCTGAGGGCTGACATTTCCCTCAGTGATAGTCAGTAGATACTCATTACTGTTCAATAGCTGCATGGTGGCAATTAGATGGCTGTCCTTGGGTCCTTCTTCTATTGTGGTGAATGCCACTGAGATCTATTTTGTCATATGTCACACTATAATCTGGAACTGTGTCTAAACAGTGTTTCCTTAATTTTCCAGAATCAATAATTTAAAAATGTTTGCACATGGTATAATGATTTGACTGGTCATAAAAGATTTGGTTGATTCTTCAATAAAATAATGGCCAAATATTTTAAACTTTTTAATATCCTTGCATGATAAATTAACTTAATGTGGATTAATTTTATTAAAACAACAATAAGAAAATATATGTTGATATTTGATATTTATGCTAGTTACATCTTTGATATTTATGCTAGTTACAAAAATGGAACAAAACCAGCTTCAATTCAAAGGTTATCTTTCACTAAGAGAGGAGGAGTCTTTCTCTGACAGAAGGCTTCTTCTGTTTGAAGAAGATTCCTAACATAGTGGCAGAATCCAACCAACAAAATATTTTTTTAGGGTTGGAACCAAATTCCTTTGGGTTCTTTCCACTAATTTCTTCAAACTGAATGCTTATTATTTTTCAAACAATATTAGGTGGGGTTTCTATAAATGTAAATGATAACAATTCAGCTGCATTTAAATATTGTTAACAAACTGGGGTTTGTGTGCTGCCTTTTGACCTTATGTGCTCCCTTGTCCCCATCTCCTCATGTGTAGAGACAGGATGATGATTTTCTGCTTTGGAAAGTTTTCAGTGTAACTCTTATTGTGGTATCCAAATGCAGTTGCCTTAACAAAGTTTGTTTCTTTCCTGGTAATTGGGATTGTAAACCACAGTTTAAAACCACATTCTGACAGACATTCACTACAAACTGAATACTTCCTAAACCAGAGAGTGTTCAATGGTGGCTCCCTATATGAGGAAAGGGAAAGGAAGGGAGTACATGACATAAAAAATAAATCTGATTCATGCTAGACTTAAACTCTGGTTTGTTCATGACATCTGAAAAGCATATTTTTTTGTTGACCTGTATCCTGGAATGTTAAGGTTACCCTACAACTATTAAAAAAAATCAAAAAGCAATAAAGTAAAGTAACAGCAACAATTAAAAACAATCTGTTAAATGGTTATTTCTAACAAACAACAATAAAATAAAAAGATAAGATTCCGCTTGCAAACTGGCATTCATGCAATCAAACAATAGGTGTTCAGTAAAATTTCTGAATGTTCAATTGACTGGCATGTCAGTGCTAGTGTAAAGAGCTTGATTTCTTCTGGTCATTCCAGTTCATATTGTGCTAGAAGGTATGCTAGAGCACAAATCTTATTTCAAAATGTTACTCATGCAGTACTTAACTGTACCCAGCACTCTGAAGTCTGGCTTATTAGGGGAGAAGAGAGTGGGTTGAACAGCAAATGTGGAATTGATGGTAATCAGTCTCCCCCAGCTGGTTCTACACATTGCAGGAGGTTGGCAGGCCCTTTAAACAGAAATCTTACATCTGCTTTTATTCAACTTTTGCTGCAGGCAAGATTGAAAACTTAATAAATGGCATGAAACCTAAGGAAACTTAAATATAAAAGATCATTAGATAAATTAGACCATCCTTGCCTACCTGTAATGTTTTAATAATATAAATAGTGTGCATGTCTTTCTCCTGTATAAAAGCACCCACTTTTACACTGAAGTTCTCTCTTGTCTGAAATGTTCTTGCATGCAGGGTGACCATTCTTTCTAGGATGTCCCCTACAACTTCTCCCTAAAACCAACATCATTTTTAAGTGGCAAGGCAGCACTCTGAAGTGGCAGTGTAAGGTCTCCTCCCCCAAAGGATATTTTATAAAGTGGCATTTAAAATGTTATAGAGTCCTATATCTCACAAAGCAGATGAAAGAAACTTCCTTGCAATGGAGGCAGAATGTGCAGCCAATATTTCTAATACTTCCTTTAATACATTCATACATTTCCTTTCATGTTTTTCTACTGCTTCTACAGATCCAGCTTTCTTGTCAGCAAGAGTGTTGTGAGTGGAGCTTAGCTTACTAAGGAGAAACAATGCCCATACAAACTCAGCCACCTTGGAGCGAGAGGGAGGAGGGAGGGAGGGAGGGAGATTGTATTGGGTATGTTGCTGTTCTTATATGATCCATTATGAAGGAACTTGCATTTATGCATTAACCCTAATATAAATGTAATATAATGTACATTTGAAGACAGAACCCCAAATATGTATTTCAACAGCTAATGGTTTGTTGAATAAATTCAATGCAATTGTCTGCTGTGCTGATTATTAATAGAAGGTGGGAATCAGGTCAGTAGAACAGTTATAATTTGAAGACCTTGAACTGTTTTGTCAGTTAAGAGCTGCAGACTACATCTGCTCAAAATCAAATTAATTAATTTAGTGAATTGGACACTATATAATGTGATGAACCCAGAGAATGTTGGGAAAAGGATGTCACTCTTAACATTCAGACTCAAACACATTCTTACAATATCTGTGTCTTGAATTTGACCTTAGCTTTTTGCATGAGGAAATCAAGATAGAGAAACTGGATGTGTTCAAATCTATGGCTTTTCCTTAAGGCACAATTCACTGAAAAGTTCTCTTGCTGGAAATGTGACTGTGCAGCTTCCCTTTCATTTCAGTAAGTCTTGACAAGAACTTTCCAGTGGATTGTACCCTTGTTGTGTGAATGTATATATTCATCCACTGGTATTCTTCTTTTATTTTAGTATATATGCATTCTTAAACCAACATGGCTGGGAACCAAAAGGCAAAAAGGCTCAGGTAGTATGTAATGTGAATGACTCTTGAGAGCTTCTGCCATTGAAGTAGACAATACTGACCTTGCTAGACAAATTGTCTGACTCAAAATAAGGCAACTTGATGTGCATTTTCAGAATGCTCAAGGGTTGGGGTGTGCCAGTGGTATTTTGGCTTTTCATTGTTTAAGATCTGCCAGAAAGATATATGTATGTGTATGTCATGCCATGCCACCAGCTGCTTTTGAAAGTCCCCTCAGTTTGGAAATGTAGCACAAGGAATAGGTGTTTGAGAAACACAAGCCCAATAGGTATGCAGAACTAGTTACATAGTTCTTTGGCTCTTGATATCGATTTCTTAAAACCAAAACAAAGCATCCCTTGAAATCAGAAGAACACAAAAAGGAAAGAAATTAAAGAAGGAGACTGTGAAAGAGGGAAAACATGGAAAAGGACAAAAAATATAAAATATTAGAGAGGAGGCAGAAGACTTATTTAAAATATATATATATATATATATATATATATATATATATATATATATGTATATGTATGTATATACACACACACTACACACACACACACACACACATATATATATATATATATATATATATATATATATATATAAGAGAGAGAGAGAGAGAGAGAGAGAGAGAGAGAGAGAGAGAGAGAGAGAGAGAGAGAGAGAGAGAGAGAGGGAGCTCTATATATTCTGATAATGTGGGGCTATCATTACCCCCCATCCATATATCTAAACTATGAAATAGTCTGTGACTACGTTCACATGGAGAAAGACAAATGAATTTAGATGCTGCTCCAGGGGATTGGGTCCTTAGGCACTGTTCTATTAGGGAAACAGAAATTCCTCCAGTGGAATAACATTTCTCTGTGCAGAGAAGGGGAACATGATTTTTGCCCATTTTCTCTAACCTACTGCAGAGCCCCACTTTACCACCACCACCACCCAGTCCTGGATGTCCATTGTACTACTGTAGCCCAGTTTTGGAGGGCATGGAGGACAACAGGGAAGATGCCTTCCTTAAACATAATATCAGTCATATTGCTTAGAATCCAAGTCACCATGTGCAGGAATTCTTGTTGAGCCTCTGGGAACTATTGGAATTCTGAGAACAGGTAGTGGACACTACCACATAATGGCTGCCTTGGAGGGCACAGCCACTCACAAAATGGCTATTGTGAGAATGGGGACAATCACAATATGCTGGGAGATTCCAAGTCAGCTGTCTTTCTATGATGCAGGCAGCTGTTTCCAAAGGGATGTTTCACGCAGATACAAAGGTGATGCTTCACAAGCTGTCCTAGACCACCATCTCAAATAATGTGAAAGACAGAATTTGCTCTTTGGGGAAGAAGGAGTTGGGCACAAGGAAATACATCTGTGGGATTCCATGACATAGCATCCCAGAGTTCTGCTCTGCTCTGCTTTCTAGATAAGTAGTCATGTTCTGTATAGTATGTGGGGAGATTTGGCAACAGTGGAACAGGCTCTACTCCAGAAATGTGTACATGCACTAACCAAGTTCAGGAATAAAATTATGAATTCTAAATAGAAACATAAGAAATGTCCTGCTGGATCAGTCAAGTGGTCCATCTAGTTCAGTATCTTGCTTTGTACAGTGATATAGCCCTCATATATGCTTGGATTTGTTAGTGGCAAAAGGAAACCGGGCTGCCAAAGAACACAGTGGCTAGACACCATAAAAGTCGACACCAGCCTGAGCATGGAACGACTCAAAGAAAAAGTACAAGATTGGACAATGTGGAGAGAGCTGGCCCATAGAATCGCCAAGAGTCAGACACAACTGAATGGCTAACAACAACAGCCCCCAGAACTGTTAAAAGAATTATTGCCTCTGGATATGGAGCCCTGTTAGTCATCATAGCTGGCAGCCACTGATAGGCCTATCTTCCATGTATCTGTCTGATCCTTTTACAAAGCCATTTATGTTTATGGTCATCATTGTATCCATGGACAATGATTTTGACAATTTCTTTGCTCACTAAGTAAAGAAGTACTTCTTTTGGGGCATCCTGAATTTATTCCCCATCAGCTTTCTTGGGTACCTATGAGCTCTAGTATTATAAGGGAAGAAGAAAAAGTACTGTTTGTCCACGTTCTCCATGCATAATTTGATAAACCTCTATTGTGTCCCCCTTCAACTCCTTGACTGAACAGGATAGGAGAGGTATTCCACCTCTTTAATCGTCTTGATTGCCTTACATAAGAGCATAAAAACAGCTCTGCTGCATCAGACCAGTGGTCCATCTAGTCCAGCATCCTGTTCACACTATGGCCAAATATTACCTTTGGAGGTCCAACAACAGGGCACAGAGGCTGAAGCCTTCATGTGATGCTGCCTCCTGGCACTGGTTTTCAGAGGTTTACTGCCTCTTAATATGGAGATTCCCTTTAGTCACCATAACTAGTAGCCACTGGTAGACCTATCCTCCAGGAATAGGTACCTTGTTGTAGAGATGCCTTGGTGAGGTATGTGGTCAAAAGTCCATGTACACAATGTTTACTTGGATAACTGTTAATCTGCAAGCTTGTTCACTTTCTCAAAGAACTCCAAAAAGTTGGTGAGGCAGGACTTCTCTTTGCAGAATCCATGCTGATTTTCCCTCAGTAGGCTTTGTTCCTTTAGGTGCCTAACAATTCTATCTTTGAAAGATGTTAGGCTAACTGGGCTGTAATTTCCTGGTTGCTCTCTGGACCCTTTTTAAAAATTGATATAAAATTTGCTACTCTACAGTCTTCTGGCACAGTGGCTGAATTTAGAGATAAGTTACATATACAGGTTAGTAGACCAACAATCTCACATTTGAGTTCCCTAAGACCTCTCAGGTTTATGCCATCAGCACCTGGAGACTTATTTTTAATTTCCCCAATAGGTCACCTCATAGAATCATAGAAAGGACCTCCAGGGTCATCTGACCCCTGCATAATGCAGGAAATTCACAAATACCTCTCTCTCCACACCTGCAGTAACTGCTGTTTCACACCCAGCAGATGACAAAAAATCTCCAGGATTCCTGGCCAAACTGGCCTGGAGAAAAATTGCTTCTTGACCACAAAGTGGCAATCAGCATTTCCCTGGGTGTGTAAAAAAGGGCACAAGAACTAAGCACTGAGGCAACCCTTCCTGCCCTCCCTCTCATGATCTGCCTAAGTTCACAAAATCAGCATTGCTGTCAGATGGCCATCCAACCTTTGTCTGAAAACCTCCAAAGAAGGAGAGCCCACCACCTCCCAAGGAAGCCTGTTCCACTGACAAACCCCTCTAACTGTCAGGAAGTTCTTCCTAATGTTTAGCCGAAAACTCTTCTGATTTAATTTCAATCCGTTGGTTCTGCCAGCCTTCTGGGGCAACAGAAAAAAAACTCTGCACTGTCCTTTGTATGACAGCCTTTTAAGTACCTGAAGATAGTTAAATACCTGGAGAGGAGATCACCTCTCAGTCATCTCCTCTCCAGGCTAAACACATTCAGCTCCTTCAACCTTTCCTTATAGGACTTGGTCTCCAGACCCTTCAACATCTTCATTGCCCTTCTCTGGACATGTTCCAGCTTATCTATATCCTTCTTAAATTGTGGTACCCCAAACTGAACACAATACTCTAGGTGAGGTCTAACCAGAGCAGAGTAATGTGGTACCATCACTTCATGTGATTTGGACACCATACTTTTGTTGATACATGTTCAGCGTATGGTCTACTAAGACTCCTAGATCCTTTTCATACATATTACTGCCAAGACAAGTCTCCCCCAACCTACAATAATGCATTTGATTTTTTCCTACCTAAATGCAGAACTTTACATATATCCCTACTGAAATTCATTTTATTTGTTTTAGCCCAATTTACCAGCCTGTCAAGATCATCCTGTATCCTGACTGTGTTTTCTACTGCATTTGCTACCTTTCCAATTTAGTCTCATCTGCAAATTTAACAAGCATTTTCTCTATCCCTTCTTCCAAATCATTGATAAAGATGTTGAACAAAACAGGTTCCAGAAGAGATCCTTGAGGCACTCCACTTGTCATTCCTCTCCAAGAAGATGAGGAACCATTCACAAGCACTCTTCGGGTGCAATCTATCAACCAGTTACAGATCCACCTACAGCCATAGGTTCCAAACCACATTTTACCAATTTGCCAAATTGCCAGGACCCTTATCAAAAGCCTTTCTGAAATCAAGATAAACTATGACTACAGCATTCCTGTGATCCAGCAAGGTAGTAACTTTCTTAAAAAAAGGTTAGTCTGACATGGCTTGTTCTTGAGAAACCTGTATTGGCTGTTAGTAATCACAGCTGTCCTTTCTAAATGCTCAAGGACTGTCTCTTTGATGGGTTCGCAGGTATAGACAACAAGCTGATGGGTTGGTAGTTACCTGGATCCTCGTTTTCTCCCTTCTTGAAGATAGGGACATTTGACCGCATCCAATCTTCTGGAACCTCACCTGTACTACACCTATGCTGATCCTAGGTTGCAACTTCCTTCCCTCATCATGTGTTCTGTTTTTGCCGTATTGAGCAGTGTTTCCCTCGCAAGAGAAGACTGAGAAAAAGTAGGAATTGAGCAGTTCTGCCCTCTCTTCAGCACCTGTTACAATTTCACTTTCCTGTCCCCACAATGGGCCTACCATATCCTTGCTTTTTTTCTTATTTTGAACATAAGAAAAGAATCTTTTTTGTTGTTTTTAGCATTTAGCATTTAGCTCATACTAAGCTTTAGCTTTCCTAACACTCTCTCTACAAGCACTGGTTATTTGTTTATATTCATCCTTGATTATAAGGCCCTCCTTCCACTTCCTGAATGAGTCTTTTTTATTTCTCAAGTCTTTAGAAAGCTGTTTATGGAGCCACCTGTCCACTTTCTGGAAAATGAAGTTGTCAGCAAGACAAGTCAGGAATTTATTGGACCTTTCATTTTTTAGCAGAGTTGAACTTCCAACAGATATCTGGGTAATTGAAGTTTCCCATTGATCACCGTGTCCCGTCACTTTGAGAACTTTGTAATCTGTTCTAGGAGTGTCTCATCCAAACCCTCTGTCCAGCTTGGTGGTCTATAGAAGACCCCCACCATAATATTACTTTTATTTCTTACTCCTTTTATTTTTTACTCAGAGACTCTCGACTGGACTTTCATGCTAAGATTCATGTATTTCCTCACAAGGATATACCTCCTTTACTCCTTCACCCTTCCTTATTTGTCATCCCAGGGGTGGGCAAACTGTGGCTCGGGAGCCACATGCGGCTCTTTCACACATATTGTGTGGCTCCCAGCAGGGCAGCTGGGGAAGCGAAGGGGAGGCCTGCATTTGATGCCTTCCCCCCTCCCTCCCTCCTATCTATTTGCTTTCTTTGTTTCGCTCTCTCTTTCCACCTCTTTCATTCTTTCTTTCCACCTCCCCCTCTTTCTCTCTCTCTTAGACAAATAAATATCACTGGACAAATAAATATCATTATCAATATCTGTTTTTACCCCTTTTGTTTTTATTTTTGGCAGTCTCATTTAATGGTAATAAAAAGCAAATCTGCATATTTTCTAAATAAAAATGTGCACGTAATATTTGTTCATGTCTTGTGGCTCTCAACCATCTGAAATTTATTCTATGTGGCTCTTACGTTGAGCAAGTTTGCCCACCCCTGGTCTATCCCTTTTAAATAAGTTATACCCCTCATTCCTAATATTCCAACTTTGAGTGTCATCCCACCAAGTTTCAGTAATGCCTGTTAGGTCATAGTCCCCTTCCTGTATTAGGACTTCAGATTCCTGCTGCTTGTTTCTCATGCTTTGTGCATTAGTATAGAGACATTGGAATCCATGTTTTATGTCCCCTGAGGTTTTGATTTCTGTACTTACATGTGAGTTAATGTTATCTAGCATACGTGCCACTCTCCAGTTATTGGCATCATACTGGGCTTTGCATTTTTATCTCGTTCCCCCAGAGGATTTAGTTTAAAGCTGTCTGTATTAGGTTTGCAAGGCTGTTTCCAAACACATTTTTTCCTACCCTTGTGAGGTGCAAAGTATCTCCTGATAGGAGAGCTTCATCTCGAAAGCGTAAGCCATAGTCCAAAAATCCAAACCTTTCCTGAAGACACCATCTACATAGCCAATCATTTATCTGTGGTATTCTTCTTTCCCTTCCTAAGTCACAGTCTTCGACAGGAAGAATTGATGAGGATACAACCTGTGCTCCCAATTCCTTCATCTTTTTACCCAGAGCCATACAGTCTCTTAATACATTCTGGACTGTGCCAGGCGGTATCATTTGTTCCCACATGGATGAGCAAGAAGGGATAATAATCTATGGGCTTGATGAGTCTTCCTACCCTTTCTGTCATGTCCTGCATGTGTGTACCTCTCAAGATGACAAGTCTGGTCAGCACACTTTAGCTTCTACTCCTCTCAGTAGGGAATCCCCAGTTACCAACACATGCCTTCTCCTATACTAAGGAGCAAAGGCTCGAATCCTCTCATCCACAGGAATCTGAGAAATTTTCTTCAGGTTTTGTGGTGGCTGGGGGATAAGCCCTTGTTCCAGTGGTTCAGAATCAATATCTGTGGAGAGATCCAGGAACCAATTGCTTAGTAACAGAGGCTCAGAATGTCTCTTGATCTTCCTGCTCATGTGGATTACATTCTTCCATGTGCTGTCCTCCTGTGTTGGGTTCTCCTCCAGTTGTTGAGATACTGTTCCCGCCTCCACCTGTTGCCCTTTCAGGAGTGCTTCATGCATTCTGTTCATGAACTTTTCACCTTCCCTTATAAACTGGAGTGTGGACAAACATGCCTCAAGTCCCTGTATCTTCTTCTCCAGTAGGGCTACCTACTTACACTTGCTGCAGGTGTAATTGCTGTCACGCTCAGGTAAGAATACAAACATGCCATAGACTTTGCACATCACTGCCTCAGCTCCCTCACCAGCTATGCTGCCACAATCCATTTCAAAAGTACTTCAGTTTAACTGACACTTCCTTGATAACTTCCCTACCAAACTGCCTCTCAAGACTACTTGTGAAAGGTTTGCAGAAGCAAAAATTAACTTAACAAATATAGAATGTAAGAGTTACTCAGCCTTCTATGGGGCCCCAGGCTAAGAACCGCAGGTCAAGAGCCTTTTGGCTCACGCCTCTGGCAAGGAGGAGCCTAATATAATTAAAGGCCAGCAGTCAGCCCCAGGCAAAACTATTAAAAGCTGCTGTCAGTGACACCCAGGCAAAACAGACAAACAGAAACCACAAACAGAAACTCCCTCAAACAAGTACCACTCTCCCAGCAGGTTATACAGACCCACACACCCTCAAACACTGTCTTCCCACACAGTAACCTTAGCTACTACTCCTCAGCAGTTTGTTGTTGTTGTTCTTCAGTCACACAGTTGAGTCCGACTCTTCGCGACCCCATGGACCACATCACGCCAGGCCCTCCTGTCTTCCATCGTTTTCTGGAGTTAAGGAGAGACAAATAATAAAACACTTGCCATTCCAGCAGCAGCTCCCTCTCCTGACCCTTCTCAGAGCCCAGCTGGCTGATTTAACACTATCTTGATTAGTCTGTTAGGTGCTTCATAGATGATGCCATAAATTTTACCTTGGTTCTCCTAAATTAATCTTATTATTTTTAAAAGTGTCAGAAACTCCATATTTGTAATTATACTATCAAAAAGATCCAGTGCCATTTCCCCCATATCAGATGATATCAATGGCATGTTGAGTAGATAGCTCAGTGCAGTTCAACTTTCTAGCTCTCCAGTTAGTCTCTGAAACTCACTCCCTAGATACAGTAGATCAAGCTTCCTTAGTCCAGGAGCCAGGCATTGCTAATGCAGCTGAATGATGCCAAACTGGAGGCTTTTATGTGTTTAGATTAGCTCAGTTAAGATGTTCTCTATATATTTGGAAGAGCTATGTGGGATTTCCATGTAGTGATTTTTGGTTTTTTGTGTGATTCATTTGAACTATCCTACACAGCTGTAAAAGTTTTTGTCAGATAAAAGCTGTTTAGCCAAAGAACATGTATAAAACTGCATAGAGTTTCATATCTAAACTTAACTGGGAGAAGAAGTCAGTTATATTTTTAAAGTAGTTTTTGTGTGTGTGTGTGTGTATATATATATACACATACATACATACATACATACATACACTTTAATGTGCAAAGGATATTGTGGTCTCCCCCCCCCCCGGGATTTTTTTTATTATTATTTGCATTTTTATAAACTACAATAGAAATATAGGGTGGGGAAATTCTACAAACTACAGGAGAAAACAAAGAAAATCTAACTAAAAACCCAAGTGATGGAAGTTATACAATACTTGTAAAATTGCTTATTACTCTTAGACAACTTTTCTGAGATGAGGAATATTCAATAATAATCATTTCTGAATCAATATCAGCTTATCTGGCCCAACAAAGAATATTTCCATCATTATATCGTAATTACTGACTTCCAAAGACCATGGCTCACCCTTATGTACTTGCCAACCCCCTCAGATATTTAGTCAATCTTGTAGTCAATCTTCTTGTCTTCCTTCCTCTGTAGTTCTCAATGCTTTTTTTAATTGGCTAGCCCGTTATTTCCTTTTTCCAGCTGTTACTTGCTTGTCTGAAGTCAAAAGAATCCTTGCTTCTTTTGTTTCATCTTGCACTTATCCACGTCGCAGACCGCATTCTTTACAGGCTGATTATATTCTCCAGATTAGTCCAAGTCCAATCCTCAACTTAATGAAACCGTATTTCAATCAGCCTGCCCATTCAACCGTGCTCCAAAATCTTTTTTAGACAATCCATAAAGTTGCCACTTCTCCGTTAGTAACAGCATCCCTTTTAAAGTCATAGCCACATTGTGTGATAATATCCCTTCAATGCATCCTGGAGACCAATAGAGGGCAGATAGCTTCAACCTGAAAAAAGAGGAAGAGTCTATGATTTTTGCAGAGTCACATGATCTAGTCCAGCTAGGCCACATCAGCCGATCAACCTCTTCTTGAAGAAAGAATAGGTCTTGCTTCCTCTTGCACCATAATTGCCATCTTTGAGGGGTGTTTACATTTGCCGATAAAATGCCAGAGTCCTGAAGGTCTGTTAAGACGCTTATAAAATTTTGGAAAACTCTCCTTTGTAGTCCATTATCTTGATTTGCTCAGTCTCCCCCACCATAGTTCCGCTTCATTACATCACTTGGGGGGATTGGGCGTCCCCTGTCCCCTCCCTCTTGTACTGAGGACACTTTGCATTAAAAAATTTGATGTCTCGCTTCAACTTTAAAAACTCACTCATCAGTCTTCAAGATGATCCATCAGGTTTCCCTGGGATCTCGCTAAGCAGAGTTAAATTGTTGCGCTTCCAAGCGCTTGTCTGGGCGGTCACTTTGAATCCAATTCTGGGAATCAGGGCAGGACCTTTGGGGCAGGGAGTAGCCCCCCTTCACTGGCTGCGTGCTGGGGGAAGGGCTCTCCTAGAAGTCCCCTGGCTAGGAGCCCATCAGCAAGGGCTCCGTGGGGGGTGCGGACGATCATGCTCCCTCCTATCCACTGCTTCATTGCACACGTCTCTCGGCACTGCGAGAAGCCGCGGCCATCGTTAAAGTGCCGAAGCCCTACCTCCAGGGCATTGTGGTCTTATATATGGGAAACTGAGGCTAAAAGACAGTGATCAGCCCAAGCTCACCCTAAAAACAGAAACTGCATTTAGAATTTTGACCGGCTCTCCTAGGCTTGGTTCCAGTTCTTCCTCCACTGTATTCCCTAAGGCCTGTAGCTTCTGTTTTCTTGCACTTGCTTGCACTAACAGAAAACCCTGTTGCTCCAGTATAGTTCATTCTTCAGGTCAAGTCTGGGTCACTGCCTCTCTGCATATGACTGACCTATGTTAAGAACATGCTGGAATGAAGCAGCTGCTACTCACGGCTATTTTGATTATACAACTCTAGTAGATTCACCGAGTCAGCTTGTTTCACTAACCCAGTATACTAAGAAAGTTAAAGGAACCTGTGCAGGACTTAGTTACAGGCAATAGCCAGAAATTAGTTGTATGGCTAGAGATAAAATTGTTGAAAAACCATCACAGTGAAGCAGTTTCACATTTATTTAATAATTTGTATCCTATTAGCAAAGGAAGAAAAGCAGAGAAAATGCTAGCTGGCATGGGAGGCAGTTGAGTGAGGAACTTAGCTGAGAAAGATGCCATCTTGGAACCTGCACAGCTGTACTCCTGAAACACCAAGGACTGGGGTCAAAGAGTCCGAATTCAAATTACAGCTTAAGTTCAGTGTATGAGCATGGGTAGTTTGGCTGTAAGTATAAAATGCCAGGTATGGCAGCTTGAGCTCCTTTTGAGTAAAGATGCTCATTAGCTCTGTAGTAATTCACCAGAGCTTTGGCAACATGCTTTGTTTGCCTTATAATCAGTAGCAACCCCAGCTAAAAATTTCAGGTCACAGATGTTGGGCAAGACTTTTTGTGCCTAGACCCTAGGGACTGGCTGCCAGTCAGACTGATGCATGGGCAGAAAGCAACTCGTGCTGGAGAAATATGCCGTGCCTGCAAAACAAGAATCAAGCTCATACTACTTTAATATCTTGCCTCAGAGTTCCCTTTCCTAAATAAAGGGAAGAGGACACTTAGAGGCTTCAGCCAGGAGTCTCTGATGGACGGTTAGACTAAGGAAGCATGGACTCCTCTATTCAGCTTAAGTTTAGGAAACCTGATTCAGTACTTCACTCACTAGGAAATTCCAGGTACCTATCACCTATTCTTGGCAGAACTCAGTGTTTCTTTATGTACATCAGTGAGTGATTTGTGTGTGCCAGTCAATGATTTTTGGATGTTATAGAGGGTGTATTTCATGTTGCATGCATTTGGGTTAGTAAAACATTACTATTGATTTCTTCTTTCTTTTATGATGTCCTGAAATTTCCCAGTAATTGAGTACTGACCATACAGTGAGCAAAGGAGAATCAGAAGAAAGCAAGATACAATAGTCATATTGTTGTATTCTGCATATATCAAGACATTTCATGGCCGAGGATTTAATTGGTACCAGTATACTTCAATCATAAACATGCATATATTTTAGAGGCCACTTTTTGAAATTACTATTTTGGGAAATGTAGTAAAGGCATTTTTTAAACTCTTCTTTCTCTATAAAGTTTACCCACACATAAATATCTACAAGCAGGGAACCCACAAGGAAAGCAGAAGATGGGATGTATCCTGCACCTTTTCCTAATTCCTTCCCCTGAAATCACTTGTTGTCTCTCCCCTTTTCCTCCTTTCTTCTCTCCTTAGTACCCAACAGCCAACTTACCTTTATCTGCCCCACTTTCTTCAGCTTTCCCTCCTTCCTTCCTCCTGACATCCTCTGTCTGGGAAGACTATGGCCCAGTTGTGTGGTGTCAGCCATGAGGCCAGGCCCAGTTACACAGTGGGAAACCTGCAGGACTTGCTTGGGGGAACCTCATTTTCTCCTATATACCCTCCCCCACCCTATCCTCTTTTCTTCCTCTTGGAAACCACTATATTACCACTTTTCCCTACTTCCTTCTGTTCTGCCGACCCACCGACCTATTATTACTGCCCCCATGTTCAGTTATATTGATTGTTTCCAGTTATATTTATTATTTCCTTTATACTGCTGCTAATGGGGAATCAAAGCAGTTTACATCATTGTCCTTTCTTTCATTTTATCCTTACAACAACACTATGAGATTAGTTGGGCTGAGAATGTGTAACTCGCCCAAGATCACCCAGTGAGTTTCCACAGCATAGCAGTGATTGGAACCTGGCTCTTCCAAATTCTAATATGAGGCTCTGACCACTACCCTGCTCTGGCTTTCATGAGGTGGCTGCTGTTGAACAGTAGCAAGCAACCAGGCTTAGGTGAGTCATGCAAGTTGCATGGTATCAAGAAGCCTTGTGGTTGCCACCAGGACTGGCCCCCAATGAGTCCTCAAAGGCCAAAACTTCCCTGCCCCACATGACACATAATGCTGCCTTATACTGAATCAGACCTTTAGTCCATCAAGGTCAGTATTGTCTACTCAAGAATGGCAGTGGTTCTCCAGAGTCTCACATGGAGGTCTTTCACATCACCGACCACCTAGTCTTCTCAATTGGACGTGCCAGGGACTGAACATGGGGCCTTCTGCATGCCAAGCAGACACTCTACCACTGAGCCAAGGGCTCCCTCCCTACCTCCCTTCCCTCTGCGTTTTACTGACAGAAAGCAAGGCTTGAATTCTGGAGATGCTGGGTCATTGCCTAGGAGCACCCACTGAAGGCATTGTGTTTCTTACGGTTACAGGCTCTCCTTTTTTCATTTTTTTTGGGGGGTTAACCCCTCAATGCATTTTTTTTCATTTCAGATCCCCCGCCCCCACAGATCTGGGCCATTTCCCAAGTTTTTAGAAATATCTGTCTTGTCCAGGGGTCTTTTTTTGGGGGGGAGCGCACAGCTCCGGGAGCTCAGGAGCCAAGCCCCGCCCCCAGCTGGCATCCCGGGGAGTCTTTCAGACAGCCGAATGTCAATTTCAGCTCCATTATATCCTATGGGCCATTGAAGTCAATGGTGAAAACATAGGGTATATTCTGGGGGCTGGAGGGGAGGGGGTTTGAGGGAGAGGCTCCAATCTCACAGGGTAGCTGTTGGAGCCTCTCCCCAAGATACCCACCAAGTTTCAAGAATATTGGACGAGGGGGTCCAATTCTATGGGCCCCCAAACAGGTTGCCCCTATTCCCTCTATTGTGGGGAAAAAGTTAATAGGATATAATGGGGCCGAATTGCCGCCGAATTTCTTTCATTCCCTCCTTTCCTTCTCTCTTTTTCCTCTTTCCCTCCTTCTTCTCTTCTCTCTTTCTTTCTTTCCCACCTTCTTCTCTTCTCTTTTTTCTTCCTTTCCCTGTTTCCCTCCTTCTTTCCTCTCTTTCTTTCCTTCCTTCTTTCCTTCTCTTTCTTTCCCTCTTTCCTTCCTTCTTTCCTTCTCTCTACTCTCTCTCTTTCCTTCCCTCTTTCCTCCTTCTGTGGCCCAACTCTCATGAGAAGGAGTTTAAACTTTAAACCCCTTCTCTCTTAGCTCCCCCACCCAGACCAGCTGGGAAAGGGAAGGGGAGACTTTTGAAGATGCCTTTTGCTTCCCCTTCTGACATCACTTCCGGTGATGGCAGGGGGCGTGGCATATGCTAATAGCCTAATAGCTCATTAGCATACCATATGCTAATGAGCTCCTGCAGCTGTTTTTCTATGAAAAGACCCCTGGTCTTGTCTATTCATGGCTTCAGTCTCTGGATTTAAGTATCCACAGATCTGGGCACGTTGAGACCTAGGCTGCAGTCACACACATTAAATAATCCACTTTCAATCCACTTTCCAACTGGATTTTGCCTGTTCACTACAGTAAAATCCATTTGGAAAGTGCACTGAAAGTGGATTGAAAGTAGATTATTTAGTGTGTATGACTGCAGCCTTGGTTATATTGACAATCATTTAACATTTAAGTCTATTGAATTGACTAGATGGTGTAACAAACTAAGGGAAGAATCCCAATAAATGGTAGAACAGAATAGTTTAGATTCTATAAATGTTAAGATTCCATAAAAGTTTTCAGTTGCTTGGTGAGTTCTGTTATTTGCATATGTGAAACATTCTCATCTGCTTGCCTAAGAAATAGTTATTTAATAACACCTGCCCATATTCTCCCTCTAATCCTTTTGTTTTGTGTATATTATTCATTTGGAATTCATGCCAGAAAATTGGGCTACTTGGTAGTTTATTACATTTATGGAACTGGGAAAATGTGCTGCTGTTGCTCATCGAGGAAGCAACAAGCAACATGCTATAGCATGCCGTGGCTATAATAAGGCTGGCTTGATGAACGGCCAACAACTCAAATGGGGGGGTGCCATTCAGTTACATCAGCTAGTGGTTGTTTAATTCAAGAGTTTTATTTAATAAGATAATTGTATGGAACTATTTAACAAAAAAGCTTACTGTGACAGATGATGAAAACATATTATCCTATAATACAAGATAAATAGTAAGTGCTAGAAGCTGTCAAGCAAACTGGTACATGTGATGTATAAATAGCCAGGGCCTGTACCCAGGAAGAAGCACAGAAAAAAACATACAGTATTGCATACTTAGGAAGCACAATCCCAGCAAAGTTCAAATATAGAAAATAAGAGTCAGGAACAGCTGAAGTCGAAATGCAAATGTATCAGAACAGCCAATTAAAAATGGTTCTGGCCACTTTCCTCTTCCAACAAAAAGCCCAAACTACTCATTTTTGCCATTTCCCAGCATATCTGTACATGTAGAATGAGATGGGTGTCTTGGGCAAAAGAGGGCAGATCTTTAGCGGCTCAGGAATGCCACTTGGACATAACATGATCTGCTCAGCTGGCAAGTGTAAAGTGCACACAGTATTTTACTGTAGCTGAAAGTGAAGTTTCCCCTCTTTATGTTAATGAAGTGTATAGCTGATGGCTCAACTTATGAGTTGTATTTTCTGAAAGACAGCAAAGCAATAAAACTTCACTGTAAGCTCCAAATCTGTCATTTAGCTATGTGAGTAAAACATCTATAAATAAGGAAACAGTAGACATCTATAACTTAGCTGTATGGCATTAGCTGGCAGATTTTGCCAGTGTTGTTGTTGCTTGACATAGAAAGCAGTAGGCCCAACAACATTTCTCATTTGGGTTTTGCAAAGAGTTTGTCAGGTTTCTTCTTGTTTTTGATGCAGGCTTTGGCAGCTCCATTTCACTTTGCTATTTAACCATAAATAAGTTAGCTTGTGATATGCTAGTACTTCCTTTGCCTTACACAAAGCTACTTGAAGAATGTTGAGTGAAATGATAAACTTCATATCTTGTAAATCATAAAGGAGCATATTTACATCTCTCAGTGCTTTGCAGACATCTTACTTTTATCTGAAAAATATTCCAAATGAAGGAATAAGGTTGGTGGGCAATTTATGATAACGTATCAGCCAACCTGTCAGTATTTGTGGTGTCACTATTTATGCTATACGTTGATTGAAGTGCCGATAGTAATTGAGATGGATGAGCTAAATGCATATATCACAGTTCAGCTAGATTTGTGAATGAGCTTAAATGTAAACTTATTTGAGTTTTACATCAGATTGAGGGTCCTTGTCAGGGCTGCAATAAAACACTTTTCACATTAGTTGCCTGATGTTGTAGAACTGTAACCATATCTACATATAGAGTACCTTGCAGCTAGTAGCTGGGCAGCTGTGATCTTATTAGAAAAGATTTCTGCCAACTATTAAGTTCCCTAGAATTAAGCAAACATAGCTTGCGCTGAGATGACCAAAATCTTTTCTTTAGTGTGTTTGATTCAACCTCACCCCCAACCACTTCAGTTCTCTCTCTCTCTGCCCAGATTTCTGCCACAAGTAGCTTTGATACTGCTACAATAAATCTGATAACAGTGACAGTTTCTGGAGCAGGAGACCTGCCCTACACCATTATACTGTTGTGACACCCTGTAACAGAGGCCACAGGTGGTGTTAACTTGCAGGAGCAGCAGTTGTTATACCACTTAGACTCGTTGGATCTAAGAGGATCATTTGCTGTTTCAAGCTGTCAGTCTTGTCCTTCCCCACCTATACCCTCCCACCCTTTCTTGTTCATGGCTTCTGCCACCTTATTCTCCTACTCTGTCTGAGGATTAATAAAGCACCTTGCAGCTGAGTGCCTAAAATGGCTACCCAGTTGCAGAATGGTCCATTAATTTTACCCAGGATGGAGGGAATGGACAAGGAGGGGCAGGACTGTTGGGGGCAGGACTCCAGAATCTGATTTGTTGGTATGCTTGCCTATCAGTTCCATTATGAAACTGGGTTGCCATTGCATCTCAAAAACTGTATTATGTATTTTATCATCCTGAGTTTGCTTGAAAGTGGTAACACATCCCAAAAGATATTATTTTCCTCCAGGTTATGATCTATTATAGGAATGAACACGGTGTTTAAAATACAACATCATCTATAAAAGTGATACTTTTCTGTATTTTCTAGTGCTCTTTGTCTATCACCCCCCCCTTAATGTTCTTGCTGACTATGTTTGATTAATTTTAGATCACAGCTGAGAAAAGGAAAGAAATAATTCTGTTGCTGGTATTAATAAAATTCCATGGTGTGAAAAAAATCGCAGCTTACCTGAAATGAATATTTAGCTTTAAGTGTGATCCCCATGACAATATAATATCGAACTTCTGTATTCAAGCCTAAAAGTTCATCCTTTTTTAGGCATCATCAGAATTAAAATGAACTTGTCTGGTGTTTTTTTTTTTAAAATGTATTATTTCTTTTACTGATTGCGGTTCACTTAAAAAATACATCTGATATAGCCTTCCAATTCACCAGGGCGTTCCTTTAAACAGATGAAACACCTGGTTAAAACTAGACAAACATAATAATATAAAAGCTTACAGCCTTCCATGCTGAGAAGAGTTTTTTGCTCACTGAGTAGTCCCTTATGAGCTGCATTCTCTTAGCTTTATCTTTGTGCTAAAATCAGCTTCTACCTGATCATTAGTAAAGATCACTCAAAGTCATTAGAGGCACACATTTTCCCACCACCTGTTTCACCTGCTTTGGTTAAATTTGTAATACAAGGGCATTTCTTTATTGGAAAGAAACAAAACTCTGAATCCTCCTATTTGTATTCACATTTTTTTGGTATAGATCTTGATCATGATCAGCTAATCCCCCTCTTCTTCAGAGATCAAAATCTTAAATTGAAACTTGCACTGTCAGTACCCCCATACAATATCTTAAACCTTTCCTGTTGTGTTTGCACAAATCAACAAAAGGTCCAAATTTTTAAAAAACAGGTTTTAGTGTTTGTGTATGTTGTTTAAACCTCACATTCAGTTAAATGGCTTTACTGAAGAGAGTTGGCCAGTGTGCTAAAAAAAATGGCTGGGGGAACTCAGTGGAAATGGAGCTCATAATATTTGATGGGAAAATTATATGGAAACGTTTAATTGTATATGTTTGCATCACACAGGTAGCCAGTTGAACCACTATTAATTCTTCCTCTCTATCTCTTATTTTCTTATTTCTTTAAATTATTTCCTGTTTCCTTACCTGATGTTTTCTGACATGTGGCATGCAATTAGAATTAAATTATCATTTTTAAGAATAGAATATTTGAGATGTACCATCTGTAATGTTGGAGATCGTTATCCGTGCACAAAATATTTGCAGTAACACGTAGAATAACTTTCAGACCTTGATAAAAGACAATCATTGTCAAATTTTTCAAGGGTGCTGCTTGCTAATCAATTTATGAGTTGAGCAAAATAGTGTTTACATATTACTGAAATGTACAACAGTATGTCTTTTGTAATATTGGAAAGGCCATGCTAGTGTTGTGTTTGTTTTCATGGAAAGATACCATAGATCATCATTAATCCAATGCAAAACTGTAGGACTCTGTATCATGTGACCCTTCTCTCTGCCCTCTAAGGAGTCCTCATCTCAGATGCATCCTCTGTCACCTTATTCTCCTTTTCTCAGCCTCCCCTGCTGACTGTGAAAAGGGAACCTTCATTGGTCTCAGTTGGCTAGGTTGTTATGACCCTATCTGGCTTTGCCCCCTATTTTGTCTATCTCTTTCACTGCAATCTCACTCCTAGGTGGAGCTTGACACTGGCAGTTTTTCCCCAATGCTCCCCTACTGGGGCTCAACTCAGCTCCACTCCTCTTAATATGCCTGTTGTCTACCCTGTTTGCCACACCCCTTGGCCACAGGCAGAGCCACCACTACCCCTGTAGCCATCAACTTGGTGAGTCAGGTATGGGTTGTCTAATGGGCCCTCCCACAGGTAAACCAAAATCATCAGTGTATGCCATGCTTGTGTGTTGGAGCAGTTCGTATCCCCTGCAGCTGTGCTGAGACCCAGATTATATTATTAAGTTTTCTCCCCTATTCCTTTTCTTGTATATGAGCCATTATCATTTTTAAAAGGCACATGCCGTAAGGTTCAGCAGTTAGCAGTAACTTGCATCATCACCTGGTAGAATATTTGCTACCTGCTAGAATATTTGGCTTCATAGCTATATAGTTTGTGATAGACTCATACTCCATTTTGCCTAAGATAAACTGGCACGAGCACACATGGTGGCTTGGCAGAAGAACTGATAGTTGAATTGGAGACCTTTTAGTTTCCAGCTCCTTAAAATATTAAATACTAAAATGCTGGCAACCATTATCATAGAATCACAGAGTTGGAAAGGGCCATACAGGCCATCTAATCCAACCCCCTGCTCAATGCTGGATCAGCATAGAGCATCCCTGACAAGTGTTTGTCCAGCCGCTGCTTAAAGACTGCCAGTGAAAGGAAGCTCACCACCTCCCTAGGCAGCTGATTCCTCTGTTGCACAACTCTTACTGTAATTCCCCCCCCCAATATCTAGCCAGTACCTTCCCGCCCTTAATTTAAACTTATTATTGTGAGTCCTATCCTTTGCTGCCACTAGGAACAGCTCCCTGCCCTCCTCTAAGTGACAGCCCTTCAAATGGAGAGAGCAATCATGTGTCGTCCCCCCCCCCCAACCTCTTCTTTTCTGGACTAAACATTCTGAAGTCCTTCAGCCTTTCCTCATAGGGCTTGGCCTCCAGGCCCCCGATCACCCTTGTTGCTCTTCCTTGCATGCACTCCATTCTGTCCACATCCTTTTTGAAGTGAGGCCTCTAGAACTGCACACAGTACTCCAGGTGTGATCTGACCAATGCAGTGTATAGCGGGACTAAGACATATTGTGATTTGGATGTTATGCCTCTGTTGATACACCCCATGATTGCTTTAGCCTTTTTTGTTGCTGCATCACACTGGCTGCTCATATTAACTTAAGGTCAATCTATACCCCAAGATCATTTTGACATATACACTGCTACCCAGAAGTGTATCCCCATCCAGTATGCAAGTTCCTGATTTTTGTTACCCAGATGTAGAACTTGGCACTTATCCTTGTTAAATTGCATCTTGTTCACATCTGCCCACTTTTCCAGTATGTTCAGACCTCACTGGATTCTATATCTTCTGATGTGATCACTGCTCCTCCCAATTTGGTGTCATCTGCAGATTTAATGAGTAGCCTCTCCACACCCTCATCCAGATCATTTATAAAAATATTGAAACGTACTGGACCCAGAACCAAGCCCTGTGGCACCCCACTGGACACCTCCCTCCATTCAGATGAAATGCTATTGACAACTACACTTTGTGAGTGCAGTTCTCCAACCACTTCCCTGGCCACCAACCTATCTGAAAGTCTAGTCCACTGTCCTCTAGTTTACCCATCAGAACATTCTCCATCATGCTGCATGTTATTTATCTTTTGCAGTTTGTGTGCTATTTGCACATATAAATGGCTAAAATTGACCTCATTATCAGTGTTTTATACATTTTCCAGCCTCATTAAAGGATTTAAAAGCAAACTTCCCAAGTATTTTATCACATAGTAAGTTACTGCATCACAAAAGCATGGACAACTTGAGGGTTAAGAACTCTATCAGCAGAAAATACACATGATTATCTAATGCTAATACTGACATTAGAATACCTGCTGTTAATTTGAAAACAGTTATAAAGCTATTTTCAAAACAGACACCAGGTGCTATTTTAGTAAATTATTGTTTGTAGCTAATAAATGATCAGAAGTATATGGTTGGATAACACTATGTGTAATAATATGCATAATCAAGTTATATTATTTTTAAAAAGCTTGTGTATGTATATTCTTTTAAAGTGACGTTACTCTGATAGGTCCTTCCTTTATTTACTTCATTTATACCCCACTATCTCTCCAATGGGAATTCAAAGTGAATTACAACATTGTCCTCTTCTCCATTTTATCTTCACAGCAACCTATGAAGTAAGTTAGGCTGAGAGTCTATGACTGGCCCAGTGTCACCTGTAGTTTCTCTATGGCAGAGTGGAAATTCAAACATGGGTTGTAGTTGGCCACTCTAACAGCTACATAATGCTGGATCTCACATTGTCTTATTGCTATAATATATGACCGCCTTTCTTTGCTTTATGTAGTTTTATGACAATCTGCCTATCCCCAATGTCCCTTGATTACGAACTCTCTGGTAGTTACAGTTCAGCCCTAAATTAATGGGCTTAGAAGGGTGTCCATTGATTTCAATGGACTTAGAAGGATGCACCTTTACTTAGAATTGCACTTTCAGCTAGGATTCAGCAAGGTACCAGTGATATGGTGTCATAACAAAAGCTTCCCAAGAGGCAACAGATTTCCTTCAAAAATGGATGATACCAAAGACTGGATAAATATCTGTGGATGGTATGATTTAAGTTCTTGAAATCTGGACAAACAAGAACCTGACTATATAGAAAAATAAGAATTCTCTTTGGTACTTGGTTGTTGCCATATTTCCACAGGGGACCCGGAAGTCAGATTGACTCTGTCGTTTTAACTTCCAGTTCATGCACCTAGTACTATCCCCTTAAAAGTTGGGAATGTGCTTCTTTTGTCTTCATTCCTAACAGCTGATCTACATGGGTTTAGAGAAGTATTTCATTGCCCCATTAAATTGACAAGGTAGTGACTGCACCTGCTAGGCTCAAGAGTCCAAAAAGAACAGCTTGTCACACATACCACAGAGATAATTTTCTCATATATCTTTAGTGAACAGAGCTAGGTTGAACCAAATGCAACAGTGCGTGGGTGTAACAAGGAGCCCAGTCAGGAGCGTATTTTCCTACCTCTGTTGACAAACAGGTTGGAGCTGCAGAGCATAGTTTAATTGCTCTATATTATCTTATCATATTTAGCTAAAGATACAGTCATAAGTTACCCATCATTTTTATGATATCCACCCACAGTATTTGACTTTTTAACCTGCTGCATTACTATTTCATGCTGTTGTATGGCAATTAAAATAATAAGGAGATAGGTACTAATCTTTCTATGCTTAAAGTTCAAAGGTAGCATTTTATTTGCAAAATTAGCAACTTTAAATCAGCAGCCCAGGAAGGACTTCAAGATTTGTCAGGTCCTGATAATGTGATTTTTTTTTAAATCTGCCGAACATATGATAACATGTTAAAAAGTTAAAATTGTTTTTCATCTAAGGCCCACACTTTGTCTACTGTACCACATGGTCCTCAGCAGCTGAAATATTGGGTGGCATCTCAGGAAGCCATACCTATGGTAGAATCCAACAGCTAAGTCAAGGATTAAGAAGTTTCTCTTCCACAAGGGATTCCAATTAGTTTTGCATTGAAAACAGGATTTTAATCTTCCTTGTTTAAACAAGTTTCCCCAGAGAAAATAGAAAAGAGAGAAATAAGTCTTCTGTCACTCTATGAAAAGAGGTAGATGATTCATGTGGACAGCTCCTATGATGACAGCATTTTTCTTGCTGTCATTTTAATTGTGAGGTTGGGCTGATAAATCTTGCAATTTGTTTTTGTCTGATTGCAACATAATGGTTGACCTGATTTTCAGTAGTCTTTCTTAAAGTGCTTTTAGTTAAAATATAAAGGCTGATATAAAGCTACTATGCAAATGGGTCTGTTCATTCTGATTAGTTAGCCTTTCTTTCTTTCTGCAGGATATGATTATTTATTTACAAAATTTATATGCTGCCACTTTGTTCAATCAGGACCACCAAGCCAGCTGTTTTAAGAAATTACTGAAATAGTAAAAACAATTCATAAAATCAATTGAAAACAAAACTAAAATGCCAATTAAAAGCACATAAAACAGTAATTCAAACATAGGACAGGAAGCATGAATCATGGACGGAATACCAAGGCAAACAAGAAAGACTTTACCTGCTAGCTGAAGACAGTGACAGAAGGGGATGGATTAATATCCTTGGGGAAAGAGTTCCACAGTTTTGGTGCCACATTCCAAAAGGCCCTCTCTAGTGTTGCTACCCACCTAATCTCAGAAGGGGGGGGGCACCTGAAGCAGGTCTTTAGAAAATGACCTTAGCAGTTGTGTAGGTTCAGGTGTACTGTTCCCAAGCTATATAGGGCTTTAAAGGTCAGCACTTTGAACTGGGCTTGGAAACAAATTGGGAGCCAGTACAGATGGGCCAAGACTGAAGTGATATGTTCCCTACAATCCATTCCAGTCAATGTCCTGGCAACTGCATTCTGCACCAATAGACATTTCTGGGCACTTTTGAAGGGCAGTTCCATATAGACTGCATTGCAAGTAATCAAACAGTAAGTTATATGAAAAATAGGAATCAAGGAAATGTGTTTATTGGAACCAGTGAACTTCCACTTGCCTGACCCAAATCTGTTAGCATTTTTAACAAGTATCCCTGACAAACACTCCAAGAAGCTCAAAAGTCTTCAATAAAACACACCGTTTTTTTGTGTGTACACTCATATGGGTTGTACTTTCCTCCAAGCCAGTTCTTTCCACCTTTCTTTTCAGAAGAGAAAAGGTAATCTTTTGTAGATGTCTCTTTATATTACTTGTCCTAATATCTTCCAGCATAACTTCTTGGTGAGATGATGTGAATTGTAGTTTTCATACCCTTCAACAATCTGATAAATTCTGAACAGACAACAGTGGCATTCAGCCAACTGCCTATATGCTGTAAAGCTACCAGCAGTGCAGTCACAAATATGCTCAAACTACTACATGCCTTAATGTGTGAACAAGTCAGCAATGTGAGCTCAAGATGAAAATAGATATTGTGAACAGGTTAGGTTTGATTTTCCATGATGTTGTTTGCAAAGGTTAAAGTGTTACTAATCGGTACCAAATAATGATATACTTACTCCTTCCAGGCACTCCCGCCGCTAGAAATCACGGGCATTGAGTGTGTTGGCTTGGTGTTGGAGACTGAGGAGAGTTTGGCAATCTGGCTGGTGTACTGACCGCCTAACACACCAGCCAGCAGCCTGCTGTCCCTGACGGAGGCCGTATCAGGCTGGGCGTTGGAGTACCCTAGACTTCTGGTCTTGGGTGATTTCAACGTCCATGCCGATGACGCAGCATCCAGTCAGGCAGTGGACCTAGTATCGTCCATGGTGGCACTGGGACTCTCCCAATTTGTATCAACCCCCACACACTGGGCTGGGCACACGCTTGATTTGATTTTTGTGACTGGAATAACAGTGGACCGGATTACTGCCTTGGCAGTACCATGGTCGGACCACTTTGCACTGAAGGCCCATCTGAATGTTCCACCCCGCCCCTGTTTAGGTGGTGAGCAGATTTTAGCTCGCCTGCGGAGCCAAATGGACCCAGTGTGGCTTCAGATGGCTTTGCGGGATCCGAGGCCCCCTGGTGGCTCACTAGATGAGCTTGTGGAGGACTGGCATGGCCAGCTAACCACAGCCATTGATGAGATCGCTCCCCGGCGCCCTCTGCGCCTTCACTCTAGGCTGGCTCCCTGGTACATGCAGGAGTTGCGGCTGATGAAGTGAGAGCTAAAACGGCTAGAGAGATGGTGGTGTTATACTCGCGACGAGGCAACAAGAGCATCTTATAGGACGTTTATGAGATCCTATGAGATGGCAACCAAGGTCGCTAAGAGGGCTTTCTGTGCGGCCTTGATTGTGTCTGCTAGCTCACGCCCAGTCCAATTGTTTAGAACGATTCAGTCTTTAACATTGCTGCCACAGGGCAGGCAAAATGGTAGGGAATTGGAGCTTGGCTGTGAGGCTTTTGCGAGCCATTTTGCGGATAAAGTCTTGGCGCTCCACCGCGACCTCCCCGCCACAGTTGAAACAGTGAGTGAACTCGAGGCCCCTTGCACATCTTCGATTCTGGGTTTAGATTGTGTCAGCCCGCTCAGCCTGGGGGAAGTTGACAGATTGCTTGTATCTGTATGCCCAACCACTTGTGGCCTTGACCCATGCCCCTCCTGGCTCATTAAAGCGGGCCGTGAGGGGTTTCAAGGTGCCCTAAGGGAGATTATCAGCAAGTCCCTTTCTGAGGGGCAGTTCCTTGGGGCACTCAAAGAAGCAATGGTCCGCCCCCTCTTGAAAAAACCATCTCTGGACCCGGCCGAATTGGCCAACTATTGGCCGGTGTCCAATTTGCCCTATTTGGGCAAATTAATTGAGAGGGCGGCGGCGATACAGCTGCAGGGCTTTCTGGATGACACTTCCACCTTGGACCCCTTCCAGTCCGGTTTCCGCCCAAGGCATGGGACGGAGACAGCGCTGGTCGCCCTTACTGATGACCTCCGGAGACATCTGAATAGAGGCGGTGTGGCGGTATTGCTGCTGTTAGATCTTTCGGCCGCATCCGATACGGTCGACCATCGGCTGCTGACCCACTGCCTTGCCGACGCTGGGATACAGGGGCTCGCTCTTCAATGGCTTGCCTCTTTTCTTCAGGGTTGGGGACAGAGGATGGTGCTCGGGTTACAGCAATCCCGAAGGCACTCGCTCAAATGCGGTGTGCCTCAGGGAGCTGTGCTCTCTCTGATGTTCTTCAACATCTATATGCACCCCCTTGCCCAGATTGTTCGGAGGGATGGGCTAGGGTGTCATCAATATGCAGATGACACCCTGCTCTATCTGATGTTGGGCGGCCAGTCAGAGTCCAGCCCAGAAGACCTGAACTGGGCACTACAAGCCATGGCTGGTTGGCTTAGACTGAGCCGGGTGAAGCTAAACCCAGAGAAGACGGAGGTCCTGTGACTGAGTTGGGGTGGTCGGGGAGTGGGGTTCCCTCTCCCGACCTTCGATCACATGCCTTTGGTGCAAGTGTCAGAGGTTAGGAGTCTGGGAGTGCGCCTGGATGCCTCTCTAGCAATGGAGGCCCAGGTGGCAGCCACTGCTGGCTCGGCCTTCTACCATATCCAGCTGATTCGGCAGTTGGTTCCCTTCCTCGACCACGATGACCTGGCTACAGTGATCCATGTGACAGTCACCTTGAGATTAGACTACTGCAACGCTCTCTACATGGGGCTACCTTTGTCACAGATTCGGAAGCTGCAGCTAATGCAGAATGCTGCGGCCAGGCTGTTGATGCGTCTCCCTAGATGGGACCACATCCGGCTGCCTATAGCATTCTGAATCCACTTCAAGGTGCTGGTACTTACCTTTAAAGCCCTATATGGCCAGGATCCGACATACCTGAGGGACCGCCTTTCCCCATATATACCCCAGAGAGCACTATGGTCAGGGGCCCAACATCGTCTCCTGATCCCAGGCCCTAGAGAGGCCAGGCTTGTGGTAACCAGGGCTAGGGCCTTTTCAGTGGCAGCTCCTACCTGGTGGAATGAGCTCCCGGAGGAGATCAGGGCCCTGCAGGACCTTTCACAGTTCTGCAGGGCCTGCAAGATGGAGCTCTTCCACTAGGCCTTTGGTTAGGAGCTGCCACTACCACCACGACTACCATCATCATTGGGGACGGCCCAATAAGACAACTGTAGGATTGTGATGGACTAGTGCTGCCGAAATGGCCTTGAAATTAACATATCAAAGCCTCCATCGTGACTAAATTACAGCGATATAATCACGGAGCACTTTATTAATGTTAATTGGTTGTTTTTATTCTGATTCCTCTGTATACTTTATTGAGACATATTTTATAAATGATTTTCCCTGGACATACATGCTGCAATGTGTTTAGTTTCACAATAGTGATTTTCCCTGGACACACATGCTCCAATGTGCAATAACTATTGAATTTCACTAAACAGTTATTGCACGCTGCAGCATGTGTGTCCAGGGAAAATCACTATTGTGAAACTAAACAACTTTTTAGTGTCCATTTCAGCCATTTATTCAACCTCCCCACTTAAAAAAGAATAAAAGGAAGGAAACCTATGTGTGCTGAATCTTTGAACAAGAACAATTTTTGCTCACAGGGCTAAACACCAGCATTCTCTCACCTCTAACAGCAAGGTTCTAACATGGGGTATGTGGTTTTCCCTCTATTGTTGTTGTTCTTTGTTTTGCAATAATCATTCTTTTTAATGCATTTTTAATAAACAAGATTCTTTAGAGAGAATGTTGAAATGTTGCTGCAGACAGTAGACAGAATGCCTTGTCCTAAAACACTTTTTCTTGTCATGTAAATAGTTTTATCAGATAAAAGAAGGCTTGCTTTGGGCACTGTGTGTTTTAGTCTATATATTATATAAATGTGTATAATAAAGGATAGCGCCTGTTCTGTTCAGTAAAATGTAAATGCAAAAAGAAAGTAAAAGAATTCATTTTTAACCCTTGATTTGTTATCAGGTATTTTCTTATATGTAGATTGCCTTTGAATTCAGCATAATTGTCTATTTGAAGTGAAACCTAGCTCTTAGTTAACAGTGAAAGTGATAAGTTGTCTAAAGCCCTGTTTAGACAGACAGAGCTTATTTAGCCTCCACATTAAGCTGTTTGACAAAATGTTTCGAATGTAATTAGTTCACATCAAAGGTACACCATCTTCCATGATGGGTAAAATTGATGAGAACTAAAGAGACTCAGATCAGCATGACCTAAATGGAGGCCTTGTGTTTCGAGGTTTCAGTGCTGTTAGATTTTTTTTAAAAAAATCTGCCCTTCTCTTTAATTTAAGGAAGCAGCTAATTTTATATAAAACCCTGTATATTTTTGCCACTCTTCTGCGTTCTCAAAATTTCAAGGTAGCCAGGCAGCATTGTAGTGTCCCAGAGGAGTATCACTTTCAACATGATTGTGAAACATTAACTGGCCTGCTTTATTTTATAATTACAACTGTTGAAAGGAGTTTGTTTTGAAAGCTTTCCCTCCGCTAAAACCAACATACTAGTTTGGACTCCTTTCCAGGTGATGCTGCTCATTTTTAGAGCATCCCTACTTACCTTATAAGGCCACAAAGCTTGCATATTTTACCTGGAATGTGAGGTCTGCATTACACGTTTCAAACAGAAAACTCTTCCTCCTCAGTATATATGGAAAATGCCTCAACAAATCGGTATTGGTCCTAAGACGGGATGGGGGGAGGCATTAAATAGCTAATGATACTAATGGAGTAAAAAACCCAGATCCAGAATACAAACCAGATACTGATATTTTGCGACTGATCAGGTATCTGACAAACCCCTGTTTTCACAATAGTAGGCAGGTTCTCTTAAAACAAGAAGAAACCAAAAGCTGAACCTTTTCCTCTCTTTTTTGACAGTAGATTTTTTTTTTAAAAAAAGAAAATGGTTGGAATATAGAAAGAAGAATAATTGAATCAAATTGGGAAAGAATGGGTGATAGGGCAGAGAAATTCTGACACTGATGTGTTTCGCAGTGTTTTGATTATGTATGTAGGGTTCTTTAAGGAAACAAAACGGTGGTTTTTACAGATGAACCTTGAACCAACTTAATCTCTTTGTATCTCAGTTTCTTGTCGTGGTGTAGCAAAAGTGAGGTGCAGGTCAGTTTTCTAAAGAATTTCTAGACTGGAAAAATTATTTTAGGCACAGAGTTCTCCCACCTCATTTAAAAAAAAATTATTTAAGAATTAATGATCCCAACCTTCCCCTGGAAGACACTCAAGGAAGGTTACAGGGATTTGAAAAATAGACCATAGAATAAAACAAACATATAACACAGATTACACCTACTTCAAATAAACATTTCCCTACTGGAGTTATCTCACCATATAGCTGCTGAGGATGCCAACTTCCTGAAGGAAAAAATGTATTGACTTGATGGGATGTTAATTACCAGGTGGTGTTATTTACCTCAAGTCATGAGAAGCTTCAGCTGCCCATTTCCCCACATTTAAGGCTGTATAAAAGGCTGCTAAAGCCTAATAATGTTATAGAATAAGAGCAAAACTTGGCCTTTAAAATTTATGAGAATGATAAGACACAGAGGAGAATAGGACAGGGGTGTAGATGGGATGAATCCATATAAAGGCTTCCATTATCTGGAAATGGGGCAGTCGCAGTATACACAATGAGCACGTGAGCTGCCCACACTACTTGTGTGTGAACTGTTTACCCATGAAGAGGAGGGAGCAGGGTTTTGTTGCTAGCTCTGTCTGCTGCTTACCTCCCCCATGTGTGTGTTCAGCCTGACATCAGCACAGAGTGTAGGCTGTATTTCCACAGAGCAGCATTCTTTGTCATGGGGCTAGAGCCTTCATGGTCAGGGCAGGTGGGGACACTTCTGCTTCATCTGTCAGTCTGCATTACCTGTATACATATATGTCCTCTATACTGGACTACAGTGTCTCAGTAAAGTCCTATATTTTTGTTCCTTCCCATACGATTTCAAATAACTGTCCAAGATTTTTTTTTACTTACTTTTTTCCCAAGTGAAATATGAGTCTATGTTTAGTGGTCCTTCAGGATGAATAGCCACCCACCATTAAGTGGTGTGGATAAATCATTTCTGTGACCAAGGGCCTTAAGCCGCTATGACGACCCCTTCTCTGATCCACTTCCTTCCCTCAGAGACAAGATTTTCCCTCCGTTTTTCTTTCCCTTTTGTGACTGAGCTGCCCTAGTGATCTGTTTTCTTCTTTTCTGAAGAACTTTGGCTGTCCCAACCTGTGTCAGTAAGATATTTTACAGCTGGCTCAGCTCAGGAACCTGAGGGAATGGTCGGGATTGCCCTTTAACTTAAACCACTGAAAAAGGCAATTGAGATGTTTTGAAATTCAACATAGAGGGGAAAGAACAATTCGGTCTATAACTACACTGCCATAGGGCAGACCAAATGCTAGGGAATTGGATAGAGGCTGCAAGGCTTTTGCGAGCTATTTCATGGATAAAGTCCTGTCACTCCACCATGATCTCCCCACCACAGTTGAAACAGTGAGCAAGCTTGAGGCTCCATGCACGTCTTCGATTCTGGTTTTGGATCATTTCAGCCCACTCAGTCTAGAGGAAGATGACAAATTGCTTCTAGCTGTCCACCCCACCACATGCTGCCTGGACCCATTCTTATCATGGCTAATTAAAGCTAGTCACGATGGGTTTCAAGGCACCTTGAGGGAGATCATCAACAAGTCCATAATTAAGGGACAGTTCCCTGGGGTGCTTAAGGAAGCAGTGGCCTGCCCTCTCTTGAAAAAATCATCCTTGGATCTGGTGGAATTGGCCAACTATTGGCTGGTTTCCAATTTGTTCTGTTTGGGGAAATTAATAGAGAGGGAGGTGGCAATTCAGCTACAAGGTTTTTTGGATGATGCTTCCATTTTAGACCCCTTCCAGTCTGGTTTCTGCCCTGGTCATGGGACAGAGACAGCAATGGTCACCCTCACAGATGACCTCCGAAGGCATCTGGATTGAGGCAGTGCTGTTGTTGTTGGACCTGTTGGCAGTGTTTGGCATAGTTGACCATCAGGTACTGACCTGCCACCTCACCAGCATAGGAATTCAGGGCTTGCCTTGCAATGGCTTGCTTCCTTTCTCCAAGGTCGGGGGCAAAGGGTGGCGCTAGGGGAACAGCAGTCCAGGAGGCACCCACTGGATTGTGGAGTGCCTCAAGGGGGTAGTGCTTTCCCCGACATTATTTAACATCTATAAGCGCCCCCTTGCCCAGGTTGCCCAGAGGCATGGACTGGGCTGTCAATAGTACACTGATGACACCCAGCTCTATCTGATGTTGGGCGGCCAGTCCGACTCCAGACCGGAAGATCTGGACCAGGCATTACAAGCCATGGCTGGTTGGCTTAGGCTGAGCTGGCTGAAACGGAATCTGATGAAGATGGAGGTCCTGTGCATGAGTCGGGGCAGTCCAGGAGAGGGATCTCACTCCCAACCTTCAATGGGGCACTGTTGGTGCCAGTGCCGGAGGTTAGGAGTTTGGGAGTGCTCTTGGATGCCTCCTTAACAGTGGAGGCCCAGATAGCAGCTACTGCCAAGTCGGCCTTTTACCATCTTCAGCTGATTAGGCAGTTGGTCCCCTTCCTCAACTGCTTCAACCTGGCAACAGTGATCCATGCAATGGTCACTTCAAGACTAAACTAATGTAGCATTCTCTACATGGGGCTGCCCTTTTCACAAATTTAGAAGCTGCAACTAGCACAGAATGCCACGGCCAGGCTGTTGATGGGTCTCCCCAGGTGGGAGCACATCCAGCTTGTGCTTGAGGACACTGCACTGGCTACCAATAGCATACTGAGTTCACTTCAAGGTGCTGGTTCTTACCTTTAAAGCCCTATATGACCAGGGTCCAGCATACCTGAAGGACTGCCTTTCCCCATATATACTCCAGAGAGCACTACGATTGGGGTCCCAAAACCGATTGACCCTCCTGGGCCTTAAGGATGCCAGGCCTGCTACCACCGGGGCCAGGGTCTTTTCAGTGGCGGCTCCATACTGTTGGAATGAGCTCCCGGAGGAGATCAGGGCCCTGTGGGATTTTTTTACAATTCCACAGGGCCTGCAAGATGGAGGTCTTCCACCAGGCTTTCAATTAAGGAGCTGCCACTGCCACACAGCCCTGGCCACTACAGAGTCCTGGGCATTGGGTCTGACATCTAGCCTACACCGCCCGTATATTAAAATATCATGAGTGGAAGGTTTCCTAGATCTCTGGATGCACCGTTACAATACGCCATCATAAATAATTAACTGTTCATCACCAGCACTTTATGAACTAGATTGTATATCTGTATTGTTTTAAATGATTTTATGTGGATTTTAATTGTGATTTATGTGTCAGCTTAGATTTGACTGATGTGAGCCGCCCTGAGCCTGCTTTGCGGGGAGGGCGGGGTATAAATTGAATCAATCAATAAATAAGTGAAATGAGGGGTTGAAAATTTTGAGGTAATAGATAACTCTGAGGTAAAATCAGTATATGCACAGACTTCAGTTCTTTGTTTCAGGCTAATGAGCGTTTCGTAAGGTATTCACAGTTGCTTAAATCTTTGTGTTGAGACTCTTGTTCCAGTATTTTCCAAAGACTCCAGCAAACTTTCTTTGAGTATTCATTGATTCCTTTAGTTTCCAGAAGCTGATACACTTTTTCCAGTACTCAGACCCCTTCTCTTGAAACACCAGTACTCGCCTTGAGTTTTTAACTGATTCTTAAGGTCTTTAAAGGCAGTTTCTAACCACATCAGTCAAGGAGTCTCTTCACTCTTTAGAGCTACCACCCTGTTTAGACTGGATAGGGAAATTCCTTCTTTCTCCTTTCCTTGGCCTAAATAGAAGTCTTCAACTAACTTCCCAAACTTCCTTGCCAACTTTCCCCCAATTCTCCAACTGTGTTAAACTGCTCTAAGCTAAGGCTGAAATCAGATTCAACTTATCCAAGGCAGACATCTGACTGTCTCCTAAGCATGCAGCTCTTGTCTTTCGCTGCTCAGCTGATGCTAACCAATCAGATTGCTGTCACTCAAGGTAGTCTGTTTCTGTGAAGAATTAACCCTTCACAGTCCTTTAGTTGGTTGTACAGTACTTCTACATTTTTAAAAAGTGCAGTCTCTCCCAGCCACCAATTCATAGTCATTTCTTCTTACTCCACAGTCTGTTGCACATTGATATTGTTTATACAAGGATATAATGTAATAAACCTATGACCCCTCAGTGCATGATTATACGTTTCAGCATTCTGAAGTCTCCAGTAAATTATTTTGTCAGTTGGCAATCATCAGTACTAACCCTTTTTGGGGAGTTTAAGAGGCTGTGGCCCTATATGCCTTCTATTAAGAATGTAAGAAAAGCCCTGCTTTTAGTCAAGCCACCTGTTTCCACAGTGAGCCTCTGGGAAGCCCAAAACCAGCAGTAGAGATGTTTAATTTCTGGAAATGTTGCTGTCATGGGAAAACACCCTTTATTTCTCCCCCCGGGAGAAAAAAATAGGAATGGGGGGAATGAAATGCATTATTTAATTTCCTATCAAATGTAAACCATTTTTCTGCTTTAACAACATAAAATTCATAATTTATAACTTAGTCATAATATACAAATGTATTAATTAACATATGTATGTAATTTAAAAGTATACATGATGGGTTAGTTTTCTACAAAAAAAATTGCAAATACATCCAATACTGAAGCAAGAGAGACCTACAAGTTGCTCCACTGTATGCTGTTTTAGCATATTTCACTCATCCCAAAAGAGAGCTTTTCCCAATGTTCTCTAAAATTTTCCACTATTATTAAAATTTCCCAAAAAGACCTTGGAAATCTGTTTTTTCTTTATTTTTCCTGATTTTGCTTGGGGGGAGGGGAGCTTCACATTTAACCAGGGCGTAGTTCTTCCCTAGTTTTGCTCCCTAGCTCCTGGTGTTGTCATATGTAGCCTCTGTACATGGACATTCTGTTTAGTCCTCATACTTAATAGCTGGCTTATGAATTTATCTTGTCCCCTTTTAATAATACACTGCAAAGACTTTAGAAAGTCTCACAAAGAAGCTCCCATTTCATACTTGCCGCAGTGCTGGCTATGTTTCGACCTTTTCTAGTTATGGGCCAATGGCCCATCTAGTCCAACACTCTGTCAAACAGTGGCCAAAAATACCAGGTGCCATCAGGAGGTCCACCAGTGGGACCAGGACACTAGAAGCCCTCCCACTGTTGCCCCACCCAAATCCTAGTTCATTGCTTTAGTAGAAACCATTGACTGTTAGCATCTTTCATCTTTCCTTCACTTTCTGTGTAGTTGAGCCTTGGACTTATCCTGTCCATGCCTAATTACAGTGCTGATAACAGATCACAGATTTAAAATGATTAGATGATTCAGCTAACTGGAAAAGGAAATCAAAAGGTGATCAAAATTCAGTAACTGACCATTTTGAACTGCCATACCGAGGTATACAGTGGTAATTTACCACATTTTTGATGTAGCCAAAGTCTTTGTCATCCTGTAGTGGGATTACTTTTCACCCGTATCAAGACTATTTCTTCTAATATGAATGAAAGAAATGCAGGGCAACTTCTTGCCTAAGCATTTTGCCAGAGTTTTCTCCCTCTGCTCTGGAGACAGAAGGTAGCTGTTGTTAAATAGATGGATATTCTGAGGTAGGACCACATTATAGTAGAATGAAGAGTGTGCTGTACTCTAAGTAGGTTGAAAGGAAGCAGAATTTGAAGACTTGTCTCATGAAATTTTTTATCTTCCCTTCTTTTTTCCATGGACCTAAGTCATGGGTCAAGGGTATTTATGAGATGATCTGTGTTGCTTTCCCAGTTAGCTAATAGTTAATCCCTGGCTTCAGACTGGATAAGAATTTGTTGGTCAGGATACCATTGTGGATGGATAGATTATTAGTCTATCAACTGTAGCCATTAAAGATGGCAAAAAACAAGAGATTGATTGACTGGAGACATCCAGGTCATGGACTATGGTACACAATCTGTCGCTGAACCTTTCTGATAAAAAGTACTGTAACTGTTCTGTCATTTGTCCATAAGATATAAAATGAAAAAGAACAAGTTCACATGCAATATATTATTTCTCATCAAAGGGCAGAAGAAAACTGAATTGTAAGAAAATCAAGGCTCTGAATGCAGATTCTCAGGGAAGTCATGCACAACCAGATCGCTTTCTTTTTTCAGTACTTCTAACTACTATCTGACATCCTGAACTTAAGCAAATAGCACTCTCATAGGATGAGAAGCACTGTTAATTTTCCTCTACTAATTCAATATATTGTCAATATCCCACAATTCCCTAGACGTAGAGTGACAAGCCTGTTCAAATTAGTAGTCCTGAAGACTAAGCAATATTCAGCATGTGTTTTTATCTTTGGAAAGATAGAGCTCAATACAGATGCATAATTTTGGAAAATAGGAATCTGATGACCTGTCTTAGACCTCAGTGTGACAAATAATTCAGTGTAAATGCCGTAGCTGTTCAACCACCATTTATTGATTTATTTATTTGATTTATATGCCACCACTGCTACCCCAATTTGGGGCTCAGGGCAGTTAACAACAACTATAAATACAATTCCTATAAATACGATAAATATGTATACAGAATAACACTAAAAAAAAGCAGTGATATCGAAAGTAGTGATATCAGATGGCATTTGATATCCATCTCTGGAGGGGAGGAGACAGGGAGGCCAGACTTGATGGCAGACGGTTGCTGTCCTCAACCATAGGCTTGGTGGAACATCTCTGTCTTACAGGCCCCACAGAACCGCATCAGGTCCTGCAGGTCCCGAATGTCATTAGACAGAGAGTTCCACCAAGCTGGTGTCAGGGCTGAAAAGGTCCTGGCTCTGGTTGAGGACAGCTGAATATCCTTTGAGCCAGGTATCGTCAGAGGGTTCTTCTCTCCAGAGTGTAATGCCCTTTGGGAAGTATATAGGAAGAGGCGATAATGTAGATATGCTGGTCCCAGACTGGCTAGGGCCTTGAAAGTCAGTACCCAAACCTTGAATCTGATCTGGTACTCAACTTGCAGCTGGTGAAGCACTGATTGGATATGTGCTGTCAATGGTGTCCTGGTAAGGACATGCACTGCTGCATTCTGGGCAGGTTGTAATTTTTGGATCAGTGTCAAGAGCAGCCCTGCCTATAGCACGTTACAGTAGTCTAGCCTGGAAGTGATTGTTGCATGGATTATTTCTGCTAAATCAGGATTGGGCAGGAAGGGGGCCAGTTGCCTGATCAGATGCACTTGTAAAAATGCCAGTCTGGCAATGTTTGCAACCTGGGCCTCCATAGATAAGGAGACATCCAGGTACATACCCAGGTGCCTTGCTGTTTGTTCCAGTGTTAGAGGTACGCCATCAATAGCCAGTACTTGGCACCCCAATTCTGCACCTCCTCCACTCAGCTACAGAACCTCCATCTTTGAAGGATTCAGTTTCAGCCAGCTCTGCTTCAACCACCCAGCTATGACTTCCAGCCCTTTGGCCAAAATAGATGGGGTGGTATCCAGTCAGCCGTCCATTAACAGATACAGCTGGGTTTCATCAGTGTACAGATGGCAACCTAGCCTAAAACTCTTCACCAACTGGGCAAGGAGGCACATATAGCATCGGAAAGAGGATTGCCCCTTGAGGGACTCCACATACCAGGGGGTGTCAGGGCGAAACCTTCTCTTGTAGTGCCTCCTCTGTCCCTGACCACGGAGGAATGAGGTAAGCCACTTCAAGGCCACCCCACAAACTCCTACATCGCTCAATTGATATTCAGTAGTGAAATCACTTCATTAACTTGATGTCTGATTGTTTTGGAATGCTTTTAGTTATGTGAGAGAACTTTCTGAAAACTACATTTCATTTTTTTTATAATAACAATTTCTAATACACACTGCGAAAATTCAAGAAAGAGCCACAGGTTAAATTGGCATGGATTATTCCTAAAGTGTAATTTTATCTAACAAGATAAATTTAGAAAAATCCAATTAAATAATTTAATTTATTGGCCTGACCATTCAACCTGTTCAAGAGTACATTCTCAATTTTCTAGGTCATCGTGATATTATTGAACTATGGTGTGGTCCTCATCATCATACTTTTGTCATGCTGTTATGTGATACGGTGGGACTGATTTCCTGACTATTCTAACATTTTGATTCTGTGGTGTCCCAGGGGAATAGGAGTTGCTTCCTCATGGTGAAATCCTACATAGCTGGAATTATTTGCATCTAAAGCAAATGTGTACATTACTATCAAGAAGGCCAGTTGCATGGGAAGACCCTTACAGTTGGTCCTGCTCCTACGATTGCTCTGTTTGTATACCTCCCCAAGGGACATAAGATTGCATCACAGGGAATTAGTGTTTTATGAGCATATGGGAGATACATATGTCCTCTTGAGTACTAGAATTTTTTCTTCTTTTAGTTGGGATCCCTCAGATACAGGGAAATACAGGGAACCTTCAGGGAGATGAATTACCCAAATGGTCATCACCCGCTGACATGCTTCCAAAGTCTTATCACTCACTTATGCTTTTCTATAGGTATAGTCACTTAGAGAGTGAATGAGAGAAAATGGGGGAGGCAGAATATTCATCAGTCCCATTAGTATTTTTGAGTATTCAGAGATCCTAATGATTGAGGCAAAGGATATGGGGCACTGATGGGTTAGTGTTGAGACACAAAGATGAATCTATGCTTGGAAAGTGAACTTGAGCAGAGGAATATAAAGGGCAAGAAATATGTCTGTAAACATTTCAGAGTTATGACTGCCTATCTGAAGGTACATATTCACAAGGAGTTTGGAAGTTTTTATTATTTTTCTTTGCTTTCTAGTTTGCCATATCAAGTCTGCTGTAATTCCACCTATAATCTGCTAACACCTTCCCGAGAAATCAAGCTGAATAATTTTGTTCCTGAAAATACAGGAACGTATCCAAATTTGAAATGGAGTTAGAATTGCAGTTAAGAAAACACAAATAAAGTATTGCATACTGCAGGCCAAGCCAAACATAGTTCTTGAGGCTTGGCAAAGAAATACAGTCAGCGTATTATAAACCTGGACATCTTAAGTTTCATTTAAAACTGCATATTTCTAGTACATGCATCTCTGGGACAGAGACTATTTAAAAAAAAAAACGTTTTAGGGGGCCAAATTCCAGAACGTACATGGTAGATGCCCCATACTTCGTATGCTTTTAAAGCTTGTAATTAGTAATATTGTGATTAGTAAATGATTTTTACAGAATAATTAACAGTTTTTGAATTGTATCAGTATTTATCTCTCCAGCTGGCTGGACAAGGAACAGCCTCATCCATTTGAGGGTATTCTGTGTTACAGGGATTTATGCTGCAACAGCTACAGCAGCATCATATGTGCGCCTGAGAACTAGTTCACTAACCTTAATTATCGCTAACCCATCCCCTTCTACCAGTGACTGAACCCTTGGTTATTGACCTCAGGCTACAATCATCTGTCAGCAAACCTCACACACAGTTTAAAATGGTTTGAGAAGGAAAGAACACTCTATAGTTACTGCCACCACTTTGAAGGAGAAGTTACCACATTCTGGTAATTCGTATATGAAGACTGAATCTTGTAATTTGCCAGTAGATGATGTTGATGTTTGCCAATCTTCCTGAGTTTCCCAACAGGCCTGAAGTTTATTCTGGGTTCATAGGACCTATATGAAGTAATAGCTGTGCAGTTGAGAGACTGGAGTAGGCAGGGGAAAGAGGGGAAATGGCTCCCTCCTCACTCCATCAGAGAAGACACAGGGCAACTGCCCAAGAACAGAAAGGCTGCTTGGAGGAGTTTTGAAAATCTTGACAATGATGACACAAATGCATGTGATGCTGGATGTTCTGTGAATGCACATTTTCCCAACCTACAGCACCCCATGGAGCTGCTGTGTTCCCCAGTGGGTTAAGTGTGGTCGTTATGTAGGTCCCACTCAGAATCTGCATCTGTGCCAACAGAAAAAACAACTCATGCCAATCCACACTTGCTATACGGAACTCACTTAGCTAGACATTGCAGGGTGAAATGATAAACTAGAGTTCAACATGTAGTCAAACATTTGCCCTGTCTGGCAACACTTTGAGAAAACAATGTTTAAATAATTTCTGAAAGGTCAGTTTCATTGTATTTCTTTCAAGGTTTCTTTAAATATTTATTTAAGGTTTGTTGTGGATTTTCTTTCTGAGTTGACTAGACAATACAATTTGTGATAACTCCCCTATACCACCAGTACATGCAGGCTCAGATCATATGGTTAATATCCAGATTTTATTTGGCAATTACACCATGTGAAATGGACTTACATGTATATGCACTATTAGAATGCTGTATTCCCACATAGCTAGTATAGTCAGAGGCAAGTCAAGAAGGCAGAGAGATAAAGTGTGTTCTCAACCACCATATGTAGGGAAGTGATTGGGTTGTATTGTCAGTCCACTGACAATAGTTTTGCAGCTCGTTTTTTCTATGTAAGTATTCACATACATCCTTTGCTTCAGTTATATGGCTTCTCATATAGCTCTTAATCATTTTGCTATCATGTGTCAGGCTAGTGTGTGTGCGGCCACTGCTCAGGTGGAACTCCATTGTTTATTCCACTTGTTACCTCTACCTTTATAGACCGTAATAATGATACCATTTCTGGATATGAATGCTGGGGGAATGATGATAGTGCAGTGGTTTAACTGCTTATGAATAGGCTGGCTCAACAAACTTATGAATATGTACATGTATTGTGGACAGATCAGGCATGCTAGAGATGGAAGATGTAAAGTTTCTTCTACACCTTTATGGAATATGCTCTTATCAACCATTCTATATAATTTTATTTATTAATTAATTTTTGGTTTTATTTCATGTAGGGCTAATATTATCAGTGTGTTTTAAGGTTAACAAACAAGACTTAGAATGTTTTATTAGTGAAATGTTCCTTTTAAAAAACATAAAAACATACAGCAGCATTCCATTCCACCCACATGATCTGCCACACATTTCTAAAAGAGCAATCTAGAGTTTGCATGATGATAGATGTGTTTTGCTTGCACACAGATGCCCCCACATACATATGCACAGATAGTGAATAAGTCTTTCCACCTTGTGTTCAGGGTGGTATATTGGAAGTGTAAACATTGTTAAGTAAATATAGTAGAAAATGGATTGTTCATTTCCTTTGTTTAGTTATCGATAGAACTTCCAAAAGCAAACTACCCTGAGTAATTGCATTTAGGTCATTAAATGAGGTTTAATAATGACAATAACAGGGTGTGTACTCAGGAAAAAATGCAAAGCCAAGCCCATGTAATTGCCCAAAGAGCAAGGTTATTGCTGATAACAATACAGTTTGTCCTGTCCTCTTAGGATTAGTGGCTGGAGGGCAGATCAACGGTAAACTTTTTTTTTTTGCATTAAAATATTTTTATTAAAAGTTTTTCATACATATATAAAAACGAACAAAAAGGAACATGAACAATTAAAAAAAGACAATAAAATGGAGAAACATATCTTTACAGTTCAGCATATTCTGAAAATATCTCAGCAAAAAAGCAAAATACAATCACCATTTTATTCCTTTTAATCATAACCTTTACACCTTTTGCATTTTTAACCAAATATTTCAGTTTTCCATTTGACTCTTGGCAGTTCTCATGATTAGAATACAAACCAGTCAATATTTGCTGTGCATTTCCATCCCACAAATCATGCAGCTGATTAAAAACCTCAGCATTTGGGGCTTTTTAAAAGATTATTATTCTATTGTCCAGTGAATGTTGTTACTCAGTTTTTGTAGGCAAATCAGCTTTTGTGTAACTAGTACATTTGCTTCAGGGCAAGCTAGGAATAGCAATAGTTCATTGCTAGGAATGTACAGTCCCTTGGCCCTTCCCTTCAGCTAGTCCCACATTATTTTTCATGCGTTCCTTTAGCTTTTATGTTGACGGTTCACAGGAAACAGCACTGGGAATGACTTCTTCCTGAGACCTTAGAGGGCCTTTGCTAGTTAAAGTAGACTGCCGAATGAAAAATCAACAATATCAGCCAGCATAATACAGTTTCAGATATTCATAGGTGTACCATATGAACATGTCATTTTATTTCCTCTAATCCTCCTACTCCTCCATATTACAAACAACTGAGAGGACAGAAACAGATCCACTATACCAACAAGAGTCAGTTTGGTGTAGTAGTTAAGAGCGGCACACTCTAATCTGGAGAACGGGGTTGATACCCCACTTCTCCACATGCAGCTGATGAGTGACCTTGGGTCAGTCAGAGTTCTTTGAGAGCTGTTCTCTTAAGAGCAGTTCTGTCAGAGCTCTCTCAGTCCTACCTATCTCACAGAGTATCCATTGTGGGGAGAGGAAGGGAAGGAGATTGTAAGCCACTTTGATACTCTGAGTGAAGGGCGGGGCAGAAATTCAATCTCTTCAACAAGAAAAAAGGAAAATGAAATGTGTTTCCTTCCCTTGTGACAACTGCAGTGCCCCCTAGAGACAGAAATGCATCTTTCTCTTGCATTTGAGTATTGTCTCCTCAGTGTATTCTCAGTAGGTGAATTGTATTTCAGCATTTGCTTGTTCTCAGTGTACAGGAATTGCATTGATTTGATAGTTTACATAGTCTTGCATAAAAGTTTTCATATTACATAGTTTTTAGAAATAATATTGGAGAATTAATTATATGAACACCTTATCATAAACCTGTTATTTATCATTGTAAAAGAAAATATTCCATAATCATTTTTTTTAATCCAGAAAAAAACAGCTTTGGAAAAAAACCTGTCCCCCCATTTTTCTGGTTCCCCCCTCCCTGGACCTTCCCATCTCTAGTCAGTGGGCTATAAATGTGAGGAGGCAGAAAAGTCCACCTCCCTCTACTGGAGGGAGGTTCCAGCTCACTGATTACATCAGTTTGTAAAAATTCTAAGTTGAAGCAAAGTGTGCTTTTTGAAAGTGAACTTAGTGAGGATTGGTACTGCATTTAGAATTTGTAGAGTGGCTGGTGTATGACTCCAGTTTAGTGTCTTCTGGCATACCTAGTCAATGTTTCATACCTCATCAAGAGATAAAAATAGGGCCAAGACTGATGGTGCAAAATCAGGTAAAATATGCATGTGCTTTCCTAAGATGATTTCTAAACTGTTGCTGGCATCAGTTAAACTGAGCTCCCTTCAATAGGACATTTTGGGGGGGAACTTTAGTTAGAATTTAAAAATCCCCTTTGCACTGTATTTGAGGAATACACAGTTCGTACAGATGAAACAAATATCACTTTCTTAAAGTATCTGATTCAGATGTCACAAAAAAACCGCTGGTTAGTACTAAACTAGTGTAACCAGGATAGTCCATGCTAGCCTGATGTCAGAAGCCAAGCAGGATTGCTCTGGTCAGTATTTGGATGGGAGGCCACCAAGGAAATATTACACAGAGGCAGGCAATGGCAAACCACCTCTGAAAGTCTTTTGCCTTGAAAACCCTATGGAGTCACCATAACTTGGCTGACTTGACAGCAATAGAAAATAAAAATCTAAACCAGGAAGTAGTTTGGGGAGGAGGAGCACAAGAGCCTGAAGACTCCCAGGGCTAATTCTCCTTATGAATACAGCATGTTTTATTCAGTTTGTTCATGACTCCTGAATGGAATCAGAGAGCTGTATATTCAAAATCTTGCCTTTCATATTGGCTAAATTTATCTGAAATTGTCTTTGAATTCTCTGCCAATATTTAGTTCAGATCTAATACAATGTTTTGGGCTTTTAAAAACAAATGTATGGCAGTGACTCATAAAGCAACTCTATAGATGTGGAAAATTATCTTTCTATGTGTCTACTGCTTCTAATAGTAGTTATTTTATATTGCATGTGACATGTATAATTTTAGTTTCTGTTTTCTTCATTCCTCCTGAGCTCAGGAAGAATTCTATAAGGGAAGCCAATGTTGGATCAGGCCAATGGCCCAACACTCTGTCACACAGCAGCCAAAAATACCAGGTGCCATCAGAGGGGCCAGGACACTAGAAGACCTCCCACTGTTGACCTCCCCAGGCACCAAGAATACAGAGCATCACTTGCCCCAGAGTCCCTATCTATACCTTGTACCTAATTGCCACCGATGGACGTCTCCTCCATATATTTATCTAATTTGCTCTTGAAGCTGTCCATGCTTGTAGCCACCACCACCTCCTGTGGCAGTGAATTCCAAGTGTTAATCACTCTTTGGGTGAAGTAGTACTTCCTTTTATCCGTTCTAACCCGGCTGTTCAGCAATTTCATTGAGTACCTATGAGTTCTTGTATTGTGAGAAAGGGAGAAAAGTACCTCTTTCTCTACCTGCTCTGTCCCATGCATTATCTTATAAACCTTGATCATGTCACCCCTCAGCCATTGTATCTCCAAGCTAAAGCCTCAACCTTTCCTCATAGGGAAAGTTTTCCAACCCTTTTATCATTCTAGTTGCCCTTTTCTGCACTTTTCCCAAAGCTATAATATCCTTTTTAAGGTGTGGCGACCAGAACTGTACACAGTATTCCAAATGAGGTTGCACCATTAATTTATATAGGGGCATTATGATAGTGGCTGATGTGTTTTCAATACCCTTCCTAATAATCCCCAGCATAGCATTGGCCTATTTATTTATTTATTTATTCATTCATTCATTCATTCATTCATTCATTCATTCCATTTTTACCCTGCCCTCCCTGCGAACGGGCTCAGGGCGGCTTACAATGGGGCAACTAAGTGCCAAAGATAAAACAGCTTAAAAACAGATAAAACATTCCACAAAAATATTCCACAGTAAAATGCTCAACAGTTACTCAACTCAGACTGATGATGTCAGTCTCACAGAAGGCTACCATTCGGTGTTATTTGGCCCCATCCGGCGGTATTGGTCACAGTGGGGCAAGATTGATCTTCCTCGGCCGTCCCCTATGTCCACCGCATAGGATGGTAAAAATAGCGGCAGAGGTAGTGGCGGCTCCTACTCAAAAGCCTGGCAGAAGAGCTCCATCTTACAGGCCCTACAGAACTCTGAGAGGTCCTGCAGGGCCCTGATCTCCTCCAGGAGCTCATTCCACCAGTTAGGAGCCACCACTGAAAAGGACCTGGCCCTGGTTGCCACAAGTCTGGCCTCCCTGGGGCCTGGGTTTACCAGGCGGTGTTGTGTCCCTGACCGAAATGCTCTTTGGGGCATATGTGGGGAAAGGCGGTCCCTCAGGTATGTCAGACCCTGGCCATATAGGACTTTAAAGGTAAGCACCAGCACTTTGAAGTGAATCCAGTATGCTATAGGCAGCCAGTGCAGCATTTTCAGCACGGGCCGGATGTGCTCCTGCCTAGGGATACCCACCAGCAACCTGGCTGCTGCGTTCTGCACTAGCTGCAGCCTCCAGATTTGCCCCAGAGGCAGCCCCATGTACAGTGCTTTACAGTGGTCTAGCCTCGGGTGACCATTGCGTGGATCATCATGGCCAGGTCATCGCGGTTAAGGAACGGGACCAGCTGCCGAATCAGCCAAAGATGGTAAAAGGCCAATTTGGCTGTGGCTACCACCTGGGCCCCCATAGTTAGTGCGGGGTCCAGTACTCCCATACTCCTAACCTCCGGCACTGGCAACAGCAGTGCCCCATCTAAGGTCGGAAGTGGGAGCCCCAACCCCTGACCAATCCGACCCAGGCACAGGACCTCTGTCTTTTTTATTGCAGTCGCACACTGTCTCGACATTTTCAGTGAGTTATCTACTACGACTCCCAGATCTCTCTCTTGTTCAGTCTCTGCCAGTTCGGACCCCATCAATGGCCAGAGTCTGACTTACCTGAGGGATCACCTTTCCCCATATATACCCCCAAGAGCACTTCGTTTGGGGACACAGGCTCCCAGGAGGCAAGGCTTGCCGTGGCCAGGGCCAGAGCCTTTTTGGTGGCGGCCCCTACCTGATGGAATGAACTCCGAGAGAAGATCAGGGCCCTGCGGGACCTTATGCCGTTCCACAGGGCTTGCAAGACGGAGCTCTTCCGCCAGGCTTTTGCATAGGGGCCACAACTGCCACCACCACCAATGATGTGGACAACAAGAGATGGCCCCAGGAAGATCTTTTATAACACCACATGGCACTGGTACCACAGGACTTACTTGGGACCAGCTACAGGACAAGATCACCCCCAAAGAACTGATTGTTACCATTATGAGAGTGATTCAGGGCCATCTGTTTTATACAGCACTTTACTGTGATCTGTGTTAACTAATGGTTTTATTGCTTTTATCATGTTTTAAGTGGGCTTTGCCCTTTGTAAGCTGCCCAGAGCCTGCTTGCGGGGAGGGCGGGGTAAAAATGTCAAAAATAAATAAAATAAATAAATGTGTATGTATAGTTAGGATTTTTGGCTCCAGTGTGCATCACCTTGCACTTGGCCACATTGAACCCCATTTGCCACATTGATGCCCACTCGCCCATCCTTGACAGATCCCTTTGGATTGCCTCACAATCCTCCCTGGTTTTCACCACGTATCATCTGCAGATTTAGCCACTTCGCTGCCTGCTCCCAACTCCCAAACCATTAATGAACAAGTTAAAAAGCACTGGACCGAGTACTGATCCCTGCAGTACCCCACTGCTTACCACCTTCCACTGAGAAAATTGCCCATTTATACTCACTCTCTGTTTCCTATTAATTAGCCAGTTTTTGATCCACAAAAGGACTTGTCCTTTTATCCCATGATTTTTGAGCTTGCTTAGGAGACTTTTGGTGTAGTAGTTAAGTGTGTGGACTCTCATCTGGGAGAACCAGGTTTGATTTTCCACTCCTCCACTTGCACCTGGCTGGATGACCTTGGGCAAGCTGTAGTTCTGATAAGAGCTGTTCTTGAAAAAGAGCAGTTTCTGTCAAGAGCTCTCTCAGCCCCACCTACCTCACAGGGTGTCTGTTGTGGGGAGGGGAAGGGAAAGGAGTTTGTAAGCTGCTCTGAGACTCCTTTGGGTAGTGAAGAACGGGGTATAAAGCCAAAGTTTCCACCAACTTACCCAGTATCGACGTCAGACTGACTGGCCTGTAATTTCCCTGATCTCCTCTGGAACCCTTTTTAAAGATGGGAGTGATATTAGCTACCTTCCAGTCCTCAGGAATGGAGGCAGATTTTAATGAAAGATTACATATTTTTGTCAGGAGATCCACAAGTTCACATTTGAGTTCTTTCAGAACTCTTGGATGTATGCCATCCGGGCCTGGTGATTTATCAATTTTTAAGTTATTTATTAGTTGTAGGACCTGCTCTCTTGTCACCTCAATCTGACTCAGGACTTTCAACACCCCTCCTGAAATCAGCGGTGGGCAAGCACTTCTCATCCTCTACAGTGAAGACAGAGGCAAAAAATGCATTCAGCTTCTCAGCCATTTCCCTATCATCCTTCACTACTCCCTTTACTCCTTGGTCATCCAAGGGCCCCACTGCCTTCCTGGCTGGTTTCCTGCTTCTAATGCATTTGAAGAAAGTTTTATTGTTGGTCTTTATGTTTTTTGCAATATTTTTTTTGCAATATGCTCCTCATATTCTCTTTTTGCCTGCCTGATCGCAGACTTGCATTTTATTTGCCACAGCCTGTGTTCCCTTTTATCAACCTCACTGCGACTGGCTTTCTACTGCTTAAAGGAATCCCTCTTACCTTTTACAGCTTCCATTACTTTATTTGCTAACCATACAGGCTTTTTTCTATACCTATTTGTGCCTTTCCTAACCTGCGGTATATATTTTTTCTGAGCATCTAGGATTGTTATTTTAAATAGTCTCCAAGCTTCCCCAATGGTTTTGACCCTTTCTACTTTTCCTTTCAGCGTCCTAATTGGAGATTGCTTTAAAAAGAAAAACAGTATCAAATTTCTGATGGGTCAGAGTTCAGTTTTTAATCTGCAAACATATCCTATTTTAAACTCTGTCTTTGGTTTAGGTGTTCTAGCACTAGAAGCCTTTTTTTATCAGTAGAAAATTTACCAAAGACCTGAAAAGAGGAACCATGAGGCTGCAAATTGTTGCATTAGAGCTCCACCTTCCAACAATTTTTCCTGACACGCTTCTTAAGTCTGCTGCCTCCAGCCCACAACTCACTGCCAATCCCTTGCCTCTTAGGAAAACAAAATTGGCAAGGAGATAATGTTAGGTTTAACATGATCTACAGAATTGGGGTCAAGGGTGATCACAAGGGCCTTCAATCAGTAGACATTTGTTTTAGTGTGTCATCAGTACCAGCAGTTTTCAGATCAGGGTTACATTTACAACAAGCTAAAGTGACAGGTAAGAAGCCTGCTTTTAACAGCACACTGGGAAAAAAAATGTAGGTTAGGAGCTGCCAAAGAAAAATAAACACTGCTTGAAGAACATGCTGAATTGGTTGTCATTATTAACTAACTGTGAAAGGAAAGGATAATAATAATAATAATAATAATAATAATAATAATAATAATAATAATAATAATAATAATAATAATAATAATAATAATAATAATAATAATAATAATAATAATAATAATTTTTCCTTTTCTTCCCAGCCACCCATACTTCCTTTCTTTCCATCCATCCACCTTTCTATGGTTTTCGGTAGATGTAAAGGAATCTAAAAATTGCTGAATCACCTTTCAGTTAAAATTCCATTGCTGTTACTTGACCTGAGTTCTGTATCAGTAAACAAACTTCGCAAGTAAAGCAAAGACAGTACCAGCACTCATTAGCACTTGGTGAGACTGTACCAACTCTGACTCAATATGGTTCAATCCCCAATTCTTAATGCATTAAAATCTCTTCATATGTGCAAAGGTAAAGTAGCAAAAAGAAGGAACTTATTTTAGCTGTTTTACTTCTGAGTTAGTGTAAGATATACCGGGTGAGGTTGACACTGGGTGCTTTCATACAAATGATAAGCTCATATCTTCTGAGATGGTACATACTTAATAAAAGTGCCTTTCTGAAAGTCTGGATAAAGTCATAGTTATTTTCAAAATGAATAAATGTGAGGTTGTTGAGAACATTTGACTTCCATTCTGTTTGTATAATGGATATTTTAACTATAGTGGTTGAGCTTCTGAATAAACAGAGAGATTAAGAAAGCATTTATATACAAACATATAGCTACATTGTCATTATATACAAACATATAGCTACATTGTCTGATGTAGGGTATAATGAATGACCTCTTTTAATCTTACTAATTCTATCCTTACCTCTAGTGATATCTGTAGCACTCCATATTGAAGTTTCTGTTTCTTTTTCCCCTTAAGTCCACATTGTGGAAAGATTTGTTCCTGTGATACAAATACTATTCTTTCTGGGAGAAATTTCTAAATGTGAACTAATGTTAGTTCTGTATTCATACTGTTAGCACTTTATGCTTGTCTCAAAAGTAGAATGTTTGCAAGCCACTGTGGTCACCAACACAAGCTTGCAACATTTAAATGACAATTGCATAGTTTAGCTTCTGTAAGCTTTGGCAAGAAAGTAATTGTAACCCTGCATAAGCTATTTTTGTATAACTGAGTTCTTTTCCTTGCATCGAGTTACAGGCTTGCTATTCTACTTGACATAAAATCCCCAACCCACCAATATATTAACTAAGATTCTTTTTGTCTTTCAGCTTGTACAGATATTTTTTATCTGTTTTCTGTCTATGTTAAAAGAAAAAATAACACATTCTCCCTCTGAGGTGGAGGACATCTTGGTGGGTGATTCCCACACTCCAATCAGGGAGGCAGGAACAAAGTTTCCCACTTCCTGTCTCCCTGGTAGGAGTCACCCATCTTTTCAGTACTTTTCCTTCCTCGACAGGGAGAGCAGTTTAGGCTAGGCACTGTCTCACCTATTCAGCTATTTCTACTTTTTTTTTCATTCTCTAGATCTCTACCTTACCTAATCTTTATTTCCTTCTAAATTTTAGTGTTATTTTGCTCTCCTTCTTTCTCGTTTCCATGAAGAGATTTAAAGGGACCCAAATCTTCAATAGGGGCTGACTGCTGGCTGTGGCAGCCATTTTTTTGGCTTCTCCCCTCCTCAGCCTTCATAGAGCGTGTCTTCTACTGCTCAAAAAATGGATTGTTGGGAGAGTAGTGATGGCTTCCTCTCCAAAGGAGAACTTGAACCACCCTCATAGCTGGTCCCGGTTTAAAGGCCGATGTGACCACAGCAGTTCAATTGGGAGCCATTTTGTCAGCTAGTCCTAGGAAGAAGCTGGAGAACCAAAAGCACACCAAAAAGAGGTGCCATTCCTCCCTATCAACAATACTCACAGCAGCCATGTCTGAGCCTGCCACTGGCAACCACCTTGCCAACCAACCTGGAGAAGGTTGTGGAGCGGTTTCCCGCACAGCCATAAGCCATACAGAGGTTACAGGTCCCAGAGAAAACCTTCAAAGCTGCCCTTCTGAACAGTAGCAAGTGGGTCCACTTCTGACAATGAAATGGGTGTACTTGTGAGTAATACATCAGCATCAGGACCTCCATGCTTTCCCCTGAATTTATAACTTGCTTAGGCAAACCATGAGGAGATAGTGAACTTCTGCCAGGGTGCAGAAGAAAGGATTAGAGCTCACTCCAGCCCTTCAACCAGCCCTTTCCCTTCCAGACTAAGAGATATAGAAGCAGCACTTTCTTCTAGAGGGAGAACTAGCTGGCCCACTAAGGCAGCTAGGAAAGAGGATGACACCTGAAAAAGTTAATTCATTTATTATGGTCAATGACCATATTCAAACATAGTACCATATAAAAATATAATATAAAAGACGATAGCTTAAAAGAAAAAATAACATCATTAGGATATACAAATCATCAAATTTCATAGATAAAATATACCAATCATATTTCAGAAATAAAAAATATCGTATATTATTCTAAGTGTATAAAATCAAAACAGAGAAGGAGAATTCCTATTGAACAGGTCTGTTGTTTGCTGCACACTTTGATTGCTTGGGCACAGAACTTAGCTGTTAACTCTCAGTGGGACCCAGACATTTATTCTGACAGTGAAACAGAAGATAGGGAAGAAGGGGAATTCCTTTTCAGATGAGGAAAAGGAGGAAACATAATTCCAGAACAGTCCATAAGATTCTTTAAGTCTGAGGACTATCATTACCTCGTAATCAGGACCATGGCAGCCCTAGAGCTACAAGAGACTGCCATAGGGAAAGAACCAGGTTCCTCCACACCAGAGAACAGGGGCAAACCCAAAGGGAACAAAGAATTCTTTCCTAGATCTAGTGTAGCTGAAAAGATATTCCCCTTATCTGAATTTTTTGAGAAGCAGCTAAAGGCAGAATGGGCAAAACCTATTGCCAATAGGCAATTAACTAGTTTTATCAAGAAGCTGTGTGCATTACCATCTTCTACCAATCAGGTTTTTTTCAGGTCCCACTTGTGGATGCTCCACTAGCAGCCCTACAGTCATTGGGACTTTTATCTGAAGATGGCAAAGGCATAATTAGAGCTAGCATGGACAAGAAGGCTGACTTTGCCCTAAGAAAGGCACATGAACACACCACTAAGGCCATCAAAGCCTCAGAAACTGCTTCAGTAGTCTCAAAAGCAGCCATTGTCTGGACCAGAAAATGTCTCCAACTTATTCCAGCCAGCAATCATCATCCTGTGGAGGGAGCCATCAAAGTGTACAAAGCTACCTCCTTCATGGCTAATATGACATTGGTCTCTTTAATCTTCTCATTCAGAGCTATGGCATCTGCAGCAGCCACCATAAGAACCTTATGGCTCAGGGCTTGGCAAATCAACCTTTGTGCAAAGGCAATAGTCACAGCCTATCCATTTCACGGCGACAGACTCTCTGGATAAAATCCTCATTGAAACCAGAGAGACAAGAGGATGGTGATGCCCAGAACATTAAGCTATACTGACTGGAGACCCTTTGGGAATTACTTCTTTCGCTCCCAACAAGTACTACCAAGATTCAATAAAGAATACATAAGACAAAATTGAAGCCCTTCCAGACAATCCTTCAGAAGAAGATCCTTCAACAATTGTGTTAACAAACAGTACACAAACAGATCCAACAAAACAGTCCATGATAGTAAGCCATCCGAAGCATGACTACAAACCAATTCTGGTGGGGGTACGTCTTCTACATTTCCAAGACATGTGGATCAGTTCTCAGACAGACAATTGGTCCCTGGAAATACACCAAAGGGTATTCCATAGAGTTTAACAGACTCCTACTGGAACATTTTCTTGACTCTCCCATACACAAATTTTGTAGGACCCAGACAGCTATCCAACATCTTCTCACCATTCAGACCATAGTACTTGTCCCTCTTTCTGAAAGGGGACAGAGTTTATTCCATATGCTTCATGGTGCCAAAATAGAACAAAGATTGGAGGGCCATCCTAGACTTGAAGTATCTCAGCGAGTCCATTAGACTGAGACACTTCTGAATGGAAACACAGAATCATTGTAGTCAGAAAAGTACCTCACCTCAATAGTTTTAACAGAAGCATACCTTCACATTCCTATCTTTCCTGGCCACAGGAGATTTCTTTGGTTCGGTGTTGGAGAATCCCACCTACAATTCAGGAACTTCCATTCGGCCTCTCTATGGCCCCAAGTGTCTCCATGAAACTCTTGATCAATCCTGTTATAAAGTTAAGGGAGCAAGGAATTCATATCCACCCTTACCTAGACAACTTGCCAGTCAAGTCAAGTTCCCCAACCAGGTCGAAACAAGACACAGACACAGAAACAGCCAACCAGTGGCTACAGGATTATGGATTTCTTCTCAACCTCCTGAAAAGTTCTCTATGACCAACACAAAGACTAGAGTGTTTGGGTGTTATACTGGACACTACATGCAATCCCCTTATTCTAACCAAGACAAAAGCAAAGAAAATGAAGGAAATGCTGCAAGCAGCCATAAAGAGCAGGTCCTTTTCACTGATGACATTCATGAAATTGATGGGTCTACTGATCTCCAGCACAGACACTTTGCAGTGGGGTCGTTTCCACATGAGATCTTTATAACAACTTCTGGGGCCTTTCTAGCTACAAATAATGAACAAGGAAGATCCTTCCATCAGGGTAACCCTGAAAGTAAAAACCAATCTTGCCTAGTGGACAAGAACTTTCACAAGGAAAGGGAGTAAGTTGCACAAAATCTTTTACACACACACACACACACACACACACACATACTGCACTGGTGGCAAAACAGATCTTCATGAGCTCCAGTCTGTCCAGATGGGGACTAATACTAGAAGACTCTGAAGTACAGGGTCAATGGTCCATCAGCAAGTTGAGACTTCCCATTAGTTTCCTGGAACTATGGGCAGTTCATCTAGCCCTACTCCATTTCAGCTCACAAGTACTAGGCCAGTATGTTTTAATCAGAACAGAAAATGTGTCTGCCAAAACCTACCTCAACAAACAAGGAGGATCCAGATCTTTAATGCTTCATAAGGAGGCAATCAAAATCATAGTGTGGGCAGAGAAAAATCTGGCAGTATTCAAGGTAGAGCACATAAAGGGTGTCAATTCATTGAAACCAAGGATTAAATCCAGTCTGTCCTTCCTGCAATACAGTGATATCTATGGTCTCAAGGCTTTGGCACTATGACATCAGGTCCTAACTCTGACAATTCTACAGATTGAGTTTATCCAGACACACATTTGACATTTTCTTAAGGGTGCTGCCTTAAATGATCCACCATTAGTACATAGGTTCCCAACTTGGAGATTGCATACTGTGCTGTCAGCTCTCACCAGACATTCCTTTGAACCCATCAATGAGATTCCTCTTAAATGGCTGAGAATGAAAACTTTCTTTCTTATAGCAGTAACATCAGCAAGGAGGGTATCTGAACTAGGAGCATTGTTTGTTAACCCTGGACTCTGTGTGTTCCATAAAGACAAAGTGGTCATTTGGACAGACCCTACTTTCAAATCGAAGGTGAATTCGACTTTTCATAGAACTCAGGAGATCTGGCTTCCATCCTTTGTCCCAAATCCCATTCATCCTAAAGAAACGTTATGGCATACATTAGATGTACAGCACACACTAAAGACCTTTGCTTGCAGTACAGAAGATGTTAGGAAAATGGATTCATTATTCATTCAATCTTTCCACCAATAAAGAACTGACAGTGTCAAGATTGGCCATCAGCACTCTTAAGTCCTGCATAATTGAAGCCTACAAAGTTCAAAAATTACCCATACCAAATGAGATCACTGCCCATCGCAACCAACACAGCCTTTGCAAGATGCGCTGCAGTTGAAGAGATCTGCAAGGTGGCCACTTGGTCAGCAATATCAACCTTCATTAGACACTGCAAGGTGAACATTTATAATTCAGCAAATGCAGCATTTGGCAGAAGAGTGCTACAACATATTTTGGATATAGAAAAAGATGACCCGCTCAGAGAATAGGGACATTGCTTTTGGAAGTCCTACCAAGATGTCCTCTGCCTCAGAGGGAGAACAGGCCATTAAATACTTATCATGAAGGGTCCTTCTCCTCTAAGGAAAGGAGGACATCTTATGCCTCCCAATGTCATTATCATTCTTCACTCTTCTGTTCTATAGGACCACTTCCTGTTCTGTGGTTTCTTTCCATTCTTGCTGTTTTTAATTATTCTCCTTATTATATTTCAAGAGTGTTAATTATTTTATGAGATCATTAACTGCTTTTCAGCATTACCAGAACTGAAGAGATGGGTGACTCCCACCAAGGAGACAGGAAGTGGAAGACTTTGTTTCTGCCTCCCTGAATGGAGGGTGGGAATCACCCATCAAGATGTCTTCTTTTCCTCAAAGGAGAAGGTATGTTCATGGTGAGTATCCAGTGGTCATTGTCCTTTTGTTTTCATGTAATGTTAGCTGGTTATACATATCATCTTTTTCAAAAAAAAGTATGGAAGCAAAGTTGAAGGAAATAAGCTTTAAAATTATTTTCTAGGATCATGTCATTCATGGCTTGAAACTTCAAGTTCACAGTTCACTCAGCAGATACCGACATACTTTATGCACTTTAACCAGCAACAAAATTCCACATGGTTAAAAAAAAGCCTACATTCTGTGCTGTGTATATATTTTGTAAATACAGCAAATGGATACATCTTTGCTTAGGTTCAAAAATCCCCTCTCTGTACCTCCAGGTGCTGGAAGTCTCTTTTCCCTGCTCCCTGGCTTCCAGAACTTCAAGGGTATTGCACCTACAATTGTGTATGTTTATGTGGAGTCATACAGACTACAAACCTGCTGCTTTAAAAAAAAAAGCCAAAATTTTCATTATGTTGAATTCTGCACTCAGAACTAAACTTCACTCTTGCCCAATGTGGTTGCAGATTGCAAATAAACTGCAGTGGTTGCTGCTGTGATCCTTTTCACTCTTTCATCACCTCCTTACAAAACAGAAGAACAAATACATATTACCTCAAGTGGACCAATCAGTATTTCCCTTATGGATCTTTTGTTGCTTGTTATAGCATTCATGTTAGTGATGACATAAAGAGATGACTTTTGCATCATGCTTTCTGAAATGTCATTTAAAAACTTATGATTTCGAGGCCACTGATACCAGAAATGTTATAATTCCCTCCTCAAATTAACATATAGAGACTGGTAAATTGAACAATGTCAAGAGTTCAAGGACCTGCTTATGACTAATGATGCATTTATCAAAACATTGGGCCAGCTGACCTCATGAAGAATTCAATGTAGGAACACAAAAGGCACAATTACACATTATGTCTTCACTGAGTTTCACTTAGGGATGACTCAAAATAGGCACAATGAGGTGATAGTATTTGGTACAGTCCTCACACAGGGACCGCACCACCTCCAATTTCGAAAAAGGATGGCTCTGTGTGACCATTGCCACACTCAAACTTACTTGTATGAGGATTGTACCCTACATTACTAGAGAAATTTGAAATGACTCTTTCCAGAATTTTCATGTCATGTTTTGCTTACATTTCATGCTGTTGTTTTTTTATTAATGAAGTTATAGCAGAACTTGCCTTATGGGTTGCTTTTGCTAATGTCAGTGGGGGTGTGGGGGGGAAATACATGCATAGCCTTCACACTTGCCCCTCCTCAATTCTGATCTTTGTGGTCCTACACAGCTGTGTACTTCGTACAATGTTTGGGGGAAATTATATAGAGAAACAGCTTTTTAGATAACTGAGTTAAACTTTGAGTGTGATATGATATAAAGGCAAGGGAGGAAATAAATTTAAAGATGTGAAGCAGTGAAATCAAGTTACAGAGATATGGCAAGGCAATGTGATATATAAAATATGTGCTGTCAAGTCACAATTGACTTATGATGACCCCAGCAAGGGGCTTTAAAGGCAAGTGAGAAGCAGAAATAGTTTGGCATTGCCTTCTTCTGCAGAGTCTTCCTTTGTCTCCCATAAGAACATAAGAGAAGCCAATGTTGAATCAGGCCAATGGCCCATCTAGTCCAACACTCTGTCATACAGCGGCCAAAATATACCAGGTGCCATTAGGAGGTCCAGCAGTGGGGCCATGCAAGTAGCAATCTTTCCTTGCCCCCCATGCAAGTAGCAATCATGTTTAGCTTCTCCCATGCAAGTAGCTTCTGAAATCTAACAAGGTTGGGTGATACCATGCCATCTTGCCTCCCATGTAATCCAACCCTGAGGAACTAAACAATTGGTTGTGGAAGTGGTCCTGTTTAGATTTGTCCACCTCTGGCTAGCCCAAACGAAACCCGCCTGTGGATGAATATACAGTATCTTCAGAGAGAGAGAGCAAAAAAGGTGGTGGAGGGGACAGGAGATATTTTGGCTAGAATGGCAGAAGGTGGGGGAAGAAGAAACCAGCTGGGAGGAAGAGGAAGATGGGAGACTGTTGGGACTGGTCAAAGGGAGAAAAGGAGGGGGTCTTCAGAGCAAAGTTCTGAAAGAATGGCAAAGAGAGCAGACAAGAAAGCTGGGAGTGCAGACATGGAGGAATCATACTGAGAGAGAGAGAGAGAGAGAGAGAGAGAGAGAGAGAGAGAGAGAGAGAGAGAGAGAGATTTATACATTGTTCCTGAGAAATGTGCATTATCAAAAGTTGCAAAGGGAGGGAGGAAAATTCTGGGGCAAAACTGAACCTAAAATGCCAGACTAGTGGGTGGTATTTTTATCCCCTAAATTCATGCTGATTTGCACCAGTAGTGGGAAAAAGTTTTTCTTATTACTTGGGTTTCACTGAGGGGATCCTAATTGAGCAGAAGTTATTCTGCTGACTGAGCATTTCTAGGCAGGTCTGTATTAGAAACTCTCTGAATAGTCTGGAATGTCAGTTTATAGCCCCACAAGCAGTGGTTTTTAATTTTGGTTTGGGTGTAGGGAGATTCCATGGAGTCCCCAAGACAAGCTCTTGATGAAGAGGTCTGACGGTTTCTCACTGCTATCTCATCATGAGGTAGCATTTTATTGTACATAATTAATGTCATGATTTTTTGGTTTGTTCCAAGACAATCTCTGCATAGACATATGGGAATGTATGGGTTCAGGAGTAATAGAGCAAAGAGACATAAAAATCAACATGGTTTCACTTTAGGGGAAGGTCATCCATATTTATCCCTGTTTTCCTTTGGGGTTAAATATGCAAGTTATATGCCATCCCTGGTGGAGTGGTTAAGTTAAACAATAATAATCTCCTGTACACACATCTTAATGAGATGCTTACATTTTATTTAGAGATATAATTTCCACAATTTATACTGGGCAAGCCTCCTGGAAAGTTTTTCATTTATTAGAGTTCTTTCTTGCTTCCAAGATACATGGGAGCAGTTCTAGTGAGAGAGAAAATACTCTGTACCTAGTAGTGTGCTAGAACCAGTGTGGTGCAGTGCTTAGAGTGTCACGGTTGGATCTGGGAGATGCAGGTTTGAGTCCATATTCTGCTATGGAAGCTTGCTCAGTGACCTTGGGCCAGTCACACAGCAAGTTTCAGCCTAAGCTGAACAATCACAGGATTGTTGTGATGACGAAATACAGTAGAATAATGTTAGCAACTGTGAGTCCCACTGGGGAAAATGGTGGGGTGTAAATGATGTAAATAGTAAGAGGGAAAGTACTCTGCAGTGCTCCAAAGCACTCTCTCCATTACTGCCGCATTGTTCCAGGAGAGAGCCATGACGCTAAAAACAAGCACCAGGCTCAGCTTAAGTCTTGAGTAAGACAAGGGGTGCGTTTAGACAGCGTGCTGGAGCGGTTTAAACTGCTCCGGCACAATGCGTTTTTTTTTTAAACTGGAGAATCGCGATCACACTCACCTTCTCCTTCCCTCCTTCGGAGCTCCCTGCCGTCCTCCTGCAGGTGTGTGTGGGGGTTCCCCTCTCCTTTGAGCATGCGCACACTGCCGGCTCGCCCACTAGGCGAGCTAGGCGCTCGCCTAGGGCGCTGGGGTCCACAGGGGCGCCAAAGCGCCCCCGCCCCGCCCCCGTGAGCCGGCGCTGGGAGGGAAGGGCGCCCCTTCAAACGGGCGCCCCTTTCCTGGCTTTCCTGAGCACGCCGCTACTGCGGCGTGCTCAGAAAGCCAGCGCTCCCCCCCGTCTTCAGCTGGGGCTGGGGGGAAGGGCACCCGTTCAACGGGCGCTCCTTCCCTGGCTTCCCCGTCTCCAGCCGGCGGAAGGGGCACCCGTTCAAACGGGCGCCCCTTCCCTGGCTCCCCCTCCCCCGTCTCCAGCCGGCGGAAGGGGCGCCGGTTCGAACGGGCGCCCCTTTCCTGAGCACGCCGCTACTGCGGCGTGCTCAGGAAAGCCGGCGCTCCCCCCCCGTCTTCAGCCGGTGCTGGGGCTGGGAGGGAAGGGGCACCCGTTCAAAGCCGGCGCTCCACCCCCCTGTCTCCAGCCGGCCCTGGGGCTGGAAAGGCGGCCGTTCAACGGCCGCTCCCTAGCTTTCCTGAGCATGCCGCTAGTGCGGCGTGCTCAGGAAAGCCGGCGCTCCACCCCCCCCGGTCTCCAGGCCCCACCGGGAGATTGGCATCCCCGTGGGGTGGGCGCCCCAGGCTGTCTTGCCTAGGGCGCCCAGACACCTGGGGCCGGCCCTGCATGCGCACAGGCAGCCCTCTCCTGAACAGGAAGTTTGGCGCGTGCGCAGAAGAGCGATCTTAACTGGTCCCTTTAAAGTTTAAATGAAGACTCCTTTTACATTGTCTCCCTGAAAATGGCCTCCCCGAGATCCCGGACTTGTCTAAATGCCTAAATTAGGCACCAGTGAAGCTTTTTTTCATTTAACTTAGGAGCGGAGCTCCGCTCAAGCGCACACCACTAAGGGGGAAAAAAAATGGCGGACTAAAACCGGAAGCTGGAGGCAGCTACCCAGAGGGGAGGGGGGGTCGAAGCACCCGGAAGTGGCTGGATGGAGCAATCAGACAGGGAAAAGTGCGGCTTGAAACGGAGAATCATGGAAAACACCACTTGGGTAAGTGGTGTCAAAATACTCCGTTTCAAAGGGGTTTGCTCCAGAAAGCGACGGCTGGGGACGGTGGGCAGATGTTGGGCGTGTGAACACGCAGGTAAAAGCCGTTTCTGAGCCGTGCCGAAAACGGCTCAAACAGCGCGTCTGAACGCACCCACTGACTGTCGTGGCTTCAAAGAGAGGGACGATGAGTAAACAATATTTAACAGAAAGTTAATCAGGATGCCACTTTGCAGCAGGCTCAGTTTTGGTGGTTATACATTCTAAAGCTATTTTTTTTTAATCATGGCATTTTATCAGGGATAGGGAAAAAGAAGTGGGCACTATTTGCTTCTTCTAGTTCCCTCTGCTTCATTTTCATGCTGTTCGGGTAGCATAGCCAAAGTGCAGCTCTTGCATTTCTAAATACAGCACCGCCCTGGCATGCTGCACTGTGCGGCAGTCAGAATGTTCACGTGTGGCCCCTCTGCACAGCAGTCGTTTTAAAAAGAAACAGCCAAACACTCAGTGACCTGCTTCCTCTTGCTCCTCTTGTTTGACCTCATGAATAGGGAGAGAAGGAGACAGGAGTTTGGCTTAAGCACAAAGCAAAAATAATGGCCTAGGCTGGGCCGCCCCCCCTCCCCCCGCCACCTCCTCTTTCCATGCCAAGGGAAGAATGTGGAATGAGAGCTACAACAAGGCTAGGCAAGCAAACAGCCAGCAGGTGATGGGCCAGTTGAGAATAGCAGCAGGTCCCTAGACAATTTAAGAGGCTAAGAGGCTCAGCGTGCCAAAGTGATGCAACTTGCACACTTTGGAGGGGAAAGAACAGCTATACCCTTTGGTAAGGGCTAGGTGGCGCAAGCATGTCTCGCTTTAAAATTGTTGCTTAGGAAAGAAGGCTTCGTTAATGATTACTTAATTATGTATTATTTGGCTAAATCATCTGAGACATGAAAGAATGCACAAGAGCTGTGTTGTTTTAAGCAAAATTGCATGGCAAATCCAGTATCTTTTCCCCGTACAAATGTAGGACAATGACAATGGATTATTTAATGCCTTGCTAATCAGTTCTACAGTTCTGCCAAGCTTTATGTGAATGTCCTGATGATTTTCTTTATCAGTGAGCTCTGTGATTACTATCATTAACAAATCTAATATTTTGCTTAACTTAATTGTTCTGTAAGCCACCATCAGTTCCACAGGTGATATGATTTGCAAAATGATAATTTGGTTTTTTGATGGTTTCATCAGATGGATCAAAATGAGTAGGAAAGGCATAATAGGAATAAATAAAGAGGTTATTGAAGTAAATCATGCTGGAGCACTCACAATGCATGATAAGTATGCACTGATATACTATGAGTTCTTCACTCATATATATATAATTGCCCTAATACATTGGCCAATTCCAGCTCTGCCACTGGCTGTGCTGTGCACTCCATCAGCCATTGGCCCATCAACCACCACTCAATACTTGCCTGCCACTGACTGGGTGCTGGGTCCACTCCTCTCCCCCACCCACTGCCAGCCTGGATACTTTCCCCTCACAGAATAAACTGCCAAAATGGCTGTCTCTCTTGACAAAGACACTTCTGCTGCTCAGCCCCTGTGGGACTAACTTTTCCCTCAGTGGCTGTTGCTAGGCAACCAAGCTTAGTTCTTTCAGTAAAAATTCAAAGGCCTTTGTGGGAAACTCATTGGGGCCAATCCTGACTAGGGTTGCCAGCTCCAGGTTGGGGAAATTTCTGGAAATTTTGTGGTGGAATCTATGGAAGCCAGAGTTTGGGGAGGGGAGATGCCTCAGCTCAATAGAATGCCATAGAGCCCACCCTCCAAAGCAGTTATTGTCTCCGGGGGGAGAGAGATCTGTTGTCTGGCGTTCAATTGTGATACCTGGCAATCTTCAGGCTCCACCTGGAGGTTGGCTACCCTAGGCATAGCAGTGCTTCAGAGCAGGGTCTGCCAGACCCAGGTTCTTGCTATGGAAGTTGAGTGGGTGATGTCGGACCAGTCACAGACTTTCAGCCTAACCTAACTCACAGGGTTGTTGTGCAGATCAATGTGAGCTGCTTTGGTGTCCACTGTGGAGAAAGACTGCACTTTTTTCCTTCTGGGGAACCATTGCTGCCAATCTCCAGGTGAGGGCTGAAAATCACTCAGAATTACAACTGCTCTCCAGGTGGCAGAGATGAGCTCTCCTGGAAAAAAGGCTACTTTGCAAGGTGGACTCTGTGTCATTATACCCTGCTGAGGTCACTTTCCTCCTGCTTGTAGTTTTTCGTAGGTAGAGGCTGCAGATGGGGGAGAGATGGAAAGCTGAAGTCAGAGGTAAGTTGATGGTTTGCTAGGAAGGAGATAGGGTTGTCAACTCCAGGTTGGGAAATTCCTAGAGATTTGAGGGGTGAAGCCTGGAGAGGGTGAGGTTTGTGGAGGAGTGGGACCTCAGATACAATGCCATAGATTCCACTCTCTGACCTGCCATTTCCTCCTGGGAAAACCCTGTTGCCAATCTCCAGGGAAGGGCTGGAAATCACTCAGAATTACAACTGCTCTTCAGGTGGCAGAGATCAGTTCCCCTGGAGAAAACAATAAACGATGTGTCATTATACCCTGCTGAGGTCACTACAGCAAATTGACGCTGATTGCCCAAGGCCAGGGTACCTGCCCAGAGTCTCTTTCTAGAGCTCATTGTATTTATTTCCACAATGTTCCTTATTCCTAGTTTATAATAATTCATAATATTTGCTGATTATTTATAAAACATTTTGAAAATCTAAAAGACTTTGCAGAATCCAAAGATGTTTGTGGTAAACATGCATGCTACAACTTTTCAAATTACTTGTCCTAGCCACAGAAGTTCATACCCTGCCACATATTTTGTTAGTCTTTAAGGTACTACTGAACTCTTGCTCTTTTCTACTCCTAGAGACAGACTAACACAGCTACCCATCTTGATCTTTTCCTAGTCAGAATTTTTGGTTTTGTTCCTAAAAGTTCCTCCTGTTTTGGGGATGCATGATAGGAGGTTTTGAGCACTGTGTTCACAAGAAAACCTATGGAACACTCCAAAACCTCCCAGATGGTTCTTTGGAGTTCACCTTTTAATAGCTTTTGCTTTACAAGAAGTCTGACGACTATGATTCTTTTGAAGCCTGGAAGGAGAGATTTGCCCAAGGCTATAAAATGTATCCAAGGATGGAAAGGATGTTCCACCCAATCAAACTTTCTATCATTTGAAGTGCACTACACTTCACAAAAATTCTGAGTTCTAAATTTAATGGTTAGAGTGTTGGACTATGATGTGGGACACCCAGGTTTGAATCCCTACTGTACCATGTATTTATTTATATTTTATTTATTTATTTATTTAATTTATATTCCACCCTCCCTGCCAAGGCAGGCTCAGGGTGGCTTACATGAAGTATATAAAACAGCTAAAACACAATTTGAGTAAAATCATAACAATACAATTATAAAACGTAACATAATATAATATAAAGTGCTAGTACAGTTTGTATTGAGATGGCAGGCATTAGCAGCATTCACAGGCAACATCCAGCTAACATAATAGTCAGTTATATTAGGCTTTTGATGATGATGTTAATATTGGGGGCAGGGCCTCAGTTTCTTGGGTATGGCTCCCTAATCGAAGGCCTGGGGGAAGAGCTCCATCTTGCAGGCCCTGCAGAACTGTAAAAGGTCACACAGGGCCCTGACGTCCTCCGGGAGCTCATTCTACCAGTACGGAGCTGCCACTGAAAAGGCCCTGACCCTCGTCACAGCCAGCCTGGCTTCTCTGGGGCCCAGAAGGGCCAAACGGTTTTGGGACCCCCAATTATAGTGCTCTCTGGGGAACATATGGGGAAAGGTGGTCCCCTTAGGTATGTAGGCACCTGATCATATAGGGCTTTAAAGGTAAGAACCAGCACCTTGAACCAAATTCAGTATGCTATAGGCAGCCAGTGCAGTGCTTTTAGCACAGGCCGGATGTGCTCCCGCATAGGGAGGCCCAACAACAGCCTGGCCAATGCCTTCTGCACCAGCTGCAGCTTCAGGATTTGGGACAAGGGCAGCCCCATGTGGACAGCATTACAGTAATCCAGTCTCGAGGTGACCATTGCATGGATCACTGTTCCCAGGTTATTGCATTCAAGGAAGGGAACCAACTGCCTGATCAGCTGGAGAGGGTTAAAGGCTGACTTCGCAGTGGCTGCTACCTGGTCCTCCATCGTTAAGGAGGTATCAAGGAGCACTCCCAAACTCCTAACCTCTGGCACTGGCACCAATGGTGCCCCATCGAAGGTTGGGAATGGGATCCCTACCTTTGGACCACTCCGACTCAGGCACAGGACCTCTGTCTTCATCAGATTCAACTTCAATCGACTCAGTCTAAGTCAACCAGCCACAGCTTTCAACATCAGGTCCAGATCTTCCAAGTTAGAGTCAGACTGGCTGTCCAACAAAAGATAGAGTTGGATGTCATCCATATATAGATGACACCCCAGCCCATGCAGCCAGGCAATCTGGGCAAGGGGCTCATGTAGATGTTAAATAACATCAGGGAGAGCACTGCTCCTTGTGGCACTCCGTAAATTAGCAAGTGCCTTCAGGATAGCTGTTCCCCAATGGCCACCCTTTGTCCCAGACCCTGAAGGAACAAGGTGAGCCACTGCAAGGCAAACCCCTGAACCCCAGTGTCAGCAAGGTGGTGGGTCAGTACTAGGTGGTCGATCGTGTTGAACATCGCCAACAGGCCCAACAGCAACAACAACACCGAACCACCCCGATCCAGATGCCTCCAAAGGTAGTCTGTGAGGGCAACCAATGCCGTCTCTGTCCCAGGGCCTGATCGGAAGCTGGACTGGAAGGGATCTAATATGGAGGTGTCATCCAAAAAACCCTGCAACTGAATTGCTACTGCCCTTTCAGTTAATTTGCCCAAATAGGATATGTAAGCTTGCTGGGTGACCTTGGGTCAATCACAAACTCAGTCTAATCTACTGAAAAGGGTTGTTGGGAAGATAAAATGGAGGCAAGGAGAATGATGTAAGTTACTTTGGATCTCTATTGGGGAGAAAGGCAAGGTGTAAATTAAGTAAATTTCTAAAAAGTATGAAAATGAACAGACATACTGCACAGTTTGATCTGCAATGTTTCTGTTACTTTGCCAGAGAACCCGCAAAGAGCAGAGTGAGCAGAAAAGATGCAAGCTGTAAAGTTACTAAAATTTAGTTTTGAGGGATGGAATAAAACCGTATAGATTCAGCAAATGATAGGGTGTGGTGTCTGCATATACTCGCCATATAATATGAAGGTTTTTAGGGATTCTGTTAAAATTATGTTTCCAAATTCAGTAATAGCTCCAAAGTTCTGTAAAATTTCTGTCATTAATGAGTTACAGAATTGCAGGGCTCTACAAGACTGTATCTGATGATCTTCTTCATGGTCTCTGTGCATCACACCTCTGGGATATAGTGCGCTTGCGTCGACCTCGATTGGTTCCTCTTAGAAAGTGAAAGGAATTTTCGCACACACTTCCTAGTCACGTGCCAGCCCCACTGTGCATGACCAGGGGAGGGGCACGACAATCCCGCCAGTTCTCTTCTGACCACCACGCTGGTAGGATCTTCTACGTTTCGGTTGGTAAACTTTTGGTCTTTAGGCCCATTCCTCTTTTTTTCTTTGAAGTTTTTCTTCGCCATTTTTCTTCTCATTTGTTAAGTGAAAGGACATTGTTTTTATACCTTTGCTCTCAGACTTTGTTGCCAATCTTTCCTTTTTTTGTAGATCACGTTTTTCTCCCCCCTTCCAGCCTATGGCCAAGAGGTGAGGTTTCTTTAAACGGTGCCTCAAGTGTGGTAGTAAAATCCCCCCCCCCGACGGACACTCACTTTGCCTTTTGTGCCTCAGGGAATTGCACCAAATGGACTCTTGTGCACATTGTGCAAAGTTCTCAAAGACGAGAAAGAACAGAGCTGCTAGATTTCGCGTTGTGCTGGAGGTAGCGTTCTCACCGATGTCGTCTCAGGACACTTCGGGACATGCATCAATGTCCCGTTTCGGTATCGACGGCTGCGCTGTCCCCAATACCGGCTCATTCAAATGTCAACCACCCAATGCTGAAACGCTCGGACTTAGTCCGAAGCCCATACTTCCTCCTAAAAATGCAGGGAGGGTAAGGATGATGGGTCAGTCAAGAACAAAAAACAAAACTCCCCCTGCGCAAACTCCGCTGACCCCTCGGAGGGCCACAGAACTGAATCCCATGGGGGATCCATTAAACCCAGCCCCATCGACACTGATATTACCTATCTCCTTTTCCGAATCATTTGAGCAGTCCGCTTCTTCCGACATCTCCTCCCAGTCAGGAGATGAAAACCCCGATCCTCCAGTGGAACCCTTGCCACCTCAACAAGTGGGTGATGCCCTGTTTCCCCTTTGGAGGACTTAAAATCTTATGAGGATTTCATTAAAAGAATGGCTAACACATTGACCCTGTCTACGGTGCAACCTCCACCTACTGTGACAGACTCCATGTTCAGTATCGTGCAGATGGATACCTCTACTCCAATAGCCTTACCGATGACTTTGGTCCTGCTTCAGGTGGCTAAAGTCCCTTGGTCTCACCCAGCATCTACCCGTCTGGAGTGCAGGAGCAAGGTACTGAATTTTTATTCACCCACCCTAAGCCTAACTCAGTTGTAGTTACCTCCTCTTACAAAGGCAGACACAGTCATTCTACCACCACCCCCCTGAGAAAGAAGAGAGGAAGCTTGATTCGTTTGGAAGAAAATTTTATTCTGCTGAGGCACTTGGCATCAAGACCTTGAACTATACAGCATGTATGCGGAGATATCAGTTTGCTCTTTGGGAACTATGTCCAAATTTATCACAGCCCTCTCTGAGTACTCTAATCATCAGGCCTGCAGAATTCAAAAGAAGGGAATGCTTCTGGCTAAACACCAGCTCAATGCAGCTAAGCACACATTGGATGTGACAGCCAAAATGCTGACTTCAGCAGTTACTCTCCGACAGCATGCCTGATTGCACTCCACTGCTTTACCACAGGACACCAGGACTCTCATTGAAGACCTCCCATTCAAGGGTGAGGGCCTCTTCAGTGCCATAACTGATATGGTCCTGTAGAACCTAGACAAAAACATAAAGACGTCAAGGAACTTAGGGGTCATGTTGGCTCCTAAACTATCCAAAACAAAATTCTGGAACAAACCATGGTCCCGCAGATCTTATCTTAAGTCATCTCCAGAAATGCAATGGCATCATTCACCCACTGCATCTTCCCACCCATATGGGCACAAACCAAAATTCTCGTCTACCACTCAGCCTAGGGTTAAGACCCCTAAAGCTCACAAGCAGAACCTTTGGCTCCTGTCGTCCAACCCCTACCCACCTGTCTCCCTACCTGACTGCATGGTAGCAAATAACATCGGGTCAGTGGGTACTCTTGGTCATCGAGAAAGGGTGCCTCATAGAATTCATCCAAATACCCAAAGCCCCCAACTTCATACTTACCCCACCATCCAGCATGCTCCTAGTAGAAATCCAGAATTTTCTTCAAAAGGACGCTATAGAACCAGTCCCATTAGTGCAACATCACCAAGGGTTCTATTCCCGTTATTTTATGCCCCCCTCCCAAAAGACGGAGGCCTCCATCCTATTATGGATCTCAGAAGTCTCAACCAATTTACCTCCTATTGGAAATTCTGAATGACAACATTGCAGAGTATTCTTCCCCTTCTCAGCAAAGATGGTAACCCTGGATTTACAAGGTGCATATTTCCATATAACTATCCACCCATCTCACAGAAAATTTTTGTGTTTTGCAGTCGTGGCTGGCCATTTTCAATACAACAGCGCCCAGAGTCTTTACAAAAATGATGGTTGTCATCGCAGTGTTCCTCCGTCTACAGGGTGTGCAGATCTTTCCGTACATCAACTACTGGTTGTTGATAGCAAGTGCCAGAGAGACTCTGCTCAACCACATTGATCTAACTTTGGTCACCCTAGATGTGCTGGGTCTGAGAGTGAACCTGAAAAAGTCAATGCTCCTTCCCTCATTGAGAGTCAAATTTATAAGAGCGATTCTGGATTCAACCGTCTGCCAAACTTTCTTCTTCCCAAGAGAGCGAGTGATGTCATTGCTCTCATCAACTTAATAAAACACAGGGAGATGTGTCAGTGAGACAGATTCAACAACTCTTAGGTCTGATGGCCTCTACCACAGTGGTACTAGTCTTCGCCAGACTACAGATGAGACTACTTCAGCTGTGGTTCCTCAAGTGGTTTCATCCTCAGTGGCATCCCCAATCTCAACAGTTTCTGTTCCCTATGCAAGTGCTGAATTGCCTTCAATGGTGGGAAAATCCAGAAAACCTCCTTCAGGGAGCCCCATTTCTTTCACCCAGCCCAGAACTGACCCTCACCTCAGACAAATCCCTGTGGGGATGGGGGGCAGACCTTCAGGGTGTGTGTATAGGCGCCAAATGGGAGCCTCATGTGGCCCACAAACACATCAACTTCCTAGAACTGCTGGCCATCAAATATGCCCTCAGGTCTTTTCGCCACCTCGTGGCTCACCACACAGTGGCAGTCCTGACTGACAACACTACCGCACTATGCTACCTGAACCAGCAAGGCTGAACAGTATCCAGGGGACTTTGTCGGATGGCCCTGGAGATTTGGGCCGAATGCCAGTCCTGGGGCGTGTTCCTCATTGCAGCTCACTTGCCCAGGATGCTCAATGTGCATGCGGACTTTCTGTGCAGAGGGGGTGCATCCCTTCATAAGTGGGAGCTCAATTGGGATTACCTTCATCCAATCTTCAACAGATGGGGTCAATGTGACAGAATGCAAAATGTCACCTGTTCTGTACCAGGACGGGACAGGACCTCCTATTGTTGAGGGACAGCCTCCTTTTCCTGTGGTCCCACAGGCACATGTACCTATTTATTTATTTATAGTCAAATTTATACCCCGTCCTCCCTGCAAAGCGGGCTCAGGGCGGCTTCCAACAACAGTCACAACAATACAAGATAAAAGCATAAATAGTACAGAGTTTAAAATACACATTACAAAATATTGGAATACTGGCAGTAGTTGAAAATCAAACAAAGTGCTGTCAAACAAAGTGTTTCGATGATATTTCATGTAAAATGTTTGGATGTCATTCTGCTCATTTTTGAGGCAGCTGCTTGATGTTAACATTGCAGGCTGTGCACTAGGGCGGCGGCGGCCCCTCATTGTATGGCTTGAAACTCAACATAAAAAAGAATAAGATCATGGCATCTGGCCCCATCACTCCTTGGAAAATAGAAGGAGAAGTCATAGAAGCAGTGACAGACTTCACGTTCCTGGGATCCAAGATCAAGCCAACTTTTGTGCTGTCCTCTTTCATTCTTAACCAGAGGCTCTTTGGGTCCTCTTCACTTTCTGCCATTATAGTGGTATCGTCTGCATATGTGAGGTTGTTGAAGTTTTTCCCGGCAGTCTTAATTCCAGTTTGTGATTCATCCAGGTCAGCATTTTACATGATGTACTCTGCATAGAAATTAAATAAGCAGGGTGACAATATGCATCCTTGTTGTACTCCTTTCCTATGTTAAACCAATCAGTTGTTCCATATCCGGTTCTAACTGTCACTTCTTGGTCCTTATACAGGTTTCTCAGGAGACATATGAGGTGGTCTGGTACTCTTAAGGACTTGCCACAGTTTGTTGTGATCCACACAATCAAAGGCTTTAGCATAGTCAATGAAGCAGATGTTTTTCTGGTACTCCCTTGTTTTCGCCATAATCTACTGGATAATAAAGTGTTGGTGCTAAATGCAGATTAGATATTTTTAGTACTTGATTATTTCTTTCTCCTTTACCAGCCCACTGTCTTTCCAATGTAGAAGTTGACCAGTTGAAAGGTAGAAAATTCTGTAGTAGTAAACAAAAGCAAGTGTATTATTCGGACACTCCCATGCAGTTAAATTGGGTAGTATTACTAATATATTGGATATTAAGTTAAACTTGATAACACTGAAAAACACTGAACTCTTAATCTGTTTCTCCTTCCCCATGCAAGAGGCTTCAGGGGCTTCCAACCCCTTTCATATACTGCATGTTCAGTAAAGCCTTATATTTTTGCTGTTTTACCTGGGATTATCACCATATGTAATAGCAAAGTTCTGAACCCCTTGTGGAAACCCCCTAGGTATGAAGAAAAAACATTAGTTACTCTGACCTCTCAATTAGGCAGCCTTCCCAAAGGGTAAGTCCAGTCTATGCATGCATCAGGAATACCTCGCGGGCCAGTGAGGGTGGGTATCTATTGCAGTTGGTAAGACAACCAAAGTGACACCTGAATTCTTGCTAGTATTTTTCTGTGGATATTCGGTATCATGGGGATGAAAGTATGTAGAAGACATTCTCCTGCGTTTCTCCTAGTATAAGAGAGAGACTGGAAAACTGTTTCCATCAATCTGTTGCCTAGGAATGCCCGCAAAGCTAGAGCTTGTTGGGAGTGTTCCCTACGCTTCTTATGACACAGAAAAGGTGTTGCAGAACAGTTCTTACCTACATCTGGTAGAGATGGGAAACAGCTGTTACTGGGAGAACTAGAAAAGGGAGGAAGCATTGCCAGTGTTCGGCTAAGGTACTAGAGAACTTAAGCAACTGGGGAAATATTGTTTTTAACTTGCTCCCCAGTAATTATGATTCATACTTACCTTTAAGGGATATGTGAGAAACAAGCTGAAAAAAATCCATGTTATGATGCATGCTTTTTTTTTTAATTGCCATTAAGTCGCAGATAATTTATGGCAACCTGGTAGGGTTTTTTAAGCAAGAGCCTTTCAGAGGTGGTTTGCCATTGCCTGCCTCTGTGTAGCAACCCTGATATTCCTTCATGGTCTCCAATCCAAATACTATCCAGGGCCACCTGGCTTAGACTCTGAGATGGGGCTAGCCTGAGCTATCCACGTCCTTTCTCTATATTTAATCATAACATGGCTAGCCCCTGGCCCAATCTCAAAAGCAGCAAATGCGGGCCGGCCTCCGTCATGGTAGGAGCCTCTTTGTGCCTTGAGAATTCTCCAGCTATGCAGAAGAACATAAACCAAAATGGCCTGGTTTGCATTTCATATGCTCCAGAGATCCAGGGGAGCAGTTCTGAATCACTTAAAGTAAAAAAAACAGAAGGGATGGAAAATTAACCTTCTCAAGCCCCTGAAAGCTGACAGGACACTGAAGGAGATTTGGGAAGAACTTTGAAACTGTCCCCCCACCATGATTCCTTCTGTTATCTTAGCTTATAACATTTAATAAGCTTATATTAATAAGGAACATGGTAAGCAGAAGCTGGAAAGAACTTGTAACGTTTATGTGTTGTTCTTGCATATTCTTAGCTGCCTTGTGTCCTTAATCGGAGAGAGGCAGCTTATAAATGTTTGAATAAAGCAGTGAATTTGTAAAAACCACATCATGTCTTCTCAGAACTATCTGGAATGGTAATTGAAGTCCACCTCACCTTTTTTTTCATAATATTGATAACCTTATGTTCCTGTGTTATGATTTGCAGAAAACAAAAAGAAATTGCTGGGAATTTTCGTTGTTCGTTTGTTTTAATTTACTATTGAATCTTAATTTAATTTACTATTGCAACTTGCCTGGACTTCCCTTTCAGCTATGTATGTGTTTGCCCATTAGTCATCCCTCCTCTCTCCAGTCTCTTCCCAAATGTATCCTTGACAGAAAAACAGGGAAGGCAGTCTCTTCTGACACCCCACCTCACTGAAACCCTACACCATGAGTGGCATTTTGGCTGTGAGAATCCCTTTTCCTCAAGCAGTGCCCTTTGAGGGAGTTACAGGAGATTGATGGAGGAAGGGGAAGGCTGGGAGCCATCTGCTTCTTCTAGATTACTGTCTTCTAAATGCAAAAATCGATGCAAAGTAAACATTTAAAACTTGTAATTTTTTTTGAAGGGAAATAGTCATTGATATTCCTCAAGTGGAATATGAAGAGATCAGGTGTAGCTACCCTATCTCAAATAACAATCAATACACACCTAAACAGTAGTAGGGGCAAATTGTTATTCTTATTTTGTGAAAGATTCAGAGTGATTTTTTAATATATTTGATAGAATAAGATTAATGAGAAAAGCAGCACAAATACTTTCCTCTTAGTGCTTTGAGGAACAGTGTCCTGGCTCACAGTCAGCCATGTAATTTACTCAAAATTTTCCATGAGGGAGGGCATTGGTTTCAGGGCGCATGATGGAAGATGAGCAGTGGTAATGCAAAATTATGTACAGCTGCAATTTGGGCAAGTCATGGCACCACTAGCCCATTAATGGGTTTAATAAAGCTGGTTTAGGTATGTGTTGTGCAAGTTCTTTCAATGCTTGGGGTTCCTTGCGTTAAATAGCACAGATTATAAATGATTCTCATATGTGCCATAATGTTATGTGTTTGTCTGGTTGATTTCCCATCAATCTGTTGAAACAATCTAGGCCCACTCAAAACCAATTCACACTGTGCATTTTATCTTAATTGGATTCCTATTGAAAAGCATTGTGTCGTTGGTAAAAATCCTACAATAATAGTCCCAGTGTCAGTAATGTAACACTTTCATTGTCTGTGTCACTGTTCCCTCTAAGCTGGGTTAGTGTGAACTAACTCAGTTTTTTAGCCTCCGGCTCACACATTTTTGTCTTAGCTCAGGAAGGATGGCTCCAGAGCAAACTACTTTATGCACTAGCCAAATCACTCGCTCACAAAGTAGAATTTTTGCTCACAAGACTCCACAGCTTAGAATGAGCATTGGCCTGTGTATGTTTGCTTTCCTTGTTATGGTCAATAGATATAGAACAAATGTTTTTCAGTTTGAGCTAAAACACTGCAAATTTAGTTTCAAGGTTCTGTAGTGATGAAAATTAAAGTGATATCAGTAGTTATTTACATACAAATGCTATTTGCTACTTAGTGGTAATAAAATCTGCAATCCCACCCCCTCGATGGTTTCTTCCACTTTTTAATATTGCACAACTGACTCTGATATAAACCCTCTTGGACATACTAAAAGTGGTATGCAGTTACCTTAAATAAATTAAACATGGCCAACATGGCCAAATAACGATGTCAAACATGGCCAAATAACCATTTTACAAAGAATAAGAGTGTCTGAAATCATGCTGTCTTTGGTTATTGTACTTTGTAAGCAAAGTTTAGTTTTATCTTATTCTATAGATATCTTTGTCATTCCAATTTTTAATATATTTGTATGACCTGAAACATGACTTCTTAATATATCTGTTTTTCTTTGAAAAAAAATCTTTTTTTAAATATTGTTTTTATTTGGTTTTTTAAAATTTTCAGAGTAATTACATCTTCCATTCTTTTAGTAATATTTGCAGAATATTCCACATTCCATATAAGATAGAACAACAAGAATATATTTTGCACTGCCATATTGCTATTAGCCAATATAAATAACAAATGTAACTTAACTTAATACAATGTTCTGTGATATTTTCCTTTCAGCAATCAATCATCTGTAGAAAGCAAACCAATAGCTGTCAAATACCACAGGACTTTTTTCTTGAATAATAAAGGTTAACTTCTCCACTTCTGCTACATCAAATAATTTATGAATAAGTTCTTCCTTAGTAGGGGTATTTTTGTTTTTCCATCCTTTGGCAAATAGAATCCTAGCTGCGGTCAAGATTTGCATAATTAAATAAATCTCATTATTCTTAAACATATCAGGAATAGTATTCAATAGAAAGCATTCTAGTCTTAAGGATATTTTTTTAACTAGCATCTCCTCAATAATCTCTTTTATCATAGTCCAAAAATCTTTAGCTTTATTACATTGCCACCACATATAGAAATAAGTACCACTGCTGTGTTTACATTTCCAACAGTTTTTCCCTATATTCACATTAAATTTATTTAATCTTGCTGGAGAGATATGCCATCTATAAAACATTTTGAGAATAAAGGCACTTGTTCTAACAAATTTTATATTTCTTGACCAGATCTTATCCCATTTATCTAAATCTAAATTGTGTCCTAGGTCTTGAGCCCAGGCTATCATTGGGGGTTTCACCCATTCATCCTGCATCTTCTATTCAAGCCAGAAGTTATATGCTTTTTTAATGATTTTTTCATTAGTACCTAGCCATATCTTATCTAATTCCATCTGATTTTCGTAAAACCCAACTTTTTTGTCTATTGACCATCTCAGTAGTAATTGTGTTTTCTCCCACCAGGTCATGCTTGTACCTTGTTTTTTTTAATATGTCTTCAGGAACCAAGTTTCCATTTATTTCAAGGAGGTCCTCATATCTCTATTTAGTATTTATTTCAAGGAGGTCCTCATATCTCCATTTAGTATAAAGGGAGGGTTTAACATAGGCTTCCATAGGAAATACCCATCTAAGAATTTTTGTATAATACTTTTTCTTTATTTCTTCCCATATTTTATATAACGCACCTCTGATTGTATGCTGTTTAAAGTAGCTATGTACAGGTGCTTTGATCTTCTTTGTGGTCTCTGTGCATCACACCCATGGGATCCAGTGCGCCTGCGCTGACCTGGTCAGTGTCTGTACAAGCTCACGAAGGTATTTTCGCGCCCTCCGCCCTGAGCCTGCGCGGGAACCCCCACCACGCATGCCCAGAGTGCGAGGGCACGGACATCCCGCCAGTTCTCTTCTGACCACCGTGCTGTTAACAGCAATTTTTGGTTGGTGCTGAGAGAAACTGTTTTTTGCCTCACAGCTCTGATCTTTAGCCTTTTCTCTCTCTTGTTATTTCTTTATTAGTTTGTCTTGTTTTAGGGACTTTCGGAAGATTTTTTTCTTCTATCTTCCTTGGTCTCCGGACCTAGTCCCTTCCCCACCCCCACCACCCGTTTCCTCAGACTACCTTGGCCAAGTCAGTCTATGGAAAGGAAACATAGGGGGTGTTTCAAAAGGTGCTCCGTTTACGGGAGTAAACTTGCTCTGTGAGACGAGCATTCTCTCTGCATTTTGTGCCTCGGGGAGAGTCATCGTCCCGAAGCCTGCTCCCATTGTGCCCGCTTTTCCAACCAAACCAGGAAAAACAGGGTGGCGAGACTCAAAGTTGCGCTCTGGGAGTCCGCTTTCGCTCCAGCCTCCTAAGCCATGGAGGGCGAGTAACCAATCCCAAGATCTTCAACGGCTTCGACATTGAAGGACAACTCGACACCGAGACCGCCTAAACCAGGCAAGTCTGCGTCCGATACGGCACTGGTGTCTAAAAAGAAGGGCACATCTGTGCCGGCTTCTACAGTGTCGATGCCTGTAAAGAAATCCAAAAAGGATAAATCCAAGGGCGATATCGCCCATAAGAAGGGAGACGCCCGTAAGTCCCACAGTGTGGGTGGCGAAAATCCTCCCAGGGGCTCTGCTACGCAGTCCAAGAAGCAACAGCAACCCCTTCAGCCCCAGTGTGACGAACTGGAGCTGCCTAGGATATATGCTGAACCACCAGTGGAGATCCTGGACTCCCTACCGAGGCAGCTGAACCCTCCAGTGCTGGGCTCTTGGCGTCTACCGAAAAATGTGTCATCGGTCGCGCCTCCTGACCTCGAGGTCGATTTAATTTCTGAAACTCAGGAGATCACTCCGCGTTCTCCTTCGACGGCCTCCTGGGCAAGTGAACACTCCTGTCGGTCTCGATATAGATCTCGGGAAAGATCTCGCTCCCCATACCGGCCCGAGTGGGTTCGCTGGGATGAGTTTGACTGACGAGCGGATAGATACCGATCCTCCCGACCACCGTGTGAATCCCCGTCGGGATATCCCTATGGTTCACCTGGGTATGCTTACGAGCCCTGTCCGGAGATGCCGTACTGGTTCTCATCTATTCCATGGCTCCCACCGAGAGAATAGGAGCTCTGCAAGCCCCGTCGTCATTGCTCGCGTTCTCCACATCATCCTCCATCTGCGTCGATCACCAAACCACCGCCCTCCCCTCCCCAGTTGACCCACCCTCATCAACCTTCACCTAAGGTCTTGTTGACACTGGCACTGATACAGGAGACGGTCTCTCCTTCGACATCATCTGGGGAACTCTCGGAAGGTGAGAATTTGGAAGTAGATCTTTCTCCCATGGATCCACCTCCAAAACCTAATGTGTCTGGAGATAGTCCCATCTCGCCATCGGAGGATATGACCTCCTACGGAGATCTTATAAAGCGGATGGCGCATTCGTTAGGACTGCCTGTAACCCAACCGCAGCCAGTCGCCTCTGATGAGGTTTATGATATAGTCCAAATAGACGCCTCCACTCCAATCACCCTTCCGATGTCAAAGGTGCTTCTCCGTGCAGTTAAGGCGCCCTGGGAGAAACTGTCCTCGGCTCCTCTCTCGACTAAGAGACTCGATCATATGTTTCGAGTTCAGGAGGAAGGGGCATCCTTCCTGTATGTGCATCCTCGCCCTAACTCGACGGTTGTTTCAACCTTGTCGCACAACAAACGATCAAGTGTCACCCCTGTCGACAGGGAAAGCAAGAAACTCGATGCTTTCGGCCGTTGCTTCTATTAATCTGCAGCATTAGGAATTAAGGCCTCTAACTATTTGGCGTGCCTAGGGAGATACCAGTACTCCCTGTGGCAAAGAATGTCTGAATTTCTGCCCTCCATACCGGAGGATAGGATGGCGGAGGCAAGGTCGGTGCAGAAGGAGGGTCTCCTCGTGGCGAAGCAGATCCTAAATACTGCCAAGCATACCCTGGATTCCTGTTCCACATCCATGGCTGCCTCGGTGTCTCTACGCAGACATGCGTGGCTCAGGATGACCTCCTTGCCTAGCGACACTAGATCCTACATCGAGGATCTCCCCTTCGATGGCGAGGGCCTCTTTCACACATCGACTGATACCGCCTTACAGGAGCTCGATAAGAGCATTAAGGCCTCCAAGCTTTGGGAGTATTGGCCCCCCCACAATCTTACCGCCAGAGATCTTGGTCCTGGTATCCCCCTAGACGTTCGTACCCAGCCAAACCATCTCCTGATGCTACATGGAGACCCCGTCAGTCTCCCGCGGGAAGCCACCAGCACTACTACTACCAGCCTAGGTCCAGGTCCAGCTCCCAGCAACAGCAGCCCAGACCTAAAAACCAACGTGGCCCTAAGCAGGGTCTTTGACTCGCTCCGTGTCGAGCACCTTCATCCAACTCGGCTTTCACCTTTTATCCCTATGTGGATGTCGATCACTACTGACGTATGGGTCTTATCAATCGTGACTCGCGGCTATTTGATCGAGTTTCTCGATTTCCCACCCCTCCCGGTCGTCCGCCCCACCCCTCCCTCTCCCTCTCTTCTAGAAGAGGTCGACTCCCTGCTGCAGAAGGAGGCGATAGAACTGATACCAACGGCATCGAAACAACGAGGTTTTTACTCCCGCTACTTTGCGGTACCGAAACAAGATGGCGGGCTGAGACCCATCTTGGATCTCCGAGATCTCAATGTGTGCATCCGATATTGAAAATTCAAAATGACAACCCTTCAAGTCATCCTTCCGCTTCTACCGCCGGGCTCCTGGATGGCTACCATCGACCTCCAGGATGCCTACTTCCACCTCAACATCCACCTGTCCCACCGCCAATACCTGTGTTTCGCCATAGGGGACCGGCATTATCAATAAAATGCCTCCCCTTCGGTCTTTCTACCGCTCCGCGGGTGTTCACCAAAACCATGGTGGTGGTGGCGGCCCACCTTTGCCTCCAGGGGATCACCATTTTCCCCTATATCGACGACTGGCTTCTGGTGGCAGACAATCCCCAGCTCCTCTGGGAGTACACTGCTCGGACCCTACGACTGCTGGCCTCCCTGGGACTTCAAGTCAATCTCCAGAAATCCCACTTGGAGCCGTCTCAGAAGGTGCAGTTTATCGGGGCACTCTTGGACACACTCTTCTGCAGGGCTTACTTGCCAGCAGACTGGGCTCTAACCTTGTCTTCCCTTGTACAGTCTGTCCGTGCTTCTCCGTCATCCACAGCTTTCCATGTACAGCATCTACTGGGGCACATGTCGGCTACCACGTCTGTCCTTCCTCTAGCAAAACTCCGCATGAGGCCTCTCCAACTTCGGTTTCTGAAGGCTTTCAAACCGGCTTCCATACCTCAGTCCAAATCTCTCACTCCTCAGTCCATCAGGGATTCTCTAATGTGGTGGATGTCAATACCGAACATCACTCAAGGCGCCCCCTTCATCCTCCCCAACCCGCTCTTCACTATATCGACAGACGCCTCCCTTTGGGGATGGGGAGCACATCTCAATGGTGTCAGCATCGGGTACTGGTGGGATGCAGGCACAGCGGCCAGGCATATCAACTACCTCGAATTACTGGCCATCAAGCTGGCCCTACAAGCTTTCCAACCACTGTTACGGGGTCATTGCGTAGCTGTCCTGACGGACAATACCACGGCACGCAGCTATGTAAACCGTCAGGGAGGAACGGTATCCAGAAGCCTGTGTCACCTGGCAATGAACTTGTGGGACTGGTGTGTTGCCAATCAAATCATCCCTCTTGCCACTCACATCCCGGGCGTCCTGAACGTGGAGGCGGACCTCCTCAGCAGGGGTCGCACTCACCACCACGAGTGGGAGCTAAACTGGTCTTACCTCCTACCACTGTTCCATCAATGGGGCACTCCAACCATCAATGTCTTCGCCTCCAGGGAAAACGCGAAGTGCACACGCTTCTGCAGCCAAGGGGGAAAGGATCCACTCTCCCTGGGAGATGGCCTCCTGTTTCCTTGGGAATGGGGTTTCCTGTACATGTTTCCCCCTCTGCCCTTGCTTCTGAGAGTGGTCCACAAACTCTCCAAGATCCGTCTAAACTGCATACTAGTCGCGCCATGGTGGCCCAGGCAACCATGGTTCCCAATCCTACTTCAACTGGCGAAGGGAAAGTACCACCACTTCCCCAGGGTTCCAGACCTCCTGTCCTCAGAGAAGGGACTGCTCTTCCATCCGGAAGTTGACACCCTAAAACTTACGGCTTGGAGGATAAAGCCATAAGATTCTCTGCCAGGGTCTCAGAGGTTCTTTGTAACACGAGGAAAGAATCCACGCGTCAGTCATATGAAAGGAAATGGCGCAGGTTCCTCTCTTTCCTAGACTCCCCTCAAGAGTCACCTTTTTCCATTGGTCTTGACTGAATTTTTGACTTCCTTGTGTCCCTCAAGGGCCAAGGGCTCTTGCACTCGTCTTTCAGAGTCTACCTCGCTGTGATTTCCTTATACAATCTTTTCGCATCCGACCTCAAAACAATTCTTATGGGGCCTGATCAGATTGCATCCCCCTGTGGCTGCTCCCACGGAACTTTGGGACTTACCTCTGGTCCTCCGACAGCTCACCAGACGACCATTTGAACCCATGGCTACCTGTGAGCTCCAGCATGTGGCCTGGAAGACGACTTTCCTGGTGGCCATCACCTTGGCCAGGAGGGTCAGTGAACTCATGGCGCTGCGTCATGACCCGCCATACCTGGTCTTCCTCCCTAATGGGGTATGTCTGGTGCCTGACCTCTCCTTCATCCCGAAGGTTGTTCCAGAGGTTGTTCCATCTCAATGTGGAGATATTCTTGCCGGACTTTTTCCCACGTCCTGAGGGAGAAAAGCAGCGTCTGCTCCACACCCTGGATGTCAAGAGAGCGCTTCTCTTTTATCTGAATCGGACCCAGCCAACCAGACATGACAACTCACTGTTTCTGTCATAAAATGCAGCTTCCTTAGGGTTGCGCATATCTTCCCAACGTCTCTCTAAGTGGATCGTGGGAACTATCAAACTCTGCTACTCCCTAGCGAAGCAATCGCTCCCACTTCACCTGAGGGCTCACTCAACCAGGTCCATGGTGACCTCAACGGCCTTTCTGAAGGGCGCATCACTCACGTCCATCTGCAGAGCAGCTACGTGGTCCACGCCAACCACGTTCATCAAGCACTACGCTCTGGACGTCGGTGCGCAACAGAAGGGTGACTTGGGTCGTCTGGTCCTTTCCGCTGCGGCTCACTGAGTCTGCCAACACCCACCTCCAGGTGAGCCACTGCTTTTTAATCTCCCATGGGTGTGATGCACAGAGACCATGAAGAAGATAAACAGGTTGCCTACCTGTAACTGATGATCTTCGAGTGGTCATCTGTGCATTCACACTGCCCACCTGTCCTTCCCCACTGCTGTCATCCTCAGCTGTTCTCACACATGGCTAGGTTTGATAGCGGTCAGAAGGAACTGGTGGGATGTCCATGCCCCCGCCCTCTGGGCATGCGCGGTGGGGGTTCCCGCGCAGGCTCAGGGCGGAGGGCGCGAAAATCCCTTCGTGAGGTTTGTACACACACTGACCAGGTCAGCGCAGGCGCACTGGATCCCATGGGTGTGAATGCACAGATGACCACTCGAAGATCATCAGTTACAGGTAGGCAACCTGTTTTTATACCAAAGGTATGCGTGCCAATCCATCGGTAAGTCGTGGCCCTCAAATATGAGCAGTCTTGAATCTTTCAAAGTAATCCACTCCTTTATCCAGGACATTGCTGCTGCTTTATAGTAAATGGTCCAATTTGATAAGGCTAACCCTCCTCTTTCTTGTAGATATTTTAGCTTTATCCTTGGTCTTTTTTGTTGCCATATAAAATCTCTTAGGAGTTTTTCAAGTTCTTTAAAGAAGGTCTGATTTCTTAAAATAGGTATAGTTTGAAAAAGAAATAATACACGAGGCAAGACGTTCATTTTAATAGTCGCTATTCTCCCGAGTAATTATATATGTAATGTTTTCCACACTTCTAAATCCTTCTTTATTTCTAAAATAATTTTTTTGTAATTGTCATTAAATGGAGAACAGCATCTATTCGATAAAAAGCTTCCTAAATATTTGACTTTCTTATGTGCTTCAAATCCAGAAGTTTTTTGCATTTGTATCCTTAGTTTCTTTTCACAATTTTTCAATAAGTAATAGTTCTAATGATGGTTGAGGTTCTTGTAATATAAAAACCATGTCATCTGCAAATGCCTGTATTTTAAATTGTTCACCTTTTACTTGTAGTCCTTTAATTTCCTTTTTGTTCCTAACCATATCTAATAAAGTTTCTAACCCAAAAATAAACAATAATGGAGACAGAGGGTAGCCTTGCCTTGTATCTTTTTGAAACTCGATATTTTGGGTTAGATCTCTATTTATAATTATCCTAGCCAACTGCTTGTCGTATATCACTTTAATCATCGTTAAAAGATTTTCTCCGCATTCCCATCTTCTTAATTTTTCCAACAAAAAGCTCCAGTTTAAGTTATCGAATGCTTTTTCTGCATCTATGAATATCAAGGCCATACTTTTTTCTGGGTGTTGTTCATAGAATTCCAGGACATTCAGTATTGTTCTTACATTATTTTTAATCTGCCTCTTTGGTAAGAAGCCTGCTTGGGTCTCTATGGATAGCTTGCAGTAACACCCTTCAAAGAAAGGGTGTTTCTTTTGAAAAAAATCTTGAGCGACTATTTTACACTGTAGTTTGAACTGAAGCTATAAAGTTCCTGACTTTGTAACTTCTGTCTAACAAATTGGTTGGCTTAGGCTGACCCAACTGGAATTGAATCCAACGAAGACGGCGGTCCTGTGCCTGAGCCAGGGTGGCCTGAGGGTAGGGATTCTGCTCCCAACCTTCGATGGGGCACCATTAGTGCCAGTGCCAGAGGTTAGGAGTTTGGGAGTGCTCCTGGATGCCTCCTTAACTATGGAGGCCCAGGTAGCAGCCACTGTGAAGTCAGCCTTTTACCATGTTCTGCTGATCAGGCATTTGGTTCCCTTCCTCAAATGCAATGACTTGGCAACAGTGATCCATGCGATTGTCACCTCAAGACTGGACTACTGTAATGCTCTCTACATGGGGCTTCTCTTCTCTCAAATCTGGAAGCTGCAGCTGGTGCAAAATGCCACGGCCAGGCTCCTGATGGGGCTCTCTATACAGGAGTACATACAGCCTATGCTAAAGGCATTGCACTGGCCACTGATAGCAACCAGATTCATTTCAAGGTGCTGGTTCTCACCTTTAAAGCCCTATATGATAAGAGATCTACATACCTGAGGGACCACCTTTCCCCACATGTCCCCTAGAGAGCACTGTGATTAGGGGTTCAGAACCAGCTGGCCCTCCTGGGTCTTAAGGAGTCTAGGCTGTTGACAACCAGGACCAGGGCTTTTTTGGTGGTGGCCCCATTCTGGTGGAATGAGCTCCTGGAGGAGATCAGGGCCCTGTGGGACCTTTCACAGTCCTGCAGGGCCTATAAAACTGAGCTCTCTCACCAGGCTTTCAGGAGCCACCACCACCAATAATTAACATCTAATAGCGGAAAGAGAGAGGGCCCTGGATCTCTGGAATTTCCACCAACAGCCTAAAGAACATCAGTCACTGCAAGAACAATTAAATATGAATATTGCGAGCTGACTGTGAGTTAAGAGCATTGAATAATGGCTGCCACCATCTATGTAATGACGACTACTAGCACTTTATTATGTTAGATGGTTTTAGAATTGTTTTAATTTTAATTTATGTTTTAATGTAACATCTATTTTTATATAAGCCGCCCTGAGCTGGCTTTGGCTTGGGGGGAGTAGAAATTCAATAAACAAATAAATATATTTACTCTTATCAGCTTTAAGCCGACTTAAGAGTTTCATTTGCATCACCATTAGCTGCAGTGAACATTGATTAGCATTTACTTTTATCCACAATATGAAATCAGGGTTTGAAATAAATGCATAAGACTGAGCCACAGTTAGCATTTCTGTAAAACTTACTGATGGTTAAGGTCAGTAGGGAGGACTTTGTATGCAACAGGTGAAAACCTTGCTCCCATTGATCACTTAAATAAGTACTGAAAGTATTTCTTCTGGATAATTTATTTTATGATTTGCATTCTGCTGTCTCTTGAACTAGTTTATTCATTGTCAACTGTTACTCAACTGTTCTTGGGTTGATAGGCTATATACAAGAACAAAGATAAGACCTATGTTTGTATTTATTTTTTAAAAAAGAAAACATTGCCTGTGTATCCCAGTGATAATTGTTTTATCTCCAACAGTACTACAGACTTGGGAATTCTTTAATTCTGCACCTTATGGTACAAAGGGCACTTCCCAGATTTCAGTAAAATATTCTGTTAGTCTATTGTAGCAAAATAGTCCAGAAACACTTTAAATACTTAACAGCATTTATTCCAACATTACTTTTTTCTGAGCCAGTATTCACTAATTCAGATGCTAGGGGAAGGTGATTACTGTCATTAATCATACAAATGTGACTATCTCTGTAAGGGAACAGATGCTGAGTGTTGTACAGTATTTGTAGATCTATGGTTCAAGGCTTATTAAGAGTAATCTTAATAAAGCCATTTATAAAATGAATAGGGATACTTTGGTGGCAGTCACATGCACAAGATAAATCAGTGAGGAAGCGAGGCTACTCCCTCCAGAGGAATTTGACCCACAGTTATACGATCACACAGTCCTTTGAAGCTGCAGGTGCAGCCCACCACTGCATGATCAGACACAACCACAGGTGAATCTTTTTTTTTTTGCCATTTGTTTCTGATTCGCTTAAACAGGGAATTAATGAATCACACTCAGCACTGAGGGCTCCCTGTGGAGTGTGCGATGATGCTCATACTGAGAAAGGGGGGGAAAACAATGGCACAGAGGTGGGATGGCCTGATCAAACCATCCCGATGCCATGAGAGCACACTGGAGCGATCAGACAGGGGAAAGTCTGTCTGTGGACTGTGGCAACCCTTTTGATACCAGACTTTCCCTGGTGTCTTTTTACTATGTTTCTGCGGTGGAGCAAAATGGGTTGCCAGTGGGTGCAGGGCGCTTCCCAGATGTTTGTGTCTGATCATGCCCTTTAAATCTGCCCGGCATTTATGCCTATGGCACTGCTAATTGTTCGTGTGATTGCACCCAAAGTGTATTTTTAATTAAAATTGATATATCACACCCTACCTTTTCTCAAAGCCTCAAGACATTGTATTCCAAAACTGTTACTGAAGACAAGCAGATCTGGTTTGGACAAGGAAAGTGCCCTTCCCTGTGAATGGGGAATAAGGAGAAAAGAAATCTGATAGGAGGAATCCTTTCCCTTCTTTCTGGTTAAATGTTAGACTAGAATGACCACCAAAACTTCAAGCCCCAGACTAACTAGTTCCCTTGTCAAGTGCCCGTTTGTTCATGTAATATATTCAAGGAGTCAAACCACTGTATATGTGACTGAATTACTACAGGCCTCTGGGTTTGATGTCTGACAGATCCAAATGATATAAAGAAAAATATTCATTTGTGGTCAGGAGGTATTGTTTTTAAGCTGCCGCAGAATTTTTAATAATATTGAACCTGGCTTTGGAAATGAGTTAGTTGTTACTGTATCTGTCATTAATAATTTGTCAGAGGGTACTGAAGGCTGTTAAAGATGTGATAGATTAAACTAAAACCCACTTTTAATTTGCCCTCCCCCCAATTTATATAAAAGATGTGAGACATTTGCAGTTATTTCTGCTCCATGCTGTGTCCTTACAAAGTGATTGCAGTTAGTGCACAGAAGAATGTGGTACAGACCCTACTATACAAATTTTTGACTATGTCATTTACACAGTAGAACAAATATCTTCAGCTGTACTAGCAGATGATGCATTTTGCTAATATTTGTGTGTTTCCTTATTAATATGTTTAGCAACAACCTGATAGATAATATATGAGCCTTATGCCACCTGTTTAATAATTCCCAAAGGATTTCTACTACTGGTGATGTCTTATGAACTGTTTGGAAGCTCCAGTTGATACAGAATGCTGTGGCCATAATACAATATTGACTGGAGTGGGTCATAGGGACTGTATCATTCACATTTTCTTCTATCCCCATTTGCTCCCAATTTGTTTCCAGACCCAATTCAAAGTCCTTTAAAGCATTTCACAACTTGGGACCAGCATACCTTAAGGACTGCCTAATTTTACAGGAATTTGCCTGTACACTGCTTTTGGTGTCTCTGCCATCTGAAGCTAGATAGGTGGCAATCCCAAAGAAGGGCCTTCTTGCTGTAGGACCCAAACTTTGTATCTTCGTCCCTGGGGAGATTAGTCCGTCTCCCTCAATCCCTGTCTTCCACAAGGGGGTGGGGGGCGTTAAAGACATTTTTGTTTTATTTGGAGTTCCCTCAATAATTGTTGGAGCTGCGGTGGCTCAAGTGGTTAAGACACTGAACTGCAGGCTGTGGAAGGTCAGTAGTTCAGCAGTTCGAGACCCGGGTGCCGCATGATGGGGTGAGCTCCTGTCTCTGGTTCCAGCTCCTGCCAACCTAGCAGTTCGAAAGCAAGAAATTGCAAGTAGATAAATAGGTACCACTTCAGTGGGAAGGTAACAGCGTTCCGTGCGCCTTGGTGTTTAGTCATGCCGGCCACATGACCACGGAAACATCTTTGGACAGCGCTGGCTCTTCGGCTTGGAAACGGAGATGAGCACCGCAACCCTAGAGTCGGATTTGACTGGCTTTTGAGCAAGGGAACCTTTACCTTTACCTTTACTTTACAATAATTGTTATAGGCCTTCCTCCCTAGTTGTGTTGTCATGAGAGTTTGTGTGTTTATATATTTTACTGTATTGTTTAAATATTTTATATACACTTATATTTTAAGTGCTGTTTTAATATCTTGATACTTTCATTTGATGTGTTTTAATGTTTTTATATTTGCCAACTTGGAGACTCTATTTGGGTAAAACAGAGATTTTTGAATAAATAAATGCATTTCTATTCCTTTGCCCCCTAGGAACTGGGAGGGGATGGAGCAGGGCAAATTAAATCTCAAAAAGAAAAATAACTGGGAAAGTGAGGCAGCCAGTGGCTTCAGCTTCCCTGTGTCATTGTCTGTTTCCAAGGGAGCCTCCAGAGATCTCTGCCTGTCCTCAGGGGAGCCTTCAGAATTCTCAGTAGGCAGAACTTGGCTACATATGACAACTTTTCACATGGTAAGTGAAATGTGTAGCCAGGGTCTAAGCCTCTGAAAAGTTAATTTGCACTGGAAATGTGGCAGTGCTCACTATCGATTTACATGGCTATTATTCTTTTTGGAGTAATAAACTAAATGTCCATAATATGTTATTTAGTAAGAACTTTTTGCTGATCACATGGACTAGAATAAAAAAAAGACACTGCTGGATGACACCAATCTAGTCCCATATCCTATTTCTAATAGGGGTCAGCAAATCCAAGTATTTCTTGTTTACCACATTACTCCATCTAGATCTCTCCACCCACTCTGCCTGCAACTGCTTGGCATACCAGTGGCATGAATAGGGGCGGGGAATTCAGACTTGCATGAGTGGCACAACGTCACTTCTGGCAAATATCCAGAACTGATGTTGCCACTTAGGCGTGACTCCCTAAAGTGTCATGCTGATACTATGATATTACTTCTGGTCATTTTCCCTGTTCCCTCCCTCTCCACTGGTTGCTAGCTGGTAACCCTAATCTATCTGCTTGTTGACAATCTCAGTAAATTCTAAAAGATTTGTTTGGTAAGATTTCCATTTACAGAAGCCATGTTTATTCAGCAATACTCATTCTTCTATATATTTGAATAATTTTATTTTTAATATTGTTCTCTGAGTTTTCCTGGGACACAAACTAGGTTGATAGGTCTGTAGTTTCACACCATCCCTTATTCCTTAAAAAAACACCCAATTTTAAAACAATAGTATCTTCCATTACATTCTGTTGCTGCAGAATACTCTTGAAGTGATTTTGGAAGTTTTCGGTTAAGTATTAGAACACAAAGCTCTTGCTTTGGCAGGGCTATTTTTGTAGCAGGAACTCCTTTGCATATTAGGCAACACACCCCTAATGTAGCCAGTCCTCCAAGAGCTTACAGAGCTCTTCTTACGGGGCTACTGTAAGCTCTTGGAGGATTGGCTACATTAGAGGTGTGTCGCCTAATATGCAAAGGAGTTCCTGCTACAAAAAGAGCCCTGCTTTTTGGCAATAAGTGTCAAGGCACTCTGTGGCCTTCACGGGTAGTCCCCCTGCCGTTGTGGTGCTGCTGTGATTCTTCCTCCTTCTGGCCCGTGGGAGGGGGTGGGGCATCCCATTTGGAGAGTCCCCAAATGTTAGGGGGAGGCTCTGGAGGATGGGGGTCCAAAAGGGTCAGGAAAAAGGGGCCTCAGCCCAGGGATCCTTTGGGGAGGTTACTTCACTTCCCTGCCCCTTGGGATCTGTCTCAGCGCTCTCTCTCATTTTCTTTTATTCTGCTCTCACAGTTCCCTCCTCATCGGTCCTCTCTTGCTCCCTTTTATAGCCCACTTCACTCCCGAGCCACCTCCACCTGTTAGCTCCACCTCCCTTCAAAGGGAATGACACAGCTCCACCCTTGTCTGTCCCTGCTCTTCCTTGCGTACCCATGAGGTGCACCGCTGGACCCAATTCAGGGTTCCTTGGTGCTTCTCCCTCCAGTCTGACAGCTGTGGCTCTCCGCCACCCAGGCCTGTCACAGCTGGAGCCCTGCCCAACCCCCATGGCTTCTGGTGTTCCTGGGTGCAGGCCTGACCTCGGCCTCCATCATTGCAGCACCCTGGCCCGGGCGCTCCTCTCCAGCACTGTTGGGCTGGGCCCTCCCCCATCGGGCATCTCTTCCGCCAGTCTCCCTGCTTCTGCCTCGCTGCTGTTACCACTGGTCCTCCTGGCACTGCCACAGCCCTTGGTGAGTGACGGGTGGGGAGGGCTGTCTGGCATTGGGTGCTTGTGCTCACGGGCCTCCGTCTCTCAGTCTTCTTGCTGGGAGTCCTGGAGAGGAACAGGACACAAAGAAAATATATACTACTTCTTTTTTTATTTTTAACTGTCCCAAGGGACAGAATTTTATTAATTTTTTATCATAAAGCACAACAATACAAAACAAACAAAACACATAACATACAACACAAATGGGGATAGTACATGCACCTACTCATCATCCAATCTGTGCCTCACTAATACAGTAATATTAACCATCAAATGTGAGCTTATCTCTTGTCCTTTCTTTTCCCTCTTGTTGGGAACGTGTTCATATTTCACCTTATTCATATCCCTATCAGTATCAGCCTATCCCAAATTACTATACCAGTTATAAAATCGTGCCCAAGTGTTCTGAAAAGTAGAGTTAGAACGTCAGCTTATCCATCTCCGCTGCTTCTAAAACCTTGTATATAATCTTGCTTCGTAGGAGTCTGAGTGGTCTTCCAGTATTTTGCATACAAAATTCTTGCCGCTGTAGTTTATTTTTTTATTTATTTGTTTTGATTTGTATCCCGCCCTCCCCGAAGGCTCAGGGTGGCAAACAGTGGGCATAAATGCCAATTTAAACAACATAAAACAATATCAACAAATAGAATTATAAAATCAGACAATTCAGCATCAACAACAACATATAAAACCAAGATGGCGGTGGTGCGATGGCACAGGGTTATCGAGGTGGACTATCGAAGGTGGAATAGCGCAGTGTTTTTCAACGTTTTTGTGCAAAGGCACACTTTTTTCATGAAAAAAATCACGAGGCACACCACCATTAGAAAATGTTAAAAAAATTAACTCTGTGCCTATATTGACTATATATAAAGTAATTCTCTTGAATAGGAATCAAATAAACAGAAATAAATTATTTTATAATTACTTTATTATGAAATAATAATACTTTATTTTATAATTGTTCATATGTTACAGATGAAATTGGAATTTTTCCCACGGCACACCAGACAATATCTCACGGCACACTAGTGTGCCACGGCACAGTGGTTGAAAAACACTGGAATAGCGGCAGTGGCGGCTCCTACTCAAAAGCCTGGCGGAAGAGCTCCGTCTTGCAGGTCTTGCGGAACTGGACGAGGTCCCGCAGGGCCCGGATCTCCTCTGGGAGCTCCTTCCACCAGGTAGGAGCCGCCACCGAAAAAGCCCTGGCTCTTGTGGCAGCCAGTCTCACGTCTCTGAGGCCTGGAATTTCCAGGAGATGTTGGCCCCCAAACTGAAGTGCCCTTGGGAGAACATGTAGGGAAAGGCGGTCCCTCAGGTAAGCCGGACCCTGGCCATACAGGGCTTTAAAGGTGATTACCAGCACTGAAGCGAATCTGGTACGCTGTTGGCAGCCAGTGCAGTGCTTTCAGCACAGGCTGGATATGATCCCTCCTAGAGAGACCAATCAACAGCCTGGCTGCAGCATTCTGCACTAGCTGCAGCTTCCGGATTTGCGACAAAGGCAACCCTAAGTAGAGAGCGTTACAGTAGTCTAACCTTGAGGTGACCATCGCATGGATCACCGTGGCCAGGTCATCGCGGCCAAGGAAGGGGGCCAGCTGCCGTGCCTGCCTCACATGGAAAAAGGCCGACCTGGCAGTGGCTGCTACCTGGGCCTCCATCGTTAGAGAGGAGTCCAGGAGCACTCCCAAACTCCTAACCTCCAATGCCGGCACCAAAGGTACCCTGTCAAAGGCAAGGAGAGGGAGCCCCAGTCCCGAACCGATCCGACTCAGGCCCAGGACCTCCATCTTTGCCGGGTTTAGTTTCAGCCGGCTCAGTCTGAGCCAACCAGCCACGGCCTGTAACACCCGGTGCAGGTCATCCGGGGTGGAGCCTGACTGGCCCCCCAACATCAGATAGAGCTGGGTGTCATCTGCATATTGATGACACCCGAGCCCACAACTCCGGGCAATCTGGGCAAGGGAGCGCATGTAGATGTTAAACAACATCGGGGACAGCACCACCCCCTGAGGCACCCCACACTCAAGGGGGTGTCTTCGGGACTGCTGCCCCCCTATCACCACCCTCTGTCCCCGACCTTGGAGAAAAAAGGCAAACCATTGAAGGGCAAGCCCCTGAATCCCCACATGAGCGAGGTGGTGGGCCAGCAACTGGTGGTTGACCGTGTCGAACACTACCGACAGATCCAACAGCACCAGAGCTGCCACACCACCCCGGTCCAGATGCCTACAGAGATCGTCAGTCAGGGCGACCAGTACCGTCTCTGTCCCATGACCCAGGCAAAAGCCGGACTGGTAAGGATCTAGGACGGAAGCATCATCCAGAAAGCTCTACAGCTGCAACGCCACCGCCCTCTCAATATGTTTGCCCAAATAGGGCAAATTGGACACCGGCCGATAGTTGGCCAACTCGGCTGGGTCCAAAGATGGCTTTTTCAAGAGGGGGCGGACCATCACATCCTTGAGCACCCCGGGGAACCGTCCCTCCAGGAGGGATGTGTTGATAATCTCCCGCAGGCCACCTCGAAACCCCTCATGGCCCGCTTTAATGAGCCATGATGGGCACGGATCAAGGTCGCAAGTGGTTGGACGCACAGATACAAGCAGTCTGTCAACTTCCTCCAGACTGAGCAGGTTAAAACACTCTAAACCTGGCCCCAAAGATGAGCAAGGGGCCTCAAGTTCTCTAACTGTTTCAATTGTGGCGGGGTGGTCATGGCGGAGTGCCAAGACTTTATCTGCAAAATAGCTTGCAAAAGCCTCACAGCCAATATCCAATTCCCTAGCATTTTGCCTGCCCTGTGGCAGAGCCGTCAAAGACCAAATTGTACCAAATAATTGGGCTGGGCGTGAGCTAGCAGATGCAATCGTGACTGCAAAGAAATCTCTCTTTGTGGTTTTGACTGCCATCTCATAGGCTCTCATAAGCGTCCTATAGGATGTTTTTGATGCCTCATCACAGGCTTGACGCCACCGTCTCTCTAGCTGTCTCAGTTCTCGCTTCAGCTTACGCAGCTCCTGGGTGTACCAAGGCGCTCGCCTAACACGAGTGCGGAGAGGGTGCCTGGGAGCGATCTCGTCGATGGCTGCAGAGAGCCGGGCATGCCAGTCCTCCACCAGCTCATCCAATGAGCCGCCAGGGGGTCTTGGATCCCGCAGGGCTATCTGGAGCCGCATAGGGCCCATCTGGCGCCGCGGGTGAGCAAAAATCTGTTCGCCGCCTAAACAGGGTTGGGGTGGGATATTCAGTCGGTCCCTCAGGGACAGCTGGTCCGACCATGGAACTGCCTCTATGGCAATCCGGTCCACCGTCACCCCCACCGCAAAGATCAGATTGAGCGTGTGACCGGCCCGATGCATGGGAGCTGAGATGAATTGGGAGAGTCCCAGTGCCGCCATGGACGACCGTCGCATGGATCACAGTGGCCAGGTCTTCACGGTCGAGGTAGGGGACCAACTGCCGGGCCAGCCGCAGATGGTAAAAGGCTGACTTGGCAGTGGTTGCCACCTGGGCCTCCATCGTTAATGAGGAGTCCAGGAGCACACCCAAACACCTAACCTCCCGTATAGGCACCAATGGTACCCCACCGAAGGATGGGAGAGGGAGCCCCAACTCTCGGCCGTTCCGGCACAGGCCCAGGACCTCCATCTTTGCCGGGTTTAATTTCAGCTGACTCAGTCTGAGCCAGCCAGCCACAGCTTGCAATGCCCGCAAAAGGTCATCAGGACCAGAGTCCGACTGGCCGTCCAACATCAGATAGAGCTGGGTATCATCAGCATATTGATGACACCCAAGCCCACACCTCCGGGCAATCTGGGCAAGGGGGCGCATGTAGATGTTAAACAACATCGGGGACAGTACAGCTCCCTGGGGCACACCACACTCAAGGGGGTACCTTCGGGATTGCTGCCCCCCCATTGCCACCCTCTGTCCCCGACCTTGGAGAAAAGAGGTAAGCCATTGCAAGGCAAGCCCCTGAATCCCCGCGTCGGCGAGGCGGCAGGTCAGCAACTGGTGGTCGACCATATCGAAGGCAGCCGACAGATCTAACAACACCAGTGCCGCCACGCCGCCTCGATCCAGGTGCCTACGGAGATCATCAGTCAGAGCGACCAGTGCCGTCTCTGTCCCGTGGCCCGGGCAGAAACCGGACTGGAAGGGATCGAGGATGGAAGCCTCATCCAGATAGCCCTGAAGCTGTGATGCCACCACCCTCTCAATAAGCTTGCCTAAATAAGGCAAGTTGGAAACCAGCCGATAGTTGGCCAAATCGGCCGGGTCCAGAGATAGTTTTTTCAAGAGAGGGCGGACCATCGCTTCCTTGAGTGCTCCCAGGAACTGTCCCTCAATGAGGGACTTGTTGACAATCTCCCGTAGAGCACCTCGAAACCCCTCGTGACCTGCTTTCACCAGCCAAGAGGGGCACGGATTAAGGTCGCATGTGGTAGGGCGCACAGATACGAACAACCTGTCAGCTTCCTCCAGACTGAGTGGGTCAAAACATACTAAACCCAGCTCCAAAGACGCGCAAGGGGCCTCAAGTTCCCTAACTGTATCAATCGTGGCAGGGAGGTCACGGCGGAGTGCCAAGACTTTATCTGCAAAGTAGCTCGCAAAAGCCTCGCAGCCAATATCCAATTCCTTAGCATTTTGCCTGCTCTGAGGCAGAGCTGTCAAAGATCGAATCACACTAAATAATTGGGCTGGGCGTGAGCCAGCAGATGCAATCGAGGCCGCATAGAAGTCCTTCTTTGCGGCCCTGACTGCCATCACATAGGATCTCATAAATGTCCTATAAGATGTTCGTGACACTTCGTCGCGAGCACGGCGCCACCGTCTCTCTAGCCATCTCAGTTCTCGTTTCAGCGAGCGCAGCTCCTGGGTATACCAGGGTGCTCGCCTGTCGTCTAGTTTGGTAACCCATAGCCTCCTTTCTCTTTCGAATCTTGTAATGCATTCAGTCTTATTCTGGGATACTTTCCTTGCCAGATAAATTTTGAAACTGCTTGATCTAACTCTTTAAATGTTTTTTGATTTTGCAAAACAAGAATTGTCTGAAATAAAAATATCCATCTGGGAAGAATATTCATCTTAATCAACGCAGTTTGTCCCATTAGAGATATTTGTAAGTTTTTCCATCTCTTTAAATCTTGTTTAGTTGCTTTCAGAAGTTCTTTGTAGTTTTGGAGTGCATTACATTTGTTTGTCATCATAATTCCCAAGTATTTTATTTTCTCCTGTATCTGGAAACCTGATATTTCTTGAAGTTTGGTCTTCTGCTCCATTCCCATATTCTTAGTCAAAATCTTTGTTTTACTTATGTTCACTCAGTCCTGCCACCTGGTCATACTCATGGAGTACCTTTTTCAAATTAGATATTGAAGATAATGGATTCTCCAAAATAAATACTAGATCATCTGCAAATGCCAATAGCTTGTACTCTTCTCCGCTCACCTTGTGCCCAACAATCTCTTCTTCACCTCTAATTGCATCATTTAATATTTCCAAGGCATATATAAATAATAACGGTAAGAGGGGACAACCTTGTCTGGTTCCTTTTTGTATCTCAAAGCTTTGCGTCCAGTCCTCATTGATCATGACTGTAGCATATTGCCTAGTATATATAGCTTGTATCATACGAACAAATTCCGCTCCCGCCTCTGCCATCCTCAACATTTCCGTTACAAAAAGCCACTTCACATTATCAAAGGCTTTCTCTGCGTCTAAAAATATCAACGCCAATGATTTTTCCAGATGCGCTTCTTAGTACTCTATTACATCTATAATCTTAAATTATTCTTTATTTGCCTTTTAGGTAGAAACTCCACTGTACTTAGAAGGGTATGGTTCTGTTTAGAGTTGAACTGGTTGTTGGTTTTTCTCTAGAGCCAATGTGGTGTAGTGATTAGGAGTGGTGGACTCTAATCTGGAGAACCGGGTTTGATTCCCCACTCCTTCATGAAGCCTGCTGGGTAACCTTGGGTCACTTACAGTTCTCTCAGTGCTCTCTCAGTCCCACCTACCTCACAAGTTGACTGTTGTGGGGAGAGGAAGGGAAGGCAATTGTAAATTGCTTTGAGACTCCTTGGGGTAGAGAAAAGCAGGGTATAAAAAACAACTCTTCTCCTTTGTCATCTTCATCTTCTTGCCTTTACAGAACTTGATTTCTAGATAGATGAAGACAAAGAGTTCAGCAAATCTAGAAATGTATATTTTTGCATGTCAGGTCACTAATTTAGTTGTAGTAATTAAGTATGAGGCAATTGTGTCGTCAGTGTGTCCATTGTGTGACGGAGGAGATACTGCTGCTGAAGTTATTGTTGAATCACAAAATAACAATTTCAGCATGGGAAAAGGGTGTAGAAAACCTCAACTACCGAAGTCTTGTTTCTTATGTCAGAATGCTTTACCTGCATAGTTTAAGGAGATTTTAAGTAATTCTTATTTTAAAACAATACAGACAGACCAAACTGCTTTGCCCCCGGGGGGGGGGAGAAAAGTGCTAAAAAGCATTGTGTGGCATGTCAATTTTGACATATAGGCTGCAGTCGCATACACTAAATAATCCACTTTCAGTACACTTTTCAACTGTATTTTACTGTGTAAACTGGAAAAATCCAGTTAGAAAGTGAATTGAAAGTGGATTATTTATTGTGTGTGACCACAGCCTTAGACTACAAGATCTGACATTCTGCAGGACATCTAGATTCCTCAGAACTCCAGCAAACAGCTATTTAGTTACTTAGGAAAATATATTCATAGCCCAGAATACATTGCTGTTCTCTTGAGAGATGTTTTTATCAGGCATATTTGGCATGCCATTCTCTTAATTTTTCCCCCCATTCTAGGAATAGCAGTTGTCTGCTAGTCAGAAAAAAATCTGAAGGAAATGAATTAGTTTTTTAACAGTACTTGTTTGTTTATTTTAAAAAGTATATGGCTCCTTTACTGCAATATAACTCACATGTTTTAAAATACAAGATAATCATAAAAACATCAATAATAAAATGATCAACATTATACTAAGTTATTATGAATACAAGCCAAGACGCAGCAGGGACATATTTAATGGTGCATCTTCACTGGATGATGTCTCATTATGTAAACAGCCGAATGGTATTATTTATTTATTATTTACAAGATTTTTATTTCACCTTTCCACTTCTATAGGGCCACCTTTCTGCTTCTATAGGGCCACCAAGGCAACTAACAAATTAAAACATACAAATTAAACTATCTTAAAAGCAATTAAAACCAACACAAAATTGCATCATTAAAACAAGTTAAAACCAAAGCTTAAAGTAAGCATAAAAGATAAAAATGATTGTTAAAACTTTGGGGAGGAAGGCAGGATCACTTAATGAATGCTAAGTAAAACAAGAGATCTTTTTCTGCCCTGGAAAGCCACTGACAATCAGAGTACAGAGTACTGAGTCAGATATATCACTGTCCATTTTCAAGCTTAATCCCAACAAGATAGAAGAACAGAAAGTCTGACCTAGGATTTAAGATGTCACCTGTTCTAGATGGGGTTGCACTCCTCTTGAAGGAGCAGGTCTGTAGTCTCGGGGTGCTCTTGAACCCAGTCCTACTGCTGGTTAAGCAGGTGGCAGTTGTGGCCTGGAGTGCCTTTTACCAACTTCAACTGGTTAGCCAACTGTGGCCCTTTCTGGGCAGGAAAGATCCGTCCACTATGGTACATGCCCTAGTTACATCTAGATAAGTGCAATACTGTGAGACTGCCCTTGAACAGTGTTCAGAAACTTCAGTTGGTGCAGAAAGCTGCAGCTAGCATGTTGACTGGAATGGGTTGTAGGGACCACATCACTCCATCTTGTTCCATCAACACTGGCTCCCAATTTGTTTTGGGGTTGTTGTTGTTTTGTTTGTTTGTTTTTTTTGCACAATTCAAGGTACTGGTGCTAACATTTAAAGCCCGATATGATTTGAGACCAACATTCCCGAATGACCGCCTACTCCCTTATAAACCTACCTGACCACTTCAGTCATCTTCAAAGGGCCTGCTTCAGGTGCCCCACCTTCTGAGATTAGGCAGATAGCAACCCAGGAGAGGGCCTTCTCAGTAGTGGCACCAAAACTCTGGAATTCTGTATCCAGGGAGATTTATCTGTACCCTTCTATTACTGTCTTCTGCCAGTGGGTGAAGATTCCCCCCCCCCAATATCTTTTAATTCCAGATGGCATGAACTGAACCTGAAATCATCTTCATGTAAAGCAAGTGTTCTACCACTGAATAGCTGGTTGAGTCAATAGTTCACTCCTATTGTATTATTTCTAGTATATAACTTCACTGTTCCTTGTATTTTATATTATAACATTCTTTATCTTCAAAATGAAGACTGCCACAATGTTAGTTCTTCATCATTACCTCAGCTGAGTTCATGAATGAACTGAATTGGTAGAAACTAGTAGTTTTAAGAAATCTTACTTGGATCTCTCACTCTCTTCAACTTCCTCTGCTCCTTCAGACTGTACAGCATATAGGGCAGACAGACATACAAAGCACATCAGTGACTTATGCACTGCCTCCCCCCCCCCCAGATTGGGACAGAAAGGAAATTAGCTGATGAGATGTTGGCCTTGTGTGTGTGTGTGTGTGTGTGTGCGCATGTGTATGTGTATGTGTGCAAAATATGATGCTTGATGCTTGCAATGTGGATTTGTTGAGGGGGGGGGACTGCAAAATCTTCACTGCAAATTTGTATTTTACATTTTCCTGAAGTTTACATGCATTTTGTATATGAAATCTATTTCTCAATGAATAGATTTGTTGCTAGCCCATGCAGAGGAACGTGCAAAAGCTTGTCAGGGAGTAAAATGCATGTTTGAAATCATGGAAGAGCTCTTGGAGTTTTTATTTAGAATTTACTGGCTAATCAGTAAGAAATTTTCACAGAATGGTGACTTCATTGTTACCTAATGTCATATGCAATTCTGATGTACTAGGTCTGTGCTAGACAACACCTCCAAGCAGCACCTCCTCCCAGTACACCTTTTCAAGCCATGTTTATTTCTGAGCAAATCATATAAAAAGAGACCCTGATAAAACTTAGTTTCATGTGACTGTACTGTGTGTTGAGACCAAATTCTGCTCTAGAAGTGAAATTTTGTTATTTCAAAATGATTTTAATGTCTTCAGTGAAACCCCAAGTACAGTGCAGGAAGGGAAACAACTAGGAGACAAGACTGGGCAGAACATAAATTAGGAAATTATCCTTTTACATTTCTTTTGTTCTGTTTTGTTCAAGTGTTAACAATTCCAAAGCAAGAAAAATTTTGCTTGGTTCTGTGGTAGCCACCCTCTGCTGCCTTAGGGATGCCAGCCTCTAGGTGGGACCCTGCAATTACAGATCATCTCCAGACTACAGAGATCAGTTCCCCTGGAGAAAATGGCTGCTTTGGAAGGTGGACTCTGTGGCACTGTACTCCATTGAGGTCCCCAGGCTCCACTCCTGAATCTCCAGGAATAATTCAACCTGAATTTGGCAACCCTACCCCCCTATCCCCACCAGTGGCCAGGGGGTCCTAGCAACCCTACATGATATAAGAAGTCGAGCAGGGATATCTAGAGCCTTTTTAAAAAGGATTCCACCCTTGAATTAAACAAGCAAATATATATGAAAGCATACCTAAATAAATGTGCTATGTTAAGGGCATTTACAAAAAGCTATGAGATCCATGACAATGAAAAAATGCTCTTAATATATAAATTGTGATAATGTGTGTACTGAATACATTACATTCTGTCTGTTGTACTAGCAGAAAGTTTGCTGGCAGAAAAGGGCCAAGGATGTTCCCTGCTTCCAGCGTTGCTTTTTTTGCAGGGTCTGCAGTGAAAGGGAAACCCATACAAAAAAGGAACTGCAAGCAGCGGAAGATCAGCATAATATATCATACTAATAGTTGCTCTTTATTGAGTGTAGCTAATGGCTTTTATTCTTGTCAATATTAAAGAACATCTTGTTTTCTTAAAACAAAAGACAATGAGGGAAATCTCTGTATATTAGAATTTTTGCTAGTATTGGGTGGAAACAAACACTCTTCCCCAGTCTGTTTGCAGGTGGGAAGAACTTAAACATTCACAGGAAGGGGGGGACTTCCTTCTTGCAGTTTTCCTTCAGTCTTTATGGAGTATGGCTGCAAAGGAGTCTTGGGAACAGGCTTTTCAGGGACTCTGGTGGCTTCCATTTGAAGGGGGAGGTTAAAAGCCCTAATATGCAAGCCAAGCAGCTATTTGTGCCCATTTGAATCCCAGAAAATATCAATAACTTCATATTTTCTGTAACAATCTAGGTGTCATCCAGCCAACTATTATCCACTGTAAACTACTTCTGATTTCTGTGTGGCACAGCTAAGCCCATGCTTATTGAAAACAATGCCCTTTATAGCCCAATTCTATGCATGCTTATTTCAAAAAAGGCCAGACCCATAGCAGTTGAGGGGATGTAAGGAAATTCCCCTACCCAAAGTCACATCCTATCAATGAAATGCCAGGATTCATTTTTTAAAGTAGAACCCCTTTTCATTGTGGGGATATAGAAGAAAGTGTGACCAAATTTATTCCCATCACTACCACTCTCAGGCCCTTTGATTCTTCCTTGTTTATTTCTCCCCTTTTTAATGTCTACAGTGATAAATGAGAATGTTGGGCAGAAAACTGGGGTTTTGCCTCATCTCTTTGCAATAGGATATTTGCTGCAGGAGTAGGGGAAACTATTGGAGTTTGACTTACCTACTTCCATTCTCTAGTTCTATTCATACCTAGTTTCATTCATTCTGATATCTCTTCTTGATAATTGCAAATGACTTTGCTGTTATTTGCAGGTGTAAAAGAATGCATGCCTCTGAGCATGTGCAAAATGCTAAAGCAATGAACAACCACTGTCAAGATTCTGTCCTACTGTGCTCCACAAGTGTGGAATTAGGACTGGAAACAGCATGCTTATACAGAACTCCAGTACCTTTTACAACCGAAAAAGAAGCACTTTACTAAAGAAAGCCAAAAAGCTAAGGAACATAATATCTAGTAGGCTTGCCAGCCCCCAGGTCTGTGCAGGGGATCCTTGATTCTAGGGGCTTCTCCCCACCAAGGGCCATTGGAGGAAACCCCACTCCTAAACGGGGATGTTGCATTCCCAACTTGATGACATCACCTGGAAGTGACATCATAACATTGGGGACATCATGCAGGGATGATATGGCATTTGGGCAAACTCTAGGGTTTGAGAGTGAAAAAATCCATAGAGTTTCACCCAGATACCAGAGCATCCCCCACACAATGTCCCTGACGCTATGATGTCACATTCCCCAGAATGCTCCCCAAATCTCCCTGCTGGAGCAGCGAGAGGGCCTGGCAACCCTAATATCTAGTCAAAGAGTTGAGGGACATTAAGATCCATAACATTCCAGCACAGTAAAATAATGAAGGATCAAAATAAATCTATGACAAGAATATTTAATTCTCTGAATGCCAAGGCCAAGCTCTCTGCACATATGCAGAGTGGTTTTCCCTCACTGCTCAGTAACCACACACATCAATCTACTGGTATTAGGGGTTGATTTCTGGGTTGGAGGAAGTGATATGCAGGCTGGTGGAATTTAGAAATCTCCCATTTTAGTAATGAAGGCACTGATTAACCTACCCACAGCTTTCTAAACACAGCTTTGAATTCTACCCACAATCTTATGCTTTGCAATATCTCTTCAGAGAATCATGCAAGTACACTAATTAAATCAACAATGGACTCATAGTGTGATCATAAGTATGATCCATTTTCTCTGGATAGCGGAAGATACGCCATATTGCAAAATATATGGCTTCTTCTTGGCTTCTACACATGCTTACTTGTAGTACATGTAAACTGATTGTGTTTTGTATGTAGCATATAATTAATGTTCATATTTTTTAATGTTTAGCCTTGGTAAATCACACAATTTATCACCAGGCCCTAATCCATAATATTGTCAGACCCTACCCAGTGAGTGCTGGGGTTTAAGATGACAGGGTCCTGGCAATTAGCCCCTGCCCCACTGTACTCATGCCCCTTACCATAAAATTATTGGCTATGGGCCTGAGAAAGGCCTGCTTACTCACAAGGAAGTCTGGATAGGACTTCTTAATTGCTAATCTTTGGCTAGATCATGACTGACTAGGTAATTACTTGTGCTTGCTGAAATCTCCAAATTCTTGAAATGATCTTTATGTTTCATCTTTATAGTGGAAGTTTCCTCTCTATTTATTAAGAGGTTCAGCAACTGCAGAACATATCTTTACTTGTAACTGTTAGAGGTATATTCTCATATTTATTCATGTGCATGTCCTGCATACATATGCAATACTGCAATACACAGCATGAATGTGATAATTAAACGGTGGGTGATTTACTAATAACATAAAGCTATCATCAGTTTGTTGACATTAATACTGTAACAAAATAAAATTTATACAGTGCAAGTTAATACATTACAACACTTCCAAATATCCTACAAAGTGTAATTTTATGCTATTTTAACTTGAATTCACCAACGTCTCTCAAGGATTCCTACCAGCGAAATGCTTTGTAGATAACTCAAAGAAATATCTCTGAATACTGGCTCCCTAATGGTCTGGTTAATAGACAATTTTGGGAATACTAAGAAATAAAGAAGACAGGTACAGAACTGCCTTTTAAGATTTTGATGATGTATACTGCATATTTGCTTAAAGTATGATGCCAGTTTAAATGAACCTAAACCCGATTTTTTTAGTAGCAGTTTCTGAACACTCAAACTCAAATAGTTGGCTTAATTTGTGTCCCCTCCTCTATAAATGCTGATGTATACATTTGAACTTATTCCAGTGTGGATAACAAAAAGTAGGAAACTATTCCTTTCTACAGACCCCAGATCTATACAGTGAAGTACACCTTCTCCTACTAATGTAGCCTTTAAATACTTTGTTTAGACAGCTAATATACTCTGAAAACTATGATTAACTGTAATTCTGAGAATTGGCAGGATTAGAATTTGTAATGAAAATTCAAGTCTACTACTTGGCCTTTAATGATATGTTTATCTTCACTTCACCGCTCTTAACCCTAAAGCCTGCACTTTTGGGTAATGTATTTACCAACTGAATCATTGTCTCACATCAAAAATTGTGCTTAATATAACTTGAGTTTGTTATCTCACACACAATTTATAATTTTGATTCAATGGGGTATTTTAATTTGCTTATATTCTTTTGAATTTTGAAATGAAATGAATAGTAATGTGGTGCAAACTCATTGCTATGTAACTTCATAGCTTCACTTGTTTTCTCTAGCACAGACTATAGGTCAGACGGGTTTCATTCTCAAGTTGACCATTAATGCTGACCTGGCTAATCTTTAGTAAAGAAGGTATCGAACAATAAGTTATAGACAAGCATAGCAAAAGAAATGTTGTTTGTACATAAGAAGTCATCTCTTCCTACGTAACTTCATCCAGCAGTCCTATATCTAGTATTGTATTGTCTTGCACCAGCTGTTGTTTTAAAGGTAGCTGTGAATAAATCTGCACTGATTGAGAAAGTTAAATTGAACTGATATAAAAACAGATTGTAGAGAGAATCAGATCTTCATAGTATTTTAACATTTTCTTATATTAATGACTTATGGAAAATGTGGTTTTGTTGCTCTATGCAGATAACCATTTTTCTCCACAAACTCAGATCATTATTCAAAGACTTTACCATATATGAGCAAATTCCTAACAATTGTCAGCCACTTTCAAAAATACCTTGGCTTTTCAGATGTAGATGGGTGCAAAGTACCATGGTATACAACTACATGTCATAAACCAAGGTGGGACCTTGTACAGTGGCTCCAGGATATGATGATACACATTCCCATCTAAAGCGATAGGTTGATGGGAAATCACACCTTGATCTACAATGTGCAAGATTAATGAGAGTTTTGGAGATACATTGCACATCATGGGATGTGTCCCCAGGGGACAGCAATCCAGTCTGTGCATTAGCTGTCCTGCTTGTATGCAATAACATTGAGCCTTACACTGTGTATACAAAACAACAATTTTCTGGATTGGTTCTCATTTCCCATAGGTATCTTCCTCTGCTAAGTTGCTTATGCAGGAGCCCTGTTCCTTGGGCACATTCCTAGTGCACGCACAGGAGAAGATTGGTTTGGAGCACACTTTTGTAAGCAGTGTAGAAAATGTACTCTAAAGGTTTGTGAAGCGTTTGGGCAAATTGTGCAGTCACATTTTCATCACTTCCTGAACACAGTTTTCCTCAAAAGCTTATTTTTAGTCATGTCATAAATGATCACAGGAATCCGTTTTATTGGGAAATAAATTTAAAATAGTTTCTAATTGGCATCAGAGTTGAAAGTTCAGTACAAAGGTGAGATCTAAGCTTTCTAATTAGAGTGAATAGACCTAAAGAACAATTTTGATAATTATACAGAATATATAGCAAACTTACATTTTAAAAGAATAATGCTCATATTGCAAGGAAGAGTTCCACTGGGATCTTCAGCTTAAAGAAACTGCATGCCAATCTAGATCAATTTTGTTGTTTGTCTAAAACTTTAGTTTTATCCACAATTTATCATCTGTTTATGCTCACTTTATTACCTTAATAAAGCTTTCATCAGTTTTCTGCTTGACAATGAATGTCTTGTTTCAGATAATCTGAATTTATTTTTGACTCAAGTATAATTTTCACTCGCATAAAATTTTATTATGAACTTATTTCTTCCCCCTCCCAAGTTGTTTGATGCGTCTGAAATAGAAGGATGAAGTAGAAGTCGCCACTTAAGCAGTGAAGGGTTATTCTTTGTAAATAATAGATCAAGAGCACCAGAGCTATATCTAATGGAGCCGTATGCAGCCTCCATTTCAAGGACAGTGCGTGGTTGAAAAAACATAACCGCAGTTCATCCTATCTGTAACCTGTGGTCAATTCTTTGCCACTGTCAGTCAGATAGCATAATCAACTAGGTTATTGTTTTTAGTACCATTAAAAAACCACCACACAAATAATTGGGAAGGAAATCTTTCTGTGAAGGAAACAAACAACCTTTGTGAAGGGAACAAAATCAGACTTTTTTTTACTAATGAGAGTGATCGGATTTGTTCATCTTGGCATTTTTAATCTAATGAACAGGTCCAATGCAAGAATAATTCTCTGACAAAATAACATTTTGAATCACTCTACTTTCTCCAGTAACAAGGATTTTTTTTTAGTTCATGTACTTGCGTAAACTCCACCCAACAGATTGCTCTGAAAGTGTATACAAGGCCTGATTTTGAGGGTTTTTTTAAAAAAATAGGAAATGCTGTTTGTAGGAAATGCTGGATTGTTTTAATTGTTAAGGCGCAACCCACTGGGAAAGTTCTTCTACACAAGTTCTTCTGAAATCAATGGGAATACCACAAGAGCATGCACATTTGAAGATACATGTTCTTGTTTAGCTTCCATTCATTTCAGTGGATTTTGTGCAAAAAACCCCAAAAACTTCCCAGTGGATTTTCTTTCTAGATTCCAAATGTTTCTTTTGATTCAAACAGAAGTTGAGAGAGAGGGAGGGAGGGAGGGAGAGAGAGAGAGAGAAAGAGAGAGAGAGAGCTGTAGTCACTCAATAGAACCAATGGTTTATTATGAGGATCAATATGAAAAGCAAAAGGAAGATGATAGTTATACTTTTTTGTTCACATGCTTCTTAATTCTTTCAACTAATTTTTGTACTTTGTTGAAGAGTAAGGATGAAGTCATGTAGTTAAGAAGACTGATTTCTTTGTTCAGCGTCAGTTATATTTCTTAAATCATTGTAAGAAACTAGTGTGTACAGTAATTGAAGAATATTCTTCCTTTGGTTTGATTCACGTTCAAATTACAAGATATAGTCATCTGCAGATAATCTATAATCAGTGCTAATGAAATTGCTTTATGAAAATGTTATTTATTTGATTTATTCAAATGCTATTATTTTTTCAAAAAGTATATTGGCAGCCACATGTATCTCGAAATTTTATTAAGCTATAGTAATGACTCTTTTCAAACTTTATCTCCTTTTTATCAGTCGTATATTCCCCAAAAGGCAAGCTAGGGATCTGAGGCTCAGTGAAATATGCAGAGGAATTCCTAGTTTCTGTGTGTACACAACCAAAATTTTACAAGCTCTCTAATTAGGATCTTTTCCCTTACCCAGCAAGGTTTTGCTTGGTAAAGCCAAAAAAAAAAAAAAAATCACGATTAGCTATATTTGAAAGAAATCCTGTGATACGTCATCATGCCGGTTCTCGGCATTCTATTTGGGAATTTGTTAGTCAGTGCCGGGAAAAATGTCGGGTTGACAGCTAATAGATATCTCGACCATCAATTCTTAAGACATTTTTGTCTTTTGTGACATTGAGAAAAAGACAAGGAAGGGAATGGAAGCAACTAAAAAATGTCAAAAGATCAAAAAATCAATGGGTTGAAGGAATGTGATCTGTTTATCAGGGTGTAGCTGCTCTTTCTGTTTGCATTAAGTCCGAGTGAGTGTCTTTGGTAGCCACTGAAGCTGCTTTCATTCACTCCCTAGGAGATGTAATACAAGCATGAAAGTTACAATGTCACAAAGCAGACACATTGACAAAAAAAAATGTTGTTAAATCAGGGGCTTGGCATTGCATTTTTTCCAGTTAAGACTACTATCTTCCTAACAAATGTATTGCTGAGTATTCCAAATGGACCATTTTGTGTATAGGTGTTTAAGGTGAAGTGAAGTTCTTGTTTTTGAAAACATCAATAAAATGAAATGGGTTAATAGTTCACTTAGTGGAAGTTCAAGGAGATGATTGAAGATGTGTGCTTTCAGGCTTTGACAGATAGTGTAAAGTCTTTGAGTGGACTTCTCACTTTGCTTTAATGGAAGAGGAGTTGGTTTTACTTTATATGAGACAGGAAAAATGCAAATGTAGGGCTTTTTTCCCTGAGTGTTTTAGTGGTTACTACTGTTTTAAAGACTAGCTAGACTGAGGCTGTCTTGCTCATGATTCCTTCATTTCTCTAGATGTCGGTGTGTGTCCTTTCCCGTCTCTTCAGTGCTATGCTGGTTTATAAGGATTGCTGAGCAGACAAGTCACTAGTCCAATCTGGTGGACAAATTTCTCATCCCTTATAGTTTTTGTGTGATAGGAAGTATGGCAGGAGCTGCATATTTTATAAACTTTCTATTAAAGTTATGGCATGTTATCATAAAAATGAATTGCGATACTTTGTATTACACTCTGGGATTGAGAGATAGACATAGGATTAAAAAAACAATTTCTAGGCATTTCTAGATGATAAATTTAATTTTCTTTGCTATTTGGAGGTCTTCTTTGAAAATGCAATTGTAATGAACGCATTCAGAACTGGAGAATAGATTTACCCTTGGCTTCAAATAGTTGACGTTATCAGGCTCTGTCATTCGTTCCTTCCTATTTTCGGGCTGCTAATTGATGTTTTTGATGTCAGCAAGAAAATTGAAGAAAATGTCATGTGTGAACCAGTGCGGAAGTTAATAAGATTGACTTCGTTGACAGAATTTACAATGAGCGCAGAGACCGCATAATGGGACCGCTGCGAATTCGTGTGCTCTCTTTGGAGTCAAAATTGACACCTCACGCTAGGCCAGCGGTCGATAGGAAGGATGGAACATTTGGGAAGGTTCTTAATCTCATTTTTTCCCCCCTCTTCTTTCTCCCCCTCTTTTTGCCTCTTGGTCTGTAGAGCTTATTTAGTTGCACAAGCAGCTGTTTATCCAGAGGGCTACTGCTTTGGCCCAGGCCAAAGTCTTAGCTCAATCTTCTAGCACCCCCAACAATGCACATTTTTTCTGCTGTTTTGAGTTTGAAAGCAAATGAGTCCTGAAAAGGTTAGATTAAGATGTGTCTTAAGGAATGATATACTAATATCACGTAGGGTCATTGCATATGCTTGGACTATGTGCAGTAAAGCTGAAACTTAAATCTCTTCCACATAAAGGAGAGAAGCGGTATGGCATCCACAAAATGCCCAAAGAAAACAGTAGACTCCATCTACACATTATTCCCACTCTAGACTTTGAACCACAATATCCTCTGAACTTGCTGTTTCACCAAAGTTTTCCTTGAACCTAAACCAAATCCCAAATTTACACACAATACCAATGACTTTGCTATAATAGTTTAATTTTCCAGTAATATGACAAAGTTTATTGGATTTTGTGTATATAATTATGAAATGGATTAACTGAGTTTGGTTCAGTGCTTCTGATTATTTTCTGGCCTTTAGGGAAATTCGCTAAACCCCTAATATGTCCACTACCCCCAAGCGGTCTTTTTGAAGGCACTGCACAAAATGCGGTCTCTACTTGTGGTTGGCCTCCAAGGATCTTCACTGAGAGACATTATTCTTGGAATATCCAATTAATTCCATGGGCAGTGATCAGTTAGCGCTTCTTCTGCCTTTCTCGCCATTTGAAATGCTAACACAATGAATATTTTCTCATTGGTCTGCGTCCCTCGGCTAAGCTGTTGCCGCGGGCTGAGAATTTCATCGACTGATGAGACCAGAGGCTGCACCGATAAAAGGTTACAGTACGTGATTTGCATGTCAATTGGGGGTTGCTTACATGAACTTGAAAGTTCTTTAACTTTTATTTGACTTTTTTCTACTGTACATGATGATTTGTTTTGGTAACATAAATTGGCAGATCCTGCACATTATTACTGTTTATTTTGTTTTAGAGTTTTTTCAAATAAACAGGTAGCAATGTCTACTGTTTTGCTCAAATGGATCCTATGTCTGGTCAGCATTGAAGTTCTCATGAATAAAAATTCTGGGTTTGTTTAAAATGAAGAAAGAAATGACAAATATTTGTAACTTAGATTAACGTGTTTCTATTCTACCATAACACAATGTTAGTTTCTGTTCAGCTGAACTATAATTACTGCAGCAGAATTCTGTATATAATATGTAGGTCACTAAAATATTTGGCCTTACCGTGCATTCTAAGGAAGAAATATTTGTATGCCCCAGATGACAAGAATGCAAACCACAGGTCAACACATTTCTCTAGAATGGTTAAGGGTAACATGGTTCTCAATTTGTTGGTAAATTTGAAGGGGATCCTTGAAATTTTTTATTCAGTTTCTTCCATCAAGCAGTAAAATAATGTTTGCCTTTCACATATGAAGGAGAAACCAGACTCTTTAAAAATCAAAACCATTACCTTTGTCAGTGAAAGATTTCTGCACATACAGCACAGCAACCTCAGAGTTCATAGTAGATTCTTAAAACCATTGTGGCATCTAAACTGAAACAATACAAGTACTCTGCATTTTGTCAAATAAACTATAACATGTCTCTTAAGGGCAAAAGAAGATGCCATCCTTTGCATTGTCTTCAGACATGTGTTATAAGGTATTGATAAACATGATTCATTTAGAGATAGAATAGAAATTGTTTTAGGTCTGGGAAGATCTGTGAGAGTGTAGATAACATTTATTTTTCTATCACGTTTTTTAAAAGGAGGTGGAAGAGTGAGAGAGAGAGAGAGCAGAAGAGAATTCCAGCCTTCCTGTAACTGTAATCTTAGAGGCTGGGTATTACGATTGGAGACGTGACATATTCCTGCTGAATAAAAATCAGGAGACCCTTTCCAAAATTGCTAGCAAAAGGGTCTAGTAAAGCTAGGTATGAAAGGCTCCCCCTTCCTTTCCCTAGCTGTCTATGAGCAGTAAAGCAGGTGGCTCCCCGTGGCTGACTTTTCATGACAACATGCCATTAGAAATTGTGGTCCTGTTGATCAATCCACTCGACATGACAGCTTTGCCGCAAGGCCTGGCTCTTTGAGCACCAGCGCTGTGGCTTTTCCCTCCTTTTTTCCTGCACTAATTGGTGAAAGTTTTTACTGTGCTTGTGGCATAGGAAATTCTTTTGAACATTGTCACAATCAAGTGTTGACTTCTTTAGAATTGCAAGTAGGTTAAGTGAGTATCAACATAGCAATATCTTTTAGGGCTTTTTTCTCCCTTAATCTAAATTTTGTTACAGAAGAATTCAAAAAAGCATAGTGTCCTCAACAGTAATATTTTGGTGTGTGGTGTGCAATTAAACAGTCTGTTTTAAAGGTTTTCGTCCTATGATTCTACAGTAATTTTTCCAGAAGCACTTTACTGGGAAAACTAAATGTATTAAGAGATTTCTCATTTTCTGTGCCCTTAATAACAACTTTAAAGCAGTGGCTGTTGCAACTGCTTTTAGTTAGTTTAAAATTATTTTCATGTGCTGATACTGTTGATGGTATCTTTTGAATCCCCCACCCCAAATTGTACTAATATTGGATATTCCACTATCAGTCGAGTATAAAGCAATGTTGCTGTTGTGCTCTGCAAACACAGGAGGTAGTTGATTGAATAATATGTATATCTTTGAGGGCAAAGAGCAGAGGTTTGAAGAAAATATTTGCCACAGACTATCTACTTTTAAATTGTATTACATTTGTGACTTGTATATAATTATTTAAGAAAATGCTTATAATATCTACTAGTTAATTAAAAAATCATTTGGTTTAATGTGAAAAGGCAAATTTATAAATATATGAGAGATTATAAATCTCAAGGAATTTATATCCATAATCTTCAGGATTTAAACATAGATTTGTTCTCTTTTCATGCAACATGATGCTTGCCTATCTTTTGATAAACTGTGACAAATCATTTTGTTCATAATAATTGTATATCCCGAAGAACATATATTCTTAATAATAGTTATTATTTAGTATACACACATTGTATGAATATATGTGGAATTAAGGCAGAGAATAAACAATCGGTCTTTGTAGGACTGGCTGAAAGGGGAATATGTGATATTTGCAAATATCTGTTAGTTTCCACTGTTTACCGGATTGTACCCAATTTACCCCATTGTGTAACTTATAGCAGAACTCAGGTTAATTATAGTAAATATCAGGTGTTTCAGTCTAACTTTACCTATACAAATGATAAAAACAAAAACATCTGTGGTGTTTTGAAAGTAGACCATGACTAAGGATTCTTTTTATAAGTGTAATTGCTTCCATAATTTTTGTTGTACTTCAGATGCCGAAATAGAAAGGGGCATAAATTCGTATAATTAATTTTTCCAATGTAAAAATCATTTGCTAAAATTTGCATTATTAACATTATCAAGTCGCTGGTTGGTAAGACATCAGACATGACGAGTGAGAAGGGCAGCTTAGGGAGAATTGGGCTTTAAACCCTCAGCAGATCGGAGTTAGGATCAAAGGCGCTTGTTTTATGTGGCTGTGTGAGACTTTGAAGTCTTGACTGCACCTACAGCACTCATTTCATCAGGTTCACTGGTGTCTTAATAGCAGATCAATAAGTTTCAAAGTCGGAGAGTTAATTTGATACTAGTGCTGATGCAGTCGTGCTGGGGAAGCAGAGAGAGGCAGAGAAAGCAGCCTATTAAGAACTGAGATGGGGATAGGTGCCTGATGGTGATGATTGGTATCCACAAAACCCCAAACTGTAAATATTGACCTTAAAATTTGCAAGTTCTAGCCTATTATTAAGTGGGAAATGAAATGTTTGCTTTATGGAAGGAGACTGTAAACTAATGTCTGTGTGTTATGACAAGTGTCGGGTTCAGGATTACAACTACTGGAGTAAATTTCCATTTAATACAGACTAAATAGGCATAAAACTGAAAGCGTATTATATCTTGATTAAGTTTTGCCTCCATTAGCCTAAAAGAAGGCAAGCACATGTAGGAAAATGTTCATTTCTTTATCATTTTCTAGCCAGTTTTTCACTTATTGTAGTGCTGCTACTTCATGCACAAAAAATATTTTGAGAGACTGCCTACATAAATGTAAGCCATAAGAATATGTGTATATATTATTATTTTATTGTACCTTCTTTTCACCATTTTTAATATTATTAATATTCCACCTCCAAACTATGTTTTTCATTATCAATGCATAGTTTTGTTTTGCTTGTATACAAGGATATATGGATGTTTCATTCTATTAAGAAATACTTTTTTCTTCTAGACTAAAGTAAGTGAAATACTCAATTAAAGAAGAGAGTTGTTCTTTTATTAAATAACATTTTCTTGCTTTACACCAGAACAAATATAAACCAACATTCAAGTAATAGTGAAAAACCTGTATATGAAAAGATCCGAATAGTTCCAAAACTGTCCGTGGGATGTTGACAAAACCCAGTAGATAGTACCAATAAAAACTGCGTACAGACAGGAGCGGCACATATATTTTCACAAATGAATAATCCCCCTAAAAAGCGAATCTGTTAAACAAAATCACAAGGACTTTTCCATCTATATGTATGCCAGAGGTTTTCTTGCACCAGAGGTCAACTTCACACCCTTTTGGAACAAAACTCTAATTTAGAATGTTCATCTAAGGGTTGATAATGGTATTAGGGGGCCAGTAGGCTGGTCAGTGGGAGCTGTAGATTAGCTCAGTAGCCACAGCAGCTTTACCTAGACCCCCATGATTCATTGGACAGATTAGCTATCACATCTGTCATTTTTATCCCCTTTTCCCTTTTTACCACATTTTAAAATAAAGATCCCCCAAAAATGAAGGGGGGGAGACTTAACAAATGTGATCTTGGGAGCAATCTCTATGAAAGAAACCACTGAAGGTATGTTCTAAAATGCGTCTCTAAAAATTACATCCCAGGTATATAAATTAAGTAATCGATTGATCTTTTTGCAAGTGTATGGTTGTGAATTGAACAGAGTGAATACAGATATATTTTTTGAAAAGGTAAGCAGCAGCTTTTAAGTTTTCATTCATTTAAAATAAATGGATGTTTAATTGCTCTAGTATTTAAGCTTTGTGCGGTCATTTCTCAAAATCTTTGAAGTATCTGTCCCCACTTATCCATTGACTCTTTTTGCTTTTATGTTTCCCTTAATTGTCATTAAGTATAAAGGTCAGTTCTCAAATTTAAAAGTTGAGACCTTATTGAATTAATACATTTTTTTTCTCTCTGAATCCAGTGGACTGTTCATCAGTTAGTTCATGGTTATTCTTGGATTCTTATGTTGTTTCCTATGCATTTGTTGCAGAAAGATGTCACCACTGAAAGGGAATTTAAGAGTTTCTGTAAATGTAATGGTTCATCCAGAATAAAGTGAGTGAGACAGTACTTGGGAACTAGGGAATTGGAGTGGAAGGAATTGTAGCTGATGAAGGTGTCTCTTGTCAAATTTGTGTAGGAATTATTTACTGTGCTGTCTTTTCTGAGCTGCTATAGTAGAAGTGAAGACATGGAAAATACCCCAGATGGGATGAATTGCTCCTTCTCTGTTCTTTTTTTAAAAGGGAAAAGAGTTCAGAAAAAGTAGTCTTATGCTTAAAACAGTATGAATAAATATCTGGACAGCTGTTGAAAAAGATATGCTGTATGCATTTAAAAAAAAAATCTAACAGCAACCAGAACTAAATAGCTGGAATGGTATATCTCCGTCCCCCCCCCCAATGATCTGTACTTCATTAAAAGAGTATTAATCTGGTTCCCGGTCTCTTGGGAGACACCTTAAGATGATGATATTGTGGGGGTTTCTTCCCCTGAATTGTTAAAAAAAAATTCTAGCAGATTTGGTCCCTGTCAGTCAGAAATAATTGTGTTCTTAATCTTGTCCCTGATGGATGACTCGGAGTTCAGCAACGGGCCAGCTCCAATGACAAATACAATATTAATATTCATTAACTGCTTTGACAATGCTAATTTTGATGCAGTAGTAAAGGGCCTTCCAAAGTTAGCGGCCAAAGCATCAGAGCTACGCAAGGTGGCAAGATAATTTGTGCTGGTTTGCTGAGCTGAAGGCTTTTAAAGTCTATAGCAAAAAGCTAGGTACCACAAACAAAAAAGAGAAAGGGAAAAAAGTTCTGAAGCATTGGAAGGCAGGGCGGCGGAAGTAATACGATCACACTCCGCTAAAAAATTTGACACCTCTGATGCAGTTTCTTTGAGTGAAATTTCTACAAAGTTGCAACAAAAAAGCATAGCATGGTAAGTCAGCACATTTGTGATTTTGTTTAATCTTTTTGATCTTTTCAATTATCGCTATTTGAAGATCAATAGTCATTTTTTCCTACTATGCTTAGAAGATGCGTAGCAGTGGTTTAATGTGTGTTAGGACCATTCGCTTTAAAGGAAGACATCTGCAACTTTCTGTAATTTTTACTTAAGCAATAGCAAAAATTATATGCTTGGTGCTTCTGAATTTTTGGTACTCTTTTTACCCAAATATGCTATACTTTTTTAAAAAAAAATTATTTTAAAATACAATTCATTTATTCCTGTTGACAAGAATTTGGGGCTGGGTGAATTTTTATGCGCAGGAAAAAAAATTAGCGGAACAATCTATCTTTTACTGAATTTGAACTGGAGTTTTCTCTTATTCAGTGGCATCAAATAGCCATTAAAGCTTAATTTCACTGACGAACAGCAAAGCTATGCTTTCACCAAGTTAGGTGAACTTTGGAGAACTGAGATCGCCTTTATATTTGCCTAGTCGGCAAACAAAATATCAGCTTTTGTTCTTTTGACTGAATATACAGGGTTTTGAGGAAGGGGGAGAGAAATGAGAGCTTCCCCCCCACACACACTTTTTGTGGATTGTTATTGAATCAGGAAGAAATGCAGTATTGTTCCTTTCCCTACCAAGCGAGATAATTATATGAATGGAACTGGACTTGAGCATCTTTTCTGAAGAGCTGGCGTTGCTGATCTGGTTCCCGTGTGTTTGTCTGTTCAGTGCAGCTCAGAGTGGTGAATGGCTTAGGTAGGGTGCTGCCCTCCAGTGGATCAACCAACGGCAGTCTTAATACACATCATGTAGGTATATTAATATAACAAGCGGCAGCATGCTTGAAACCAGGCAGCGTGAAGCATCCTGATTAAAACTGTTGTAAATGGTAAGCTATACATTTTCTCCTTTCACACAAGGGCTAGAAGAATGAAGCATTGCTTTTAATGTGTCTGTGCTGATGTTGTAATTTCTGTTGCATGTTTCTGCTGCATGGTATTTTCTGTCAGTTTGAAGAATTTTAGGATTGATGGATTTAGAGATTAGCAAAGAGTTTTTGAATGAAGGAAAATGCCTGTCAGTTTATGAACTTCAATGTTACTAATGTGATATCTGTAATTGTTACTACAGAAGCCTTGTAAACTTTTTTTTTCTTGGAGTTGCACAATATTTTATGTAGTTTATTTGATTCTGTGCTTCTGACAGGTTAAGTAAGGCCATCTACTTTGTTTCACACAAAAAAGTTGTCTAAAGGAAGCAGACTGTTTGGTAGGTTCCCTACTCTTGTAGCAAATATCGTTGCAGCCACAGTCCCACTGTTGCCATTGATATTAAAGTTTTCTTTAATGTATATATAAAGAACCTAAGAATGTATGATATGAATAGCAGTCTCAATTGGTCTAACTGCCATTTCATTGCAGCGAGATGATTCCATGCCTCCACAGAGAAAATGATACAGATGCCTTTACTGCTTTTTAAATATTTGTTTCTTAATAAGTTACATTTCCTTTCCTAGGGCTGTACTTCTTTTTTTCTTACTCCCTGTCTCTCCCCCCACCCGCTCTCACACACACATAGGAATACTTGGCCCTACAACACTAAGGATTTTGGGAAATTTTCATTGCAGGATGTTAACCAGATGAATTCAGGTAACAAGTTCAGATCTGTTCTCCTAGCAAAATAGTTATGAATGTATTGTCCAGAATAAGAAAGACTCTGAAATGTTTATTATTATTATTATTATAATTATATAGTTTATATCACCCTCCTGTTTTTGGGACAGCCCAGAAACAACACTTGAGTTTAAAAGATGCCCATCCTATTTGCTGGACTATATACGTTATTGTCGCTAAATGATTGGGAACTGTCCATCACCAGCAAGAGAACTTGCAGTTTACTTAAGAAATTGCACGTGTGACAAAAGCAGCCGCTGGAGTGTGGTGGCCGCTGTGAATAGAGGGAGGGAAGGCAATTAGTTGCCGTGTTGTTGGAGCTTTTTACTTGTCAAACTGGAGCCTCGTTGCTTTTGTTATTGCCATGTAAAGGGAAATTGCAGGGTTTTGTTTTGGTATTAAGGGCCTTAACGGTTGCTGGCTGACACTTTATGTGCAGAGGCCAGATAACTATGAAAAAGGATGGTGGTAAGAAAAGCAAACAGAGAATTTTTTTCTCCCTCAGTTCTATCTTTTGGCGAGTCTCTCCAAATGCTTACAATTTTGTATCTACTTTTGTACTACAAATCAATCCGTGCAACCTGCAAAAAAATGCACCATGACAGTTATGAAGGGCTCTGTGATGTCTTGCATCAAAAGTTTGCTTAAAAAAAACATTGTTCAAGTTGTTAATACTACATGCAGTAGTGCAAACATTTGGGATGAGTCTTCATGCATCATCTGGAAGTATATGTAATTGTTTTGGGGTAGTGTAGATTTTGGGGTAGTGTAGGAACTTTTTGACTTCATAAAAAATCACTTGGGTTATCAAACTAATGATGATTTTGTATGTTCATTGTTAGCTTTCCCTCATTTTTAGCCATCTTACAAGTGGTTTTTATTTGTCTAATGTATACAATTGCTATTCTGAGGAGCAGTAACTATAGATTTGCACACATTCCACTGCTAAAATGAATTTCCCTTGTAATTTTTCTGTCTTAAGTCAAAACCTATTAAGAAAAAATAGCTAACATTGATAACTTGGAAGATGTGGGGAAAATAAGTCAACTGTTATTCAATTTACTAAGGAAACAGAAGTGTCTTTTTTGTTGTTGCTGTTTTGCCCTTACTCAGGAAAACTTCAAAATATAATGGCTGCAAGAAAGTGCCTTAGAGAATGGAACTCTGTATGTGATAAGGTTTCTTTGTATTGCTTTCATGTAAGGCAATTGGTAGAAAACGAGGAGTATAATTTTTAATACTGGAACAAGTTGAGGCAGGGGAGAATGCTCTAATGATAAAGACCTACTAAATACCGTTTTTGTGTCAATGGCAAGAAAATCAACTTCTTCCTGAAGCTTTTGCCCTAAGAAAATTGTTTGGTAGGCTCTAAAAGTATCTCAGATAAAGTGACTGCTTGCTACACTTAGGTGCTTATGCTCCCTCATGGCTATCCGTTGTTGCCTCACGACACTTAACGTTACCTGTACTATCTGAGTTGTAGTAGTGCTGTCATTGATTTCCAAGGTAACTGCTTTTTTTGCTATCCATAGCAGACACATCTGTAGGGGGGGCAGCAGCAAGAGAATTTGTGTATTAGAAAACAGAAGAGATTATTCTAAGTTTTGATATCCACAGCAGTCTCTTATAAAATAAGACGCTGCTCTCAGCCGACATCCGATGTCACAATGGATCTTGAGCATTCAGAAAATGCCAGGCCTCAAAACTGGGAACATCTTGATCTTTTAGGACCGTACTTTAAATGAAAACACAGGCAGGGGATGGGAGGGAGAGAGAAAGTGAAAAGCTGCAAGGGAAATAATACAAAGCCAGTACAATTGGCATCTAGACAGTGAAGAAAAAAAGTTTTTTGAGATTAAGAGTGGGAAAGGAAAAGCTGCTATGTACCCGAGGGATGCAGTTTTAGTGGGAATGGAAGATCTGAGTGGTAAAGGAGGAGCACTTGCCTCTGGATTCTCTCTATTCCAGCAGTTTGGCTGTTGGCATCTCAATTTGAATTGCTGGGTGAGTAGCATTTGTGTGTGTGTGGGCGTGTGTTGTGTGCATGCATGTGGATATGAGTCCCTGTGCATGGTTTTCAGTCTTGACCATTGAACTGCTTGTGCGGGTTTTTATTATTATTATTTGGATCTGTGGAAATATTTTTTAAAGAAGATAAAACGGTCAATTCAAGCTGTGACCTTTGTTCGATACTTAAAAAAAATAATACCATGAGAGTCAGTATGGGGGAGGGGTATAGAATGACTTGTCATTGACAGTTCTTATGTTATATTAGTTACAAAACAACACAAAGCATGACTGTTCACATTGAAAACCATGGAAGAATTTTCAAAGATGTTTGCAGGAGCTTTTTACCTTCACTTTCCTTGTTTTCGAAGAGAATTTCCTCTCTTCTTTGTAGAGGGTTGTCCTAGGGAAGAGGTTATACATAGCTCATTGCATTACCTTTAAAATTAAAGATGCTGAATATTAATTGCTAACAAAAGAAAGTGCAGTATGTTTGCATAAGTAGATTTTGTGGCTAATATGAGCTATGATAGGTACACACACATAGCATATAACATAGTATTATTGCTTCTTAAATACATACTTCAGAGGATTTTTTTTTAGTTGTTTATTTCTTTTTTTAGGTTACATTCCTAAACACTTTCTGCTTTAGGAGTAAAGGCTGGTTTTAGTCTAGCGAATGCAGTTGATGTTAACTTTTTTGGATTTCATATCTTCACTTTTAAAAATTATGTATTAAAAGAGATCACTGTTGCAGTAATTTAATTCCATAGAGTTTTCTCCACATCCCTTTATTTCTTTAATGTTATTTTTTCTCTACCAATTTTTGTGTAAATTTGTTTACGGTCATCTTTTGAATTGTTAGGGTGCTGCATGCAAATAAATCAGATTCAGTGAGGAAAAGGTAAATTGCTATAACTTGCTGTTTCACAAACTCTAAAAGAAGAGTAGGTAACTTTTTACACAGTAATTGTCTGTATTCTAAAGAAATCTATGAATTATTTTGCCTATCAAGGGGTTCTTTTTTCCTTTATGGATATAAAATCCTAAATGTGTACAAGAGAGAACATTGTACAAGATTTTAGTTTTAAAAACACAACCTGTAACAGAACGTAATTTGTGATGTAGTAATTACTGAGTTTTCTACTGCTTAGGTTTAGGCCTCATTGTATGTGTTGTTTCACATGTCATCAAAATTTGTTGTAAAGCTTAGCCATAGAATTTAAAATTTAAAATTTGTCCATTTATTTAACTTTTTTGTTGTTTTACATTTTGGAAGGCAAGATATTTAAGATTCACTATTTTGAATGTGTGCAGAGTTCATATGTGTATGTAATATGCTATTATTTATAAATGTAATTTTAGGTATTAGTTAATCACAACTATAGCGCACTTTATTTTAGGCTGATTATGTGGTAATTTTTAAATAGAAAGACATTTTACATATGCTCTTAGGGAAGGTTGTATATTGAATTTGAAGTTTTACAACTCTGTCTTCCTGAAGTTAGTTACTTTTCATAAAAGATTACATAAATTGTAGTAATACTTATCCTGTCTTTTCATTTCTTTAAAAAATACCAAACAACCTCACATACTAATGTAGTAATATGCTTTTGGATATTGCTCTATTCTATTGTCTGTTTTCCCATCAGTGGTGTTTTGGGAGAGTTATTCTTTGTACACGTGACAGGACACTGAAGCGTTCACACACAAGAGGATGAATTGCTATACAAGGATTCAGTTAATGTGTTATAAAAGCTAAATCATTTAAATTGTCATTACATTAGTAGTTATTCATATTAAATAAATTGAAAAAAGTATCCCCGTAAGTACATTTGAAGTAAGGCAACATAATCGCTGGATTCCAAATCATAGCCATATCCTGTTCCACATTGTTGTAATGTAGAAACATATGCAACATGTATTTTTGGTTATCACATTTGAAGGCAATTTCCTAACTATAAATATTTCCTTGCCCTTCAGGCATACTCTTATACATTATACTATTTTTGTTTAAACTGGATTACATTGGTTGTCTAATCCGCCTGTGAATATCCAAATATGTACACGGATGGCATAAAGTGTAAAGCTAAATAAAAATAATACTTTTTATGTGGGCCATCATCTACTTGTGAGAGCATCATTCATTTTGTCATTACAAATTCCCAGGCTGAGTTTGTATGTACCAAAATTGATTTAAATGGTCAACATTTTAAGTAATAGATCAAGCCCAATAGGAGTGGCATTAGTTTCTCCTGATTATGAAGTTAGGAAAGTTAGGAAATCTCTGTTTAATGAAATGAAATTAGGAAATCTCTGTTTAATGAACTTTCAGGTTTTGAACAATAATTGGCTGTTGTTGATTGTGCCCAGCCTTATCTTGTCTGAGCAATTATATTCCAGAAACCTGTAAAATGTATATTCCACATACTATTTAATATTTAGAATATACATTGACTCTGTAAAGTTATATTTCTATCCATCAGAAAGAACATTAGAAGGTAAGGAATATAGTTCCTTCACAAAAAATGCTCTGGCTTATAACAAAGATTGATTTGTGATGTTATATGTAGAATTCTTTCACAAAAGAAAGCTAATGACCGCCTCATTACTTCAGCTACAGTCCAATCCTAGGCATGTTTACTGAAAAGTACCCTCCCCCATTCAGTGGGATTTCTCTCATGGCAGGTGTTCTTAGGATTGCAGCCTTAATGTGTCTTTCTTTTGTTAAGTGGAAATTACTTTATCATCTCAATTGTTGATTTTGCGCATCTTTCTGTAGAAAAAGAGTACATAAAATGTCAGGTGGAAGTGGATAAGAGGACAAGGACATAGGATCTGAGTGGACATTTTCTTGTATCTTTATTTAAATGAGCTGTCAGGCATTTTGGAATAAGAATTTGGCCTTGTTTTATTTCAGTAGTTAATTAGTGCTAAGCTGACTGGCTTTTCCTATGGCAGGTAGGCCCTTATTGATGGTAACAATCCTCCAGCTAGGAAATAGCCATTGAAAGAAATGCAGAAGGGACGTACTGCCCTTAAAAGTGATATATATGTATGTGTTGTCTTTTTTAAAACTCTAGCTGGGGTGGTATTGTCCCTACACATGTTTGTCAGAGTTCCTGTCATCATTTTTGTGAAGGAAGAAAATGAGCCTTTTTTTAGTATAGGAAAGCCATGGCTATCAATAGAGACCTTGTCCTCAGTTACAATAGGAGGTGAGCTTAGGGCAAGATCTTAGGCAGAAATAAGCTATATTAAACTTTTGAAGGGTTCAGAGTACTGTGTCATCGATAATAAGTTAAGGAATTGTAGAATTTTTGGAGAAGATGTTTAGTGAGATGCGAATGCAACCTTCATTTCAATAAATTCTATATTGGGTATATAAACAGAAGCTACTTTAACTGTATAGTTCTCTAAAGGAAAATATCCACCACAGCTTTCGAAAGGTTTGTTTGTGTACCCGAGTTCAAATTGGTGACATATGTTTTTCAAAAATTCTGAATATAACTATTAGGAGCAACTAGGTTACAGTTTACATTTAAAAAAAAATTAAAATTCAGAACACTGCAAAATTGCTGGGGGGGGGGGAATCACAGTTCCATTACTATAGATGCCCGACGATTAAGATAGATTGATATTATATATAACTGATATTCTAGAATAAGTAACAATCCTTTTCAATTATGGGGCATCTCCTAAAACAGCTTACATTTTGCAATCCTTATGTATGGGCATCTGTTCTGGGTTTTTTTCCAGATCTTTGAATTAGTTTATTAGTATAATGAAAGGTTTAAAATATTTTTATTAATCTGTTCACCTGCTGAAATGACAAATTTGATTAAATTAAAGTTTATTTGTCTAACCTGAGAATAAAAGGTATAGGTCCTGTTAAATATGGTATCTTCTGTTAATATTTTACTGGCTATCATAATTATTATATTTTAGAAAGAGCATCTGGAAAATGTCTGTATACCAGTTTTTAATGTAATACCAGTGTTTAATGTGTTGCAAAAGTCACCCTTCGTTGTTGTGGAGTTGTGCCTGGAGGAGCCTAGTAATTCAAAATTACTGTAGCATTTCTGCAACATCCCATGAAGGAGCAGGTCGTTAGTGTGAATTTGTTTTGTTTTTCCTTTAGTGTGCTAGGTTCACAAAAGCAGTTTAAGTTTCACGTCCCATTTTTATTCTGCAGAAAAGAGACAATTGGGGTATATAGAAGAAATGAGTTGGCATAAAAAAGACAGGCAAACCTGTCGTTTGATTCCACACACACACACAGACCAAGTATATAGTAATTTAAGAGGTTTAAAAGCAAATTGTGAGCTTCCAGTTCTCTTTGGTTATTCTTTGCAGGAGCAAAAATAGGTCTGTATAAGTCTAGATGAGAAAACCGTATAATAGAATCAATCTTTCTATTGCCACAATCCAACATATAAACAGTGTAGTGCAATGGATGTCCAGGATGAAGAGGTCAACAGACCTCTTCATATCTTGCAGGTTAATAGACCTTTTGGTCTAAGTAAACCTGAAAGGTAAGGAGTTAATTCTCCAGGTTGTGGATCCATGAACTGAGCCATGAACTAAATTTGTTTCTTTTGAAAGCTCTCTGGTCACGATGAGTATTATCAATTAGTACATTTACTTATGCTAACAAAGTGTCCCAGCATATATATTGTAATACCCTGGAGTTTTTTTTTTTCATCTAATGCTTTTGGAAGAAGGAACTACCGCAAAAAATATTTGTGTTCTCAAATACAGTTCAGCTTAAATTTCTAATAGGAATGTCTTCTCTATGGTTTATGTTATCTTTGTGTATATATGTGCTAAACTATTTCTAATTCCTGTTTGGTGACTTCATTGTTGATTCCATGAGTGCAGTTTAATCCGTTTAGCTTGAGGCAGGGCAATCAAGGAAAAAAACAAACTTCTTCTGTTGTTTCTGTTTTGTTTTTGTTTTTTCAGTCACCAAGTTTAAAACCAAAAAGTGCTTCTTTCCTTATTTTGCTCTTGTTTTCATTCCTAGTGATTCTAAAATGTGTGTACCAGAGTGACTAACATATAAAAACCCACTGTGATATCCATTAATAGACCGGGGGGGGGCTACTGTTTTTGGAGAAGTTCAGTTTTCCTCAAAATAGTTATTAGCTTTTATTATAAAATAAGGATGAACAAAGTAAGAGAAAAATATACTCCAGAAGACAATCATGCATCGGCTAGAGGGAATGGGCTAAGATGACCTAATAGGCCTTTTTTATCTAATTTCTGTGACTTACCTTTTATAGTCTTGGATACTGCTAGAGACTGCTCTTCTTACTGAGGCAAAACCCCTATTCACTTCAAAGAGAAAAGCAAATGCAGGATTAATCTTCTCATCACTCACATTACTAATAGTCTCCTCCTGTGCTTTTTCCCCTCAAGAAAGCTTATTTAATATAATTCCATAATTCTACTTTTAAAGCCAACCTTGTTTGTTACACAACCAGAAGTGCTTCCAAAATTGTTTGCACCTTCCTCATGCACATTATTGGCTATATTTAAACTAAGCATAGATGTCTTTGCCCACCCTCCCTCCTTCAGCAGATATGCCTTTATATTAGCAACAAAAACTTAATAGAAACTTCAAAGAGAGAAAGCTTGATAATTTAATATAGATTGGTTAGTTTTAATTATGTATAATAATGTTTTTACTACTACATAACATGGATTTTAACACCAGCAGTAGCACAACACTAGAAGCAATATAGGCTTCTAACCAAAAGCCTGATACTTGAATTCAGATGTAGAGAAAATAAGGGGAATAGAGCAAATAAGGGATAAATGAGCATTTGAGAGGAGAGGGGGAATAAATAAACTATGATAAATTCTGCAGGAAAAATTAAAGCTCTGGAGTTTCACTAGGAGCGTTAAAAAAGTATGAGATCATAAGAAGAATCAGCAAGAACACATTTTTGTCAGTGACAATTCAACATAATTCCAGGTATTGGGAATGGCATGGCAGAACTCAGAATAGCATGAGAGGTCATTTCATTTGCTGAGTAGTTGTTTCATTATCTGCTGTCCAGTTCTCAATACTTTCTTCCTGAAGATTTGCACTGGTTTATCTGCCTGAAGTTGTGGCACAGTATTATTGTTTCTGATATGTGGCAGAAAAGTTGGTGTGCTCATCTTATCTTATTTACCTGTACAGGGAGACAATACTTTTACAGTCCATTATTGGATCTCCTGGTGGTTGTTTTTTTAAGTTCAAAGCTGCTGGGGCAGAAATGGGTCAATGGGGCAACATGTTTAACTCTCTCGATGTGCTGATTTGCTAATCTAAATCACCCTGTAGTACAAACAGCAGCTTCTGGGAGAGGATTTAGATTGGGGTACAGGGGCGGGGGGAGATCTCCAATCATGTATGCACTGTAAGCTCTCCATCATAAGCAATATCTTCAGGGCACCTCTTGAATGAAACAGAACTATACTACCCAAGATAAAGATCTACAAGATCAACTTCACACTGTTTCTTTGGCAATAATGTATTTGTACATCGTTTTTTCTCATACTACCTTACCGTGATCCTTCAGAGCACTTTGGAAGGTGGCATCACAGGTTTCCTTTAGCATTCAAGCCATCTTGTTTCAACTGTGAAGAATCAACTGTGTCAACCCATAACAGAGTTTCCAGCATTGGATTATACCTTTCCTGGTTTCTCCATACAATAAAACAGTGGTAGGACATTCTTTGTGAAATATTTTGCTGGTTAAGACAAGGAACCTGTCTTCATGTTGTTACCCATGCAGTCATGGGTGTCATTGAAAGGAGGTGTGATCTATAGAACGGGTGTGCATTCGAATATACCATACCCCAGGTGAAAATAAACCAGGAGACTTCAGGAGTAATGAAAATGTATGTCCCAGAGTTTCAGGAATGTATTAGGTTTGGGGCACCCAGCTCCACAACGGAGAGGGAGGAAGCTCGTCTGCAAAACAGCTGTTTGGTGTCTCCCTCCCTTTAAATTTTAAGGGTCATTATTTTATATGATAAGACTTGGTCTCCAGAATCAGTGACCCAGTCTCTCTACAGTCTATATGAAATGGCTCCACTATTTTCTGTGGGTTATCATCCAAGTCTACACAATCACCTATTAGTCAGCATCTCCAGTTCCTTGAAATATTAAAGGGCCATTATATTCTATAGGGTCTGGCCTTCAACTTTAGAGATAAGGTCTTCACATAGAAAATAATGAACCTTTAAAATTTAAAGGGAAGACCTCACCAAACACCTGTTTGGTGAGACCAGCTTCATGTCTATTCCTACACCTGCTGTCCTGGAAGGGGTGAATGGACAGAGCTGCTAAAATGGTCCTGAATTTTCAGGACTTGAAAAGAAAAACCCTCAAAATTATTAAGAGAGTCCTGAAAATCTAGGATAACAAAAAAGCATGCACTTCCCAAATCTGGAACACAAATTAGTCTATTTTTTTAATGTGCACACCCCTGGTCAGTGGACTAGAATGAGTTGTAAGATTTCTGTGTAGTATGCATGCAATATTTCCATCTTATGGGTTGTTGGCTGGAGCTTAAAAGCTTCACAATTGCTTATACTCTAAGCATCTTATACCAAACTCCTATAAGCATGTATAGAATGAAGGGACAAGGAGGGAAGGAAGCAGAAATTCACAAATATATGTTTCAACAAAGTTTGTAGAAGAGAAAGTATTAATACCAAACGATTCTTTGCTACCAGAAGCTTTATTAAACTATAATAATTTTTCTTCTGATATTTTGGAGTCCCATGGATGAAATTGATCCATACAGATATAAAAATACCTTTTCCTTGAAAGATGATAGATCCAAAAAATACTTGGCTTCATTAGAGCTTTTGAACAGGAATTTTAAAGGAGATTTCTAGGCATTGTCCCTACCCCATACTTCTTTAATTCAGATTGTTCATTAACATGTCACTTACTACATTGATTCAGAAATTTTTTTTACCTAACTTCTTGGCAGTGCTTCCAAAATGGCTTATAAAACAAGACCAATAAAAAATGCAGTTACTGTCTTTGTTGCCCTGTTCTTAACAAGACACTATGGCAGCAATCCTCTACACACTTACCTGGGAGTAAAAAACCAGTGAATGGTAGGATTTACTTCTAAAATAAATGTGCTCAGATTTACAGTGTAGATTGTATTTATTCCTGTTTTACAGATGAGGGAGAAAGATGAAGAGAGATTTCACTGAGGCCATTTAATGATTCAGTATCAGAATTTTAACTGGGGTTTTCCCCAGGATATTACAACCCTCTCCTTCTGCCCTCTGTTTTTCCTATTATAAACCATGAAAAAACACTAGCTCATGCATAGATTTCTAAAAATGGTTAGTAAAAAAGGGCACGAAACAATTGAAAGAAGATCCTTAGAAACACATTGGGGGAGGGGACATAAAAATACAGGATTACTGGTATGTGCTGAAATAATATACCCCTTTCTAGACTTGCCATTGCTCATCTTGAATGAGGATAATAGTGAACACTCTGACATCTCCTGGACTGAGGTGGTGCTTAGGGGCACCACTGCTCTGTCCCGGATTCTTTTAATGTGATTCCTTTTACTTGATGTTAATGCAAATTGTTCCTTACTTAAAGTAATAAAAGGGAATGAAGACACATTCTAAAATGAAACTTGACTCTAATCCATTCGTCATCTAATACTAGCCTCTTTATCTTTGTTGCTACCTAATCTGGTTAAATGTCCCTGTTGTAGGATTTTAGTGTAAATCCTCTATAGGGAATAGGGGGGGGGTTGCAATTGGATTACTTGCAGTAAATGGTTCAGCAGTTTGCTTGTTTCAGCTTAATTTTTTCTTAGTTAATCTGTGAGGAGACTTTACAGATGAGACTGTATTGAACAGACTGTAGTCATTCTTTATTTTTTTGCTTTCCTTCTCTCTCACTTTAAAGATAATATTCTATGGAACTGTAATAGCAAAATTTTGTATTTGCTTCTTTTCCAGTGAGTGTAATAGCTTCAGGATAAGGTTACATTCTCCCCACCCCCTATTTTTATAAATTATTTTGATTTTTTATCACTGTCCATTTGATGTTATATATGTGCTGTGATGATGACTTGACAATTTATCAAGTATTTTATAGTATTTAGCAGCAACTTTCTGTTCCTTTCTGTGTAATGGACTAGTAGTGCAGGGTTGCACAGTAACAATAGAGTCCTAAGTGACTTCAGTGGATCTAGAATGGTGTAACTTTGGTTAGGATTGCACTTCAAGTATTCCAAAGTGATTTAGACCATCCTCTAGGCCATATGTCAAGATTTCTGATGCAGTTGGCTGATGCAGTTTGATGAGGAAGAATGTATGGTATTTCATATTTAAAAAGCAATGAGGCTGTGTGCATGCATACAATGATGTGAACAGGGCAGAAGAGGAACAGTTTGCTGCCTCTTGTGGCACTGAAATTTTAATTGTCAGGCCTCCATCATACTTTCTTTTAAAGGGTTGTCTTTTTCTTAAAAACAACAAAGGCAGAGCTAATATGAGTAAAAACTTGTTACTAGATATAGCGGGTGCAAGGTTGGATCTAGCTTCTACACCCTGCTAATAATAAAAGTTTTGAACTGCTGACACATTGGGCTCACTGTTGACCAGATCTGTGTGTCCTGAAATGAACTCTGTAGTTCTCATAGCTGACTGTGGGTGAGGTCTGTGTGCCAGCAGTTTACATTTTCCATCATGGACAGTTACATATAGGCAAAAGTGATCTTGGTATACCTGATAACAATCAATGCCTACTGGCCCATAGGCTTCCTAGGTTCATGATGTTATGGCCCATTACATTGCTCCAGTAGAAGCAGCATTCCTTAAGTTAAGCACAAATTTGGGTTTGTTTTCTTTTGTTTAAAACCATCTTGATTTCATAACAGCAGTTTTTCCTCATGTGTGGGTTGAGGGATCGGACATATGTAACAAAAGTCTTCTGGATGAGTCACAAGATTGCTGATAACAAAATCTGAGTCCACTGGCACCATTAAGAACAACAAAATTTTATTCAAAGTATATACTTTCGTATGCAAGCACACTTCTTCAGCAGTTCAGGAGAGCTGGCCAGGGACTGTAACCCCAAGAGTGGTCCTTAATAAAAATGTCATTGTTTAGAGTTCCTAATGCACACCAGAACATTAGGAGAAAAGATAAATTGATTAAAGATGTTTTGGTGAGATAACATACTGGGAATATTTTTGTCAGTGCAGGGGTTGCATTTCTAAACTACCTAGATCTGTGTTGAGTAGCTTTGTTAATGCAGTGTCTTTCCCACACATTCCTTTTTTTTTTCTTTTCACAGTCTAACAAAGTCCCAGTTGTGCAGCACCCACACCATGTACATCCTCTTACGCCGCTTATTACATACAGCAATGAACACTTCACACCAGGCAATCCTCCTCCACATTTACCAGCCGACGTAGATCCGAAAACAGGTAGGTTGAAAGAATTATTGCGGAGAGATGCTGGAGAAGGTGTTAGTGTGGGGGAGTGGGAAGGAAGTTTCCTAAAATACCATGTAGCTATATCAGCTGAGAAGAATATTTGTTTAGAAGCAAATATAATAAAATAAAATTAGCATTTTTGTAATAAGTGACAGCAACTGCACTGGTACTGTATCCTGTCATTAAGGCCTTAAATTCTATTTTAGTGATAACAGCTAAATAACTACAGTACAGTCCCATTTCTAACATTTATGATTACTATGGGCAATTGGATATATTGACTAAAAAAAATCAACAGTAAATAAAAGCTCGTAATAAATAGTATTACTTTTTATAGTAGGCCATGTAGCAGATTATGATACTGAGCAGATACTGTTCTGAAGATGGTGGAATATTTTGACTAATGGTGTTAATTAAATACTTTTAAAGCGTTATGAAGAAATATTCTAGGGAAGAGGAGAAATGATGCTTCCATTGTAGGGCAAACAGTGCAAAAATTGCTAACTTTTTCTGTCTTGATTTGACATGGAGATTATGCTGTGTTTTGAAAGTTAGACTATCTCTGTTTGGTGCCATCACTTGATGTTTTGTTTAGATTATGATGAATAAGGGTTTTGCTTATACAATCTACCAGTTAATCTGTACAAATGAGTCTGCCCTAATATATTGCATGTGAATGATTACACTATACCTTAGGTATTCATAATTCTATTTTTAAGTGTTAAAAGTCAAATAAAACCTATGTACATTCCATAGGTAATGTTTTTAAGAGAAGTTCATTCCAGATTTGTCTGTCATGCATATTACAGCCAATGATTAATATCCATGATCTTCAATTGCACATTAAATTATCTTTTCAGTGCCCATTTAACAGGATTGGATGCTGTTTTGTAATTTTTAACCTGCCTGCTACATTCTAGAAACTTTATTCCAGTCCAAAGCATACTTATTATGCACACAAGGCAGTGTTAACTATTTTTATTGATGTTAAAGACCAGACTTTGTTGCTGACAATATACATATATGTGTGTGTGTATGTATATATATTTATATATATATATATATGTATATAAATATAAACTATTGTTAGCCTGTTACCCTAGGGCCTAGAGAATGAAATAGTGTCAGTTTTTGTTCCTCAGACTGCACAGCCTCACAGGACATTTTTTTGTTAGTCCAAATCCCTAAAGTTAATTAAAAAGTAAATTTGAAACCATGAATACATGTCAGTGCTTGTCAAAGAATTGCCCTAGTTGAGATTACCATATGTAGATAATGTATCCAAGCTTCAGCCCATGAATGAATGAACTGGCACATTATTTTTTTCCCCCCAAATGCCACAGTTGGGCTTCTTTCAGGTTGTATGTAATGCGAACTTTTCATATGTTTGAAAGAACCTCATCCAGCAATATTTTTAGTATAGCAAGTGCATGGGATTGGCAGAACGGTCTAACACCCATTTAAATAATAGCAGTACAGGGAATAGTTTTTAAATGGTTATCGTAAAACATATGATTAGCGTCTCTAGACTGTTTACTTTTCTTCCACGAACATTCTTTCAAGTGTGCAAACAGCCAACTATATGGTTAAAGCCCAGTTAATCTGTTTGGGTTTGTAATGGAGAAAAAGCTGTGTCTGCCTGAAAATGTCACACAGGGAGATTTAATTTAGAGATTAAAAACTCTCTGAGTGACTTAAAAAAATAGTTTTTTCAGCTGTGAATACAGTGCCTCTTCATTTTAATACTCCCTGTTCTTAATTCTGCTCTTGCTATATTGTTAGGAGTTTGGTTCTCTCGATGAACCAACCCTGTAATACTTACTTGAGAAAGTTCAAGGGCGTAAACATTACAAGCTGTAATCTGTAAACTGGAATCATATGGAGTCCCAGAGACCTTACTGGAACAACTCCAAATGAAATGTTTCAAGGACTCCATCATTTTTGCCTCTCTGAAAATACAGAATACTCTTTTCCCAAAGGACAGCAGAGAGGCATTGTAAATACCAAAATAACACTGTTTTGTTTCATGTTAATAGTTTAACAATAATCACTCAATTAACATTTAATAATATGGATTTTATTACATTTATATCCTACTTTTCTTCCGTCATGGAACACTAGGTGGCCTACACGGTGTAGTGGTTAGAGTGTCAGACTAGGATCTACAGAGCCTGGTTCAAATCCCCACCATGCAATGGAAGCTTGCTGGCTGACCTTGGTAGGGTTGCCAGGTCAGTGGCAGGAGGGACTTTCCAGGAGTGTAGTGAGCATGCGAGTGACATAATGGCATCACGTGTAAGTGACGTCATCATGTTGACAATGTTGCATGGTGACACTCTGGTATTTTAGGCAAAACTATGGTTACCATAGATTTTTGCCCAAAATACCAGAGCATCACCATGCAGCATTTGCTGATGTGATGACATCACTTCTTTGTGATATTATGTCACATTTGGGAGTGGGATATCCTGGTGGTGGGGAAGAGGCCCAAAAAATCAGGGGATCCCCTGCTGCCAACTGAGGAATGGCATCCCTATACCTTGGGCCAGTCACACACTGTTAGCCTAACCTACCTCACCAAGGTGTTGTGAGGATAAAACAGAGGGCAGCAGAATTATGGACACCAATTCGAATTCCAATTGGGAAGAAAGGTGGGGTATAATGAGGTAAATAAATAATCTCACTGGATGTTCTTGAGCCAAATGTACTTTATCTCAGTTGAATTTACTTCACAGGGTTGTTGTTGTGAAGATAAAATGGAAGGAAAAACGATTGTAAGCTGCTTTGCCTCTCCATTGTAGAGGAAATCTGGGTATAACTATTGCAACAAACAAATAAATATAATACATAGGTCTCCCTCGAGGTGACCTATCTAGGCATTGATCAGAACAATACTCGCTTATCTTCAGCAAAGGTGCTGCACTATGCACCTTTCAACCGTAACTATTCAAAGTTCATAAAATCAAGAACCAGCAAATATGCCATGGCATTTGTTATAAGACAACAAATAAAATAATTAAAGTCACAAAGCCCATAAGAGCAACCAAAACCAGTTCCAGATACAAGTACTATTGCTCAATAAATCAGGAAGATATATTTAAGAGAGCAGTGTATGAAGTTTGAATGTGATGAACAAACATCTGAAAATGCATGCACACTAATTAGAAAGCGTGGAGACACTGCATTGAATGTATGCTCAGTAGCAGGCTCAGGTTTGTTGTTGTGTACTATGCAAAACAGTTCATGGTGACAAGTCTAAGACTGAGAGGTATCAATATTTTAATATATTCAGATGTCTCACATTGCTATCACCAGTTTAATCTGGTATCATGTGTTATCTTGATTAAGTGATAGACTGCAGAATTACACAAACTCTCACACAGTCCTTTCACTACCATATTCAAATTCATACTTCCCCAAATGACAACCATTTTATAAGTATTTATGTAGTTAATGATAGCCAGATGACCCACACTAAATAGTATTTCAACCTGTTTGGCATTACCCACAGTTAAATTTGATACAAATATAGCATTAACCATGCTTTAAGTGAAGGGCAAGTGAAACACACATGTACTCCAATGTCTCATTCACACTTTTACATATGTTTTAGGTGGGAAGCATTATATTTGCCCAGATCTTTGTCTCTCAGGATGCCTTTTCTCTTAATTTGTGAAGGTTGATAATACTTCATATTACTTAATTGAGTCACTCCACCCTGAAGTACATTTCTCAATCTTTATTTTGATCCAGTGTCTCAGAATTCCATTTTTTGCTCCATCAAGATATTAGTGTGTAAATAAACAAGAATTAAAAATGAAAGTAATGGGAGAAAATGTATCATATAAGTTTAATAACCTTCCAGAAACAGGATGACACCCAACCATACAATGGTTTATTTTAGAAAGTACTTTTCAGTGACCCAAAGGTGGCCACACAAGGAAACGACACATATGATGGCACAAAATGAAACTGGGGTGGGAGCCTCCATCTTTTTCAGGCTTTGGGAGAACAAAGTCCTGCATGGTCTTTGACTATGGGGAAGAAACCAGATCAGATGTCCTACTTCTGTAGCTGAGTCTCATTTGCTTACTATACTAAGTAGGCTGCTCTGGCGAGGACAAGCGAAGGCAGTAGGCCATGTCTTGAGAATAGGAAGGATAGTTATAAAAGGGAGAAAGAGTGTTGCTCATGGTGTAGAAATTTGTATGACTTTCCTACCTCCTTTTTTCCCCCCTTTCTTCTGTCCTGACCCATTTTTTATGATGCTTCCTTTTCCTCTTCCCTAGGAATTCCACGGCCTCCGCACCCTCCAGATATATCTCCTTATTATCCACTATCACCGGGCACTGTAGGGCAAATCCCCCATCCGCTAGGATGGTTAGTACCACAGTAAGGAGTTCCATTTTTTTAATTTCCTTTTTTATTTTTATTTTTTGTATAAGCATGCATATGTGGAGTGAGCCATACTTATTTCCTTTGCCTGAAATATGTATGTTGAGATGATCATGAAGGGCACTTGCCAGTTTATGATGTAGGCAGATCAATAATGTTTAAGATTTAATGAACAAAGTGATGGGTGTCAAATAAGTATAGAACATGTGGGCATCAGTTAATGTGTCTTAATTCCTGATGACCCATGACCCATCAATGTCAAATATTAATATAAGAAGTTAAGTGGCAGGTATTAATGGAGAGAGAGTTGAGGAATGAAATGTCCTGGATTATCTCATTTTTGACAAAATTCTTATTTGTTTAGTAAATTGGCTCCTGGATTACTAGTTTCAGAAATATTGTTTGTAGATTATTTGTTGCACTGCTATTATCAATATAATTGTATTTGCATGTACTTGTTATAATTTGTTGTTTCCAGTGTCTGGAATCAGGGCTCTTTTTGTAGCAGGAACTCCTTTGCATATTAGGTGACACACCCCTAATGTAGCCAATCCTCTAAGAGCTTACAGTAGCCCCTGTAAGAAGAACTCTGTAAACTCTTGGAGGATTGGCTACATTAGGGATGTGTCACCTAATATGCAAAGGAGTTCCTGCTACAAAAAGAGCCCTGTTTGGAATAATCTTTCTTTTCAAAACCTTTTATGAGCTGAAACATGATTTAAAATATTGGGAAGGAGTTAAATGGGGTTCTGATTTTAAAATTCTGTAGAACAGGAGGATGAAGAGAAAATTTAAATTTTAGGCAGTACTTTTTGCTTTCTAACAATCATGTAATGGTAAAGAGGCTCCCTTCAACCTTAGCTGGCTTTGATTCAGTGTAAGTGAGTGACCATATAAAAAGTTTATTGCTTTGTTCAAACATATACAACAGGTATACAGAAACAATTTCTATTTAGAATATGTTTTCCTACCTTACGTTTTCCTACCTCTGGATAGGACTCACTGCTGGGGAAGTATTTATTTGTGATGGCCACTTACCTCTTTATCAATGGATATGTCATAGTACTGGCCTTATTATTCTAACTTTGAGACTCAAGTGATCTCTGACAGCTCTTTCAGTGTGGTGGTCCCAAAATTTTATTGATTTGGAAATGGGATAGTTTTTTACTCTGGAGAAAAGGGCCTATGTTATATTATTATGTTATACACAGCTCCACTAAATCTGCAAAATTGGAACCTGTCACTTTTTTTTGCCATCCCTTCTGGATGCAGTTGTTTGCTTTTATAGGTATACTTTTGAAGCCTTCTTCCCAGTCCTGCAGTTCATTATTTATTTTGTTGGGAAACAGGGTGAACTTCATAGGAAGTTCATGTGGAAAAGCAAATCCTACTTATACTACAAAATGTTCACACTTGGAAGGAAAGAGAATAATAAGTGGAAACCACCATCAGTACCCTCAGGGTGACCTCTTCATGATACCAGCCAATCAAATGCCAAGACACTTTTGGTCACTTTTAAAAAAGTGTCTTGGCATTTGATTGGCTGCTTCTGTGTTCTTATGTACGTATAGTGGATTCAACAGAATTCAGAAATAACTGATTGATATTTCAGAAACATTTTAAATTCATAGATACCTACTTTACATCCTGCTGTAGATATGTACACATTTATTGAATTTTAATACAACTGTGGTGAATGTCAAAGAGCATATAATCTTTTCAAAGATATGACAGATATTTTTATTATTTTAGTATTTATTCATATTTTTATTAGCAACATTAAACATGGCATCCACCCATAATCAGGTTGATTTGAGTATTTTTAAAAAATCTAATCAAATACTACCTATTCAGTTGATACATTTGAAGGACAGATGAAAAGGACTAGCCAGCACAGACAAACCTCAATCAGAAAAAGTTACGTAGCTTTCATGAGGATGCTGTTTTGCATGTTGCTGTATTTTTTAATTATTGTAATGAGGTATGATTGTCTATTGGTTACCCACAATACTTCTTGGGGACTCTCCCCCGGTAACTCTTGTCAACACTTGTTAATCTGACAAAAGGCTACAAATTAAGCTCTGTTAATTTAATGTTTTCTCACCGAGATCTAAATACCGAAAGAGGCCCAAAGCGCAACTGAAGTCCTTTGATTCACTGTACTTTATTTTGGTATAAATTTACATTCATTATTGTTTTCCTTTGGATGTGTAGCCCTCAATTAGTGTGATGGCTCCATTAAAGCAAGCAAGACTTCGCCTTTAATTATTACAACAAAACACCTAGTTTCAGCTTGGGGAGAGGGTCTCTATTGACATAAGCAGAGGTTATAAAATTTAATTAGCCATTCGTATCAGATTTATGGCATTCAAATTGTTCTGTGTTTCTTTCCTTTGATCCATGCTGTACAATCCCCAAGATTTTTGTTCTGATCAAATGAGAATAAAGCTTACTGTGCAGAGAGAAGTTTTTTAAAAATGCAAAAATTGCATACCCCTGTTTTGTTTTGTTTGTACTCATTTCCTCCCCTGTCTTTTTAGGCAAGGTCAACCAGTCTATCCAATCACAACAGGGGGATTCCGGCATCCCTACCCAACCGCTCTGACTGTCAATGCATCTATGTCAAGGTGAGTTCTAAGTACTTAGGTCCAAACATAAGGCAACTGCTTATTCTCTTTAACTGTGTAGAACAGGAAACTCCACTAGAAAAATACTTTTGTTTAGTTAAGTCAGGATATTCCTTTTACATTTGGGTGAGGGGAAACCCTGTCCTTGACCGTCACATCGAGTTGTAAGTAGATATTGTAACTATGAGTTTAGGGATTGCATGTATATCATTTACTAACTTACTAAACAGTGAGGAAAACACACATAATGACCCCATGATGCTGAGAAACTGGAAAACTATGTTTTTGCACATTTTTGCTTCCTTTGCAGTTCTTATTTAAAACAGAGTTCTCTCCAAAGAGAGTGTAGATTTTTTTTATATACAATCAGACTTTGAAGAGAAACTACCACTTTTCCCCCTCATTCCCAAGCTCAAAACATTTCTAGTTGACATAAAAAGTTCTACCTGATCCTCTGAAGGTTTAGATGTATATATTGCTCTCCCTACCCCAACCTCCAATTAATTCCAGCTAATTTTCCAAGGGATGGTAGTTTTATTTACAAACTGCTTGGCAGCACTATGTTTAAGTAATCACTAATTGCTCCTAATGATAGTTTTATTCTCTGTTCATCTGATTTTCAGGCTAGTTAATTAAATCGGTGGAGGTTTAGACTTTCCTGATGGGCTGAAACAGCTAATCCATTTTGATGATGGCACATAATTAAATTAGCATGCATTACATAGCAAGGTTCCACATCCCCCTCATCCCTCCCTCCTTGTACCTTTCCAGTCTCAGCAGTTAATACATGAAGGTTCCTATGTGAAGCAAAACAGGAAACTTCTTGTCTAATATAAACCACTACTGAAATGCAAAAATGAGAGAAACAAACTTTACATATATAAGATTAATACCCTGGAATTGCTCACATAAAACTAAAACCTTCTGTCAGTGCTGCACAGAGACAGAAAAGATAGGCAGGAGAAGAGGAGCCACCTCATCTTAATTATCATTTAGTAAGGCTATTCTATTTATTTGTTGGGGAGTTTTGCATGGGGGAGAACAGGGAGAGACAACAAGGATATGAGTTATATTCCTCAGATATGCCTTTATGAAAGGTATCTAGTTTAAAAGGGTATACAGCAAATTAAATACATTATTGTGGTAATGGGACGACAGAAGTACAAGTCTATTATACTTAGAGCAGTTACAGGAATTGTATGCTCCTTGCCCTGTTCCAGCATATCCTTTGATATTCATTCTATTCAGCAGCAGGGCCAGGACTTCTCAGAATTAAGTGATGGGTCATTATACTTTAAACACCATGGAGAAGCCTAGATTGGCAATTAAACAGCACTTGCTGACACTCGCTTGTGCCACTCTGTGACCCCCTTTAGATTGAGATGTTGGAGCTCGGGGCCCTCAGCCTGCTAAATTGGTAGCAGGCACTTCTCCTGACGAGGGCTGGCTCTGAAATCTGCCGGCTTCAAAGGGAGCAAGATCATGTATAAACCATAATGTGGGTGCACCGTGGCTCAAAAAAAAAAATAAGGCAGGGAATAGATGAAATGTTACAAGTGCAAGGGGAAAATGAGAGAATAATGACAAATCTAATGCAACTCAAAGCAGAATTGTTGCACGAAAAAATGCATCCCACTGCTTGTGCATAAAATCAAGGCAGGCAGATGACATCCAGTTAACAGAAACATGTCAACAGTGAAGTAAAGTGAGAGTGAGTAAGAGAGAAACCCCTGAGACAGCCAGGAACAAAAAATTAGTTGTCCTTAACAAGTTACAGCTCATCATTATATTCTGGCTTGGAGCCATAAAAGCAGACAGGGGTATATAATGAGCTGCTTAGAATTTTTAGGGTGTTTATTGTAATTCATAGAATACTTGTCTACAGAAAGAAATTTCTTAGAGCAGGGAGGGGGATCCTTTATAAAACATGGCATCTGTACAAATACACAACACAGAGACTCAGACATGTGGCATTTAGAGAAATTGTGGGCATGCATGAAAGCATGCCCCCTTCCCCTGCCACCCATACAGAATACATTTGATAGACAAATATGTTTTTGTACAAATACATTAAAACATTTTTGCTGATATGTGTTATCTTATGGCTAAACACTCTTGGCAATATATATCACATCATTGCCCTCAAAGCTTTAGTCTTTCCCTCTTTGACATGCAGAAGTGCAGGGTATGTGGCTTTTATGATCATGGTCTGTTGTGTTGAATAATATAAGAGGAATGATTAATATTTAATATATGTTTAACTATGTGCCTTCTCATCTGAATGTAAATACTAAGGTAGATTGTAGGTTTTCACACTACGCACACTTGCACCATTCCATCAAGGTCTATTCCATCTTTTCTTTAAAAACTGTCTTTGGGATCATCCCATTATGACAACCCAGTGCTGTTGATACTGGTATGCACACTGCAGTTGTGCCTCGCCATACTCCAAAAGCTCAGGAAACTTAATAACATTTTTAAAGTGATTGAATATAAATTAATCCCAAAAGAGCAGCAATGTTACTTACAGCAAAAAACAAATAATAGACCTGTAGGTACCTGTTAAAGCCAAATGCATTTGATATTTTATAAGGAAGAGCACACCCTCCAAAAATGAAAAATAAATATTATTTACCTTCATTCCCTTATGCCTTGGCTATGCCCCTGTTTTACCTTCCCCCAACTTGCAGGCATTTTGTGGAAGCTGAATTTCAGTTAAAATGTTTTCAGTCATTCATAGCTTGCTTTACATTTTTTATGTTCTAATTTTGCTTATGTTCTGAACATTTCATAGTAAAGTGTTTTTGTTGAACAGATTACAAAACAACACAAAAAATCCATATTTGCTAAAAAAAAAATTAAATTTCATGTGATTTTTGTAAAATGAGAACAACTGATTTTTCCATATAGGGTAGTTTCACATAAATAGTCATGATGATGAAGTCACCTGATGATCAGTGCATCACAGAACCTCTTGAGACAGTATTTACACCTGGTTTCACATTTACAAATACAGCATCAACTCCTTTCCTTGTTTCTGCGTTCTGGAGGGTTTTGGACATGAATTGCATGACTGCATTTAGAACAAATCAGGGAGTACTGAGCTTTGTATACTCCTTCTCTTGACATTCTGTGCAGAGACTGGAGACTTCTTGGTTTGGATCAAAGTACAGGTTGTCAGGACACCCAAACTGGATGAAACAGCAAATTGTGGTTTCTCCTCTTGCTTATAAACCGGGATTCTAAATCAACATTAAGCTGGGGGTTAGAATGCCATTTTTTGTTTAGGTGTGAAAAACAGCTGTTAGTTATTTCATTCAATTTGAACATTGTGGTAAATTGTAAGAAATTTTCAGTCTGCACCTCACACAAGAGTAATAGGGTCCAAAGCCTTTCTGGCTAGCTCTCCTCACAAACAAATCTAAGTCTGATGTCTGAATGTAGCCAACACAATTTTGCCATCACAGTTATGCACATTGCTCATTTGCCAATATAAAAATACCTCTCCTTCCTTCCTTGACTCATTTAGGCTTTCTAAAATGCAAGGCACCTAACAGATTTAGGAGAAAGTAAATGTACACATTCTGGGGCACTGAAAAGGCAGGGCTAAACCTATTTCTGGTGACCACTGTCTCTGAGACAGATGCATTTTTGCCTCCCCTCAGTCTACTTAACTGGACCCCATATATTTTATCCAATATAAGTCAATGGGATGTGAGGCAGGAATGGGTGTTCACATGATTCTACCCCAGTTGTATCCCAGAGTACAGTTGCACAGCTTAGTTCCATAAAACTCAATAAAGACCATTGAAAGTATGCCCTGTTCTGCACAACTGTCTCCCTTAAGTAGTATATGTTTATCCAAGAACAATGTTCCCTCTAAGCTGAGTTAGTGTGAGCTAGCTCACAGTTTTTTAGCCTCCAGCTCACACATTTTTGTCCTAGCTGAGGAAGGAGAGCTCCAGAGCACATTAATTTATGCAGTAGCCAAATTGCTCACTCACAATTTTAATGCCAATAGCTCACAAAGTAGAATTCTTGCTCACAAGGCTCCATAGCTTAGGGGGAACATTGTCCAAGAATCTGTTTATTGGGCACATTAACATATAGCAAAGCATTCCAAAATGGGATCTAGGATGGGGCTTTTAATATGTGGCTCTTATGAGAGAGGCGTCATCAGTTGGGGTGAGATGGGATGAAGAAAAGGTTTTACTAAATTGGCCCAGTCCTTGTTTGCTATAGTCCTGTCACCTTTGCTTCTTACTCCTGTTCCCACGATCCTTTGTGTGTTCTCTCTGTTTCTCTCATACACACACAGTCACTGACACATATACCGACACCATGTCATTCTCATTCTACTACCTCAGCCATCACATCCTATCTCTGTCCAGAGAAACAATATATATGAAGCTGATGCAAGAGAGCTGTGGTGGTCACTTTGTTTAGTAGGTCCATTCCCTCTTTTTTTCAAGAAAGTATTTGCCCTGTATCAGTCACACTTGATTCTCCAAGCATGAGGATCAAATGTGACAGAAATGACATGGTATGATGGAAATGCCTCTCATCAACTACACAAAGTCTTCCTTAGGTTTGAAGGACAAGGGCCCATTCAACTATAATTTTTTCCATTTCTTATGCTGAGTGTTTTTTTTTTAATGTTGTGTGTGTATATATATAAAATAAATTATCTGAATTGTTTTATTTTTATAGCAAGCATGCTTATTGAGTCTTGTTTTGTAAAAGATGACTAGATGGATGTTCATATGGCAGTACCCATTAGGACTGGTCATAGCTATCATCTCTCCCATTTGTTTTCTGCGTAAAAATTATTTAGTTTTCCCTCTTCTACTTTACAAAGTCCGAACCTGTTCATATCCTTAGCATCTGTATAATATGGGTTACATCAAAACAAACATGCAAGGTATTTGGGAATATTACGTAAACTACAGAACAGGTCCCATCTCTACACGATATTTCATGGTCCTAAGCAGCTTTTAAACATAATGCCTAAAATTTGATTGTCTGCACATTTATTTCATGGCAAAGGCTAAACAAAACTTCTTTATGATACATTTGATGAAAACATAGTTAATAAGATGCATAATGGCACATAAATTGTGGTGCAATTAATATTTTATTACAGTGCTAATACCCGTCAACAAAATAGCATCCTTTAATCCCCAGTCTGGTTTGAGATTCAAATCTCCAGAGGCCGGTTCCCCCATAATATGCTATAACTAAGATCTGTGTGCTTTACAGGGAGATAGATTAACAGAAATTCCATCGCTTTTCCCAAGTCCATACACTGAATTTGTTACTGTGTTAGAGATGTTAAAAATCCTGAAGTCTTCTGTCAGTAGTTATAATAATTGGGTACTTGGCTATAATTATGTTTTTTTTTAAATATATATGCTTATTATTAATTATTGCTGCTAGTTCTCATATGTCTAAATATTTTGTGCTTGTTGTATGCCTTTTTGTTATATGTGTGTACACACCCCTCCCCATTCATTCATTTTTATTCTGACGATTTACACAGCTTTCTCTCCTCTAGGTTTCCTCCACATATGGTCCCTCCACACCATAGTTTACATACAACTGGGATCCCTCATCCAGCCATAGTCACCCCAACAGTCAAACAGGAATCTTCCCAGAATGATGTTGGCTCACTCCATAGCTCGTAAGTTATTTATACTCCTTTGTCTTTGGACACATTTTGATTTAATCTTTGATTAGCAGTTTGGTCTTTGCTTTGTCTCATTATTGTAGAAGTTGTGATGGGTGTTTTGGATGTGGATACACAAGCAGTCACTAAACTACATCAGCCTCTGGATTGCTCAAGATGAATCAATACCAGATGACACAAAAAAAGACATTAAAATCAGTGTCTTCCTGGACCCACTTTTCCTTTATCTTGAGACTAGGGAGCAAAGCCTGTTGTGGTGGAAGACAACAGGCCCTAGGAAGGGAGGGAGGGAGGGTGGAAGGGAGAGAGGGTTGGAGAAAGGAAGGATGGAAGGATTGAAGGAAGGAAGGAGGGGGGGAAGAGTGAAAGAAAGGAGAGAGGAAGAAAGGAAAGGGGGAAAGGAAGGGACGAGGGGTGGAAAAGGGCTTCTCTGGGCCTACTGCCCCCATAGAAGACCCAGGGGATGGTGTGAGGGGGCGGAAAAGGGCTTTTCTGGGCCTACTGCCCCCATAGAAGGCCCAGGGGATGGTGTGGGGGGCCGTAAAAGGGCTTTTCTGGGTCTACTGCCCCCACAGAAGGCCCAGGGGATGGTGGGGGGGTGGAAAAGGGCTTTTCTGGACCTACTGCCCCCATAGAAGAAGAAGAAGAAGAGAAGAAGAGATTGGGTTTATACCCTGCCCTTCACTGCCCAAAGGCGTCTCAGAGCGGCTTACAAACTCCTTTTCCTTCCCCTCCCCACAACAGACACCCTGTGAGAGAACTCTAACACAAACTGTCTTTGAGAGAACAGCTGTGCCAGAGCTGGCCCAGGGGATGGTGGGGGGGGTGGAAAAGGGCTTTTCTGGGCCTACTGCCCCCATAGAAGGCCCAGGGGATGGTGTGGGGGGGCGGAAAAGGGCTTTTCTGGGCCTAGTCCCCTCATAGAAGGCCCAGGGGATGGTGGGGGGGAGCGGAAAAGGGCTTCTCTCACTTGCCTCAGCCTTGAGGGCCTGTCCCTGCGCTCACACTCCAGACGGTCCTCTCCTGTCGGAGGACTGGAGCAGACTGAGCCGAACACACTGACTGGGGCTGACGTGGGCGGGACTTCGCCAAGCAGCCAGTCAGTCCTGGCCAGTGTCCTCTGATTGCCAGTTCTTGTGCCGAATCAATTATGGCAAGCATAGAATGTGGTGGAACCAAAATTCAAATATTAATAAGGACATGATAATAAGTGTCTATAAAAATAGGTTTGCTGACTGGCTTATTTAGTTATGTGGAATCTGCAGTAAACATAAATAAACAGTTAATGATCCAATGTTGTGAACAAAGGTGAGTGGCTGGAGCACTCTGGAATTCCTTATCTTTATATTCATTGGTTTCTGATTCAGCATAGCAATACTGAGTTTGTACACTCTGAAATAAGCTCAGGTGTCCTTGCCCAAGCCAATAATGCAGGGTACAATGGCTGTCTGGGATTCTAAACACACATATTGTTTAGTGTAGTGCATTGTTTTAGAATAACAGCGACCAAACTTTGCATATGAAAAGTGTGGCATAAATTATCAGTAACAAGACTATCAGTAATGCTGTTTTTCTAATGCTACCACCAGCTTTAATAATTGATTTGACATGCTGGAAATGTAACAAGCAGGAACCCTCAATTGGTTAATATTACGGAGTACAGAGCTCTGTGCTGAATTGTGGTCTGCCTGTCCCAGTTCTCAGCCATGACAGCAGGAATGAGAAAGGGTGTTTTTCCTTCAGTGATTGTTTTCATCTGTATGTCAAATTAAAATCAAAATGTTGTCTATACCATCTTTTTTAATGTTCTTATCTATCAGGGTCCTTAAAGCAGATGTTCAAAATATATTGATATATTTCTTGATATTCTGTAATGTGCTAGGAAACAAAACAATATTGTACTTTTCCCCTTGTAATTTTGTGTAGCACCTTACAGAAAAGTTTAATAATATCATATAGATATGTTAAGTAGAAGTCCCTTTTGTACGTATGTACAAAGATGATGATGATATCCTTGACAGCTAGTCATCAGATTTTCAAATGTACGGTAAAGGTATGTGATCCCATTAAAGTGATTTGAATTGTTCTAGAAGGAAAGAAACGTAAGAACATAGAAGAATTTAGAATGGATTATTTTACAAGTTCCATCTATTTTTGAACTACCCAGAAAACATCAAGACTCCAAAAAAGAAGAGGAGAAAAAGAAGCCACACATAAAGAAACCTCTCAATGCATTTATGTTGTACATGAAGGAAATGAGAGCAAAAGTCGTAGCAGAATGCACACTGAAAGAGAGCGCAGCCATCAATCAAATCCTTGGTCGAAGGGTAGGTAACTCATCAGGTCTGTATCTGTGCATGTCAGGGCTATGGATGTGGTGTGCATGTTTACTAAGGGTGGGAACGTGAGTACAACATGCACAGGACAGGATACAGACTGTATAGTTACATTGTGTGATTAAGGGTCATGTGTCTGCCCGGTGGAACATCCCAAGTTCTCTCCTCGTTCTGCATCCTAAAGTGCTTTGGAAACACTTCTGCCTTACAACAGGCTTACACCACTTCTGTGACCCTGCAAACCAATCACAGTCCAGTCTGCTGTGATTTGCCAAGTGCTTGATAATCAGCTTGCATTTACAGTCTGTGGCAGCAGCAAAACCATGGTCTTGGGAGCATAATTGCTAAGATACAGAATATAAATATCTTAAATACTGAACCTCTAACAAGCCACAGTCTGAAGCTGGTGGGTTGCATTTGGCTTGGTAAGTTTGTGCATACTTACATTAAAGGCAATAAAATTTGTGCTGGTGGAATACCAGTGTGTCAAGTGAGGAATGAGGACTAAGTCTAAAAGGCTTTTAAAGGCTAGCCTCTTTTATGGACATTTCTTGTACATCTCATTCAAAAGAATGGTGATTAAGATGGAACAGTATTTGGAGGATTATACCTTTCCCTTTTCTAAATGGAAAAGACTACTCACTGTAAAAGATTACTTGAGCTGCCTTGAGTCAAATAAAGCTATGAAACAGATTGCATGCTGTATTACTTTAATTTACTTGAGTTCTCTGAGCCTTGGAAGTAAATACCTATCATGTACATTCTGTGGTACTAACCTAGTGTTGTGCTTGTGGTTTTGTTTGCTTTCTTTCTTCCTCAGTGGCATGCATTATCCAGAGAAGAACAAGCAAAATACTATGAACTAGCCAGAAAGGAACGACAGCTCCACATGCAACTTTACCCCGGCTGGTCCGCACGGGATAACTATGTAGGTGGCTATGTAGGTGGAATTTTTTTCAGTAGTAGAGCTTGTAGACAAGTACTGCTGTAATCTGCTGAAGTACGCCCACACACGGAAGACAAGCACTACTAATCCGGTAATTCTAGCGGATGTTTTGGTTTTGTCGCCAACCCAATTGGATACAATTAGCACCCCCTCTACTGGAGGAGGGTCCCTTTCTTGGGATAGTAAAGGTCAATTAAAAGACTACAACTGAGGTGTGTCAGTAGAGCTCTGTGGGAACAACATTCTTGCAGTGAGTGTCCCTGCTTTTGTGCAGTTTACAAAATAAAGTCAAAAAGAGCTCCTTCTCTATTTTCACCCTCATTTCTTTCCCCGACCCCCCAAATTAGTGCCTTGTTGCATACCTGTGTGAGAGTATCGTGGAAAGTGGAAGAATGGCTTACCCTAGCTTCAGAGAAGGACTGGCAAAGACTTTTTGGAAGTCTTGCTCTCAAGTGGGGCTAAATAAATTATTCCACCCTCTACTTTTAAAAATATTTTACTTCATTGTACTATTGTCTGTCATGATCATTTTTTTGAACAATGCTGTTATTGATAGTTTCTTCGCCAACTGCCATGGAATCATTATTAGTGATCACATCATGATCTGTTCTCATTTGCTGTGTTGTTCCCTTTGAGAGGGCATAAAGATGACTGCTTAGTTTCAAGGATCAATGCCTTGATCCATCAGATGAGATACATATAAACAGCCTTCCCACATGTGTTGCCAGTATAGATGGATAGCTGATGCCACTTTTGTTTGAGCCATATTGAAGTGGCTGGGTGCTGTGAAGGGATGCAGATCAGCATCCACAGTTGTTACTCCATCACAGAATGGAGAGCCAAACCTTGTAGGTACTAAGGAATTGTAAAGCCTACATTAAAGGAATAACTACATCTTACTTAGAAGTGTGGCCAAAAGTAACAATTTTGTGCTGGGTATAAATTGTTAAGGATCCATGAAATGTCCCAAATACAACTAATCTCTGAAAGGCTCTGATAAGCAGAGCCACAGCCAGATTTATATGCATGCTAAGTACGTTACAGTTTATGGGCCTTTGTAAGTTATAGTTTAAGGCCTCTAAATATCTTTTTTAATAGTGAATTTCAGTTTTAAAATAACACACATTTTTCGTAATGCTGTGTGGCCTTTTAAATTTAATATAGTTTAGGGCCTCCACACGTCTTAGTCCAGCCCTGAACTGAACCCAGATGCTTTCACTATAGCGATGCTTAGTGCAAGATCACACAGTAAAAGTTTTAGGGAAGGATATCTGTCAGAGGTAATTGTAAGCAACTTAACAGCATTAAATTCAAAATTACAATAAGAATTGCATACAATCTGGCATAAGTGCTATGAACAATAAAAATGAAAATAATAAGCTAAAAAGAAGACCAAAGCAGTCCAGGTATATCTGGCTTTTAGCAAATGCCTTCTTAAACCAAAATGGTTTGCAAACCTTTGGATAAGTTAGAGGACAGAAAATTTGATGGCTGTCTTGTAGGGTTACCAGGCAGTGGTTGGCAACTAGAGAAAGGGTTATGCAGGGGGCAGTATCCTAGAAGAAAAATTGAAAATAAAAATAAGTCCTTATCTACTTACAGGAAGTTCTGATCATAGAGTTCCTGCCAATTTCTAGAGTTACTTGGAAGTGATGATACCTGTAGGAATTGCCAGAAACTCTAGGGTAAGAGTACCATACTAAGAAGTTCTATAGTCAGGACTTCCTGTAAGTAGACAAGACATTATTTTTCTTTTCAATTTTTCTCCCCAGGATGAGCACACACACCTCAGGTTGCTTGCTTTGGGTTGGGAAATACCTCGAGATTTGGGGGGTAGAACCTGAGGAGGGCAGGGATGGGGAAGGGAGAGACTTCAGTGGGGTATAAAGCCATAGAGTTCACCTTCCAAAATGGCCCTTTTCTCCAGGTGAACTGATCTCTGTTGCCTGGACATCAATTGTAATAGTGAGGGATCTCCAGATACCACCTGGAGGTTGGCAAGCCTACCCCCACTTTGGCCTCAGTTTCTGTCCGCTGATCAGGTGAGCACTGGTGGTCAAGGGCTGCAGTTACCTGACAGTCTCCTAGTATAAGAAGGCAAATGGGGGCCCTAGTGTCCAGGGTAGCTGGTTCTATAAACACTAGCCATAGCTGACAAAGGTCTGCCTGCTTTGCTTCCCCTAGGATGACCTGTTGTAAAGGAGGCCCTGTACCTTTTAAGATTTGTGTTATGCAGGAAATTTAAACAGGTACTATATTATTAATCCCTGTATATCAAGCTGTGCTTCTGAAATTTACTCTTTTATATCATTGTAAAAGGTACAAAGAACCTGGCATCTGGTCATTGTTGCCACTGATAGTTAAGTGTCTTATATGCACCATTCTTAACAATTGGTTGGGTCATATTCTTTGTTTTTTTCCCTTTAATATACTGTTAAAATACTGAGGTGTTTGTTGGCGTTTTCCAAAAGTGTACATTTATAGTTCTGAAAATTAGGCTATTTGTGTTCTACCATAGCTGTAATCAGTTTGCGTGTGTAAGTAGATCTCTCTAGGCAGAGAGGCACAAGGATGTGTTAGCAAGTAACATTTAAAGAATTCCATTTGCTGAATGAACCTTAGGGTTTTCCAGGTGAGGCTGACAAGTGGTTGGGGGACTTACCAGGAGCCTCCAGGAAAGGGGAGAGAGGGTTTGGGAGAGGGAACTCCAAAGTGAATTTCGGGTGAGCAGCTGTCACATTTAAAGGTACCACATTCCTTTTTAATGCTTTCCCTCTACTGGAAATAATGGAGGATGAGGACACCTTCTTTTGGGGCTCATAGAAATGGACCCCCTGGTCCAATCTTTTTGAAACTTAGGGTTTTTTAAAAAAAGAGAGCAGCTATGCTGAAAATTTGGTGCCTCTACCTCAAAAAACAGCGCCCCCCCCCAAGCCCCAGATACCCATAGATCGATTCTCCATTATACCCTATGCGGACCGGTCTCCATAGGGTATAATGGAGCACCTAGTAGCTATTTCTACCACCACTACCACCCGCTTTCTGATAGCACTGAAGTGGGGGGAAGGGCTCCAAACTGGGGGATCCCCTGCCCCCAGCTGGGGATTGGCAACCCTAATGAACTTTGAAGATGAAATATTTATTTAAAAAACATGTAGTATCAAAATCTGCACACAGCCCTTTTATTCAGAGTTGTCTTTTTCTTCTTTAAAATTGATTCCTTTGACTTCCAATTTCTTCCTGCGCTTTTGAACATAAAACAGAAGCTTGATAACTTCTTTTGAGGAAAGTGTTTTCCTGACAACCTAGGATGTACCTTTTCCCTACATTTTCATCACCAAATGCATTGCCTGTATTTGCTGTTACGAATGGACTGCAGTGAGACTATCAGACCACAGGGCTGAGTCATTCTTGGTCCTCTGCAGTATAACTTCCTCTTGGGAGTTCAAGAGGGAGTAGCATTGGGATGTGCCGTAATGCTTGAAAGGGTTTCAAAAAATATTCTCTCTGTCTGAATGACTGTGTCACTGACAGATGGGCATGTATGGTGTCTTAAATGTTTAGGACCTTTACATTTGTCCTCAGCATGTGAGCACTGAAAATCTCTTTCTTCTCATGTTAAAAAGGACGGGATGAGAAAGCTGATGCATCCCCAGCAGCTTGAGGCTCTATCCCCACCTGACCTTCGGGGGGAACCTCACTTCAGTAGGAAAGCTCAATAGCTTTGGATCACACAAGCACATGTACAAGGGTTTTACTTTTCTCTCGATACCTCTCAGGATTCTTGAAGTTTATCCCTTCTTGTGGGCTTTATTTGGACAACAGACTTTCCCAGGATATAAAAGCAAGTGCGTGTATATGTGTGGTGGGATTTTGTAATGGGATCTCCCATCTGGTTCTTGTAATCTATCACACACAGAATGGCATCTGCAATCCCTAATCAGGCACTGAAGGGTATTGTGTATATTTCACTTTTTTCAGAAATTCAGGCACAATATCTAAAATTAGATTTAAGGGGAAAAAACCAAAGCAACGAAAATCTCTCAGTTCACACATGGTTGTGGCCCTAATAAGGTTATTTTAGAAATATAAAGTGTTGCCACTAGGCTTACAGCTAGCCCATGATCATGTGTCGGCATCATTTGTATGAGCTTGTACATCCACATGGATAATAAGAACAAATTGTTTGTAATCCTAGTCCTATTACATTGCTGATTAGATGTCTCGTTCTTTCGGTTGCATTGATTTACACTGTATAATCAGTCTTGCGTCTCAGTGACAAAGGCCGACAATAAATAAAGTAAATGAGTAAATAAAAAATCCCAAACCTAGAAAATGAGCTGCTGGAGACAAAATTCTAGCCACATTCTGACCCCAAGAAGGCCAGATGTGTATGTGTATATACATATATACACACACATCTACATTTTCTTTTTACCCCATCCTGATATTAGAACTGTAGTTAAAACTGTAGTGGCTCCAAAGGTTTATTGTAAAGGCACACATTATTTATTAATTAATGATAGAGCCCCTTGTTACTGTAGACATTTTGAACACTTAGTATGGAAGTTCCACTGAGATGGTTAATTCTTTTTGTAAATCATCTTATGTGAGAGGTACATTATGTGGGCTTTAACTAGAATTGGTAAATTCTCAGTTCCTTTAATATAGCACCTCTGTGTATTACATCTTTACACAGAAACAAGCACATGCACAGTCGTCCTTCTATTACTAGAAGGTTCTCCTGAACAACAATTTACTTGTCACATACAAAACAGCAGGGTAGCCGTTTACAGCCTGAATGAGCGAGGAGGAACAAGTTCAAAGGCCTTATGCCTTGAGACCTGCAGGAGTTACGTCTTCAAAAAGAACATTCACATCTCCTCTTCTTACTGGTACATGCCAGGGAACATAAACATCATAGTGGACATGCTGAGTTGAAACCCAAAATGAAACGTTGATGTGGGAACTAGACCAAGCTACTGAAGAGAAGACATCACAAATCTAGGAAAGCCTTTTCCTTACCTTCCTTAGGGATATAGCCAATCCTTAGTAAACCAACAAGTGTTCTCATTCTAAGGACATCAGTTTACACTTGTATAAATAGAGCACTGAGTGCCTGTTACTTCCTTGTGAATGTACATTAATAGCCTTTTCTTATTTCTTCATATATAGAAAGCATATGTGACCACTGGGCTGCTTGTAGTCACTGACTGGACAAAAAGCAATAGTAGTTGTCTTCCTGGAGTTAATAAAGAAGAAAAAACTGTGCAGCTCTTTAATGTTACCAATAGTTTCATCCATTTGTTCCATTATTGTTTTGTTTTCCTGCCTTGCCACTATAGAATGGCCTTTTGTTATGACTGCTGGAAATATCTTATTATACTAATAGATTCTTCCAACTTAGTTAATATAGCTTACAAAAGGATCCATGTTTAACATAGGTTAACATAAGTCCATTTGTACTTTTATTTATTCATGAGAATTTCTCAGACTTCGTAGAGTGACTTTTGCGTAGAGCATTTTCTTACAGACTCGTTTGTGTCCTAAAAGCATAATATCTGGGTCAAATTTATAAATAGTGGGGGGCCACCATTCTTATTTAATGTTGACTAGTTCTGGCTCCAGAGGGTTGTTGGCTCCTGTTTTTCAGTTTTTTTATATTCTAAGTCAGCAACGATCCATATAGTAATGATCATATGTCCTTCATTTTTTTTCTTCAGCTGGACTCTTCCCTTTTGTAAGGATTGGTTTCTTTAACTGAAAAAAGAAACTGTTTATGCCAGGGCACATACTTTCCAGATGTGTCAAAGTAATTCTTCTACCAACTTTTTGTTTTGTACTTTTACTAATTATCATGAGTATTACACAGGAAAGAGCTATTAACATTTTTTTTAGAGCTGCCTCATCAATCCTGGGCTCATTTCCCTTTTTGTATATGACATCAGTTATGCTATTATGATGGCTGAAGTATCCACACAAGTGGAATGAAACGAGGAGAACACGTTATGCAATCTGAGCTGTTGAAAGGACCATATTGCCGCCTCCAGTGAAGCTGGTCCTGGTGGGGAGGAACGTGTGCAGTTCTAGGAGGTCTGGCAGAACAGCTCTTTCCCTTTCTCCTCTTGAAAGAAGGGTTTGTAGCCATCATTTCATGTATTTCTGTTTCATTCAGGGCAAGAAGAAGAAGAGGAAAAGGGACAAACAGCCAGGAGAGACCAATGGTAAGTAAATATTTCATTTAGTCTCTAGAGGAACAATGGAGGCCACAAGTTCCTTATACTGGTTATGAAGGAGTCAGTTAGTAATCTGTCAGTCTTCTTAGGAAAGGGCCATTGCTGCATCCAGCTTTTGCTTGCTGGATTTTAAATAGATCCATTTGCTTATTGTAGGGCTTTTAAAACTAGCAGCCACAATTACATGCATGAGCAGCATATTGCAACAGTAGTCCAAGTTGCGCTTAGAGCCATAGTTTGTTAATGCCTGCACCATTATTATGAAAGGAGTCTGCTGAGTGTGAGTGTGTCTGTGCACGTGTGTGAGTTTGGTATTAATATGGGCTGTGTGTTCTGATGCATGCCTTTACAGTGGTAAATTGCAGCCATTTTAAAAAAATTAAGGAGGTTTGCCATTCTCTAGGAAATTAGAAATACTGCATAGGCAATACCATAGTCGATTTTTTAAAAAAGCCCTGATTACATTTTTCTTTGAAGCCTTTGTATAATTTGTTCTTTTTTTTCAGAACACAGCGAATGTTTCCTAAATCCTTGCCTTTCACTTCCTCCGATTACAGGTGCTAATGTCATTTTCCGCCATTTAAAATAGTTTTGTAAACTGCTTTTAATTTTTTTATCCTGCCATTTTAGATTTTATTGAGATTTAAACACTGACATTAAAAATAAATTTTACCATTCACACGTTTGTAGTGTGTGTGTCTATATATATATATATATAAATAGATATATATATTCATGTGATATGATTGGTAGTTTTTTTTTGTTTTGTTTCTAATTTGCTATTCATTACAATTGCTATTAAACAGTAATACAGTAAAAAATAACTCAGTTATACTAACTGTGCAAATTGAATATGCAGTATTTCTTTAAAGAGACTGATGTAAACTGGAAGAAACTTAATAATGAACCTCCTTAATCTAATGGCATTTACGCGGCACCCACTAAAGTCTTCTCATGCCAGCATGCAACCACATCTTTTTTTTTAAAAAAAAAATGTTTTTCATTTCTGCTCAGACACATCCATTATTTACTTGCTTTACTTGCATACTGCTTGCTTCCATGCTTCTGATCATGTTATTTCTGGCTGGAACTAACACACCCATTTGCTATCTGCTTGTTCTGATCCATTTCTTTTTTAAAAACGTTTTTTTAAAAAAAAAAAAAGCAAAAATGTTTATTTCAAAGCTGCATTATCCCCCCAAAACCCCCATAAATCTCTTTTATCCCCTTTTTATTTAAACCTAAAGAGGAAAGCATGTTAGTGAACTAATTTCCGTACTTAGCTTCTTTTCTTTCTGTGCTTTCCCCCCCCGTAAGAAATATCTAAACAACAGCACAGTGCACAAAGCATTATTCCCACAAACCGTTTGCCTTTTCGGGGGGTCTTCTATTGATGGATTGTGTTTCCAGTTCCTCTTAAATCCTCCTTCTCCTTTTTTTTAAAAAAGGCAGTGCTTATCAAAGGGATACTGCAGCTTTAATTGCAACAGCAATTTCAAGAATATTATAGATGCAATATTCAATATTTTAAAAATAAAACATTCAGAAGTCAATATTTTGCAATTAATAACGAGGTCATTTATTTTTATTTCCTTTTTTATTTTAATTTTTTCTTATTTTATCTTTTTCTTTTTTTCTCTTTCTCTCTTTCTTTCTCTCTCTTTTTCTGCTCGCTTCTTTCTTGACCTCATTCAGACCTGAGCGCTCCTAAGAAATGCCGAGCGCGCTTTGGCCTTGATCAACAGAATAACTGGTGCGGTCCCTGCAGGTGTGTATAGTCTTCCCCCGACTTGCTATGGCTGGTTTTGCAGCTGGTTTATTTGGTACTTCCCCCTGCCCCTCCCTCTTCTCCTGCTTTGTTGCTTTATAGCTCTATGTTGTGATCTAGAAGACACAAGGGAGTGGGATGCTGCTGCGAATTATCATCTCTTTCTGTTTAAAGGATTTTGCTCTTTCCCCCCCCTCATTTGTGTTTCCTCCACCCACCTCCTCACTGCCGCTAGCTGAAAAAATACCCACTGTAAGACAGCATCAGCCTAGGCCTGCACACAAAACCCATCCTCCTCTGTAGAAAGTTGCATATCTTTTTACAAACATTGCCAAACATCCTTTGATATCACAGTCTAGAGTGCATCAGGGAAGATATAAAGCTAAGTGAAGGGAATGCACAGCAGGCTTAGGCATTGTAGGTTTGAATCGCCTTGCAGAGGTCCTCTTCTTTCATGCCCTTTGGTGTGAAAGATTGCCAATTGAACTGAGAGAAATGTTAGCTAAAGCTAAGATTTCACGTCCAACTGAGCTCTATCCACCATTGTGTTGTATTTTTTGTGTTTACCTTGTGCTAACAGATGCAAATACTCCAAAGAAGTGTCGGGCATTGTTCGGGCTTGACCGACAGAGTTTATGGTGCAAACCATGCAGGTATACTACCCGTTAGGCCTTTGGGGAACTAAAAGCATTCTGTCATCTTAGTGTTACATGTGTGATTTATTTTTTAATCTTTTACCCCTTCCGCTCCCTGCCTTCCCTGCTACTACAACATCAATTGCTAATAAATATTTATCTTGCTAATTCAATGCAAATTTCTTCCCTTTCTTGACCAATAACTGATTTCTTGGTGGTAGCTGGGAATTGGTACACCCCTGAAATGCAGAAGCTAATGTTTCTTGGTCGAACAAGTATGTTGTGGACATTTACACGAGCTTCTGTATGTGTGCCCACAGTCTCCAAAGGATTGTAAAAGATTGTTTCACTGCAGCACCAATAATGTCACTATGACAAATGAGAATTTTACAGGTCATAAGCAAAGTCTGTTAATAAATTCAATAGTATGTTTTAAACTCTACGTTAAATGTGCTTTTGGCAGCTCATTTTATTCCTAAAATTCATATTTGGCATAATTTTTAAGATGCCTGAAGGAAATCTTTGCAGTGCCAGCTTGATAATGGCCCATTAGGTTCACATCTATTGGGCAAGTTATTTTGTTACTCAGATGTTCAAGTTTGTAGATAATTGGCACCAAAGGCCAAAACATTTGAAGCACTTGTTCTACAACAGGTTTAAGTGAAATCTTTAACTCCATGGATAAGATCTGTAGGCACCTGATCTTTGGTGAAGGGAAACAAACTATCTCTTGTTGCATTCTTTTTCCCTATATGGTTAAATTTGTTATTTCTCTGTTCTGATCCAAGCAGTCTTTGAATTTGGAATATTATGATGGTAGGTATTTCAGTCCGATGCACACTCTTCTCTGTATGTAGTGCTTCCCTCCTCACCTTTTCCCTCTGATTCACACCCATACCATGTGCTTCATTCCTTTTTTAGAATATAGAGCAGTTATTCATATTCTGTGCATGTTGACCCTGTTAGTTGTGTGATGCTAAGTTTTAAACATGGATTGAAACTGTACTGTTCGTCTAATTGTTAGATAAAGTTCATGCATTGTCCTTCAAGGGCTGCATTTCCCTAAACCCTGTGACCTCCCATCTGATGCATGCTCAAGCACTGTGATTTGTATGACAGGTGCACCAATGATAGCAGAGGTCAATTCAATACAAATATTAAATTCCTTTTAAAAATCACAATTTCAAGGGGAGTAACAGAATACTTGGATATCAACTTAAACAGTGAACAGGAGGGCTTAAGATAACTAATATAGCCTATACTCTGTCTAATTAGGTATACCTGGTGTTTGATAGTATACAGAACAAGTAGTTGTGTGACCTATAGACAGTTATTTTTATATTTGTTACACTTGCAGGGTTGTGCCACTAAAATCAGTTGTGCATGGGATTGCGCTGTGTGTGCTGCACAGTTGGAAGAACAGGGCTCTTAATCCCTGGTCAGCCACTAACTTTTAACCAGGGGATATTATGAATAGAGAAAGGGGCTGATGAGCCAGCAATCTTGGCTTCGCCTGTTGACCAGCAGCCACACAAGCTGAGACTTTGGAAGTAAAGGTCTACTTGAAAGCAAGTCCATTATTATTCAGTGGGTCTTGATCTCAGGAAACTGTCCTCAGGATTACGGGCATGGGCAAAGGGCTCCCTTTACCCTTTGTCTTCCAGTATGAACATTATATATCTGTTTTGCTATTCACCCTGGAAATGTGAGTGAGAGTATAAGCTGCCTTATACTCAGTCAGGTCCATCAAGGTCAGTAGTGTCTACGCAGACTCGCAGTGGCTCTTCATGGTCTCAGATAGGAATAGAGGAACCTGATTATGGGATGCAGTGGGCTTGGTACCAGGGGGCTAAACCAAAAGCCAGGTGGGAAGCCCTTGGGACCAGTCTCCACTTGCCTACCATAAATCATGCTCATGCCTTTTACTATCCATCTACAGAAGCCAACATTCTACTGTTCTAAAGCTTCACATTTAAAAGGATCCCAAAGTCTTTATTATCATGGCATTTTGATTTAATTCAAAAAGCATTTGTTACAGGCTAGGATCTTTGTTTGAAAGTAACATTCTTCAAACCAAAGCAAGCAAATTAACTGCATGATTTTTATCAACTTTATTATAATGGATTTTGATAAACTACACACTTTTTAAGGTTGTGGCTTCTCCCCCCCCCTTTCCCTTTGATTCCAGTGTTTTTCTAAAGTTGGATTTTGAGAAATAGATTGTCCAATGCACAGCTCAAAAATGGGAGATAAACTAGCCTCTACACACAACATTATGCACATTGAACTGAATGCACATAGAGGGGGAGTGGACATGAATACCCTATGTCCTGCCTATGTATAATTGCTGGCTCTCTGTTCTCATAGGGTGTATGCTCCCTACTGTGATTAGAAACATTTGAAAAAGCAGCATTCCCACTCATGGGGAGAAGGCCTTTGCTTGTACACTTCCTATGTGCATGGATTCAGCTCACAAGCAAGTAATCATGTTTAGGTGGGACTGGTGTGCGTTTCACCCACCCCCATGGTATTGATTTCAGCATGCATAATGATGTGTATAGAGAGCTACACTAAAATAGTGATGGATAGATCTCACAAACCAGGCACTTGAGCTCTGTCAGAAATAGCATCAGTTTCCAGGAATTGGCTTCAGGGATTAATAAGAATGAGACAGTGACTCTGATGTAATTATTAATATTACCAGTGTATTTAACATTCCAAACATACATTAGTTTCTGTTAGGAATGTATCTTGGTCTTTGTTTTAGGGATGCACCTACATAGAGAATCATTATCTAGAACACAGAATTCAGGATTTTAAAGGTCAGAACAATCATTTGACTGCAGTTAAGTAAGAGGCTTTTATAGTTGGTTGTTTAAAGCTATCATCACTGCCATTAAGCAAGGTACCTTCACATTTGAATTTCAGCTATTTCTCCATATTGCTCCACATCTTTGTTCCACATTCTAAATAAAAAAGGCATTGTTGAGCTAGGTATTCTGACCAAGTTTTACCATCCCTGAAAAATAAAGTTTCACATGCTCAAAGGTTTACCCAAAGGTATTTGCATACTTGGCAGTTCTGTGGTTCTTCCAATGAAGCACAGAAATCAGTAATGAAACATCCTGAAAACCACAGCTTCCAGCTATTGGTTTTTTTTAAGTAGCTAGTTCTAAAGCTTTGCAGAGAGGTCTAAAAGGAGTAGGCAAAGTCTATATGCTGGGGGAGTGATGGGATTACCATTGGTGGATAGAAGCTGTACAATGTTCTGCCCATTCCCCTGACAAGCGGGATAAATTATACATATGAAAATATGCGAAAGTTTTTTTCATTATCTAAACTCTAGACTTAGCACAGAATCTTTGACAGTACATTCATTAGTGAGCTTGCCTTTTATTTTTTGTGAGCAGGGAAATATAATTTCATATAATCATAGATCATGGATGGTTGGTTGGTTGGTTTCCTTCATTTGTACCCCACCTTTCTCCCCAGTGGGGAATCCAGTGTTCCCTCTAAGCTGAGTTAGTATGAGCTAGATCACAGTTTTTTAGCCTCTGGCTCACACATTTTTGTCTTAGCTCAGGAAGGATGGCTCCAGAGCAAACTAATTTATGCAGCAGCCAAATTGCTCACTCACAATTTTAATGCCAGTAGCTCACAAAGTAGAATTTTTGCTCACAAGACTCCACAGCTTAGAGGGAGCATTGGTGGGGACCTGAACTGGCTTATATCGTTCTCCCCTCCTCCATTTTATCCTCACAACGAATCCTGTATGGAAGGTTAGGCTGAGAGTGTATGACTGGCCCCAGGTCATCCAGTGAGCTTTCGTGGCAGAGCAGGGATTCAACCTGGGCCCCCAACTCTAATCTGTGCACCACACTGAAACTTTCTATTTTGTGCATTATGTATTTCTAATCTATTGGGGTATGCAACAATCATTGTATATAACCTAGACACATCAGCTCCTGTTGTTTTTTTTTACTCCATCTTTTGCCTCAATCATGCTGGACAAAAGACTGATTCTGACTTTTAAGAGACTTAAGGAGTGGGTGACAATCAAAGCCGTAAAAATACCATTTGTATCTTGATCATGTTATATTTTGTCATAGTGGGCTCTGGCTTTTGTTAGCCAAGTAGTTTCTTAAATTTTGACAAAAAAAAGAGTAGGTGGCAGGGAGGTGGAGGAAACTGAATTTGGGTACTGATCTCAGCCCAATTTAAGGATGAAATTTCAAGCGCAGAAACGTAGCTATCTTCATTCCCTTAATAAAATAACCTATCTCAGTCTTGTTGGCATCATATAGACTTACCATTGTATGGTATGCCTGTGATTGCAAAATCTTTTATCAAGGAGAAGCATCCGAGAATTTGAGTGGGAGGGGAAGTGTTTCACCTAGAGATCCTTTCCATTGTTCCATAAAGTGTCCCTGTCCCTGTCCCATTTGTGCGGTATTTGTGCTATTAAGGGCTACCACAGCATGGTGACTCATCCACAAAGTCTCCATAACTTGTACTGGTAGAGCTCACTGTGGTATTTGGAAAATACTGCTGTCCAGCCGAGATAGGAGTATTTTGCATGTTTTGTGCTGAACATCTTCATATAATGGGCTCCCCTAAATATTAGCATCACTCTGTTAATATAATCTTGTTCATTTCCCATGGGTTGGTCAAAAAATTGCTGCTTTGAACTGTTGATATGGTAACATTGCCTCCTTTCAGCCTGAAGGGACTAATTAAATAGTAAGGAATAAAGAACATGAAATAGTTCAGGCCAGTGGGTTACATTAATTTCTTGCTAATAGATTTCCAGTTTTTATTACTCAAGGTAGGAGACTGCTAGCAAGGTTCTGTTTAGAGCCCACCAAATTGCCTTTTCATCTTTTAACTTGCCTTAATAAAGCATGGAGTTCTGTTGCCTGCCATCTTGCATATTTTCTCTTTTCTATTATTTTCTGCTCATTATTTTCATCTCTGCTTTTGTTATTTCATTTCTTAAAGTTTTAAATGCATGACTGTCTTAGTTTCTAGCATGTCTTGATCAGCAGGCTAATGTGGTTAAAATTCTTCATTGCCCTAACAATTGACTTTGCTTTATGGAACTTTGGACGGAACCTGAGTCTTTTGGCTGGGGGGGGGTTGTCACTTCCCAGATTCCCCCAGGAATTATAAATAATAGGCTCTCTAGGATCCCTACCAGTATAGATGCTAGTACCTTGGATACAGGCTTATCACAGGAAGTTTTAATGTCCCCTCAGAGGCTAAAGGTGATCTAGCAGAGCATTGTACCTACACAAGCCTAAGTGAAGTGAAAAGGTGCAATATGAAAAGGAAAAGTGGTAGGTGAATAGCTCTCTTAGTGGGTGTAGTGCTCCTCTTGGATACATAAGTGGTAATTCCCAGACTGCAGGTATAATTTTTTGTTTCTTTTTTGGTATTGAGCATGATTAAACTAGTGAAAAATTCACCGACTGACCCTTATAATTCAGTGTTAGATCAGCATAGAACTGGTCTTCTGCCCTTTTGCTTGTGGAGACAGCTTCAACAAACTTCCATTGGCTATATAAGCTTACATACTTTTCACCTGAGACTCTTATGATTGCCAAGGTGTGCTAATAATGTAATCGTTACATTGACTTGTCCTTTTGGCTGAAAAACTATGCTTGCTGTTTTTTAAAGAATCTATGGTGCCCAGTGGTACCTGCTTTACAGGATGCTTGCATTGAATGCCTAATACTTTTGCTGTGCCATATTTTCTGAACGTAAGGCAGTAAGTTCAATGGAAAAGTGGCATCCTTTGATCTCATTGATTTTGATAAATGTGGTTGGAGGGGCAGCTTGGTCTAATAAGTTTAACTTTTTGTGAAGCTCTGTTTTCTAATTGCTTTTTTTAATGTACCTGTTATTGTTTAGTCTGTACACTCCATCTTTGAAGTTGCAGGAATGAGTTCAGGCAACATTCCTATAACAACAAAGTAGAAAATAATAGTTCCTTTTCCCATCCCCACCCTTACAAAAATGTGATAAGCCACAACCTGCAGGTCATTCAACCAGTTATTCTTGTTAATTTGGATGATATTTCTGTTCATCTTTCTTTTCTTCATTCCCCCCTTTGATTCTTCCTACTACTCTCTCTTCTGTTTTTGTTTTTTGTTTTGTTTGTATGTGTGACATTGATGTTTTTTTTTCTTATGGTGTGGTTCTGAACAGAAACAAGCAGAAGTGGTAGATCTTCGGCTACAGTTATATCGCAAAGGTGGGGGTCTCTTCTAAAAGAGGCAGGAAGTCACTGCAAGGAAACTCCAGAGTCAGTCTGTACTGTTTTTTTACAGGACAATAGGAATTTAAACAGCTCAAAAATAAATCTGGTTGTTCCTAAGAGAACCTGACACTGATTTATTTTTTTAAGTTTTCTAAGTAAGACAAAAAGTCAATTCTTCTAGACAGTAGAAAGTTGAATTCCTCAAACTAATAATTAGCCATGTGTGACCAGCACAACTGTAATGGGGTGTAGCTGATTTTGGATTACTTTTCTTTTCCATTAGCATCTTTGTCTTTTATTCACAGAGGATTCTCTCCCTGTTTCTAGGAGAAAAAAAAAGTGCGTTCGCTACATACAAGGTGAAGGCAGCTGCGTCAGCCCACCCTCTTCAGATGGAAGCCTACTAGACTCTCCTCCGTCTTCTCCTAATATGCTAGCCTCCCCCACAAGAGACTCAAAACCACAGACTGAACAAACCCAACCTCTCTCACTCTCATTGAAACCCGACTCACTGGTGCACCTCTCAATGATGCCGCCCCCACCGTCCTCCATAGCCCTGACGGAAAACTCCACTAGCAAATCCAACAGCCTGCCTGCTAGTACTTGTCAGAACGGGGATTAGACCATCAGTCTGCCACTTTACAGCAGTCAGCAGCATCCTCTTCTTTGTTAGTGCAACCATCAACATCCTCCTTGCATTCCCATAATTCTTTGGCTGGGACACAGCCACAGCCACTGTCACTTGTAACCAAGTCTTTAGAATAGCTTTAGCCTCTTGTAGCCCTTTTATTAATTTTTTTTCTGTATGTTGAGATTTATTTTTTTCCTTTTGTTGGTATTTTTTTTAAAAATTGTGCCATATGGCTACATTAGTTGATGTCTATCGAGTTCATTGGTCAATATTTGACCCATTGTTAATTTTGATTATTTTCCCTTTTGAATATGTAGATGAGAAAATAAATCCTCATGATTCTGCCAAAATTTTTATCAACAGCTGTTTAAAGTCTTTGTAGCGTTTAAATATATATATATATATAAATATATATATACATAACTGTTATGTAGTTCCAATAGCTTAGTTTCAAAGACTGATTTTAAAAATGAAAAGAAGCAATTTTGAAGCAGCCCTTGCAGAAGGCGTTGGTTCTTTATTATTTGTATTAAATACGAGCTTGCGAACCAATCATTTTACATCTGGTTTTTACAACTTTTTAAGGGCACAATGAATGCGGTGCCGCTAATTTTTTTTCTTTCTTTTTTTTTTGTGTGTGATACAACTTTTCTTGTGATGTTACTTGTTATTGTTTAAATGTACAGAAACAAAGGGTTAAAATGTGTTAATATACCTTGTTCCATGGTGTTGTTCTTTTTTGGGGGAGGGAATGCTACTCAACAATTAAAAAGTATCACAACGCTATTGGACCAGTAGTATTTATTGCTTTAGAGATTGCTTGTTGTACCTGTACGTTGTCCCCTTTTAAAATGTTTTCTTTTTTTTCCTTTGAAACATTGTATAAAGGATTTTTTCTCTTAGTGTAAGCATCATATATATAACAACTCATTTGTACAAGGTTTTTAAGTTTATATATAAATGTGTATATATATATTTTTGTTGGCTTCTCTTTTTTTGTTTTGGATTTTTTAATTTGTTTTCCATCACACAGTTGCCACCAAATAAACATTTAAAGATGGATCAATAGTATAAAAATTGCTTTAAAAGCCATTACATGAAATAAGACTTGAAAATTTAGCACGGGGCCTTTTTAAAATGCTGTTGGAAAAGCAGCAGTGCCCCCCCCATTCAGAACTGCAGATCACTTCCCTGCCACTTCTAGGCTGTGAGCAAAACTTTTTATGTGCCAAAATTCTCAGTGAATTTCCCCTTTTCCCAACAATTTTTTTATGCTGTATTTTTTTTGTCCATCCTGTTTTGCTGTGATGTTACATAGGTAGATATGTATGTAGTTTTTAATGTCACCTATTACAGACGTGTTTGGTAGCAGATTGTCCAGAAAGCATTTAAAAATGAAGAGGTATAAACCCTAAAGGGCCAAATTCTGTATATTAGATTATCCATAAAAGGAAAAATGAGACTGCCACTTTTATGTACACATACGACATACAGGTAGGTAGCAAACTTTTAAAAAATCCTAGGCATGTTGATGTTGCAAATTTTTTAAAAAAAGATAAATGCTGTATAAAGCTGAAAAAATGTTCATCTGTTCATCCAGTGCCATTGTAGTTGACATGAAGCGATTGTAAAACTGTCTCCAGTTTTCTTCTCTGGTTTATTAAGATGCTAACTATGACATTTTTTTTTTGGTGAATCCTTTGAATGTTTCCTAACAGTTGTGATGTTACTGTTCCGTTTTATTGCTCTTATTCCAATTTTTTTTTCATTTCTAATGGTTTGGAAGCCATTTTTGTAATGAATAAATGTCCATGCTGTACAGTATCTGTAGCATGCAGTTCTGGATTAATAAAAGCAACTTAGTATGTGCAGATGAAGACTTGGCAGCTCATTTACCTATAGGCTTCATTTAAGCCCCACCTCAGCCAAACAGGTTTTCAGCTTCGTATACTTCACACCTGTCTCGTGATAATAGCTACATGGAGTACTTGATTATATTTTCGTAAATAAGCCAAATGCAATGGAGAACCACAATGGTTAAGCATCTCTCAGACTGCCTGTTCCTGAGGATGTTTTGGAATGTTTCAAATCAGAAGAACCTGAGACTGAATCACGATTAGTCTTATACTGTATTTATTTATGAAACCCAAGCATTTGCATCTGAAAGGTTGTGATGCACCCAAGAGTGCTAGCCTCAGAACGCTTTCCTGGGAGTAAGGTGAACTTGAGTAGGATTCTACCTGCTTAGGATTGCACTGTAAAAATATTTAGTGAAGCTAAACTGAACATTAATAGCTAACTCTCTAGCATTTGATTTGCACAAAGGGCAGTCATAATGATGAATGGACAGACTTTCTGTGATCCACTTTTGGTCTATAAATGCTGTGAAGAAAATATTTAATATTTCTTTGCCTTTGCAGGTTTTGAAGAAAATTCAGGAGATGCATGGTTAAATTCAAGAATTAATTCAGAAGTAGATATGTAAATATTCTGATGGTTCTGTTTTCCACTGTTTCTTGCAATATGCATAAAAGAACCTTGCACAAATCCCTGCTAGGTGATATGGGGGGAAAGGAGGGCCTCGATTCCCTTCTCTTGCAGCACAAAGTGTAACAGGCGAGGTAAATGAAATTACATACATGACACTTCTATTCCATTACTGAATTATACAAAATGCCTCACAGTGTTGCAAGGAGATATGGAAAACCCTCACATATAGAATACTACCCTCTGCGTTTGGCTGCTCTTTGTGTCTTTATTTGTCATGATTCCAGTTTGATTCCCAGCGAGGCCTTTGTGAAGGAGAAAATGTCTATCTCCCTTGAAAACAAATGAGAAAACCTTAAGAATTCTGATGCCAGCCATTCCCTAAGGTTAAATGTTGATGGAACCATTTAACATAGATGGAAGCTAGTGTGATGTAGTGACTAAAGTGCCAGACTAGGATTTGGTGACTCACTCTGCCATGGAAGTTTCCTGAGTGACTTTGGGTTGGTCACAATAACTTAGGCTAACCTACCTCACAGGGTTGTTGTGAGGATAAATGGAGAAAAGAACAATGTAATCCACTTCGGATCCCCAGTGGTCAGGATGGTAGAGGATAAATGAAGTAAATAAATAAATAAATATTTTTTCTTCCTGTAACTGTTGAATGGTTATCACCAGATACCCATTACTACAAAAATACAATTCATATGAAACAACAATTTGTTTATAGCCAAAAATGTGAAGTTATTCACCAACTAAACTGAGCTTTATATTTTGTACATTTCTGTTCTCCTGGTACATGATATTCATAATCTAAAACTCATTAATTTAAGGGTAATTGGTGCTTTCCAGCTTCAGACACTACACTTTGGAGAACAGCTTTTTACAAATGTATGGATTCTATATTCAACAGATTGTTTTGGTTTCAGTTTCTTTATTCATCATTATGTTGTATTGCGTCATTTATTGCATCTGGAGAGGATTCATTGTACTATTTTTAAACACTTGCAGCCATGTTGCTTTCTATATAAGCAGAAATGATGTATCTGCCTGAGAGTATAAGTTAATTTAGGAATACTAGAGCTGACGTAGCACACAAAGAATGCACCAACAGGTCTCCTATGAAGGAGAGATCTAAATATACACTTTTATAGGATAGCAATTGTTCTTCTCTGCAAAGACACTGATGACAATATAGGCTCAGGGTCAAACTAGGTATGAAATTCACATCTACAATTAGGACAAAAAGCAAAACCCCTAGCTGCTCCATACAGCTATGGGAGGGGGGTATTTAACCCATAGAACCTAGTAGTACAGCTAGTTCATTCATCATGTCTGTCTTAATGCGCTGTATTCTGTAATAGCAAAATAGTAATCCAAGCATAAGTCATTCTTCACTCTGTTTAAAAAGTATGGAAGCCTATGGCCATAAATTCCATCACTATCCATTTTTAAAAAAATTGTGAAAGCTAGGAGACTTTAAAATATAAATGTTTCCGTAAGGTGATCATGGCTGTCAAAAATGGTGTGTTTGTCTGCTGAACATGTTTGCTGCAAAGTTTGCAGTCATAGTGGCGACAGTAACAACTTTCAGAAACTGCCTGGCATTTTGCAAGCCTACTGTCTACTTTCTCCCACTTATTTTAGTCATTCTCCCCAGCACTCCTTACCTACCATCCAGTAAACAGTTTTCAGAGCCCATTCTCACCTCAATGGCTGCTTTGCTTTTTTTTTTAATTAAATGCCTCCTTCATATTCCCTTTCCTCTGGCTCCTGTTTCTCAGTTCACTGCTGTGCCCCTTTCTGACAGCCTTGTGCCTGGTCTGCTTGCCCAAAGATCTCTTAGTTCTCAACCTGCCCCCAAAAGTTACTTCTGTTCAAATACATCTGTTCAAATAGTATTTTTACTCTAGTCAAACCGTGACAGTGTTTCCTTCCCTCACAGTGAGAATCTGGATCGAATGTATTTTTTGTTCCCCAGATAGCTGGAATCTTCAGGGGAAAACATTCTCTAGCATTGCATTAGCTCAGCCAGTTGGTATCAGAGGCTTCAGTTCTATAAGTGCAATACAATAAAGATAAAATTAAACATTCAATCTGCATTATCACCCCATTAAAAAAGCCTCTCCGCTCCCACTTCTGCTTTTACCTGTACCTTCAGTCCAGCAATGCTTCCGTCAAAGAGATCAGACAAGATATTAAAATTTCCCTCCATTTTCTCTCCACGCCCCTCCCCAGCACACATGCTGCAGAATTATTAATAAAGCATGGAGATTTCTTTCAGCTACCATTGGTATCCCTATAGTAATGCACTTCCTAAATTAATAACCCATTGTTCTACAAAAACTGTAGACTGTGAGACACCTGCATTTATGCATAATTCTTATTTTATCCCAACTGAATACTCAAAAAAGTGAGAGAAAAATGGGGTTTAAAGAATATCAAATTTCACTGATGGTCATCCATTTTTTTAGATAATGTTATTAAACTGGTTGGTTCCAATGATTCTCTTCTGGATTGGAGGAAAGCCTTTACCATCAGAAGACTTAAGGAATGGGAATAATTGAATCCCTTATGCTAAATTGGCTTCAGTAGATCCAATTTAACTTTTTTTTAAAAAAAGTTAAAAGTCTCACCATGTGTACAATGTACTTCTTATATAGGTGTTCTCTGAAGAATAAAAAAATACAGTTGAAGATTTTTCACCACCATCAATTTCACCAGATGATACTGATGGCAAGGCTTTCTTTACTCTAGTTTTGTCAGTTTCACTACAGATTGTGTGCATGGCAGATTAAGGAGATGGTAGTGAGAAAGTGATGCTTGACTATGTGGAATCCCTGTCACCAACCACATCATAATAAAATTGCATCCAAGTCTAGCAGGAGAAGAAATTACCACAACCCAAGGTAAGCAAGTATAGCAATGACTTCTTTAGCATATCACTGAAGGACTCATAAACCTCTCTGCCTCTCTCAGCTTCTCCAGGTTAGCAATGTTGTTGTTAAGGGAACAAATAAATTCCTGGAGTGATCGGAACCAAAAGCCTACAACATCTGCCAATCATATAACTAATCATGTTCTACAAAGCACATCATCTTTCTACCATTATAACTTTTTGTATAAATCTTTTAAAATGTAAATGCTAATATTTTAAAAAAATTACTCCTTTTTCCTTAAACATTTTTTTTATTTTATAAAGAACAAGTACAAACATACATACATACATTGGGGATTTCCATTACATCATTAAATTGTCTATTTTAATACCTCATAAAATATTTGGTTGTTTTCTATATTCCACCTTGTATTTTTGTATAAGTCTTTTGCATAAGATTAAAAATAAAGTTCTTTTTTCCTTCTAAATTGGTTGTATGTCAATACATTTTATTTATTATATTCTTCAACCCATTAATAGAATCTTAAGCATATATTTTCAAAGCTTCCTTCAGCTTGTCCTCTCAACACTAAGGTTAAAATGTCAATTTCTGCAGTTTCAAGCAGTTTATTTATAATTTCTTCTCTTAAGGGTATCTCATTTCTTCTCCAGTACTTAGCATACGGTATTCTTGCAGTTGTCACTACATGTATAATAAGATAAGAATCTTGCTTTTTACAATTTTCTGGTTATTTTTAAACTACTCTGTAAGAATACTCAGTTTATAGTTTTTTGTTGCTGTTAGGTCCACTTATGTTCAAGGAGTCCAATTTCTGCATACTAGAAAATGCAAATTCAGTCATTTCATTGAGTTTTTTCTTGGTGGCTTAAAATACCTTTGTGTATTTAAATAACTTTTTAAATGTTCAGCCCTTTAATAACTGATTGTGTCTACTCATATGTAAATTATGCTACTTGTTTCAGAAATAATGACTAAACCTTTTGAAAATGGAGTAGAGACCATGTTGGTCACATTGGTAGGTGATCTCTGGAGACATCTGGATCGAGGCGGATCAGCGCTGCTGATTCTCTTTGATCTATCAGCAATGTTCAATACAGTCAACCATGAGTTGTTGACCCACCGCCTCACTGATATGAGGATACAGGGACTAGCCTTACAGTGGTTGGCATCCTTTCTCCAAGGTCAGGGACAGAGGGTGGTGCTGGGTGGGAAGTTGTCTCAGCACCACCCACTTGAATGCAGAGTGCTGCAGTGTGTGATTCTCTCCCCAATGCTATTTAATATCTATATGTGCCCCCTTGCCCAAAGTATTTGGAGACATGGACTGGGTTGTCAAAAGTACGCTGATGACACCCAACTCTGTCTGCTAATGGATGGCCACCTGGACTCTGCCCCCATACATCTGAACAGGGCATTACAGGCCATGGCTGGTTTGTTACAGCAGAACAGACTGAAGTTGAATCCATTGAAGGCTGAGGTCCTGCACCTTGGCTGTGAGGGGGCCAAGGTTGGGCATTGGGCTCCCAGCCTTTGGCAAGACCCAGTTGGTGCCAGCACCAAAGGTAAAGAGCCTGGGAGTATTCCTGGATGCCTCATTGTCTATGGAAGCCCAGGCCACTGCCAAAGCCAGATCAGCCTTTTCCCATCTGAGGTGGGTCAGGCAGTTGGCCCTGTATCTTGCCCCTCGTGACCTGGCTGATTGTCACTTCCAGGTTAGATTATTGTAATTTTCTCTATATGGGGCGGCCCTTGACTCTGCTCTTGAAATTGCAGCTGATGTACAACACAGTGGCATGGATATTGATGTTGCTGCCTGTGCGGGCCCACATCTGCCTGGTGCTGTGCGAACTGCTCTGGCTGCCTATTGAATACTGGATCCATTTCAAGGTGCTGGTTCTTAACTTTAAAGCCCTATATGGCCAGTGGGCTGCATATTTTCAAGACTGCCTCTCATATGAGCCTCAGAGGGCATTATACTTTATGAATCAGCATATGCTGGTGGTCCCTGGCCCTAGGGATATCCAACTTGCTTCAACTAGGACCAGGGCTTTTTCAGCCCTGGCCCTTGCCAGGTAGAATGAGCTCCTGTCAGAAATTAGAGCCCTATGAGAACTTTCTACAGGGGCTGCAAGATGGAGTTCTTCCACCAGGCCTTCAGTTGAGGAAGCGGGTATCCAATTCAATCTGGCCTCTCCCATCCTCCCCCCAATGAGTCACTCTTATGTGTCTGTTGAGGTATAATTTATTTTAAAGTATTTAGTGTTGTACTTATTTTGTTATATTTATTGTATGTATTATGTTTTTCTGTTTCTATAATGTAAATCTGCACTCAGCAGATTATTATTATAGATTGGAACGCACATACTCCCCGAGCCTGCTTTGTGGGGAGGGAAAGCTATAAATTGAAGGAAATAAATAAATAAATGTGCAGTGTTCCAGTCTTACAAGGGAAGAATTTTTTGTGTGTAGAGAAAAATTTTCTACGAACCATATTATGATAATTATTCTTTCATCCCATCAATATCTAATTCTCAACAGGGCCAAATCTGAGGATACTTCAATCCAGAGAGTGTAACCAAGAACAGACAAAAAAGATCTTTCTACAAACATGAAGAAAGTCCCAGGTTTGCATAAAAATAATCTGAGTTTGGTGAGTTAAGAAAACCTTTGGTGAGTTAAGAAAAACATGCCATTGAGTCAGAACTGACTCATGGCCACCTCATCCACAGGGTATTCTGGGCAAGAGACAAGCAGAGGTGGTTTGTCATTGCCTTCCTCCACGTAGTAACCCCAGTCTTCCTTGGTGGTTTCCCGTCAAAGTACTGACCATGGCTTCTTAGCTCCCAAGATCTGACAAGCCTGGGCTAAACTGAACTATTCAGGCTGCTTCTGGGGGTTAAAAGGTAAAGGTTTCTCTTGCTCTAAAGCTAGTTGAATCTGACTCTAGGGGGCAGTGCTCATCTCCATTTCCAGGCCAAAAAGCCAGCGCTGTCCAAAGATGTTTCTGTGGTTAAGTGGCCAGCATGACTAAATGCCGAGGTGCACAGAATGCTGTTACCTTCCCACCAAAGTGGTACCTATTTATCTGCTTTCAATTTCTTGCTTTCAAACTGCTAAGTTGGCAGGAGCTGGGGCCAGAGATGGGAGCTCACTCCATCGCACGGCACTAGGGTCTCAAACTGACTCTGAGCCATGGAAGTTCCCCTCCCCAAATAGAAGAAGCACTTATAGCTTTAAGAAATTGATTCCCTCTCAGTGGTAGTTGTAGGTATTTCTAGGCAACCACAACAGTATTGCCAGCCTTCAAGCCTTGGTTTGTCAATAAAAGGCAGCGGGCATAGTGTCACTAGATAATGCACAACTTGTATGAATCACCCAGGACTAGCTATTCAGCAGCAGCCACCCCATGAAAGTCAGATATAGTGGTTAGAATGTCAGACTAGTTTTTGAGAGACCTAGGTTCCATTTCTCTCTCTCCCATGGACAGTCACTGGGTGACCTTGTGGCAGTTAAACATTCTTAGTTTAACCTACCTCACAATGTTGTTGTGAGAATAAAATGGAGGACAGGAGAATTATCTAAGCTGCTTTGGGTTTCCCTTCTGGAGAAATATGGAATATGAATGAAGTAAATACATAATATTGCTGAAGATGGGGAGCACATGAAAGGTAGGTTGGTGGGTGGGTAGGAAGGAGAGAAGAAAGCATAGTGAACAGTGAGGATATGGGGACTGCCAAGAGAAAGGAAACAGCAAATAGTGTGGGGAGAGGGATATAGGTGGAAATGAGGTACCTTGTACATGTCCTTGTCGGTTCCCCATACAACTGGGCCATAGTTTTCCAGGGAGAGGCTGCCAAGAGAAGGAAGGAATGAAAGTTGATGATGGGGGGGGGATAGGTAGATGGAAAGGAGAGGAGGAAGCAGGAAAACGGAAGAGGTTATGGGGCTTTCAGGGACGGAAAAGATGAAATAGTGGGGGAGAGGAACTGAGATGTCCCTGCAAATCCTTGCAGGTTCCCTACTTGTACTTAATCATCATTATATCAAAAACACTATTCTTGTTTCATCAGATCATAACCTTTTCCCCAATATCAGTTGATTTTCACTTAAATTTCAGACTACTTGTCCCCTGAGTTGACTTCATTTCCTGCTTATCTGCTTGTAACTGCTAATCAATATTTCTAATTCTCAATGTAGCCTCATCTGCAGATACTGACATCTGGAGATTGAAGCTATGGACAAATGAAACAAATGTTTCTGTAAACCTGAGAAAAGCCCCAGTTTTGCAGAAAAATCTGAAATCTAAATTTAAAAATACATCGGGTGTAATAAACTCCAATATAATAGAAGCAACACCTGTAGCAGAAATGAATGGCCTTCATCTTCCATCTTTCATGCAGCCCCACATTGGGACTGTGCCTGTGCAGGCTGGTCATGGAATAAACTTTTCCAGCTTAAAAGCTACTGCGGGGGCACCCCTCCCCAACCTTGCTTTCTGTTTTTACAGCAGAGTGAGGCATTTTTCTTTTTCTCCCATGCAAAGTTCTCTTCAGACCAGTTGTTCCCTGGTGAGGATCTTTAGCAGGGTGAGGTGACTCTCATGATCCATCCAATGTCTACTGCTTGTGGTACCCAGTTATGGTGACCAAGGTGCTCTCTAAGAAATCCACACAAACACACGCACCTTTATTGGCATAAAACAATACATTAAAAGAGGATTACAATAAACGATATAGATAGATAGATAGATAGATAGATAGATAGATAGATAGATAGATAGATATTAATTATTTTACAGATTACATAATAATGCATCACACAATTTGTACTCATTTTGGTAATTTTTCCTGACATAACTTTATAGCTGATTGTAAAAAAATGGCTACCTCACAGTGACAAACATGAGCTCTTTCTCATGTGTTTGGGGGGAGTCTACTTGTGCCATCTATCAGTGCTTCACACCCAAGGCTCAATTCCAGTAGGGTGTCCCAACTAAAAACTGCATTATGGGAGAATAAATAAATAAGTTGGTTCCTAGCTCAGAACCTCCCTCCTTGAGCCAGTCAACCATGTTGGATCTGGTACCCAAGTCCCGTTCTTCACTGCTGTTCATCTGATTAGTCCCGGCAGTCTCAACTACCAAGAAGACTCCCAATCTACCAAAAAGAGCTGTGTCCAGTTGCACCTGCCTTGGAGTTGAGACATCCTTGGTCCCCACCACTAACCAACTCAGTTCCAATACGTTCCTGTTCGGAACCACAATCCAAGAAACACAAAAAGTCAAAACATAAGGAGAATGCTGACTACACTTCCAAGCACAGCAAGTTTCCTTCGCCCTCTCTGAGGCAATCTTCCAAGGAGAAGGACATCACTCTAGTGCCTCCATGTTTGACACTCCTGATAGGTCCTTCCTCAAAGTCAAGAAGGAGCAATCTAGCATCTTGACACAACTGGTGCAACCCAACCCAGTACTGTCTCTCTCTTGGCAGCAGGCTTGTCCATCCCAATGCCACTCTTACTACATGTCTCCAATGTATTTACATCAGTGGCCTGATCACCACTTTCAAGGGCCTTAATCCCTCCCTGTGCTGGGTTCTGGCTACAACCCAGGCGACCTTAGACGTATGGAAGCCCACTCTACTATTTATTTATTTTTTTATTAGATTTTTACCCTGCCCTCCCAGCTAGGCCAGCTCATTACCATTGATGTCTCCATTTCATGAGCCAGACAAGGATGTGGCCATAGCATCTCGTTAGAGTTCTGAGAGTGCATCCGAGCCATCTCTGGATAACACAGTAGGGGATCTGACCTTCGTCAATATGACAAGCAGGTGTTCAGAATGGGGGATGCTGAACATTGCCATCACACTGGATAATAGGCCAAAGGATAAAATTCTGAGTAGCCTTTACCCTGATTTTCCTAGTATAGTGGTTTTTCATATTTTAGAGGGCCTTGCAATCCTGATGGCTCCGATTTGGCAGAAACCAATCTTTACTCCAGCTACTTCCTGCAGGATCAAAAATTTATATAAGATCAAGGAAGAGTCGTGTGAAATCCTGACTACCCATCCACTTCCCTCCTCACTAGTCACAGAAGACATGCAGGTACACCATAGGTCTGGCCAACCCTTCTCTCCTGGAGACTGGGAAAGCCAATGCTTAGATTCCTTAGAATGTAAATTTTATTCATCTTCTCAACTTCTAAGTTGTGAAATATCAGGAGATTATGGGCAGTTACCAGTTTTTCCTTTGGAAAAATCTGTTGCAGTACTTAGATGCCCTTCCTGAATAACCTGGATCACTGGCCAAGTTGATCCAGTCAGAAGCAATCTAACTTTCCGAGCAGAAAATAAATGTGGGCAGACATGCTGCTGACATGTCAGCCAGATCCATGGCCTCTGTGGTGATCCTGAGAAGACACTGTTGGCTGCATACCACAGTCCTTCCATTGGAGACACACTGTAGGGTTGAGGACCTTCCTTTTGAAGGATGAACCCTCTTCTCTCATAGCGCTGACAAGTTCTTATCAACGATTAAGTAAAATAATCAAACCATCAAGTCTCTGGGTGTTTTTTTCACTCCCCTCCTGCCCCATGGCAACATGTTGCCCGAAGGCAGCATGGGTTTGCTACTCCCTTTTATAAGAGCCAGAGGCACCAGCAAGTACAAGTGCCCTACTCGTATCCTCAGCATCTATACCAGTCTCCATTTCATAAGAGAGTGCCCTGAGAACCAAGTCAGCAAGCCAGCAAACTCCCCAGAGGGAGTAGAGCCAACAACCGCCAAAATTCTGACTATCCATTCCAGTTCTTACAGACACCCCCCCTCCCATTTTAGGCATAGGTTAGCTCAGTATTACAAAACATGGTACTTCATATCCTCCAGTAGGTGGGTTCTCTCTATAGTTCATCATGGTTATGTGTTAGAATTTGTCTTTCTTCTTCCCTGTCTCCCTGCTTTAACAGTAGTTGATAAACCATATTCAGAGAGCTCTACCTTCAAATAAATGAGCTCCTTCAAAAAGAAGCAGTAGAAAAAAAGGCCAGCAGTCATGTGGTTTCTATTCCAGATTTTTTTCTTGTTGACAAAAAATATGGAGGCCATAGGCCAATACTTGAGAGAATTAAACAATTTTCTAAAGATTTCAAAATTTAGAATGGTTTCTCTGTCATCCATGATTGAATTTCTTACTCCTGATTCCTGGTTTGTGGTCCTAGACCTTAAGGACACATTCTTTCGTATTGCTATTCACCCCTCGCATAGAAAGTACCTCCATTTCAGACAGGGGACAGAGGTTTTTTAATACACTGCCCTCCCCTTCAGTCTCGCCACCACTCCTAGAATCTTCACAAAGTTGGGTGACTTGCTACCACTCGCCTTGCATGACTCACCCAGACCAACTGCTTACACCTGTTCACAGCAGCCACCACACAAAAAACAGAGTTGGTAGTGGTTAGAGTTTTGGACTAGGATCTGGGAGACCCAGGTTCAAATCCCCATTATGCCATGGAACTCACTTGGTGACCTTGGACAATCACACATTCTTAGCCCAATCTACCTCATGGGTTTGCTGTGAGGATACAATGAGGGAGAAGTGAATGTGCTAAGCTGCTTTGGGTCCCCATTGTGGAGGAAGATGTGATATAAATGAAATAAATAAAAAGTATAGCCGAAGATGGGGAGAGAGATAAAAGGTTGGTAGACGGGTGGGAAGGGGAAAAGGAAGGACAAAAAGTGAGGGGTTTGACAGGAGAAGGAAAAGAGGAAATAATGTGGGGAATGGGATATAGGGACGAGTCCCTGCCCACAGGTCCTTGTGGGTTCCCCACCATTCAGCTGGACCCAACAGCTGGGACATGCAGAGTTTTCCCAAGGAGAGGGTTCAGGGGAGGGAAGCAGAGAAAGCTGAATGGCAGGTAAGGGTATGGTTGACTAGTGGATAGGAAGGAGAGAAACAAGCAGGAAAAGGAGAGAGGCTGTGGAGGCTTTCAGAGAAGGGAAAGAAGTGAGCTGTGACTCATAAAATCTCATCTTGAAATAAATGTTAGTGTAGAAAGATGCTGACAGTAACGGCAAAAGTGATCATGATAATCTAATTCATACATTTAATAGAACCTGCTTGCACCTAGAATACTGAGATTCTTTTTAGGAATTCAAAGTTTAAGGAGCTTGTTCTTGGCAAGCTTAAGGAATGTCATAAAATCTAACTGAAAAAGGAAATGACATGAGATAGGGTAAGCTAGTCTGCCTGTTTAAGACACACAGAAACCCCTTCAGAACACACTTGAAACTTTGTCCTGCAAGTACCTATGCCTCTCTCTCCCCTAGTTTGAAGTTAATAATTTTAAGATGGAATCAGAAGTGATTTGTGTTGCTGATTCCTTTCAATCAGAAGGGGAAAGTGCATTAGGAGCAGCAGCAAAGGATATGGAATCTGTTGTCTTTGTTTAGCAAGTCTTCTGTCTATTTTTTTTTAATTCTGTCCACTTCCAGTTTCTAAGGAGCCACTATCCATAGTAAATACACGGTCATCCTCCCTCATGTACATGAAGTTTTTAATAGCCCAGGCTAGCCCAATCTCATCAGATGTTGGAAGCTAAACAATGTAAGCCATAGTCAGTATTTGGATGGGAGACCACAAAGGAATACCAGTGCTGTGATGAAGAAGCAGACAGTGGCAGACCGTCACTGAATGTCTCTTGCCTTGAAAATCCTAAAGGGTTGCCATAAATCATCTGTGATGGCAAAAAAGGTGTTAATTGTTTTTTATTTATTTTATTGGACTTGTAGCCCACCCTCCCCATGAGCAGGCTCAGGGCGGGTTCCAACAACAAGAAATATACAGATAAAACCACTTTAAAACAACAGATTTAAAGAGTGCATAATCATAAAATACTGTGCAAAATCTAATTAGATGTTTCAGCAATTAAAATGGGACAAGAGTGTGGGTTCCCAGATAGCTATTCAAATCCAGGCCACTGATGGGAGGCCAGGCAGAAGGGGGGGAGTTAACTGCCTCAACTAAAAGCCCGGAGGAAGAACTCTGTCTTACAAGCCCTGTGGAATTGTAATAAATCCCACAGGGCCCTGATCTCATACAGGAACTCATTCCACCAGGTAGGGGCCAGGGACTACCAAGAGGTGTTGATTTGTAGATGTCAGTGCTCTACAGGGCTCATATGGAGAGAGGTGGTCCCAAAGTGATGCTGGCCCCTGGCTATATAGGGCTTTAATCCAGTCTGAAAGTGATTATTGCATGGGTCACTGTAGCCAGGTCCTGGGGGGTGATATGGGGTCAAATGCCTGATCTGCCTCAGATGGAAAAAGACAGCTCTGGTGGTGGTAGTGACCTGGGCCTCCATAGAAAGAGAGGCATCCAGGAGCACCTCCAGACTCTTCACCCTCAACGTTGGCACCAGTGGAAACCCATTAAAGGCTGGGAGCCTCATTCCCTGTCCCAGTCCCCCATGACTCAGGTGCAGGACCTCCATCTTGGATGGATTTAACTTCAGTCAGCTCTGTCGCAACCATCCAGACATAGTTTGTGATGCCCCATCCAGATTTTCTGGGGCCGAGTCCGGTTGGCCATCCATCAGTAGACAAAGCTGGGTGTCATCTGCATACTGGTGACAACCCAGCCCATACTTCCAGATAATCTAGGTGAGGGGGTGCATATAGATATTAAACAGTATAGGGGAGGGAATTGCTTCCTGCGGCACATCACATTCCAGTGGTGTCATTGGGGTAACTCCCCCCCCCAAGCGCTGGAGGTCAGCCACTGCAAGGCAAGCCTCAGTATCCCCACATCAGTGAGGTGGTGGGTCAACACATGGTCAACCATATCAAATGCTGCTGACAGATCAAGAAGTATTAACAGTGCTGATCTGCCTCAATCCAGTTGTCTCCAGAGATCATCCACCAGGGTAACCAACACTGTCTCCGTCCCATGGGCAGGGCGAAAGCCAGGCTGGAAGGGATCAAGGATCTTAGCATCATCCAAGAAAACCTGAAACTGCATTGCTACTGCCCTCTCTACTACCATACGCAGGAACAGTAAGTTAGACACTGGGAGATAGTTATTAAGAACTATAGGATCCAAAGAAGATTTTTTTAAGGAGAGGATGAACCACCTCCTCCTTCAATCCCCTGAGGAAGGTCCCTGACGAAAGGGAAAAGTTGACAATCTCCCTCAGGAGGGTCTGCACCTCATTGCCTAGGCTTTAACCAGCCACAATAGGCAGGGATCTAGGGGACACATGGTAGGCTTCACAGCTGCCACAGATGTTGTGCTGTTTGAAAGATCAGTCTTCACAGGCTTAAAGAAAATTGCACCAGAACAACTGATCAATAAATCACTGCTCTGAATCATTCCCAGTCAAGAGCTAGAATTCACTAGTGGGTGCGATATCACCATAACCTGGAAATAATATGGGTTGGAAAATGTCCATTTCTTGAGTTGAGGTTATTTGTGCTGCTTAATGTGCAGGCTTTACTTTTTACCCTTTAGACCTTCTCATGCTGCACCTTCATTAATTAAAGAAGTCCCTTCTTCCTAAAAAATTTCATTATTGGTGTACTCCACAGTTTCATTGGTATTTGGTTCTTAATTAATGAAGCCAACTGTTGGTCTGTGCTGCTCTTTAGCTTGCCAAGGTCAGCTTGGAGCAATGGAGTCTTTAGCCAATCATCACTTCTCTGTGTAAGCCTTTGGTATTCTAATAGAAAGTCTGTTTGTGTACCTTATACATCTCTTGGAGGCAGTCAGTATTTGGGAATAGGCTGCCACTGAAGCAAGATAGAGGGTTGAGAGAGTTCTGAAGGTTGAAAGCCTCTGTGTATGTTTCTTATTCTGGGGCATAGTAGATAAGTAACTGGAAAGTAACTGGCCCAGCAGTTACAGGGCACACTCACACATCCCTGTTTCTAGTTTTACCCACTTCCATCCATGCTTTGAATTTGTCAATATTTTTAAAATATTATTTGCAAGTGCTTGGAAGGGGAGACCCAGCCCAATAAGTTGTTGTTTTGTGAGCATACAGCCATGAAATCTGAAATGGCTGTGGTGTGCTGAAGAAAGGGAGGTGGTGGGCAGGCACTGGCTTGAGTAGTATTATGTTCATGGGCCACCACTAGGGGTCTGTGGCTACAGTGTGGCGCTTCACTCCTAAGAACAATAGAATAGAGGATCCTAGTTCCCCCTAGCATCCACCTATAGCAAGTTGGTGGGAAATTCAACCCCCCCCAATGGGACTGTGGGTGTACTGGGTGGGTGTGTATATAGTTGGCCTTGCAGGGCCATTGTGTTGTTGTGTTGTGAAGTACCAATAAACACTTCACACCACATATCATTGTCTGTGTCCTCCATGCGGTCAACCCAGTACTTTACAGTGGCAACGAGGATGGGATTCCTGGCACAGGCCTGAATGTCCTACCAGCGCAGCCCTCAGCACCGACACCGAGAAAGCCACCACACCCTGCATTGCTCCTGAGCAGCACATCGCGTCCGGCTCTCCACGTCTTTGCTCACCGCATCGCGCAGGACAATGGCCTTCACTCAGGTACACCTTGAGATGTTCGACCCCACACATCCCGAGTTCTGGGATTTGTGGATTGATGCGTACCATGATGTGACCGACGGGGCCAAGCTACAGAACCTCCTCCAGAGCTCCTATGGCACCACCACCATTCGGCTACCCAAGAGCCTCCTGGCCCCAAGGTCCATCCTCGAGTGCTCCTACGAAGAGATCATCGACGCACTGACGAGGTACCTCATGCTGAAGCCTACGGCACTCGCCAGATGCATGGAGTTCCAAGGGCGCCTCCAGAAGCTGGGAGAAATGACCACAGCGTATCTGGCTGTGCTAAGACAGCTGGCCATGGAGTGTGCCTTCCTGAAGGTCAAGGACAACCTCCTTACACAGTTCACATGGGGTATCAGCGATGCCAAGCTATACCAGAAGGTGATCAGTGCCTCCAGCATCACACTCGATGAGACGCTACAACTCACTATTGCACACGAGGCCTCGCATTGCGACCAACCAGTGACAGTTTCGCACCTTGTCCTTCCTGACTTGGGGCTGGAAAACTCTGATGAGGAAGACGTCCTCCTGGTTCACCAGCCCACCCACCAGAAGACACCGGGAGTCGCTGCTGCCAGTTCCTCCAGGAGGGCCACCGATGGTGCCCCATGCACCAGCTGCAGGGAGGCGCTCACAAGGAAAACATGCCAGTTCTGCGAGACCACGTGCCACACCTGTGGGAAACAAGGGCGCCTCACCCACGTCTGCCAGTCTAAAGGAAGCCAGCACCAGAAGCTGGCTGCTCAGCCATGTCACCAGACCGCCACCATGTATGAGACTGCCGATGAATGCTCTGACCCTTACCCCTCTTAGGGAAATTTTTTGAAAACTTGACCTGGCGCAAGCATATCAACAGTTGCCGGTTGATGAGGTTACGGCCACAGCCCAGATGATAGTGATGCACAAGGGGGCTTTTAAGGTAAAAAGACTACATTTCGGGGTGAGTGTGGCCCAGGGATCTTTCAACAATAAAGGATTCATTGTTAAAAGGGATCCTTGGAGTGACGCCGTTGTTCAACGATGTCCGCATCGCAGCGGCCACCCCTGACAACTTCGCCTCCATGCCATCCTGCATCGGTTCAACTCCGCTGGCCTCAAGGTGAAGTGGGAGAAATGCCTCCTTGGGGTACCGGAAGTGGACTTTTTGGGGTTCAGGGTCAACGCGTCCAGCCTCCACCCAGCCAGGGACAAGGTGAAGGCCATCATGGAGGCCCTGGCACCAGCTTGCAAAGCAGAACTACAGGCGTACTTGGGACTAATAAATTTCTATCACGTCTTCCTTCTACACAAGGCAGCGGTTGCTGAGCCCCTCCACTGCCTCCTGGACAAGTCTGCTCCATGGTCCTGAGGCCCAAAGGAAGTGGCGGTGTTCCAGGATGTCAAAGCACTGCTCATTTCAAACAATGTGCTGGCACACTTCAACGAGTCCCTCCCGGTGGTCTTGGCATGCAATGCCTCCCCCTATGGTGTCGGCGCAGTCCTGGGCCACATCCTCCCAGATGGCTGCAAGGTCCTACTACTCGAGGACCTTGTCGGCTGCAGAGCGCAACTATGTGCAAATCGACAGGGAGGGCTTGGCGATAGTAGCAGGGGTCAAGAAGTTTCATAAATTTGTCTACAGGTGCCCCTTCATGATTGTAACTGACCACAAGCCCACCCTCAGATTCTTCACAGTGGACAAGCAGACACCCCAAGTTTTGTCGCACCGAGTCCTCCGGTGGTCCCTGTTCCTTGCTGGCTACCAGTACTGATTAGAACACTTCCTGGGCAAGGCAATGGGGCATATTGATACCCTGAGCCAGCTGCCGCTCCCTTCCACAGACTCCGACCCTGCCCCCGCACCAGGAGTCCTGCTTCTCGAAGGCCTCCCAGATCCTCCGCTACAGGCCGCCGACATCACTGCATGCTCGGCCCGCAACCCACTCGTCTCCTGGGTCTTGGGCTGGGTGGTGAGGGGATGGTCCATGGCCTCACCAGGACCAGAGTTCACAGCCTTCATCACCTGGAAGGATGAACTATCAGCCCTCAAGGGATGTCTCCTGTGGGGAGACCGAGTCATGGTCCCGGAGGCCCTGAGGCAACGGGTCCTCACAGCCCTCCACGAAGCACATCCAGTCATCATGAGAATGAAGGCGCTCACCCAGAATTATGTGTGATGGCCGGGAATCGACGCGGAAATTGAGTCTTGGGTCTGCAGATGCCAGACCTGCCAATAAATCTGAGCAAGCCCACCCAGAGCGCCCACACAGCCTTGAGAGACAACCAGATGGCCATGGTCCCGGCTCCACATAGACTTTGCCGGGCCATTCCAGGGACTGTTGTTCCTGGTGACGGTTGACTCCTACTTGAAGTGGCTGGAGATAAGCACCACTTCCATGAAAGCAGTAGTACGGTCCCTCCACCAGATCTTCACGATGCACAGCCTGCCGGACATGATAGTCTTGGACAACGGGACGGCCTTTACGTCATCGGAGTTCCAGGACTTCCTGCAGCAGAACCTGATCCGGCACATCCGATCTGCCCCTTTCCACCCTGCAACCAATGGGCAGGCAGAAGGGATGGTACGCACAGTGAAGGAAGCCCTCAGCAGAATAACGGACAGGGACTGGGAGTTCCAGCTAGCCCACTTCCTCCTGACACAGAGGACAACTCCGAACCCCATCACTGGCCACAGCCCTGTAGAACTGCCCCACGACGTTGCTGGACCACAGCCCTGCAGAGCTGACACCCCGACCAAGCACCAGACTCCAGGAAGATGATCAAGCAGCGTACCGCACCACGAGGGTTCTTTCCAGGGGACCCAGTGTTTGTCCGGAACTATGGAAATGGGCCCACCTGGACAGCAGGCAAGGTCAGCCAAGTAACAGGCCCAGTCTCGTACGAGGTCTCTATAGAGGATGGCCGGCTACTCAAAAAGCACACAGACCAACTGTGGCGGAGACAATTTTTGGAGGGAGGAGGAGGAGAGCCCACACTGATCACATCAGAACCGGGCACATACACTCAAGAGAACAGGGTCCAGCCTGAAGCCCCCAAGTGAGGAAATCACCCCGCTGAGCAAACCTCCACCTGCCAAGCAAACCTCCACTGAGCCAGAGGCACCCTTACTGCTTCCGCAGATGCCCCAAGCACTGGCTGCCGCCAATCAGAGACCACCACCAGCGACCCAGTGCTAGCCCCCTGGCATTCACTCAGGAAGAGCTGACCCCACACCTATCTAAAAGATTATATCACATATGTGGGGTCTGAACTATGGGGGGAGGGGTGTTATGTTCACGGGCAACCACTAGGGGTCCATGGCTACACTGTGGAGCTTTGCTCCTAAGAACAATAGAACAGAAGCTCCTAGTTCTCCGCTAGCATCCACCTATAGCAAGTTGGCAGGAAATTCAAACCCCCCCAATGGGACTGCGGGTGTGCTGGGTGGGTGTGTATATAGTTGGCCTTGCAGGGCCGTTATGTTGTTGTGTTGTGAAGTAGCAATAAACGCATCACACTGCATGTCATTGTCTGCATCCGCCATGCAGTCAACCCAGTACTTTACAAGTAGATAGCTTGGAGAGAAGCAATCTGAATTCCTATGCTGAATGGCTGGGTCTCTGTCTCACACACAGTTGCTGACGAAGACAATTGCTGACCAGAACTCCCTGGAGCTTTGGCACAGGAGATTTGCTCATCATGACCCAGAAGCCATCTTGAAACTACAAACAAACGACTTGGTAACAGGAATCAATATAAGTGATGCACCAATGATAATCACACACACAAAAACATTTATTGGCATTGACACCAATGATAATCAATTGTGTGCAAGTTATATAAATGGAAAGGCAACTTGGCCTTCTATTTCCCAACAAAATCAGAGATGCACTAAGCAACTGATTGAGCTAATTCACACTGACTTATGTGGGCCTATCAAACCAGCATCAACTGGAAATAACACTTAACTTTTATTGATGATTTGTCAAGATATATTGTGTGTTATTTGCTGAAGGAAAAATTGCCAACTGAGCAGAAACTGAGTGACTACATTGCCATGATTTCTAACAAGTTCAGTGGGAAACTCCAAGCCATCCAGTCTGACCATGGTGGTGAGTACACATCTAAAACAGTGTAAGCATTCTTAAGAGAACATGGAATCTGGCACAGACTTACTGTACTCCACACACCAGAACAGGATGGAGTTGCTGAACACAAGAATTGCTCTTTAATGGACATGGTCAGATTCATACTAATTGACTCAGACATTCCCTACAGGCACTGGGGAAAAGCTGCAATGACTGTAGTTGACTTTCAAAACAGGTTGCCAACCAAGCCACAGAGAAAACTCCTTATGAGTTATGGTATAACAGAAAGCCAAGCACATTAGGGTATTTGGATCCAAGGCTCATATACCAAAAGAAAAGAGATCCAAATTAGAACCCAGAGTTGAAGAAGGCATCTGTGTAGGCTAGTCTCCACATAGCAAGGGATATAGAATTCTAGATCCAAACACTAACCAAATTACTACAAGCAGAGTTGTGCAGTTTTATGCACAATCAAAGAACAACCAGACTGCTGTGACAGATGACCATCCAGCTGCTGGTGTATTACCCAGAGTCATTGAACGCAGGCACTACGCAGGCACAACCAGATGGTCAACCAGAAGAGTAAATGAAGGCAGGTGAGCCATAGGAGCCAGACTGCTGCTGAGACAGATGAACCCCTAGACCTCAGATTCTCATTGTGGGCCAACAGGTTCCAGCTGAGAAACTAACCAACCTTGCAATGGCATCACTACCACATAAACCAACATCATGGACCAAATTACAGTACATGCTTGAACCAGAACCAAGCAAGTGGAGGAAAGCAGCACAAGAACATACTGCATAAGGACAACATGTGGACTCTCACTGAACTCCCTAATGGTAAGAATACCATTGGATATAAGTGGGTCTTTAAGACTGAGCAGGATGCAAATGGTAATATTGAGAAATACAAAGCCAGACTAGTGGCAAAAGGATTCTCTCAAATTTATGGATCAGATTATGACCAAACTTTTGCACCAGTTGTAATATATTCCACAATTAGGATGCTCCTAAGCATTGCAACTTCCAGACACATGCAAACAGAACACTTACACATTAAGACTTCCTTTTTACATAGAGGAAGAATTATACATGAAACAGCCACCAGGTTTACAAATGAAAAGAATAAATATCTAGTCTGTAAACTTCAGAAGGGGTTTTGTGGGCATTGGATAAACAAGCTGCAAAAGCATGGTCGGGTAAGCTGACCAATATGCTACTTAATCAGGGCTTCAGACGAGGCAAAGCTGACAACTGTCTACAGCAGACACAAAGATGGAAGATGAACATTTATTTTGACGTATGCTGATGATCTGATCATTTGCCATGAAAATCAAAATGACTCTGCTGAGATTATATCTCAACTAAACAAGGAAGCAGAAGTCAAACACCTAGGCAATGCTAACTTTTACTTGGGGATTCCAATGTAACAGGGATCAGATGAAAGTTATCTTCTTAGTCAAAAGCAAAAAATACTGGAATTATTGTAAAGCCTGGAAGGTGTTCATCCAATGCTCACACCAACAGAATCAGGCTTCTGCAAAGAAAAGTTACCCAATGAACCACTGCCAGTTAATAATCACTACAGAGCTACCATAGGCAAACTTCTAGACTTAGTGATGATAACGAGACCTGACATTGCAACAGCTGTAAGTATGTTGTCCAGAAGGGTTAGCACACCCACCCCAAAGGATTGGATTGCAGTTAAAAGGGTGGTGAGGTACTTAAAGGATACTGCACACTTTAAACTGAGACTGCCAACAACTAATAATCCCACACTATTGGAATATGCTGATGCAGATTGGGCTGGGGAACTATCAGACCTAAATTCCATTAGTGGTTATATATTTTTCTGTGGGGATGGTGCTATGAACTGGGCAAGTCATAATTGTTTCCCACTCATCCACTGAAGCAGTATTTGTATCCCCTTCCAGAGCATGCAGAGAATTGGAGCAGTTTATAATGTTACTGGAGGATTTTGGTATTAAGGAACCTTTGCCAGTTCAACTCACTCTTTCAGAAATGACAACAGATAGATTTACCAAACTGCTACCAAGAGACAAATACCCATGCCTGTGGGACAACCTGAACATTGTAAACCTCAAAGGCATATAGAGTTGCGAGGGAGTCTTGGAATTAGTGACTCAGCATGCCTGGACATTGGGTGGGTGCTACATCACTCTAAGTGTGTATAGATGTTGTGTCCTTGAATAGGATGCCTCTCTTTGTTTTAACCTGGGAGCCATGTTCTCACCCCTCCTCTCTCACTTGGTCCTCTCCCTCTCTGAACATGGCCAGGCCTTCCATGGAGACACATGTCTCTGCAGGCCTCCAGTAGATACAATGCCTCTCCTGTAGATAAAATACTCCCCCACACATGGTGCTGGACAAACTGACCATTTGTGATAGGGAAAGTACTCTTTAGATTAGGCTTCTCTCTCTCCTTTTGACTGCAACCTGAATGTGAACTGGATCTATTTAAATAAATATAAGTTTACCTCCTTTTTGCAACCTACTTCTTGGGAGATTTATTTACTGCTCTCAGTATCACACTTCTATGACTGGGCAAAACTCTGCTATATTAACCAGATATCCCAATAGTAAATCTGTTCAGGATTGTACTGTAAAGCACCTTTGCTTTCTCTTTTCCACTAATCCATCTGGTTCCCTGCCAGAAACAAGGATGACCTTTACCAACTGATTCACCTGGTGTGCACTAGACTTGTTTTTTTCTAAAGCAAAGAACCAGTTCTGGCTTTCTTCCAACCTCTAAAGAATCAGGAGGTGTTTCCAAACAGCCCAGGAGACATCATCGTTGTGCCGAAGGGAGCATCAGTTCAGATACAAGAGTCTCCAGCATAGCAGGATGCTGGGTTTGCGAACTCCTCACATTTTGTAGAAGCTCCCAATGTTTTGTGATTGGACCTAACCCTCTTGCCAGCCATTTTGTTCTGTTGCCCACCATGTCCTTTCAGAATTTCAGAATTTCGCTCTTGTTGCCCACAGGCTCAACAGGGTTGGGGGCCCTGGTCTATATGTTTAAGTATTCTCTCTAACTTTGGGTTAAATTTCTTTTCTTTTTGCCTGTTGTTAATATCCTATTCTATTAGGTGCAGTGCCTCAAGTGGTTGATATGCTGAACTGCAGGCTGTGGAAGGTCAATAGTTCAAGCAGTTCGAGACCCGAGAGTGCCGCATGATGGAGTGAGCGCCCGTCCCTAGTTCCAGCTCCTGCAAACCTAGCAGTTCAAAAGCAAGAAATTACAAATAGATAAATAGGTACCACTTTGGTGGGAAGGTAACAGCGTTCCATGTCCTGGTGTTTAGTCATGCTGGCCACATGACCATGGAAACATCTTTGGACAGTGCTGGCTCTTCGGCTTTGAAACAGAGATGAGCACTGCAACCCTTGAGTTGGATTCGACTGGCTTTCGAGCAAGGGAACCTTTACCTTTTTAATATCCTGTTCTAATAGTCTGACGGTGGCAATTATTTCCATGGGGAAATTTGCATTATTTGGAAAAGAGTGACATTTTTTTTTCCTTATACAAATAGAAACCATATAATTAAGTCAATGGGCTGCAAAGGCTTAGATTACATAGCACTAGCAGCACGTAAATGTTTGTGACAGCTTTCCCAGCACAGAGAACAGTGAACAAGAATAGGAACATTTTTAAAAAAGAGACCTGCCTGACAGCTGAGAGTAAGGGGGTTGGGGACAGTGGGAGGTAAAACTGGGAAGATAGCAAGAGGAAAGGCCATTGAGAGCTTTCAAGGTATGAGCAAGGAGTTTGTTCAGAGAGAATGGGGAGCCAGTGTCAGAAAGGTGGATTGTGTGGCCCAGACAATGAAAGAGAGGGCTGACTTTGGTACAGGGTTGGATAGAGGTAGGAGTACAAGGATCTGCTGAGGAAAGCCTGGAGTGCAAGGGTGTGCCTCCCTTAAGGGGTGGAGGGGGGAGGACCATAACAGAAATCAAGGTTTCTTAGATAAAGGAACAGAAAGGAAGAGCCATAGTCTTGTAATCTTGTCTAGGTTCTCTTACAGCAGCACTCTCAAAACTTGCTGAACCCAAGTTCAGTCTGTCCTAATTCTATAGGAAAGGTTTCATTTCTTCCTGTGGTAAAGTATATATAATTTCTTCTTGCTGTTGGCAAACTATACTTCTTTCTTCCATTGGCTCCAAACAGATGGAAAATAGGTCATATAGATGAATCACCAGATGGAAATGGCCCCAAGTAGGGATTCAGCCCAATAGGGCACCTGTTGGATCCCGTGATTTAGATAAGTAACAGAACCTAGTTGTTTCATCTATATTTTGGCTTTTAAAAAACATATATAATAGAATGTACTTATACTGTCAGCGTGGGCATCAGATCAATAATGTAGGTGTTTTATACCATGACCTCCCACAATTGTTGTTACAAATGGAGAGTCTATTTTGTTAGAATTCTTCCCCCAGAACTACAGGTCAGAACTTGACTTCGTTTGATTTTATTAAATAGAATGAAACATAAACTCATACAATTATATCTTTTCATGTATTTAAATTGTAGCAGCTTGCACAATAAACTTGTTCTTTGGCTAAAATAATTGGGATTAACAATAAAATGGAATTCATAGGAGCTTTTGCTGAGGTCTAAGCTACCTTACTAGCTCAAAAATGTCAAAAATAAGAGACACTGTAGAGCTATTATATCAGCTCAGTGTAGTTCAATGGAACTATGGTGTGCTGAAATAATAGTTTGTTTTAAAGGGTGGCTTTGGGATCTTTTTTCTATAGACAATGGATCTGTAGAGCAAAAAGCTGGACAGTAGTGTTGCTCTTGCTCCTTGTGGCGTGGTTTTAACCCCAGTGTGTGGGGTGCTCTGCTGTGTTAGGGTCTGCAGAAATTTGTCACTTTGATCTGGCCATGAGCTCAATTTGTGCTTGTGCAACTTCAGAGGCCCTATAGATGTCTACTACCCTCTGCAAACTCATCTCAGATATCTCTAGCAATAGCTGTGTCAGATTTTCTTCATCAGTCACACTAAATATAGTCACACTAAATCAGCATATGATCTGCAGTGACTCCACTTTGCTTTCAGCATCTCTGCTATATATTTGCCAAACTGAACCCTGGCAACCAACGGGAAACTTGAGCTGTGGGGACATGGGAGGTGGCCATCAACAACAGTGTGATGTCACTTTCTGGAAAACCTGCAATTGATACCATGCCTCTCTAGGAATCACTGGAAACTCTATGATAAAACCATAGAACTTTCCACAGAAGTGACATCAGTCCTCTTTAGCAATCACCAAAACCCCCAAGGTTTTACCATAGGGCATGGCTCCTCAACCTTTTGGCACATGGGGGCTGCATTAGAGTGCCCAATGCTTAAAGAGGGCCAAATCTTAAATCAAAATGTAACAAAATTATTAACCTACTTATTTAGATCAAAAGTAAACTTTCAGAGGTCAATGAAGAAATGTTAACTTGGATGCAATCCATTTTGGAATAATATTTTACTGTCGAATCATTTTCACTATCTACACACACCTAGTTAGTGTGATTTTTGTGGCTGTTTTCTGTTAGCCAAGGCACTAGTGTCCAAGTCAAGGTTTGTGACACACACCCTTAAAATGTCATGTAAATGTTCATCTGTAAGTCTTGACCTAGACTTGGATTTCACAATTTTCGTCTTGCAAAACGTTTGTTCATAGATGTATGTGGTGCCAAAGACTGTGAACATGCCTGCAACAAATTTCTTTATGTTGATAAATATATCAGGTAGGCTACAACAGAAATCCAACAGGCTATTTTCTTTGTAAATGCCTCTAAGATGATCACTGGCTTGCAAATCAATTAGTTCCATCTGAAAAAAAGTTACTTGCATCTTCTGGTGCCAATTCAAATGAATTCTGAAACATTCTTGTTTCTTGTTTCTTATAGCAATCAGTGAATCTGTTCTGGAATTCTACCTGCAATAGGTTTAGTGCTTTGATTTGTCTTACAACATTGAATTATAAATTTCCATCCTTCTCAAAATTTAGTTCATTGCAGCATGAGAAGTTTGAAGAGCTACTTTCACTAACTTGCTTCACAAAAATGTTTAGTTTTGCTTCAGCTGGAGAGAATCAGGTTTGATTCCCAACTCCTCCACATGCTGCTGCAGGTGTGACCTTGGGCCATTCATAAGTTCTTTCAGAGCTGTTATCTCAAGGGCAGTTCTTTGGAGAGCTCTCTCAGCCCCATCTATCTCACAGGGTGTCTGTTGTGAGAAGGAGAAGGGAAAGGAATTGTAAGCCACTCTGAGACTCTTTCAGGTAGTGAAAGGCAGGGTATAAATCTAATCTAATCTAATCTCCTCCTCCTCCTCTTCTCCTTCTCCCCCTCCTCCTCCTTCTTCAGCTTTGAGCTCAGAAGACATGTCACACACAAGCTTTCCTTTTCCCTGTGTCAAAGCCCCTAGAGAAATCAGTTCCCAATAACAGTAATTCAGAAGAATTTGTGAATCCTAAGAATGATTGTAACTGCTGCCTGGTGCAGGGGGGGCCTCCCACTCCAGCACATCCTGTACCTTGTGGGGGGTCCATTCCCAGCCTGTGCCCTGATATGCGATACCCCAAGAAGTCTGTCTCCTCCTTATGGAACTCACACTTTGACAGTTTGGCAAACAGTCTATGGTCATACAGAGTCTGTAGCGCCTCCCTCACCAAAGTCACATGGGAGTCCTTATCTTGGGAATAGATCAAGATATCATCAAGATAAACCAGAACCCCCTTGAATAAGTGCTTGTGCAATACTTCGTTAATCAACTTCATGAAGACCCCCTCAAGCCCAAATGGCAATGTTGTCCCATACCCATGGTATTCAAACTGCCCCAGCCGGGTATTGAACACTGTTTTGTGTTCATCTCCCTCCCAGATGCAGACTCTGAAGTAGGCATCACACAAATCCAGTTTGGTAAAAATCTTCCCCCTAGCCACCTCCTCCAAGAGGTCTTTGATCAGTGGGAGGGGGTGTTAGACATAGACACCACATTCAGTCCCCTATAGTCTGTGCATAGCCTCAACCCCCGTCCTTCTTTTTCCAGAAGAGGATGGGGGCAGTGAATGGTGAGGAAGGAAGCTGGCCGGATGTAGCCCCAAGCTAGATTTTTGTCAATGAATTTATGTAGCTCTTCCTTCCCTACTGGACTCATGGCATACAATTTTCCCTTAGGCATACCATGTCCCGGCAAAAGTTCTATAGCACAGTCTGTTTTATGATGGGGGGGCAGCTCATCTGCTTCTTCTTCCTCAAACACCCGAGCCAAATCCCTATACTCTGCTGGTGTGGATTCAAGCTCCCCTTGGGCTAAACAGACTCATTCTGGAAGACCTGGCAGAGCCACCCCCCTCTCCTGTTTCCACTCATGGTCATTGCATTTGGGGCCTGGGAAGTATGGCATGCCTGTGCTCCACCGAACATAGGGGTCATGGTCTCACAGCCATGGGTTCCCCAGGACCATAGAGAATTGGGCCATGGGGTTTATTATAAAAGCCCACTGATCCCAATGAGGCCCCTCCCCATGATCACCGGCACTTTCTGGTATTTACATGCCTCCTTCATTGGGGAGCCGTCCATCTGGGTGAACAGTAAGGGCACAGGCAGGGTTTGTACCGGCACTGCCAACCTGGTAACTATTGCCAGTCTCTAGCACATCCGGAGTCAATTAATGCCCTCACTCTCACTTGGACCAGTTCAGGGTTCAACACAATTACAGTCACGAAGAAAAGGGGGGGGGTTAGTGCTCACTGATTTTGGTGCCTGAAGCTTTCAGACCTGCTGGGCTGTGCCCTTCACAGCAGGTCCCAGCCTTTTCCCTGTGGCTGAGAGGCGTCATCTCTGCTGGATGAAGTCCCATCAGGGCTCCCTCCATGTTGAGTTGGAGAGTGCTCGGTTGCTTGGGGCATGCTCCTCCTGTTTTTGGTGGCCCTTTGGAGCTGTGTTGTTTTCCTCTTTTCCCCTCCCGTGGGGTGAGATTGGTGGGGCAGCTAGCGGCATAGTGGCCTGGCTCTCCACATCTCAGGCACAGCCCCTGTTTCATTCATCAGTCTTGCATGGTGTCTCAGGGCTTGTTATGTGGCCCCTTCACTTCCCCCCCTTGGGTTCTCAGGGTTGTCTTTGGCCAGTACATCTGGATCAGGGTGGTCCGGTTCTCAGCCACGCAGGCATCTCTGATCTATCCACTGAGGGTCAAGGGATTTCCCTGGCTCAGCATCTTCTCCAGGATGGCATGGTTCAGGCCCACTCAGTAGTACTCAATGAGGACTTCTTCGGGCCATCCCTGCACCTTGGCTGTGTACATCTTGAACTCATCAGAGAACTTGCACACCAACTGGTTCCCCTGGTGTAGCACCCACAGCTTGGTTCTTGCCTTCTCCAGATCCAGGGGTTCTTCGTGCTGCCTCCGGAGGGCTCACAGGAACACATGCATGTTGCAGAGTTCAGGGCCTCGGATATTGTGGAGGCCTATGAACATGTCAGTCACTCGCTCTCTCAGGCGCGAGCCAATGTAATCCACCCGGTGCTCAGCCGAGGTGAGGGTAGGTCCCCAATCCTGTAAGAACTTGAGCACCTGCAGCTGGAAGAAAGTCAGCTTTTCTGGGTTGCCATTGAAAGTGGCATCGAGCAGCTCGTGGGGCTGCTTGGGTCCTGGCAGTGGGCCAGCCAGTGCTGGTGGACCAGGGGGAACTGCTGGAGGCCCTGTTCCCAGTGGTACCTGCCCTGGCTGAACTTACCCAGGAGGTACTTGCACTGGCAGCACTTGTGTGGGGGACACCTGGGCAGGGGGTGCCTGCTGCTGCTGTCCATGATTGGGGCATCCCCCTCTGTCTGGGGCCTGACCCTGCAAGTCGTGTTGTACAGTCTTGGCGATGAGCCTGGGCATCTCAGCATCCTCTCATGGAACTCTCACCTCAGCTCCTCCATCTCCCCATGGAATTCCTTCCACACTTGTTCAAGGTCCACTTCTTCTACCACGTCTTCTCAAAAGGAGCCACCATAGCTGTTCCCATAGGTGCCCCCATAGTGCCTTTCATACATGATCCCCCTGGGATCCGGTGTCAGTGCCCAGCTCTCTTTGGACTACATAGCTATGTGAGTCCATGAGTCCCTGGGCTTCACCCTGAGATATTTGGACTCCCATGTCATCAGGGAGGTAGCCTTAGTCTTTGGTTCTGTGTCATCACTGGTGGTTACAAGGACATCCCCGTTCTTCATGCCAGCCATTGCAGGGTGCAAGGTACAGGAACTTTGTGGAATTCTAATAATCTGTCAGAGCCCCTGGAGAAATCAGTAAAGTTTATTGAGACATCGATAGGATCCAGACTCATAAAATTCTTTGTTAGAACTGAGATCATACACGTGAAGCCAGCAATTATAGCATAATCAGATAAGACATTAGTGGCTCTTGGTCAATGGCCTCTAAGCTAAAAGCCCACCTAACTAATGTTCTAGGATTCTCAGGTGAAAGAGGATACTAAAGAGGGTGCAGGTCTCAAGGTTACATGGCTACACCAGACAGACAGTGGCCAGAAACAAAAGTATACATTCCAGTTCACACACACACACACACACACACACACACACCCCTCTCTCTATGGCAACCAAGCTCCAAGTAGCCACTTTGGTTGACACCCTGCAATCTTAGATTCAATGTGTTCAGATGCACTGTGATATCAGTTAAGAAAGCCATCCAGGGTCAGCAAATACTTCTTGACCTTTTCCTTTCTCCTTGAGAAAGACATCAACTTCATGATGAAGAGTGAAAAAATGTTTGAGGACTCTGCCTCTGCTAAGCCATCTGACTTCTGCATAGTACAATACATCTTGATATTCTGCATTTATCTCTGAGAGAAAATTTTGAAACTGACAATGGGCAAGGCAATAATGCCTGATGTAATTAATGCTGGATACAACACTACACATCACACTTTCCCACTGAAGAATCTTACTACACAAGGCTTGTTGATGGATTGATAATACAGTGAAATTGCATGGGAAGTGTACCATTTAATTTCAATATCTCTTCACTGATTCTTGCAACTATACCAGCTTTACTTCCCACCATATTTCTTGCACCATCAGTTGTGATGCTTTTCATTTTATCCTGCAGTGCACACAACTGTAATTCTGAAGTTGAAATCTATGCCCAGGCAACATGATCGATATACTTTAACTAGCCTGATACCCGTGCTTCGCTACGATATTTAAGTTCTATAAATCCAGTTATAATAATGATTATGTGAAGTTTGAAATGTGACATTTGGTGTAGGAATTCTAGTGGACCTCTCTGTAGACCACATTGGTGATTCTGCCCTCAGGTGCTAGGATGACCAGGCTGCTTGATGAGTTCACTGTGGAGCAGGCCACATAGATCTGTCCATTTAAGAAGCAGTTATTTGTTAAGCCAATTCCTTCCACCTTCCACGAAAGTGATGGCCTCTCTACTTGTGTTCCTGGATTGTTTTGCTCATATGGAGACTGTGTTCTGAGCACCTTAGGGTGATCTTGCTGGTACTTGCCCTGTGCAGCTCAGTGCACTGCAGGAGTACTATGCGCCAATGTCTTTGCCGCATTCCTAAGTTCCCTCCTCCTTGTAGCATTGGTGTGTCTGGCTTGATGTTTGCCAGGAGCTTTCTTGGGGGCAGTAAAAGGTGAGAGGTGTGAGGGAGAGTTGGTGTGAGGGAGTGGTGATGTGGTAGACATTTCTTCAGGTTCATGAGGGAGGCACGCATCTAAATGACTCCTAGAAATGTCCTTTACTATCTTCCCATAAACATTCATACCATGGCCCTGCTCCTACACCTGACAGACACCAGCCTGTCTGGTGTTGGGCGGGGGGGCAGTATTTAAAAGCATCAGGGAGGCTGGGCCAGCAGCAGTGCTAAGGCAGTCCTGCTGAGCAAACCTCCCTGCCAGCTGTAAGCATCCCACCTCCTCTCCTACACCTGACAGGCAGCTGCCTGTCCACTGTAGGATGGGGAGGGGGAGGAGTATTAGAAGCGACTGTGGAGGCAGGGCTGGCAGGATCACTAAGGTGTTACTGCTGGGGGAGGCTCCCTTGTGGCTTTAAGCACCCTGCAACCACTACTGCACGCGACAGACAACTGCCTGTTAGGTGTAGGAGATGGGGGAGTGTGTTGGAAGCCATCAGAGAGGCTGGGCCAGCAGCATCATTAAGGTGATCCTGCTGGAGTGGCATCCCTGTTGGATTAAAGTATCCTGGTCCTGCACCTACACCTGTATTTAAAGGCATCAGGAGTGCTAAGGCAATCCTGCTGAGGAAACCTCCCTGGTGATGTAAGCATCCCATCTCCTCTCCTACACCTGACAGGCAGCTGCCTGTCCAGTGTAGGAGGGGCAGGTGGAGGAGTATTAGAAGCACCGCCTGTTAGGTGTAGGAGGTGGGGGGAGTGTGTTGGAAGCCATCAGAGAGGCTGGGCCAGCAGCTTTGCTTTACCTCACAGGTGGTTGTTGGCCACTCCTGATTTCCTCAACTGTCATTAGCTCTCTGCAGTCACCTGTAATTGTTGGGTTTTTTACCTCAGAACACTGAGCTCTGCAGCTGACCAGTCAGAGAGTGGGGGGTGCAGGGAGGCAGCTGTCTGGCAGCCGCATAGGAATCAATGGGGGGAGCACATTTTACCCCTTTTGATCCACTTAGGGGTCAGATTTCTAAAAATCCCTTCTTAGTGAGCACCTACGCCACGGTAGGAGCGCTCTCCCTGAATTTGGTGTCTCTAGGTCCAGCAGTTTGGCCTGGGTGTTGATTTTACGATGAGTGGATTTTCTTTCATATATATAGATTAGGTTGCAGTGAGCTAGATCTGCATGGAACAAAAGCTTGGGTGAGTCAGGATAGTTCCCGAAACAGGATGTTTATAGTCATGAATATTAATAATTACATTATCTAATACCAATCAATTATTTATTTATTTATTTATTTATTTATTTTTCTTAATTTCACTTCTACCCCTCCTTCCCTGCTGAAGCGGGCTCAGGGCGGCTTACATAAAACTAATAAAACCATACATTTCAATATAAATTACATATCAATTTAAAACCATAATGTGTCATTGGTGGCACATTATAATAAAGTGCATCTAGAACATGTTCTGCGGTGCAACCACTTTAAATAGCTTCAGCTGGCAGATTGGCACCGACTCAGTTGATAGGTGCCGCGCCTACTGAAATGCCTGCCAAAAAAGCTCCGTTTTCACGGACCTGCGGACCTGCTGGAGGTCCCACAGGGCCCTGATCTCACCAGGGAGGTCATGCCACCAGAGAGAATGCCCTGGTCCTGGTCGATGCCAACCTAGCATCCTTGGGACCAGAGAGGGTCAGGCGGTTTTGTGTTCCTGGTTGCAGTGCTCTCTGGAGAACATGCGGGGAAAGGCAGTCCCTCAGGTAGACAGGTCCCTGACCATACCAGCACCTCGAAGCAAATCTGGAATGCTATTGGCAGCCAGCTGCAGCTTCTGGAGTTGCCCCAAGGGCAGCCCCATGTAGAGAGCATTACAGTAGTCTAGCCTCGAGGTGACCATTGCGTGGATCATTGATGCCAGATCTTTGCATTTGAGGAAGGGAACCAACTGCCTAATCAGCTGAAGGTGGTAAAAGGCTGCCTTGGCAGTGGCTGCTACCTGGGCCTCCATTATCAGAGAAGCATTCAGAAGCACTCCCAAACTCCTGACCTTCAGTGCTGGCACCAACAGTGCCCCATTGAAGGCTGGTATGGGATCCCTACCCCTGAGCCACTCTGATTCAGGCACAGGACCTCCATCTTCGTCGGATTAAATTTCAGTCGGCGCAGTCTAAGCCATCCAGCCATGTCCTGTAATGCCTGGTCCATGTCTTCTAGGGTAGAGTCAGACTGACCACCCAACAACAGATAGAGCTGGGTGTCATCCACATATTGGTGACACCCTAGCCCATGCCTCTGAGCAATCTGGGCAAAGGGGCTCATATAAATGTTAAATAACATTGGGGAGAGCACCGCCCCTTGAGGCACTCCACAAATTAGTGGGTGTCTTCAGGACAGCTGCTACCCAAAAGCCACAGCAGCACCACCACCCCGCCCCAATCCAGATGCCTCCAGAGGTCATCTGTGAGGGCAACCAGTGCTGTCTCCATCCCATGGCCTGGGTGGAAGCCAGAATGGAAGGGATCTAGCATGGAAGTGTCATCCAGAAAGCTCTGCAACTGTATTGCCACCGCCCTCTCTATTAATTTGCCCAAATAGGGCAAATTAGAAACTGGCCGATAATTAGCCAGTTTGGCCAGGTCCAAAGATGGTTTTTTAAAGAGAGACCATCGCTTCCTTGAGAGCCCCCAGGAACAGCCCATCAGAGAGGGACTTGTTGATAATATCCCTAAGGGAACCTCAAAACCCCTTGCGGCCAGCTTTAATTATCCAAGAGGGACACTGGTCCAGGCTGCATGTTGCTGGGCATACAGTTGAGATCAATCTGTTGACTTCCTCTAGGCTGAGTGGACTGAAATAATCCAGAATGGGACCAGAAGATGCACATGGAGCCTCGAGTTCATACACTGTCTCAACTGTGGTGGGAAGGTCATGGCAGAGCGACAAGACTTTATCTGTAAAATAGCTCACAAAAGCCTCACAGCCTATATCCAATTCCCTAATATTTTGCCTGCCCTGTGGCAGTGCTGTTAAGGACCGAATTGTTCTATACAATTGTGCTGGGCGTGAACTTGCAGATGCAATCGGGGCTGCATAGAACTTCCTTTTCGCAGCTTCGACTGCCATCTCATAAGACCTCATAAACGTCCTATAGGATGCTCTTGTTGCTTCATCACGAGCATGTAGCCACTGTCTCTCTAGCCATCTGAGCCTTTTCTTCATCAGCCTCAGCTCCTCGGTATACCAGGGAGCCAGTCTTGAGTGAGGGCACAGATGGCATCTGGGAGTGATCTCGTTGATGGCTGTAGAGAGTCGAACATGCCAGTCCTCAACTAGCTCATCTAGTGAGCCACCAGGGAGCAATGGATCCCGAAGGGCCATCTGAAGCCGCACAGGGTCCACTTGGCTCTGTGGGCAAGCTACAATACACTCGCCACCCAAACAGGGTTGGGGTGACACATTCATTTGGGCCCTCAGAGCATGGTGGTCCAACCATGGACCTGGCATCACAGTAATCCGGTCCACTGTAACCCCCGCCATGAAGATCAAGCCAAGTGTGTGCCCGGCTCAGTGAGTGGGGGCCATTCCATATTGGGAGAGTCCCAGCGCTGGCATGGACAATGCCAGGTCCACTGCCAGTGAGGAAGCCGCGTCATCAGTATGGACACTGAGGTCACCCAAGTGTATCAGCCTAGGGTGTTCCAGTGCCCAGCCTGACACGGCCTCAACCAGAGATGGCAAGCTGTCGGCTGGTGCATTGGGTAGTCGGTACACCAACCAGATAGCCAAACTCTCCCTGGCTTCCCACACAAGGCCCGAGTGCTCAATACCTGCAAGCTTCAATGGTGGGAGCGCCCTGAAGGAGTAAGCCTCCTGAATGAACAGTGCTACTCCTCCCCCCATCCTGCAGTCCGCGATTGGTGAAGGACCGAGAACCCGGAGCTAACTGGGAGAGAGCAACTGTCTCCCCATCTTGTACCCAGGTCTCAGTCATGCACGCCAGATCCACATCCTACTCCAGCAAGAGTCACGAAGGACTGAGGTCTTGTTATTTATGGACCTGGCGTTGCACAACACCAATGCCAGAGTGGGTGTTTTAATCCTTGCTTCACTACCTGCCACCGTTGGGATGGGGCGCAGGCTGGAAGGTGGCCGAGCTTCTCTGTTTCTCTGCCCCCTTCCAACTCTGCTTGGTCCCACCGCTATACTTTCTTTTCCCCCCCAGGAGCACTGGAATTCCCTGCTCGGCCAACGCTACACCTGATGGTCTTCGCTAGCCACACTCAGCTCAAGCCTCAGACCGAACTGTCTTAATTGGCTGGTGTTGGTATTCCCCTACGTGTCACTACTATTGGATGAAAATTACCCTGTTTGCTTAGCTTCCAGTTGTTCCTAAATTTGATTCCAATCTCACTATTGGGTTACTCTAATAATTCCCTTGTAGCCTATATACCTTAATCTAATAGTCTACAGTGCCTTTTTTCTACAAATTGGGCCATAGAGTGTGGATTAATAGCTCCACAAAATGGAACTAGGGTAAAATGGGGGGATTTCTCTACAAACCTGAAGGAAGTCTCAACTTTGCAGAAAAATCCAAAATCTTAAAAAAATATTGAGGGATTAAAATCCCCCAAAATAATAGAAACAATGCCAGTAACTTTAAGAACAGTATGCTCACTTAGTTTATGTAAAACAAAACCATGGGGGGGAGAATGACAGAGATATGGACTTTTAAGCCAAAACTCCCTTGGAAAATGCCCCTCCGATGTCATATCCCCTGATGGAGGAGGTCTTGCTGGGGACAAGGCTGACAGTGACCCCCAAACACTCATTACCCACACCACTCAGCCTGGCCTGTCGGTGGTATCCACTACACAACTGGGCCTGGGCTGGTGGCCATCAGACAACTGGATCTGAACTCAGCAGCTGTGGCCACTACAAAATTGGGCCTGGCCCAGACCAGTGACCATCATGCAACCAGGATGCAGCTGGTCCAGCCCAGCCAGCAGCAACCACTATACAACTGAGCCCAGTACAGCCCAGCAGTGATGGCCACTGAACGACTCAGCCAGATTTTTACCTGGGAGGCTGCAAGGGAAGGGAAGGAGGGAAAGCTGAAGATAGGGGAGCATATAAAGGTAGATTGGGTAAGGGGAAGGAGAAAAGGAAGCAAGAAAATGGGAGAGGCTATGAAGGCTGCCAGCAAAGAGAAGGAGGAAATGGTGAAAGGAGATACAAGGGGGAAATAAGATGACTTCTGCAAGCCCTTGTGGGTCCCCAGCTTGTCATATTTTAAAATACTAAAACTATTAAGCTAATTATTTAATAAGCTTGTAGTGTAACCTGTGAGATTGTATAACAATAGTTTTAAATCAATATATTTTTGTGATTACTGTGCCCTCTTATTTAGAGAAGTATCTAAATGGATTAAGCAGCCCTTTTTATGTGGTGATTTAAATCACCTCAATTTAAATCAGACTATCCTGGTCCTATCTAATTTTTACCCTTCCCTTCCTCCAAGGTCCTCAGAGCAGCATACATGGCTCTCGCCTCCTTGATTGATTGATTTCATTAGATTTTAGACCATCCCTCTCCCTGCCAAGGTAGGACTCAGGGCAGTGTACAACATAATGGATTAATGACATATATAATAAAACATTTTAAAACAATAAAAACACACTAAATTAGCCTAAAAGATGATGCTGAAAAATTCCAGTAGTGCCACTGCCTCACCGAGGGTGGGAGTGGGGAGGGAATGGAGTGCCAGAAGGATAAGACCATCACTGTCCTCAATCAAATGCCTTGCAGGCCCTGTGGAACTGCATCGAGTCCCACAGGGCATGGATGTTATTTGGCAGAGAGTCCCACCAGGTTGTAGCCAGGGCGGAGAACACTCTGGCCCTGGTTGTGGACAGTTGAATATCCCTCTGGCTGAGGACCGCAAGTAAGTTCTGATCTACTGAGCACAATGCTCTTCTGGGGGTATACTGGGAGGGGTGGTCCCAGAGGTACATGGGCCTTAAAGGTCAACACCAAAACCTTGAACTTCATCCAGTACTCCACCGGAAGCCAGCACAGCTCTTGCAGCACAGATTGAGTTACAGTAACAATGTTTGGAGGTAGAAGTAGGTATTGAGGGATGTGTTTTTAAATGGTTTCAATCATTCTTTACATATCAGATTTAGAGGTTTGGTTTTGGAGATGAATTGTTGTCAGAGTGAGATTTCTCCTTTATGGTACTATAAGGCTCAGTTTTATCCCCTATGTTATCTAATTTTTATGTAAAGCCATTAGGACAAATCATTCATGGTGTTAGGTATCATCAGTGCACTGATGGAACCTGCTCTGATCTGGATAGCCCAGGCTAGCCCAATCCTGTCAGATCTCAGAAGCTAAGCAGGGTTGGCCCCGGCTAGTATTTGTAAGGGTGACCTCCAAGAAATACCAAGGGTGTGATGCAGAGGCATGCACCCCTGAAACATCTCTTGCCTAAAAAAAAGTCTAACTCATCATCTAGTGGTGCATAATGCTAAAAAGAGCTAGAACTTCTGGCTGCCAGACAATCTTAGGATCTCCTGGCTACACTATACACACTGCCATATGATAGCTATTATTATTACTGATGGAACCCAGCTCTATATTCCTTTTTCCAGACCATGTGGCTGTCCTGAGTAATGTGTCAGATGGCTAAGTCTGAACAAGTTAAAATTAAATTTGACAAGATAGAGATAATGCTGGTCAACAAGGCAGACATTTTGAAGGTGCTTCCAACATTTGATGTGGCTCAGCTGGATCTCACTGACTCAGTTAAGAATCTAGCATTATTACACATTATTATGACCCAGCATTATTGCTGGAAAAGCAAGTTCATCCAACCTTGAAACATGCTTTCTTAAGTCTTTATTTAGCCTGGAGGATTACTCCTTACCTTGATCTGGATGATCTGGACAGGTGCTAGCCTCTACAACTCAGAAACTTCAGCTAGTACAGAACACTGCAGCTTGATTACTATCAGACTCTAGGCAGAGTATGCTTATCTATGTATCTAATAGCAACATATAGTCCCATCTGCAGACAGCTAAATCCAAAGTCTGGGGCCACACTGACACTAAACAGATTTTCCTGCAAACTTAGAGAACCCCCCCCCCCTTCCAGTTTGCAGAAAAGTTGGAAATCTTAAAAAAATACATTGAGGGATTTAAATTCTCCTTCAAATAAAAGATTGTTCTAAATGCAAGCTGGTGGTGGCCTCTAGGAGCTACTCTGGGCCCAGCTGTGATGAAGTAAGCATCCAGGAGCTGCCCCAGGTCAGTCTATGGTGGTGGCGGCATCTGGGAGCCACTCTGAGCCCAGCAGCAGCACCTGGGAGCTGCTCTGGGCCTGGCCACTGCAGCAATGGTGTCCAGGAGCTCTCCTGGTCCAGATAGTGCAGGGAGGCTTGGAGCTGCACCTGGCTTGGTGATGGGGGAGCCACTCCAGGCCCAGAGCAGCTTCCAGACACTGCAGCTGCTACAGCCTGGCTGAGAGGCAGCTACTGAGGCCTGCAGCCACACCAAGCTTGGTGATGGGGAGGATGTGACCCCCCGCCTGCAAATCTCACAGGTTCCTATCAGTGACAGGAGAGCAAGGTAAGGAAGTGGGAGAAAAAGAGATGGGGAAGGAAAAGGGGGTATTGTCAGAGAAGGGAAAGGGGAGAGATAGAGAGGGGATAGGTAGACGAAAAGGAGGGGGAAAGAGGGTGGACTGTAAGAGAACACAAGGGGTACATTGATGGAGAAGGGGTGGGGGGCAAAAGAGAGAGGGAGTAGGTTGACAAGGGAGGAAAGAGGGGCATTGTCAGAGAATGAGAAGGAGGAGAAATAGAGGAGGGTGGGTTGACAGAACAGGGGAAGTGGAAGAAAGAGAAGTAGAGATGATTGTCAGAAAGGGGGAGAAAGAGGGGAAAGCGGGGACAGCAAGGAAGCAACAGGGATGACAGCGTGCACTGTCCTTGCAAGTTTCTTGTGAGTCTCCAATTGTCAGTTTATCTGGTTCTCAACACAGCCAAATCTATGGATACTTAAATCCAGAGACTTCAGCCATGAGCAGAGAAGAAAGATCTTTCTACTAACCTGAGAAAAGCTCCAGGTTTGCAGAAAAATTCAAAATTCTAAAAAAAACAAAGCCCTGGGGTTTTTAAACCTCTCAAAATAACAGAAGCAGGGCCTGTATCTTTAAGAAATGTGTTATGTACATGGACCACCACCAAGGGTCTGCAGATAAAGTAAGGAGCTTGGGTCCCAAACACAAAGGGACCTCAGATCCTAGACCACCTAGTGTCCACCAATAGGCCATCTGGTGGGAAATTCAAACCCTCCAATTGGGACCATGGGTGTACTGGGTGGGGTGTATACAGTTGGCCCCTGCGAGACCAGTTTTCAGTCTTGTGTGTGAAGTACAATAAACGCATCTGAACGCATGTCGTAGTCCAAGTCTCCATGCGGCAAACCCAGTACTTTACAAAATGAATGTCTTTAGTGACCATCACTAGGCAACTACAACAGTATTGCTGGACTTCAAGCCTTGGTTTCTGCCAGAAAATGGCAAAGGGAGTGATCATTGCCTTTTCTGCGGCTGTTTTGGACATAGAGGAAGAAATCATTTTGGTCTGGCTAGGCAGCAACCACAGGGTGACTTGCTGCTACCCAACTTGCATGACTCACCAAGGTATGGCTGATTGGTACTGTTCAACAGCAGGTGCCCACAAAAGCCAGTGTGGTGTATTAGTTAGCATTTCAGAATAGGATCTGGGAGATCCAGGTTCAAATCACCACTCTGCTGTGGAAGCTCACTAAATGATTTTGATCCAGTCATATTTTATCAGCCTAGTCTACCTCAAAAGTTGTTGTGAGGATAAAATGGAGAACAGGGGAATTATCTAAGCTGTTTTGGGTCCCCATTGTGAGGGGGAAATGGGGAATAATGAAGTCAATATGTACAGCTAGACATGGGGGAGCAGATAAAAGGTAGTCTGTTTGGTGGGCGGGAAGGAGGCAGGGGTAGGTGAGGTTTCAGGTGCCAGGAGGAGAAAAAGAGAAAATAGAATGGGGAAGGGGCTACAGGGGAAAATTAGGTGCCCCCTGCTAGTCCTTGCAGGTTCCCCACAGCACAACTGGGCACAGCACAGCCTAGTGGCTGGTGCTGCACAACTGGGCCATAGTTTTCCCAGGTAGAGACTGCCAGGGGTAGGAAAGGAGGGGAAACTCAAGACAGAGATGTGGATTAAAGTAGATTAGCTTGTTGGTGGGAAGGAGAGAAGAAAGAAGGAAAGACTATTGAAAAGTACTGAGGCCAGAGGCTCAGCGTGGTGAAATCAGCAAGACGTTTATTGATTACATAGCAGAACGAAGCAAACTTTGCCGGTCCGTGCCCAGTTTATATGCACACACAAGTACCACACCCCCATCACCCATAATTGGCTCTATTTACAAGTCTTAGATTCAATAGGTTCCCTTTCAGATCTGGTCAAACCCATTGGTGCGCCCTAGGATCTGAGGTGGCTATTGTCTTTAGGACCGAAGGTCCAAGGGTCTGCCCGACCTCATGGCCCTGCTAGCAGACTGTGGCCATCATTTACACCTTAATACACAACACCCCTTCCCCCATAGTTCAGACATATAAGCATACATAGTCCTTTAAATATCCAGGTGTCCGCCGTTCCCGAGTCGATCTGCACGGCTCTGTTCTGGGGCTGTCAGGGGTATGCCTAATAATCTCTGGCTGGGCTGTTAGTTCTGAATGTGCCGCCAGCATTGCTTCTGCTGTGGGACTGGGCACCAGGGTCACCTCAACTGCTGGCCTGTTTTCTGTGTACTCCCCTATGTCCTCTCCACTAGGTACCATGGGCTCCAGTTAGGGCTTACTGTTTCCTGCCTCCCCCATCTGCGGCTCATCTAAGGGCAGTAGATGGTGGCATATCTGGTCCATGTGTCAGAGGAGCAGTTGGCCATCCTCCGTTGAGACCTCATAGGATAGATGCCCCATCACCTGCACTACCCAGGCTGGGATCCATGTTGGCCCATGTGCATAGTTTCGGGCATACACTAGGTCTTCTGGGAAGAACCCACAGGGTGCATCTCGTTGTTCCAAGCCCAGAGCTTGTTCTGGTGCTCAATCCAGGTGAAGAAGATCTAGCCGGGTCGTTAGTCACCTGCCCATAAATAGCTCTGCAGAGCAGCGGCCAGTGGTGGTGTGGGGAGTCGTCCTTTGATGGAATAGGAAGGCGGCTAACCTGTGGTCCCGTTCGCCTTGCACGATCCACCACAGTGCTTCTTTTGTTGTCTGCACCATCCGTTCTGCCTGCCCGTTGGTGGCCGGATGGAAAGGCACCGAGCGGATGTGCCAAAATCCGTAGTACCGTACAAAGTCCCCGAATTCAGCAGACATGAAGGCTGCCCCATTATCGGAGACTAACGTGTCCAGGATCCCATGGGTACTGAATATCCTCAACATGGACTTGATCACTGCCCGGGGTGACGTAGAGGAGACCAGGATAACTTCCAGCCACTTGGAGTATGCATCTACAAGGATAAAAAATATCTGCCCCTGGAACGGACCTGCAAAGTCCAGATGCAGGCGAGCCCAGGGTTTGCTGCAGGACTCCCAGGGACGCACGGGGGCTCTGGGGGGGCTGGCTGTGACTCTTGGCAGGTCTGGCAGTGTTTGACTAGGTCCTCTATCTCCCTGTCCAAACCAGGGCACCAGACATAGCTGCACACTAGGGCTTTCATGCGCACGATTCCTGGATGGGTCTCGTGCAGCGCAGCGAGTGTATGTTTGCGTAGGGGAGCGGGGATGACTACTCAGCTACCCCACAAAAGGCATCCCTTGTGGGCTGACATCTCATCCCAGTGGGATGAAAAGGCTATGAATTCTGGGCCCACTTTCCCTGTGGGCCAACCCCTCCCCACCCAGTCCAGCACCTGGGAGAGGATGCTGTCTTTCCAGGTGTACTTGGCAACCTCAGAAACCTGGATCGGTCAGTCAGGGAGTTCCTCCAGGAGCAGGATCTGGTGCACCAAGTCCAGGTCACAGCCTGGAAGAGGAAGGCAGCTGAATGCATCAGCATGTCCCATGGCCTTGCCCAGATGGTGCAGCAGGCTGTATTGGTAACCTGTGAGAAATACTGACCACCACAACACCCGTGGTGACAACATTCGGAGTGTCTGGTGATTAGGAGCCAGGAACCCCAGAGTGGCTTGTGGTCTGTGATGACAGAGAAGGGGCAGCCATAGAGGTAGTGGTGGAACTTGCGAACACCTGCTACGATGGCTAAAGCTTCTTTGTCTATCTGGGCGTAGTTGCGCTCTGTGGACAATAGTGTTCTGGAATAGTATGCAACTGGCACCTCCCACCCATCTGGCAACTGGTGTCCCAAGACTGCCCTCACCCCGTAGGGCGATGCATTGCACGTGAACACGACTGGTAGATCCTCATTGAAATGTGCTAGTACCACATTCGAAACCAGCAAGTCCTTGACCACTCGGAAAGTGGCAGCATGTTTGGGGCCCCAAGTCCAGGGAGTATTCTTGTCCAGCAGGCTGTGGAGGGGTTTCACCACTTCCACTTTGTGTGGGAGAAAGGTGTGGTAAAAATTAAGCAGGTCCAAGAAGGCCTGGAGTTCCACCTTGGAGGAGGGTGTTGGAGTGTCCGTGATTGCTGTGATCTTCTCCTGAGTAGAGTGGATCCCACTCGTGTCCACTCAGAATCACAGGAAATCCACGCTTGGGACACCCAGCAGGCACTTTTTGCGCTTCACCTTCAACCTGGCAGTGGCTAAACACTGTAGAACCTCCCTCAGTTGGTCAGTGAAGACCTCCAACGATGGCTCCACGATTAGAACATCTTCAAAGAAGGGCTGTACCCCGGGAATCCCTTTAAGCAAAGAGTCCATCAGATTTTGGAAAATTCCTGGAGCCACACTCACACTGAACTGCAATCTGCGCACTTTAAAGGCGCCCCGGTGCGTCACAATAGTTTGAGCTTCGGCTGTGGCGTTGTCAACCGGTAACTGTTGGTAGGCCTGGGCCATGTCCAACTTGCCAAAAACTTTTGCCCTGGCCAGGGACATGAGAACATGGCTGACCATGGGAACTGGGTATGCATGGTCTTGGAGCGCTTTGTTTATTGTGCATTTGTAGTCTGCACAGATCCTCACGTCCCCATTCGGTTTCACCGGAGTGCCACACAATGTGAGGCACAGGCTCTAACACCTCTTGGCTGACCAGGCTATCCAGTTCCTCGTCTATCTTCAGCCAGAGCACTAATGGGAGATGCCTGGCTTTCACTCGGATGGGGCGCACCGTTGGATCCAGGACCAGCATTACTGGCTGTCCGGTGTAACATCCGAGTGCCCCATTGAAGATGGCTGGGAATTCTTGGCACACTTCTGGCATAGCAGCAGAGGTCGGCAAGAAATTCTGCGGTGGACTCCCCGGGCTCTTGCATGCATCCCAGGAAATCCATCTGGACAGCCCATTTCAATGGTTTTGGGGCATAGCAGTTGGTCAGGGTGGTGAGGAGCTCCTCATAGGTGGCGGTCTCCAGAGTCTTTGGTACTATGAGATTCTGTGCCAGCTGGATTATGGCGACGCCACATGTGCTCAGCAGCCATGATTTCTTGAGTTCCACGTCGGTTTTGCCTTCTATGTTTAAGAAGTGTTTCAGCTGGGCGACCCAGGCTCCCCAGTACTCAGGATGGGTTGGGTCAAAGGCCAAGAGGTGCTGTCCTGGAGTGGAAGCCATGACTCATTGTGGCGAAGCTGGGGCTGGTTGCGATGATGCGATGGCCATGACCTGTGGATTGCCGGTGGAGGGCAAGGTGGAGTGGGAGTCCTTGGGCTCCATGGTGGTCGCTGATGTGGTGCTCATGGTTGCGGAGGAGTCAGACATGCTCATGGGACCCCATCCTCATCGCCAGTGAAAAGTACTGAGGCCAGAGGCTCAGCATGGTGAAATTAGCAAGACATTTATTGATTACATAGCAGAACGAAGCAAACTTTACCGGTCCATGCCCGGTTTCTATGCACACACAAGTACCACACCCCTGCACACCCATCACCCATAATTGGCACTATTTACAAGTCTTAGATTCAATAGGTTCCCTTTCAGATCTGGGCGAACCCACTGGTGCACCCTAGGATCCGAGGTGGCTATTTAGGACCAAAGGTCCAAGGGTCTGTCCGACCGCATGGCCCTGCTAGCAGGCCATGGCCATTTTTTACATGTTAATACACAACAACTATGGGGGTTTTAAGAACAAGGAAGGAGGAAATAGTGGAGTAATGGAAAATGAGATGCCCTTCACAAGTCCTTGCTTGTCCCCCACTTGTCATATCTGCACTCACTCCACTGTTTACCAATTAGTTTCCTGTTTCAATTCAAGGTGCTAGTTTTAGTCCTTCATAGCCTAGCACCCACATTTTTGCAGAACCACCTCTTCTAATAGGCTCCACTATGACAGTTTCACTCATCTGAGCAAAGCCTTTTGGAAGTGCCACTCTGCAAATGGATTAGAAAAGCAGTTGTCCATATGCCCTAGCATTTTCTGTTGTGGTTCCAACTTGGTGGAATGCCCTGCCTGACAAGGTCATGAAGACTCCCACATATTTATCATTCCACAGAATGTGTACAACAGAACTGTCTTGGAGGACATTTTTATAAAGGAAACAGGGTTTCAGCTTTGATGTCTGAACATTTTAAAATTTTTACTGCATTGTTTATTATAGGTATTATATGTTTTAAGGTAATTTTAATGTTTTTAAAACCTTTCTTGAGTCTCAGTGACTTACACACTATAAATTATGTAAATAATTAACAGTTAAGGCTGGAGTCACTGGCCCAAAGTCACCCAGTGAGCTTTGTGGCTAAGTGGAAATTTGAACACAGGTTACGTATCAGATGGCATGAGATTTGTAGCCTCATTTGATACTAATCACTGCATTGCGTATTCTGTCTGCCCCTTCTTATCCCACCCTTCCCTCACAGAGGTCAGAGAAGTCCACATGGTTCTTCTTCTTCCATTTTACCTCTCTGACAATCTTATAGGGCAGGTTAAGAAAGAGTGACTAACCCATCAGTAAACTTCATGGTCTAATAGCAATTAGAACTAGGGTTTCTCCAGTCGTAGTCTAATATTCTAGTCATTACATCTCACTGGCTAGGGAACCATGAGAACTGGTGGGAAGCTCATTCTTCTTTCCTTCCAGCAGTAATCCAAAGGATCTCTCCTATGCATTCCAATAACTATGGTTGTGAAGTTATTCCATTAACAAGTTGGCACTTTACAGTTGTATCTTAGGTGCTCCTGTGGGTCATTGGTGGGCTACATATATGGGCTAGAACATATGGGAATATATGTTTCAGGACAACAGTCATGAAGAACATTTACTTAGATTAGTGCTTTGCCTGTGGATAGCATTACATTTTAAAAGTTATGAATCTACTTGTTTTCTCTTCTGCAGCAAATGGGATTAATGGATAAAGGATAACATTGACAGTCTTTGAACCAATGTATTAGGACTCCTACCCAGAATTTTTGAGGCTTGGGGAAGTAAATACTGAAATCATGCAGACTCACTCATTTGAAGGGAATTTAGCTTTCTGAGCAGTAAAGCCCCAGGATTCTCCATGGTTCTGTAGTAAAGTCAATAATGCTTCCTGGTATCATCCATGGAGGCAAGAGCCAGTTGGACTAAAGTACACACTACTGTGCCATGTAATGTGGAGGGCTATTCATATCTGTGGAGCATTTACATGTGTTTGATGTCCTGCTTGGCTGCTAATCTTTTATATACACACACACACACACACACACACACACACACACACACACACACACACACACACACACACAGATATTCCTGCTATGTGGGCAAGGTAGAAAGGAAAAATATTGCTATCACACTTGCAGACAATCCCATTTATTACTGTTAGATCCCACATCTGACCAGATAACTTTGTTCTTTTCACTTGTGAGCAAAGTGTTGCTTTCCACTAGATTCCCAATGATACATTTGAAAGACACTCTCTGTGTTCAAATGTACAGAGTACAAAACAGCTAAGCAGGTGGTACTTTTAGAACACAGTAAGCTGGCATTTTTAGGTAGGTGGGGACTAAATTTGGAATGAAAACGCACAGCTTTTTGAGCTCCTCTGCCTCTTCCTATGAATAGCAGCTGTTGTTCCCGGCTGCCTTAAACACCAGTTTCAAGACCACCTTCAGCCAACCAATCTGCACTCTGTTATTTAATTATAACAAAATTCTTAGCTCTGTCTGCTGCTACTGCTGCTGCGCAAGCAAGTATGTGGGGGGGGGGTACTGGATCGACTTTTGGAGCCAGAACGGCTTGCCAACAATAATTTTCCTTTTCCCAAGGGGCCTACGAAACCTGGAGCAGGTTCCAAGTTCCTCCTAAACTGGCCGTTCAATTTAGGCTCTTTACCAGAGGGCTTGAAAAGGGTTATAGAAAGGCAGATAAATGCACTTCTTGTTGCAAGCGTCCTTGACAAACCAAGTCTCAAGAACAGTGATCTCATTTCTGCTTCATTATTAGTGGGGCCAGATTTTTTCCATTAACAGGTAATTGAGTAGAAACTAAAATAAGCAAAGTTTATTTTATCCTGGGCATTTTCTTGGTTGCATCCAAAGGAAAAACACTTTTAAGAGGAGTTTGTTCAGAGAAAATATTTCTTTTCTTCACAATTCATCTGTTCTGGAACGCAATTAACTGCTGCAAGGATTTGGTTTGGGTATTGGTGCTTTTCTTTTAAAATAATCACTTCTTCCAAAACAACCTATCTAATTGAATTATGATCATGACCAGAGACTCTATGCTTTCATGCAGAGTGGATACACATACATATTAAAGTATGAATTTGGCTTCCTTCAGAGTTTCAAAAGAAATTAAATCATCAGAAACAAGTGGGATAATTCCATATTTACTTTTTAGATGGCAGGAATATTGGAGCTGTGAGAATAGCAACAAGTGACAGACACTTCTGAGCTTAACTAGAAACCTGTAACAAAATTTGTTATGAAGATCCATCTGTCTATTCCCAGATTCATTTTTCAAGCATTTCTTCATTCCCAAATCCTTGGGATAAAACAACAACTGACTAAAAAGGAGTTTATTATTGAATCACAATCCTGTAAAGCTGCCATGTTGATGGTAATTGCAATAAACACAGCATGGAAGAGATACTTGGAAGACAAGATTAAACTGATGGCAGGGCCACAAAGGAATTTTAGTGAGTGGGTTGCTTGGCCTGGGCCTTCAACCTTTCCCAAGCCAGAAGCCCTCCTTAACTGCCAAAGGGCAGCATGGGACTCGCTGATCTGCAAGTCCATGACAGGAAGAGTTGATCCAGATTTACGACCTCATCTGTGTTAAGGCCAGGGAACAGACCAAGTTGGGGACAAGAAGGCCAGAAAAGAGACCAAGGCCCCATTCACACAGAGCATTTGCCCTGCCGAAGGCATGGTAGCCCTGTGGACTTTCCATGCACAATCACACCGGCACATCTGGGAGGCATAGCACTCCCATGGCCAACCTGTGGCTTCCCGTGGAAAACGCGGAGTAAAAAACTACTAGGGATGAAGCACTAGTTTCTGGAAACCCTGGGGCAAAGGCTGGCATCTGATTGCGGGAGTGCCAGTATCCCGCGGCTTCCAACGCCTGCCCATGTCCCAGGGTTTCCGGATGTTGTAAGTTTCCATGGGATGCACCAACGCTGAATGCCGCATGCACACACGCAAGACACCGACAGCAGCCCACCCCTCCCAATGGTGCATGTGCACTTTGCTACAGCATGGCTTGTGTGCTCTGCTGCGCTGCTTTTTTGCCATGCTGCAGCAGCGCGGTGTGATCGGCGCTGGGCGCTGGAGTGTGGCAACCCAGTGGCCTGTGTGATCTGGCTACCGTGCCTTATTTTGCTCCGGGGCAAACTGCCCCCCCCCGCATATTCTGGCCTGTATGACCGGGGCCCAAGTTAGACAAGAAATGCAAGCAGAACACCTGGAGTTGAACCATATTGAGGTATAAGCCAAGTGTCAAAACCACTAAGTGATCTCCCTTCATTATCCCTGTGATGAACTACATTTAAAATGATGTTTTCCTAATGCAGCAAAATCAGAGAAGAGAGGTGAATAGTTAACTCTGCTCTAGAATGTTGAGCTTGAGGGACAAGCTGTTCCTTTTCTCTAACTGGTTAGCACCACCTGAGGAAGATATAAGATCAGTTGTGTGCTGAGGGGAGAGTTAGTTCATTTTGAGTTACTGCCCAGGCCCAGCGGCAGTTACTGTTCAGTAAAGTAAACGTTCAGCTACAGGAGTGGATGACTAAGGCTGTTGGTCACACTGGCAGCTTGGTGTGATATGGTGCCACCTCTAATTGTACTGGTTTAAAGTGTTGTGGGGCATATCTGTCATAGCCCAGCTGGTCTCGCAGGCACCAAGTCCAAGTCCAGGTCACACAGGCAGGAGCAGGTCAAAGGAGTGTTCACAGCATAGTCCAAACAGTCTAAGGTCAGTTGATAGAGTCCAAAAGCAGAGTCAAGCCAGTCCAACATCTGCAGATTCAGACTGCCAAATCCTTTCTGCATGCACTCCCCCACATTCAAACATCTGGCCATGTGCAGTGTCTGCGTGGGGAACCAAAAACACCACTTGTGATGCAGTGCCTTTTTAACCCAAGTCCAAGTCACCCTATGACGGGGTGAGTATGGCTGGGGAATGCCTGACAGATGTGGCTGTGTGACTGCACCCATTTGAACCAGAGGGGTGGAGTGGCTACATTGGGCCAAACTGCTTGTGTGATCATAGCCTAAAAGTCTGTCAGACAGGTTCACCTTTTGAATAAAGGGAGCGACTCCTGGTCTTAGCTGTGTTAAACATGACCTGAGGAAGAATTCTATCTAAGAATTCAGGGTCTAGTGTCAGCTAAAGCTGAAGTACATTTTCACACAAATGCCAAGAACTTGGTTTGAGATTTTGGCAAAGAGTGACTGTCTAGCAAGCTGAAACTCCCAATTAGGCCAAAAGGAAAAGTATTACAATTTCAGGGAAGAAATATAAGTCCGGTCCAGTTATACAGGGAATTGGGCACTGAGGCAGTCCCTGGTCTGTGGTGAAAGGAAACAGTTATAGACTACTCAGGGGAAAGAAGATACATTGTGATTTCAGAAAAGAGGAAATAATTTGATACACTAAAAGACTGCCCTTTCCAGAAAACCTGAATGGTTAATAGGAAACTATATGCAGAAATGTAACCTTAAGTACTCAGTCAATCATCTCTCACTGATAAGGACCGAGAATTAGTAAAAATAAGCTGCTACAACACCATCTGGTCTGTCAACTGAAAAATCTATGGTTTTACCAACAACGTTTCTCTCAGCCTTTTCAATACCTGACTACCCCATACCATCCCTGCCTATTAAATAAAATCTTTATTATTGTTCACTGTTACACAGTCTCCAGTGCCATTTCAAGGGATCTAAAAAGAGGGCTCCTGTTTTCTCCTAACAAGTTCTTGGGCTAGGCAAAAGCCACATTAAATTCTGTCAAAGGGTAGGACATTCAGATTTAAAAAGCTGCAAATATTATCATGCTACTAGGGGCCAGCTCAGTACCTGAAAGTAACAAAGAATTTTCGTGGGAAAAATCTGCCTCAGAGTGGGGAGAGTAACAGGGGGTTCATCAGAGTCCCATTGCTTCTCTTAGTATGTCTGCAAAAAGAGACAGGGATAGGGTTTCTATCTTCCTGCTGGGGGCAGGGAAACTCACTCCCCAGCTCCCATTGCCTGTCACCACTCAGCTGGGTGGTGGGAGGAGATGCCTGGGGAAATGAGAGGACATTATCAGGGTCTCTAGTATGATGATATTGCTTCCAGTATGATCCAGAAGTCATGTCATCTTGCCAAGTGTCACTCTTGCATTCTCCTCAAACTCTACAGTTCCGCATCACCCTCTGTAAGAACATAAGAGAAGCCAATGTTGGATCAGGCCAACAGCCCATCCAGTCCAACACTCTGTCACACAGTGGCCAAAAATACCAGGTGCCATCAGTAAGTCCACCAGTGGGGCCAGGACACTAGAAGCCCTCCCACTGTTGACCCCCCCAGCACCAAGAATACAGAGCATCACTTGCCCCAAAGTCCCTATCTATACCTTATGGCTAATAGCCACTGATGGACCTCTGCTCCATGTTTATCTAATTCCCTCTTGAAGCCATCCATGCTTATAACCACTGCCACCTCCTGTGGCAATGAATTTCTTGAGTAGGTTTTGCTGGAACTGGCACCATAGCTGCTGATCACCCCTCAACCATGAATTTCTGCCCCCCCTATTTTCCATAGGCCTGGCAACCCAAGACAAGAGCCATGGCACCTTATGTACAAGAAGGTCCTTCAAAAATAAACAAACAAAAAAAGTGCCTTGTGACCCAGGTTAGCAAGTTAGGCTCTGTGACTCACCCAAGGATCCTGACCCATGGGTCAAAAAACACTGGCCTGGGCTATACAGCTTGTTTTCTGTCTGAGTGCTAGGACTATGATCCAAACTCACAGCAGTGCAACCAATTGCCTCAAATCTTGTCAATTAATAGTAGTAGAAAACCATCATCTGCTGAACAGCAGAAGAGGGATTTGGATAAACCAGTGCAAAATAAGTATCATAAGAATGTACTGTGCCCTGGTGTATCCATACATAGGTACCATTACTGCTGTAGCAACATATCACTTGTTCAACGATCTCTTCAACACTGTTGTACATGTGCTAATATTGCAGGATACCTGAGTTTTAATATTGATTTTTATAAGGCCAGACTGTGCTTTAAACAGAGTAAGCGCTTCTTTACTGCTACTCATTGCCTTAATATCCCATCCCATGTGAAAAAATGTCTTTCTACAGCCAGAAGGGTTGGTTGGCTGGCTGGAATTACATTGATTCAGTGCAGGATGGTGGCAGCAAAAACCATTTGGATTTTTTTGGGGGGGAAAGGGCTGACATTTTTCATCTTCTGGAGGGCTTTCTCTGGTACATAGAGTAAGGCCTTCAGATTCTTGAAAACTGAATTCTAACTGGACGGCAGTTAACTTTCAGAAAGATTGAATAAGTTTGCTCCTAAGTGAAATGCATGACTACTGACCTGATAACCTGTACCCCAATCTTAATGTGTTGTGGCTGGATGTGTCCACTGAATGGAGGCATTCTGCACATGCTTAAAGACATGTTCTGATGGTGACACCTAGCATTAAAATAGTGATGTTAACAAAGGCCTAGCCAAAGTACATTCTTCCCACGTGTCTTTTTTGCTATCTAATTTTGCCTCAGTAGGAAAGCATAACTGTTTTCTTTTTCTCCTTTTTGGCTGAGGCAGCTGTCTGGCCACAGGGAACATATTGCTATATTGCAAGATCTGCCTTGTTTCCAAGTGCAATTCAAAATGCTGTTTGGACTTATAAAGCCTTAAACAGCCTGGGCCTAGGGGGTTGAAAAATGGCTTCCTGCTGTATTATGCTACCAGTTTAAAAGAGATCTTGCTTGGAGGCCTTTCCCTGGATCTCCTGCCACCTGAGAAAGGAGGCTACTGACCAGCAATAGGGCCTTCTTGTTCTAGTACAACACACATCTTATCCCATGAGGTTTGACTGTCATCCTTGCTATTAATATTCAAGTGCCAATAAGAAATGCCTTCTTATTTTGATATACATTTATTCAAAACATACTCTGTTTTGATTGGTTTGGTTCTGTTCTGTTAAGGAGTTCATATTTTAACTATTTAAATTGTAACTTTCTGACTTTTAGCCAGGATAAAAATAAATTTCATAACTAAATAACATCTGACTGTCGAATGGGTCCAATATGAAGTCACATTTGAACCTGAGAGTCCTCTGCTCTAATTTTTGTAGCTGCTATACCATGCCAGTCCTCTTATTAGTTTGTTGCCTGTTTATAATTTCTAGCGGGTTTCAGAGTTCAAGCACTGAGTCACCTAGAGCAATGCCTAACATGATTTCAATGTTTCTAGACAAATGTATTTCTCTTTTTTGTCATTTCATTTATATCGTTGTCCTAACTGTGAGTGTTTGTGTAGCTTGCTCACCTTAACAGATATGACTCTGGGCATATTTCCTTTGACCAACACCGATCAGTTAACATACATGACATCTTTAAACTTTAATATATTTTCTCAGTATAAACGCCACCAGTCAGCTTCCATGTAGGTAGGCTTCCATTGTTCGTTGTCAAAGTCTTCTTGAGTGGATGTCCCACTGTGTCACTTTTGTATGAGTCAAATCAAGATTATAGGTAACAGAGAAGAAAAAGAAAAAGAAGAGAAGGTTAGACCCTCATTTTAGAGTTTAAGAAAAATCTGTCAGCAGGTTGCAGTTCGAGTTGGTAATATACATGAAAGGAAGAGTCCAAGCTGTGTCACCAGTGTCACTATATTAGGCTTTCAGCAAAAAGCATACAAAACACATATTGTAGTGGTCACACGCAGAGACATAAATTTAGGAACAAGATCTGCCTTAGCTTGAACATAGTTGGCTCTGATAATAAGGAACAATGAGTGGAGGCTATTATGAAATAAAACCCAGGTGCTTGAATGAATTGAGCTTTGAGCTGAGTTCTCCCAGGGAAAAAAAAAACATTCTAACATTTTTTCACAGGTAGGATTCTGTCCTAATTTTTTTCTGTTCGTTTGCCCACCTCTAGGTTAAAAGGTTTTAGGCTTTATTTATGGATTGTTTTGTGTGCAGCAATCAACTGCTCTGGGTGGAAACAGTTTTTTCAGTCATGTCTAGTGTTATTTAGTTTTATCATAAAGTTATATGATAACATGTTTTCAAAGAAACAAAATTTTTACAATGGGCCTTGCTCTACTGTTTGGCCTACCTAGTTTCAGAGCAATATCCTGCTATGGCTTTTATGTCAGGTAGTTTAAAACCAATAACAAAACAAGGCTGGTGTTTTTTTTGGGGGGTGGGGCTATTGCCTCTACCAGGTTTTTCTGTGTCCATTTGAGTAGAATCAGAGCTGTCCTCCTGTGTATGCATAAAGGTGGTGAAGTACATGAAAAAATGATAAGGTTTTCATTATAAACTCAGTGAAAGAAAAGGTAATGGGGAAGAACTGATGCCTTTTAGATACCCCTTTAAATATATTAGAGGACAGCACAGTCCCTTATGCATCATATGCAGAGGTTGCTGCCTTGCTGTGAAAATGTGTACGAAAGTAACCTAAAGCAACTTCCAGCAAGGAATGCTTTTATTGATTAATCAATGGATACTGAAAATAAACAGCTGGCTGCTTTAAACTTAAAACTCTCACAAGAGCCTGAGGACTAAATAATGCAGTGGAGATGTTTTGGGGTATCCAAAGAGAATGTCCTTGTAAAATGGGGCATTTTAATATGGGGAATTTTGTTTTCAGGTGCTCTGTTCTACAATGCGGAACATTCAGATACGAGCCGAAACCTACTACGGTGCTGTGCATATTCAGTAAAAGGTAGTAGCGGAGGACAGTCTTTTGCAAAAATGCCAGTTATGGTTCTAAAAACTGCTGCTTTGGGTCCAGATCCACAGATTATTTATTTATTTAAACATTTATACGCAGACTTTCATCATTTTTCTCCCAAGGGGACATACACAGAAAACACATAACAAGGTTATGTCTGAACTGCCACTTGCTGCTGTCTGGTACTCATCTTAAGCCAGCAATGGGCTGCTTTTAGGGTTGCCAACCTCCAAGAGGTGCCTTTCGACCTCCTGAAAACATGTCCAAACTACAGAGATCACTTTTCCAGAGAAAATGGCTGCTTTGGAGGGTAGGTTCCCTTCCCTCCCAAACTCTGCCCTCTCCCCAAATTTCCAGGAATTTCCCCAACTCAAGAGTTGGCAGCCCTAGTTGTATTGTTGTTTCTCCAAAGGTTAGGACCTCCTTATCACAGGTCAGGTTGCAAGAACAGTACCAATGGGAGAATCTAGGGAGGTAGTGATGTTACAATGCTCTTTCTCTAGCCCACCTGTTGTCCTGGCTGCTACTTGCTATTGTATTTGATGTCCAACGGGATGTAATTCTCTTCCCCTCCCTTTCTGCAGGGTAGACATTCTGCAGATGTCAACTTTGACAAGGAGGAGATTGTAGTAGGCTATACTAAAATGTCCAGAAATTGTGCAAGGATCATTTTTCTATTGGATCTCATTTATTTTGCATGTCAAATTTACTGTTGTTGACTTCTATCATTCTGATTTGAGGCTTGCTTTATGATTACAGATGAGAGGAAACCACAAATGCTTGTAAATCAAATGCCAAAATACTGTAAAAAATGAATGAAAAGGGTATAAGGAGCCAGTGGACCAGGACCATCATCTTGGCTTCCGTTATCTGTTGCTGCATGTGTCAGAAAGCAGTCAATATGTTTGATCTGCTATTTCCTCTATTGTAAGTGTTCTTGACACCATAATACATTCAACAAAGATTTCCAGAAGGACCACAAAGGGTGTTACATACAGCTATAGCATAGTTTCAAGCATTTTATCAGGCTTACAGCCATTCTAGAGCCCCCCCACAGTTGTTCCTGGCCCTTGGGTCCTTGTACATTTCTCTGAGCTCATTGCAATACCATTGTGGCACCAATGATAATGAGATGAAGAGGTAGCATTTCCACAGCAGGTGTAACATAGGAAGTCATTATGAATGTTCCTATAAAAATTTCCTGCACTACATGATGTCTCCATATCTGAGATCCAGTCTTCTGCCAGACAGAAAAAAATCCCAACAGGGTTCAAGCTCTTAATGGCATGTCTGCTCTTATCTCACTTCAAATTACACTTATTATTTAAGACTAAGGTACAAAGTGTATATGGATGTGTGCAGGGCATTTGTCTGCATTCCTGGCAGTAGAGATTAATGGTTTCCCTTTTTAAAAAAGTTATGTATTGATGGAAGGGAACTGATCATCTGGCAAATCTAGAGCTTGTTTATGAAGTTTACAGATTCAGTTACAGCATCAGAATAGCAGTCTGCACAGATTCCTAGGCATATATGAAATATTTATAGACGTGTTTTGAATGTGTCACTAAGATCCTGATATACTCCCTCATATTTTATAATGATAAAGCAATTTGTGATTGAGTATTCCAGGCTCAGCCAAATTAATACAGTCCATGCAGGATCTAAAAAAAGAAATTAAAAACCGTGATGATGAGAGCAGTTACAACAATGTCATGTGAAGCATTTCCAGAATGTTTCTGTCTTATGATGGAGAATGAACCAGATTTAGACCAGCTCAGTGGAGTGCTGTCTGTTTGACTCCTGAATACATGTATTTGATCTCTCCAAGCTCTTGTTCCTCCTTCATTCAATTGACTGCAAAACTGTCTGAATTTCTAGTTCTCATCATAACTTACACACATCTGTAATTGGATAAAAAGCAGCTTATAGTGTTAAGGCTGAAATCACATGTGCATTACAAAGCACTTTATCACTTGGGAATCTAGATCAATGGGTTTACTTTATAGGAGGGTAGATTTCAGCTGAACTTTAGGAGAAACTTCCTAACAGTAGAAGTATGACAGTGGAACTAATTGAAGGAATATTAGATTAGCAGAGTGCTCAAGGCACATAGCACAGCGGCATTATGTGGTGTGTGTGCTGCTGTAGAGAAAAAAGTTATACATAGAGCCTTTTTTATCTTAGCAACTAAAATGAGTCCTTTGTTGTAAGGAACTCCATTCTAGATGAGATAAAAACAGGATTCTAATCTAGTCTAACTAGCTAGGGTGGATGGAGATGTTATTGTTGTTCAGTCGCACAGTCAAGTCCAATTCTTCGCGACCCCATGGACCAGATCACGCCAGGCCCTCCTCTCTTCCACTGTTCTTTGAAGTTTGCTCAATTTCATGTTCGTTGCATCGATGACGCTGTCTAACCATCTCATCCTTTGCTGTCCCCTTTTTCTTTGACCTTCAATCTTTCCCAGCATCAGGGTCTTCTCCAGTGAGTGCTTTCTTCTCATTTGGTGGCCAAAGTATTTGAGCTTCAACTTCAGGATCTGGCCTTCCAGGGAATAGTCAGGGTTGATTTCTTTTAGGATTGAATGATTTGATCTCCTTGCAGTCCGAGGGACTCTCAAGAGTCTTCTCCAGCACAAAAGAATCTATTCTTCGGCGCTCGGCCTTCCTTATAGTCCAACTCTCGCAGCCATACATTACTACTGGGAATACCATTGCTTTGACCATGCGGACTTTTGTTGGCAGGGTGATGTCTCTGCTTTTTATCATGCTGTCTAGGTTTGCCATTGCTTTTCTCCCAAGGAGCAGGCGTCTTTTAATTTCATGGCTACAGTCACCATCTGCAGTGATCTGGGATCCCAGGAACGTGAAGTCTGCCACTACTTCTACGACTTCCCCTTCTATTTGCCAAGGAGTGACGGGGCTGAATGCCATGATCTTAGTTTTATTGATGTTGAGCTTCAAGCCCACTTTTGCGCTCTCCTCTTTCACCCTGAGCAAGAGGCTCTTTAGGTCCTCTTCACTTTCTGCCATCAGAGTGGTATCGTCTGCATATCTGAGGTTATTGATCTTTCCTCAGCAATCTTAACTCCAGTTTGTGATTCATCCAGGCCAGCATTTCTCATGATGTACTCTGCATATAAATTAAATAAGCAAGGTGACAATATACATCCTTGTCGTACTCCTTTTCCTATGCTAAACCAATCAGTTGTTCCATATCCGGTTCTAACTGTTGCTTCTTGACCGTTATACAGGTTTCTCAGGAGACAGGTGAGGTGGTCTGGTACTCCCATCTCTTTAAGAACCTGCCATAGTTTGTTGTGATCCACACAATCAAAGGCTTTAGCATAGTCAATGAAGCAGAAGTAGATGTTTTTCTGGGACTCTCTTGCTTTCTCCATAATCCAGCGAATGTTGACAATTTGATCTCTAGTTCCTCTACCTCTTCAAAACCCAGCTTGTACTTCTGGCAGTTCTCTATCCACATACTGTTGGAGCCTAGCTTTTAGGATCTTTAGCATGACCTTGCTAGTGTGTGAAATGACTGCAATTGTGCAATAGTTCAGACATTCCTTGGCATTGCCCCTCTTTGGGATTGGAATGTACACTGACCTTTTCCAATCCTGTGGCCACTGTTGTGTTTTCCAAATTTGTTGGCAAACTGAGTGCAGCACTTTAACAGCAACTTCTTTTAAGACTTTGACTAGTTCAGCTGGGATACCATCACCTCTACAAACTTTGTTGTTAGTAATGCTTTCTTAGGCCCATCTAACTTCACATTCCAGGATGTCTGGCTCGAGGTCAGTGATTATACCGTCGTAGTTGTCAAGGACATTGAGGTCCTTCTTGTATCGTTCTTCTGTGTATTCTTGCCATCTTTTCCTAATCTCTTCTGCTTCTGTTAGGTCCCTACGATTTTTGTTCTTTATCATGGCCAGCTTTGCGTGGAATGTTCCCTTGATTACTCCAATTTTCTTGAAGAGACCTCTAGTCCTTCCCAATCTATTGTTTTCCTCTATTACTTTGCATTGTTCATTCAGGAAAGCCTCCTTATCTTTCCTTGCTGTTCTCTGGAAATCTGCATTCAGTTGGGTAAATCTTTCCTTTTTACCTTTGCCTCTTGCTTTCCTTCTTTCCTTGAGATACAGGAAGCATATTCTGCTCTCATAGTAGCAAGATGGAGAGAGAGTATGTGTGTGAGAAGGTGTCAGCCAGAAGGAAGGAAGATTTCCTAAGAGTGGCGATCTACACATCAAAGGGATAGTATCAGAGCAGTAGAAAGGAAGGTATGCCCTGGTCTTAGCCTATCACTCACTCTCTATAGTCCTCCTCTGGAGTCTGAGGCTAAGAGACAGTGCAAAGTCCTTCACTTCCAACACTAGTTGTGCAGGGATGGAGAATAGGACATCCTGTACATGAGGCTGTCACACAGCAGCTGAATAGTAATCTGTGAGGGTGCTGTAGCTTTGCTTTTCTTGCTCCGACCAGGGGGTTGGACTAAGTGGCATATAAGACCACTTCCAGTTCTGTGATTCTTTTGCTTCATTTAATGTGCATTACTATACTTCACGTTTTATGATTTTGCAGTGTGTATGCCTCACTCACACATGGGTAGCAAGTATAGGGAAAAGGCAGTCATCCAATTGCCTGTTTGGGATACTAGCCCACAGTGCCCATACAGAAACATGTAGGGAAAAGCTCTGCCTCAGTACCCTCCAAATGAAGACACAAGACAGATGTACAGGTTTGACTAGTTTTATATATTTAAATGGCTGATCAACATCATTGCTTGTTACTATAAGCTAACTATCCCAAGGGTGGACTGTGCTGGGTAGCCAACTGTGGCTTTCATTTTTGGGCAGGTCTGGCATGGCTCCAAACTTGGCCATCACTTCCACCAGCCTCATTTAGTCTCACCTGTACATACAAAGGGTACCAAGAGGTGCCCAGCTGCTGCCTCCTCTCTTGACATGCTGTAAGGCCCTGGCAGGTTTAGAACGATGGTGCCCAAGAACATTCCTTCCCCTCACACTGGCTGTAAGGCATGTGATGGCCTGTTCCAGACACATCCTCCATCACTGTTCCCACAAATCCCCGCCCCCCCTCCCCACTGAGCAGAGCAGTTCACATCCTGAGCGGAATATAACTGCTGTAATCTTAAAATGGGCCGATGGGCAGTGCAAGACACCGAGCAGCTCCAGACTGCTGCTGAGAGTTGCTTCTTATAGAACAAATTTAGAGTCCAGTGGCACCTTTAAGACCAACAAAGGCTTATTCAAGGTATGAGCTTTCATGAGCAAGGTAGGTAAGGTTCAAACTTATAGACAGGGACTTAACAGCAAAGTAACATGTAACATGATGATGTTTAAGATATGCAAAGACCTAAATAACAAGGGGCTTCCTGTGTTAATGAGTGGCTGCTCACACACACAGCTTAGAGAGAACACTGCCCTCCACCAGTGCTAGATACCTTAGGATGTTTGCCAATTCTCCCTGCCTAACTTCAGCAACTGCTCTGTTTCTGCCAAACAAGGGGGGGTTAACACCCCTTGCCTCACCTGCTGACTGCACCATCTCACAGGCCTTGATGCAGTTCAGTCAGATCAGCGCCACACCCCTCCAGGGAGAGGGAATGCCATCCTCCTTGTACAGGTAAGGCATATTGTGCCAAAAAAATAAAGACTGTGAGGAAGTAGCTCCTCATAAACTAAATGTTGCCCCTCCCCCCTTTATGGACTGTAAATAAAGTATTGATTTGATACATGTTGCCCTCTAACTATTGACTGGAAGCTCTCTAGCTCTGGCCAAAGCTGTCCTTTTGCCACCTTTGGAAAAGTAATTCACAGCATTAATGCCATGAGCATATCTTATACTAAATCAGACAATTGGTCCATCAAAGTCAGGATTCTCTACTTGGACTGGCAGCTTTTGTATCAGCTGCTACCTGATATTTCTGACTGGAGATGCCAAGGATGGAACCAGAGTCATTCTGTATACTAAGTAAATGCTCTACCACCGAGCTATAGCCCCTCCTCTGACTAGATATGGATGCTCTTTCTCATCATGCAGTATGTAAGTAGAATTGCCAGCCCTGGATGGGAAATACCGGGAGATTTTGGGGGTGGAGCCTGGAAAGGACAGGGTTTTGGAACGGGAGGGATCTCAGCAGGGTCTAATGCCATAGAGTCCACCCTCCAAAGCAGCCATTTTCTCCAGGGGAAATGATCTCTGTAGTCTGGAGATCAATTGCAATACTGGCAGATCTCCAGGCCCCACAAAGAGGTTACAGCCCTATTCTTTCTGACATTAACTGCTGCTTCACCCTCTGTCAAATTGCCTTGAATGAAAAGCAAACATCCTATCAGTGTTGCTACTACTGTACCTTATCAGTACATTTTAAAAAAATAATAAAATAAAATAATAAAAATAACACAATGAGCATCAGTACTAGATGGTTGTGGATTTGGGAAGTAGAAAAAGGAAGAAGTGCACTGAAAATTAAAGAGTATACTTCTAGATAAATAACTGCAATGATGGAAGGGAACAAAGTACCCATTTGCAATTCTGTATATATTTATTCCCTTTATTGGTACAATGTGATTATAGGAGAGAAGGAGACAATGAAATATACTCAGGAAGGAAAAGCCAGTGCTAGGAAAGCAAAGACATCTCTGCTGCTATATTTTTTTCTTTGCTAAATTAAAAAAACCTTCCACTCTCCCTTTTGCCTTCACCTGTCTGAGAATCAGGGCTTTATCTGTCCACCATGTTTTTCTTCTTTTATATATTGAGCCTAAGCCTTTCCTCTAGCTGTACCTAGAACGGGCTGAGCTTGCTTCTCTAGAACAATAGCTTGCCTGGATCCAGGAACTAACCGATAGATAAGTAGTGTAATATAAATAGCCTATCACTGGGAGTGTGTATGTGTTAGGTGTGGTGTTTTGCATGCTTATAAGCACAGCTCCTGCCCTGCTAGCTTGTCTCGTAATTTGCTGAAATCACTTAATAAAACAGAGCTGATCACTGCAATGTGTGTAGAACCCAGTATTTAACATCTTTTTTCTTTTCTTCCCCACAATAATTTGGTGAGGGCTCTTGCAGTGCTTCAGCAGATGCCTGCCTCCCTTTTCTGCCTCCTTTTCTCTGTCTCTCTCTCTGTGGTCAAATCTACTGGGCATGTTTGGAATATTTGGTATTATAGCAGGATTTGAACCCTTTTCCTATGGGCCTGTAGGTTCTTCATGCAGGTCAACTACCAACTGAACTATGAAATAGGCCAGATGTTATGGCTAAGATGGAAGTCCTTCCCTTCCTGTCTGCTCCTGACCAGTGGGTTATTTGCAAATTGCTGCTGGCTAAGCTTGGGGTCGGATTCGACTGGCTTTCGAGCAAGGGAACCTTTACCTTTACCTTTAAGCTTGGGTTGCCAGGGAATTTGAACTCCGAACTGAGGGAAACCATAGAACTTGTGGCTGAAATTAATGTCTGTCTAACCAAAGCTTTGCTTTGTCCTTCACCTTCTGTTGTTTTCTTTCTGTCTTTCTAGCAAAGAGAGAGAGAGAGAGAGAGAGAGAGAGAGAGAGAGAGAGAGAGAGAGAGAGAGAGAGAGAGAGAGAGAGAGAGAGAGAGGAGAAGCAGGAACTATTTCCAGTGGACGAAGCAGAATAGACCCAGCTTGCCGTTTTGCCACTTCCTCTGTTAAGAAGACAGAGGGCCATTCCAATCAGTGCATGAGAAAACATTGCAGGCTGGCTATTTCTTTCTCCATGCCTGAATTGTTGGAGTGGGGAGAGGAGGAACAGAGCGTGGATGGCGCTTAGGCAAGTGAGTTCAGATGGATGACCTCCTACCTCCTGATTGTTTGCAAGACTGCAATACAGTCCTCAGGAATGCATTTAGTGTTGTTTAGGGACATGGAAAAATTTTTACCTCAGCCTTGCACAATTTATTACTTATTGTTTGACAAAGCTGGTTTCTTTTGGTGCCAACAGTTATCATCTTGGGAAACACAGTAGAGTGTAGCAATGATATTAAACGTAATGCACTCTGCTTGGATAAATAGATATGATGGTGCCACGGCAAAGCCAGCCAAAAACCACATGTTGCACTATTTATTTTCAAGACTTATAAGTCTTAATGTTTATTACCAGAAAATGAGCAAATATCCAATCCAATCCAATAACCTTTATTGGCATAACTAATGAGCAAATCTTATATAAATGGAATGAGCCAGCCAGGCTAGGGTTGCCAGCCTCCAGGTAAGGCCTGGAGATCTTCTGGAATCCCAACTGATCTTCTGGGGTCAGTTCTCCAAGACTCCACCTCCTAAATCTTTAGGAATTTCTCACTTTGGAGTTGGCAACCCTATCTAGGCCTAGCTAAATTTCTTTAACTTTTCTTTGTTAATGGATCATTAATGGGTACCAAATAGCTGTTCCACTGAATAAGTGACATTTTTTATTTATTTCACAAATGAAAACTAGATATTCTTGCATGACATAAAAGAAGCATTATCTAATTTGAAGAACAAAGGACACCTATTGATTTTTAGGTTCTTGAAATAAAGAACAATGAGATACTCTAAGAAATAATGCAGAAAACCTTCTGTAGCTTTGTCTAATAGAGGTTCTTGAGCCATATTAGGGTGAGAACAACTTTTGAAACTTAAAATAAAGAGCTGTGACCACCAGAATGTGAAATTATATGGATCAAAGGACTTGAAATTCGTCCTCGCAAATTCATGGTACCCTGTCCTATGACTGTTTACTTGATAAACACTGCACACTTTTAAATGTTTTTTGAAAAGTATCACAGAATAATGTGTGAAGTTCTTAGAAATAATCACAGAACAAATACAGAATGGTGAAAAACTGTGTCACATCCCTCCAGCTAAGCACATTAGGTAGAAAATAGGCTGAGTGTGTACCGGATAATCATTTTTTTTCCCTAGCAGAAAGGATAAAAGACAGTAGAGAGGGAAAGATGGAAGGCAAAAAGACTAACCAGCTTTTACTAAGTGCATTATTCTTATGTTCCCAGTCAAGTGCTGATTAATCACCCCCAGCTAACTCTTAGTAGACTCCCAGCACTGCAATTCAAAGTGTCGCTGGCCACCAGGGAACAGATCAAGCCCTGTCTTGATAAAATCTGTACATTTTATTTCAGCGTTGAAAAGAGTTATACATACGCATGCATATCAGAACATCACCACCACCATCATCATCCATATCTGACTGATTACATTGACTTATACTGTGCAATTCACCTTGAGTTTCACCTTGAGTCTCTTTGAGAATGGCATATTATAAAATGAATGCATGAATGAATGAAAGATCCCAAGCAGCATTTGGATTATTCATTCACCAAGGAACATGGAAAATACTGTCTTCCTAGAGAAGATGAGAAAAAGTTGGAGTAGTATTCATATATGGCAATGCTGTTTTTTTCTGTTAACAAAAGGCACACTACTATAAATCCATTACTTGCATTTCTCTCACACACTTTTGCTGTCATGTTTCTTGGTTAATGAAAGTCTTCCTCCTTGGTTCTGACAACAGCAGACATGCTTCCATCAGATGGAGAACAAATGACCTGTTTTGCCATTTTTCTCAAGAGACTCCAGTTCTTCCTCTTGCCCTGGTTTATCTACTGCTTTAAACAATGCAAGGCTGTGGTCACACAAGCAGTTTGTGCTGATATAGTTGTGTTACCTTTGCAGATTTAAAGAGCATGATCAGACAACATCATTTACCTTCCGTGCCCCAGTCATTGGCACCCTGCTTTGCCTCATTTTGGAAGCAGAGTAATCAGGCACCAGGGAAAGTCCAGTATTTAGGGATGCCAGGGCTTCCACTCCATGTTTCCAGCTGTCTGAACTCCCCTCTTGCAAAGTCAAGCTGCTTGGGAAGTCTGAACTTTCCCTTCCATTTCCACCTCCTTTTTTTTTTTAAAAAAAAAGCTGGTAGTTATGTTTGTATAAGTGCATTATCAATCACTTTGGCCAAGTAGTCATTTTGAATCGGGAGTCCTCATGAAGTTGTTTTTGAGCAACAAATCCCTCCCCCCAAACCCGTCTCTCTTGTTTCTGCATCATCCTATGACTGACACAAGGGTAAATGCACTGAAGTCAATGGGATTACTCTCATTTAAATCTGCACTTTAACCCCCCTCCATTTATTCCACAGAAGAGAAGCAAAGGGAAGGTGGCCGAGAGGGGCTGGAGTACTTGGCAGAGAGACTGTGGAGCCATCAAAAAGGAGCTGGAGCTTCAAATACATGCTTATGCGCATGGTCGAAAGACAGACAGACAGACAGACAGACAGACAGACAGACAGACAGACAGACAGACAGAAAGAAAGAAAGAAAGAAAGAAAGAAAGAAAGAAAGAAAGAAAGAACGTCATGACAATCTGAATGATGGACCATGGGGCGAGCATATAATGAAGCTGGCTCAGGGTGGGATGTCTGATCAAAACTTCCCACAGCTATTTAAACCACCACAAATAGAGGTGCAACCAGATTGCACCAAGCCCAAGTTTCCTTCACCCTTAAGGATAATCATTCAGGTCCATTATTGGTAATGTAACATTTTTGATTCCCCATCTGTGCTCATCTAGGAGAAAAATTAGTCTTTGTCTTGCAAATTTTTGTCAAACAGCTTGGCACATCTTTCCTCTGTTGCCATTTACACTTGGAATGGACTTTCCATACATCATGTGCTTGGCCATGACATAACCTTTTCATCTGGCACATTTTTAACCTAGTGACTTGACAAATGAATCATGAACTAGGAAACAATGGCACACACCTTTAGAATGTCCCTCTTGACTGATGCAGAATGACAAGATTGCCTAGGTATGCTATTTAAAGTTCTGAACCTTTTTTTTTTTTAAATGCTCACTTGGCTTATAAGGCAATGAAGGGCCAGCACTGAATAAACAAGGTTTATTCAATGACTGACTTGTAGTGAGGCTGAGTCTTTTATTCAGTCTCTTGGCCCAGTTTAGTATAGAATAGCTGCTGGGGCTGATTTCCATTTCGATATCATATACTGAGGCTACAGCCCCTTAAGAATGTACACTGCAGAAAAAGAACATAGAAAATGGTAGGAATGAGAAGAGACCATTCACTATATTGATGCTTCTCTCTTGTAATATGGTGTTTCCCCCAGGACAGCATCTAATTGCTTCTTGAACGAACCCACTGTCTTTCCCTCAACAACCTTGCCCAGTAGGCCATTCCAAACATTTATTATTCTTTGACTGACAAGGCACTTCTTTGGTCTCTGAATTTGTTTTTGAACTTCCATTTATGCCCCCAATCCTGCCATCTATCCACATGATATCAAACATAAGTAACATGCGTTGATTTGATGCATTCACCTATGATTTTTGTGTATTTCTAGAACCACCCCTACAGATGTCTTTGTCTTTCCCCTAAGTTGAATAGATTGATTTTTTTAACCTGTCAGTAACTTCTCCTGACTTAACTTGGAAGCAAGTTAAGGAAAAAATGTTCAAGAGTTATAGTACACCAAGCTGAATAGAAGTAGTAAACCTACTGCAGAAAAAATGGTTTTGGGTTTTTTTGCTCTTTTGGTATATTAAACAATCATACGTTTTTCTTGATTTTCTCTGAAAGATATTTAGTTGAGTGTGGAGAGAGAAAGCTGAAATAATGTAAATGGTATTTTTAGAAATCAGCAGAAGCTGAGAATATTGATAAGTACCTAAATGTACCTCGTCATGTTCAACAGGAAATGAAAATGGTTACAAAAGGAGAATTTCCTCACAAACCATTCAGATAGGAACTTCAACAAATCAGCTGGGTGCCTCCTGATGAAATGCACATTCTCAGCACTATGTCTAGGCTACTGGACCTTCTGTATGGCATCTGGGATTATATGTAAAGTGCAGTGTTTACCTGAGTATGCTGAGAAAAAGAATGAGGAGAGAGAAAGCATATTATCAAGTAATTTTTCTTTTCCCTGCTTGTTACATCTTCCCCCCCCAAAAAATCTTCACAAGTAATCAATCTGCCCATTAAAGATCTGTTAAAGTACATATTAACTAAATAAAGTTTGAGTCCAGTGGCACCTTTAAGACAAACAAAATTTTATTCTGGGTATAAGCTTTTGTGTGCATGTGTAACCCTGAATCCACTAAGGGGACTTGGGGTATTCCTTATAAGGAAAAAAAAGCATAATTTTCCCTGAGGGATTAGAGGGCCTGAAGCTGCAAGGAGAAGCACTTCCCCTTCAGAATACTCTTTTCTATAAAACTACATATCAACATTTTAGGTATGAGAATTTCTTATACTGATTACTAGAAGGGGGAATTGTGTTAATTGGCCATTTTGATTGTTGTTGGTGTTGGCAGAGTTTAAGCCTGCAGAGGAATGGAGCACCAACTGTTTAAAGAAAATTACTCAGTTTATTAAAGAAGAAATAAACTTCGATAGAATAGAGGAGAGGGAGAGTGGCTTAACTATTTGACTAACTACGGTGAGACATAGGAACAAAAGGGGAGGGCTTAGTTGGAGTTGGAAGTCTCCGAAGTGCCAATCAGGAGACAGGAAGGACAGAATTTGAAAACTGTGAGAAGTCCCTAATCTAGCTATGCTAACTAGTAATACTTCAACTGTCCTCTATAGGCTATGCTTCTGATCTTCTTCAAGTAGGTGCACTATAGACCTTGTATATTCCAGCAGTTGGGACTATTTGAGATGGATGTTATATGAATTTTCCCTGAGGGTCTGAAGCTGCAGGATGAAGCATTTTCCCCCTCAGTTTATAGATATATAGTTCTGTAAACCACATATCAGTATTTTACGGATATCAGAAACTCCTGTAAAGAGCAGATGACATCCCAACACAGAGCAGAGCTGCAAGTTGATGCATCTTCAAGGGACTGGCTAGACAGACATCAGAAAGACCGAGACCCTGGGCTGCTCAAAGACAACTGGCTTGAATTGTTACATGTTAACTGTTGTTGTATATGAAGAAGAAGAAGAAGAGAAGAGATTGGATTTATACCCCACCCTTCACTACCCAAAGGTGTCTCAGAGTGGCTTACAAACTCCCTTCCCTTCCCCACAACAGACTCCCTGTGAGGTAGGTGGGGCTGAGAGAGCTCTGACAGAAATGGTTCTTTTTCAAGGGCAGCTGTGCCAAAGCTTGTGACTGACCCAAGGTCACATCAGCAAGTGCAAGTGGAGAAGTGGGGAATCAAACCCGGTTCTCCCAGATTAGAGTCCGCGCACTTAACCACTACACCAAACTGCTTAATTATTGTTCCAAATACTATGTCTTTTGAAGGTTGTTTACTGTTATTTTCATAAATGTAAGTGTCACAAGGTGGGATCGCACTATCATAGACTTGAACTCTCAGTTCTTTAATAAAAATATTTATTAGGTATTGCTCCTTGAATTAAATTGGTTATACATCTATGAAGAAGTGTGCATGCACACGAAAGCTTATACCCAGAATAAAACTTTGTTTGTCTTAAAGGTGCAACTGAACTGAAAGTTTGTTCTGCTGCTTCAGACCAACATGGCTACCCATCTGAAATTAACTACATAGTCATCGATGATGATAATACTTAGGGCACGATCAGCTCTTTTAAAGTCAATCTGCTTATTTATATGTTTGTAATTGTGATCACATAAAAATAACTAAGATGTGATCTTGAAGCATAATAAAGGTCAGGGTTGCTCAGAAGTAAAATTATTTTAAATTTTACGATAAGAGAGTCAAAATGCTTAACAGATAGGATGAAAACAAGCAATGCATTATACACACCGTGGTTCTTTCACTTTGACCAGAATTGATCAGATTGTGTAGATTGTTTATTTTATCAGGCCTACTAGAGTGTGACTGTAACATCCATTGACATTGATTGCTTTCAGGTAGTTGCAACCACATTTCTGCCCTAAGACAAACTGGGCATTATATTGTATTTGGCTACATCCCTCCGAGTTTCTGGATTTATGTGCTTCTGATTCAATGAGCCTCGGTTATACAAGAATCCAAATATTGTGAGTTTTCATTGGGAGATTTGTCGTTGTAGCTCTTGGAGTTTCCTTCAAGGATTTTACTTGGAGCGCCAAATTATGAGTATGGAGGTATGCCAGCACAGGGAGAGTTCAGTAGATCTCCCTGTGCTGGCACATTTCCATGTACATAATTTGACTGCATGTCAGGATACTTTATCTATGAAAGCCCTTGTGCAAGGAATGTAAGGACATGTGGAGTTCTCCAGGCTTGGGCTAGTGGCAAATTATCTTTTGATAGTGAGAGGCCATCTGTAAAGATTTACAGCTACTTAGCTGGTTCCAAAAAGGTCTAAAAATAGCATTAAAGAAAATTACATTTGCTGATGAATGTGTACTTGCATTGTTTGATACCTTAACCTCTAATTCCTAGTGATGTCTTGATTATGTGTACAGCTCTCAACAGCACCTGTCAAGGAGAAATGGCTCTCCAGCTTCTCAAGGATGAATACCACTGGAAGAAGCAATAGGTAGGTCTTCATATTTATTTTCAGAAATAAATAAACAAAGAAATCCTTGAACAAATTGTTTTCTTTCAAACCAGGCACCACACTTCAGACCCCGGGTTGGCGGAATGATGCTGTGATACAGATGTTCAACAACATTCTACTCAATTGGATTAAAATTGGTCTCTTCAGAAGGCGTTACCCTGTGAAGAAACATTAATTTCAAGATGCCAGTCTTCTTCAGACACTTCAACAAGATTCATTAACATTACATTCCTAATGTGGATCACTCTGCATGAGAGATACAGGAGCACTTGTAGGAAGAATAAATAATCCATCTAAATAGGTTATTCTTTGGTTAAATCATTTACAGTGTATTTTTAAGCAGAGCTGCACCAATGTAAACCAACTGACTCCAATGGGCTTAGAACATTATAACTGCTTAGGATTTCACTGTTAAACATGCTGGAAAGGCTTTAGCCCAGTTATATTTGGCTTGGGTTGTCAAATTTCATATCTGATTAAAATGTTGTTCTAAAGACAAGCAAATTTCTGTATCTGGAATGAAGCCCAGAAGGAAAATGAGGGAGAATATTATGAAAAGAAAAGAACAAAGGAAGAGGAAAAGTAGGAATAAGGAAAATAGAAACAATACAAAATAACAAAGAAAGATGAACAGAAGAAAAATGGGAGATTATATATGTTATGGAGAAATAAGAAGGTAAATGAGGTAGAAGAAAATGGAATTTAAAGTTCCTTTAACAAATCCTTAAAGTATAAGGCGTGGTAAACAGGCTAGAATCAACTTGACAAATATGGGGTTTTGAATTCAGCATATTGCGCTTCTTTAACTACATCTTCTCCTGTACTGTTTAACATCTGCATAAAACTGTTAGGAGAGGTCATCCAGAGTTTTGGTGCTCTGTATCATCAACATACATATCAAGCACAACTCTCTTTATCTCTTCCATCTGAATCAGGTTGGGGCAATAGATTGTGTGAACTGGTGTCCTGGATGTGGGCCAAAAAACTAAAAGTCTATTTAGACTGACATGTTGTTGGTGCTGCTCATGGAACTGGGGGACAGCCAGTTTGGTATAGTGGTTAAGTGCATGGACTCTAATCTAGGAGAACTGGGTTTGATTCCCCCCTCCTCCAATTGCAGCTGCTGGATGACCCTGGGCAAGACATAATTCTGTCAGACCGGTCCTTAAAAGGGCAGTTCTTGAAAGAGCTCTCTCAGCCCCACCTACCTCACAGGGTGTCTGTTGTGGGGAGGGGAAGGGAAAGGAGTTTGTAAGCTGCTTTGAGACTCCAAAAAAAAGTGGGGTATAAATCCAGTCTCCTCCTCTTTCTCCTTCTGCTTCTATTCTGGATGAAGCTGAAGAAGCTACTTCACAGTTTGGGGGTGCTGTTGAACCTGGATCTATAGGTAGCTGACCAAAACAGAAGGGGGAAAAGCCCAACTTTAAGAAATAACAAAGTTGGGTATTCAACATTACAGCTTACTAATGTGCTGTATGTGGGTTAGTCTGGGAAGATAGTCCTGAAGCTTCAATTTGTACAGAAGCCAGTAGCAATACTATTGTGTGAACTGTAGTGGTGGAAAGTGCTGTCAAGTCACAGCCAATTTAAGTTGATTCCATAGAGTTTTCAGGGTGAGGTGTTCAGATGTGGTTTGTCATTGCCTGCCTCTGTGCCACGACCCTGGACTTCCTTGGTGGCCTCCCATCCAAATACTAATCAGGGCCAACCCTGCTTAGCTTCTGAAACCTGATGAAATCAGGATAGCCTTGGCTATCCAGGTCAAAATGGAATGAACTATAGGCAGCATATTATCCCAGGGCTTAAAGATCTTTGTTCGGAATCTGTGTGCTTCCAGTCCCAATTCAAACTGCTGAATTTGACCCATGAAATATTTTATTAGTACTTGAAGGACCACCTATTTCCACACAGTCCTGCCTGGACAGCACATTCATAATTTCAGGCCCTCTTCATATGGCCCATTCTTCAGAGTGTGATGGGTGGCCAAAAAAAATATAGTGCCTCAAGTATGAACTATTCTTTTCTTGGTACTTGGGAACCATCCTTGGATATTTTTATACCAGGTCAGCTCTTTTCAAATGTCATCTGGCTTTGAATTGTTTGGCATAGGGGCTGTTCCTACTTACTCTCTGTTTTTCTGGTGTATCATGATTTTTTGGATGCTGTTGCTATTTTCTAAATTCTTGATGATTTGTATGGTTTCTATATAGAATTTACTTTTAATTATTTGATTATGAGATTCTTTTATGATTTATAGATTTTCCTTACTCTGTGAACCACCCTGGGTACATGTTTGTGGAGGGTGGTCAGATATATAAACAAATAGTTAAATATCTAAGACTATTTATTTTACAAATGAAGGCTTGTTATATAAATAGGAAACTTCTGCCCTGTATTCTGAATGTTAACATTCTAAACTTTGATTAAGAAATCAATATTTGCCAATTACTATATTACAAGGAATACATATATTTTTCAAGTAGCTAGGATCAAATGAGGTACTTCAGGACAATGTCCCCAAGGGCTTGACTTCACGCACTAGAATTTTTGGGCCATATATTTATTCTTCTAATACCAACTGCTTTTGAAACTCCTGTATTTTCAAAAGTGGTTTGCTAACGTGACCTGGGGTGGGAAGGGCAAGCCTTTGCTGGAAAACCCTCAAGTGTATGCAAACCGATTAGTGTGGTTCTTAAGGGTCCAGACCAAGGCTGAAAGATAATGAGTGGGAATGACTGATCAGTGCTGAATAATTCACAGGAAACAAGCTGCTTTATTTTCAGTATAGGTTTTTATCTTTATTGCTGCTTGGCTTTGAGAAAATCAAAATATTACTTTTCATTGGGAGACACAAAGTAGTAGTTAGTGATAAGTACACCAATTGTTCTGCAGCATCCCTACTCCCTGTATTCCAGGATTTACCCAACTGTCTTCATGTTGCCAGCCATTTCACTGCATGAAGGCAAAGGACCACCATGAATCTGGTGGCTATATTTGTTTTATTGAATGGGTGTTTTGCTACGTATTTATGCAAAACTTGTTTTGTCTGATATTTAAATATGGTATTCCCCTCCCCTTACAATTGGTTTTGCAATGTCAAAAGCTCCCAATGTCTTAAAAAAAACACCTTGAGAACAGCCTCCCAGAAACATGAAATACAATTTGAAAAAGGAACCCTATCTAATGTAACTTGCTTTTCTATGCAGTTTAAAAAATGAACAGATTCACTTGGGATGTTGATGACTAATGATGGTAATAATAAGAATGATTTTTGATCTCAAGGCCTAACATTATTCATATTTTTCCTTAGCCTCAAACAATGTCTTCAGATAGCCCAGGTAAAGGAAAGTCAGAAACAAAACAACATCATAAAGGCACTGCTTTGTGCAGACCCTTTCAGCTGTACTACATAGCTCAGATTGTCTTTGAACGCCATGTAATGAGAGAAGTATTTTTGACTCCAGGGACTACTCTGGGTTATGTTTTTACTTCTGCATACAGAACTGAGTTTCAGCTCCTCAACTTAGGAAATATGTTTGGCAATTTTTTTTCAACTCTTCCCTTTTAGTTCTTCTCTCCCTCAGTGCCCAAAAAGCGAATAGAGCAAATGACACTGTCATTCTGAACCATCCACTTGTGTGTAAAGGGCTAGTGCAATACACAGAGTGTTGGACATGAGTTCCAACTAGTCCTTGGGCAGTCATGAATAGTCTGAGTGCTTTTAAACATTTTCTTAGCCTTAATTCCCCATCTGGAAAATGATAATATAAATGACCTATTTGTAAGAGATGTTGCATAAATGTGTAAAATGATTATATAAAGCACTTCATAATGTGCAGGTAATTTTTGAAAAGGAAGGAGATCAGTGATGGATGTTCTATAAACTGAAATAATGATATCCAAACTCCATCAAAGTCAGTGGGAAATGCTGAGATAATTGAGTTGTACTACATGTAGTGTTTGGAATAGAAATCCTTCATCATGCCCAAGTGCACAAATATAGGTAGTCCTGAGACTGAGTACTTCCTTTCTCAGCAGCCTGTGCCTCTTCACTGTGACCTGAAAAAAACAGTGGACATTGGGACACATTATGACAGAGAGGGAGGAGAGAGACTGTAGAAAGGAAAGAAGCAAAGACAGGGAACTGAGGGAGAACTGCAATTTAACAGAGAGGCTGATTTCCCACTACAGCTGCCTTGGGGTTGCGCCGCCGTTTGCCCCGATACTATTCGTCAATTTCACACCTGAAGCCACGGGGCTGCATTTTGACCCGCGGCTTCACCCAATTTCCCCGCAGTTTCGTAATCCTGTTTTTTGAGGATTACGAAACTGCGGGGGAAATCAGGCGAAGCCGCGGGTCAAAATGCAGCCCCGCGGCTTTGGGTGTGAAATTGACGAGAGTTCTATAAGAACTGGTGAAGTATCACTGGGACTTGTCTTAAAGAGCGTTAACAGAAAAATGAAACTACAAGCAAAGATTGTGATACAAACTGAGGGTCAAACTACATGTTCATTTTATGAGACTTTTTCAGTTGCAGTTGTTGATTTGTTTTTCAGAAAGGACAATAGCATAGGAGAGAGTGAGAGGGGAGATCTTTAACCCTGAAAAGGTTACCATGACCTGCTTGTACCCCTTTTCTCTACCTGGGCTAAAAGCAGCTCAGAAATGCAAAGACAGTGAAGCAAAGGCACCTACAGAGACAGTGAAGCAAAGATGCCCAGCTCTTCATCCAATTTAGGATTGTGGGTTAATTCACTCCCAGTTAATATGGTACAAATGTCTAGGAATTGTAGTATAGTTATCTCATCATGGCAGTACTTGCAAGGCAGGGCTGCATGACCATCACTTGTCATATGAAGGAGGCCCTTATGAGTGACTGCTCAGCAGGGACACCCAAAATGGCACAACATAAATCACTGACCCTTGCAGCACTGTTTCTGCTTGAAAACTCATGCTTCTGCCAGGTCTACTTCAATGCACCTTCTTAGTGTTTGTAGACGTTAACCTTCCACAAGATGGAGTGGGGCAATCGGGGGACATTAGTGGCACATGCAACAGATGTGCAGCCCTTACATCCCCTTGCTGGCCTGACACTGCTGTTAGGACACTGTGATGTCGACTGGATTGATGAGAATTCTGTAAAAGTCAAGCTCTGCTATGGGCCAGCATAACTTTCCCCCACTCCATCCCACAGTGCATTCCTTCGTCTTGGATTTGTCAGGTCTTTCATTCTGTAAAACATCTTTTGTGAGAATGCTGTGCATTTATCTTCTTGACCAAACCCACAGTGGGATCTAATTCCAGACCTACGAAGGTTGATTTGTCCTTTTTTCAGTCTATGTACTCATTTGAACTAAAATTATCCTGCTGCCAACCTCCTTGATAGCAATTACATCTAAAGAGAGAGTGAGAGCGAGAGCTGCTCAACTTCATGTATTGGTAATGGATTTTCCTTCCTTATTTTTCCTTAGGGATAAAGCTGCATGGGAAAATTAGGCATATTAAGCCTGAGAAAATAGTGAACAAAAATACATATTTTATATTTTTAAGTTAGAATCCTCTTGCTGCCAATTACAGCCATTCTTTAATTCAGGTATTTTAGCATTGTAGGCTAGGCCTCTGTAAAGCAGTACAAAACCATTTGTGATAGCCATTTAAGGTCATTCTAAATACGCATAAGAATAGTACATTTTAATTTTCGATAATGCTGGCAGACTCCAGTTCTCGGATTTTAGCATAACCAGCAGGAAAACTGTTTGATGTTTTAATTATGTCCCAGAAAATGCTGAATGTGTAATAAAAGAAAACTGAAGGGGGGCATATCACTGTTTGTGGGGAAAGATGTTTAGCACATAACATTAAAAATGTAAAATAGAATAATAGTAATGATAATAAAGCTAGTCAAATATTTCTCTTAGGCAAAGTAGGCCAAAGATATAAAGTAGTATGTGCCAATTACAAGTCAGCTTTGAGGGGAAATGGAATGGAACTTTTTAGCAGGCATGAAGCTTGAAGGAATAGGAAACTGCCTGTAAAAAAGCCCTAATGTCTTTAAAATTATAGTTAAGACAAGCCAGAACCCTGTAACAGTTCCCAACAAAGAATCTCACCGGATTTAAGAGTTCCTGATTAATGCACTGACCTTCTGGTCTCTGATGCAATAAGTTCAAAACCCAGCTGGGTATTCTCACTCCCGATGAGACTTTGGGGACTTCCCAAGCCCCAATCCTGATGCCATGAGGGTCATTTTCCTTAGTGAGACTGAGAGAAGTCATCCCTGAGGGAAACAAGGAATGAGAACCTGAGTAGTTTTGAATGACCTGAACCAGATGTATAGAGCTACAGTAATTTTAGGAAGAATAATAGTGGAGGACGGGGTGGAGGAAGAAATAGATCTGATTTCAATCCCCCCTCTCCTTCAGCATGTGGCACAGGCCAATGAAAATGACTGTAAAGCTACAGAGAAGAAATGAAAGCTGAGGGTTAGGAAGTAGTTCCATCTTTGTGTATAAGAAAATACCTCTTTCTGGTATGTGCCTTTAAATTATATCATTTTAGTCATGATCTCACTAGTGGAAACTTGGTGTGGAAGGTGCTGCCATGGGGTCTTTGACATTCAGGTAATGCCAAAAGGCCTAAATATGTTGAGAGGAGTCCATGATATGACTTTCTGAGAACTTTCATTTGTGTGGAAAACAGCTGCATCATGGACTCCTCCCAAGTAGTACAGGAAGAGCCATGCAAAGAAAATGTCAGAAGTGGCTCTGGATGGCCTTGGGCATGCCACTAATCTCAGCTTTGACCCCCCTGGGTGCATTATATGATTAGGGGAATGAAGAAAAACACTGCAGTGTCACAGTGTGGCAGAAAGGCTGAATGGGTGAGTTTATTCACAATGTGTATTCACGTCATTTTCCCATGTCTGGTAGAGAGATGAGCCCATATACTTGGTAAACATGGCGACCGTCCAATGGCACTTAATGTGTTATATTTAGGTATTATTTATGTCCGACTGCTATGCTATCCATTCCTTTGGTTGTCAAACACCTCCCCGTGGCTGCTCTGCAAGTAAATATATGACTTGCCTGTAAATCAGGAACAGTTCCATCTGTCTGTCTGAAACACAATCAGGGAAGGATCCCTTTGGTGAAGGGGGTGATCCCTGATAATTTTATCCCAACTGGATGAGAAATAAGTTACAAGAAGCATTATTTCCTGTGAAAGTAATGGAAATGAAAAACAAATTTAATGAATCTAATCGCTGTAATACATTTAATGAAACAAATCAAGTTGACTTTTTAAAAAAAGAATATGAACAATGGAAAAATGGCAAACCTCTGTAGGACCACACAAATTTAGCAGCATTTTAGTGTTGGGCTGTTGCTCATCCCTGGCAGGAGCTATGGCTCAATGGTACAATATCTGCTTTGTTTGCAGGAGGTCCCAGGTTCATACCCTGGCATCTCCAGTTTAAAGAATCTCAGGTAGTAAATGATGTGAACGTGCTCTAGAGGGGCCTTGGAGAGCTGCTGCCAGTCAGAGTAGATAATACTGACCTTGATAGATGAATGGTCTGACAGCTTCATCCCATGCCCTGATATTTCATAGAAATGCTATATGAGTTTCATGTACAAAAAGCCAAGAAGGCATGTTGCTGATGATATCTGCATGACGTTGTAGTTTCCAAAAGGCTGGTGAGTGAAAGGACAGACTGGGCAGTTCTGCACATAGAAGAGCACCACAGTTAAAGCACCAATTAAAAAAATTAGCAATGAATATGTATGGACAGTTTCAAGAGGGACAGTTTCAAGCATGGACAGTTTCAAGAGGGAATTAGATAAACATGTGGAGCAGAAGTCCATCAGTGGCTATTAGCCACAGGGTATAGATGGGAACTCTCAGTCTGGGGCAGGTGATGCACTCTATTCTTGGTGCTGGGGGGGGCAGCAGTGGGAGGGCTTCTAGTGTCCTGGCCCCACTGCTGGACCTCCTGATGGCACCTGGTATATTTTGGCCGCTGTGTGACAGAGTGTTGGACTAGATGGAACACTGGCCTAATTCAACATTGGCTTCTCTTATGTTCTTATATTCTTATAACCTATTCATTCTGACCCTATTTACTGTGAGGAATCTGTGTGCCCTGGGTTGCCTTAGCTGACCAACTGTATAAATTCTTTTGGAACAACAAATACTAAAGCACACCAGTGCACAAATACATGTAGATCAAAATTATATATGAAAATCATACACAACTAATTTACTCCAGTGTTAGACTAAGTTTCCCCCCTCCCACCAGGTATGCCATCAGAAAAGAGGGGATTATCTTATATTCATGTACAAGTTACAGCTGTGTCCAGTATAATTTTTTTTTTTTTGGCATATAACATTTTTAGGAGGACTTGTTTAAATTCAGGGTCTCCTTCCATTCATGTAAGAGATTGTATCTGGGAAAACTGCATAATAGTCATGCCTTATTGTTATATATACATAAAGAAAGTAATGAAGAACTGACTGCACACTCTTGGGGAATAGATACTGTGAGTAAGGCTAGAAGCTCGATGTGATCTTTCCTGTGTGAATGCTGAAGGCAGTCGGGGGAGCTTGTCTTGGCTTTACAGACCTAGTTGGTTACCCTGGAGAAATGAGTCCCTGTCAGCTTGATTTGTATTTGGTGGCAGGTAGGAGGCATCAGCAAAAAGAATGGCAAGACTTTGGAAAGGCTCAGATAAAGCTATTTGATTCAGTTTTTGCTTATGGGTGTTTCTTGCAGTTCTTGCAGCTCTCGCATTAATAGGAATAAGGGTATGAGTACGAATGCCATTTCTTTATCAGACAGGCTCTGTGAACTTTGGGGAAAAAATGTTGTTTTTCCTCTCTAGACTCCAAAACTATGTTTGAGATCCAAGCTATTTCCTGTACTGATATTCTTCATGCGAGCTCTTGAACATCTGGCTTTTTCAGATGCCCTTTTTTGTATGAAATGCAGCTCCACATTTACACTACATGGTGGTTTAATTTCTATTTAACCAAAATGTTAGCTGGAATATTGACTGTACTCTTGAACACTGTGTGGTTGATTTTCACTTCCTGTTTGATGTACGCTTCTAGTTTTCAGTGGTAGCATCCCCTGGGTTACATAAATCAGTAGCAGTTAGTGATAGATGCCATACTGCTCATATACCATGGATCACAGAAACTGATGTTTTGTAACTATACCTGCTCAGTGAATGTGGCAGTATGCATGGAGCACCTGAAATAAGTAATTTGTTACTGCTTCTGAATGGTAACTGACATGGAGTAAGGAGGTTCTGCTATTTTTGGGTGACCTCTTCTACTGATATAATCGGCAGGGGATAGTTGAGGGATTTCCTTTGGACACTGTATGCATGTGGATGTGTCATAACATAGCAGTGGATAATTCCAGGAAGAGAAACCTCCCACAGTTCAGCAGATGACCAATAGGAAGGTTTGCCCTGTTTTTGTGGTTCGTGGTAAGTTTCAGAAACCTTTTGAAAGGAAAAAGGATATTGAACCATGATGGCCACAATTTACTTTATAGCCTTTATGGGCACATCTACATAGTCCAAGAATCAATTGTACATTGCACACCCACTCCCACTGTGCCTATTTTAAGCCTGCAAAGGTCTTTTACTTGCCTGATGTACAGACGGAAGTACATGTTATGACTGCAGTGGACATAACAGTGTTTTCTATGCATTTTTACCTGAACTCAGCCTTTTCCAGGATAAAAATTAGAGCATGCTCCTTTCATGACTCAGAAATAGGTTTATTTTCTTGATCAGCCCCAGACAATTGTGAGGCATCTTCCTAACTACTGTGGGATATTGCCTCCTACCATCCCCATTTCCTTGTGCTTTGGGGGCAGTAGTGATGCTTGTGGCATTCCTTTGCACCTCTGAGCTGTAGTGCAGTCAGTGAAAGAGATTTGTTTGGGATGACATTGTTATCTATATATTGGCAGAGTTTGACATTCTACAGCTGTCAAGGTGGATCCCATGGGTTCCCAGGGCAGTTGCACACAAATAACCAGACTGATGTTATTTTTAAAATATATTTATGGAGTTTATTATAAAGATAGACCATTTAATCAAAATACAGCCAACAGATCACCAACAGTCAAACAGCAAGAAAACAATAAAGCTAACTTTATTTACTTAACACTGTTTAAGAGCTCTGTTAAGTGACACAAACTTACATCCAGATGAAGGCCTCTATTCAGCGTGGTCTACAATGTTAGCAATTGCAAAGCATAGGATCAGGCCTGCAGTCCAAGAAAATCTCAGCTAGTTAGCTAACCTCCGGCATCATATTGCAAATATAGTTTTTGAACCCTCAGGCCAGGTGCAGATGACATCCAATCACAACAAATCTTCAGGAGAAAGCTCTGGAAAATTACATCACTGCTCCTGGTCTTCTTCCCTCCCATCACTGAAAACATGTTCTAATGGGAGCCAATTGTCCACTTCCGCCCTGGCATTGAAAATTATAAGGTGCCAGGCAGGCTGAAAAACTAATTAGCAACACCTGCAGGACGGACCAGGCCCATTATTATACACATTAACCCTTGAGGGAAGGCAAAAATGGTGCTTGCCTTACAACAGCCTTATATGTTCTAAATAGCATCTGACATGTTGGGCTATACTGTGAACTGCAAAACTAGTATGGTAAAATTCTTGATGTGCTTTCATACAGTCCAAAGTCCCATCTCCCATCCTCAAATACTCCTTTTCTATCTCTTGAAGGGAAGATAAAAAGTATAAAGCACACGTGATCAACAATCAGCCTAAAATGAGAGCAGCATACCCAGAGTCCACTTAAACTGTATTCTGACTCATTTCGCCAGTCTGTGATGGTGGTAGTGGTAGAATGATTTGTCTAAATATATGCTCCCTTTTCTGTAAAATCAGCTTGATTGATGGGAGCTCGAGGCTTTTCTTTTTCTACTTTTCTTAATCTTGATTACTGGATGTGTTATTTAGTGTACAAATCCATTAACCTGGCCTTTCCTTGCCACAGCCAAGATGTTACTTACAATCTATCACTTAATCTATTCACATAGCATTTAATCTTTTCTTTTCTAAGACAATTGTGTTGTCAGTCAAAGACTTCTTCACAAAGGTAACTGGCAGCAAGAGCACGGGATGGCAAAATGCCGGAGACTGCTTTCTGCACACCTGCGAAGTGTGACTTTCTGTCATTACTTTCAAAATTATTATGCTGAGAGATTTTGCTTGTTTACATCCTTTTTGTGGCCCTATCTATTTCTCATTTAACCTTGAGAATCCCTTGATTCCCCCCGCCCTTCCCGGAACACTTAAAAGCTATTATTTCCTTTGTTGGTTATATTTTGTATAATAAAGTTGGCACTACAGTCATCATGGGAAGATGCACTGGACCCAGTTTCAGGCTTTTCCATGGATGGCACTCAGTCTTCTCTGTTTGTATCAGTTCAGAGAATGTTTAAGATAACTAATTATATCTCAGCATTATATCTACACCAGTTTGGTGTAGTGGTTAAGTGTACGGACTCTTATCTGGGAGAACTGGATTTGATTCCCCACTCCTCCACTCGCACCTGCTGATGTGACCTTGGGTCAATCACAAGCTCTGGCACTGCTGTTCTCTCAAGGACAGTTTGTGTTAGAGTTCTCTCAGCCCCACCTACCTCACAGGGTGTCTGTTGTGGGGAGGGGAAGGGAAAGGAGTTTGTAAGCCGCTCTGAGACGCCTTTGGGCAGTGAAGGGCGGGGTATAAATCCAAACTCTTCTTCTTCTTCTAATATAATATAACTAATTATATCTCAGAACATATATAGAAATTTTATTTATAATTCTGCACAGAATCATAGAGTTGGAAGGGATCTCCAGGGTCATCTACTCTGACCCCCTGCACAATGCAGGAAATTTGCAAATACCTCCCCCAACACCCTCAGTGACCCTTGTTCCATGTCCAGAAGATGACAAAAAACCTCCAGGATCTCCAGCCAAATTGACCTGGAGGAAAATTGCTTCCTGACCCCAAAGCATTTTCCTGGGTGTGTAAGAAGGGGCCACAAGAACTAAGAACTGATGCAACCTTTCCTGCCCTCCCTTCTCAGAATCACTGCTGGCAGATGGCCATCTAGCCTCTGTTTAAAAACCTCCAAAGAAAGAGAGCCCACCACCTCCCGAGGAAGCCTGTTCCACCAAGGAACCACTCTGTCAGGAAGTTCTTCCTAATGACCTACATCTTTGAGGAAGTACTTGGTAGTTATTCTGATTGTGCTTAGTTCACGTCAATAACAGCCCATTGGATAGTTAATATAGTTATTTGAACTTTTCTCCCTAACAGGACCCAGAGTGGCTTATAACAAATAAAAGACCAGAAATCCAGGGCCAGTCTAGAATACAACAGGCCAGCTGTCTAGGCCCCAGGATAAGAGTCAAAGTCCAGGGGTCCATCAGCTGTTGCCTTTCAGTTCATGCCTAAGGGCTCATGGCTCTTGGCCACAGCCTAGATATATTACTGAGACAGGAAGAGCAAACAAAAGCAGAATTAAGATGCTGCAGCTGGCAGTATTCTCCCAATCCTTCCTGCTCCTTCATTATCCTTCTGGGGAATTTTGAGTCAAATAACAGGGATGCATTAACATCCCTAATAAAGATAGCCAATATTTTCCCATGAACACTGACTTTTGCAATGACCAAATTAAATAAAGGTTGTGGTTACACATGCGAGATAAAGCTGGGAGGAAGCAAGGCTATTTCCTCTGGAGGAATTAGACCTGCAGTTGTGTGATCACACAGTCCTTGGAAGCTGCTGGTACAGCCCGCCTCTGCGTGATCAGATGCAACCACGGGTGAGTCTTTTTTTTTTTTTTGCTGTTTCTTTCTGATGCACTTAAATGAGGAATTGATTAATTCCATTTCCACACTGAGGGCTCCCTATGGAGTGTGCGATGATGTGCATACTGAGAAAGGGGGGGCGAAACAACAGCATGGAGTCAGGATGGCCTGATCAGACCATCCCGATGCCATGAGAGCACACTGGAGTGATCAGACAGGGGAAAGTCCATCCATGGCCCATCACAACCCGTTTACTACTGGATTTTCCCTGGTGTCTTTTAACTCCACTTCAGTGGTGGAGCAGAACGGGTTGCCAATGGCTGCAGGGCGCTTCTCAGATGTTGTTGTCTGATTGCGCCCTTTAAATCTGCCCAGCATTCGTGCCTATGGTGGGTCTAGTTGTGTGTATGATCGCAGCCAAATTGTGTTATTCTTTGGAAGACCAATGTAATCATAGACTTTAGTCAGCCTAGGGAATTTATAAAACTGCCTCATATTGAACCCAGACCATTGGCCTATCAGGGTCATTTATGTTTGCTCTGACTATCAGATTCCCAGCCAAATTTGGCTCTTGAGGTTTTTTTTACAAACACAGGTAAAGCAAGTTATAAAAGCTAGGAACAAAAACATCATGCCTAGTGTTTGGAGCAAATCAATCAACAAAACCCACTAAAATGATAGCTAGCGCCACATGTGTGTGAGGACAACAGTAAGATTTTGAATTTCATTTTAAGTTTGTTAAAAATCAGCTCCAGTAGCCTATACTACTGTGGGCTCAAAAAGCTGTAACTCCACTAAGCCTTCTTTCAGTCTCTCTTCCTCTATTGTAAGGGCCACTGAAGCTGGAGCACGACTTCTTGGACTAGACAGCTTCATCTATCCATTTTCCTCCTGCCCCCTCAGGTTCATGCAGTCATGCAGTACAAGTTCTGTGCTGGGAACTTGATCTGGCCATCATGACCCAGGCCCAGATTAGATCCACGTTAGATAATTGTAATGCACTCTGTGTGGGACTGCCTTTAGAAATGGTCCAGAAACTTGAACTGTTCCAGAATAAGACAGCTGGGCTGCTGTCGGGGACAGGAGACAGGGATAGAATCAACCTAGTGCTGGAAGATCTGTATGAGCTGCTTGTTTGTTTCTGGGCACAAACTGTTGGTTCCTGCCTTTAAAGCCCTAAACGGTTTGAGCTCAGGGTTCTTGAATGACCACCTCCTGCCATACTGTCTCTCCCACCTTCTCACAGGCCCTGGACTCTGAAGTGAGGCAGGTGGCAACCAAAGACAGGGCTTTTTCAGCAGTGGCACCTCACCTATGTAATCCCCTTCCTCTTGTAGTTTGCCTGAGTGCCTACACTACTGTCTTTTAGGTACCAAGCCAAAACATTTCTGTTTACTCAGGCTTTTAATGAAGAGATTGGTCATTTAACACCATTTTTATATTTATTTATTTTAAACATTTGTATGCCATCTTTGTACCTGATTAGGGTCCTCAATGTAGTGAACATTAAAAAAATTAAAACATTTAAGCAATTAAAATACAGTAAAAATTCTACATTTCAGTTATAAACTCATAAACAACACTAGAAGGTGGGCCAGTAATTGTTATTGCGGATATGCCAGATGAAACTAACAACAAAAAAACTTCAGCTGCTGGTGAAAAACATCGATAGAGGGAGACAGATGAATCATCCTGGCAAGGGAAGTTCCAGAGTTTTGGTGCCATAACAGAGAAGGCCCTTCCTTGGTTGCTAGCCATCTAGCTTTAAATAGTGAGAGGAACTGAAACAGGGCCACCAAAGATGACCAGTAGGTTTATATGGGTAGGTTAATAGTGTGCTTTTAGCCTGAAAATGTAAATTTGTTTTAAGCTACTGTTTTACGTTCTTTATCCTCTGTCTGGGTTTTTAATGCCAGGTTTCACTTAGCAACTGTTATGGCTGAGGATCCACAATTGTGAACTCCTCTGTCTTGCTGGGGTTTGAATGTTAGGTGAACTCAGAGCCACCTCATGTCTCTGCTCATGCTGAGTAGAGAAGCTTAGCTACTGGGTGCCTAGGTGTTGGGTGTTAGGTAGACTCAGGGCTCATGGCCACACAAGAGATGTCAGGGCAGATGACATCCTTGCATGACCAGTACTCCAGGGGCTCAGCATCAGTGGGCTCAGGGGACTTGGTGAGGTATGCCCTCAAATATAAAATTACCTCTGCTGAATCCTCCACCATTGCACACCTGGCGTCCCTGCCACTGCTGACCTTCTGGTTCACTACTGACAACCAATAGTGCGACTTCTTCCTGGTTGGTCTCTTTGAGGGAGAGGTGCTGGGCTGCAGCTCCTCCTCCCACCCAACCTCTTCCACCCACTGTTCCTTCTGGCCACTTCTGTTGGCCTGTAGGCTCCACACTTCTTTGCAGAGCTCATGCTTCCACTGCAAGAGCTCTGCATTCAGGAGAGCAATGCTGCCTTTTATCTGGGGGTCACAGATACAGGGCAGCTTGTACTCCTTTTTATTGTAGAGAGGATGCAGCCTGGTGGTGATGCCCTGACCCATGGGAGAATAGCCATCCCCTCAGGGCCCAGCTGCAGTGTGAAGGCCAGCACCTGGCCCAGCCCTTGAATCAGGAGGATGACTTGCTCCAGGCTGGCCATATGTATGCACAGCATGTTGGTGGTGTCCTGAAAGGGCTTGAGGACATGCACCATTTGGGAGAGGGTCAGCAGGTTGTTGGAGCTGATGCTAAACTCCTCTTTCCCATGCAGGATGGTCATGAAGGAGATGACATCCTGCACCATGCTCTTCTGCGCCACTAAACATGCAGTCATGGCATAGGTGAAGTTCTTCATCCATCTCCTCCTGCCTTTTACACAGCAGCTAGTCAGACTTGATGCTGCATGAGAAGCAGGCACTAGCAGAGAGATTGTAGAAGGGTGGGTGGCAGGGTAAGGTTCCATGTGCATATGGTTTGTGTAGCTTGCAGGGGGTCCATTCTATACACTTTTGAACCTGCATCTTTCTCTCCAAAAGCACTTTCCTGGTTTGACCTTAGACCTGTTGGGTTTGCAGTGCCACAGTGGCACTAGTTCTGTTGGGCACAATACACTGGTTCTGCTGGGCTTGCAAAAATGCCCCCCACCTTCAGTTTCTACTGCAGAGATTCTCTGGGACTTTAATTCTGGTCTGCAGGGCTTCTATTGCCCTTGCTTTTTTGCTGTTTTGGGGGGCACGTTCTCTGGGGGATGGTAACTTGGACCCCACAAATTCAATCCTCACCAAACATGGAGGGCAGGTAGAGGAGAGTCAGCTAGAGATCCCCTGCAAATTTGGTGCCTGTAGCACACCGGGGGCATTCTATTGCATCATGAACCTCACAAACTGAACCAGTTCATTTAGCATCTAAAAGTTTGTGACGGTTCCTGGTTTGTGAACTGGGCATGCCATGAACCAAGAACCGAACATTTTCCCAGTTCGTGCCTCTCCCTAGTTGTTAATTATGGTAATATCACTTGTCAGGCAACCCAATCTTTCCTGCTTTCCAGTAAGCAAATTCCTACTTTCCATTAATTCTGCCATCTGATTGCTTCCCTGGCTGATTCAAATGCAACCTCTGGCTTCACTTTGACCTGTTTCTCTCCGTGTTTGCAGCTCTGTTGTTGGTGGCTTTCAGATCGCCCCATTGTGTAGAACATTCTCTCTCTTATCCTGCAGAGGAACAATGCACATTTAACATAGGTATGAACATTAATATTTTTTTCTGGGGAGACAAAAGTCTATCACAGTTGATATTTCCACATGAATTTCAAGTGCAAAATCACTTCTGACATCTGGAGAAGACGAAAACTTTTAGAATCTGTTAACATTTTTACATTTGCCTACCCCACGTACACAAAGAAGAAGACAAAAGAAAGAAAATCTCCATACTGTAAGAACAACTGCAGAATTACTCACCTCTACCACTTTGCTTCAAGTGGATTGGGAATAGGGATCCATTAGAGCAATACTTCACAGCATAATTAGGGGGGAAATGGGGTTTCCTCCCGCCTTGCTTCCCTAATTGTTTTTCTCACCTTAAACCTGTCTACGGACTGATAAATTATCTCACCCTGGACTTCGGATCCTGGCATAAAAGAAACTTGCTCACCAGGCGGTCTTTTCCCATGTGTGTCCAGCTCTAATTTTAACAGAAATGCTTTGTACATATAATTATAAAACCAAGGGCCACTAAGTGCAGCCACAGAGCAAAAGCTTGACTGTTCTCGATTCTGTTTTAATTACGAAGCCTTAGAGCAAAAAAAATCCATTTCAAAGCCGGCTTGCTGTACAGGCCTCAATAGAGTTAAAGGAGAAACATTTTAAGCTGATGAGCTGACACTTGTAGAAGCAAATATATTAAATAAATCATGATTCGTTTTTGGGGCTAAGGCTGACTTGCATCAACTCCTGGAAAAATCGGATCCTTAATGAGTGACAGTTTGGTGTTTTCTGTCACTTCCTACAGTAATGGCCCCAAGCTGACACTGCTCTGTGGGAGTTTAATACTTCTGAACAAAAGTTTTTTGGAGTGAGATAGACAAGGCAGAAATCCCAAGGTGACTGAAAGGAATGTCTAATGACTGGAAAGACATATTTACCGGCAGTCTGTATGTAAGCTGTGACAGTTGACAGGGCTTGATTGTAATAAATATAGTTGATGAAGAGAGGGCTGACAGGTGAGGACAGCGAGAGAAAGAGTCAAAGGAGCCTGCATTGGCTGTACCTTATTAACGGTAAGTTGGTAACAAAGCCCAAACTCATGAAAGCAGCGCTATCTTGAACTGATGCCTAAACACTGAAATGTTTCCGATCTACGGCTTGCCATAATGGGCTACAATTTGTTGACCTTTCTTTCAGCAACTTTAGAGGTACTTTTTTTGAACTGTAATTCACACCAGGGGCAGGAAGCCTCCTGAAGGTACATATATACATATGCACACACACAATAAATAGAAACACCATATTATGATTAAATCCCTGGAACAGATGATTCCCCTGATCAAGGTTGTAATTATTGCTTTGGTTTCTCTAATTTTCAAGGACTTTGATCAGAGGATACGATACGTGCCGCTAGGGTTCTGTTCCGTGACTGTAGAGATCTTGCAGCTGAAAAAAGAATGATTCTTGCATTCCTTCAAGGGAACGAAAACAAAAAAACTGGGAGCTATTTCTCTAGAAGAATTACACACATGCAGGAGAAGAGAATTTTAAAAATGTCTTTATTGTTTATTTCTTTAAGAAAAAGAACACCAGTCCCCCCCTCTAGTCCCTGCTAGCTAAGAGAGGGAAGGGGTCTCCTTGTGCGTACTGCGGTTCCCCCTCACTGTTGTAGCCACTACTGCCAGGCCACTGTACTTCCCCAACCCCCCTGCCATTGATGCTGGAGAAACCAGCATGGCTCCAGGCATCTGATGGCAGGCTCCCAGTGGCTCCCACAGCCTCTCCACCTTCAAGGCTTCTGCTGCCAGGCTGCTGCATGCCTCCCTCCCTCCCACATCATCAGTCCTGGAGATTCCAGCATGGCTAGGCCTCTGCCGCTCAGCCTGTGGACACAAGGGGGAATCCCATCTCCCTGCCCACTTTCTCACCAATGCAGCCCCCTGGCTCTTCTGCAGCTGCTGCTGCTGGGCCCAGTACGACTCCCAGCATCTTCTGCAGATGTTTCTGGACCTATGGCTGCCCTGGGGTCATTTGTCACCACCTCCATTCCTGGCACAGCCCCCAGGCTGCTTTGTTGCTGCCTCCAGGCTTGCTGCCTCGGGCTGCTACATTTCCCCCTCCAGGCCTGGTACAGCCCCCGGTCTCTCCTGCAGCCACCTCTGAACTCTGTGCACCCGTCTACCTCTTTTGCTGCCTTCACTGGCCTGCTGCAGCTCCTGGGATGCTTTGCCACAACTGTAGAAGGTGAGTAGTACAGAGTGTTCTTTGCATTTGTGCACAGAATGCTACTTTGCTTTCCAAGGGATTTAACCCCCCATGTATTTTTTTTTTAAAAAATCAGATTTTTCTACAACATCAGGAATGCCCCAAGTCTAATGGAAAATCTGTTTAGCTTCCATTTACTATCCACAGATGGGGGCCACATGTGGCTAATAGTGCTGTGCTTTAGTATCTTCAGGGCTATTTTGGGGCAGGAATGCACAGGATTGGAGTTCCGGCTGGCTTCTGAGTTGGCCATGCCTACAGCCTCCCCACTCAGGTCCCCCATGTGCCTCACAAGCTGTGGGGTGCCTGGGGAAGTCAATCCAAAAAATGCCTTCCTTTCCCCGGGTTCCTCATGTGCCCCACTGTGGGGCACTTGGGGAAGCTGATCCTGGGAGGGAGCTGTGCTGTTGGAGGTGTGGCCTAATATGCTAATGAGCTTCTGCTGTTGGGTGTGGCCTATTAGGCTAATGAATTCCTGCTGGGCTTTTTCTACAAAAAAAGCCCTGAGTATCTTTCATCATTATGGAATTTGCACACATGTATATGTGGTATCTTTTCTAGACTGAATGTGTACTAGCTCTGACCATTCTTTAATGAAAAAGAAAATGGAATACAAAGTTGCCTGAAGAAAAACAAGCATGAATTACAAGAAGGTTATGAAGACACAACGAATACTGAATTTTAAATGGCTGTGGAAGTTTCCATCCAGTCTCTGAATATATCAATATATCCAGGGTTATTTTTGGGTAGGAATTCATAGGAACGGAGTTCCAGCTGGCTTCAGAGTTGGCCACGCCCACTACAGCCAAAACCTCTGTGTGTGTGGCTACAGAGGGAAGGCCTGGAGAGTGACCCCCCCCAGTGACTCTGAGGTGGGTGGGCCAGGGGGCCCTGGAAGGATCAGGGAGGCATTTAAATGCCTCCCCGTGCCTTCTCTGGCCTGTCCAAGGGCTGGTTTGCCTGGGCAAGCCAAGGGAAGGAAGTTTAAGCTGCCTCTCCTCCCATTCAAGGGCCAGCTTGCCCAGGCTCCCCGCAGCTGCGGGGCACCCGGGCAAGCCTTCAAGGGGGGGGATTGCCTGGGCTTCCCGCAGCCGTGGAGAAGGTATGGGGGTGTGGCTTAATATGTGAATGAGCTGTGTTGTCAGGTGTGTGGCCTAATATGCTAATGAGTTTTTGCTGTTGGGTGTGGCCTATTATGCTAATGAGTGCCTGCTGGGCTTTTTCTACAAAAAAGGCCCTGAATATATCTAATTCTTAACATGGCCAAATCTATGGATACTTAAATAGAGACTAATCATCTGTGAAAACCTAAATCCACAGATTGGAACCATGATCAGACAAGAAAGATTTTTCTACAAACCTGAAAAAAGTCCCAGGTTTGCAGCAAATATGAAATCTTTTTTTAAAAAAGTGGGCTAACCCCCCCATAGAAGCAATGCTTATAGCTTTAATAAAAGGATGCCCTCAGTGGTGGTTGCTAGGCAACCACAACAATATTGCCAGCCTTTCAACCTTTAGGCCTTTGAGGCAGGACTCATCAGGACTAAGTCAAGCAGCAAACCACCAGGTGACTTGGTACCACACAACTTCCATGATTCACCCAATCCCAGCTTCTGTTCAACAACAGTATGGTGTCATGGTTAGAATATCAGACAAGGATTTGGAAGACTCCAGGTCAAATCCCTACTCTGCTGTGGGAAAGTGAAATGGGGAAGGGGATAAAGGGAAAAGTGAGATGCCCCTGTAAGCCCTTGCAGGTCCCCCACAGTACAACTGAATACAGTCTGGCAGCCAGCAGTACACAACTGGGCCATAGTTTTCCCAGGTACATGCTGCCAGGGGGAGAGAAGGAGAAAAACTGAAGACAGGGACCTAGGTAAAGGTAAATGGGTTGATGGGCGGGAAGAATAGAAGGAAGCAGGAAAAGGGAAGAGGCTATGAGAGCTCTCAGGGAAAGAAACTGGAAATAGTAGGGGAAGGGAAAATGAGATAACCTTTGCAAGTCTTTGAGGGTCCCCTGCTTGTCAATATATCTAATTTTCAACATGGCCTCATGGATACTTAAATCCAGAGACTGGAGCCATGAACAGACAAAATACTTCCTTTTTACAAACTAGAGAAAAGCCCCAGGTTTGCAGAAAGATCTAAAACCTAAACAAAAGTGAGGTTAAATCCCCTCTGAAATAATTGAAGCTTTAAGAAACAAGTGTCCTCTGCAGTGGCCATTTTGGGAATTGCTAGGCAACCACTACAGTATTGCCAGCCTTCAACCCTTGGTTCCTGTCAGGCAAAGACAAGGGGAGTGACAGGGACCTTTCCAAGGCTGTGGTGGCCTTTAAGGGAGGACTCATCAGTACCAGCCCTGACAACCACCACCAGGTAATTTGACTTGCATCACTCTCCCAGGCCCAGCTACTTGCTATTATATAACAGCAGCCACCTCATGAAAGAGTGGTATATTGGTTAAGGTTTCAGACAGTGATTCAGGAGACCAAGCTTCGAATCTCCACTCTGCCACTGAAGCTCACTGGGTGATGTTGGGCCTCTTACACATGCTCATCCTAACCTACTTCACAGGGTTGTTATGAAAATAAAATTGAGGAGAGCAGAATTATGATAGCTTCTTTGTGTCATCATTGTGGAGAAAGGTATAAATGAAGTAAATAAATATAGCAGAATATAGGGTACATGAAAAATATGTTAATAGGTAGGTGGGAAAGAAAGAAGGAAGGAGTTAAAGGTGAAAATATGGGGGCTGCAAGGAGGAGGGAAAGAGGAAACAGTGCGGAGAGGGGATAGAGAGGAAAGTGAGATGCCCCCTGCAAGTCCTTGTGGATTCCTCACTGCACAACTGGCTGTGTCCCAGCAGCCAACCTGCTGAGTTTTCTTAAGGAGAAGCTGCTGGGGGGGGGGGAGGAAAAGAGGGGAAAATGAAGATCGGTGGCAGATAAAGGTAGGTTGGCTGATGGGTGAGAAGGAAGCAGGAAAAGGAGAAATGCTATAAGGGCTTTCAGGGAAGGAAAAGTGGCAATAGTGGGGGAAGGGGAAAAGAGATGCCTCCTGAAAGTCCTTGCAGGTTCCCCGCTTGTGTCTCCTTAACCATCTGATTTAATGATAAAGAACTTGTCCTTTCTTCATGTAACTTCAGTTGGATAGTGGTGATAAATTGTTGTCATCTGCAAAAACTAAACTACTTTTAAAAATCATCTTACTATTTGAGAAGTAAAGCTTCACAACTGCATACCACAGTGTCTTCCAGCAGCGCTGCTAGAAAATGAATTCAAGGAGGTGTTACAAAAGAAAAAGCAGATGAGACCATGCCGCCACATGACAAAGGCCCCTACAGCAGCACAATTCTTATATGTCAGTCATTTCACTGTTCTGTCTTTGTTGGCTGCCCGTCTCCCACAAGGCCATGGTTCGGGCAACTTTACTTAACACAGCTACCTTTCTTATAGTGGCAGCATTCAGAAAGGCAGCCATCAGCATGGAAGATGTCGGCCTAATTGACACACACATCCACTCTCCAGTATGTACACAATGGGCCTGATTCCCATAGAGGAATGTAGGGTAACATCTCCTACAGGAGATTAGGTTAGGTCAGCTAAGAATCCGTATCTGATGTAAATATTCTGTCAAATCTACATATGCATTCTATATATGTCTAACATTTTTACACAAACACATATGTGCTCTCCTGCCCACCCACCCATGCTTACCATGCTTGTGATTAGATGGAGATGTATAGTTATGGTTTACCTTGTTTATAAAAAAGAAGACCTGATCCAAAATTTTCTGTACTCCACATATACAGTATATGCTTACTACAAGACAAGTGCTAATTGATATAGTTTGTAATGGCAAATACAAGGTTTTGCACACTCACACCCCAAGCTCCTATTATTACTAGCACACTTAATTTGATTTACCTTTATTTAGTTTCAAGTTGTATAAACCACCATAACTTGTTTAAAGTCTTTTTGGCTTTGCCACAGTGGAAAAAAATGGCTATTTAACTCTTCATCTCTTCTCCAATCAAATTTTGAGCACTCTCACAACCACTTTGAGGTAAAACCAAAAACAGCAGGAAACTAAGGATGCACCTGCATTGTAGGTTACAGCAACTTTTAGAATACCATGGTGGAAATAAATTCTCTGTGCTTCACAAGGTCATGATCCCCTACCCAATCTGGGCTTGACTCAGTCCAGAGTTACCCTGTAGAATTTGGAAAGGGTTCAGGATTATCAGCTTTCTCCTGACAACCTTCCCCAGCACTAACTAACTTACGATGTTGGGGAGGGAGGGCAATTTAATGGTGGTGAGCAATGCTCCCTCTAAGCTGTGGAGTCTTGTGAGCAAAAATTCCACTTTGTGAGCTGCTGGCATTAAAGCAGTGAGTGAGCGATCTGCCTGCTGCATCAATTAGTTTGCTCTGGAGCCATCCCTTCCTGAGCAAAGACAAAAATGTGTGAGCTGGAGGCTAAAAAGCCATGAGTTAACTCACACTAACTCAGCTTAGAGGGAACACTGGTGGTGAGGGCAACCAATATTGAAAACTTGATATTGAGATTCATGAGAAAAGAAATTGCTACACTTTTCTTGGATTTCAAATTTACCAAATGGTGAGATTAACTTTGGTACAATTGAAGAACATGCTGGAAATTATTTACTAAATGGATATATGTGTAGCAGTGTGTGTGTGTATTTCTTCAGTAGACTACTCAGCATAGCTTACTTTTAAAAGTTCAAGCACATGGGATATCTCATCATTACTTCAGTGTCCTGTAGAAGTGATAAAATACAATTCAATGAATTGAATGGTTCAGGTCTGTCTTGCATAATACAGCCACCTCATGGAGGCTACTTTAAATAGATCCATATAGTACTGCCACTATGCAATAAACTGTTTATGTGCAGCAACTTACTGTATTCATTGTCTATTAACTGTCTAATTCCCTCTCCTACCTCAGTAAACCTATTGATCTAGTATGTATAGTAAATGTCCCTCCCCAAAACTATACAAGGTCTGGACTAGGATCCAGCTCCTATACTGCGTCACAGCACATTAGTGGCTCACTGGATATTGCAGAACCACCACATCGCAGTCATATGTAGGGATGTTCACCTTTTCATTTTAAAAGTCTTTTTAAAGGCTTTGATGCTGCCAATGTAATAAAGGTTGCACAGTAACACTGAGATTACCTCCTGTTTCCTGCAAAGTACAGAAGAAAATTATGAGATTATGTAATAAACTCCCAGTGATGATGTGTTTCTAGCCCAAAAGTAATCTGCTAGAGCAAGAGGTGCAACGGCAGGGTGAAATTAGCGCTACTGGAACGGGAAAAGCTCATGTGAGCAGCATCTGAAAAATTAAAAACAGGTCAATGCCTTTAGAGAATATTGTGGGGATGACTTCCAGAGCATCAGCACTTCTTTTCATTTGGGTTTGGTACAGGCACACATTTGGCCAGTGCTATTCCAATTGCACTGGCTACCAATTGAGTACTGCATCCATTTCAAGGTATTGGTATTGACCTTTAAAGCCTTGCACGGTCTGGGACTGACATACCTGAAAAGATCTGCTGCTTGTTCCCAGCCCAAGGGATGTCCGGCCTGGTGGAATATGATCCCAGTTGAGATCAGGGCCCTGTGCGATTTGTAAAATGCAGGGCTTGTAAAATGCAGGGATCTGCAGGGCTTGTAAAATGGAGCTGTTCCACCAGGCCTTTGGCTGAGGTGGTGGGCATCCAATAAAAAACCTGGCCTCCCCTGCTGAAACTCACCATCTCTACGCAGCTCAGATCAAGAAGACCTTAGAGCCCCAATGGTACCACAGAATCATAGAATCACAGAGTTGGAATCACATACAGGCCATTTAGTCCAACCCCCTGCTCAATGCGGGATCAGCCTAGAACATCCCTGACAAATGTTTGTATAGCTGCTACTTAGAGACTGCTCACCACCTCCCTAGGCAGCTGCTCCCACTGTTGCACAACTCTTACGGTAAAAAAGTTTTTCCTAATATCAAGCTGGTACCTTCCCACCCTTAATTTAAACCCATTATTGCGAGTTCTATCCTCTGCTGCCAACAGGAACAACTCCCTGCCCTCCTCTAAGTGACAGCCCTTCAAATACTTAAAGACAGCAATCATGTCCCCCCTCAACCTCCTCTTCTCCAGACTAAACATTCCCAGGTCCTTCAGCCTTTCCTCACAGGGCTCAGTCTCCAGGCCCCCGATCATCCTCGTTGCTCTCCTCTGCACCCGCTCCATTCTGCTCACATAAACAGATAGTGCATCCTTTTAGTGTATCCAGCTCAAAACGTGCTCAAGCGCTGGTGTTTCAACACGGGGTATTGTGTGTGTTGGGGTGTGGTTCCTTTGGGAATAAAAGCCGGCTTGTGAGCCGGCTTCACTTGTCTGGTTCTTGAAGTAATAAAGTATATGAGAGCTGAAATCACTCGTCAGTCTCAGTACTTTTCAATCCTGTTTTTAAAACTTGTGGTTTTAAACTGTTAATTATTTGTCAATGTTCTATTCAATGTATTTTACAACTGATTTTGTGATCTGCCCTGAGCCTGCTTGTAGGGAGGGCAGAATATAAATTGTAATAAATAAATAAATAATTTAACTATTTACCAAAGTTCAGATAAGCCTCATCCAAGGCCACTATTCTAGCTGCAAAGTCAAAATCACTTCTGTAAATTCCTAAGCAAAATTAAATTAACCATTACACAATGGTTCCTCCAGACAGAGTTCTTTAAATGTGTTGCAAATAAAAACTATTTGAGAAATTAATGTTTCAGAAGCAGATTACTAGCAAAAGGTCATGTTGGGTATCAATAGGCATCTAAAAATTAGTATCAAAGTGTATGGATGTAGGATCCAGGGCTCATTGTCGCATTTTTAGTAAAGGAAGGAGATTCTGAGTTGGCAGGATTGGGACACTGTCCACTGGAAAGATACAGAAAAAAATGGACTTAAACATCCACTGTCATGGTGGGCTGCACTGGGTTTGATATCCCATACAACTATGTTGTTCACATAAGTGTAATAGTATTTATGTTTGTTTTGTACATTTCTAGCATGGTGTGATCTGTTCACCCAAATGAGGGTACCAGTAATGAAACCCAAAGCTAACAATTTGCCTAACCAAAAGTTTATACAAAAAGTGGGATTCTTCCTATGGAGTTACATTATCATAGGTCTACAGACAGCGTGTGTGTGCTGACTGTGAACAGTAATGACATTCAAATAATTGAGGTTCTGATCATTGAAGACTGTTCTTTTTTTCTGCAAACAAACACTGCACAGTGATGCAGTCTGAGTATTTTCAACAGGACAGCCATCTCCTTAAAAGTCCATATATGTACAGTATCAGGGCAGGAGGTCAATTTAGCAGCATGAACGTGAAATTGTGGGTTTTAGATATTAAAAAAGTAAAATGGGAGGGAAGAAATGTTATTTCCCCCTCAGCATTTGGTGGAAGGTAATGCCCAGGGCTTCAACTGCATGACTGCTGTTTTCTCCTGTACGAGTCACTCATAAAAGCCTGCCAGACACATTCTATCTCATTATATTCCCTGTCGTTATAATAACTCCATCAGAACACCCAGAATGTGATTCACTCCTGAGGATGGGGGTTTTCTGAAGAAAGCAAGAGAGAACATGGCTCTGAATTATGAATAGAGAGAAAGATGTTTGGGGACTGATGTGCAGGTCACCGATCAGTACAGTCAAAGAGTGGAATATATCAGGTGATGCCTTAAGGAAAGGGGGGTGGTGGAGAGAAACCCCTGCATAGCTAGCCTATACTGCCCCTCATGTAAAATTAGCTGATCTCAACAGTTACTCCAAGGAATATTTTGTCCCGTTGTGTTCCAGGCTTTTACACCAAGTTTGATTACGGTAGGAACATGGAATTGATTTCTGGGGCTTAGGACAGTTGGCAAACTTGACTAGACTTAAAATAAAGCTCTTTGATTCCATCTGCAAAATTAGAGCAGATTTGATAAAGTAAAGATGTATCCTTTGAAGTATTCCCTATCAACGTAAGTGCTAAGAACACTTGAGTGAAAGAATTTTAACAGTTTTGAAAGCAGTAGCAAAGGAACATCAATAAGGATTGCAGCTGAGGGCATGCCCACAAGGCAGTAGACTAACTGTATCTATCCTGCAGGCAAGAAGCAATTGCTAAAGATTTCAGACTTTTTAAAGTTCAGAGTTCAACTCATAAAAACTTTATGCTTAACTTGTGATAGGTTTTTGCTATGTGGTTCAGGTTTTTTGTAAGAGACTCAGGTGCAGTAGGGGAGGTTTAAAAGAGAAGATTCTTGTTTGCCTGTCCATATAGGCATAAATCAATAAGCCCTTCTCTTTCTTTATCATCAAAATAATCTGTAATGAAGAGACCAAGATAGGAGAGAGGGGATTAATTCTTCTCAGACGGGGAGGGGAGAACACTTACTGACTTCATTGTATACTTTGGGTGCGGCAAGTAATTTCCTCCCCAAGTAATACGTGGTGGTAAAGTGATCATGGAAGGGTGTCATCTTATCCTATGGGAACCTCAAGCATGCTAGACTTGGACAGGAAGAGGGCAGGATTGTGATCTAGACTGACAGGGTATATATCACTCCGATCTTTAAAAAGGGTTCCAGAGGAGATCTGGGAAATTACAGGCCAGTCAGTCTGACGTCAATACCGGGTAAATTGGTGGAAACTGTTATGAAGGAAAGAATTAGTAAACACACTGATGAACAAAAACTATTGATGCAGACTCGGCATGGGTTCTGTAAGGGAAAATCTTATCTCACTAACCTGTTAGTGTTCTTTGAGGGAGCGAACAAACATGTGGACAAGGGGGACCCAATACATGTTGTTTACCTTGACTTCTAGAAAACTTTCAATAAAATTCCTCATCAAAGGCTCCTAAGTAAGCTCAAAAATCACGGGCTGAAGGACAAGTCCTTTTGTGGATCAAAAACTGGCTAATTAATAGAAGACAGACAGTGAGTATAAATGGGCAATTTTCTCAGTGGAAGGTGGTAAGCAGGGGGATACCGCAGGGATCGATCCAATGCTTTTTAACTTGTTCATTAATAATTTGGAGTTGGGAGTAAGCAGTGAAGTGGCTAAATTTGTGGATGATATGAAGTTATTCAGGGTGGTGAAAACCAGGGAGGATTGTGAGGCACTCCAAAGGGATCTGTCGAGGATGGGCAAGTGGGCGTCAATGTGGCAAATGGGGTTCAATGTGGCCAAGTGCAAGGTGATGCACATTGGATCAAAAAATCCTTACTATAAATATATGTTGATGGTGTCCAAACTGGCAGAGACTGACCAAGAGAGAGATCTTGGAGTCATAGTAGATAACTCAATGAAAACGTTGAGACAGTGTGTGACTGCAATAAAAAAGGCCAATGCTATGCTGGGGATTATTAGGAAGGGTATTGAAAAAAGATCAGCCAATATCAAAATGTCCCTATATAAATCAATGGTGCGACCTCATTTGGAATACTGTGTACAGTTCTGGTCACCACACCTTAAAAAGGATATTATAGCTTTGGGAAAAGTTGGCAACTAGAATGATAAAAGGGTTGGAACACTTTCCCTATGAAGAAAGGTTAAAGCGCTTGGGGCTCTATAGCCTGGGGAAATGACAGCTGAGGGGTGAAATGATCGAGGTTTATAAGATAATGCATTGGATAGAGCAGGTAGAGAAAGAGGTACTTTTCTCCCTTTCTCACAATACAAGAACTCATGGGCACTCAATGAAATTGCTGAGCGGTTGGGTTAGAACAGATAAAAGGAAGTACTTCTTCACCCAAAGAGTGATTGACACATGGAATTCACTGCCACAGGAGGTGGTGGCAGCTACAAGCATGGATGGCTTCAAGAGGGAATTAGATAAGCATATGGAGCAGAGGTCCATCAGTGGCTATTAGCCACAAGGTATAGATAGGGACTCTGGGGCAAGTGATGCTCTGTATTTTTGGTGCTTGGGAGGGTCAACAGTGGGAGGGCTTCTAGTGTCCTGGCCCCACTGGTGGGCCTCCTGATGGCACCTGGTATTTTTGGCCACTGTGTGACAGAGTGTTGGACTGGATGGGCCATTGGCCTGATCCAACATTGGCTTCTCTTATATTCTTATGTTCATGTTCTTATATTCTAGCTTCGATCATATCCTAAATTGGAGAAATTCCAAACTAAAGTTGGATCCCAGAGTATGGTTGGAGAATACTCGATGTGATTAAGATAAGGTCAGTGCCTTCATAGGAGAGCACCTGAGAACAGTATGTGGACCACCTTGATTATCATGTTGAAAGAAAGGTAGTATGTAAGTGTAGTAAATACAGAATGAATTGAACAGGGTGCTTAGAGTTGGGAAAATGAGAACAGTGGACAAAGTCTAGGCTCCGACTTGAGCCTTTGTCACTGGCTTCATGCTGCCTGCCAGTCACAGGGGCTCATATTGCTATACCTATCAATTCCTGGAGAAGACTCTGAGATCTTGAATGCTCACACTGTAATGGGTATGAGTCTGCTGGTTCAAATCCTGGAATCTGTAATGTTTTTCACAGCCATTCTGTGTAGTCCAGAGATGTTGAGTCAGAGTGTTCGTAACCATGGGTCATTCAGGGTCAGTGCCCTAGGTCTTGCTGGGAACTGCTTTGCAGCCAGCTATCCTAGCCGATGCTCTACCACTGATCCCCTGCCCCACCTGAAACTCAGAAAACAGGGGGAACACAATGAGCTACAGGGTGATCAGGAGGCCTACTGGGCACCTTACAGCTTATCCCCTGTGCAGTTCAGTGGGGTGTCACAGGGCTCGGTTCTGGGCCTAGTACTTTTCAATATTTTTATAAATTATCTGGATGAGGGTGTGGAGGGGCTAAATTTGTAGATGACACCAAATTGGGAGGAGCAGTGAACACACCAGAAGATAGAGAATTCAACAAGATCTGAACACACTGGAAAAGTGGGCAGATGTGAACAAGATGCAATTTAACAAGGATAAGTGCTGAGTTCTACATCTGGTTAACAAAAATTAGAAACATGCATACTGGATGGGGGATATGCTTTTGGGTAGCAGTGTATGTGAACAAGATCTTGGGGTATAGGTGGACCGCAAGTTAAATATGAGCAGCCAGTATGATGCAACAACAAAAAATGCTAATGCGATCTTGGGGTGTATCAACAGAGGGATAACATCCAAATTGCAAGATGTCATAGTCCCGCTGTACACTGCATTGGTCAGGCTGCACTTGGAGTATTGTGCGCAGTTCTGGAGGCCTCACTTGAAAAAGGATGTGGACAGAACAGAGTGGGTACAGAGGAGAGCTATGAGGATGATCAGGGGCCTGGAGATCAAGTCCTATGAGGAAAGGCTGAGGGATTTGGGAATATTTAATCTGGAGAAGAGGAGGTTGAGGGGGGACATGATCACTCTCTTGAAGTATTTGAAGGGCTGTCATTTAGAGGAGGGTAGAGAGCTGTTCCTATTGGCAGCAGAGGATAGGACTTTAAAAAATGGGTTTAAATTAAGGGCGGGAAGGTACCAGCTGGATATTAGGAAAAACTTTTTTACAATAGGAGTTGTGCAACAGTGGAATCAGCTGCCTAGGGAGGTGGTGAGCTCCCCTTCACTGGCAGTCTTTAGGCAGTGGCTGTACAAGCACTTAACAGGGATGCTCCAGGATGATCCTGCATTGAGCAGGGGGCTAGACTAGATGGCCAATACGGCCCCTTCCAACTCTGCGATTCTATGACTCAGAAGACTGCAAAGCAAACATTAGATCCATGGAGTAGCTGCAGGGAATCCTGGTATGCAAAAGTACATAACCTAGAAGTGATAAGATCCCTAGCATCTGATAGCTGATTTAAAGTCCAGTTTGAAGTCCGATTGTAAAGCCAGGATTTACTTTGAAGCTACTTTGTTTGTTTTATGTACTTAAAATATTTATATTTAGCCTCTGCCAATGCTTGAGGCACCCTAAACATCTTTGCTTCAGTTTTGCTATTGCTTGGGTAGTTAGAATTATGGATGTTTTTTAAAAAACAACACTAGCAATAATCATTATTCTCAACTTTCCACGTAATAATTAACACAGCTGACATTCTTGCTTACTTGTACTAGAAAGTCTTTTCTCCGCTGAATATGAAAGATTTGCTCCTATGAGGTGTCTCCTCATGAATTCTGTGAAAGCCAATAAATATGGGCTGATTATACAACTCCCAGGCGGCGCACCTTAAATAGTCATTAAAAACAATCATTATGGCTAGAAAGAGCTGCAACTGGCTTCTGTTGGAATGCTTGCTTATAATTAGGTAATCCCTTTTCAGAATCAAAATGAATGTGTAATCTGAGAACAAAGCAAACAGTTTGAAAGTTCTGAGCTGGCTGTGCAAGGATCTAATGCATTAGACAACCTCAAAATTATTCCTTAAATGAGAGCTGTTATGTGGTGGAGGAAACTGCGTTTCTGACGTCATTCACTTAGGCTCCCCTGAACAATAATTCATGTGCTTCCATTCTAAGGGTAGTAAAAGTGAACTAATAGTAAATTTTTACCTTTAGGGCCTCTTCACCCATTAAGTTTTATAGGTGCACATGAAGATGTAAATGAACACCTAGCATTTGATAGCATATATGAGACAAACATGACTGCAAACTTACATATGTTGCAGTATAGCCAGGATTGGGAGGGGCCCAGTGGTTCACACTCTGCATGCAGAAGGTCCCTGTTTCATCTCTGTTTGAATGATCACTGATAGGAAGTATTGGGATTGGTCTTTCTCTACATGAGAACTGCTACCTGCCAAAATAGATAATAGTGGTCTAAAACAAAAACAGAGGGTTTGCCCTCATTAAAAATTTCACTATCATTGAATGGCTGAGAATATGAAAGTTCAAATAGGCAACCATGAACTTGCTAAAATGATGATTTTGCTCTGGCCAAAGTGAAAGACTTACAGGCAGGCAACAGTGATATGAACTTTAGCCCATAGTCCTGAGCCATCTGTTAGACAAAAGTGGCATATAAATGCATTAGCACATTTGAGACAACACAACATTGGCACTGCATTATGCTCTTGATTGTATATTGTATTTGATTGCTCTTGAAAAGTATAGAGGTCCCCTGAAGTATAAACTGAGCTCTCACATGATGGTATTAGCATATGGTGATTAAATCAGCCATGAAGTTGTATCCTAAGTCATGTTACTTAGCTGCAGGAAGTGCAGTCACAAGGTAATAGGGAAGTTTTCAGATAGATCATCGGATAGTCTCCGTGACTCAGTGGCAGAGCATCTGTTTTGCATGCAGAAGGTCGAAAGTTCAGTCCCTAGTATCTCCAGTTAAAAGAAGGAGGTAGTAAGCAATGTGAAAAACTTCTATCTTTGGAGAGTTGCTGCCAATCAGAGCAAGCAATATTTACTCAGTATGAGGCAGTTTCGTGTGTTGTTTGTCGGGGACCAGAGAGTCTTGATTATGATAAAGCAGCTTAAAATGATTCTATGGGTGGGCAAGGGGACAGGAGAAGGGCTTACACAAATTAAACATATAAGCATAGGTCTTAAACTGGCATTTAATCATCATATCAATAAAACACTGATAAAAGAAGGGATAAACTCAAACAGGGGGCTCAGTTCATCAAGGGCGCCAAATCCAAATACTGTACCAAAACCAAAGGAAAAATCCAAATAGTGTATGCAAACTAACGAAGCTTCTCTATCACAACATGTGTTTCAGATTAGCATTGCTTTTAAGAAACCATCAGGCATTGGAACAGGTCCCTGGACTGATTTTTGGATTGTATTTCTGCTAGGAAAGCCTGGAGTCTTCTGCAAGGATGTAATAATTACATCTGTATTTTTTCTGATTTATTCTTTAATGTATTTTATGTTGTGCAGATTTGAAAGGCCAAGACACTGGAAGTTCCACCCTACAGCACCTGCAACTTACAGGCAAGAAGCCATCTGGTTGACTGAGAAAACGCAAGACTTGTTTCTGAGTCAATGGGCTGATTTTATTTATTTATTTTTATTTAAACACCTGCGGATATGAGTCACCTGGGAGTTTGAACCTATTATGGTTCTTGTAATTGAGGCAAGGGATGATGTCGTTCATGACAGTGTATGAGCAGAAAGAGAAAGAGAGAATAAAAGCGAGTTCATGGTTAGATGACAGGAAATCATATAACCATATTTCCAACAGAGTTTAGGGAGTACATTCTTTGTAATGGGTTTAGCTAATCCAGATAGTAATAAGGATAGGAAAGTCAGCAATCACAATCATGTTTAATAGATTCCAGATGGGGAAATATAATTGTTCTCATTATCATTGTAAAAACTCCTAGGAAATACAATCCCAAGGTACTTTGGCTTGACAGGCAAAAGGGAAAATGACACTGAGCTGTGGTTATACAGATAGAGCTGCCCATTGATTAAAAAAATAATATCCTGTTTCTAGCATACACTCACCTTTTCCCATTGCAATGTAAGTTTAAAAGTGAACAAAACTGGCTTTTATCAGACTAGACTCTGTTCCACTACATGTTGGTAGTTGCTTGGAAGTGTTGTAGAGAAAACTGAAAAAAAGCAGAAGAATAAAACCGTTGATTTTGTCATTTGTGTTTCATAACATTTGTAATGCTCCTGAAGAAAATGTAGATAGGGAAATGCTCATTTGGGAAGTGCAGCTGTTCATTTTTGTTTGGGTTGCAAACTGGAACCAAACCTACAGGCATATCTGATTGTCTCTCTTGTCTTATTGTATATTGTCAAGGATAACCCTATTGTACCCCCAAACAATATCAGTGGAATAGTTCCAAAACAGAAACATGACTTGGATGGTCCTCTTTTACCTTATGTGACTCAGAGTCCACAAATGCTTTTTGTAAACCCAAAAAGGGGAACCAGGAATGGTTCTTTACATTCCAGAAATGATCATACAGAAGAAAGAATATTGTTAAAGTAGGGATGAATGAATTAATTGGACTAATCTAGAGATAAGCAATTAATTAAATCACCTTATTTGTTGCAGATTTAACATAGGGAATTTAGGAAGCTCCCAGCATGCTTCCTGAACAGCAGCATGTTGGACTCTTTTGCTCACGTGGAAGCTCCATTACTCTTTCCCCAAAGCAGCTCTGTAGTCAAGCTGGGATGGACTCAGAGCATGGATGAGAGGGGAAAGGGAAACCAAAAAGCTTTTCTGGATGGCCTTTTAAGTAATTAAAGTAAGCAGTTAGGTAAAATTAGAATTTGCAGTGTGGTCATTCTGAGAGTTTAAGCGTAAACTCTCCCACTGGTGCTCTCATGCCCCATAATAACCCATGGTAACCCTGTTGGTCTAGAGCAGAATAGCTAGATTTGAGTCCAGTAACACTCTAGAGATGAACAAGAATTTCCACAGATTAAGCTTTTGAGAGATATCCAATGGAGAGAGCTTTGACTCTTGAAAGCTAATATCCTGGAAAATATGGTGGGTCTCTATGGTGCTACTGGAATAGAATTTAGCCACGATAACCCTATTCACAATATATGTTTTAGAACCAGGCATTATGGAGGTGTTACTTTCATCCATTGCAATCACATTCTTGAATATGTATATTGAAAACAAAACCACTGATGCTTTAAAACAGCCACTTGTAAAACTGCATTGTGTTTAGTCCTTTATTACAATGCGCCCCTCCTCAAAGAAAAGCAGATTGTTATACAATATATATGCAAAATATATGGACAAGTAAAACCATTGTGTCTCCCACCTCTACCTTTCACCTCTGTGGTAGATGTGTTTTTATGTTTCACTCTTGAAAGCTTCTTTCTTGCTACACAACAATTTAAAACATGAATTTCTCTGATACAAAGAATACATCATCTCACATCCAAGAGAATGAGGCAGCTTCCATTCATATGATCTAACTAGAACTATTGGATTTGCAATGAATATGTTTAAGATGACTTACTAAATAACACATGATATGCCTGTGATCCTCAAGTGTGTGAAATACTGCAGGGCTTTTCAATCAATTAACCTGTCAAAAACGAATCAGCTAATCAGTGAAAAATGGATTAAAAGCAAATACTTAACTAAGAGAGCCCTTCTAAACACCCTTACTCAGAATCTTACTCAGGTCCGTGTAGTGGTACTTACTACCAGGAAGGTGTACTGAGGATTGCACTGTAATTGACCTGCAACTCATTTCAGATGTTCATTGCAACATCATGCATATGTTTGCTACATTTTGAAGTTAACTGTACTAGGGGTGTGCGTTCGGCTAAATCTGAGCCGGAAAAAAATACCTTATCAGTATTTTTCAGGTATTGATTCAGCCGAATATAGATTTCGGGTATCAGTTATCTATCTGAAATGACCAAGCCCTGAAAATCCCAAACTTAAAGGGTGTTTCAAGGGATTGCGATCCCTTAAATGCCTTCTCCAAGCCTTGCAACTCTGCGGCAAGTGAACTCTGAAGGTGTTTAAAAGGACTGCAAGCCCTTTAAATACCTTCAGAGTTCTCCAAACCACAGAGCTGCAAGGCTTGGAGAAGGCATTTAAAGGGACTGGTCCAATCTTTTGGGAACTTGGGGGTTGAGGAGAGGCACCAGCAGCTATGCTGCAAATTTGGGGGCTCTACCTCAAAAAACAGCCCTTCCAGAGTCCCAGATTGATTCTCCATTGTACCCTATGGGGAGCATTGACTATAATGGTCCCCACAGGGCAGGGATGTCGAACTCATTTGTTATAAGGGCTGCATCTGACATAATGAGACCTTGTTGAGCTGGGCCACGTGTGTCATAAAACGTAATGCTGGGTAGTGGAGATATAAACTTTATAAAGGACACAAACATAAAGGTTTTTTTTACTTAAAATAAAAACATGCTTAAAACATTAGCACTCTTGCAATATTTTGTTTATTTAATAATGTCTCATAACTGACACCTCTTGCTCTGAATTATTGCATCAAAATGTCTGTGCTGTTGCAATCTTGAGAATGCTGTTCAGGTGTGCAAACCTATAGTGACGCAGCAGCAGAACTGGAAGAAGAAGCAGAAGACAGCCAGTTCCATGGTGGGCCTGATAGAAGCCCTCTGGGGGCCTGATCCGGCCCCCGGACTGCATGTTTGACACCCCTGCCACAGGGTATAATGAAGTTGAAAAAAATCAGGTTCACTGAATATTTCCTGAATTAAAATACCATACCAGTATTGGGATTTGGGAATTGGGAAATACCAATATTTTGGGGGTTCAATATACCTGAACCTGAAAGATACCGGGGGTGGGTGGGTTGCACACCCCTAACTGCACACATTGGCCAGATTTCAGGTATATTAGTCTGTTCTAATCAAGTTTAATTAGTAAAATGAGAGATACTGTATCTTCTGATCTGAATATCGTATTCCCTAATTGTGCATGTGGGGATGGAGACTCATAGTGGTTTGGAATCTAGCTATGGAATACATACTCTGCATATTTCTAGAGTCACTTCTTTAAGCTACAGGATAATGTATTAATGTATAATATAACAGCACTAATAATAAGAGAGAAGAGGATGGAGAAAGAAATATAAAATGTGGGGGAAAGTAATATTAGATTGAGTTTCATTACATTTATTTTTCATTATCCATGAGGTGGGTTACAAAGTGTTCTTCTAGAGTTAAGAGTCACTATTTTACATTTCAGGTGTAGGTCTCTACAAAGGCCAGTCACATGTCAATGTACTGTACCTCATCTGGAAGGCTTTTGGTCATCATGAGTTCATAATTTGACAGAAAAGTTTGTCTTCCTATTATATAATTGAAGGGGACATGGGGGCTTTCCAGTGGAAATTAGTAAAATTCCAATCTCGTGCTTGAGTAAGGTCAGTGGAAGGCAGTCCTACAGCATGTAAACAGGGTTTCCTATGGGATGGATATATCTCCAGCATGCAGCTGAATTTTCCATATAGTATGTCAGGTACCTAAGTAGTACTCTCCAAAATGCAATTTCTGTTGGATCAGTTGTAGTTGTAGGTCCAGTGAGGAGGCTTTTATGGCTCATATTATGACTTTTTATGGGTCATTCAAGCTCTGAGTCCTACTCTTTTCAGTGTGTCTGTAGATACAAAGCACTTGCATATATGGGCCAGTATGGATCTTTGATAGGACTGGTGGTCTGAGAATAGCCTTCTGCTGTTGGAATTTTTAAGGATTTTTTGGTGACAATGTGGGGAATTTATGTTCTCTTGTAGTTTGTCTAATTGTTTAAAGAACTTAACTGGGATTTCCAGATGCAAGCCTCTTAAAACACATTAATTGGAATAGATATTCATTTTAATTATATTTCCATCCATAGGGAGAGTAACATCAGCTACCAGCAGTCCAAATCCATTTTGATAAACTCCCAAACAGGTTCCATGTTAATCTGAATCATGTGAGAGCTATCTTTGAGAATTCCCACACCCAGGTAAGTTATTTCTGCTATCTAAACTGGCATCAATAAATGGGTAGATGTCAGTGTTGGCTTTTAGGGATGTAGTTTCAGGTTTTGCCCAATTCATTGCAAGTTCTGAGAAGCTTCCCAGTTCTCCCATAAATTCATAAGATAAGATAGCAAGTCTTTACATTTATTTACGGCCAGCAGCACATCATCTGTGTACAGCAGTGTTTTGTCTTCCTTTCCAGCAAAGGATAGGCATGCTTTTTCACAGGACATATGCTAGAGGTTTGATGGATGGAGACAGCCTTCTCTGATGCCAGATTTCACTTGTACAGGTTTTAAGACCACACCATTAGTTACTGTGTGGGAGGCTGGTGAGCAGTAGAAGGTTCATATTCAATTCATGTAAGATTCTGGAAAAGCCTAAGAGCTCCGGGGCAGCCTCAGACTACTGCTTAAAAATAAGGGTAATGGCAAAATCAGTCATTATATCAATAGTTTGGTTCTGTATTGGTGTTATTGATGGTAGCAGTGGCAGTAATATTAGTGTCCCTTTCCAACATATTGCTTATCAATCTGTTTCTATTATTAATGTACAGTACTGGTTTTAGAAAATACCAAAGATTTTGACTCTCTTTCACGCAGAGACACATACTTTCCTTTTTTCCTCTTAACAGCTCAAACTTTAATAGAAGTGAAAGGCATTTGAATGTATGTCTCTGTACTCTGACTGGATCAGATTCTTTATTTTACAGGAAGTATCCCTTAGAGAGATACACATCTCAATTACACTTCATATTCTAGTAAGACTGCCTGGAGATAGGAGCCATCAGACTAACAGACTTACTTGATCCATGGCAGAGTTGAAGTACTGCTGTTGTACTTTTCTAAAAACAAGAAAATCTCTCTTTAACAATGTTTGCCTTTCTTTCTTTTTACCTATAGGGAGTAGGGAGAACTCAGGAGCCTCTTGTTTTGTGTATAATGCATAGTCTTTAAGAATGCAGTTGCAGTAAACTATCAATACTCTTTTAATAGTATACCATTAAATGGTCTTTGTGCTTTCCAATTAAAAACAAAAATGGTTTCTATGGCAAAAGAGCATTTTTTTCTAATCTGGATATGCTATATTATATATTAAAATACACCTTCAATATCTTATTATGAACAGCAAAAGAGTAACACATATGGAAATACTAATCCTGGTTAAGGAATTTCCTTAATTGAGATTTAAAAGTCAATGGGTCTAGTTTCAAAATGCATTTTGAGGGCATGTTGGCTGACAGGCTTGGATCCATACTAAAAGTTTTTGCTGGTAGAAAAACTGGGTGTAATTTTCCTGCCTCCCCCTGCCACAACAGCCTGAAATGCCCCCTCCTCAATTTATTTTTAAAATTTTAATTTATAGGGTAACGTCCTCCCCAGTGGAGACCCAAAGCTGCTTACATTAAGAACATAAGAATTCACTGCCACAGGAGGTGATGGTGGCTACAAGCATGGATGGCTTCAAGAGGGAATTGGATAAACATATGGAGCAGAGGTCCATCAGTGGCTATTAGCCACAAGGTATAGATAGAAACTCTCAGTCTGGGGCAAGTGATGCACTGTATTCTTGGTGCTTGGGGGGGCAATAGTGGGAGGGCTTCTAGTGTCCTAGCCCCAGTGGTGGACTTCCTGATGGCACCTGGCCACTGTGTGACAAAGTGTTGGACTGGATGGGACATTGGCCTGATCCAACATTGGCTTCTCTTATGTTCTTATTGAGTTTACTTAGGAACCTTTGATGAAGAACTTTATCAAAAGCTTTCTGGAAGGTAAACAGCATCTATTGAGTCCCCCTTGTCCACATGTTTGTTCACTCCCTCAAAGAACACTAACAGGTTAGTGAGACAAGATCTTCCCTTACAGGACCCATGCTGAGTCTGCCTCAATAATTTTTGTTCATCAATGTGTCTACTAATTCTTTCCTTAATAACAGTTTCCACCAACTTACCCGTTATCGACGTCAGACTGCCTGCAGTTTCCCAGATCTCCTCTGGAACCTTCCAGTCCTCAGAAATGGAGGCAGATTTTAATGAAAGATTACATATTTTTGTCAGGAGATCCACAAGTTCACATTTGAGTTATTTCAGAACTCTCGGTTATATGCCATCTGGGCCTGGTGATTTATCAGTTTTTATCTATCAGTCATAGGGCCTCCTCTCTCTCATCACCTCAATCTGACTCAAGTCTTTCAGCACCCCCCCTCCCAAAATCAGCAGTTCTGGAGTGGGAAAGTACTTCTCAACTTCCACAGTGAAGACGGAGGCAAAAAATGCATTCAGCTTCTCAGCCATTTCCCTATCATCCTTCACTACTCCTTTTACCCCTTGGTCATCCAAGGCACCCACTGCCTCCCTGGCTGGTTTCATCTGGTTCTCATCTCTTCCATTCTATCCTCACAACAACCCTGTGAGGTAGATTAGGCTGAGAGTGTGACTGGCCCAAGGTCACTCAACAAGGTTACCCAACAAGGTTCCATGGCAGAATGGGGATTTGAACTTGGATCTGTCACCGTTCTTTGGGAGAAGGGATCCCCAGGAATAGGATGTCTGGGTGAGGGGTATCTCAGGCAGTTGTGAGAAATAGGCAGGAAAATCATTATCTGTGGGTGAAAATCATTGGACTTCCAGAGACATTAGTCTGAATGCAACCTACAATGTGGATAACACTGAACAATTCACAGGACTAGTTTCATGTTGCATGTCTCATAGGGCAATGACCTGAATCAATATTTCATTCTATCCAAGTGAAATAAACTAGCATAGACTCTTTGGATGGATTTGGATTTATTTCCTTAAATCAAGGACTACCATTTTAATATCTATTTCTCAGTATGTGTGCATGCCAAAAATTTCTTCATTGCAGGGAATCCTGGGACACACTTCACATTGTTTAATGAAAACTGTTTTGTTGAAGCTGAAAGCTGGGTGTCTTCATATTGTCAATGGTGACTTCTACATGGGTTTCTTGTTCAGATTTGGGATCCCTACTACAGCACATTTCCATACATCTTTATTGTTCATCCAATTTTCTTTCATGGTTTTCCCATGCTTTCCCCATGTTTTCTCAAACCACCTTTGCTCTAGTATTTCTCCTTGGTGTGCAACTTAAGCACATTTGCATCCCATCTGGAAGGTATGTTGTGTTCAAGAGGCATGGGCCACATTGCAGTGCTACAATGTGGTAGTCAGATCACCATTTTTTTTTGTAAAGCTACATCCATAATGTGACTTTACTGTTTGAAAGGAATGTTTAATTTCTTAGAATTCATTATATCATTTACTTAATAGTAGTTTCTTGTTCATTCTTATCATTAACTAGGAATAAGGCCCGTTGTGAAATAAATACAATGATTTCTAGAAAGAGACCCTGGGCAGGTGCCCTGGCCTTGGGCAATCAGCATCAATTTGCTGTGGTGACCTTAGCAGGGTATAATGACACAGAGCTTATCGTTTTCCCCAGGGGAACTGATCTCTGCCATCTGAAGAGCAGTTGTAATTCTGAGTGATCTCCAGCCCTTCCCTGGAGATTGGCAACAATGGTTTCCCAGGAGGAAATGGCTGGTTTGGAGGGTAGAGTCTATGGCATTGTACCCCTCCTCAAACCCCACCCTCTCCAGGCTCCACTCCCCAAATCTCCAGGAATTTCCCAACTTGGAAGTGGCAGGCTGTTATCTACCCCTCTGACTTCAGGTTTCCATCTCTGCCCCATCCCTGCAGCCTCTATCTAGGAAAAGTACCGTCTTTATCCACAGTGGGGACCAAGGCAGCTCACATCATTTTCCTCTCCTCATTTTGATTTACACAGCAACCCCGTGAGGTAGGTTAGGCTGAAAGTCTATCAGTGGTCTGAAATCACCCAATCAACTTCCACAGCAAAAACCTGGGTCTGGCAGACCCTTCTCTAAAGCATTAACTGCTATGTCACACTGTCTATCTTGGGGGGGGGCACCTCAGCAGGGTATAATGACACAGAGTCCACTATTTTCTTCAGGGGAACTGATCTCTGCCATCTGGAGAACAGCTGTAGTTCTAAGCCATCTCCAGCCGTCACCTGGATATTGGCAGTGATGGTTTTCCCCAGGAGGAAGTGCCTGGTTTGGAGGGTGGAGTCTATGGCATTGCACCTGTCTGAGGTCCCACCACTCCTCAAACCCCGCCCTCTCCAAGCTCCATCCCTCAAATCTCCAGGATTTTCCCAACCTGGAGTTTGCAACCCTATTTCCTTCCCAGCCAACCATCAACCTTTATCTGCCCCTCTGACTTCAGCTTTCCATTCCCCCCCCCCCACCTGCAGCCTCTACCTAGGAAAACTACTGTTTTTCTCTGCAGTGGGGGACCCAAGCAGGAGAAAAGCAACCTCAGCAGGATATAATGACACAGAGTCCACCTTGCAAAGAAGCCATTTTCTCCAGAGAAACTGATCTCTACCATCTGGAAAGTCTATGACTGGTCTGAAGTCACCGACTCAACTTCCACAGCAAGAACCTGGGTCTGGCAGACCCTGCTCTGAAGCACTAACTGCTATGCCTAAGGTAGCCAACCTCCAGGTGGAGCCTGAAGATCACCAGGTATCACAACTGAACTTCAGACAACAGATCTCTCCCCCACCCCGAGAAAATAACAGATTTAGAAGCTGGGCTGTATGTTATTCTAGTCAGCTGAGGCCTCTCCCCTCCCCAAACTCTGGCTTCCATAGACCACAAAATATCCAGCCTGAGTCCAATGAGTTCCCCACAAAGGCATGGAAAGGGCCTCCTGCATTTGCCTTTTTACTAACAGAACCAAACTTGGTTGCCTAGCAACAGCCACTGAGGGAAAAATTAGTCCCACAGGAGCCAAGCAGGAGAAGTGTCTTAGTCAGGAGAGACAGCTGTTTCAGCAGTTTATCCTGTGAGGGAAGAGTGTCTAGGCTGGTAGTGGATGGGGGAGAGGAGCATACCCAGCCCCCAGCCAATGGCATGTGAGTACTGTTGAATGGCGGTTGATGTGCCAATGGCTGATGGAGTGCACAGCACAGCCAGTGGGACAACGAGAAATGGCCAACACATTAGGGCAATTAAATATATAGGATTACTTATTATGTATTTCTTCGAGATTGTGTGTTTAGACTCACTCCCTCCCTCCCTCCCTCCTTCCTTCCCTCCCTCCCTCCCAAGGTTATTATCAAGCTAAAAGAGTGTAGTTTATATACTATATAAACTACATTCTATTAGCCTGACAACAACCTTGCTAATGGTTATAATTGCAACCTGTACCTTTAAGGATGTGGTAGTTTCACACACAGTTGCATGGAATTATAGGGGAAAGTTTTTCTTAAGATTTGCAATGTTGCCAGCATGCTTAGAAAGCATTTTGCCAGTTTTTCTTAAGATTTGTAATGTTGCCAGCATGCTTAGAAAGCATTTTGCCAGTGAGTATTAGAGCAGAAGGCTTTGTACTTGATTAATGAAATATTAATGGACTGGCTTGCTTCTTGTGTAAAAGCTGAGTTGTAAATAAGAGGTAAGTTTAAACAACACACGCTCCTTTATGATACTAAGATTCCATTTAGCTGTGTGGTGTCCCTTGTGTTATAAATATTATGGTTAATTTTAGGGAGATAATTTCTGAGGAAGATATACTATGGATAGCTTCTGAGGAAGATCAATTGGGAAATGGGCTTAAATCTAGGTGCTCGTCAACTTTCTACAACTCATTACAGAAGCTGTTATACAATATCTCATCGATGGGACTTTTCTAAATTTTGTGATACTTGATCACATTATTGGTTGTGATATTTTTCTGTGTAATGTTTAAGGACCATTTGTATTTTTATTAGTTATAAAATACAGTACCCATAAATCACAGTGATTGCTTGTTATTAGTGTCAACTAAAAGCATACATGGAGGAGGATGCTGTATGACCAGAGGCAAAGCCAGCTTTCCCAGGTTCATTGTATCTTCTTGTATTCTCCCATCCAGAAGCAGCAACTATAATAACAGAATTAAAGTGAGAAGAAATTTCTGACTTTTCTCCCCCTCCCAATAGTAGAGTTCTAATCTCAATATAAACATTTTGTAGCACTGGCTCGCCATGTGTTCACCCCGTCCTTGATTGATCAGATGCAGCAGCCAGGGAGTGGGGCAGTTGGGCAGCTTTTTTAAAATCATTAGTCTTCCAAGCATGCACATAAGCAATGATGGAAATCAGTACTTCAGATTCCTGGCAGAATGGTGGCAGCTGGTGGCCAGTGGGCTTGCTGGAAGAGGCTGCTGGGAAATGGAGTCCAGTGTGAGGGTAGTGTTTTTGAAACTCTGCTTCTGATAAATTCCACATTTCAAATGTTTAAAGGGTGGGGAGAATACAGCAGCCTCATCTTTTGTCCTGTGTGCTGCTGGTGTTTTTATTTAAAAGCATGGAGTGAAGCTGGAGTCACCGGCTTTGTTCTCAGACTCCCCCTCTCTTGCTCCCTGAAACAAACTCATTTTGTCAATTAACTCCTTACCTACTCCATGTGCTGCAAACCTGTAGGCAGGAGAGAGCTGAAACACATGGAGCAGTGAACCAGTCAAGCACACATCACCAACTTTTTTTTAAAAAATGGCAAAAGCACAAGGAAAACATTCAGACATCCTAAACAGCTCCAAATTGCTAGGAGGCAATCCAGACAGGCAGAAATGCAGGGTAAAGCCAGAAACAACTGTAAGGTACCTGGTTTTTCTGGTGTCGAGAAAACTGCAACCAGAGTGTGGTGATTGCAGGAGGCCAATGAGTTCAGGACAGGATACAGATGTTGCTCTCTGTTCAAGCATTTAAAATCCATTAGGGAGCACTGGCAACACCAGCACAAAAAGCCCGTCTGACCACAACCTCAGATAAACTTAGGAATTGCCCAGCTCCTTTTCTCCCACAGCTCAGAAGCCTTCCTGAACTGTGTAAATAGTTCAGGATCTGTGCAGTTCCTGAAGTCTTAAAAAACAGCCTTTGCAGAGTTCTGTGGTTCAGTCAGAGTTGTGATTAGTGTTCAGGATTTAAATTTAAAGCAGAGAAACACTAGGCTTTCCTACAGCTCTAAGACATTTTGACCTGCAGCTTCGCCCGATTTTCCCCGTGGTTTTGTGATCCTGTTTTTTTGAGGATCACGTAACCACGGGGAAAACCAGGTGAAGCTGTGGGTCAAAATGCGGCTGTGCAGCTTTGAGTGGGAAATTGACCAACAGAAACGGGGCAAAGGGAGGCATGACAGTGGTGCAGCTCCTTGTGCAAAATCAGCCTTACTTTTGTCCCAAAGGCTAGAATATTTTGGCGTAAAATTCACAGAGAAGGTATCAAACCCTTAGGGTCTTACATATCTGCACAATGGCCAGTTTCTTCATAATCACAGAATAGCCACTGTATAAGAATATATAAGTGATTAGGGAAAGAAAAAATTGACAAAAACACCATATAAATATGGCCAATAATCTGTTTTTATGTGTGTTTGAATCATTCTTTACATTTGAATCTTTTGAGCCTAAATATCTACACTCCTCCCCCTCAAAAAAAACGTTCAGTTTCCTTTGAGGTCAATTTTTAAAAGTATTTTCTCTGTGGCTGTCATTACCAACCCTCCATGTCAAAATCTATTTTTAACTTCCATTCAATTGTTTTGCTTGTGAGCACCGGAAGTGACTTCAAGAGAACTAATTCAGCTGCAGCACTTCTGTAAATTCCAATTACCGCTAGATATGTTGTTACAGCAATACAGGGGGAAGGTTGCCAGCAGCTAGAAGTGTGGGTCAAGTGTAACATTTACCTAAACTTTCCCCATTATTGTCCCAGCCTAATGGCTGAATGAATTTTGAACAAAATAGGAATATTCAGAATGTCACTGAGTATTATAAAACTGTATGAATCCCACTTAAAGGAGTTAAAAGCATGCAAGATAAAACAGGATACATTAACATAGCATTATCTTAACCTTGTAGATAAGATTATCTCATGTAGGGAAGTGGTCATCTTTTCTATTGATTCAATAGTGTTATACTGCAGTTCCTAGGAAAAAGAAATGGCTTGTTTAATGTTCTCTGTGAAATGGTCTCTAACGCATACTGTGAGTAGGGCAGATGCATTAGCAAATAAATTAGCCACCTTATTGTAGTTTACATTTATCATTACTCAGTAGATATGTCTCATTAAAGATCTAAATTGCCAGCAGGTACACAACAAGGAAAGTACTATGGATATAAAGCACATGCTCTTCCAAGTGGTAATGTACTTATCTGGATGGAGTTGCTTATTTTTCTAGAACATTAGCCTGGGCACACTTCTGTAGATTTCTGTAATTTTAAGTTGAATAGGAAAGGATGATGTTAAATAACAACAATCAGAAAATTAAATCCTTTTCATGATATTTCTATCTGAATACTATTGACGGATGCATAGGCATAATTTTGATCAGGATAAGATAGGGTAATGTCTAATTAATATATTGTTTCCTAAGCAGGGCAAAAGTATTGATAACCCCATTTCAGTGCCAGCAGCACCATCTATTCTCTCCACTATTGGAAGTGGAAACTATCCTTGCAAGATAGGTGGAAGAACAGCCATTCTTACACATTATTTTAATGGTGAATCCATGTATTCTCCCATCCTAAAGAAAGGGCATAGTTTACAAAGAATCAGGCCTTCTTTGTTAAAAAGTGGAGAACAAAATTGCTGTTGGAACATAGCCTTACTGGTGTTTTCCCTTTCAAAATTAAAGTGCTTAGTGTGCCCTTTGACCATAGCTGTGGGGGAAAGATTCTAAAGAACTGGAAAAAATATCCGTCACATAAATGGCAGTCAAGAGAAGCTGAATTGCTTATTCCTAGTAATTATCTAGATAGTATTCATCAGTTGTTTATGAAATTCACGCAATGGCCTTTGTAATTGATAAGCTAAGGGAGAAGAAAACCACATTTTCCCCAGCAGAATAAATATTGCTTTTCCTATGCTTAGACCAGTGGTCCATCTAGCTTATCATCCTATTTCAGACAACAACTGACTAGTTGCCAGAGAATGGCCATGATCATACGAACTGGAAGCGGTGGCATATGCACAAATCTACTGCAGAGCGAAGTGGCATGATCAGACGGGAACATCTGGCCAGCGTCCTGCAGTCATGGCCATGCTGTTCCTTAGTGTCGCAATTCCGTAGTTAAAAACCACTGCCAAAATTGCAGTAGCATCTGGAAACCACGGGGTGCGTGCAGGCATCTGATCATGGAATCGGCACCCGTCCACATCCCGCAGAACTTCCAGATGTTTCGTAGACCTCTGTAGTATGTGCAAAATGCAAGTTTGTGCTTGTGCAAAAAAAAATTAAAAAAAAATGGCGATGCGAAGCACCAGGGAGGTCGGGTGCTCCAGTACAGCACGCCCAGGGAACCCAGTCAGAAAGGTCCCCCCAGGCCAGCAAACGTGCCACTGGTGATGCGCAGTTCCGGGGAGCCAGGCAGTGCCCTGCGGTGCACTGCACCCAGGAAGCCCACACAGAAAGGTGCCCCCAGGCCACCATGACCTAATTCCTGTTCCACCCGGGGGGGGGCATGGCAAAGGTCAGAAGTGTGGGGTGCGTGGCTTGACAAGGAGGTGGCCTGAAACCTTGGACCTCCTGGCTGTGTGGGGAGATGCAAAGGTCCAGGCCTCCCTGAGTGAGGGCCACAGAAACATTGATATCTTCAAGGAGGTTGCCCAAGCTATGGCTGCCCATGGCCAAAGGGACCCAGACAGTGAGTGGGAGGGGGAATGAGGGTTGGGGCCTCTGCCCAGGCAAGCAGCATGTTGGACTCACTGGTGATTAACACAACATATGGCCCCCCAAGTTTGTCACCATGGGTGAGCTGACGGCTGGTGAAAGAGCAGCTCTCACAAAGGCCAGGAAAAAATGGATGTCAGCCCTGCAGAGTGTCAGAGAAAGCCTGGCAGTCCAGGCCCAGGAGGATAGCCAAGAGGCCAGGATCCAAGAGCAGAGGCAGCATGAAGAGTTCCTCGTAGAGCTGAGAGCCGCCCATGAGGAGGACTGTGAGGCTCAGGCAGCAATCATCGCTATCATGGAGACATTTGCAAATGCCCAAGTCACCCTGACCCGAGCAGTAACTCTCCTACTGGAGTCCTTCCATGAGCGGGCCCCGGTGCAGGAGTTTGTCCATGCACAGCACTGCAGTGCTGTCACCCCTGGAACGGTGGGTGAGCCCATGCAGGCAGGCCCCAGCACTGCAGTCAGCCAGCCGCCAAGTCGTCAGGCTGTGCAGGCAGGGCTCAGCACTGCTGTTGCCCAGCCCCCAGTGGCTGAGCCCCTGGAGCCAGGCCCCAGCACTGCAGTCACCATGTGTGCCTCAGCCGCTGCCACCATGGCCCACCCCTGCAGGCACCTTGTCCTTGACAGCCAGGACACTGAGGCCACGGCCCAGTCCCAAAGTGACCTGCCCTGCAGTGGGAAAGGCAGGTCTGCCAGGCCCGAGCCCCATGGTCACCAAGGTACCTGTTGGCCATGGGGGTTCACCGAGGCAACGGAAGAAGGCCCAGCTCTACAGCCCTCCACAATAGAGCACACTCCCTCCCCGGATGCACCACCCTGTGGCCATGGAAGGACGGATCCCCCATGGCTAGGGGGACATATCTGGATGTGATCACAGGGCACCATGGCCATGGCAACGACCTACCACCTGACCAGTCTGCCCACAGCCACCCCAACCACACCAGAGATGTGACAGGGCCTGGCTGCCGCAGATGCAAGCCACATGACACCCTGCTGTCCAAGGTGAACAGGTACAGTTGTGGCCACCAACGGAAACCATCAGGCCCCCATCACCTCCCCATAATGCTGCATCGGCCACCACCACACATCAGTAGGATGCACGTCAGCCACACACCTGAGTCACCCGTTCCAGAATTCCCTGGGGACATTTGGGGAGTGCTCACCACCAGCGGCTCTATGGAAGAACGGCATTACCAGCAAGGATTCCCCATCACCATGCCCCAGTCTGACCCCACTCCAGATGCCACAGGGGGCTTCCAGAACCCTGGCTGCCATGAGCACCACCACCAGCTGCGGTGCACCCTCCGGAGCCACAGCCCAGGCAGCCCAGGCCAATGGCACTTCTGGTGCCACCCCAGTGGCTGCCAGGAGGCCACAGTTGCCACCACTACCCACCCCATGCCACATTTTGAAGCCACCATACCCAACACACCTAACACCCGTGGGTCTTGGCCATGGTCAATGGGCTGTCTGTGGTCCCCATCACTAGAGGAGGATGCCACCCTCTTTTCGCACAGGGTCGCCCTGTGGAATGGGATCCAAAAGATGCAGTGAGACGGATAGGGATGGAGCAGGTTACCATGGACAGGAGGGGGAGTACTCACGGTATGGGATCCAGTGGCACCAAATGGGTTGGCCACCTGCTCCCAAAGTGCCCTCAAGAGCTGGAACTGTGGAGGGCACTCGCTCCTTGGTGGGATGCCCTCCCAGTCTTCAAGGGCATCAAAGAAGGCAGCCTTTTCCCTCTTGAATTTTGCACGGCACTGATCTGCCATGCAATGGAACCCCTGGCCTGCCAGTCACTCAGAGACCTCCTCAAACACGCAGCTGCGAATGTGCATGTGTGGCCAAACGTGGTGTATTGCCTTTTGCCGGTGTGCCAGGTGACTCACACGCGTCTGCAGTGCTTTGCACCCCCAGAGCCAGGCTGGAGCTGCCAGGAGGCCAGGCCTCACCAAGCACAGTGACAGGGGTACAGGACAGATACCCTGGGAATGCAAGCAGTGGCCATCAGGTGCAGCAGCTGCTGGGTGAAAGGTTCCATATCAGCCAGCCCCGAAGCTCAGTCTCCCATTGATGGCATGGCCGGTCACACTGTCGCTCATCCACTGGGTCTGGAGCGGCCCCTGTAAGTGGTGGCAGCGGTGCTCCAGGTTGGGATTGCATCTGGACATGGTCCGCAGTCCCAACGTCCAGTCATACACATGCCTAAGGAAGCGTATGTCCGTAGTCTAGGAGCCACCTAAGCCAGGGGCTATCGCCAGGCATCCCATTCACATGCGGGGCATGCACTTATACCCACACCTGGCCTCCACTCCCTCCCCATCCTCTGGGGTTTGCCAATTGTATGGGCTACTGTAACACCTGTGCATGACATTCTGCCTATGGGGGGAACTGGTGACACGTCACAAGCAAACGTTTGTACGTATGACCATTGCGAGTGATCTCACAGTATTATAACACCACGGCTCTCTCACCCCTGTTCTGTCTGTCTTCCTTCCTTCCTTCCTTCCATCCATCCATCCATCCTCCCTCCCTCCCCATCTGTCTTTCCTTCCTTCTGTGTTTCCTTCCTTCTGTGTTTCCTTCCTTCCTTCCTTCCTTCCTTCCTTCCTTCCTTCCTTCCTTCCTTCCTTCCGTTTGTCTGTATTCCTCCCTCTCTCTCTCTCTCTCTCTCTCTGGCTCTCTCTCTCCCCCCACTTAATGTGTCAAAGAGATCATTGTTCGAAACTTCATTGTTAGCAATACAAAGGGGGGATGTCTGGGTTCCATAACAGCCATCAGCCATTGCTATAGCTGGGAGTGCTCAGCAATCTAAAACTATGTTTTTCAGCTGTCGTGGTTCACATCACGGTCTACTGCACATTACATGATATTTGACACCAATTGTGTGTGCCTTCCATCAGTTCTTCATGGGTGCTTATCACCCCGTTTTGACACACCCTTTGCATGGTGGCCTGCATTCTGACTCCCTTCACAACTCAGTTTCCTGGACACACCAACCAGAGTGATTAGTTATGTATTGTACCATACAGGCCAAAGGGGATGTCAGCTGTAGGCAAAGCTTATGGGTTTGATTATCCACTCCTGCACGTGCAGCTGCTGCTATGCACTTGGGTCACTAACAGTTCTCTCTGAGCTATTCCCTCAAGAGCAGTTCTAGGAAGAGCTCTCTCAGCCCCACTGATGTCACAGGGTGTCTGTTGTGGGGAGGGGAATGTGGAGGAGATTGTAAGCCGCTCTTGAGTGCAAGTGTGAATCCAATCTCTGCCCCCCTCCTCCTCCCCCTCCTCCTCCCCCCTCCTCCTCAAGTGGAGGATGAGACCATCCCCCTTGTGGGGTTGGGCCCAAACATCATTTCTGCTGGTCACGATGGGCAGAGGGGGGTCCCATCCACCCACACGAAGACGAAACCTATGCAGGGGAGTATGACACCAAAGGCCTGTGAGGAGTGGGTCATGTAGTTGAGAGGAGAATTAGATGGGATTGGGTGGCGGAGGGGACAACAAACCTGGCTGGATCTGCCACCATGAGGAGTCACATAGTGACAATCTCTCTCCTTGCAACCCATGGTGTGGCCACTTCAGAGGTCTCAGTGGTCAGTGGACGTCCTGTTCCAAAGTCTGTGTTGCACTTCAGCACAACATGTTTTCCTGCTTTTCAGGAAGTTCCTGGATTCCTGATACCTAACAGTGTCACGCACACAGCCTTTCCATCAGGTAGATTCCATGGGGACAGGAATCTCTCCCTCCTACAGGCTGCTGCAGTGCCTCTGGTCTTTGTGTCAGCCACACAAAGGTATCATTTGTTTGACCATCTTTTTCACACACTTTGTGTATGGTCGCCAGATATAGCATGACACACAACACTGTAATAAGCACACAAACCCTCTTTATTAATCCTGCACGAAACACATATCCAGAACTCTCTTATGACACATAGTCCCTTCCAACATGGGTCCTTGTGGGACTGGCATCGCTGGCCACTTACATGACCACCCGAGCCACAGTGCAGTCTGTCAGACATGGTGCTGCTTGGATCCCTGGTGGACTGTGCAGTGTGCAGCACCTTTACTGTGGTCTTGTCAAGAGCACCACTCATGAACGTCGTAGCTCGTGCAGTAACTGGACTCTGGGACCTGCTGTATGGGGTTGCGGGAGGCAGGGAAGCGTGAGTGGTGGATTTTTTTTGGGGGGAATACTGGGGCATCCTAGGGGTCCTGGCCCGTCTACAGAACCAGGTGGTCAGGGCTTCCTGAACCGCCAGTCCCGCCACTTGTTGCGTGTTCTCCATGGCCTTCTCACAGTCCTCCTCATCCTCATGGAATGGCCTGTCCTCCCCCATCCCTAGGACTTCTGGGACCCCGTGGCCACGATCCTCACACACATTGTGCAGGATGACACATGCAGTTATGGCATAGTTAATATTCTCCTCCTGTAGTGGCAGCTGGAGTAGGAGGCACTGCCATCGCACCTTAAGATGCCCAAAGGCGCACTCAATGACATTCCTGACACAGGAGTGCGCCTTGCTTGAACTGGCTCTGGTGTTGGGTCACATGTCCTTTGTAAGGTGTCATGAGCCACCGTCGCAGGGGATATGTGCCGACCCCCAGTATGAGTGGGGGCACCTCCACTCCCTTGATGGTGCAGGTTGGGTTCCTTGGAACCCACTGGCCGGCATCCATGGAATCCATCAGGGTGGAGCACAGCAGGACATGTGTGTCATGGCTCTTCCCGCTGTGTCCAACAACGATGTCCACGAAGTGGCCCACGTGGTCAACTGTGCCCTGCAGGAGGACCAAACAGAAGTGTTTGCGGTTCATGTAGTCCTCTGAGGCTGCAACTGGAGCTTGAATGCAAATGTGACGTCCATCAATAGCAGCCATGCACTGTGGGAAGCCCCTGGCAGTGAAGGCTCGCATCACCTGTGGACCAAACACATGCAGTTACTTGTGCGGCCCCTACTCAGAGAATGGTGGTGCCCCACAGGATGGTTGCGCCACTCTGTGAGCCTTTCCGATCCAGCCACGGGGTCCTCCCACACCACCATTTGCCCTGCATCCAGTCCCATCACCGCACCCCAGGGTGCACTGCAGTGCAGCCCATCTTCTCATGTTCTCACCCTGTCTGGGTTCCACAGGTACACCGCTCTACACAGGAGCTCCAGCGTGATGGCACGGGTGACCTCTGCCACAATGTTGGCCATGGTGGACCATCCAATTCCAAACTGCTGGCCTATTGTCCTGTATGACATGGTGTTGGCCATCCATCAGATGGTGACGGCCACACACTGCTCCACTGACAGAGGTGCTTGCAGTTCTGTCACCTCTTGCTGGAGTCAGTCACAGAGGGCATTGGCAGGCCAGTTGAATGTGGCCCTGTGGAGACATCACATCATCTTGGCGCCTGCACCACTTCTGGTGGCTGTGAGGGCTCGTGGGCTTACCTCTGCTTGCCCCCAGCCAGGGGTCACTGTCTTGTCATGTTCCCCACACTCATTCCCTGCAGTGATGCCACCAAGCATCTGTTACCACTGTGGACAGAGCAGGAATGGGGGTGGTGTGCCCTTCGATACCTTCCACTATGCAGATACTCAGGAGGGTTTGCTGTTGCCGGCGGCTTGCTGCCCCACCTGTCCTATTGGTCCCCGTGTGCCCTCGCCTATCCATTCTTTGGCTGCATGGGGCATATGGTGGTGCAGGTCGCTCCATCATTGCCACCTGCTACCAGCATCCCACTGGCCAGCAGCTGGAATTGGTGGGCTCCCTGCCTGTATTACCTGGACATCCTGAAGTGTTCCAGCCACTGCTCGTCCCCTCACACATTGCTGATTAATGTTGCCCACCACTCATGTGGCCATGTGTACACCCACCAATGTTATGCTGGCTGCTCCTCTGCAAGACGGATGATGTGGAGGGTGTCCCATGTCCTCCTGGCCTGGTGCTGCCTTGCATGGGCTCAACACCTGGCAACATGTGTAGCAGCCATGGCAGTCCACCACCTGGCAGTAATTGCCACCTCCTCCCACCGCTACCATGCTTCCTGCATCTGGCAGTGGGCTGCTGCCACCACTGCACATGCAGTTAGGACTCCTGTCCCCATGAGTTCCATGTCCCTCTCCATTGCTGCCTGTTGGCTGGGTTCAGGGGGACTTGGGGAGATTGTGTGTTCTCCAAGCCACAGAGCTGTGTACACAACTGCTCCATCACGGACATGATCGGAAGCTGCAGAATTGTGTTTCCACGTGTGTGCACATGCCTGCAGAGACGCTTCCTTTGTCATGCACACACGTGAGAGGCTTTTTTAAAAACAAAAACAAAACACACACCGCCCGTCTGCTGTGGAAGTGCTCGTTAGCACTCGCCACAGGTGTGATCATGCCATGCCACTTCTGCCTGTCTCCTTTGCCGCGCTCTACCGGCTGTGTGTGATCGGTGGCTGATGGCCTGACCACAGAGTCTTGGAGCCTGGTCTGATCACACAAACGCGCTTCATTTTGCCTCAAGCCAAACAGACTCACTCCCCGCCCCCCCCCCCCGGATTATACCGCATGTGTGAACACAGCCAATATGTGATTTCCCTGCAACTAGCCAAGCTATGAATTTTGTGAAGTTGTATTTCAAAGTAGATTTCAGAAAATGTTTGTTGCATAATCCATAATACATCATTTATTCGGCAGCAAGGAGTCAAGGAAATTTGACATGAACTATATGCTATTATTTATTTATTTATTTATAGTCCACCTTTCTCAATGAGAGTCAAGGTGGATTACTTAATCTAAGTCAGTACAATCAACAGGATCAGGAGACATCTAACAAACAATATAATAGGATTAGGATAGTAGGAATTAGGGAAAAAAGCATAAGTATTAAAAATGGCATATTGAACAATGTAAGAAATAATAATGTAGTGAGAGGAAGACAAAAACACACAGCAACAGATAACACTTATTAGTAGTATAGTTTGCAGATCCATTCCGTCTATTGAAAGTCTTCCTGAGTCATTCTGTTGTAATGCAGCCCTATTCCTTTATACAAACACCTGCCCGAAGTGTTCTTTGTACAGAGATTGTGGAAAGCCAAAAGCGTAGGAACCTTCTTGAGCAGGCCATTATGGCAGCCAATGGAGCGACTGCAGATTGGGTGTAATATGCAGGCACCGCTAGTTCTTAATAACAACTGGATTGCAACATTCTACACTAACTGGAGTTTCTGAGTTGATTTTGAGGGGAGAACTGTATAGAGTATGTTACAGTTGTCTAGTCTCGATGTTACTGTGGTGTGTATCCAGGTGGTCAGATCAGCCAAGTTAGGGGGCCATCTTCTAGGCTAAACTAAATTGGAAGAAGGCATGATTTGTACCTGCATTAATTTGCTCCTCCAGTTTGCATTCTATTCTGCAAAATCTTTTAAACCCCTTTAACCTATAAGAAACATCAGTGGAACATATTATAGAATGAATGTCTCCAGAACAGGGTGATAATGGATAGCTTTCCATATTTAGTATTATGTTAAGCTCCACTTTAATATTTGCAGCATTTTTAAGCATTTAGCTTTGGGGGGGGGGGAATCACTTGAGTGAGATCCAGACAAATTTAAATGTGTTTAAATCCCATTGGTTTCAATGGAAAAAAGTTAAATGCAGGCATAACTCTATCAATGAAATCAGTATGGCTTAAAAGTGATTAGCTTTAGTTAGATTGTTGCCAGTATTATTTTGCTCAGTCTTGAAATGTGGCCAAATGGCTCTGTTTATATAGGACCACCTGCAATTATGATATATATGTTATGTCCTCTAAGGACTATGAAATTAAGGCAAACACTCATTCCTGAATGAAAACTAGAAAATGTAAAGAACAAACAAACCCCAAAACTGGAAGTCATTGAGAAACAAATCAATCATAACTTTGCAGAAGTATTTGGCATTTATATAATAACTATCTCTCAGTTTGTTTTAAATAATACAGACCACTTCATATAAAATGAAATGAATATACCATTGAGGCTTTATGTATAATGAGTCTGCCTCATGAGATATGGTACAACTGCATATTCATGAGACTCTGACCTTCAGCAATCATCAAAATATGTAGTGAAAAGGAAAGGACCTCTTCTCCTTGGTGAGGCAAGTGTTGTTGTGGCCTCGATCATCTTGGATATGGGCACAAAGACAAAGCTGTTTTCGAGCATCATCAGTACTTTTCAAGAACAGCTTTATGATACCTGATAGCGGCTTCCTCTACCAACTCTTTATGACTTAGAGCAATTCATTGTGATGTATCCTGTCTTTTTATAATGAGTAATTTTAATGCAAAAATAACTGTTTACCCCCTTTTTAATAAATTCTTGAACAAAATAAATTATAATGACATGATATGCTAAAAATATCATTGAGAAAGTCATTGCCAACACTGAGGAAAAGAAAGTAGTTTATTGGATCAGCTCCTTTTGCTGAGAACATGTAGACTTTTTATGTTTTACAGAGTGTTTTCCTGTGTAGAAGACAAGAAGAGTATTGGAGCCTTAAGGCATGTTCAGCATATGGCCCAATAAAATTATCAACTTGTCTCCGTTACTGCTGAACAGTTTTCTAGAGGTTTTGAAAACTTGCCCTCCTTTCTGTAAAGTCTAAACCAGTAAAAGATGTGCAAGCCCAGATGTGTAACTGCTTAATATGTCTGAATCTTGGAGTCAGGAGCATTTCTACTTCATCTGAATAAAGCCAGTGTGATACTCCAGGGTGAAATTTGGTGTAACTAGGTTGATCTACATGAGTTAATTTGGTTTATTGATAGCAGGTTGTTGTTTCCATGTTATTTATTTAATTTATTTATTTATTAGTTTGACTTTTACCCTGCCCTCCCGCCGAGGTTCAGTATTGGAGAATATTGTAAGCTCTTCCCCTGAGTAATTAGGGATAGATTTTCTTCAAGCCTTTTGTGCAGTAGGGGTCTCCAGTGAGTATAGAAAATAACTTGATGATTATCTTGGACCAATGGGTCCAATATAGATGAAGGCAATGAATAAACAAATCTTGAAAAATCACAGAGGAAGATTTATTTTCTGGAAATTACATGTTTTAACATACAAACCTGTATAAGGATCAAGAAGTGACAGAAACAGATATGGAACTACCAGGGCCGGCTCGCCCACTAGGCGAGCTAGGCGCTCGCCTAGAGCGCGCCGGCCACAGGGGCGCCAAACTGCGCCCCTGCAAAAAGCCCCCCTCCCCGCCGCCTCCCTGCTGCCGCCGAAGAGCGCCCCAGTGGGGCGGAGGAGGCGACAGCAGAGCTTCCCCGCCCTGAGCGCCTTCCTCCCTCCAGAAGCCAGCGCTGGGAGGGAAGGGGCGTGGGTTAGAATCCCTTCCCTCCCAACGCCGGCTTCCGGAGGGAGGAGGGCACTCAGGGCTCCGAGGGAAGGGGCGCTCAGTCAGCCCCCTCCCTTCCCCTCCCCTTCAGGAGCCCGCTGACTGCTGTGTTGGAGCAGCTGCATGGGAGGAGAGAGCCCGGAGTGGTGCCCCCCCGCCCCCGCCAGAAAGCCTACCCAGAGAGGGGCCACAGGGTCGGGTCGCCCCCCACCCAAGGCAAGGGGAAAGCCGCCTGGCCGCCGGTGGAACTCTGCGCCAACTCAGAGGCACCGTCCCTCACCCTCGGCAGTGGGCGCAACTCCATCAAGCTGCTCTGAGCCAAGGGGGGGAGGGGCGCCGCCACCGAGAAGCCACCGGCCACAGACTGACCGGCCGCTCCCGAGCCCAGCCAAGCCATTGCTAGAGGTGTGCGGGAGGGAGGGAGGCGGGGACAGACCGCGCGGCTGCAGGGCTGGGCTGGGCAGGACGCGCATGCGGAGCGCCGCTTTCCGGGCCCTGGAACTGAGTGCCGGGGCAGGGGGCGGGGGGCTGCTGCTCCGCGCGGGCCTTGCTCCGTCTTCCCCCCTTGACGGCCCTTCCAAGCTTCTCTCCCCCCCCAAAGCCCACCGCTGCTGCCGCTTTCGCGGGCTCCTCCTCCTCTGGCAGCGGTGGGCTCCAGGCAGAGGAGAGGTTCCCAGGCTGGGCTGTGGGGTGGGCAGGCGGCGTGGCTTCTCTTCCCCCCCGGCCCTCCCAAGCCGTAGCCCAGCTCTCGACCCCCAATACTGGGGGGGCGCCAGACAGAGCCCCGCCTAGGGCGCAAAGAACCCTAGGGCCGGCCCTGGGAACTACTGATTGGTTTAGTATAGGAAAAGGAGTATGACAAGGATATATATTGTCACCCTGCTCATTTAATTTATATGTAGAGTACATCATGCAAAATGCTGGCCTAGATGAACCACAAACTGGAATTAAGATTGCCTGGAAAAACATCAACAACCTCAGATATGCCAGCGATACCACTCTAATGGCAGAAAGTGAAGAGGACCTCAAGAGCCTCTTGCTGAGGATGAAAGAGGACAGTGCAGAAGTTGGCTTGAAACTCAACATCAAAAAAACTAAGATCATGGCATCCAGACCTATCACTCCTTGGCAAATAGAAGGGGAAGTCATGGAAGTCGTGACAGACTTCACATTCCTGGGATCCAAGATCAAGCCATGAAATTAAAAGATGCCTGCTCCTTGGGAGGAAAGCTATGGCAAACCTAGACAGCATAATAAAAAGTAGAGACACCACCCTGCCAACAAAAGTCCGCATGGTCAAAGCAATGGTATTCCCAGTAGTAATGTATAGTTGCAAGAGTTGGACCATAAGAAAGGCTGAGCATTGAAGAATAGATTCTTTTGAATTATGGCACTGGAGAAGAGTCTTGAGAGTCCCTTGAACTGCAAGGAGATCAAATCAGTCAATCCTAAAGGAAATCAACCTTGACTGTTCCATGGAAGGCCAGATACCGAAGCTGAAGCTCAAATACTTTGACCACCAAACGAGAAGGGAACATTCATTGGAGAAGACCCTGATGCTGGGAAAGATTGAAGGTAAAAGAAGAAGAGATTGGACTTATACCCCACCCTTCACTACCCGAAGGAGTCTCAGAGCGGCTTACAAACTCCTTTCCCTTCCCCTCCCTACAACAGAGACCATATGAGGTAGGTGGGGCTGAGAGAGCTCTGACAGAACCTGCTCTTTTTCAAGAACAGCTGTGCCAGAACTATGGCTTGCCCAAGGTCATCCAGCAGGTGCAAGTGGAGGAGTGGGGAATCAAACCTGGTTCTCCCAGACTAGAGTCTGCACACTTAACCACTACACCAAAGGAGACAGCAAAGGATGAGATGGTTAGGCAGTGTTATTGAAGCAACGAACATGAAATTAAGCAAACTCCAGAGTACGGCGGAAGACAGGAGGGCCTGACATGATGAGGTCCATGGAGTCACGAAGAGTCGGACTCGACTGTGCGACTGAACAACAACAAAACATAGAAACAGGTTCAGTGCCCAGAATAATTTAATGCATGACTTACAGATACAGGTCAACTTGTACTACTGTTCTTTGCTGAGACGATGCAACCTGGTGGCAATGCCCACCTGCAACCTCTCTGCCAAGGCCCAGACCCATGGGAGTAAAGCTGTCCCCTCAGGACCTTGCTGCAGTATGGAGGCCAGCTACCAGTCTAGCCATTGAATCAGGGGGATTTGTCCCAGACTGGCCGTGTGGGTGCAGAGCATGTTGGTGGTGCCCTGGAAGGGCTTCAGGACACACACCATTTGGGAGAGGGTAAGCCAGTCATTTGAGCTGATGCTGAGCTCCTCTTCCTCCTGCAAGATGGTCACAGAGAAGATGACATCCTGCACTGCACTCTTCTGTGCTATCATGGCATAGGCGGAGTTTCAGCGGGTGGGTAGGTCTTGGATGATCCAGTGTTCAGGCTCATCCCCCCTGCCTCTCGTGCAGCAGATGGGCAGACTTGATGCTGTGTGAAAAGTGGGCAGCCAGGCACTGGCAGGTCTCAAGTGGGGACCACAGCTCAAGGGTGGTTGCACCCCAGGTGGCCCTCACAGTGATCCCCAGCCCCAGATCATCCTTTACGACAAGGAGAACCATGTGTGCCAGGCAGACAGTGTCCTTGAAGTGTGCAGCCTTCACTGCTGCCTGTATGTTGGCACCAGCGTCCATGACCATGTAGCCGCAGACAATGTTGCTGCCACCCATGCACTCCCTCAGACTACTCTGTATCATGGCAGCGATGTTTGCTGCTATGTGGTCTGCATCCATCCCTTGTGCATGGAGCCAGATGACAGGACTGTCCTGGGCCCTGGAACAGTCTGGTTGCCACCAGTGGGCAGTGAGGAGGAGGTAGCCATGCTGCTGCCTGCCTCAGAGTTCTGCTGTGGACAGTTTGGTCTTGCACTCTGGAGAGTGCACCCTTGACCAGCACTACTGCAGAGTGGTGCATGGTGGGCAAGACTCACCAGCTCATGGTCCTCCTTGAGGGGATGAAGTACCAGGGACCTAGGTGGTATGGCAGTCAGCAAAGGGCTACATCCTCTATAAGGGAGAGGGGTTGGCAATGGCCATCCACTGCTGATGAGGCAAGTGAGGAGCCCTCCCCCTTGACCTTTTAGGTGGCGCTGTCAGTGTCACTGGGAGCATGACCTTTTGGAGGCTGGCCTACTTTGGGGTCCCAACCATGGCACCCAGAGCACAGGGAGCCTTTCTTGGCAGGGCCTCCTGCTCCCCCCACTTCTCCCTGCTGAGAGGGAGTGGGCCTCTTCCTCCTCCCACTGCCCACCACTCCTTCCTCCAGCAGCACAAAGTGGGGTGCACACTTTTCAGGCGCCTGCAGAGAATGGAGGAAGACAAGTATTGGGTGTTTGTGCCCCTGTAGACATGGGCATTACACACCTGGCACTTTGCCACACAGGTGTTGCCTTACTAGGCACATAGTGTGCTCTTATGAACTCATACGTTATGAAAACCTGGACTTTGCTAGCTATGTGCAACAGGGACTGAACTGCAAGGTGACTCCAAGTGATGCCAGTTACAGCCCACATCCAGGGGAAGAAAGCCTTCCTTTGAAAGAGTGTGTATGATTCCTGCATGTCACTATTACCACTTTCCTGCAACGAGGTGGACCAGCTCCCTAGCCATGTATAGCTTAAAGAAGTCAGGCAGTGGCTATGCCAGGCCAAAAGACAGGGGGCTCAAACTGCATACAGAGTCTCCATTCTTACACGTAGGCAACAGGTTATCTCCCAACCTAATACATCACCTAGTCGAAACTGCAACCAGAACAATGGCTCTGGCCAGCACAAGACATAATCCCATCAGAAGCCATTGTCCAACCTAGTTTACTATTAGGTCTAACATTGCCCACTCCCCAGACCTTCGACCCCAGCACCAGTCAGCATATTTTTTGGGGACAGACTAACCAAAGAGGTGGCCCACCTTAGCCCACCCTTCACCTTCTGAATAAAAGAGAGGATTCAATACCAGTGCTCTCTCTCTCTCTTACTTGCTCTTTTACCTGACCCCCTCCCCAGCATTCCACAGTTCCTTCATTTTTCCTGAGATTCGCTCCTCTCAGCTACAGACAGGTAAAGTATTGCCAATCAACAAAACACCCTGCTAATGCGAATGTGCTATTTTCTTCTATCTATATTTCCTAGGTACTGTACAATTGTGTGTGTGCTTGTGTTATTGTATGCTTGAAATATATTCAGTAAACAAAATCTTCTTATACTGACGTCAGTCTCAGCATCTATTTGGTGGGTTTGGAGGTTACTGCAGCCCTGTATACATAGATGCTTGCCCCCGCATTGCCTATTGCCTGATTTAAGATCTTAACTCCCCAGATTAAATAACAATTTAAGGCAATTTGGCTAACACAGGGGTCACTGGGGAGGGTGTGGAAAAGTTTCCACAGCATGGCCTGGAAATGGGGCCCCACAACTGAAGCAGCTGGGATTAGACACAACTGCTTTCTGGCACTGGGCTGGGCAATGCCAGAAGGGATGTACTTGGTGCCGCAGGAGCAACAGGGAGTTGGGACCTGGAAGGAGAAGATGCTTCCCCTCAGTCTCTGAACCACTGTTGTCAAAGGAGTCCTCTCCAAAAAGGTTTAGCAACTGCTGGTGTCTGGAGATTACAAAAATCTCTGTTTTCTCTTGGGAGAACCTCAAGGACAGAGCAGGGGAAGAAGGCTCCAAGACCCCTGATGACGCCCTGCTGGGGCAGGCTCCAGAGGGAGCAGGCTGGGCTTGGTGCTTGGGGACACGGGTCTCTGGTTCCTTCCACATGACAAGCACACCTTCCACCCACTTTCATTCCTCATGGTGTTCACTACGCCCCTGTGGTCAGAGTGAGTGCAAAGAGAGGATCGGATCCCAGAGTCTGAGCATTCCACACCCAAACCCCAGCGGCAGAGAGCAGAGCGGAACACTTGCATGAGTGGGGGATATAAAGGTACCCAATAGCTAAGCCCCTGTGCTCAGTGTGAGTGCAGAGATAGGATCAGATCCCTGAGTCCAGAACACTCCATACCCAAATCCCAGCAACAGAGAGCAGAACACAAGCAGGAGAGGTGGGGAGGGTATATAAATGTAGGTCCTCTGGGGAGGAAACCAATAGCTAAGCCCCTGTGCTTAGCATGAGCCCAGACACTTGGTGGTTCAGAGCCCTGAGTCCACTCTGCACCATAATCCCAAATCCCAGGACCAGAGAGCAGATCACAAGCAAACAGAAAGCAAAGCAATGAATCAGGTCTGCTAGCTCTGTGCCTCTCTCTCGCTTCCCCAGCCAACAAAGAAGCGGGTAGGAGTAGAGCTCACTTAATAGAGAGCCTTCTGAGTCCATAGAGCAGAATGAGAACTCTGTTACTGGTAGCCAGCAGTACTTGTCAAGCTTTGGAAGGCTCCTATTGGTGTTTCCAAGACTGGAGAATTCCACCCCACTGTTGCCCTGGAGTTTTGTAAACAGTTTGGCGCCAGTTTGTCTGAAAAATGTAGCCACCCACAAACCATCACAAACTGCCATGAACCACCCAAAAACTTTGTGAAAGTTTGTGGCAGAAGAGCCGCCACAAACATTGCTTCCTGAACCACAACCCACCCCAAATTTCTGATGAATTTTAGTTTGCGAGCAGTTTGTGCCCATCTGTAGTCTTTCTAGAACTGGTCATCAGACTGGGGGGAAGGGGCCTGGATCCAAGCTTCCCTTTTGCTATGCCTGGCACTGTCAAAGGACAGAGCATCTGCTCTATACCGTTCACATAATTTGGCTTGAAAAGGTCTGGAATCTGATTGAGTGCAGGAAAATCAGCTTCTTTAAAAACTCTGGATTTAACCAAGTTTGGGTAACTGTTGAAGCCTCTTGAGTATCTGCTTGTATTCTGGCTACACAACAGCAACACTGTGTTGTTTCTTTCTAGCATAATTCTGACACACCCTTCTTTCTTTTGTTTTCTGATCTTTCTATTTCTCTGTGAAGCCTTTAAAATTAATTACGTCAGCACACACTTTATATTCCTCTCACACAAATATTTATTGTTTGGGTTTTCAGATTCCATTTCCACATCTTCTTCCAGTCAAGAATTAGGAATTAGCCTTGAAATATGCACTCACACCCTCCAAGTAGATGAACTGCATCCAGGATCTCATTAACTGGCTAATTAATGACATGCTGGTATTGTTTTACCAAAGGAAGAACTGTCACATGTCATGTCAGCCTTGCATACTTGATCAAGGGACAATGAGTACCCCCAAACCTGGATCTTCTCTCTCTCTTTTATGTTCCCCATCAAAATATGTTTTTTCTCCCCTCTTGAAATTCTTTTTTCTGTCTTTCCACAAGTGTGAAACAATTTTCTCTTTCCAAGATCCTAGTGGCAAGCAGATTAATGAACCCTTAACACAACACGGAGCATGACTGCCAAAGAAAATGTCTGAAATGCATTCAGCAGTCCCCACAGCGCACGGTGTGAGGGGCAATTACAGAAAACAAAAGCTGTAGAGCAGTTGAGTTAGGTTTCCTGCAGTCAGAGGGGCTTGCATGAGGCCTGGGAAACTACAAAAAAAAGGAGAAGAGGGAATGTTTTTTACAAGCAAGCACCAAGTACCTTTTAGACCTATAGATATACAGCCATTGAGCACAAGCCAGCTCCAATGATAGAAATGACAATCCAAATTCTTATACTTCTGAGGGTATGGGATACAAGGGATCCCCATCCATCAGGGTTTATTAATCCTCCACAGTGCTTACCAATCATTTTACATTATAAACTCAAAAAAGCACTCTGTTGTTTTGGAGAAAAAAAAATGTATAAATCTTTGTAGGTCCAGCTTGCTCTCTCAGTCTCTTAACACACTCTTGAATGGAACACTAACCCCTTGAAATGCAAAACAGATGGACAAAATGAGGGACTTGGAAGTATTTGTTTTGGAACAGTGTTATACATCAACAGCAATATAAGAATTTCCAGCAGCTGGGACAGTCCTCCGAGACTATCCAGTCTTCAACACAAAAGAGAGCCCCAAAGAAGGATTTTTTGGCGATCTTCCTCTTCACGGTTTGTGCACCAGAAGCCCGCGAAGTACTGCAAAGCTGCTTTCCGATGGACGGGGCTCTTAAAATTGATGCACTAAATATAGAGGCCTTTTGTGTCTAAAAGAAAAAGGCAGTTTGGGTCTACACTCGCATTTCCATGTTAAAGAAGGGCCTGCAATCCTTTGTTCAGGGGAATCCTACACAAAACACCCCCAATTCTGAAATGACAAGGCCGGGCCACATTTGGCAGGACAGATCTTGAATACCTTGTTTACCCAAAAATGTTCTTCTAAATTCCGATTGAGAGTTTTAGTAATAAAAAACCTGAGGTACAAGGAACACATACCTTAAATGTAGTTGCTTGTAGAAGAATGCTAAAAGCTCTGTTTGGAGCAGCTGTGCATGGCTAGCTAAAGCCAACACAGAATGGAATTATAAGCAACCACCATGGGCTTAATGGTCAATTGAACTGGCTCTAATAGAGACATTTTAGCAAGGGTATTTCCTTGTCTCATGCTGCTCTTAGAAAAGTTTGTACAGACATCCTCCAAGGTTTATTATCCCTAACAGCCATCTTTTGACAATGGGTTAATACATGTAAAGAACTTTTTTTAAAAAATGGCCATAGTTCCCTTATTTTGTGGGAAGCAAGGAAACATGTTTCTTTACAGACTGCTAAAGTAATTTTTAAGCTAGGGACCTCCTTCATTGCAAGGGATTATTATCAGTGTTATTTTGCTAAGAGCAAACTTTTAAAGACATGGTAAAAGCAAATGGAAACGTGTTTGCTGCAAGATAGAAGTACTGTTGTAATGCAACTGGGAGATATTGGTGTATATTGGCAACCTTTATGAAAACCCAATGACATGGAGAGGGCAGGGAAGCCTGGCCTTTAATACTTTGTAACTGAGCTATGCTAAAAGCCAAAGCAATTTCCAGTTCCAAATACTTTTTGGCAAAAAACCCTGTTCACATCAGCAGAACTCTTGCTGACATAAATGTGTGGATGATTAGACAGAAACTACATAGCCATTAAAATTACCAAATTGGAGCTTAAGGACATATGAACATAAGAAGAGCTCTGCTAGATAAGACCCAGTGTTCTATCTAGTCCAGTATCCTGTCTCACACAGTGGCCAACCAGTTCCTCAGAATGGCCAACAACTGGTCATAGAGGCTGAGGCCTTCCCCTGATGTTGCCTTCTGGCTCTGGGATTCAGAAGTTTAGTGCCTCTGAATGTGGAGGTTCCCCTCAGTCACCATGGCTAGTAGCCACTGATAGACCTATCCTCCATGAATCTGTCTAATTCCCCTTTAAAGCTGTATATTCCTGTGGCCATCACTACATCCTGTGGCAGAGAAGTCCACATTTTAATCTGGATCTGTGTAAAGAAGTATATCCTTTTGTCCATGCTGAATCTAATGCCCATCAGCTTCATTGGATGCCCTTTGTCAACTCTCTCTACCCTATATATATATTTTTATAAACCTCTATCATGTCCTCCCTTAGTTGTCTCTTTTCTAAACTGAAAAGTCCTAGGCTATGGCCACACACACTAAATAATCCACTTTCTTTTTTTTAAAAAAAGAACTTTATTAATAGGATATATTAACACGTTCCATGTTTCAAAATATTTTTAGATACATCCTTTTCTAATACCCCTTCCTCCCCCCACCTGGCTTCCAGCAATACGCCACCCCCATTATTATTTCATTCAGTATTCACTAACAATAAAAACTTATCCAATATTCAGTTCTTCATTTCTAACATGTTCATTTTCTCACTCTTAGGTAACATTTTAGCTATTATTCATTACTTTCTAGTTTTCTATTCTTAATAGTTATCAAAGCAGAGTAACTTATTTTTTACATCCCAGTTCGTTTCTAGATAGTCTTTGAAATCTTTCCATTCTGCTAAGAATTCTTCATCTTCTTTACCATTAAGCTTCTTTGTCAATTTGTTCATTTCTACCATAAAAAGCATCTTCTTTATCCAGTCCCATTTTTCCGGTATTTTTTCTTGCTTCCAAAATTGAGCAAATGTCATTCTTGCAGTTGTAATCAAATACCATAACAATGTTCTCTTTGTCACATTAAATCCTTCCATTTTAAGACCTAAAAGTAACATTTCTGGTTCTTTTTTCAAGGTACACTTCAGGATCTTCTGGATTTCGTTATGAATCTCTGTCCAATAAGCTACCGCTTTGTCACAAGTCCACCACATATGATAAAATGAGCCTTCCTTTTTTTTACACTTCCAACATTTGTTAGACATGTTCTCATTCATATTAGCATTTTTTTTGGTGTCATATACCATCTATACATCATTTTATAACAATTTTCTTTTACATTAACACACGTTGAAATTTTAATTGACTTTTTCCACAGACACTCCCATGATGACATATCTATTTCTCTATTTATATTTATAGCCCATTTCACTATCTGTTCTTTTACAGTCTCATCTTCTGTGTACCATTTTAACAAAACCTTATAAATTTTTGAAATCACTTTTTTACCTTTTTCTGCCATACAGTTTCAATTTCATTATTCTCCTTCCTGAAGCCATATCTCATTTTATCAGCTTTAAATAGGTCATAAATCTGTCTATAATTTAACCAGTCATATTCAAATTCCAGTTCCTCTCTAGCTCTCATCATGAAACTACTCCCCTCTACCTTCAAAATGTCTCTGTAAGGTATCCAATCTTTTCCTTTGTGCCTTGAAAGTGGTTTAATTACTTCTGCCGGTACTATCCATAATGGCCTTGCTTCAAAAAAACCTCTTTTGTATCTCATCCAAGTCATAAACAGTGATCTTCTTATAAAGTGGTGTTTAAAAAAATTGTCCATTTTGGATTTCTCATACCATAAATAGGTGTGCCATCCAAACTTATGGTCATGTCCTTCCAACGCTAACATTTTTCTATTATCCAAATTAATCCATTGTTCAAGCCAAGTCAGACACACCGCATCGTGATACAATCTAAAATTAGGTAGTTGAAATCCTCCCCTTACCTTTGCATCACATAGAATCTTCATTTTGATCCTCGGTTTCCTTCCCAAACAAATTTTGAGATCTCCTTCTGCCATGAATTCAACACTTTACAGTAGGGGGCCAGTGGTCAGAATCCCATTCTGCCTTATATGTGTACAGTGCAGGCTTATGTAACAACATATGACTTGAAATCACTGCCTCCCCAAACCTCAGAATTAGTTTCAGCTGCAGGAGCACAGACAGTTTACCAGGCTTCAGCTATGACAGTACAATGTTCCCAGTGAATGGGTCAGAACTAATCAGCTCTACCCCATATTTAGAAAATGTTCTACACTTTCCAATAGGAAAACAATACATGGCATTGCATCAATTTTCTTTTGATTCAAAAAACTGAAATGCGGTTAAAATGCTTCTTGTTATCAGTGGCTCTGTTTCTTCTGCACATCTGGAAGTAGAATATGAGCTCTATTGTGTGGAAGGGCTGCATCTAATGTGGTGATGGAGAGAGCCTGCCTCAGAATGCCAACAGTGACAGTGCTGGGCCTCAGTCAGATCCTGTCTACCACTAGTGAAAAGAAATCAGGGGTGAGGTCCCTGAAACCAGTCTTATATTCAAGTTACAGTGACGAGCAATGAATTACCACAGAAATGAAAGTGGAGATTTTATTTTAACTTCATTTATACCCTGCCTTTCTCCCCAAAGTAGCTGACATCCTTCTCCTGTCTTCCATTTTACCCTCACATCAACTCTGTGAGGTAGGTTAGGCTGAGAGCTGTGACTGGCCCAAGGTCACCCAGCAAGCTTCCATGGCAGAGTGGGTATTTGAGCACGGATGTCCCACATCCTAGTCCGACTTTCTTACCGTTACACCATGCTGGCTCTGTAATTTAGAAGACTTTTTTACATGAGCCTATGCCCTACAACTCAGACCACCTTCTACTATTAATTTTATTTACGCTTATTTAATTAAAACATTTATACTTTACCCTTCCAGGTAGGTCAAAGTCACTGCCAGCTCATGCACTAGGCGAGCTAGGCACTTGCCTAGGGTATGCCGGCCCTCAGGGGTGCCAAATGGTGCCCCCCCAAAAGCCCCCCCGCCACCCTAACCGGTCGCTGCTGCTGCCTCCCTGCCGCTGCTGTCAAGAACGCCCGGCTGGGGGGGGGGAAGAGGCAAGGGCAGCATGTCCTGAGTGCCTGGCTGGGGTGCAGGAGGCACCCTCAGGGGGGAGGAAGAGGCGGGAGCGGCATGGCGGCAGCCAGCGGGGACTCTCCCTGCTGCTGCTGCCGCCAGTCCTGAGCACCCAGCCGGGGTGCAAGCAGGAGGTGCCCTCGGGGGGGGAGGAAGAGGCAGGAGAGGCATGGCAGCGGCCAGTGGGGACTCTCCCCACCGCCACTACCAGACCTGAGCACCTGGCCGGGGTGCAAGCAGGAGGCACCCTCGGGGGGGGAAGAGGTGGGAGCCCTGCCACTGATGACCAAGGTAACCCTCGGGAGGGGTGGGTGTGCAGGTGAGCGAGCTGTGCCACCACCTCCTGTGCCCTGGCCGGGTGCTCTTGGCAGTGGTGGCGGGAGGGGCAGCAGCAGGTGCCCTCGGGGGGGGGAGAGGCAGGAGCGGCATGGCAAGGTCTCCAGGCCCCGCCGGGAGGTTGGCATCTGTGCCCGCCTAGGGCGCAGAGCCACCTCGAGCCAGCCCTGGTCAAAGCAAAACAGCATTGAAAAAACATCATAAAACACAGCAACTAATATAAGGAACAATAAAGAATATGCTGTGACACAGAAAATAAATGCATCCCAAAATTACTGTTTGTTTTGTGATGTTGTGCTTTGTGATACCTTGGTCTGCAATATTTTGTGAGGATCTTACTTTAATCCAGACACACTGGGTTTAGAACATACACTGTGCAGAATGATGATAGTGAACAATTCCTTGAGAGCCTTCTTGCCATTTAGTGTAGCTAATCAGATCTGAACTTTTTAGCCAGTATCCCCCTCCTCTGCTTTTGAAAGGCTTAACAAGAAGATTTGACCGATATGTGTGGACTCTTGAGAAATAACAAGAAGATACTCTTAAAAGTGTAATTAATGTACTTGTAAACTACAGACCTGTCAACTTCTCTGGCTCCAACAACAAGCTGGGTGAAAAGGATGGAAGAAGATATGATTTGTAATAAGACCTACTTGCCAGTTTGCCTGACAGAAATGCGGTGAAAGTCACCATGCAAAGCACAGGTATTTATTATCCTCAGAAACAAGCTGAACCTAATTTCATAAAGAGCTCTGTGTTCTTTAATGAACAAAATGAAAGTTGCTGTATTAAATTCAAAGACCCAAGTTTGGGTGACAGTGAGTTCCCTTTACCAACCTTTGTACAAACAGACAGTGCTGATGGAATTATCATGTTCATAAATGCAGATGAGGAGCAGCTGCTTGAGTGGTTTATTGGGATTAAATGGTGGGAATAAATTAAAGATTGCTTCATCTTAAATGTGCAGGAATTTACCAGGTTAAAAAATCAATTTCTCACTGGAGATATCCGTTAAGTCGATTATGATGGGCAGAGGAGGATCTCCACATCTTTTTATCAACAAAAGGAACAAATTATTATGATAGTTACCACTGAGAAGACTTGACCCTTAAACATTTCTTAGCAGGCAGGTAATGTTCACATTTCTACCAAGAAATCTAAAGAGCAGTGCAGGCTGGCCTCGGCAATGAGAATATAGTCTGTTTTTATTGTATGTTAGTTCTCGGCACACATGCCCTATCACTCCGATCAGGAAGAAGTGGATGTGTTCTGTAATTGCATGCAAATGTCCTGAACTGAAAGGCCTTGTTTTTCAAGCCTGGAAACAGAGAACCATGTTCTTCAGCAAAAGTTTCCACACATCTTTATTTCAGTAACAGAGAAAGAAATTTCTTCTTTTCTGAGCAGTCTGGTTTGCAAACAATGCCCTCTTCTTAAGTAAAATTATAGGCTGATCTTGAACATGGTAAATTTTCAGGTAATGATGGCCTCTTGCACAGAATACACACTTAACTGTTTGAAAGCAATTAAGGGAAACATTTTGGGATAAAATAAGGGGCATCTGAGGAGAATGGAGTTAATGGTTTATTCCCATGATATAGAGAACCTTTAAAAGCTCTCCGTTTTCAAAATAGTTTAGGGTCAAGTTCCTACATGCCCAAAGTGGCAGTTTAGCCCAAATAATATTTATTCAGGATGTTCTGATACTGGCAGATACTGGTCTATTGTTAGACTGGCATTGGAGAAGCTGTTTTAGCATATTTTTCTTTTTCCTGTTATACTAAAATTTCTTTTCCATTCCTGTGGAGTTTTTGTACCTGCAACAGAAGGAAGAGACTAGTGAGTGGGAACATCTTACCCCACTCACTAATAGGGTTGCCAACTAAACATGCTTTCACTTATCTTTCCAGTAAAACCACCTTCTGGCAGTAACTGGTATCAGTCTGGGGGTGGGGGGAATCACATTTCACAGGCAGCTTTACCAATAATTGTCACTATGTTCACCAACAGGATTGCAACCAATTTTCTTTGCCGAGTGCGGCTGCCACATTTCCAGGTAGAGTTTCTAAGAAATGGAGTTACTAAGAAATGATTTTGTGTATTTATTTATAGAAATTTATAGTCCCCCTCTCAACCAATGGTTTCAAAGGATGCATTCTTATAAAAGCAGCAATTAAACCCAGCACACAAAAGGGAAGAAAGAGATAGTCCGTATCCCCCAATCAAAAAACAAAAAAACTGTAGGAATAGAACTGAAACTAAAAAGGCTAGGCAGTAAAACACAGCTAGAGGAAGGAAGTTTCACACTTGATGTGCCAATGGCAAAGGCCCTATCTCTGAAAGTAAGAGAGCCTGGAAAAGAGAATTCTTGGGAGCAGGTGGTCCTCACAGCTGTGACAAACTGCACTTTAAAATCTGATAAGTACAGTGTAAACAGGTAATGGACTGTGAAAGATTAATTCCTCACAGAGCTAGAGAGCCTTGAATGACAGAGTGCTCCAAGGAATTTGATTGATTAGCATCAGTTGAGCAAAGAAAGACTTGAGAGCTGAATGCTGAGGAGAGGGCAGTCTGAAGCCCTGACTGAGAAGAGTCTGAGTCTAGCCTGACTGGGAAGGGTTTAGTACTGACAGGGCTTGTGTTTAGCCCGGACTGAGAGCAGTTTAACACAAATGGAGTACTGGGAAGGTTGACAAGAGGAGTGGATAGTTAGGCAAAGACTCCCATTCAGGCCAGAAAAGGGCATAGATTTTCAAGTGAGAGAAGAATTTCCCTACACAGTTAAAATAGGAAGATAGCTCTGAAGAATGGAGAGATCCCTGGTCTGGTGTGGTTAGAAGCTGCCTTTTAAATCCTGAAGAGTCAGTAACCTTGAGAAGAGTACTGGTGGGTTTAGTGAAGGAATTTGGGTTCTGGACAGAGTATTCCTGCCTTCTGGAAACTAAAAGAGCCAACTATGCTCAAGAAAGTACACTGGAATGTTTGGGAAACACTGAAACAAAAGCCCATCATTTTAAAGATTCCAAGTCACTGTGAAAAGCTTAAGAAGCTCTCAATTGCTTGAAACGTATGAATGCTAGTCTGTGCCTATATTAATTTTCCTCAGAAATTTTACCCCTGATTTCACCTAACCTTTCCCCTCTACGCTGAATAAAATATTTTGTTATTTTAAAAATGGTTGAGTGCCATTTCAGTGGTTTAAGTTAAGAGGAGATCTTGAGCCTTCCCTCAGTTTCCTGGGCTGAGCCAGCAGCAAAATTTCATACTGTGACAGGGTGGGACAGCCATTGCTGAGTTCAGACTGGCTGTTTGCAGTGGGAGCCAGTTGTGGCAAAAAAGCCCCGGAATAAACTGTTCCGGGTTTTTCTGGTCACACAGGGCTGACAGATTCACGGGAGCATTCAGACTGCTGGCCCGGAAGCGCGGCTGTAAATGGCTTTTTCCTCTATGTGTGTATGGGTGCATGGGAGCGTATGTGCTCATGCGCATAAGCACATCCAGCCGATTTGGGGTGGACCCCATTGTGCTGGCACCACATTGGGCAGTAGAGCAGAGCATAGCCAATCCGATCGCTGCTGCCTTATGCACGGAAACACCCAGCGCACACTATAGAAAGAGGGTTGCTCCTGGCTTTTCGGCTTTGTGTTCACACTTCTGGGAAGTGGAATAACATGGGATAAAGGCACTCTCCGGAATTTGCTACCACTTTTGTAAGGTATCTTTTTAATGCAGGAGCGAAGTGAAATGGCACAGGTTGCCTATGGGGGGAGAATGCCAGGCAGATGTGCCTGTGTGAACGCCCCCTTTAATCCACTTGGGAAACACGGCTGAAAAGTGGCTATAGCAGGGCAAATTGCCAGTCTGAACTCAGCCCATAATTCTTCCGAAAAGAAGAAATTCAATAAATTAGGGCTGCTCAGTCAGAAAGGGTCAGAAAAACTGAGGGAGGGAAGTGGGATAGGTCGCCATAACAGCTTTAATATGTATTTTAGTATCAATATTGTTATCAGAAAACAGGCATGTTGAATAACAGCAGTTGTTTGTAAGCACAGAATATTCACTTGGCATGAAAACCTTCCTTAAGTAAATAAACTCATGCACAAATGATAGATTCATGGATCCATTTATACCAACAATAAAATTAATTTTATGTTACGCCTGATTTTCATAAAAACTTTGAATTACATTGGCTGGTGATTGACTTCTAGGCACAATGAGTTGGTCCTTATCTGTAAAGCCCTGAATGTCCCAGGACCATCATTTTTAGAGGATGACTTCCTCTCATAAAGACAGCCCACCAGATAAAACTTGCTATTAAGACCCGTTGTGCTTGAAGTTGTGATCAGACATGACATATCTAAAGTGCATGATCAGACAGCAACATCTGTGAAAGGTTTTGCAGTCATTGGCACCCCATCCTGGTCTGCCCCTGAAAGGGAGTAAAAAGACACCTGGGAAAATCCGGTCCTAATGCTTGCCAATGGGCTACAGATGGATTTTTCATAGTCTGATCACTCAAGTGTGCTCTCAGGCCATTGGGATGGTTTGTTCATTCCATCCCAACTGGGCACCATTTGTTTTTGCTCACTTAGCAATATGTACATAACAGCATAATCATCCCCATCTCTAGGCCAGCTTTGAAAATGAGCAGGATGGAGAGTGATCTTTGTCAGGCAACCACGGCTCACTGTGAACCAAAGGGATCACAGTGCTCTGTGGAAGGATCGGCAAGCGGCCAAAGTGGAAACTCGAGGTTTCTGATCTTGGCGATCGCCATGGCAGACGTCTTCTCCTGGGGTTCCAGGAGAAGCCTGCCAGCACCTGAGGCTGGGTGGGGGCACGATTGTCCATGCCACCCCAGTAGTCCTTGGGTTGGACTCCTAGCCATAGGGCACTAGAGAACCCTCTCCGGTGTGACAAACGAGAGAAAGGAGGGCTCCTCCAAGCCCTGAGGGGCCCACTGCAGAGCGTTCTGAATGGGAACAAGATCAGCACACCAGATCAAAGCATACGGTGATCTAGTGATTATGAACGCAGAGAGACAAATGCTAAAAATGTAAGTTGGAGTATAAGCAAGAATCACCCGCAAACATTGTCCCCCCTAAAAGGAAATGAGGGGAGGGGGGACCTCCTCCCGCTAAGGACTGCTTGCAAGTGATTTTTAAGTCAGAAAAGGGGGGGTTGTGGTAGTAAAAAGTGATTGAATGTAAATAAAGAGACTGTGAGAGCTTACCATTTTGATTAAGAATTTCCAGAGGCTATGACAAACTTTTACGAAAAGTAAACAATCCTCAAACATGGTGCCGCCAAAAGACTCTAAGGACAAACTAATGAAAATTAAGCTTCCTTCAGGAAGTTCCAACCCTTCAAGTTCTGTGCCTAGACAGGACTGAACGGCGGAGCTCCAAAGGTTGCTGTCGGAGGCGCTTCGCCCTCTGCTGGAGAAAATTACAGCTATTGATAATAAGCTAGACGCACAACAAGTGCAAACAGTGTTAAACACACAGAAAATTGAAAAAGTGGACCAGGAGCTTAAAGAGATTGGTTCCAACTCGAAAAAGATGAATAAAAAACTGCAGGCACTTGAAAAGAAGTGCCAAATCTAAGAATCTCGTGTTTTACAGCTGCCTTGAAGTTGAAAGACAAGGAGATTAAAATATTGAAGGACGTTCCATTTGAGATAAAAAGGAAGAGAAAGAAATACAGAGACTTGGCATTATTTTTACAAAGTCACAAAGTGGCCTACAGATGGTTGGTACGCAAGGGGCTGATCTTTAGATATGCAAATGGCAAAGAAAGGATAGACTCTGTTGAAAAAGCTTCTGAATTTTTGTATCAGCACAGTCAAACACCAGGAGACGGAGAAGGAACCCCCGATGGCACCAAGGAGAGTGCAGAAGAAAGAGAGACTGGATCTTCTGATGAAGACTTGGACTATAAATTAGGGGCAGCAGCCCCCAAAACAGGCTATCAGTTGAGAGGGAAAAAGTAGAATGTCAATGTTCTCTGGAGTATTTAAAATTATTTCATTCTAGGGCACAGCTCTTTATGAAACTGTAATTGCTGGTGAAATATCAGAATGTTTTATTAGCTAGATGATCATTTTTGGTGAAAGTCAATTTGTATTCAAGAAGTAGAGTTTAAATTTTAAAAGCTATGTATGATAACTGATTCTTGGGTTTTTAGAGGGTTTTCTTTTCTTTCACCCGTAGAGTATAGTTTCCCCACCCCTATTTTTCTGTGTATTGTAGACTCTTTTTTCTGTTCTGTATGTAGATTTAGAAAAAGCAGTAAAAAATCCCCTTCGGGGGGCCAAAAATAAAAAGTGGAAGCTTGACTCCCAGAAGGTGGAAAGCATATGTGCAAAAAACTGCACCCTTGTTTATGCACATGTGCAAAAGCAGGAAAAAAATAAAACCCACACCCGTCCATGCCATCTGATCACACAGTGACAGGCTGAGCCTGCAGCAAAATGGATTATACTGGGATGTCTGATCCAGCAACTCTGTTTCAAATACCAGCGGATGAAATAGGAGCACTTCCTAACCATTCCAAATGGGACGTCTGACCACAGCCTAAGTTAGGTGGATGAACACAAAGGACAGGTAATTTCTAATGTGGTGCTGCAACTATAGAACTCAACAGCCTGCCTGGTTTTTCTCCTTGAAAGTTTTAGGCAACAGACATAAATATTTCTTTTACCTCTAGCTCTTCATTTGCTTTGGGTTAATTTGAATGATTGCTTCCCTGCTTCCTCCACTCCCATGTTTATTATTTACTTTGATCTGATGCTATTTTCAACTATTTCTGTGCATTTTTACACTTTTTCTGTTGTGGTTTTAATTTTGCTATGATTTGTTGTTGTTGTTGTGTTCAATTAACTAAAAAGTAAATCAATCCCAATGTATTAATAGGTATTTTCTGGTTCATTTTTCATTTGTTTGGAAATGAACACCCATTCCTTTTAATGGTACAGCCCAGTCAAAATAAGCTTTTTCTGGACTCTTTTTTCCCCAGTGGTTTAGTGGTGCTGAGCTAAGCACCTTATTCTCTTTCTTAAGTCAATGGGTCCATTTTTTGGCCAGTTGTTGGGCAGATTTTTCGCCTAGCTACTAATCTTCTAAGCAAACATTCTGGAAAACACCAGTGAAAGCACTTGCAGCCATCACTGAAATCAGGGAGTTCAATCCAACTACTTGAGGCATGGGCAGTATCCCTCTCCTTGAACTCTTCCTCTCCTTCCCTTTACTAATACGACGTAAAAGGAAAGGCACCATTTTTCTAGCCCGGAGTGAAGTGGAATTGCTGCAGCCTAGTCTATTGGTAGACAAAGGAAGTGTTTTCTATAGGCTTGACATGTCCTGCCAGGTACTTCCAGACTAAACGTCTTGACTTATCTGCTGGCAGTTTTGCAGGGCAGGGGGACTTATAGCACCCCCACATGGGAAGCAACAGCTACAACTGGTTATAATAGCCAATTGTTTGTGTTTTAAAGGGTTTCTGTGATGAAGCAAATATGTATTTCTGGGAAGTCAGAGTAAAATAGCTTCTGTGAAGCAGTTGATGAGCTCTAAGATAACATGTATTTTAAAGCTTGAGTGCTTTTACTGATTGTTCATTTACTGTCATAGCTGATAAAGAGATGGATAATTCAATAACAAGTCTTTTTTAAAGTATAACCTAGCCACAATGCATTCACAGTTAATTTTGTCCAAGTTAATAACCATTTGCAAACCTAGTTTCCCAAAAGTATTAGTTGGCAATAGCTTCAATTTAAAAAATGTTTGATGAGGAAGAAATGTTTTCATTAGCTGCCTTCTGTAGTATTATGATGCTAATCATGACAGAGTATCATGGATCACTTACCAAGACATCTGAAGACACCTACCTTGCATATAACCTTGTGATCAGTTTCCTTGAGCAAGGAGTCACAATGGACAGATTTTTTTAGAAGAAGAAGAGATTGGATTTATACCCTGCAGTTCACTACCTGAAGGAGTCTCACAGCAGCTTACAATCTCCTTCCCCTTCCCACAACAGACACCCACAACAGACAACAGACACTTCCCCTTCCCGCAAACAGACAGATAGGGCTGAGAGAGCTCTTTCAAAAGCTGCTTATGAGAGAACAGCTCTGAAAGAACTTGTAACTGATCCAAGGTCACACCAGCAGTTGCATGAGAACAGAAGTTGTGTGCACTGACTCTGAAGGGTCTGGTTATGAAGATACAAGGCCCTATGTGCAATGAAGAGAGAACTCTGTGCCACTTACTGACCACTGTAATTGCCCTCCCTCCAATACTACCATCTCTCTTTACAGCGGTTTCATGTAAAAGTTAACCAAATCCACTGTGTATATTTATGGACTTCCCTGGATTTTTGCCAGCATTTCAATCACATATGGAGTCCTACCACATGGGACTTGAGGCAAGTCATATGTTGTACCACTGCAGGAATGTGGAATCAATTGCTGGTTACCTCCACATACCCAATGCAGCATTGGATCTATGTTTCAGCAATAGTTTGCTCCATTGCCATACAGAAAACTATTGAAACTCAGAGGAATTGCAGTGTATTTTGGAAGGGGGTACAGTTAGAAGAAAAGACATAATTCCTATGGGGCTTGCCAAATTGTGACTGACATTCATTCCCACATTTCTCTCTTTTGTCTTACTTACTTTCCTTGTGAGCAAGAAAATCAAGAAAATATTGTATGCATAGAAGAAATATAAGAGGTTTTGGAATAAGCTCCATTGTGGCAATAAATACAATGGGCTCTAGAAAGAGGCTCTAGACAGGTGCCCTGGCCTTGGGCACTCAGCATCAATTTGCTGTGGTAACCTCAGCGGGATATAATGACACAGAGCTTACCGTTTTCTCCAGGGGAACTGATCTCTGCCATCTGAAGAACAGTTGTAATTCGGAGTGATCTCCAGCCCTCCCCTGGAGATTGGCAATAATGGTTCCCCAGGAGGAAATGGCTGGTTTGGAGGATGGAGTCTATGGCATTGTACCTGTCTGAGGTCCCACCCTTCCTCAAACCCCACCCTCTCCAGGCTCCACCCCTCAAATCTCCAGGAATTTCCCAACCTGGAGTTGGCAATTTCCCAGCCAACCATCAATGTACTGTTATCTGCTCTTCTGACTTCAGGCTTCCATCTCCTCTCCCCTCCCTGCAGCCTCTACCTGGAAAAGTACAGTCTTTCTCTGCAGTGGGGACCAAAGCAACTCACATCATTATCCTTTCCCCCTTTTGATCTGCACAACAACCCGGTGAGATAGATTAGGCTGAATGTCTGTGACTGGTCTGAAATCACCCACTCAGCTTCCACAGCAAGAACCTGGGTCCGGTAGACCTTGCTCTGAAGCACTAACTGCTACATCACACTGGCTGTCATGGGGGGGCACCTCAGCAGGGTATAATAACACAGAGTCCACCATTTTCTCCAGGGAAACTGATCTCGGTAATCTGGAGAACAGTTGTAATTCTGAGAGATCTCCAGCCCTCACCTGGAGATTGGCAACAATGGTTCCCCAGAATGAAAAGTACATTCTTTCTCTGCAGTGGGGACCAAAGCAGCTTACATCATTCTCCTCTCCCCCTTTTGATCTGCACAACAACCCTGTGAGGTAGGTTAGGCTGAAAGTCTGTAACTGTCTGAAATCACCCAATCAGCTTCCATAGCAACAACCTAGCTCTCTCCCTGGAGAAAATAACTGCTTTGGAGGGTGGACTCTATGGCATTCTATTCAGCTGAGGCCTCTCCCCTCTGAGGCCTCTCCCCTCTCCAAACTCTGGCTTCCATAGACTTCACCACAAAATCTCCAGGAATTTCCCAACCTGGAGCTCACAACCCTAGTCAGGATTGGCCCAATGAGTTCCTCACAAAGGTCAAAGGAGGCCTGAAACAGGCCTCCCACCCCAGTCTTTTTACTGACAGAAGCAAGCTTGGTTGCCTAGCAATAGCCACTGAGAGGAAAGTGAGCCCCACAGCAGTTTTGGCAGTTTATTCAGACAGGGGATGGCCAAGCTGGCAGTGGGTGGTTAAGAGGAGTGGACCCAGCACCCAGACAATGGCACACAAGCAATGCTCCTTCTAAGCTGTGGAGTCCTGTGAGCAAAAATTCTGCTTTGTGAGCTACTGGCATTAAAGTTGTGAGTGAGCGATTTGGCTACTGCATAAATTAGTTTGCTCTGGAGCCATCCTTCCTGAGGTAAGACAAATATGTGTGAGCCAGAGGCTAAAAAACTATGAACTAGAACACACAAACTCAGTTTAGAGGGAACACTGCATACCAGTACTCTTGAATGGCGGTTGATGGGCCAATGACTGATGGATCACACAGCGCAGCCAATGGGAGAGCCAGAAAGTGCCAATACGGTGGGCTTTTAAATATATCGGATTATATAGTGAACACATCATCTTCATCATTTCTTTGAGCTACACAAAGCTCTGAGATCCCATGGAGAAAATGAGACAGTTACACCTTAAACATATAATGAAAAGATAATATCACTGATAGCTTGCTGGGGAAAGAATTTATATCTTTCCACAGATATAATAATAACCTCATAAAAAAGGTGATGCCTATTTGGCTGCTGGATTATGCATGTTAATCCTAACTCAGGGAATAAATATTACAGTTTACCAGAAGCAATCCTTCTTTTAGTTGCTGTACTATTTTCTTCAGTTATATTGCAAAACTAATTGTGACCACAGCAGCATTTTACATAAACACATCTTCCCTTCAAATATTACTATGGGTCTGTAAGATATTTAATCACTTTGCAGTAGGCAGAGACCTTCTACAGAAATCACTTTCCTGTGATACTTTTGTGAATTTGCCATTTATCTAGTACAATTTCTATCCTTTTATTTAGTTTACTCTGGGAATTTTATTTAAATATTCAAATGTTCTCAAGTGTTTTATAAAGCAGACTCTCCAAACACTGTTTTAAAATGTCAAAGCAATAGTTCTTGGCTTTATTGCCATTGACACAATGTTCCAGATATCAGCATCCTCCACCCCTGACCTACACAGATTCATTAGAAGGTTTGCACGGAAGTTAGCTATGCCCATACTGGTAGAAACGCAACTACATCAAGCCGGCTGAGGAGACCTAGACTTAATATGTATTGGCCAAGGGTATAAATGATTTCATTCATCCAAAGATGGACCTAGGACCTCTCATGCTAGTTAAAGAGCCTGCTAGTTCTTCCAGTCTAACTTCCTATTCCTGAAAACAGAAGGCTTGTGCTAATTTCCTTCTTACCTTGTGCATTTATTTTGCATTATATCCCGCTTTTATCCAGAAGCAGCTTAGATAATTATCCTGTCCTCCATTGTATCCTCACAACAACATTGTGAGGTAGGTTAAGCTGAGAGAATGTGATTGGTCCAAGGTCACTCAGTGAGCTTTCACAGTAGAAGTGAAGATCTGAACCCAGGTCTCCCAGCATCCTAGTCCAACCCAATCTCCGCTATGCAATGCTGGCTCTTGAGTTCTTTTTTCTGTCGCAATAAAAGCTTGTTCCCTCTGTGCGCTGATTACTAGCTAGAGCAGCACTCTGCCAACACATACAAATTTATGCACATAGGCACCTCTCTCTATGAATGGGAACACTGAATAAGCCCTGTCATTTGGCTCAATGGATGAGCCTCTACTTTGCACTCTGAAGGTCCCAAGTTCAATCCCTGGCATCTCCAGTTATAGGAACAGGTAGGAGATGATGTGAAAGTCCTCTACCTGAGAGGCTGGAGAGCAGCTACCAGTCCGAGTAGGCGATACTGGCTTTGATGGATTGTCTGATTCAGTATAAAGCAGCTTTATCTGTCATATGTAAATGAACACACAAAGGAACAGGATGCTGCAATCCTACTTCCGTTCTACTCACAAACACCTTCAGTCTCTTTGGACTGTTGTGTGAAAAAGGCTTTTCAGGTTCACACTAGTGTTCAAATTCATAGTTGACTTTAATCAGTTTGGTGTGGGGATTAAGCATATGTCTAGGCAGTTTCTCAGGCTGTATGGAAACAAATGCACTTTAGTTTGACAGTACAAAATGTGCTGGGATCCCTATGAAAACACAGAAGCAGGTGGCTACTGATAGATACCTGCAGGACACGCAATCAGGTGCTCCAAAAAAGCGTATTGATGATACATGTTTCCAATCAAGTGAGCTCTAAACCCTAATCTTTGTGCGGTAATAAGATTTTATGATCACAGCTTTGAAAGCTGTGGTCTGGTCAGGCAAGATAAGTATTGGCAATTTCCCTGTGTTGGAATTCAGGAAGCTATTACATGCCACTTTCAACTTTTTTCTCAGTTTCCTATGTTAAGAGATCAAAACCTAGACTAGAATGTATCAAATGGATCATAGAGGTTTGAGAAGGGATGGCATGGTTCAGATGTTGTTGTCTTATTCCCGTCTCTTGAATATTCACAGGTCTGCCACTATAATGCTAACTAGTATTTTCTTAAAGGTTTGGACTAGTGCAGATCCTCTCAAACTTTTTGGATCCTGTTTTAAACTTACTTCCTTTTCAGGATCCACTTCTAGACTTACTGTACATATCAGGAGCTACTTGCTAAGTTACACCACCACTACATTTCCCCTAAAAAGTTTGTATTTTATTTTTCAAGTTTGGAATTAAAAGAGTGAGTGCTGAGATAATGAACCATCCTGAAAAGAAATTGCAGTTAAGTTAATGATACTGAAATGTGATGTAGTCTCTTCTTTGTGCTACCCTGATTAAAGAGATAAATAAGTGGAAGATGGGAGATTTTTTTTTGCACAAAAATTATGTTAACATATCTTAAGGCAGATGGTAATGGACCCAGTGATCTTTTTACAGCTGTTAATGGATATCTAATTGGGATTTATTTCCATGGAATTTTTATGCCTTCAGATCGTTTAAGCACCAAGAGATTTTTATAGCTATGGGGATCAACATGGTCTCTCCAGAGGTCGTGTTTGAAGAATGAAATTGGACTTACAGTCAAAGTCTGCTACCATTTAGAAACTCCTACTGGAGCAATAGGATTTCTTTTAAACTGCAAAGAAACTATCCTTCGACAAATGCCATTGACACAGATTCTGAACATGATGGAGAGATGACTGGCTTAAAAGAATGAATAAAACAGGTTTTGTACATAGAAGAGGGGAAGTAAAACAGTGTTTGTAATTCAAATGTTTTCCATAATTATTTTTTGGTTAATAGTAACAGACAGTATTCTGCAATCTGCTGTGAAGTCCATGGCAATCCTGTTCCTTCACTTACATTGTATTGCTTAACTTTCCTTTTCTTTTTGTCATTATACTATCAAGTTCTCTCTTCCCTTTGCCCTGACCTGGATAGCTCAGGCAAGCCTGATCTCATCAGATCTCAGTAGATAAGCGGGGCTGACCCTGGCAAGTGTTTGGATGGGAGACTTCCAAGGAATACCAGAGCCAGGACACGGAAGCAGCAGGTTATCAAGCCACTTCTCTGAAATGTCCTAGCCCCACTAGGGGTCACCAGAAGTCACTATGACTTCTAGGTTTGCAGGCACATATGCATAAACAATACTCACAAAAATAGTAAAAATAAATAAAGTTCTCTCTCCTCTTCCATAAAACCCAGTACAATTTACCTTTTGCCATGACAGGGAGAGACATTGGTTGTGAAGACTTATCTTACATCCTGTGTATCATTCCTTAAATTTAGTGCTATGATCCCTTAACATTTTACTTGCCCATTTCCCAAAGACAGTTACTGTAGCCTGATTAAACAACTTCTATGTGCCCCATAGAATACTGACCAGGAAACTTGGGAAATTCTCCATTCAGGCCACATAATATCAGAAAACAAATTGGAGGAGAAGGGAAGAGTGATGCTGTTGCTTTGTATGCAACAGACTGAGAAACGCACGTAAGCAACATAACAGACTGACAATGCTAGTTATGATTATTCCAAAATGGATCTTTGCCTTTTTAAACAGACAAGCAGTGTAAAAGAAACTGGAACCATGTAATCCTTAGCTAAGAGGACTAATTTACAGAAGTCATGACAATCATAGGTCACATTTATCACTTAGTTTCATGGTGGAATATGAATTTCACTTCTTTTTTATATTTATTATGCACTATCCTACCCCTTTCATTTTTTCCCATTTGCCACTTTCAGAGTATCCCTTTTCTGTGGTTATTTCAAAAACATATTTACAGTAATCAATACTGACATTATTTTGATTTACTTTTCTTTACTGCCAAGCCTGAAATTAATGGCCTGATACTAAAAACATTTGCTCAGAAGTATATGTAAAGTACTGGGTTCGCCGCATGGAGACTCAGACTATGACATGCGTTCAGATGCTTTTATTGTACTTCATAGACAAGACTGGAAAACTGGCCCCGCAAGGGCCAACTATATACACCCCACCCTGTACACCCACAGTCCCATTGGAGGGTTTGAATTTCCCACCAGATGGCCTATTGGTGGACACTAGGTGGTCTAGGATCTGGGGTCCCATTGTGTTTGGGACCCAAGCTCCTTACTTTAGCCATGGACCCCTGGTGGCAGTCTGCATACATAAGAACATAAGAACATAAGAGAAGTCAATGTTGAATCAGGCCAACGGCCCATCTAGTCCAACACTCTGTCACACAGTGGCCAAAATATACCAGGTGCCATCAGGAGGTCCAGCAGTGGGGCCAGGACACTAGAAGCCCTCCCACTGCTGCCCTCTCCAGCACCTGCCCCAGACTGAGAGTTCCCATCTATACCCTGTGGCTAATAGCCACTGATGGACTTCTGCTCCATATGTTTATCTAATTCCCTCTTGAAACTGCCCATGCTTGTAGCTGCCACCACCTCCTGTGAAATTACAGGCCAGTCAGTCTGACATCAATACCGGGTAAGTTGGTGGAAACTGTCATTAAGGAAAGAATTAGTAGGCATATTGATGAACATAAACTATTGAGGCAGACTCAGCACGGGTTCTGTAAGGGAAGATCTTGTCTCACTAACCTGTTAGTGTTTTTTGAGGGAGTGAACAAACATGTGGACAAGCGGGACGCAATAGATGTTATTTACCTTGACTTCCAGAAAGCTTTTGATACAGTTCCTCATCAAAGGCTCCTAAGTAAGCTCAATAGTCATGGGATAAAAGGACAAGTCCTCTTGTGGATCAAAAACTGGCTTATAAATAGGAAACAGAGAGTGAGTATAAATGGGAAACTTTCTCAGTGGAGGATGGTAAGCAGTGGGATACCACAGGGATCAGTACTCGGTCTGATGCTTTTTAACTTGTTTATTAACAATTTGGAATTGGGAGTAAGCAGTGAAGTGGCTAAATTTGCAGATGACACGAAGTTGTTCAGGGTGGTGAAAACCAGGGAGGATTGTGAGGCACTCCAAAGGGATCTGTCAAGGATGGGTGAGTGGACATCAACGTGACAAATGAGGTTCAATGTGGCCAAGTGCAAAGTGATGCACATTGGAGCCAAACATCCTAACTATAAAGACACGTTGATGGGGTCTGAACTGGCAGAGACTGACCAAGAGAGAGATCTTGGAGTCATAGTAGATAGCTCAATGAAAATGTCTAGACAGTGTGTAACTGCAATAAAGAAGGCCAACGCTATGCTGGGGATTATTAGGAAGGGAATTGAAAACAAATCAGCCAGTATCATCATGCCCCTGTATAAATCATTGGTGCAACCTCATTTGGAATACTGTGTGCAGTTCTGGTCGCTACATCTCAAAAAGGATATTATAGCATTGGAAAAAGTGCAGAGAAGGGCAACAAGAATGATAAAAGGGTTGGAACACCTTCCCTATGAAGAAAGGTTAAAACGCTTGGGGCTCTTTAGCTTGGAGAAATGACGGCTGAGGGGTGACATGATCGAGGTTTATAAGATTATGCATGGGACTGAGCAGGTTGAGAAAGAAGTACTTTTCTCCCTTTCTCACAATACAAGAACTCGTGGGCACTCCGTGAAATTGCTGAGCAGTCGGGTTAGAACAGATAAAAGGAAATACTTCTTCACCCAAAGAGTGATTAACACATGAGTTCGCTGCATGGAGACTCAGACTATGACATGCATTCAGACGCATTTATTGTACTTCATAGACAAGACTGGAAAACCGCCCCCACAAGGGCCATCTGTATACACCCCACCCGTTACACCCACAGTCCCATTGGAGGGTTTGAATTTCCCACCAGATGGCCTATTGGTGGACCCAAGCTCCTTACTTTAGCCACAGACCCCTGGTGGCAGTCCGTGTACATAACAGTATAACCACTGATTTCAGCTTATGCATTCATAGAATAATAGTTTCTGCATTTTTCTGCTTGCACATTCTGTAATGACTGCAGTTTTTCCATTGAGAGATACTTAGTTTGCATACTAATTTGATTTTTACTATTTTAGGATTCCCCCACCCAACTCCCAAGTATATTGTGGAATAGTTTGTCCTATGTGGAGCAAAAGTGAAAGTAGATATAGGCTGCGATCAGATGAGCCACTTGATCCAATGTCGTCGCTTCTCCCTACAAGATTTAAAATGTGTGTCCAGACAACAATATTTGTCTCTCAACCCCCATTCGTTGGCTCCCTGCAGCCTCCCATCCGTATCCCAAACTTTCCTGACACCAGATAAAGTCCAGTGTTTACAATGGAACTGGTCTCACAGTGAATTTCTGGATGTCTGATCTCTCCATTGTGCACACAACCTGTTTGGTGAGGTCAGACCCTTCTGGTCACTGGCCACCATATTTTTTTTTTACACTTAGCGATATGTGCAAATAAGCAGTTCTGCACATGCACATATAAGGTTTTTTTTAAAAAAGTTTCCAGCCTGCCCCCTCCATGCTGCTGCACAGCGCAGTCTGATTGGTCCACTGTGGGGTCAGGCATGTCTGGTTGCACCTCTCCTGAACAAAGAGCTCTGAAGAAATTAAAGGTGTAGCCAGACCATGCCAAGCCTGCTGTCTGATCACAGCCATAGGCTGAGTTCAGACTGGCAGTTTGCAATGGGAGCCAATTGTGGCAAAAAAAACCCCAGAATAAACTGTTCTGGGTTTTCCTGGTCAGACAGGGCTGACAGATGCAGGAGCATACCAGGAGGAGGCATGTGGGAGCATTCAGACTGCTGGCCCGGAGGTGCAGCTGTAAACGGCTTTTCCCTGGTAAATCGGCTGGATGCCTATGTATGTATGGGTGCATGAGCACATGATCACTCATGCACTCATGCGCCCATATACACATAGGCATCCAGCCGATTTGGGGAGGATCCCGTTGCGCATTGGGCGGTAGAGCGGAGCACAGCCAATCATGTACTCTGGGAGCAATGTGGGTTGCTCCCAGCTTTTTGACTGAGTGTTCACACTTCCAAGAAGCGGACTGATGCAGGATAAAGGCACTCTCCAGGATTTGCTACCATTTGTAACAGGTATCTTTTTAATGCAGGAGTGAAGCAGAACAGCACGAATTGCCTACAGGTGGGGAATGCCAGGCAGATGTGCCTGTGTGAATGCCCCCTTTAATCCACTTGGGAAACGCAGCTGAAAAGTGGCCATAGCAGGGCAAATTGCCAGTCTGAACTCAGCCATAGTTTGCTTTTTAGCAGGCAAGACAAATTTAAAATAGAGAGAAAGGAGGGAGGAGGAAACGTTTTTTGCAACCGTCTAATTTTGGTGATCTGACTAGAGACATTGGAAAGCAGCCAATTAGGTGTTTGAAAAGTATAAGCTACACTGAGAAAGACGCCAATGAAAGTATTTCAGAAAACAACAACAGTTTAATTGGTTCTGTGACTAAAATTATGCTCTTTTTATGGGATAAAATGGATTTTTTTTAAAAAAAGAGAGAGAAAGGAATCTGTTTACAATTGAATGAATTGTGCAACCACCTATTATGTAATTGAATAACAACATAATCTTCTATAATGATAGGCAGGAGCTTTTTAATGTCTGGGATAAGGCTGCTATTTTCTTCTGCCTTGGATATATTTCAGTTCCAGTGTTATATAATGCTTTGCATTATCCTCCCCTTTCTTGAAATGCATCCATGTTAACTGCATTTTACTCTGTCATTTTATTATACTTCCCTGTCAGTTTGTTTCCCATTTTAGTCATGTCTAGATAGCATTGTAAACAAATGACGTGAGCTTTTATGTTCCTTGCTGCTTTAGAGTTATGCTAATGAATCCATTTCTCCACCTGTGGTTTCTCCACACGTGAGAAAAATCCCTTTTCTGTACCAGGAAGAGTGTGGGTTCTGCAAATGGGACCCATTGAGTTTTATGACATGTCCCCTCCCCAGCAAAACAGTTTTCAAACAGACAGAGCAGTTTTTAAAAGCAAACTGCTTAAGCAAATTCCATGCATAAAGTTTCAAGACCGTGGTCACATTTTAAAACAGGAGAAAGCATTGTCACTTTGCTGTCCAAAGTTGGTATTACAAGATGCTGTCGGAAAGTTTTGGCATCTCAGCAGCACCATTAGCACTGATGTAGCATCAACTATGTATGGCAATGCCCTTGGCTCTACAAAGTTTGCACTGCATACCATGACCGGTCCCACCTTTCACATTTTCGCTCATGTTGTGCCACTTCTGATGATCATGCCATCAGTGCAATCCATTCAGACTTCCCCTCAGAAGTTCCATCTGTTCTGTTGTCGGTTTTCTTGCACATGTGTTGAAGTGCTGGAGCATTTCAGCAACCTCAGTCACTTCACCCTCCTTACATGAGAGTAGCCCCATTTATTCTTGTGTAAAACACAGTAGCTGAAGCACAAAAGATTATTTATTTGCACCTTTATTGTCTTCAGTATTTAAGAGGGGGACATGAACCCATCTCAGGTCAGACCTGAGAGAGAGAGAGAGAGAGAGAGAGAGAGAGAGAGAGAGAGAGAGAGAGAGAGAGAGAGAGAGAGAGACTGACTTGCAAGGCGCAGCAGAGGAAGCTCCTCCAATGATCAATATTGAAGAGGAGGACATGATCCCAGCCCAGGCTGGAGAGAGAAGCACAGACCAGACTGAAAGAAAGGGAGAGAGAGAGAGAGAGAGAGAGAGAGAGAGAGAGAGAGAGAGAGAGAGAGAGAGAGAGAGAGAGAGAGAGGCACACACTCAAAAGGCAGAGCAGAGGAAGCTGCCTCAGTGCAGGCACCTTTGATCACTGAAACATTTCGCTATTGATATACAAATTAAAAACACACACCCATACCAGCCTACCCTTTCTGGGTGGGTTTTGGCAAGCTTGTGGGTTTGCCAGAAGTCACTAATGCAAAAAAAAAACCTTAGTTCAGATTACAGAGCATTGTTGCAAATACATTTTGCTCCCTCCCCCCCCAAAAAAGTGCAGGAGAACCCAGTTTTATGAGGAACCGGGGGGGGGCGGAGCAGGGAAGATATGAGAGTGCTGAGATGTTTACAAAGTTGTGTGAAAATGAGGGGGGGAAATATTTACATCGGGTGATAGGTAAAGGTAAAGGATCCCTTGCTTGAAAGCCAGTCGAATCCGACTCTAGGGTTGCAGTGCTCATCTCTGTTTCAAAGCTGAAGAGCCAGCGCTGTCCGAAGATGTTTCCGTGGTCATGTGGCTGGCATGACTAAACACCAAGGCACATGGAACACTGTTACCTTCCCACCAAAGTGGTACCTATTTATCTACTTGCAATTTCTTGCTTTCAAACTGCTAGGTTCCAGGAGCTGGAACTAGAGACGGGAGCTCACTCTGTCATGTAGCACTCTCGGGTCTCGAACTGCTGAACTACTGACCTTCCACAGCCTGCAGTTCAACGTCTTAACCACTTGAGCCACCGCAGCGCCATATATCGGATGATACCAGTGGATTTTGAGGGTAATGTGAAAGATCCCACTGTATGCCTTGTTGTTGTTGTTGTTACTGCAGGGGTAGGCAACATTAGATCAGGCTGTGATTGAAGACTTTCCCACTTCAAACTAGAAACTAGAAGGTGTATCTAGAATCTGCCCTGAACATCAAAGCTCAGCAAGCATGGACACTGGCACCTAAGGAACACCATATCCTATTTTGTTTCTCTTTCTCTCTCTCATTTACCCACAATATAGCAGAGTGCTTCCTGGTGAACCACCAACTAAAGTATTTGTCCTGCACTCATGATCAACAGAATTATTTATTTACTTACATTATTTATATCCTGCCTTTCACACCAATAGGGACTCAACATTGCTTACATCATTCTCCTTTCTTCCATTTTATCCATACAACAACCCTATGAGGTAGGTATGACAATTTTGCCCTTTCTCACAGGATTTCCCTTTATCATGTTCTTAGCTAAACAGCCCTTTTTTCTTTGTTCTTTATTTTCCTCTGGCTGTCCCACCCAGTCATTTGAATGTATATTGGTAAATGCTGACCCAGCCTAGGGAACTGAGGGGAGAGAAAAAAAATCATATTTTGTCCTGGTTTGATACTAGCACACAAGAGGTTGATGGCAAATCATAACTAACAAACTGTTTTATTTCACTTTGAGGGGAAATGGTCAGGAAGGAATCAGGTTTAGGACTTATGCGATGAACAGGCAACAGGAATGAGGTAACTTATGAGGGGGAAAAAGAGGCCACTCTAGAAGCTTGGAGCAAGTCTGGTTAAAAACAAGTAAATATATAAAATATAAGCAAGTTTAACATCTTGAAAAACATTTTTAATGCATCCACTATGACTATCAGGGACTTTTGATGCAGCCTTCCCCACCAGCACTAGTTTGATCCATTAACAGGTGTGGACCTTTAGGGATGTGCTATAAAAGTAATTTAATTTATCATTCTAAAAATATGAGTTAGAGTGCACTAGGCATGTTCAGTAGTTTCACCTGTGGCCATAGATATCAAACTAGTTTGAGGACCACCAGGGCTATTTTTAGGCAGGAATGCACAGGAATGGAATTCTGGCTGGCTTCGGAGTTGGCCACTCCCACTACAGCCAAAACCTCTTTATGCGTGGCTACAGGGGGAAGGCCTGGAGAGTGACCTCCCCAGAGACTCCAAGGTGGGCGGGCCAGGGAGTTCCCTGGGAGGATTGGGGAGGCATTTAAATGTCTAAGGGCCAGCTTGCCCGGGCTCCCTGCAGCTGTGGGGTGCCTGGGCAAGCCAAGGGAAGGCAGTTTAAACTGCCTTCCCTTCAAGGGGGGCTTGCCCGGGCTCCCTGCAGCCGCAGGGCACCCAGGCAAGCCAAGGGAAAGCATGGGGGTATGGCCTAATATGCTAATGAACTGTGCTATCAGGCCTAATATGCTAATGAGTTTCTGCTATTGGTGTGGCCTGTTATGCTAATGAATTCCTGCTGGGCTTTTTCTACAAAAAAGCCCTGAGGACCACTGATCTAGGGTCCCTATACAACATAGTTTCCAAATCTTGTTGTAGGCCTCGAAATGGGACACATTTGCAATTAAGTTGGATAACCAGCAGTTAGAATGCTTAGGCTAGCCAAATTTAGCCTAAGCGTTGTAATTGTTAATTGTCTAGCAAGATAAGGAAAATAAGTAAGATTCTGCTGAAAAATTATTTTTTTCTGTCACAGATATTGACTTGTGTTTGAATTTCTAGACATTTCAGTATGAAAATGAGCAGATGAGATTTCTGTACTATGCTGAAGAACATGACTGCTGTTTCCCTTAACATATCTCAAAACAAAAGTTTAGCATTTTCCCCAGTCCATTAGCTAATAACATAGGCAGTTCTTTCCCCCCCAGGATCTGGGATTTGTTTAGCTATAGGATAAAGTAGATTGGCCACATGTGGTGTTTTGAATGATACAATGGAGTCCCTGAAACACTCCCCCCACAAGTTTCACACCAATGTTCCCCGCCATTAAAAAGTAAGAATAGATTGTCTATTGTAGCATTTTAACTGTTTTTGTATGCTTGTTTGTGTTTTGAGAAACGCATCTCACTTTTGAAGAAGGAGCTAGAACTAGTTGGCACCTTAATAAGAATTTTCTTTAAAAAAAAATGGAGGTGAAAGGGCTCAATGATAAAAGAGTTGCTTTCATTTACTGCTCCAGGCATCTACTGTAAAGAAGCCAAAGCGAATATGTGTGCATCAGAGACAATCATGGGGGTGGGGGAAAGGAGCCAGAGCGATGAGCAACTGTACATAAACATAATTTAAATCAAAACAGCTGAAGAAAAAATTAGGACATAAAAGCAGATGGAGACAGACAGACATAATGGAATGACATAAAGAAAAACAACCCCCCAACTTAACCACAGTCAAATTAGAGAGAGAGAGAGAGAGAGAGAGAGAGAGAGAGAGAGAGAGAGAGAGAGAGAGAGAGAGAATATAGAACAGTGAACGGAAGAGGAGAAAAGAGGGAAATCGTAAGGGCTCTGTCTTCAATAGTGTCAAGTCAGGTGGTATTTTGTGGAATCTAGCTCAAATTTACAATGAGATCTCTCACTATCCAAATGTGTTGGGGGATATGGGGTCTTTGTTCCATCTTCTCATCTTTCTCTACAAGGCCCTTCAGAGCTCTGCATCTTCCTGTTCATCCATCTTTATCTCTGACTCCTTTACACTCTACCAGTGACTTCCTGTTTCTTCTCCTTCTTCAATTTGTTTATATTGGCTTTTTTTAAGGCCAGTGTTAAACTGGTTTGAATAATTTTATTTATTTTATTAGATTTTATCCCACCCTCCCCTGTATGCAGGGCTCAGGACAGCTTAAAACAATTAAAAACAGATAAAACAGTTAAATAGTAAAACCCTCCATCAATTATACAACAATAAATAATTCTGAATACAAGATGGCACATAGGCATAGGTGCACAGTGCTTCTATGGGTCTGTACAGATGTGCGTAGAATTAACCAGCAGCACATTGCTATTAAATATATAGATTCATCTTCCATGAAGGTTCTGAATGGGTAGCCGTGAGATTCCGTAGCAGCAAAATACACCAAGAGTACAATGACAATTTAAAGAGTAACAAGAATTATTCCAATATGAGTTTCATGAGTTAGCTCTCACTTTATCAGATACTCGGGAATATAAATCCATCAGGTCCAATTTATATACACAAAAGAAATATCGTGGTGGTGGTGACTGAGGGCAAAAAATAATTGACTAGGAATGGGCATGAACTGGCTGACAAACTAAAGCTCATCATGAATTTTGGCCAGTTTGTGGTTTGGGAAGCAATGTTCATGAACTGAAGAACCACCATGAACTTTCGCAAATTTTGATGCAGTTTGTGGTGGTCCATGGCAGTTTATGAAGAGCAGCTGAGTGGTTGGGAGCTCCCTGCCACTCAGCTGATTGTTTTAAATGGCTCTGAGCCTGGGGCTGGCTAGGGCTGGCTGCCCAAGAAAGCCCTTTTAAACAACTGACACACAGGAGCAGGCTGCCCCTGCGGCTTAGCTGGTTCCAATCTAAACATCTGAGCTGTGGAGGCAGCCTTTTCCCATGGCTCAGTTGTTTTGATTTGTAACAGCTGAGCCATGGGGGAAGCCTGCTCCCATGGCTCAGCTGTTTAAAGCCCAAAACAATTGAGCCACATGGCCAGGCTGTCCCGGTGGCTCAGCTGTTTTGGGCACAAACCTCACAAACCTGGTTTGGTTTGTATGTGAGCCAACTGGGTTCGTGGTTCGGTTTGTGGTACACCAATGAAATGAACTGCATTTTTGTGGTTTGTGCCATCCCTATGTGCCCTTTTGAGTTCTCAGTATATTTCATGCTCACTAACAGCTGTCAGAACTAGAGACTCCTGCCATCTAGATTGAACATACAATTGAGTTCTTCCCCATGATTGGGGATACTGCTTTCTGAATATTTCTGATCACATGGATGATGTGTGGGCACCTCCTCCTCACACAGGTGTTGTTCAGATCAGTTGGTGATTATGTGGAGGCTGGGAATGAGGCCAGTGTGGTTGTACCCACTACCGCTCAATGTTCCGTCAATTTGCAGAAGGGTCAGATATAAAGGGTTTATGTAGTCTAGGGTCAGTGTTATTGTGGCCCATCAATTAGTACACATGGGAACCCCGAGCAAGGTCAGGCTAGAATTTTCTATAAATAAAATGTTATAATATTAATTATTATTTGTATACAACGAAAGTGCATTTGAAAAAGAGCTCCTTTTTCTTTATTTAACATTATTTTGTTGGGTTGGAGCCTATGACCCACAAGATAAATGTGGACAGAGCCTATGATCCATGAGATACATGTGGACATAGATCATCCATGCCTTTCTCTTCTCCAGCAGCCCCTTGTGACCCTCTAAAAGATGATGTTGGGGAGTCAGTGGAACCTTGTAAACAAGGTGCCATAGAGCATGGAGGGCTGCACTGAATTGGGAAAATTGGGCAAAAATCACCCCAACTTCTTTTTCTGTCAGCAGGAGCTCTGATTTCACCTGACTGATTTTTTTATATTAAAAAATACACCATACAATATTGAACCTTAAGAGTGAAAACTGCAATATAATTAAGTATGCAGGTTAAACAGAACATATTGAACAAGCAAACGATAATATATAACACTGATACATTCAAAAGTAGCTTTGACTGTTTGAGGAAACACTGATGGGATGCATAGTGGTCTGGGATTCATCCCACCTCTGCATTGTAACCATGGCCTAGTAACCTGTCTCAGTTGAATCCAACATTCTGTGGGCTTCCCAGCAGTTCTGGGAAACTTCTGAGCAGGGCCTGAATCTCAGGTGTTGTACAGAAGTTTTTATACAGACTTGCCTACACTAAAAATTTTACTGAACCCTTACAGTGGCCAGGCTCTTGTGTATAAAATTTTTCTCACTTGTCTCATTTCAAGGAGGAAGTAACCTATGCTCAATCCCCTGAGGATCCTTCATGAGAGTTTTGGTCTTTATCTCTTTTGGGGGTTTGCACACACATTCATACATTATTTATGCATTATAAATATATTTGTTGTTGTTCAGTCGCACAGTCGAGTCCGACTCTTCGCGACCCCATGGACCAGATTACGCCAGGCCCTCCTGTCTTCTGCTGTCCTCTGAAGTTTGCTCCATTTCATGTTCGTTGCATCGATGACACTGTCTAACCACCTCATCCCTTGTCGTCCCCTTCTTCTTTGACCTTCAATCTTTCCGAGCATCAGGGTCTTCTCCAGTGAATGCTCCCTTCTCATTTGGTGGCCAAAGTATTTGAGCTTCAGCTTCAGGATCTGGCCTTCCAGGGAACAGTCAGGGTTGATTTCTTTTAGGATTGACTGATTTGATCTCCTTGCAGTCCAAGGGACTCTCAAGAGTCTTCTCCAGCACCATAGTTCAAAAGAATCTATTCTTCGGCGCTCGGCCTTCCTTATAGTCCAACTCTCGCAGCCATACATTACTACGGGGAATACCATTGCTTTGACCATGCGGACTTTTGTTGGCAAGGTGATGTCTCTGCTTTTTATCATGCTGTTTAGGTTTGCCATCGCTTTCCTCCCAAGGAGCAGGCATCTTTTAATTTCATGGCTGCAGTCACCATCTGCAGTGATCTGGGATCCTAGGAACGTGAAGTCTGTCACTACTTCTACGACTTCCCCTTCTATTTGCCAAGGAGTGATGGGGCCAGATGCCATGATCTTAGTTTTTTTGATGTTGAGCTTCAAGCCCACTTTTGCGCTCTCCTCTTTCACCCTGAGCAAGAGGCTCTTTAGGCCCTCTTCACTTTCTGCCATCAGAGTGGTATCGCCTGCATATCTGACGTTATTGATCTTTTCCCCAGCAATCTTAACTCCTGCTTGTGATTCATCCAGGCCAGCATTTCGCATGATGTACTCTGCATATAAATTAAATAAGCAAGGGGACAATATACATCCTTGTCATACTCCTTTTCCTATGCTAAACCAATCAGTTGTTCCATATCCGGTTCTAACTGTTGCTTCTTGACCCTTATACAGGTTTCTCAGGAGACATGTGAGGTGGTCCGGTACTCCCATCTCTTTAAGAACCTGCCATAATTTATTGTGATCCACACAATCAAAGGCTTTAGCATAGTCAATGAAGCAGAAGTAGATGTTTTTCTGGTACTCTCTTGCTTTCTCCATAATCCAGCGAATGTTGGCAATTTGATCTCTAGTTCCTCTACCTCTTCGAAACCCAGCTTGTACTTCTGGCAGTTCTCTATCCATGTACTGTTGGAGCCTAGTTTGTAGGATTTTGAGCATGACCTTGCTAGCATGTGAAATGAGTGCAATTGTGCGATAGTTTGAACATTCCTTGACATTGCCCTTCTTTGGGATTGGAATGTACACTGACCTTTTCCAATCCTGTGGCCACTGTTGTGTTTTCCAAATTTGTTGGCAAATTGAGTGCAGCACTTTAACAGCATCTTCTTTTAAGACTTTGAATAACTCAGCTGGGATACCATCACTTCCACTAGCTTTGTTGTTAGCAATGCTTTCTAAGGCCCATTTAACTTCGCTTTCCAGGATGTCTGGCTCGAGGTCAGTGATTATACCATCGTGGTTGTCAAGGACATTGAGGTCCTTCTTGTATAGTTCTTCTGTGTATTCTTGCCATCTTTTCCTAATCTCTTCTGCTTCTGTTAGGTCCCTACCGTTTTTGTCCTTTATCATGGCCAGCTTTGCATGGAACGTTCCCTTGATTACTCCAATTTTCTTGAAGAGATCTCTAGTCCTTCCCAATCTATTGTTTTCCTCTATTACTTTGCATTGTTCATTCAGGAAAGCCTCCTTATCTCTCCTTGCTGTTCTCTGGAAATCTGCATTCAGTTGGGCAAATCTTTCCTTTTCACCGTTGCCTTTAGCTTTCCTTCTTTCCTCTGCTATGTGTAAAGCCTCATCAGACAGCCACTTTGCTTTTTTGCATTTCTTTTTCTTTGGGATGGCGGCGATTGCTGCCTCCTTTACAATGTCACATACCTCTGTCCATAGTTTTTCAGGCATTCTGTCCATCAAATCTAGTCCCTTAAACCTATTCTTCACCTCTAGTGTATATTCATCGGGGATGCGATCTAGGTCAAATCTGAATGGCCTTGTGGTTTTCCCAACTTTCTTCAATTTAAGTCTGAATTTTGCAATGAGTAGCTCATGATCTGAGCCACAGTCAGCTCCAGGTCTTGTTTTTACTGACTGGATAGAGCTTCTCCATCTTTGACTGCAAATTATATAGTCAATCTGATTTCGGTGTTGCCTATCTGGTGATGTCCATGTGTAGAGACGCCTCTTAGGTTGTTGGAAAAGGGTGTTCGCTATGACCAGCGTGTTCTCTTGACAAAACTCTGTTAGCCTTTGCCCTGCTTCATTTTGTTCTCCAAGGCCAAACTTGTCTGTTATTCCGGTTACCTTTTGATTTCCTACTTTAGCATTCCAGACCCCTATGATGATGAGGACATCATTTTTTGGTGTTAGTTCTATGAGCTGTTGTAGGTCTTTATAGAACTGGTCCACTTCATCCTCCTCTGCAGCAGTGGTTGGGGCATAGACTTGGATTACTGTAATATTGAATGGTTTGCCTTGGATTCGGACCGAGATCATTCTGTTATTTTTGAGGTTGTATCCCAATACTGCCTTTCTCACTCTCTTGTTGACTATAAAGGCCACACCATTTTTTCTACGGGATTCCTGGCCACAGTAGTAGATATAATGGTCTTCTGAGTTAAATTCGCCCATTCCTGTCCACTTTAGTTCACTGATTCCCAAGATGTCGATGTTCATTCTTGCCATCTCATTTTTGACCACGTCAAGCTTACCTTGATTCATAGACCTTACATTCCAGGTTCCTATGCAGTATTGTTCTTTGCAACATCGGAATTTCCTTTCACCGTCAGACACATCCACAACTGAGCGTCCTTTCGGCTTTGGCCCAGCCGCTTCACTCTTTCTGGGGTTACTCGTACTTGCCCTCTGCTCTTCCCCAGTAGCATATTGAACACCTTCCGACCTGAGGGGCTCATCTTCCGGCATCATATCTTTTATCCTTTTGTTACTATCCATGGGGTTTTCTTGGCAAAGATACTGGAGTGGGTTGCCATTTCCTTCTCCAGGGGATCACGCTTGGTCTGAGTTCTCTGCTGTGGCCTGTCCGTCCTTGGTGGCCCTCCACGGCATAGCCCACAGCCTCATCGAACCACTCAAGCCCCTTGCCACGATAAGGCAGTGATCCATGAGGGAGTATAAATGTATATAAATATATACATTTATACATAAATGTGTTGTGCACATTAATACATTAATTTTCCCAAAGTGTCTTTTTCAAATGGCAGAAATCATTCCCACATGAAAAGCACCATGGGGAAAACTGTGGTACCTTTCTGAAGAGTGAAACTACCAAGATTCATGGTTCCATAAGTCCAAAACCATATTATGTCCAGGGTTTTGTAGCACAATTGGCATATTCCTTTGTTAATGTTTCTTATTCTTTTAGAAGGCAAATGGGTGAACATCTTTCTGGGATTTTTAAGGATGGAGAACTCTGGAATGACTACTGACTCAAGCCAATTAGGATCCTAAGATTTTATAACCACTTGGCCACCACAAAGTCAAGCAGGGGGTCTGCTTTTACTCCATTCTGGAGCAGAAAACTGAAGTACCAAGATATTAAATAACCTGCCCAAGGGCACAAAGAAAACACAATGCACAGTCTGGCAGTGAGTCAAGGTTTTATGACATTTCTAGTAACTGAGTTCATATGTCTGCTTTAAAAAGAAAGAAAGAATTCATGCCTTACATTTAACTTAAAACACAACAAATCCCTTTAATTTATTATTCATAGTTCTCTTCGTTAGAGATACAATATATGCATTTTACTACTGACTGGATTGATGGAAGCAGAATGCATGTAATTTTTTGATTACATGCCTGCCCTGGACATGTATAAAATGGGAGCTGGTAACAGGGAAACTGGGGAAGAGGGTTATGCAGGAAATTGGACCTTTCAAAAATAATGTCTTGTAAGCAAGTTTTCTTGATTTCTATGGGATTCCCAACAAACACAGACATGCTAGAAAACCATGGCGGTTAAGCAGGGGCAGACTGGGAGGCAAACTGGCCTCCCAGCCCCCACTACCCAACCAAGGAGGAAAGAACAGGGTGGCTGAATACCTACCATGGTTGCTTGTGCCTCCCAGAGGTGAGGGCCACTCCTCACTTGGAGACTGGGTGGCCTTGGTAGGGGAGGGGTGGTCCTGGGCCATCAGTCCACTGGGATTTTTCCTGGTGGCTCTAATGGCCAGTCTGCCGCTGCAGTTAAGTTATAGAAATAGTCACTGTGCCAAAACAGCTGTAGTTCGACTTGTTCTTAGCCAGTGGTGATGTGGGAGGAAGCAATGTGCATGGCTTACACCCACTGTTATCTCCTGTATCTGTACAACTGCTGGCCGGGTTCAAGTTGAATCCCTGGGACACAAACCTGCTTCTGGGACTGGCCCAGCTCCTTGCTAGTGGCAGCATGTGGAATGCTGGAAAAAGGTACATTACCTCTGAGACCCTCAGTGCTGCCACTGGTGCAATTACTCAAGGAACCTCTAATGCTGCTGGGGCTCACCAGGCTTCTAAGCTGATGGTAACATGCTGAGCATGCAAGAAGACATGTGCTACCTCTTGGACCTGAACTGCCACCATTACTTGGGGGACTCGCAGGACACCTTAAATCAGCCCTGCATGCATTTAAGTGATTCAGTGAAAGCACCTTTACAACATTTTTTTAAGCAGGCCCTTTCTGAAACAGACAACAATTTGCCTGTAAATTGATCTAAAAAGATTAAAGATAGTGAAGAGCAGTGGCAGATACAACAATGATAAAATTACAAGAGTTTTACAAAAATCCAGAATTTAAAATAGTGCATAAAATACATTTGACATTAAAAGACATATCACAGCAGCTTGAGCCGGTCTAATGGTGATAATTCCTGGAAACATTGTTACCTCGTAGAGGAGGGAGGTGGGAAAAGGAGGAGGAGGGTCAGACTAGATGAAAAACATGCCGCCAGAGTGTTGAGTTGACTGGTTTTAATTGAGTTTACTTGTTCTGTTTGCCGCTGTTCTAATGGTTTTATTGTTGTTTATTTTAGTGTTTTTATGTATTTTATATGTCATTGCCCTATGTGTTGTCGGCAATGTATGGCTTGTGGCCTGTTGTTCGCCGCCTGAGCCCTTGTGGAAGGGCGGGGTATAAATCTAATAATAAATAAATAAATAAATAAATAAATAAATAAATAAATAAATAAAACCATTGCTGTCCTCAACCAAACACCGGGCGGAACATCTCTGCCTTACATGCCCTGTGGCTGGGGCATGCCCAAACAGACCGGCATAACCATGGAGAGGAATGGGATGCACCCACTCAGACCAGCCTATCCACAGTGAGAAGCAGGACGCTCCCACCCAGACTGGCCTCACCACAGTGAAGGATGGGACACGCTTGCCCTGCTTCACCTTGCCTGGTAAGGGACAGAATGGGTCCTCTTGGCTTCACCCTGCTGGGCCACCAAGCTTAGAAGAAGAAGAAGAGCTGGGTTTTATACCCCACTTTTCTCTACCCTATAGAGCCTCAAAGCAGCTTTTAATTGCCTTCCCTTCCTCTCCCCACAAGTCACCTTGTGAGCTAGGTGGGACTGAGAGAGTTCTGAGACAACTAAGCTCCCAGCAACCCGGCAATGCTGCTGGTCACCGGGGACTGCTTTGCCGCCCTGAGGAAGCTCGGCAGCAACAGAGCCACGATGCCTGGCATCATGACTTAGGTGGGTGGCGGAGCTGGCCTGGGTAAACAGCTGGGCTCCACTCCTGCCCAAGCCAGTTGCTTCATGAGCTCGCCCACCTGCCCACCCTGTTCTTAGTGTAGGCTGTTGCTGGTCGCCTGTTGGGGCCAGGTAGGGATTTTTTGCTTCTACCCAGTATTGGCTGAATGGGTGGAGGTGTTTTTGCCTGCCTTGCACTGAGAGCAGTGGACTGAATGGTTGGTTGTGGTGGTCGACACCAAAATAGGTTGGCCACTTGGCAGGTTTGTGCGGGCAAGAAACCGGAACCGGTGAGCACCTTACGGCATTTTCCCCGTTTGGGAATGGGGGTCATCAGGATTTTGGATTTTTAAGGTCCAAGGTGGGGAACGGTGATCACCTCTGGGAACATCTTAGGGTAAGGCTCCTCTCTGCAAGTTGTAAGGCTTCACGGGTAGGCGCTCCTAGGTGGCAACCAGTTTTGCTGGGCTGCTGGTTGCAAGCTAGACTGATGTCTCAAGACTGGAGCTGGGTGACCCACCTGTGAAAAGGGCAAGGAGGCTGGTCAGGGAGTGGCACCAGCCTTGCCTGTTCTGTGCTCGCTTAGTTGGTCCCTTGCTGCAATGTTATGTGAAATAGTTAATAAAGTGGCCCTTGTTTACTTCCAAACTGTTGTCTGTCTCATTATTCTGACTGGGGGGGGTAACTGTGGCTGGCCTAAGGACACCCAGCAGGCTTCAAGTGAAGGAGTGGTGAATCAAACCCAGTTCTCCAGATTAGAGTCTGCCACTCTTAACCACGACACCACACTGGCTCTCAAGCAGCTGCTGCTCAGGGCTGGCTGGGTGGTGGTGGGGATCCTTTCTCAATCCTTCGGAGGTCCGGGCTGGCTAGAAGCAGAGCCAAGGTGGGCCCTTTGTCCCCCATCCTAATCTATCCCTGGTTTTATGAACAGACTGTGGTGTATGTGGCCCTGGATCACTGTCAGACTTCAAAGCCAAAAGAGATTGTTATGGTCAGCTTCTGTCCCATTAAACTGGCATAGTTGCAGCACATTCTGCATCCACTATCTCATTGTTAAGTCAGCCATTTAAATGGAAGCGTGCATATGCTGACAATACAGAACAAAGAACTCCCAGAGGGATGTGGCATCATCTGAGTGAAAGGGCTACAAATATTCTTGCATTTAGATTATTATTGCTGGATCACACCTCTTTTATAAACTTCACTATGTATGGAAGGTTTGTCCAAGACAATATAAAGTAGCTGGTTGCATCCAGCCTTTCCTTTGGGATATCTGGCAGTAATCATCCATTCCTTCCATAGTTTATTTTGGAAGGCAAAATATTAGAGGGTGGGAACAAAATGATCTTCTCCTATTTTTATGTTTTAGATCATCAAGAAACTTAGATGACTCAAGGAATGCTGGCCGTGCAGTATAAGCTAGCTACTTCTGAGCCAGGTATACTGATGGGTGTTTAACCATGACATCATAAACAGAGTAATGGTCTTTTAAATCCATTGAATTCAACAGACTTAGAAGAGCATCACTCCGTTTAGGATTGCAGTCAGTTCCCTTTGAACCATCCAGAATTGAGAGCCAATGACTCAACAACATTTACATGTGCACCTTAATCTTGAAGGATGATCTCCAACCTTTTTTGCTATTTATTTTTTCCCACTTGATCAGTTTTTCTTTGTGGTCACATTCCTAGTGCTATTGAACAATGACTGATATGAAGGGTGCTGCTGCTGCTGTCTGAGATTAGATAAAATACCTTAACATGCACATTTACCCTGTGTTTGCATCCAACAAAATTCAGCTTGACAAAAATAGGTGAATGCTTGTGAGTTTTTAAGACAGTGCTTTTTAAACTGAATGTAACACAGCTCATCTTTCCATCACCTTGTTTCTGAGGACAGACATTGTGCCTGTGAACTGTTCTTCTTCACAAGAGAAGTGCTCTTCAGAACTTTTTTTCAAAACTCTCAAACTTTCCGTGTGGCTTGTATTATCTGTGAGGTGGCCTCAGGCACATAAAACTCTACTGTGTGTGTTTTGGCTCTAAGATGAAATGCAAACAGCATCATTCGCCTGGCAGTTTTTGTACCAAAACTGGAGATCTGAGCTGCTTCTGTGCAGTAAAGGAAACACCTTTCCTTTGGTGAAGTGCTGCTGTTATGGTATTTAGGTGTGTGTATTTGGTTTATCTGAATGAAACCCTCTCCCCAATACTTTACCAATATAGCTGAGCCAGAATAAAAGCCAATATCAAGCTGCAAGCTGAACCGCCACGGCACAACTTAGCAAGTGATCTCTGAAGGCAAGGCAGGCACTTAAAGGGACTGCCCCTTTAAATGCCTGCCCTCTCCAAGCCACACATCTCTGTGGCAAGTGAACTCTGAAGGCATGTCTTTGGAGTTAACTCACTATGGAGATGTGATGCTTGTAGAAGACAGGAAGGAATGGGCCCCAGAAGAAGGAAAAGGCCTTCTCCTCCTCTATTGGAAACAATGGAGGATGGGGCACCTTCTTCTATGGCCCATAGAATTGGACCCCCTAGTCCAAACTTTTGGAAACTTGGGGGAGACATTGAGGAGAGGCTCCAACAGATATGCAGCAAATCTGGTGCCTCTACCTCAAAAAACAGCCCCCCCAGAGCCCCAGATACCACTGGATGGATTCTCCATTATAGCCTATTGGAAACATTAACTATAATGGTTCCCATAGAGTATAATAGAGCCAAAAAAAATTCAGCAATCCCAATTATTTCCCAAATCCCAATACCATGCCGATATTGGGATTGGGAATATTGGGAAATACCGATATTTTTCAGGTTCAATATACCCGAACCTGAAGAATACTGATTTTTTTTTCTTGCACACTCCTAATCCTGTATGTAATCCTTAAAAAGTAACCCGTGTTGCCAACAACTCACCTTGCTTCCCACTGGCCACTGGGGAAGCTGCTTTGGCATCCTATTGGCCCATCTCACTGGCTCCTCCATTCTTATACTCCCACTTTTGACACGTTGCACCTTGGGAGTTGTAGTTCTCAGCTGGCCTTACTGCGACCATAACAAAGGGAATTAGAACTACACCTCCCAAGTTGGGAGTCCCAAGAGGCTGTGGGGTATTAGCAGGGAGTCCCAAGAGGGCTTGGGGCATTAGCAGTGTTACCAGTGTTAAAGGGGAAGCAGCTTTGGAATTGAAAGGGATTCAGGGAAGAAAAAGAATCCTGACTGCCTCTCCAGCTCCTGATCACACCCAAAGCAGAGCCTTAGAACACAACCTTGGCAGTACAAATATATACTCTACAGAAAGAGATGAACATAGGATTACCAGCCTTGGCGGGGGGGGGAGAGATTTTCTAGAGTTGCAACTGATCTCAAGACTGCAGAGAGCTGTTTCTCTGAAGAAAATGGCTGCTTTGAAGGGTGGTCTATATGGCATCACAGCGCTACTGAGTTCCATGCCATTCCCCAAACTCAGCCCTTCCCAGGTCCCATCCATGAATTGCCAGGAACTTTCCTACCCAGAGCCTGTTTCTAGAGCTCATTGTATTTATTCCCACAATGGGCCTTATTCTTAGAAACGAATGAAATGGCCATGTAAACTTTTGTAGGAACCAGGAAAAACACCTAAGCATAGGAATTACATCTTACTGAAGACAAAAATCACTGGACATATGCTGTTCTGAGCATCTTGGGGAGGAAAAGTAGGGTATAAATATTTTATGAATAATAAAATGGAATTAAATGGAACTCACTGACCTGAAATATATGGATAATAAACTGGGTTGTAATTTTGAGTTCTTAAACTCTCTTCTACAGTCATTCAATGAGTTTTGTACCAAGATGAAAATTGTATTGCCTTCCACTGCTGTACAACTTCTCACTGTCTCTGGCATTTGGGTGGGGAAAGGGGGTCAGTGGCATTCTTTCCTATGTAGTATCCCAGTCCTTCAGCCATGATTCTCAGGAACACTCTGACTTCCCTGAGATTTTTCACCAATTATTATGTCCCTTACTTCTGCTACTGTGCCACTCCTTTGGTGGCACAAGTAAATGTGTGCAGTATGCTCCAAAAACAACAACACAGAGATGGGTATGGGGTAGAAGGGATGCTGTGCATGGCCAGGTCTTTGGAGGGGGAGATTTGGAAAGGCAGGCAGTGCTATGCCTGCAAAAACAAACAAGTGTTGCAAGGCAACTAGTGGGCTTTTTAGTACAGCAAGGGGACCTATGCATTTAGTCTTCTGCCCAGCCTTGTGAAACCTGCAGCAAAATTAACAGTAAGTTGGAGGTATTTCTGGAAATATGCAAATAATTAAGAGAACAAAGAAGCTAAAGAATTAATCGTAATTACGCTATCACATCCAAAATAGATGTCTGAAGAAATGTTACCTTGTTTGTGTTCTAAGGTAACCTAGTAGAATCAACAGGGCAACACTGAAATAAGTATCAATGTTATCACGTGTTACAAATCAGGTTTTGTGCCTTGTTAGATGGAGATCATCATTGCTTTCATTTAAAATTTGTATCTATCTCAGATTCATTTAAGAACACAATATGAACATTTTTGTAAAATCTCTCAGCATTTTTCCTCTTTGGTAGAGTTGAAAAGCAAAGCACCTTGCAAGGTCCACCCCCTCCAGTCACTTTTAAAAGATTGCTATTATCTTTTGATATTAAAGTTAACATATACTGTTGAGCTTTGGTTGATGGTGATGCTTAAACTGGGATATTGTTTCCTTTGGAGATTCTTTCTGCCAGTCATTAATTTACATTTTTTTGAAATCTTACAGAGAGTTCTTTGTTGATGCCTGTTTTCATTTTGCTGCTTTCCATTTTCAGGTCACATACGAGGAGTTTCTTTTTCCCCAGATAACAAGTTAAGGGGAAAACCAGTGACATCTGCCACTCACTTTCTCTTCCCATCCTGTTTGTCTATAACCTTTTTGTAATATTGGCTTTCATCTATTCACTGGGCCTAATGTAGTTCCCAGTATTATTCCACTGAATCTAACTGCTAATCTGAGGAAAGGATTTAAAATGGAGTTGTTTTTGAGATAAGGGACTGGTTCTCTGACATGGGGGTGCAGGGGCAGTAGACCACTCTTTGATGCATTTTCTGGGCTCCTTGGCCAAATTCAGTCTTATAGCCAGATCTTTTCCTTCAAAAACGAGGTGCAAGATTATTTAAGGTGAAGCTTCCAGGGCCTGTCAGGGACTACGCCCTTAGAGCTAGAACTGAGAAGGCAATCATGTTCCCTTTCATAATACCATTTTTCCATCTGCAAGCTTCCCTGTTGAGAAGAATGTTGCTGAGGATGGAAGAATGGTACCTGCTTAAAATGACTTTTCTGCTTCCTTGTTTCCCAATTTGACAATATTTTGAGGACTTTCAAATGGTTAGGATAAGGAGATGTTCAACTCAATTGTCATTTATTTATTTAAAATATTTTATGTCCCCAGGATGGCAAACATGAAAACATTTCAACATGAAAACAACATTAAAAAGTAAGTGTATATAAAACAAACAGTTCAATAAAACATACAAATACACAAGCAATAAAACCAGTGACGAGAGCCAATAACAGTTACTGGGGGTAAGTCAAACAGAACAAAATTGTTTTCATCTGCTTGGTGGAAAATGGAGACAGATGAATCTCCCTGGGAAAGGAGTTTCAAAGTTTTGGCTTCATGACTGAAAAGGCCCCTTTTCAGGTTGCTATCTTCTAGCCTCAGATGGCAATGACATCTGAAGCAGAACCTCTGAGGACAACTGGAGTGGACCGGCTGATTCATATGGGAGAAAATGGCCCTTAAGGTACATTGGCCCCAAGCCAGGGCTTTAAAGGCATATAGGGCTTTAAAGAGCACCTTGAATTGGCCTCAGAAGCAAATTAGGAGCCCATGTAGATGGGAGAAGATGGGAGTGATATGATCCCTATGACCCACTCCAGTCAACAGTTTGGCAACAACATTCTGTACCAACTGTAGCTTCCAGGCAGTCTTCAAGGACCAGGGCTGGCCTGTCATTGACAAATTGTTGCCTAGGGCACCGGCTTGATGAGGGTGCACTGTGCAGTTTTCCCAACATATGGAATTCACTGCCACAGGAGGTCGTGGCAGCTGCAAGCATGGAGAGTTTCAAGAGGAAATTAGATAAACATATGGAGCAGAAGTCCACCAGTGGCTATTAGCCACAGGGTATAGATGGGAACTCTCAGTCTGGGGCAGGTGATGCACTCTATTCTTGGTGCTGGAGGGGGCAGCAGTGGGAGGGCTTCTGGTGCCCTGGCCCCACTGCTGGACCTCCTGATGGCACCTGGTATATTTTGGCCGCTGTGTGACAGAGTGTTGGACTAGATGGGCCATTGGCCTGATTCAACATTGGCTTCTCTTATGTTCTTATGTTCTTATGTTCAAAGCCTCGAGAGAGCTGTCCTCACCGCGGTCTCCTCTGCCCTGCACCCTGCCCAAAGGGGCTGACAACATCACCCTGCAAGACCCCGATGGGGCTGCAATTGCCGCTGGTGGGGAGGGGACTGGAAACTGGCCGGCTGCTGTTTGTGCATTCGAGCACTGTCCAAGAGGCCCGGAGTGCCCCAAGAGGAATGTCTGTGGGGGGAGAAGGAGAAGTGACCCTTGGGGCACAGGAGCTAGCTGGGGGCACCTTGGCAGCTGCTGTGGGGGTGCACCAGAAGGTAGCCTCGCCTACTGTACAAAAAAACCTAGAGCCAGCCCTGTCAAGGACAGCCCCGTGCACTGTAGAGTGCACTGCAGTAATCTAAGCTAGATATTACCAGAGCATTCACCCCAGTGGGTATATCAAGTGGCTGTTGTGAATTTACAGAGGAAGTAATTGGGATTACGGAGGAATAGTGCAATGAGTTATAAAAAAGGGGAACTGAATATCAGAAAGAATCACACACAGTTCATACTTGGTTTGTTATGGTGAAAAGCTTCTGAGGCTTGCACATGGACTTCCTCTTCCCCTCATGCACAGAATGGCAATTAACCATTTCTTCTGTCACAGGAAATCATAGTTTGTAGGCACATCAGAACTGTGGTTTCTTTTCATCATCAATATTCAAACCAAGGTTAAATTATGATTTGGAATCCTGGTTTGTAGGGAACTACCATATTGGGACATAATTGCAAATTTTGGCTTGGATCACAACTCTTTATACAATTTTTGTGGCTCCATGGCTTAGGCAGTTGTCCATTGTGTAGTATGTTCCTCTGGCTCTAGGTACTTTCTGTCCATTACAAGATGCTGATCTTGCACAAGTTGAAAGCATTGACTGCAGATACCTCAACAATATTGAAAGAAGCAGATTACAAAGAGATAACTATTTAATTTAACTCATTTAAATTAAAAGTTATTTTAAACAGAGCTATTTTGCATAGCCTTGGGAAGTCAGAAGGGGGGGGGTGCAGCCTGGCCCTACATACCTCGAAGGGGCGGCCACATTCCTCATTCTCTTATGGTAAGGAATGGAATGGAAGAGCTGCCACAAAGATCTAACTAAAGCAGACATTATTAATTTCTGAGCTGCAGGTGAGAAGAGGGAAGGGGGCTGCAAGGATACCCTGGGCTCATTGTCTGAAATAGCTAGTTGTATCCAACCCACACACTTTTTATTTCAGAAAGATTTTAAAACATGTTGTTAAAAATGATCCTCTGATCAAGAGGCCATGTATGAATAACAATTCTCATGAAGTTTTTTCCATTTATGCCTATAACAATGAGCAAAAATATTGCATTGGAACTGACCATGATTCTGAGGATAATGGTATGCTATCTGCAATTTCCACTGTTATGAGTTGCACTAAATTGTGTGTTTTTTTTGCTTCCCTGTTGGGCTTTTCCATTTCCATATAGAGTTGCCATATACCCACTGGGGGTGGGAATTCTATTTCTAGTATCCATTGTCCACCAGCACTCCAGTGGCTGCAGAAGAAAAATAAAATTTCAAAAATTGCTGGCAGTAACAGTGTGATGTCACTTCCAGAAAAATCCCAGAAATGATGTCAGTCCTGTCTAAGAATTACCAGTAAAACCATAGAGTTTCTGGTGTTTCCCAGAAAGACATGGAGTAATTTCTGGGGGAAATCCAGAAGTAATTTCAGCCCTTTCTAGGAACTGCTGATAAAACCATAGTTTCCAGTGATTCCTAGAGAGGACTGAAGCCACTTCTGAGTCTTCCTGGAAGTGACATCATTCTGTTACAGATGGTAACACCCTATTGTCCCCCCCCAGATTCTCACTAGTTGCCAGGCATGCCCTGGCAACCCTATTTCATAACAAGTAAAATAAACAAGACTTTTAAAATATATATATATCTCCTTGTCCACACTATGACATCTGATTTGAACAACAACTTTTCTTGAATTGCATCCAAAAGAGAAATTGACTAAGATGAAAATCAGAGAATATTCCCACATGAGCTGTCTCATTGGCTTCAAATAGTATTAAAATAGACTTCCAGTTTTGGCTCCCTTAATGGCGGTCACAATCCCCTGGAGCTCTGGGAGGGTCATGCCATGAATTGGCAGATGGGGGGTGAAATCGTACATACCCTCCCCGGAGCCCTTGCGCTGGGCTCCTAGTCAGGGGTCACTTGGAGAGCCCTTCCTCCAGCAAACAGCCAGTGAAGGGGGGCTTCTCCCTGCCCCGACAGTCCTGCTGCTGATTTCCAGCAATGGATGCAGGGACACACACTGGAACAAGCACTTGGTGGCCAGGCAATGAAAACGAAATCTAGGCTAGCCTACACGCAAGCGTGAGTGATTGTTAAGCGAAGACACCAGAAATGGCACAAAAAGCTCCCCCCAGCAACTTGGGGGGGGGGGAAACTCCCTCTCATCAGGAAAGAAAAGCATAGGCGATTTACGAAGGGAGGCGGAAGACAAGCGGATGTAAACTATTAAAGAACTTTTGAGAACTTACCAGGCATTGATAAAGGGTCTTGAGACTTTTACAACTTTCAACAAAAAGTAAACAATTCCTCAAAAAATGGCACCTCTGAAGAGGGAGGAGAAAGAAAGGCAACCGAAACTGAAGTTTCCTTCTGGAAATGCCAGCCCAGCGAGTTCTGTTCCCAGACAGGACACTACTAGAGACTTCCAAAATATGCTGACTTGGGCTTTGCGCCCTCTGCTGGAGCAAATGACATCATTGCACATGAAATTCGATGCTCAGCAAAGCCAGTTAACTGAAACTACTAAAAAGACTGATAAAATGGAGCAAGAACTCAAAGTAGTAGATGCCGATACACAGAAGCTTAAGAAACAAATGCAGGAGATGGAAAAAAAGAAAGCAGTTAACGAGGCCCAACTCTTACAGCTGCAAATGGAAAAGGCAAGCTATGTCTTAAGATTTCAGGGTATTCCTGAGGAGCATTATGTGTGATGCATTGGGGCCAGTGACAAATTTAAAAGCAGATCTTATACAAAATGAAATAGATGTGATTTATAGGTCGTATTCTGACTATATAAGAAAAAATAATCTTCCCGGCGAGGTTGTGGTGAGATTCTCCAGAAGACATGTAAGAGATCGAGTACTGAGAGCAACAAGTGGAACTACCCTGAAAATCAAAGACAAAGAAATAAGAGTTTTGAAGGACATTCCATTTGAAATAAGGAAGAAGAGAAAGAAATTTAGAGACTTGGCATTATTTTTACAGAAGAACAACGTCTCCTACAAATGGATTATCCCAGAAGGCCTAATTTTTAAATTTAAAGACAAGAAAGAACAAACTGACTCTGTTACAAAGGCACGTGAATTTCTCTATCAACATGCTGTTCCAGCAGACAAAGAGGATAAAGAAGGAAACAACAGCAATAAGGGAAGTAAAGAAGAAAAAGTACTGGCATTTTCCGAGGACTCAGATTCAGAATGGGGGGCGGCTGCCCCCAAAATAAGAGATAGACTGAGGAGTAAAAAAGCAAAAAAATGAGTTGTGATTCTCTCTAGATCCTGTTTAAAATGAATTTAAACTAGTTTTCTTTAAGGCTCTTTATATAGTTATATTTGTTGGTGATTTTAGTGTAAACAGTAACAATTGAATACTCACTTGACATAGCAATTTTTAATAATAATTAATTATGAGCTAATTTTACAAGCATTATGTATGACCACCATCTCTTGAGGTTTTAGTGGTTTTCTTTACTTTCTCCTGTAGTATGTAGTTGCCCTACCCTTTATTCTTTGTAGTTTATAGAAAAAGCAATAAAAAATCCCCTACGGGGGGCTAAAAAACAAAACAAATAGTATTCAAATGTATTGCTTATTAGAAATAGGTTTGGGGACTGGTTTCTGAAAGATCATAAATTTGTAGTGATGCAATCCCTTTTCATATTTTCATTGACTTTTGTTGATCTGTAACTGCTGAATTAAAGACATATTATACACAATCCTTTGGCCAATTTGCTCAGCCCTTCAATTGCAATTTGCTAGGAACAGATCCAATAGGAATACCGCAATACATTCAGCTGTAATATGCGCTAAGTCTCTTTATTAGGAGCAGAGCCAAACCACTCTTTCTTTTCATTATAGTTTGGAATGTTCTGTGTAAAATCACTCTTTACATTTAATAAAATACATTTAAACAGGTTGCTTTTTAAAAAAGTTGGCTGACTTTTAGGACTGCAAATGCATTTTGCAACAAAGATTAGCAACATATTAAATTCTATCCTGCTCTGTTTAATGCAGCCATGCAAGTATGATAAATAATTTTACTAGCCCATAGTAAAACTGGGTAGCTTTCATACACCAGATGTCATCATGAACCATGAGAAAAACCCTATAAGAACTGTCCCTGTTCATTTAATGAAAAGAAGCTGCATTATGCATTAATCTCTATGGAAATAAAAATGCATTGCCCTCTCTATTGAACTGAATATGGCAGCCTGTGCATACTTAGTTTGTGTGAACATCAGAGTGCCCAGCTAGGACTGAGGCGTGACCCTTAGGAAGCACCCCTGTAGATTACATATTGCTTTGATGGTTTGCTTTAGAATACTGTTTGCTACGCCCTACTTTTCCCATGCTAGGATGGGCCAAGATGGTATTTTATAAGGTGGTTTCCTTACACAGAGAGGATATTGGAGCCCTTGCTAGTGTTTTAGGATGTAGGGGTTCCTTCCTTCCCTTCCTTCCTTCCTTCCTTCCTTCCTTCCTTCCTTCCTTCCTTCCTTCCTTCCTTCCTTCCTTCCTTCCTTCCTTCCTGCACATGTGTTATTTCCAACACCTAGGAGCCACAAGCCATCAGTCTCCAGCATCTTCTGGCTGTCAGTGATCATTAAAGAAAATATTACCTATACTGAGATGCCAGGATAAAGCATTTATTTTACCCGTAAAAACTCTTTTATGAAACACATTTTAGGCTGATAAACGCTGATTTTAGCCTCTGGTTAAAATCAATGCCAGGTGTTAATGTTACATTTTTAATACTTTTTTAATTTGTTGTTATTTTATGCTGCTTTATGATTGTATCATGTTTTACTTTGTATGCACCCATGAACAGTTTCTCTGGAGAGGAAGCATATAAATTTTCTAAATAAAATAAAAGTATTCTTAGATTTGTGGGAGCAAGTATTGCAGGATCTCCCCCCCCTCCTTCTCCTTTCTCCCGGAACCCTTTTCAAACCCAGGAGAATTTATTCCCCAAATGGAGGGACTTATGTGAGCAAATAGCCATGCTAGTTGGGTGTCTGTGGTGGGGAGGAGGCAAAGGTGCTCCTACCCTCCTGTGACCAGAGCTCTGCTCACACAAGAGGCAGAAAGGGCGATTTCATTCCATCCCCCTCCTCACTGCAGCAGCATGACTCATGTAGCTATTGTTTAGCACTCAAAAGTTCCTCCAGCCCAGGAATAATTTTTCCTGGAGTTGGAAATGGATCTGGGAGGGAGAGGAAGGAATCTTGGTACATCAGAATTTTCTGCTGGCATTTTGCAGGATTCAGGCCATTAGTTAAACAAGCATCTAAATAGATCTTAATTCAGCAAATGAAAATTGATTAAGGACGTCCTTTGTGTTATAAATTGCTAAAGGATAAAACTGGGATCTTCATGCTTTAACCAATATTTGGGTTGTGTTAATAATGGTTTTGATCATTTAAAGTCATTCTTTTGTTGCTAGTTTAATATTGCAGATACTTATAAGATTATCTCATGAAAATTTTAATTTGGGATTTTGAATAATCTGATTTTGTTTCTGGAGTGACATTGATGTATAGGCCATCCACCTTTCTTTGATTTTTGACTTCCAGACTTTGTTCAGGTTGCTATGCATGCATAGCTAACTATGTGTGATGAGGATTGCATCAGGGAACATAACAAGAAATTATAACATAATGTAATCAATTATATGCATTGATTAAATAACAACAGAAAAAGGGAATCCAGATGTGACTGTGTGATCACAATTTTTGAAAGTATTTAATCAATGTGCAAATACACCAGCGGGTATTAGTAAAGTGGAAGGGAAAGGTGCTAACTGAATATTATGTGTCATGTCTCCATTTAATTTTGGAAATTCTGCAGGTGGAAAGGAATGAGGGGGCAAATAACCCACGAGAACCAAAACGGAACAGAACTGAATGGGGAACAGCCACTCAACCCTCTTTAATATATTTGTTTTAACTTCAGTATTTAAGATCTGGATAGACAAATATCCATTACCACTGGAACTCAGACTGTAGATTCTTTTCCGCATAGGTTTCTTTCCAAATGTTGTAGCATAGCAGGGGGGAAAAGATTTGACACATACTGTGATAAATTCCTACAACAGATTAGAAACAGCACTCTCTGACGAGAACAGAACCATCACCCAACTTGTTCCAGTTTTTGCTTCCAGGCAGGTAATAAACATTCTGGAAACTTCTCTTGTGCATTATGAATGTGAGTTCCATATCCATGAAATAATTTTGACTGAGATCCTATTGGATATTTTTTTAAGAGGGAGGTCTTAAGACTAAAAAGTATTGTATGGAGATGTATATAAAGGGAATACAAGATTGTGTTATTTTCCAAGGTGTAATCAATATTCTTCATGTTGGAACATAATTCTGAATTTCTTTCATAAGTTCCTGAATGAGTGAAAACTGTTGGATCTACGACAGTTATACATTTCATTAAGTTGGGGGGTTTCTGCAGAGCTATATTCTCCCTCGGCCCAATTCTGTGCAAAGTTAGGGCACAAGGTTGCAAAAATATTAATCTTCAAAACCAAGGTGATACAAAGTTGAACAATTCTTGTCCTCTATGGCCAAATTCAGTAGATGGGACTAGAACTGTGTACTGCTATTTAGTACAAGGCTATTTGTCTATTCATTTAATACCAAATTTAAGGTTCAAAATGATTATATAAGATCCTTCTTTAAAAGCATGCAATTTCTTTTTAGCTTATCCCCTCACAAAAGACTTATTGCATGGATTTTGGCTCAGTAAAACATGCCTAGGTGTATTTGCACATTTCTAATGGTTATTAGCCAGGTGTCCCTGCCTAATTTCATGCAGCTCTAATTCCTTTTTACTGCCACAGGTCACAGGACAAGGTTGAAGTTACCATTCTGGCACACAGGGTAGGAGTGGCTCATTTATAGTTTCTTTGCTTTCTTTTTCAGTCCCCTCCCTTGTTGATTTAACTCTGTTTTGAATGGAAAAGAAGATTATGTGATGTCCCTGTTGTTTGGATGAAAAGTTTTATTATTGATCATTATTATTATTATTATTATCATCAATAAAGATCCATGGCTTCCATATAGCATATCCTTGCTCCTGCTTTGTGTATATGATTCCAGGTGGCAGGAGTGGTCAAAAGTACTTTTCATAATTTACAGTGAGTTCAAGGAGTTTTGTGGACAGTAGGCACTGTGCAGTATAGTGGTCACCATGGTGGACTTAGATCTGCGTAACCCAAGTTTGTATCCCCACCCTGCCATGGAAATTTGCTGAGTTACTTTGGGCTGGTCTTTGGTCTAACTTACCACATAGGATTGTTACAAGGATCAAAATGGAGGACAGGAAAATGCTATAGACCACTTCAGAATCCTGTTGAGGAGAAAGATGAGGTATCAATAAAGTAAATAAATAAATAATAGGGGCAGAGAAACAGTGCCGAATGGCAGCATACAGATTATTTTAGTTTACATGGGAACTTCCTTGTTCTACCACAAAAGCAGGAAAATAGTTAAACAGGGGTGAATAGAATTATGGTTTTAATAGGAATTTGTGGCTTGTACTATGATTGTACTATTGTCTGTGATTGTACGGTTTTACTATTGTACTATTTTACTGCACTGCTGGTCAATTGGCTGTAATAATAAATTTGATTTGTTAAATGAGGGTGGACTCAGGTAAAGAGGTGGAAGGGCATGCTGGAAGAAAAAAATAATCCTGAGGAGGAGTCACCCCTATACAACAGTAATTGTTTAAAATTAACATGTACAGTGTGGTAGTTCTGGAGGCACAGGTCACTAATACTGCCAGGCTGGCATTTTACCATCTGCATCAGGCACGGCTGCTGGCCCCTTTCCTGTCACACCCCAACCTGGCCACGGTAATTCACGCAATGGTCATCTCCTGTCAGGTAACCCTGCCATAGCTGTGGGGGGGGGGCATCTTTCACTGTTCTGGAATGCGGGAGGATCTCAGAGTCTCCTGTCTCTGTAAATTAGTGTCTCTGCTGTGTGTCTTATCAATTCGCCTGACCTTGAGTCCCATGCTTGCTTGGCGTGTGAGATATACTGGTCTAGGTGTTATTCTTTCTCATTCATATTCATTGGCTTGTAGGTGGGGGGGTATTTTGAATGGGCTATAATTAACCATGTGTTGTATTATCTGGCATCACTGACAAAGAGCTGGTTCATGCATCTCTAAGACTAGTCTTTAATAAATGCTATCTTCTTATGAAGCCTGGTGTTTGACTGACTATCTGGGGAACTTGACACCTCCAAACTGGACTACAGTAATTCACTCTATGCTGGCCTGCCCTTGAGACTGATCCAGAAGCTCCAACAGGGCCAGAATGTGGTAGTGTGGGTCCTGGCGAGAATGCCACAGACAGCACATATATGACCTGTGCTGTGCCAGATACACTGGTTACCAGTGGAATACTGAGTCAGATTCAAGGTATTAGTGTTGACTTTTAAGGCCTTGAGTGGTCAGGGACCCACGTACCTTCTCCTCCAATATGGTCCCAGAAGAATGCTCATATCAGCTGATAACAACTTGGTGGTGATCCCTGGCCCTAGGGAGGTCTAGCTGTCCTCAACTAGGGCCAGGGCCTTTTTGGTCCTGGCCCCAACCTGGTGGAACTCTTTGCCTAATAACATCAAGGCCCTGCAGGAACTCATGCAATTCCACAGGGCCTGTAAAGCAGAGCTGTTCTGCCAGGCTTTTAGTTGAGGCCAGCAATGGTTAAGACTGACAGCCTTCTTTTCTTCCAATGGCCCCCTCATCCTCTTTCCTTCCCTGCTGTGCAGACAGCTCTGCAGCTGGCAAAAGAGGCTGCTATCACCATCTGGACTATCACTTTATTAGTGTGATATTGTGTATTGCAATAACTTATCTATGCTGATTATATTCTATTTGTTTTTAAGGTTGTAAATTGCTCAGAGCCCACTTGTGGGGTTGGGCGATCCATACATCTAATAAATAATAATAATAACAACATCTTTTTGTGGTCCCCAGCCCCAGGGGCATCTGACCAGGGCCTCGACCAGGGCCAGGGCTTATTCGGCCCTGAGCCCTGCCTGGTGGAATGAGCTCCCAAGTGAGATCAGGGCCCTGTGGGATTTATTACAATTCCGCAGGGCCTGCAAGATGGAGCTCTTCCACCAGGCTTTTGGTTGAGGCAGCAGCATCCCCCTCCTTGTGTCTGCCCCCACTTATAGCCTGGGCCAGCCCCCCACTTATAACTTGGATCAGCTCCTATTTACAGCTGGGTCAGCCCCCCATTTACAACCTGGGTTGGAGACCCTAAATTTAACAGATTTCTGAGAAATTATTCCCAGTATAGCTGGCTTTTATTAGAGTTGTATGTTTTATATGTTTTAATGTGGTTTTAATTGTATTGAATTTTATATTGTTATACTGTATTTATATTGTTGGAACCTACCCTGAGCCTGTCAAGGGGAGGGCAGAATATAAATCCAAATAAACATAAACATAAACAAATTGTTATGTCTGGATGTGTGCAATCTTCCACTCAGGTTTAACTGCTGCTAGTACTAGTAGCAAGCATAAGGAGGCATGCCTGGACTTCTCTGGCAGGCCACCTAGATGAAGAGTGGGGAGGCATGTCTGGGCTTGTCTGAGCAGGCCACCTAGCTGGAGCTTGAAGCCCCAGTACAAAGGCAGGCAGGGCCCTGGAACCTGCCTGCAGATTGGCCCCTGAGGGCAGCAGCTAATCTGGAGCCTCAAGGCCATTTGAACTCACCAATTGCATGGGGGCTGGGAGTGGCTTAGGTGTATATAGTTAGGGCAGTTGTACCATGTAAAGCATTCCTGCTGAAATGCAATAAACTGCTGCTTGCTGAGATCACTCTGCCTTCACCTCTGCTGTGTTAAACCCACTATTTAACAAAATAAGTCAAGTCAAGTCAAGTCAAGTTGGCCTTTATTGGCATAAATTATCAATGCAAGTTATACAGAATAAGAAACAGTTAAAAACAATTAAAATACATCTATAAGAGTTCTGGGACTGATGAGGGTATTATATTTCTGGGTGCCTTTGGCGCAGCTTTAAAGCCAAACAGAGAAACTGAGCCACCTTCTCAGTGATGCCAGGATCAAGATCATTTAGGAGTCTATGTATCTTGAGTGCATCAGAACAATCCACCATACTGAATAGGATAGGGTGTAGATAAGTGTTCCTTACATCTGCATACAGATTACAATGCAGGAGAACATGTGAGATAGATTCCACACATTTCTTACTGCAGGGGCAGTGTCTGGCCGAATGAGAGACCTTGTTAAATCTGCCATATAGAATGACAGAGGGCATAGCATTACACCTGGCCAGGGCAAATGCTCTACATTGTTGCGGAACCTGCAGAGAGGATAGATATGAGGCCATCTTCCCTATAGTTTAGGGGCATCACAAAATTCACGGGGGAGCAGGTTTTATTGGCTAGGCTGAATAATTTCTGGCGCTCAATATCTAGCATCCTATTTTTGATCTGATGAAATGCCGCCGCACAGGGCAACATGGACAGGGAATCTAAAAAAAGGCCCAATACTTTAATTTTTTCCTCTATATGTGCTGACCAGTTCGATACCCTGAGCTCCGAAAGCATGTGATATAGGAGGCTCCCATGTTCGAAATTGTAGTGTAGGCGAAGCCAGTATTTAAATGTCATGAGCCATGCGCAGGTCTCCAACAAAGATGAGCCAGTTTCCAAATATATAACTGCATTCGAGACAGTTTGGCAAGGCCATGATTTTCCGCAGAAATTTGGATTGGACTCGCTCAATGGTATTGTCAAAGGACCTAATCCAGATTGGAATACCATACAATAGCTGAGAGCTGACTTTGGACTTGAAGATTTTAATTGCAGCTGGCACGAGTTGGTTGCCCCTACAATAAAAGAATCGTGCTATAGCTGATGCGCTGACACTGGCAGCCTTCACCGCATATTTGCAATGGGTGGCCCAAGTTGCATTGTATTGGAAATGAATGCCTAGGTATTTGTAGTGTTTGACTTGTTCTAACAAAATAATTCTGAGAGTGAGAGTTTGAGTGTAAGCCCTCCCACCAGAGACCTTATGCCCCATGGGGATCCTACTCAAAAACATATTTTAGGATCTGACTTTTTGTTTTTTAAAAAATAAATTTATTAAAATAACGACATGCTACATCAAAAATACACAGTACTAAGCAGAGTATAATAACAAACAATATAAAAAAAACTGGTGAATAAATTTAAGCAATTTGCTTTAAAAGACTGTAACTACATTAAGGCTTAAGACCAAGAGCACTTTTGAATAAAATCACTACTGAATTTGTTCGGAATAAACGTATATCGGCTGAAGGCTGGTGTTAAGAAGATGCTAATAGAGACTATATTACTATATATTGATTGACTACAGTGCAACTGTTGTAGTGATAGGGTACATTATACTGTTTTATGTTCATAAATGTAACCAGGAAGCATAAGCCGAGTTGTTTGGAAGTAACTCATTCTCTGCCATATATTGTAGGTAGAAGAACCAGGTGCGCACAAAGGAGGATTGCTTTGTATGGAAATTTGTTTCAGCTATATTTAATGTGTCACTTATTTTGTCCATCAGGAATTGTTCCCACACTTTGTTTCTCCAGGCCTCTAAACTTGGAGACTTGAGTGATTTCCAGGCAACTGCGATGGTGGTTTGTGCCGCCATGAGTAAGTATGATGTTAGCTGTTGTAACGGTTCTTCGTCATCATCCGGATCTCTAAGATGTAATAGGATAATTTTGGAAGAAAGCGGGATGTTCTGACCTGTTATTTTCGAGATTTCATAGGTTACCTGCACCCAGAAGCTTTGCACGTGAGGACATTGCCACCAGCAATGCATATAATCTCTCACCTCCCCGCAATTTTTCCAGCACATCGGTGAGTATGCTTTATTCATGTGGTTTAGGCGACTAGGAGTGTAATACCATCAGGAGACTATTTTAAAAAATTGCATTCTTACTTTGAATATTTTTGATTTATTGGCTTTAGATGACCAAATCTGAGACCACTGTTTTTCAAACAATTCAGTTTGTAAATCTTGTTGCCATTTTAGAATCTAACATGAAGCAACTAATTATTTTCATCCAATGAAATCACATTCCTAAGTGTGTACAAAACCACTAATTTTCTATAGCATATGCAATTTCTGTGGTCAAGTACAATCCTAACCTTTCCCCTCCCTTTTTGTTTACCAGTATACCAACATCTTCACTGGTAGATAGTGCATTTTCCCCCAGTACTCATGCCAAAAATGTTGCCTATCTCTTGTGTAAACTCATGAACTGACTTTTGCAATGTAGTTTATATTTAGAGTTACTGCAGAAAAGTGTTTGGAAACTACAGCTTTGGCAGAATGTTTCCTCTAGTCTTCTGGTAGAAATATGGGCCCAGGACAGACTGGCAATTTGCCCCGGTAGCCAGTCGCGGCAAAAAAAACCCGGATTAAACAATACCGGGTTTTCCCGTCCACACAGCGGGGGCCGCTGCTGGAAGATACAGGATGGAGGCGCACGGGAGCGTTCAGACTGCCGCGCCGGAGGCGTGCTGTATTCGCCGTTTCCCCATCAATTCGGCTGTGGGTGTATGTGCGCATAAGCGCATTTTGCTGATTTTTTTTTTGCCCTGCAACGCCGGCACCGCATTGGGCAGTGGAGCGGAGCGCAGCCAATCACACCGCTGCTGCCTCATGCCCAACGCGGGTTGCTCCCGGCTTTTCGACTGCGCGTTCAGACTCCCCGGAAGTGGAGAAACGCGTGACAAATGCAGGCTTTCAAGATTTGCGCCGGCTTTTATCAGGTGTTTTTTTAATCCGGCAGTGAAGCGCAAGAGCACCGGTAGGCTACGGGTGGGGGACGCCAGGCAGATGTGCCTGTGTGAACATTCCATTACTCTGGTATTGAATCGTTGTCAGCCTGAGTCCCATCCCGCGGCAAATTGCCAGTCTGTCCTCGGCCATGGTTTGGGAAAGATGCACAACTTCTCAGTGGCACACCTAACTCATTTGACACCTGGGGTGGATAATTTTTAACACCTTCTCCTCTAGTTTTTTTTTTTGCTGTCAAGTCATAGCTGACTTATGGCAACCCCATAGGGTTTTCAAGGCAAGAGACATTTGGAGGTAGTTTGCCCTTGCCTGCCTCTGAGTTGGCCCTACTTAGCTTCTGAGATCTAATGAGATCAGACTGGGCTAGGGCTATCCAGGTCAGGGCCCCTACTCTATATGATAAAATTATTTTCAGGAATAATCTATATAATAATTCTGTTTTGGTCATGGACTCTCCTGAACATTCCACATGTTCTCAAATCAGTTGGTTCCCTGATCTGTTACTCAGAAGCTGTCCCTATCCACTGGCTGCATTGCCTGAGTCTCGCCTCCAATATTCTAAGCAGTTTGCTGTTCCTCTCCCCCCAATAGGCAGTCAGAACACAGAGGTAATTTGCGTATGTGGCCTGATTGGCCGTTGCCTCTAACATTCTAAACAGTCTGTTGTTGCTGTTGGGAGTCATTGAATGTGTCCTGAGGTAAAATACATATCCCAATTTCCCCTTAAATGGTCACTGGAGTTGCCAAAATACATATCCCAATCTTCCCTTGAATGGTCACTGGAGTTGCCAATCTCCCTGTGGGGTCTGGAGTTCTCCCAGAAATTACCATGTTCCCCAGAAAAGAAATGCAGACAGTGAAAAATTTCTTGTATTTAACTTTGTATATAATCATGTCAGCAAAAAAACCAAAAAAACAATTCTAATACTCTGTTCCATCATGAGAGCCAGTGTGGTGCAGTGTCGGACTAGGATCTGAGAAATTCCAGTTTGAATTCCCACTCATGCCATGGAAGCTTCCTGGATGACCTCAGGCCACTGACATTACTCTCAGCCTAGCCCTGACCTGGGTAGCCTCAGGATAGCCTGCTCTTGTCAGATCTCAGAAGCTAAGCAGGGTTGACATGGAGGCAGGCAATAAAAAACCACCTCCAAACATCTCTTACCTTGTAAACCCTAAAGGGTTGCCATCAGTCAGCTGTGACTTGACAGCAAAAAAAAAAAATATTCCATCACATCACTTGTGTCCTGAGCAGGCACTTGAGAGGGTTTTTGTTCTTCATTTTGAAGCCCAAGAGCTGACCATCCCAAACATCTACAAGGCATTTGAAGAGCTATGAGTCTTCCTTTGTACTAACTTTTACTAACTAACACTAGCCAAAGCTTCACCAGACTGGATGTTAAGAAACACATTATCTCCCAAAGAAGGTGCCCCACCCTCCATTGTTTCCAAAGGACTAAAATCAAACCAGAGAATCTTTGCAGTAGAAACTGAAGGTGGGAGGGGGGCATTTTTGCAAGCCCAGTAGAACCAGTGCAATGTACAGAGTACCCAGCAGTATCTGTGCAATCACAGAGTGCCCAGCAAACCCAGAGCCATTGTGGCAATGCCAGCTGATGTCAAGCACGGAACCACAGTCTAAGCAGGGGGGGGGTTGGAAACCCAGCAGAACCAGTACAATGTATAGTGCTCAGCAAACCCAGTGCCTTCTGTTCAGGGCCGGCTTGAGGTGCTTCTGCGCCCTAGGTGGGCACAGATGCCAACCTCCCGGTGGGGGCTGAAGTCCCCACGCTGGCTGCCACTTCCTCCTCCATCTGAGGGGGGAGGGGGAGGGCAGGTGAGCTGTGCCGCCTCCTCCTGTGCGCCAGCTGGCTGGGCATTCTCTGGTGGCAGCAGAGAGTCCCTGCGCTGGCTGCGACCTCCTCCTCCACTCGAGGGGGGAGTGGGAGGGTGGGCGAGCTGCGCCGCCACTGCCACCTCCACCTCCTGTGCCCCAGCTGGCTGGCCAGGCATTCTCCGGCAGTGGTGGTGAGTCCCTGCGCTGGCTGCTGCCTCCTCCTCCAGCCAAGGGGCAGGGGGAGGGGGAGGCTCCTGGAACAACCTCCTCCTCCTCCTCACCACATACTGCAGGGCTCGGGCCTGGGCCTGGGCTTGGGCCGAGCCAGCCAGCCAGCCAGCCAGTGGCAGGCCCTGGCCACCTCCGCCTCCTGAGCCCCAGCCAGCTGGGTGTTCTCCAGTGGCAGTGGTGGCCTCCTGTGCCCCGGCTGGCCGCTGCCTCCTCCTCCACCTGGCAGCCGGGTGTCCTTTTACTGGTGGCAGCAGGTGGTGGCATCGAGTCCCCGCTGGCCGCTGCCATGCCACTGAGGGGGGAGGGCAGGCAATCTGCAGGGTGCAGGAGCTGGGGCAGTTTGGCACCCCTGAGGGCCGGCGTGCCCTAGGTGTGCTGGCCCTGTTTCTGTTCATAGTATTAACAAGGGTTTGCTACTATACAACCCTTAAATACATTCTGTCACCAAAAAGGATAGGGATGAGAAGATCTTGAGACCAAGAATTAAAAATTAAGTGAAAGGAGACATAAGTGAAAAATGTATGTAAAAGAGGGAGAGAAAGTAAGAGAGGGAAAGATTGTTTTATATTGCTGCAACACCCTAACTACTGCTTTGCAAGAGCTGGCTGAGCTGGATGCAAGGAAAGGAAAAATGAAAGTCTAGACTATTGGAGAAAATGACCTGCAGGCTGGCAATTACTGTAGCAGTAATCAGTGTGCTGGCTTGGTTGTATGATCTGTTAAGAAAGTTTGCTTCCTTCTTGGAGAAAGGGAAGTCTAACCAATCCTAGAGGGTGTTTTGCTATATTCAGACTTCCCTGTGCCGCTACTGGCTGCAGCCAGAACTGCATTTTAAAAAGAAAAGAAAATATGTCTGGCTGAACATAGTATGGTGCTGGCTTCAAGGGACCCCTTCAAGGGCCTTCCTTAAGCTACACCTGGGGAAGACCACACACACCCCTTGGTATGTCACTGCTTCTTCTGCTTGGTGTAGTGGTTAAGTGCATGGACTCTAATCTGGGAGAACTGGGTTTGATTCCCTACTCCTCCACTTGCATCTGCTGATGTGACCTTGGGTCAGTCACAAGCTCTGGCACAGCTGTTCTTGAAAAAAGAGCAGTCTTTGTCAGAGTTTTCTCAGCCCCGCCTACCTCACAGGGTGTCTGTTGTGGGGAGGGGAAGGGAAAGGAGTTTGTAAGCTGCTCTGAGACTCCGAGTGAAGGGTGGGGTATAAATCCAATCTCTTCTTCTTCTTCTCCCGTGAGGCAGCTACATCAGCAGCCAGGGACCAGCAAACAAACTGGGTTAAAATATAAGTGAGTTACCCTATTCTTTAAATATTTGCAGCCACTTCTCTTTCTAAACAGAATGCTGATTCCTATCCCCTTCTTACAAAAAACAAGAGCAAAATGGCATGTATTGCAGAGTCTCTTGTGGAGAAATGAGGTACAAAAATGCTTTAAATAAGTAAATAATTTTAAAATTAGAAAACCTGGTGAAATTTTTCTGGAAAAAATGTCCATGCATACAACAACAGGACTTTGTATGCATGCATCTATATACATTTAACACTGTTAAATGTAGTGCCTCAGTTTCTTCCATATATGTGTTTCTAGATCCCAGCTGATGAGTATCTTTGAAAAAAATGAACTGAAAAGGAATTGGTGCCATGATTCTGAATGCAGGGCATTAAGTCATGTTCTGACTGATGGAATGGGCCACATTGTTCATCTGCTTTTCACCCCATTTTTTCTCAGTATTCACAAGCTAATTTCATGAGGACTCAAGTTCTTAATAGTGCTTGAATTCTTTTGGAAGTCTTCATTCTGCATTTCAGTTTGAAGATCTTTTTCTCCTGTTTTGGTTATTTAACTAAATCCAAAACCAAGAAGGACATACCAATTCTCATTCTTTATCTGTTCCAACAGGTGGTCTGGAAAAAGTTTCCTTAAAAAAACCTTTTATTGAGCCTATTTTTTTAAGTCTCCCAATGTCTGTTTTGTTTCAATAAAGAAGCAACCTACTAATTAGGGTGAAACTCTTTAAGAAAATATGTTTTCTATTCCACTGATAGTCAGTTACAAGCGATAACACTGTTAAATGTAGTGCCTAATAAATCCAGAAAAACTACCCAATAAATGTAAGTAATAACAATGATTAACAATAAATTAAATACAGAGAACCCGGAATGTACCACATTATTTTTAACTGGCTCAGTCCATCAGGTTCTTATTATTCAGTTTGTCCTCCACACCTGGAATTTATTAGAGTGCAATACAAACTAAACAGTCCCTTAGAGAGGCCACTGAAAGGGCTTAGAATAAAACAATATACAAGTTTAATAGTGGTAACTGACCTTTTTTTTGGTCTATAAAAACATATTTTTGTAATGTATGCCCCGAGGAAATCTGGTGCTTTTTGCTTAATCATAATTGTTAATTTGGGAAGGGGATAGGTTGCTTGATTTAGGCCATTCCCTATAATTCCAGAAATGGAAGTATTCATGGCAAGTACTTAAGACGTGCATGGGGGTTATCCTCTCCCCCCACCTTTTACCCTCTCCTGCTTTATGCTCAGGAAGGGAATTCACAGCATTTCACATTCAATACAGATTTCAGATATCCTAAGGCTTTGAGATGTTCAGATTTCAACAGCTTTAATCTGACATAGTTTTAAGGCATAAGGGTCATTTGAAATCTAGCAGGACCTTTGTAAGCTTTAAAAATATGGGAACGTGTGTTGGTGTGGGAGTGTGGGTTGAGGCAATCTTCCATATGCTAATAAAAAAAACCTCACATGTTTGAAATGCTGTGTGTTCTGTTTACAGCTGTTACACAGCCAGAAAATTAAAACTTGGAAATGGATATTAAATTCTTGAGATGTTCTGAGAATGATTTTTTAAAAATTGATCCAATATGTAGCAAACTACACCATCTGAATCTTTCCACCCTCTTTAGGACCTAGAAATGTAGGATTTGAAAAAGAATAATAGACAAAAAGATCCTTTTCCTTGTTTGTTTTCTTCGACTTCCATTGCTACAATTATGCCATCTAATGGACTGCTGTATTTCTTCTGTATATTCCCTTTTTAGCCATGAATTTGATTTGATGTAGCATTTTTAAAAAATGAAGGATGCCAGAAATAAATGGTGTTAAAGGTTACAAATTCCTTGAGGAAGGAAACAATTTCAATATATAATGATCTGTGATATTCAGCATTTTATGTATTGTAAAATTAAAGTTTCATTGCTTGCATTCCAGAAGTGTTCAGAAAACTCAGCGCTAGAGACCTTTGTATGCATTATAACGGAAACACTCTGCAAATAATCAACACTTTTAAAACTGAGAGAGAATGGGAAACTACCCAGATTGCATGATTTACTACTAATAATATATACAGAGCTAGTCAGATAAAAAGAAACTAGGACAGTAGCAACTCACACCCCTCTAGTAGGACTCTTTTGACTGTCTTTACTGTCCATTCCAAACAGTTGTCAAAGGCCTCAGGAAGTAGCAAGGAGTTTGGTCATGGTCTTCTTGCACTCCAGCGCCAAAACTGCTTTGGTTCTCTGTGATGCATTAGAGGTCTTTCCTGTTTCACCTCTCCCTCATCTTCATGGGTGGCTCTCCAAAGCCCTGTTTACATGTTATAAGTGAACACATGCACATCCTGTATATATGCATGTACATCTGTTTGTAAGAAAGAGGCAACACGTGTTCTCTTTACAAATGAAACCAGAGACCAGTATCTGCATAAATATAGGGTTTAAACCACACATTGAGTCATATATGTATTGAAAGTAACATACTCTCAATGCATATATAAGAAGAGACATGTGCCCTGCAGGGCCTACCAAGGTTCCACAGAGCATGCAAGGTGGAATTATTCCAGCAGGCCTTTGGTTAATCCTTCTGTTTTCAGCTGTAATTGGTTTGCCAGATGTTTTCTTTTTTGAACATTTTCTAGGTACTGGGAGATTGTCAAGATTTTAACTGTGTGACTTTTTAAAATGATGAAGATTATGGTTTTGTTGTATTTTTAAAAAATTTGTGAGCCAAGCATTGTGGGAGATGGGTACATTTTAAATCTCTAAATAAAGAAATAAAGAAATAAAAACCAAGTGTACACTGTATTTACTATAACTTGTGGAATGACCTACCTGAGAAGTTTAGGAATAGGGGTGGGCATGAACCTTATCACAAACCCATTTCATGATAAACATAGCTGGTTCATGGTTCACAAACTGAACTGAGGTTCATGCCCATCCCTATCCATGACCCTCCCATGATCCTCCATGTGGTTTTTGGAGGTTCGTGGGGTTCATGGTGGGATGCAGGGGGGAGCAAGAGGGATTGCTGAAATGGCTTGCATCCATTGGCTGTTAGGCTGAAATAGATGCAAGCCATGTCAGTGATCCCGTTCACTCCCCCCACTTCCAAGCATTCTCTTTAAATTGATTTTGCAAGCCATGCACAAATGAAGTCCAAGCAGCAAGTTCGCTCAGAAGTGCTGAACTTTCCACTTGGACTTCACTTGTATGCACCACTTTGAAAAGCCATTTAAAGGAACATTCCCTTTAAATGGCTTTTACAAGATCTCCTCCCCTCCATTCTGCTGACCTCAGGGAGCTGTCCCCAGAAGAAAGGAGGGAGGGAAGACCCCCCGTACTGCATCATGAACTACATGAAATGCCATTTACAAATGCCATTTAATGTTCCCTTCAAATGGTTTTTGCAAGATCTTCCCCCCTTCCATTCTGCTGGCCTTGGGAGCTGCCTCCAGCAGAAAGGAGAGAAGGAAGACCCGCCCCATCACATAATGAACCTCATAAAATGAACCAGTTCATTAAATGGGGAGGTTTGTGAAGGTTTGTGTGACCTCACAAACTGGAGTGAACTTCTATTTCCCCAGTTTGTGCCCATCCCTAGTTAGGAATGCCTCCACACCAATGTAATTTTGCAGAAGGTAACTATTTAGAAGGCCATATCTATCAAGGGATTAGATGAATTATATAATGGAACAGCTCAGGAGATCAATTTTAATGCAGAGGATTAAAGATCTTGTGAATTTCACCACAAACATGTTTGATTGTTAAGTTTACCATGTTTGAAGATGGTGATCAGACTTCAGTAAAGTAGGTGGACCCCAAAAAATATTACAGAAAAGAACAGAATTGTACAACAGTAAATTGCACATGTGCCAATAGTTACATTGCCTCTAGAAATTCTCTGTGAATGGCCAGAAGATAGCTGGAGCAAAATTGGGCACAAAATCAGTGCAATACTTTTCCAAGTGGAATGGAACAAGGAAAAAATCCTCCACCCTATCATCAACACACATTTGTTGACTGTAGAATGTTTGTTAGTGTTGAGCCAAACCAAAGGGTTGAATTTCAGTGAATTATAGCAGCATATTCATGGTTCTTGAGAATTACTCCACATTTTAGGATTGATTGTTTTTCAGGGACATCTGAAATGCGTAAAAATGTTAGCCAAAGCATGTAGTACTGGCCATTAGTTTCAGTGATTTAAAATGAAATAAGACAAATTCACAGAGGGTAGGTCCATCAATGGCATTAATCAAGACAGCATTAAGAAATGGGGTCTTTAAGAAATTTTTCAGAGAATACTAATGCACAGAAACAGACTTTTAGAAGAGTCTTTTAATCTTGCAATACTTTTTAGAAAATCAGGTGTTCATGCACATTAATACTCAGCAAAGAAGTTTAAAAGACGTTTTGAATGTGCATTTGTGTTAACTCAGAATAAAAGATAGGAAAAACAATAGCCCATTTAAAAAATGGCACCAAAGCAGGTTAAAATGGAGGACAATGCTTGCATATAGGCATGAACAGTTGTGAAATAGTGGAGGGGGCACTCAGTCCAGGTTTAAATCCCTACTTCACCATAAAGGTCATTGGGTGATCTTGGGCCTCTTACTCTCTGCCTTAGGCAACTCACAGTGTTGTTGTGAGCATAAAATTGAGGAAGAAAGAATTGTGTAAGCTGCACTGAACTCCTTGGAGGAAGGGAGGGATAAAAACAGAACAGAGAGACAGACCCATTTGTACCCTTTGAATTTTCACACCAAAAACTGAACACTGCAAGTATTTGGTGCAGCACTACTGATGTTGTTCAGAACCGTTGAGTATTCAAAGCTCATCCAAACAAATGAAAAAAAATATTTTAATGTCTTGTTACCCAACATGAATACAAGCAATAGATAATTACTTTCTAACACTATTTTTCTTCTCTGACCTCTAATAATCATACTTTTTTCTATTCATGTCTGAGTCTACCTATGTCAATGGATTTACTTTGTTTAAATCTACTTCAGAATCTTGAATGGTTCAAGACTGGAACTTGATATTTTCTATTCTACCATTATTATAGGCTATTTTAATAAGGTTTTGTTTTCTTATACGTAATTTATATACTTGTGCTCTCTCTTCTCATTGGTCTCCATTTTCATCAATATGCTCAAGGAGAAAAGGGAAGGAATATACTTAAAGGGAAAATGTTATGTAGGAATTTCCTCTCTTCGTTCCCTTTCGTCCTCACCTTGTAATGAAATCAAGCACAGATTTGATCCCACATGAAAAATTCCTGGGGAAATCAGGCCGTTTCTATGTAATGCTACATTTTGACTGCACAGCAACATCAACAACAAAAGCAATCAGATAGAAGGAATATAGATTTTTGGTATCAAAGGAACCAGCTTCCAATAGAAGCCAAATCAAATTCAAATAAAAATGCATAGACATAGGTAATGATAGCTTGGTAGGGAGCTGTTCTTTTGCGATTTAATGCATTGAACACATAAACAAACAGTAGTTTTTACATAACCCATTTCTTTTGGGAGTCAAGGCCCTATACATAATTAAATGAGTTTCTTTTTTATCCAGATACATAGTAATGTGATGTACGCTCTCCAAACAGAACAAGTATCTGTTATAATGTGTGAATCTCAAGATCATTACAGTTGTTTTCTTTCTTTTCCCTATAAAAAAATCATATATGGCACTCTATGCCTATAAAACATTTTTCCTCGTTATGCACTATAAGATCCTGGGAATGTCATTAGCTATTTCTCAGCAAACAAGAACCAACAGTGTTAATTCAATGGATACAGACACAAAATAAACTCCATGTCCAAAGCACTAATCCAGAAAGCTCTCTGGGACTTGTACTGTCACTTCTGCCCTGACCCGCTGTGGAAGAGCAAGAGGCCTATCAGGTTGCTAAGGCCAGAATTCCAAAGGGTACATTCTGTTGAGCACTGAGCCTACACACACACTGTTGAAATAAATGAAAAAGTGAGGTATCAGTGTACCCAAGCCAGCATCCTGAGAAGTAAACTGGAAAGGATGGACTAGTGAACTAAAGTGGAAATCTGAAGCCTGGAACTGGAGATGACTGAAGGAACTAACAAATCTGTAGTACAGCATGAGTAGGATTTGCTGTATAAGGACAGGTATTCTGCATGTGTGCAATACTATTTTTAACATTTAATGAATATTGGAACTCTTCTGTGTGGCTGTCTAGAGAGTTAGAGAGGAACTACAAATAATGTGATAACTTTAACAGTTTTTTGCCAGGTAGGGTGATTTGTAGTGCCGTGTTATGTCATATCCTCTGTTACGAGATCAGAGAGATGCATTCCAATATACCATTCTAATATTCATTGCATTACATTACAATCACTATTCTAATATACTGTTCCAAATAAGAAATATTTGATCCTTCCTCCAAAGGATTGTTTTTACAGGTCTATACATTTTTCCACAGGTAGAAACAGGTGAGGATAGAATTTTTAGCAGGAAAGCAGTGGGAAAGAATAGGTTAAATAACTTCTCCTTCCCTGCTGCACCATTCTGCTCCTCCAAGAAGTAGCTCCAGAGAGAGCATTTGCAAACAAACAAACAAACAAACATGGTTTTAAAATGATCAAGGAAACAAATGTAATGGGGAATTAGAGTTGAAACTGCATGAAAATATTAAATTGTAGTTGTTGGTCTTGTAGCGGTGGATAAAGGCAGATCTTTTCGTTAATAGCAGAGAGCTGAAAAAAAGATGCTATAGCTGAGTAGGTTAAAGTGGAACAAAAAGTACTTCCCAAGGACTGTGTTGGCTGAGGATTTTTCAAAAATGTACTGAATGTAGGCTTCAGTAACCAGTGATCAGGTGCTGCACTAATTATATCCCAGATTTTTTGCTAAATAATCCTCACTCTGGTTAATCGTCTCTCTCCCTCACTACCAATTTTGCCTAGAGAATATCTCTGACACAAGAGCCAGATCAAGATAGTCAGGTGCTTGTGGCAAAAATCCAAATGGTATCTCCTACTAATTAAGATCTATATATTTATAGGGAAGTCAGCCATATCTAGGGATACTTCAATCCAGTGACTGGAGCTGTGAACAGGCAAGACAGAACTTTCTAAAAACCTGAAAAGGGCCCCAGGTTTGCAGAAAATGGGAAACAAAAAACAAAACAAAAAACAGTAATACAGTGAGGGGGGGTTGTAAAACCTCAAAATGAAAAAGGTGTTCCTGTAGGTTTAAGCAATGGATCCCTCAGTGGCTATTGTTAGGCATCCATAGTACTCCAGAATGGGTTTCTGTGATTAAAAAGGCAGGTGCTTTCCAGGCCTATTTTGGCCTTTCAGAGAGGACTCATTGAGGCCAGGCCTGACTAGGGTTGTCAGCACCAGTTGGGTTGCCAGGTCTGTGTTGGGAAATACCTGGAGACTTTGGGGGTGGATCTGGGAGAGGATGGGGTTTGGGGAGGGGAGGGACCTCAGCATGGTACAATGCCATAGAGTCCACCCTTCAAAGCAGCCATTTTCTCCAGGGGAGCTGATCTCTGTCAGCTGGAGATCAGTTGTAAAAAAGGGAGATCTCTAGGCCCCACCCAGTTTGGAAATTCCTGGTTATTTGTGGTAGAGTCTGAGGAGGGCAGGGTTTGGGGAGGCCAGAAGTCTCAGCCGAATATAATGCGGTACAATCCACCCTCCAAAGCAGTTATTTTCTCCAGGGGGACAGATGTCTATTGTCTGGAGTTCTGTTGTAGTTCTGACAGTTCTCCAGGTCATTTTAGAGATTAGAGGGGGGGCCTTCTGAAATTGGAACATATTGGGGGGGGCTCCTTCCTCTTCCCCACACCGTTTTCAGAAGCTGAAACAGTCCCCAGCAGGGAGTTATTTAAATAACTTCAGAGCAGCACATGCTCAAAGTACTCCACATGCTGCTCCAAAGTAAATTAGTCTCAGTGAAGGGAGGTGAGCTTTTTCGATTGATACAGAAGAGGCAGGAGCCCCTCCCATCACATTGCAGTTCCAAATGGAAAAGGGTTCTCTTTAATTTGTGTGACTGCAGGGAAAGTGAATTGGGTTGGAGGAACCATGACAAAACTTGGCAAAAAAATAATATCTAGTTTGGCCTTTAATCATGGATTGACTAGTGCAAGGATTGAACCTAATTATACCACAAACATACAGTGTTACAGAGCTTACTGGCAAACTGATGAAGCAACGGTGACTATGGCAAAGAAGTGTTGATTTTTTGCTACCATTGCAACAGCCAGTTCATTGTCACCTCATTTATTTGAGGCATCTTGGTATCTAAATTCAAGCCTTTGTTGTTCCACAAACAGGAAATTAGTTCTGATGCCTTTGTAAAGTTTTTAGCTGATAAATCTCTCAGATATGCTTTGACTTAGATGCTGGTTATAATATGAATTAGACAGAAGAAATACCTAAACACTGTTGGGTCAATTTGTAGATCATTTTGACCCAGTTACTGTGATGGATGTTGACAAGATGGTAGGATCTGCAAAGGCTATCACTAATGCTCTGGATCCATGTTTATCCTGGCTTGGAAATCATGTGAGGATCACTTTAAAAAGTAATCAATGTCTATCATAAATCAGTCACTGACTCAGGGCACCTTTTCTAGGCCACTCAAAGGCTCTGGTCACCCTGCAAAGGACATGCACTTTGTTCCCAGTTTATTTAAATTGGGAACATTTTTATTCGCTTTGGGCTGTCTACATGCAGCCGCTGGCCTCTTTCCCCTCTTTCCCAGCACCCGCTTGCCTGCTGCTGCACTGTCCTTCCAGGCAATCCTGCCAGCCACGGGGAGGCTCGGGCGGCTGCAGCTCCTGCCGAGACTTGGGGGGTGCGCCGCCGCCATTGCCCCACGAAATAGGCTCCGCCATCTCCGCCATCCTCCTTGCCGGCCCCATCCAGGCTGCTGGAGCCCCCACCTCTCGTTCCCGTCTCTAGGGCCATCTTTGTGCATTGTTTTTTTTTAAAGCTTCTGGTTTGAGTGCTTGACTAAACATGTGCTTAATAAATTCAGTATTTAAACTTTAAATGGATTTATTAAGCGCATGTTTGCTCAAGCGCTCAAACCGGAAGCTTTTAAAAAAAAAGAAAGAAAACCCCCAAGAATGTTCAGACGACCCTAATCGCAATCCTTGCGAGAGAGGGGCTGTCCACATAGGCGAAACCACGCAATGAAAGCGGAAGTGCCAGGAAAACACTACATTCTCCAGGGGTCAGGAAAACCCGGAAGCATTGCGCGAGTAAGCCTGCTTCGGGGCGGGAGGCAGATTCGCGCGTGTGAACATGAAACTGACATGCACAAGGAAACAGCAGCGAATCCCGATCAAAACGGCAGTGTGACCGGACCCAAAGAGGCAGTCATCCTGCTCCCTGCTTTAAAAAATCCCTACAGAAAAGTGATATGGCCAATTATAGCTCTGTCTCTAATTTGCGCTTTCTGAACAAGGTAACAAAAGAGAGCAGTAATGAACTGACTTCTTGGATAAGTCTTCCTGTCAGAGGAAGAGGAACACGATGGGAACAGAAGATAGTGGAGGTGAACCACTGGTTGCATTGGTGGTGATGACATGAGCAATTTGAACTCTGAGACCATGGGCTAAGTATTCTGGAAGATAGCCTACTAGCACACAATGGACTTCACCTATCAAAGTCGGTTAAGAATGTGTTTGGAGATTCATCAGGAGGACTTTAAACTGACACCACAAGAGGAAGGAGACAACCAACACAGGGATTTCAATGAAGGAGAGCAAATAGCAGAGACCCACCTTGGAAGGCAAGGTCAAATGGAGCCAAAGGTGTGGGGCTTCAGGTGCCTATGTACCAATGCCCAAAGCTTAGGCAACAAGAAGGAAGAGCCTGAGCTTCTAATGCAGACAGATGGATATGATTTAGTAGGCATTACAGGGATAATTCCAATGACTGGAATGTAGTAGTGGATGGGTATGAGTTGTTCAAGAAAAACCAAAAGAGTTGAAAAGAAGATAGAGTGGCGCTGTATGTGAGGAGAGGGTTTGCTTGTCAGAAAATACTGGAAGAGATGGGTGATAGCTCAGTGGAAAGTATCTGGGTGAGAATCAGGAAAGGAAGGACAAACACTATTGTGACTGGCATCTGCTAGACTCCACCTGACCAGGGTGAGGAGGGGGATGCTGCCCTCCTTGAGCAGCTTGATAGAATATCCAAGCAACATAACCTTATGGTTATGGGTGATTTCAGCTTCCCTGATGTGTGCTGGGAGACAAACTCTGCTAAGTGTCCAGAGTCACACAGCTTCTTGACCTGCCTGGGCAACAACTTTCTTTTTCAAATAGTGGAGGAAGCTATGAGGGGCTTGGTCATACTCAATTCAATACTGACCAACAAGCAAGGGTGGTAGATGGAGTGAAGGTAGTGGGGACCTTAGAGGGAAGTGACCACGTCCTCCTAGAATTCCTTTTGCTATGAGGGGGGGCAAGGAAGTTCATCGCCAGATGTGCACGTTAGATTCTAGTAGGACAGACTTTAATGAACACAAAGATATGATGAGAGTTATTCCATGGGCAAGAATGCTGGAAGGGAAAGGAACAAGTGACAGGTGGGGCCTCATGAAACAAGAGCTCTTGCAAGCTGAAGCTAGACAGAAGATCCAAGAAACCAGTGTGGATGAATAGAGAACTTCATGATGCACTAAGGAAGAAAAACGAAATGTTCAATAAATTGAGGGAAGGACATAGCTCTAAAGAAGACTATCTCCAGGGAAATACTGGAGCAGATTTTAAAGGGGTCAGTCTGAGACTATCTGAAGGACTACTTGGTGATACAGGGAAGTCAGTACAGATTTGTCCTCAGCAGGTCCTTCCAGACCAACTTCATTTACTTCTTTGATCTAGTAATGTGCTTACTGGATTGTTGGAATGCCGTTGATGTCATTTACCTGGATTTCAGTAAAGCTTTTGACATGGTTCCACATTAAGTTCTTTAGGGGGAAGTATTGTGCATGTGTGTGTGCATGTGCTTGCATGCCTGGAAGTCATGGCAACTTCTGGCAACCCTTACTGGGGGCTTGGAAATTTTTCAGAGAGGTGGTTGATAGCCTGCCTCTGCATCCCAAGCACTGGTATTCCTTGGAGGTCTCCCTTATAATTACTTGTCAGGATTGGCCCTGCTTAGCTTCTGAGATCTGGCATTTCATCTGACTAAAGGGAGGTATCAGTAGGGTACCACAGGGCTCTGTTCTAGGCCCTGTACTTTTCAATATTTTTTATAAATGATCTGGATTGGGGGTGGAGGGACCACTTATTATATTTGCAGATGACACCAAAATGGGAGGTCTAGCAAGATGGCATATATGGACCCTTCAAACTCTATCATTCTGTGATCTGTTCTGGACCCTTTTCAGTTTGGCTTCAGATTAGGCTATGGGACAGAGACAGCGCTGGTGGTTTTAGTTGATGATCTCTGAATGTAGACAAAAGCTATGCCTGTTTGTTGCTTTAACTGGATTTACCTACTGCCTTTGACACAGTAGACCATGATAAATATTTGGGGGCAGAAGGAGATATCGGGGAATGTGCTTTGGATCATTTTAAATTGTTCCTTATGGACCAGACTCAACAGGATTGTGATTGTAGACCACTTATCATTAGTGTGAGATTTGTCCTGTGAAGTTCTAGAGGGTGCAGTCTTATCCCCCATGTTATACAATCTTTATTTAAAGTTCTTAAGGATAAATAATTTGTAGTTTTGGAATTGGATGCCATCAGAATGCTGATGACACCAAACTCTATATCTCTCAATCCAAATTTCCTGGGGATGTGGTAGAAGTCTTGCACCACTGCCTGACCGCTGCCTGACTGCTGTGGTTAAAGAGCTGAGACCAGGGTTCTTTTTGTAGCAGGAAATCCTTTGCATATTAGGCGACACACCCCTAATGCAGCCAATCCTCCAAGAGCTTACAGAGCTCTTCTTACAGGGGCTACCGTAAATTCTTGGAGGATTGGCTACATTAGGGGTGTGTCGCCTAATATGCAAAGGAGTTCCTGCTACAAAAAGAGCCCTGGCTGAGAGTGAACAAATTGCAACTGAACCCTGACAATATGGAAGTAATGTTGGCTAGGAAGCTTGAAGTACTGAAGTGCTTTCCACTTTTGATGGGGTTTAGTTGACCCTTGTTGACTTGATCATGAGTCTAGGGGTCATACTGGACTAAGCATTACTGCTGGAGAAGCAAAGGAATGCAGTTACAAAAAACACTTTCTTCCAACTTAGTCTAGCTTAGAAGATAGATCTTGACTTGGATCTTGACTTGGCTGATCTGGCCACCAGGAACCATGCCATGATAACATAGGCAGGAGTAGTGGGATGCACTTTATACAGGTTACACTTTATACAGTTAACTTGGAAACTCCAGTTAGTGCAGAATGCTGCAGGTCAGTTATTATCAGGACCCCAGCAATGTATGGACCCATTCTGCAATCACTTCACTGGTTCCCCATTAATTATCAGGATTAATTCAAGGTACTGACCACAAAAGACTTCATGGCCTTGGACCCTCATATCTGCAAAACTGCCTCTCCTTCTATGCCCTGTCACAACAACTTTGCCCATTTGAACATAGCCTTCTACAGATGCCACACTGCAAATGGAGGAGGAGGAGAGTCTTAGAGTGGCTCCTTTCCTTTCCCCTCCCCACAACAGACACCTTGTGAGATAGGTGGGGTGGAGAGAGAACTGCTCATGAGAGAACAGCTCTGACAGAACTTGTAACTGACCCAAGGTCACACCAGCAGCTGCATGTGGAGGACTGGGGGATCAAACCTGGTTCTCCCAGATTTGAGTCTGCACTCCTAATCACTACACCAAACTAGCAAGATCAACAACTGCCTATACATGTGTATTCTCAGTAGTGGCCCCACACTACAAAATACATGAGGGGGTTAAATCCCTCCAAAAGTAAAGCACTTACCTTCAGTGGTGGCTGGGCTACAGAGCTGTACTGGGTCCAGAGGTGGTAATGGCTGCACAGCCCAGGGCTCTGCACTGGGTCTGGCAGTGGCTACACAGCCAGGGGTCCGTGTTGGTCCCAGTGGCGACCACACAGCCTGGGAGCCATGCTGGGCATTGCTGCTGCTGGTGCAGCCCAGGAAACATTCTAGGCATGCCACTGCCACAGCCGGGGAGACACACCAGGCATGCTGTCATTGCAACCTGGGAGCTGCACTGGGCACATTGCCACTGGCAGAGCAGCGTGGGAGCTGTGCCAGGCCCACAGGAAGCAGAAGCCTGTGATTCTCACTGGGTGCAGGCCCAGCAAGAAGTGATTTGTTTTTTTTTTTGAAGGAATCCCCCTTGCAAGTATCATGATCCTACACTTGTGTATTATCTGTGTGTTTGTATCTTGGTCTCATTGTATTAATGTATCTTGGTCTCACTGTATTAATGTTTAATACTTATGCCTTGTTTGAGATTTCCGAAATCCTAGTCCTATTACATTGTTTACTATATGTCTCCTCATACTATTGATTGTACTAATTTACATTATGTAATCCACCATGTCTCTACAATCTATGTTGTTAAAAATGCGAGCCCATTTGCCCTATAATATATGGCACTAATAGTGCAATCCTAAACAGAGTTATGCCCTTTTAAACCTTCAGTGAACAGAGAAGGATGCAACTCTGCTTAAGCATGTACTGTATATCACTGTACAGTGCTATTAAACAGCACATCAACTAATCTTGCATTCAGTTCCATAAGACTGTGTCACAAATGACTGCTAGGGAACAACTCATCCATAAATGTTGTCAGTTTAAATAGTGAAAATTTGAAATTTTCACAGTTGAATTAATTGGGTTATCCTTCTCTTGGATTTCTAAACTGACATTATAATGCCCTTGTATAGATCTGTGGTGTGGCCTCATTTTGAACACTACTTAGAGTTCTGGTCACCGTAACTAAAAAATGACATCACAAAAATTGGAAAAAGCACAGAAGAGAGCAACCAAGATGATTAGGGCCTTCGAGCATTTTCCCTATGAGGAAAGGCTAGAGTTTGGGACTTTTCAGTTTAGTAAAGAGACGACTAAGTGGGGACATGGTAGAGACTTATAAAAATATGCATGGGGTGAAGAGAGTTGATAAAGAGAATTTTTTTCCCTCTCTCAAAATACTAGAATTTGAGGTTATCAAATGAAGCTGATGGGCAGAAGATTCAGGGTGGACAAAAGGATATACTTCTTTACACAGCAACTGATTAAAATGTGGAATTCACTGACAGGGGATATATCGATGGCCACAGGAATAGACAGATTTAAAAGGGGATTCATTAAATTCATGGAAGATAGGTCTATCAGTGGCTACAAGCCATGGTGACTGAGGGAACTTCTATGTTCAGAGGCAGTCAATGCCTGAATCCCAGAGCCAGGAGGCAACATCAGGGGAAGGTCACAGCCTCTATGCCCTCTCCAGAGGAGCTGGTTGGCCATCGTGTGACACAGGATGCTGGACTACATGGACCACCGGTCTCATCCAGTAGGGCTCTTCTTATGTTCTTATGACAGTCAGATATTTGATATCTGGATAGATGGTGAATGTAATTAGCTGTTGCCTTATTTTATGTTGCCTGTTTCATAGAAACACTATATATGAATAGAGGGAGCTGGTACTGTGTAGTGGTTAGAACGCTGAACTGGGATTTGGGAGACAATGGTTTGAAGCCCTGCTTTGCCATGGTATCTTACTGGGGGACACTGGAACAATCATAGAATCAGCTTAGGATCCCCACTGGAGAGAAAGGTGGGATATAAATGAAGTATTTTTTAAAAAATTATATCATGGCAAAATGTATATTGTCTGCAGTATTATGAATAGGTCCCCATACTTGGCGGGGGGTATCTGCAGAGAATTCTGGGTCCATCCAAAAACCATCCTATATTTTCATTTCTTCCAAGTACTGCTATTAATTTACTTACTTCATTTATACCACACCTTTCAATATTGTGTTGTGGTAGGGGAAAAACATTGGAAAACATTGTGACTCTGTCCATATGCCTGGTTTTGTTTTTTGTCTAAATTGTGGGAACAAATTATAAATAACTTTATTCTCTTGAATTTTAATTCAAGTATTAATCAAATGTAATGGGTGTTTCAGTTCAATTACTGAATTTGAAAAGCACTAATAATTCCATCTCTGTAAATTAGTATGAAATGTTACTAAAGTACAATATCAATTTGTTCTTTTCAGTTCTGAGAGCATAAATTCAAAGCACAATGTGACAATTTGCTGGATGTTCTGTTAAGAGCAAGCCTCATTGGCCATCCATTGGAATAGCTGAAACCCTCCTCTCCCCTTTTTCCTCACTCAAAGAATGCTCAATTGACCACTTAACTTGCACTTTAGACAGTGCCAGATTTTACAGAGGAATAGTAGCACCCCACTTACACAATAGGACCTCCCGTTCATACTGGATGTATACCAATTCATTAAATACAAACTGTTGGCATAGTAACAATTTTGCTAGCATACTAACAATCCACACCCATCACACATGGTATAACTTTGTCTTGGTTTGGAGAGAATATTGGATAGAATCTGACTGTGATGCCTGTACAAGGTTTTGTTTTTATAAACATTTTATAAACTTGCTTTTTAATACATTGAAATATGAAGGAAATCAGCTGAGAATCAGGTTAGAATCAGCTGACTGAAAATCAGCTGAGAATCACGTTGACTATTTATATGTTCCAAAAAATGCAGAATGTAAAGAATGTACCTTTTAATTCAACCAAGCTCTTGATATTTGGCAGGGAAATTGTCATTTTAAAACTAGAAAATGTGGAGGCAAACTAAAGCAAAGTTTAAATTCCCTCCTCAAGGAGGCCTAATTTTGTAACATTTGTTCACATGGCATTTCCTGGTTATAACAGAGTTGGGTATTTAAAAAAATTGAATTTATTTGCATTTTAGTGAGTGGGTAGGCATCACGAGAGGACAGAATTTGCAGCCTACAATATACAAGTTAACATGATGGGCACTGGTAAGTTATAAGTCCCCCAAAAAACTTAAGCAGATCTGATGCTTTTTATTCCCCCTGAAGCAGCAGAGAATATCTGTGACAGTGAAAAAGAACAGCATTACTGTTTTCTTCCAGAGGCTTATTTTGATTAAAGTAATATGACTTGCATATAACAGTTACTAGGTCCAATCCCTGGCAACTCCACTTTAAAGGATCAGGAGGCAGGTGATATGAAAGAGCTCTGCCTGGGGCCCTGGAAAGCTGCCTCTGGTCCAAGTAGACAATACTTATTTTATGGACCAAGCTGCATAAGTAGGTGGCATCTTAAACTATGTTGAGGCTTGTGGGGGGGACCGTGGTTGGAGGGGATCACTTCACCTTTGCTGTTGCATGGGATCCCATGGGCTGCACCATATTTTTTTGTTGGTGCAACTTTATCCCAGTGATGAAGGTCATTCGTGGGTTAAAGAAGCTTAGAGAGAAAACTAACTCCCAACACAGCCCCAGGAATGCCCCAGATGTGCTAGCATATCTCCAGTGGTTGACCATGATGAGAACTCACTAGTGTCTGGCCTCTGTGGTTATGCTACACAGCAATATGCTAACCTATTTCTGCACTATGTTGATGTAACACTGAGATGAACTGGTGTACAGGCTAGTTAGCTCCCCAACTGCTTTCACGCACACCCTACCTCAAGATTGGGCTGCAATTCTAGTGAAGTTGTAGTCTAGATCCCACCATTCATTAAAGTCTCTCAAGGAACAATATTGCCAACCCCCCACCCCCCAAGGAGTTATTTTATTGGACCCTGTGCTATCAATCAATACAAAGGACAGACGCTAATAGTGCAAACCTAAGCAGAGTTACACCATCTGAGTGCATTAAAATCAATCAGCTTAGAAGGGTGTAAAACTCTGCTTAGGTTCTGCACTGGTAGATTCCTATATTACCTTGATTAAGATATAGAAAGGAAGACTCCTAAGACTAACATCCTTTTAAAATGTGTGAGCTAAAGCAAGCACATAAAAACAGGTTGAAACCCCAAATCCTGAACCAATCAAAATATACACAAAAAATTATGGGAAAGAACAGAAAGTCAGTGCTTCAGGTCTTTATAGGAAGGTCTGCTCACATTCTGATGCCCCTTCCTCATTCATATTAGCCTCCCCTTTTGACTTTGTTTACTTCTCTTTGGTGGGAATAGTTATATAAATATTATACAGTACTGTCCTGTGCAGAGTTATGGCCATCTAAGCCCATTGATTTCAATGGACTTGGAAGAGTAACTCTTTTTAGGATTGTGCTTTAAACAATTTAGGGCTGGGCTATGTTCAGAGCAATAAAACTTATGTGCTTTCAATTTTGGCTTGGAGGATGAGAGAAAAGTAAATTCCTTGGAAAATTAAAATGTCAATGTGACAAAACTGGCTGGAGAACTGCAGTATCAGATAAAATATTCCCATTTAAAGGTAACTTTAATAGCTGTGACTCTACAATAATACAATGAGATGTTGAAATGAGTTAAAGTGCTTTACCAAGCTGGGAGATTCTATCATAACAGTGCACAGCTAATGAGAAAAACAGACCTCTGCATTGAGGAAATGTAGAGAAAACTTAAGCCTTCTACAATTTCACATATTGGAAATATTATAAAAAACAGGATAAGAGGAAGAAAAAATGTGTCTATAAATAAATGGAGATTTTGCAAATCATATAGATGTAAAAGTAATTTTATTCAATATATCTCCTTATAAAACAGAAAAGAGGGATTTAGAGACATCTGGCCCCTCTCATCCCTGTTTGATAAAGCCATTTTCTGTTCTTTCCTGAGTGTCCTCATTGCTGAATCCAACTTGCTCTCTCTCTCTTTGCAAAACTAATGTACTGGACATATTGAATAATGGCTGCTCTACAGCCCACTGGTATGAAGTGATGCTGCTTCACACACAAGAGGTGTCTGCCTGCCCATGCCCTTCTGTTGGCACCTGGGCTCATCTACAATATCAACTGCATTAGCAGAATTTGGTGCTGCTGCTCTAAAATTTCTTTTTCACCAGGGTCATGTTACTATAGGGATGATATTGGAGGCAGATAGCACTTTCTTGGCATATGTGTGACGCAAAATTGTGGGAAATATAGGGATTGTATAAGAAGCATAGGAAACTTGAAGTTTGGGTTTTCTCAGTAGGAACAATGGTGATAGTACTACTACACACTAGGGCCTGGTCTGACTTTTGGTGGCCTCCCTGTAATTACTTACCCAAATGTGCAGGGCCAGAAATGGCATTTAAGCTTGCCAGAATCATGTGAGATCACTGTGAATTTGCAACTTCCATGTGAAATTGTTGCAGCAACTCCTTACAGTGAATAACCATCTGTATAGATGGACAAAAATCCTTCCCATAGCTTCACACATAAGTTCTCATGGGGGTTCTAAGAATCTGATCCAAGTGTACTTGTTGCTCTATAATTTAGGATTATGCATTTCTTTGTGCTCTCTAATAGGTGACATGTGCACACTAAATTCTAAGCACATTTTCAATTGTGGCAGGTGGAGGAGGCAGGTGGATTTGAAAAAGCCTAGACAAGAACATAAGAACATTACAAGAGCCCTGCTGGATCAGACCAGTGGTTCATCTAGTCCAGCATCCTGTCTCACACAGTGGCCAACTAATTCCTCTGGAGGGCCAACAACAGGGCATAGAGGCTGAGGCCTTCCCCTGATGTTGCCTCCTGGCTCTGGGATTCATAGGTTTAGTGCCTCTGAATGTGGAGGTTCCCATCAGTCACCATTTCTTGTAGCCATTGATAGCCTTATCGTCCATGAATCTATCTAATCCCCTTTTAAAGCTGTTTAATCCTGTGGCCATTACTACATCCTCTGGCAGCAAATGCCACATTTTAATCACTCTCTGTGTAAAATAATACTTCTTTTTAACCTTCCCGAACCTACTAGCCATCAGCTTTATTGAATAATGTAAAACCAGTTCAGCTAGTCAGGGGCAGAGTTAGAAGAAAATGCTCTGTCTGACCCAGACTACAACTCAAAACAAAGGAAGAGTAAAACAAGTAACACCCATACAAACAAAATGTGAGATATGGACCAAAACCCATATGGTCCTTGCCACATGCTGAACAGAACAGATGTGTGGTAAACAGAATAAGGCAGTGTACAATCAGGAATATGATAACCAAAATATCCTAATCTTTTAAAAGTATGTTTTATGCAATGAAAATGGTTATCTGTGGTCATTTTGTGGCTGGTATGGTGGAAAAAGAAAAAAATGATGTGAGGGCACTGGCATTTGGTCACTTGAAGAAGTCTTTTTCCATGTTGCCTATATTTGTTCCTGATGTTTTGGAACATTTCATTTGAAGCAAATCCAGAACTGCTGCAGAGTGGCTTTCAGTTCATTACTACCAGAGATGCTTGATCATCTGCCAGTTAGGATGGTGGTCTGTTTGTCAGTTGTAGCACAGTTGAACATTTGACAAATTGTTCACTAGTGTTTGAACTGCTGAAATATGTTTATACTGAAAAGCTGGAGTCTCATACTACTTTAATGGAGCCTTCCCCACCTTCCCTCTACCTCCTCCTCCTACCTTTTGCCTTCTCCACATTTTTTTTTAAATACTGTTGTTTCAGAATGACTTATTCATCTCAGGGAAATTTTATATGTGCTCATTCTCACACTGTCTACTGGGAACAGCATTTTATGAAGTTTCTCCATATCCCCATGACAGCCCAACCCAGTACTATATATGCATGTTCTTGCACTGCATCACAGGAGCTGTAGTTGTGCTGTCCATGACCGCTGTGTTTTTATTGTTAAATACTTGTTCCATTTGCAAAGGACGCTGTGTGGCTTCTGCTCTTAATCCATCATGGCTGCATGACTCAGTTTTTATAGGGGAGACAGATTAAATGTCATATAATGATTTGTGCAAGTTTATTCTCACACTGTCTCATTAATTGTTCTTTTATGACAAAAGCTTCATTGTGTCATGATAAACAGCTACTCTGATAGGCTGTTGCAAACTTAACAGTGAACAGGTCCAGCATGTGAGCATACTACACTTGGCAGCCATGACTGCTTGAGCCAAACTTTGGATCTGTTTGGTTCTCTGCCACCCAGATCAAGGAGCTCTTGAACAGCTGTGTAGCTGCATGACAGCTGTGGTGGTGGAGTTTCTTTTCTTTGTGGGGTAGAGTTTCATTTGCTTGCCTTGCAAATGTTTTTGCATTTGGTGAAGGTGAAATATATGCCTTCCCAGGTCATGAGTGGTCAATTCAGGTAATTCAATGACTGGGGGGGGGGAGACTACACTTCCCATAACACTGTGCAAGAACATGCATACACGAAACAGCCTTGATAAGTTAAATTCAAATGAACACCAAATAGACTGTTCAAAAAACAATATATTTATAATCAATGGCTGACTGATCTCGTCACTATTTTTAAAATAAGATTCGCTGCTGAGTAGCATGCAGTAAGGAGAGGTCTGTGAGAGGGGGGAACTCACACTCTCATTAGGGTGCGTGAGCATCTGCATGCCTGAGACACTGCTGATTCCACTGCACTGTACTGTTCCCTGCTCCACTCTATTTTATTGTTTATGGATTAATGTTTATCATTTATTGTTTGTTTATTGTTCATGTTGTTATTAAAAATCAAAATAAAAAGTTTTTGAAAGTTACCCAGTGAAGAGACTTGAACTGCTTGTGAACAATTTAATGTCCTATGAAAAGAAATTGCTCCCTTTCACAAATATTTCAGTATGAGCTTAGGCTAGTGAGAGATGCTAAAAGGAACAAAAAAGGGGTTCTTTTCTTATGTTCAAAGTAGGAAAAAGGGCAAGGACATGGTAGGCCCATTGTGGGGACAGGAAAGTGAAATTGTAACAGGTGATGACGAGAGGGCAGAACTGCTCAGTTCCTACTTTTCCTCCATCCCCTCTTGTGAGGGAAACGGTGCTCAATATGGCAAAAACAGAACACATGATGAGGGAAGGGAGTTGCAGCCTAGGATTAGCATAGCGGTAGTACATCAACACCTAGTTTCTTTAAAAGAAACTAAGTCCTTGGGATCAGATGAACTGCATCCAAGGATACTAAAAGAACTTGTGGATGTAATTTCTGAGCCTCTGTCCATTATTTTTTAGAATTCTTGGAGAACAGGTGAGGTGCCAGAAGATTGGAGGCGGGCAAATGTCATCACTGTCTTCAAGAAGGGAGGAAAGGAGTGTTATGTCTGCTGAACGCCACTAGGTGACAGCAATCTTACCTGAGCTTGGAGCTAAAGAGACAATAGGGACTAGGATCCTGAAACCTCAAGCAGTCACCAATAGGAACCTTGGCAGGAAGTTTAAACCCACCAATGGGACCTGGGGGTGGTCCACGGGGACCGTATATAGTTGGCCATCTGCCAGTATTGGGTTGTTCTGTTGTGTACGAGTAAACCGTGTGCTGATTATCACACTGTTTCCTGACTCCTTAATGCATCGAACCCACTACACTACAAGGAGGATCCGGGTAACTACTGACCCATCAGCTTGACATCTGTACCTGGGAAAGTTTTAGAACAAATAATCAAATAGATTGTCCTTAAGCATTTAGAAAGGATGGCTGTGATTACTAAGAGCCAGCATGGGTTTCTCAAGAACAAGTCATGTCAAACTAACCTTATCTCTTTTTTCAAGAAAGTTACTACCTTGCTGGATCACGGGAATGCTGTAGACATAGTTTATCTTGATTATAGTAAGGCTTTTGATAAGGTTCCACATAATATTCTTGTTGACAAATTGGAAAAATGTGGTTTGGATCCTATGACTGCTAGGTGGATCTGTAACTGGTTGACAGATCACACCCAAAGAATGCTTGCGAATGGATCCTCATCCTCTTGGAGAGCAGTGATGAGTGCCTCAAGGATCTGTCCTGGGACCTGTTTTGTTCAACATCTTTATCAATGATTTGGATGAAGGGATAGAGGGAATGCTTATTAAATTTGTGGATGATACTAAATTGGGAGGGGTAGCAAATACAATAAAAGACAGAGTCAGGATACAGGATGATCTTGACAGGCTGGAAAACTGGGCTAAAACAAATAAAATGAATTTCAATTGGGATAAATGTAAAGTTCTGCATTTAGGTAGGAAAAATCAAATGCATAATTACAGGATGAGGGAGACTTGCCTTGGCAGTAGTATGTGCAAAAAGGATCTAGGGGTCTTAGTAGACCATACACTGATCATGAGTCAGTAGTGTGATGCAGTAGCTAAAAAGGCAAATGACATTTTGGGCTGTATTAACAGAAGTATAGAGTCCAGATTACGCAAAGAGATAGTATCGCTTTACTCTGCTCTGGTTAGACTTCACCTTGAGTATTGTGTTCAGTTTTGGGCACCACAATTTAAGAAAGATATAGACAAGCTGGAACATGTCCAGAGGAGGGCTGTGAAGATGGTGGGGGGTCTGGAGACCAAATCCTATGAGGAAAGGTTGAAGGAGCTGGGTATGTTTAGCCTGGGGAAGAGATGACTGAGAGGTGATAAGATAACCATCTTCAGGTACTTGAAGGGCTGTCATATAAAGGATGGTATGGAGTTGTTTTCTGTTGTCCCAGAAGGTCAGACCAGAACCAACACTCCCTATTAAGAAAGACTTTGTCCATGTAAAGGTAGGCACCTAGAAACAGTGGCCCATATTCTACTTCATTGTGATTTTTATGGGGAAGTGCAGGACTATATAATTAAACCTATTGTGTCTAATAACTTTCACGGTTTATCTGAGGTGAAGTTAGTATCTCTTTTACTATCTGACCGATGTTCCCACATTACAAGTTCAGTTGCAGTCCTCTTGGCTGCCATAACAACCAGGGAGCAAAAGTCTAGCTTTTCTATATGATGCTTGATGGCTTTTATAATTGAAATTCTCTGTAAATTGGCCAAGTTGTACCTTTTTTTCTTTTTATGCCAATAAAGGTAATTGGATTGGATTGTTGTCCCAGAAGGTCAGACCAGAACCAATGGGTTGAAATTAAATCAGAAGATTAGGAAGAATTTCCTGACAGTTAAAGCCATTCCTCAGTGGAACAGGCTTCCTCGGAAGGTGGTGGGCTCTCCTTCCCTGGAGGTTTCCAAACAGAGGCTAGATGGCCATCTGACAGCAATGCTGATTGTGTGAACTTAGGCAGATCATGAGAGGGAGGGCAGGAAGAGTTGCCTCAGTGCTTAGTTCTTGTGGCCCTTTCTTACACACCCAGGGAAATGCTGATTGCCACTTTGGGGTCAGGATTTTTTTTTTCTCCAGGCCAGTTTGACTAGGGATCCTTAAGGTTTTTTGTCATCTTCTGGGTATGGAACAAAGGTCACTGTGGCTGTGGAGGGGGAGGTAGTGGTAAATTTCCTGCAGATCTGTTCCAACTCTATGGTTGTATGATTCTAAATGGTGAACAGAATGTGAGCTAAACTGATGGGTGTTTGAGCATCCCTATATATGACTATGTATCATGCAGAGCAATTTATACAGGAAAGCAAGTCTTGTTCACCCAGTTCTAAGAAGATCAGAAAAGTCCTCACTGTTGTCTCTGACCAGTGAGACAACCCTTCCCCTTCCTTTCAGGTGTTATCAGACTTCTCTCTGAGTAGTAACTGCTGCCACCAGAAATCTGAGGCTATTTCCCACTAGATAGATTTGCATGTCTAACATTCTGTATCTGCATTGTCATTTAAATGCTCCATCTTGTTTCCACATCTCTCACTTTGCTCATGCTAGCTAGTAAGGGGACAATCTGTCACACTTTTAAAATTTTGAGTTATGGCACTGAAGGGATGGTGAGCTCACCTGGCCCCTTTAACACTCTTCGGATAGCAAGACCAAATAGGCATGTTGTGTTTACAGAGATCAGGTTTCAAACATTCAAAATATAAGGAAGTTTAGTAAACAAAAACACATAATCTGTTCAAGCATCAGGCTGAGCAAAGATACAAACAAAAGGTGAAAACACACAGTCCTCTAAATACTAAACTGTAGCATTTAAAAGTTCCTCATTACTGTAGATCTCAGAGTTGAGAGTTTCCTCCATTGTCTCTTGCTACATGGACGAGATGGAGCCACTAGGTAAAAGTTTAGTCCTTCATGGCTTGTTCCTATCCACGGAAGATAAACAAAGAGAACAGAGCTTCTTTCTCATGCCCTGAGAATTTATAATCTTCCCTGGAGAGTCTACTACCTTCTCAGGTCTGTCCTGATCTTCCTGTCCTAAGAAGAATTTACTATCTAGCCTGTTGGATGTCTCTATCTCTGTCCCCTTAAGATGTGACATACCAGCAAGCTATGAGATAATAAACTTTTTGTTCTTACTTCAGCCACAACCATTTGCATAACTAAGGAGGGTTCTGTGCTTGGGAGAGAATTTTTTTTCTTTTTTAGCTAAGTTACGGCTCCTTTTATCTTTTGATCCAATGTTGATCCCAAATGAAAATCTTCATTATGTTGGGACTGTTCAGTTGCTTAAGCATTTTGGATAGATGTGGATTGGTTTCCTCACAGTGATGAGAGTGGGGAAAAATTTCTGCTCCTTTTATCTTTTGATCCAATGTTGATCCCAAATGAAAATCTTCAGTATGTTGGGATTGTTCAGCTGCTTAAGCATTTCGGATAGATGTGGATTGGCTTCCTCCCTTACAGTGATGAGAGTGGGGGAAAATTTCTGCAGACCTTGTTGCCTGAGTTATTATGACCTAGCTCACAGTTTTTTAGCCTCCAGCTCACACATTTTTGCCTTAGCTCAGGAAGGATGGCTCCAGAGCAAACTAATTTATGCAGCAGCCAAATCGCTCTCTCACAACTTTTAATGCCAGTAGCTCATAAAGTATTGTTGCTCACAAGACTCCACAGCTGAGAACGAGCATTGTTCATGTATATGGCCAGAAGTATAGGGGAACAGTTGCTGGACCTGACCCCAAAAAATTCATAGAAAATGTATCTGTACACAGAAACAGACCTAGCCTGGCCTCTCAGTGAAGCATGCCAAGGAAGGAGTTTAGAAACCCAGAACAGACAAAGTAGTAACGCAATTATATAGCCTTGTTAGGGTTGCCAGATCTTACCAGGATGTCGGCAGGCGGGTCCCGGTCCTTCTCCAAGACCTCTTTGATGTGCGCACTTTGTGCACATGCTACAATGATGTCACCCAGAAGTGACGTCATCACGCATAGCACATTGCAAGGGACACTCTTATCGTTTAAGGAAAAACTCTATGGTTTTTCCTTAAATGATTGACCATGTGTCCCCCCGCAAAGTGCCCTGCGCAATGACATCACCTCTGGGTGATGTCATAGTGCCAGACATGTTGGAGCAAACTAGGCACTTTGGGAGTGGGGTTCCCCCTACTGGCTAGATCAGATCTGGCAGATTGGGGGCTGCGAAAGCAGGCAAACCCCCACCCCCATTGGAGGAATGGGAACCCTAAGCCTTGTATGGATTAGAAGCCACCTAAGTCATTATCAATAGATATTATCTATTGAGGCCTAGGTGCAGAGAGCATCTGAGTATGGCAGGGATGTCTACCTTAAGTGGAGATGTTGTTCAAGGACAGGTGTGCTAGTTGAGAGCCAAAAGATATTCATATATATGAGAAATTTGTAATCAGTATTTTAGTAGACTTTGTTAGGATGAAAGGTAACAAGAATGAACTTTTTATATATTTTAAGAAGATATTTTGAATATGGTGTTTGAAGTTATAAGCTAAGTAGTTATCCAATAATGTGTGTCCTTATCAAGTGGGACAAATAACTATTGTTAGGAGATGATGTTAAAATCCTATAAATAGGTGACGTTGAATTGATCAAGTGCTTCTTCTCAGTAGAGGCTCCCTGCTTATGACCTGTTTATCTTTGGAGTAAGAAACTTTTATGGACTCATGTAATTGCTTTTATTTAATTACCTATATATTTATTGTATTTATTTATTTTACATTATTTATAGTCCACCTTTCTCACAGGGTGCAGAATGCAGTCCCAGTGTTTGAATTACTGGGGTGAATTCTAGGGTAGAAGGCATTTACCCACAACCTGTATATACAGAGCAGGCTCAAAGCTTCTTAATGTAGCATTCAATTCAAATAGATGAGGAACGCAACTGCTATGTAAATGAGCAGTTCAATTGGTAAATTCAGATGTTGATCATATTCATTTAAATGTTCGCAGCAGTAATTACCATGTAGCGCAGAGTTATTATCCAAAATAACTGGTCTATTATTTATCAAAGTGTGTTTACTGCACTTTAGTATCTGTACTAATGTGGATTCTCGTTATACCATAGTTCTTATAATATAGTAAAGACATAGCCTCTTTTTTCTCTGCCTCATTCTCTCTAGCTTTGCAGTTTAGCATGCCTGTTAATAGAGATGGGCACGAACTGGTTCACAAGCCAAAGTTCACCATGAACTTAGCCCAGTTCAAAAGCCTCCGAACTTTTGTCCAGTTCAGTTCGGCTGTTTGGGCCATTTAAACCTAACAGCTGAGCGGTGGGGGGTCTGCCTGTCAGGTTTAAATAGCTAGCAGCCATTTCAATGATCCATTTCACATCCCCCAGCTTGGAAGTGAGGGGAAGCAAAACACGTTGCTGAAATGGCTACCATTTAAACCTAACAGTGGGGTGGGTCCATCTGAAATGTGTTAGGTTTAAATGGCTGCAAGTCATTAAACCTCTTCATTTCACTCCCCTTACTTCAAAACAAGGGGGAGCAAAATGGATTGCTGAAATGGCTGCCAGCCATTATATCCTAACAGTGGATGGATGTACCCACCCCACAGTTAGGCTGACTTGGCTGGCAGCCATTTCAACAGTTCGTTTTGCTCCCCTCCCTGGAAGTGAGAGGAAGCAAAACAGATAACTGAAATGGCTGCTAGCCATTCAAACCTAACAGCAGGATGTGTCCACCTGTCAGCTGTTAGGTTTAAATGGCTGGCAGCCATTAAACCCCTCTGTTTCAGGGGCCCCATGCTTCAAAGCAAGGGGGAGCAAAACAGATTGCTGAAATGACTGCCAGCCCAGTTTGGTCCAGGATTTTTGGTTTGGTTCGGGACCGCCCTGAACCCCAATCTGAACTGGGATTTTTAGCTTCATGCCCATCCTTACCCATTAGATTATAACATTTGCTACTACCCAACAGATTTTGCTGCTTCTCTTTTTTTTCTGTACCTCCCTTCAAATTATTTTTTCTCTATTCATCCATTTTGTCCATGTCCTTATATAAAACACAACGTGTTTTAGTACAAAAGGTGACAACAGCATGATTAATCCAAATTAAATTTAAAAGTTATTCATTAAAAAAATGTGTGGTGTCCTCAAATTGGAAACAATCCCAGCCTCTTCAGAAAGTTTGAGAGTGATGTACAATTACATGGAAATTGAGCATAGACCCGAGCAGTTAGATTAAAGTGTTCAGGCTGACTGTAGAAAAGTTTTTGCTTTGTGGCTTAGCATGTCTGTGTATATTAGAACATTTGCTCACCTCATCAGATGTCATGCTGTCTGGCCCATTAGCTAAGATGTTCTTCATAAGCTCTGCTGTTTGCACCCCCACCTTCAGAAGTGAGGCAGGTGATGACAACAGAGAGGACTTGTTCAGCAGTGCCACTAAAAGAGAGACAAACCTCTTCTCTACCAGTGGTCCACAGGTCAGTCTGAATAAAACTCCTTGCAAATGCCCGATTGCCAGATGCCCCTATCCTGCAATTTTAACACTGCATTGGGAAATAGAGAAAGCCCTAAAGTAAGTTTTCTGAACAGTGTAGGATCTGAGACCCTCTCACTGTAATAGAAATTTAGGAAAAAGCCATCTGCAAACATGCCACCGAAATATGAAACCCTGAATCTCATTCTTGCAGCAAAGGAAAAAAAAGCCTCTTTGATTTAAAGGATTCTAAAGTGCCAGTGTGATTCCTGCATAAATTATTGTGCTGTAAGGAGGTAGAGAAAACAACATGTATGCTCAGGATTTTAAGGGAAACGAAAAGTATTACTAACAGAAGTCTTTCAGATAATAAATAAAACTCAGATAAATATAACCTGATCAAATGCACTTTACAGAGCACCCTTGAGTCTTTATTTCAGTACTGATATTTTCAGTTTGAATCATTAAGGGAGAAAATTGAATTCAAGGCCAAACTGATGCAAAGAAGAGCAAGTAAAACCGGGGTGTCAAATTCATTTGTTATGAGGGCTGGATCTGACACCAATGAGATCTTATTGGGCCAGGCCATGTGTGTCATAAAATGTAATGCCAGGTAGCAGAGATATAAACTTTATAAAGGACACAAACACAATTAAAGATTTTTTAAAACTTAAAATAAAATGTGCTCAAAACATTAGCACTCTTGCAATATTTTGTTTATTTAGAAGTCTTATAACTGACACCTCTTGCTCTGAATTGTTGCATCAAAATCTGGAGACAATGTCTGTGCTGTAGCAAACTTGAATATGCTGTTCAGGTGTTGTTCAGGTGTGTATCTGTAATTTGCAAACCTACTTTTGATTTATTGACATTCATTACAGAAATCTCATGGTCAATGCTTTGAGCCTAAGACTCAGAGGAAAACATGAAATGGCTGGGCATTGCAAGCTTTCATACATAAGTCGCTTTGTTTGCTGGTCATGAACATGTGAAAGCACCATGACACAGACTGAGGGCTATGTGTTTGTCTACAAAACTATAGTCTTCCCCAGAGAAATAACTAATATGTCACCACAAGTGTTTCATATTAGCCTACTGTCTGTGAAGTCTAGGTTCAAAATCCCCAGTCTACAAAGGAAATGTGCTGGGTGAACTTGGTCTGGACACACACTCCCAGCCTAATCCACCCTACTGGCTTGTTGTTATTCCTAATCTAAATAGTTCACACTGCTTTCTTAATGAGAAAGACTGGATCACGAGAGCATGCATACAATGATAAAGGGGAGGCAAACCCAGTTGCACCCAGCATAATGAGCCATAGCATAATGAGCCCAACAACAACACGCACACAGTGTGTAACAAGGCAAAAAGCTTATACCTTGAATAAAAATGTGTTGGTTTTAAAGGTGCTTTGTATCTCTGAGGGTTCTGGAAAAAATAAGCTCTCACTCTTCCCTCCCTGCCTGCCAGGGGACAAGGAGGGGGAAGAGGTCAGCCAATGGAAGAAAGAGAGGCTTGGCTCAGTAGCTCTGCTGTGCGATTGAGAGAGCCTGGCAAAGCAAGCTCTGGCGCTTTCCCTCCCTCCCTTCCTAAGGGAGGAGGAGGAGGGAGGAGCCTCAGCTAATGGAGGGAAGAGAGGCTTTGCTCTGTAGCTCCTGTGTGATTGAGAGAGCCTGGCAAAACAAGCTGTGACACAGAAGGAAACGAGAGAGAGAAGGAAGCAGATGACACTGAGTTGCTCATGGGCCTCATACAAGCCCTATGGGGGCCTGATCCAGACCGCAGGCTGCATGTTTAATACCCCTGAGGTAGCATATTCACAGGGATGGAGAATTTAAGCAGAGGTGAATAATCCTGGCCTATTTAATTTGGAAGAAAGGATGCTATGGCCAATATGATAGTATTCTAAAAATGCAGAGTATGATGATAACACAAACATGGGCTAAATACTTCAGATGAAAACAAAAACTATGACTGGGACCCATTGAGGATTATGCATGCATGGGCAGGAACTACAGTTGCCAGCTGGCCTGGAGAAAAATGTCCCTCTAACAGAGGCTTAATTAGACACCTGAAGTTTTTCATGGAATGGAAATAACATCACCTGGTAAATAACATCCTATAACGTCTCTAATAAAGAAAGAGGATATTTTTCTGCAGACCAGTTCACATCCCTAGAAGGGGATATAGTTAAACTTTATTTTGTCACTGCAGCCCTTCCACTGCTAATCAGGGAAAAAAATGTTCATCTAGTAGAAATCCAACATTCTGCAACAGCCTGTGAGACAATGTCGGTAGTCTAGACACCCAAACTGACTTTCCTGAACAGGAAATTAATGATATCTTATAGGAGAAGCTGGAAGAGACTACTCTGAATAGCTATAGAGTACTTTTCTTCCTGTTTGACTAGCAATCTTCTTGGCCTGTAAGAACAGAGATAACCAAGAAGACATACAGTGTGCATGTGACATCCCAGGACCAGGGGCCACATCCCCTTGTGGAGATGCCATCTTCTTTCTACAGTGCTAAAGACAAGCAAGCACATCAGAAGTGTAATAGAGGCACTTTAATTAATTTGCTCCTTAACAACTCCCCAAATTCTGGTCCTGCCCACTGCACCCTTTCTGTAGAGTTAATCCAGGGGGAAGCCAGTCTGGCTAGGCCAAGTGGGAAAAGTTCCTTTTACCTTCCCTCTGGCCCAGGAATGTCACCTTCTGAACATCCAAGAGGCTCTGTACCCCCTAGCCAACAAAGGCTCCAAGGCCACCTGTCTGCCAGTTTGGTGTAGTGATTAAGAGCAGCAGACTCTAATTTGGAGAACTGGGTTTGAGTCCCCACTTCTTCACATGCAGCCAGCTGGGTGGCCTTGGATCAGCTGTAATTCCCTCAGAGTTGTTCTCTCAAGAGCAGTTCTCTCAGAGCTCTCTCAGCCCCACCTACCTCACAGGGTATCTGTTGTGGGGAGGGGAAGGGAAAGGAGGTTTTAAGCTGCTCTGAGACTCTGAGTGAAGGGTGAGGTTAGGGTTGCCAGCCTCCAGGATGAGCTTGGAGATCTCCTGCTTTTACAACTGATCTCCAGCTGACAGAGATCAGCTCCCCTGGAGAAAATGATTGTTTTGAAGGGTGGACTCTATGGCATTGTACCATGTGGAGGCTCCTCCCTTCCCCAAACCCTGCCCCTCCTGGATTCACCCCCAAAGTCTCCAAGTATTTTCCAACCCACACCTGGCAACTCTACGTGGGGTATAAATCCAACTCTCCTTATTCTTCTTCATTCCTAGCTTCCAGCCAGCTGCCCCTCTTTCCTCATTCAGCTACGGAGACCAAGTTTGGTGTAATGGTTAAATGTGGGGGCGCTAATCTGGGAGAACCAGGTTTGATTCCCCACTCCTCCACTTGCAGCTGCTGGATGACCTTGGGCAAGCCATAGTTCTGATAAGAGCTGTCCTTGAAAGAGAGCAGTTTCTGTCAGAGCTCTCTCAGCCCCACCTACCTCACAGGGTGTCTGTTGTGGGGAGGGGAAAGGAAAGGAGTTTGTAAGCTGCTCTGCGACTCCCTTGGGTAGTGAAAGGTGGGGTATAAATCCAATCTCTTCTCTTCTTCTTCTTCTTTATCACTCTCCCCTTTGCCACTCCCAATTCTTACTTCCTTGTCTTATTCTTGAGCAGGCTTTTTACCCCAGAGAGGCCTTTACTCTATAGGGAGCTAATGCTGTTTGGCCTTCCTTCTGTGTTCTTCTCATCTCTAGCTCTTGCATGCCAGACCAATTCTTTCCTTGGCTCTGCAACTGAATTGCTGCCTTCCTTAAGGATGTGCCCTGCTCCACTCCTTCTCCCCCAGTGTTAGGGAGCCCGGGCTGTGACAGTGTGACACACAGCTACACTTCACTGGCTGTGACTCTCCATAGTTGCATATAAAGATGATACTCTGCCCTTGCATCTCTATAGTGAAAGCCTTATACATGCCTGCTATGGCAAGTAGAATGGCAACCAGCTCAGACTAGTAGTAGAAGTGATAATAAAAAAATTCACTGGGACAGGGACTAAATAGTCAGGAGTGTTTAAAGAAATGTCCAGGTTTACAAGTCAGTTGTTTTAAGAGCCCCTGTCTTCTTTGTAGTTCAAGAAAAAGCTTGAAAAATCAACTTTTGAGTCTCAAGCAGTGACGGAAGCATATCACTTTGTTTCCAGAACTCCTGTGATGTTTGGCTGGAATTCAAATCGCTCAGTGGAACAGGCTTCCTTGGGAGGTGGTGGGCTCTCGTTCTTTGGAGGTCTTTAAACAGAGGCTAGATGGCCATCTGATAGCAATGCTGATTCTGTGAACTTAGGCAGATCATGAGAAGGAGGGCAGGAAGGGTTGCATCAGTGTTTAGTTCTCATGGCCCTTTCTTACACACCCAGGGAAATGCTGATTGCCACTTTGGGGTCAGGAAGCAATTTTCCCCAGGCCAGTTTGACCAGGGATCCTGGAAGTTTTTTTGCCATCTTCTGGGCATGGAGCAGGGGTCACTGGAGGTATGAGGGGGAGGTAGTTGTGAATTTCCTGCATTGTGCAAGAGGTTGGACTAGATGACCCTAGAGATCCCTTCCAACTCTATGATCCTAATGTGGATTATCTCCCCCTCCACACAAAAATAAACTCTACACTTGTGAGGGACACAGACTTTGTATAGTGGTTAAGTGTGAGGACTCTAATCTGGGAGAACTGGGTTTGATTCCCCACTTCTCTACTTGCAGCTGCCGGATAACCTTGGGGAAGCCATAGTTCTGTCAGAGATGTTCTGGAAAGAGCACTTTCTGTCAGAGCTCTCTCAGCCCCACCTACCTCACAGGGTGTCTGTTGTGGGGAAGGGAAAGGGAAGGAGTTTGTAAGCCACTCTGAGACTCCAAGTGAAGGGTGGTGTATAAATCCAATCTCTTCTTCTTCTACTTCTCCCTGGCTGTCTTGTCTTCCCCCTATAGTCACTTGCCTAGCTGAACAACCCATGTTTTTTTAAAGTGCTTCAAGGAGACTAAATCAAAGCTTTTTGTGGCTGTTGGGAGCTCTCCATGTCTCTTTAAGGAGCCAGTCTTCCATCTCAGCTATTACCTAATCAGCCTAATACTGAAACTTATGCACTTCAGTGGGCATACGTACAATCTGTGTGTTTGTGTGCTGCTTCAGTGAAATGGATGCATATATAGACATCAGCCACTGAGAGTAAAGGGGTGGTTGTGGGAGAAAGCATTGGAGCCACTGTGCCAAGGACAAATTTCTGGATCAGAGCTCCAAGTAGTCCCCTCCCCAGGGCAACATTCTAAATAGCTTGAAAAATCTCAGTAACTACTACGTGGCAATAATAGAAAAGAGTTCCGCATTTTTTTAAATATTAAAACATGTATTGGTTTGGATCTATTTTTACTGTCAGCAGAAAGTGCTGGAACATGTGACATTTCCCCCTCTCTTCCCTTTTCTCAGCAGCCTCCTCTGAGTGCTCAAAAGATCATGCTAAGGTTTGGGAAATCCACATGAGCCATTCGACACAGACACCCGTAGCAATAACAGAAGGTGGGAGAAATAATTCTTCTTGGCTCTTCTGTCAGTAGTGCTTCTGATGCTGCAGGAAGCTTCACTAGCATAGGAAAACCAGAGGGACATTTTTGCCTGTTCCCCCCTCTTATTTCTGCCACCTCAGTTACATGGCTCTTTGTCCACACAAGTCCCCCGACCAGCCTTGGCATCCTCTTTTAGGCACTCACAAGATGCTCCTGGGGGAAGAGGAAGCTACAAAAGTTTCACCTGCCGCCAACACCTTCTGCTGCTGGTGCATAGGATCCAGCTTGCTGTTTTAAGGCATCACAAGTTTCTTTAGGGTTTGGGTGTTTTTTTTTTTTTTGCTAAAATAGGCAAACATTGCTACCCCTCTGATCTCTTTCAGCAACACCAATCAGCTTTCATGATGGCAAAGCTCATATGTTATGGAGGGAAACCTTCTGTCTTGCCATAAACATTAGAATTTTGCTATTCAAATCTGAATTTAATTGTTTCAAGATTAGTGCTTTGGGAAGCACTAATCTATACTTACTAGGCCAAACCTTTTGTTTCAATCAGCAGATCTCTGCTGATTTTATAAGCCATGTTTAGCTGTAAATAGCCAATTTTAAATAAATAGATATAGAATCTTTTGAATAGCCTGTGGGTAGCACATATGGTCTTAGACAAGAAAGAATCAATATAACATATTAAATACCATTTTGTTTGGTTTTTATTGTGTTGGGCCAGAGCACTTCAAGTTAACTCCATTGTCATATTTATGTCAAGTTATTTGCAGCCTATAAAACTGATATTTTTCTACTCCCGGTTTTATATCAAAGTTGGAAGAGTATACTCATTCTAGTGGATTTGCTTGGAATTGGAGAAGTTACTGCCATGCAAGCCATATTACAGTTCCACCATAGCAAAGGCAATTGTCACCTTCCTCTTTTTTTAAAAAAAATCAGTTGCTATGTTGCAGTTGATCAATTGCAAGAGCACTACAGGAAAAAAAAGTTAGTCATACATGATCAGCAAAATGGCCCAAATGATGTCATCCATCAACATGGACATCGCAATTTGCCCACTATTTTCTCATAAATCAAATCATAGTCCCACAAGGAAGAAGTGCAGCTCATGAAGAGGCAACAGGGCAGTGGTTATCAGCAGAGTGAGAGAAATGCTCCCTCAAGGATACACTAATTATTTTGACTCGATGGGAAATAAAGAGGGGAAGAGATGGTAGAGGAGAACTGGAGAGTGTCTGCCTCACTTCATTACTATTCCCCAGACTAGGGACGCAACATATGCTTTTCATTGGGAAGCCAATAATTCTGAATCTTGGGACAGGTGAAAACTTAAATGACATTTGCAAACCTTGATTTATATCCCTGCTTAACTCTGGAACATGCCTGAGATATAGATCTATATGTTCCTGTAGATTAGTGGTCAATGTCTATGCATTTTCAAAGCCTTATTCCTAGACCTTGTCTATCCTTGTCACATAATTAAACATTTCAGGTACTAATCTTTACTTATAGAAATATTCTCTTCTTTAAAGTTTCTCTTTTATTTTATAAAGCAAAACGCAAATTCACTCTCACGTCTTCTCTGATTTTCCCTCACATGGAAATGTTGTGCTGGCTGGAAAACTCATTAAAAGTTATTTATGAGCTGTTAGTGATCCCATAAGGATTACACCTAATTCAGTCTATAAAGCTTTGGAGTTACAATGCTTCCCAGGAATATTCCTCACAACTGCAAGGGCCACCTTTCCCATTGCTTGATTCTGGCTATTTTAGAAACAAAACATGTCCATTGGGTACTTAGAAAATGAAGGTTTCTTATCATCTTGACTCAGGGACACTCATGTAGGTCAATATTACAAAGATGCTTATGACATACTCCTTGGCCCTGAAATAAAGTTCTATATTATCCTCCCATTATTCTTACACTCACACATTTAAAAGCACCTTGCATTTTAGGTAACTGGGGGAACTAAGACACATTGGTGTGTCATAGTTAAGGATGCTGAGAACTTCTACACAAACACTTTCACCAGATGAACTTACCTTGTTTGAACTTCTTTGATTACATGGATTACAATCTCCTGATTGGATCACTTCAGTATTCCCTGGAGAAGGTCATCTAGAGCATAGCATCATGTTGAAAAACTTTGTGCATTTGGAGTACCTCCTTGAGCTACAGGACCAAGTCATGGCTGGGGGCAACTGCTTTTGCCCAGTTGAAGAATGAAATCACTCATGTACTGATGAAAACGTAGTATATGGGCATGATCATACACACAATTAGACCCACCATAGGCATGAATGCCAGGCAGATTTAAAGGGTGTGATCAGACACGCACATCTGGGAAGTGCCCCGCACCCATCAGCAACCTGTTCTGCTCTGCTGCAGAAGTGGAGTAAAAAGACACTGGGGAAAATCTGGTAGTAAACGGATTGCAATGGGCCACAGATGGACTTTCCCATGTCTGATCATTCCAGCACACTGTAATGGCGGCAGGATGGTCTGATCAGGCCATCCTGATTCCATGCTGTTGTTTTTTTCCCCTTCACAGTATGCGCTTCATCGCAAACTCCATAAGAAGTCCTCAGTGTAGAGATGCGATACATTAATTCCTCATTTCAGCACATTGGAAACTAATGGCAACCCCCCCCCGACTCACCTGCTGTTGCATTCAGACCCACAGTTGCACTGCTTCCAAGGACTGTGTGATTGCGCAACTGTGGGTCAAATTCCTCCAGAGGAAATAGCCTTGCTTCCCCCCTGCTTTATCTTGCACATGTGACTGCCCCCTATGATTTTGGCAGTATCCTCCAGAATTATTGTCAGCTTGTTGCTGACCAATGTGCACTGTAGGTAGACAGATGGCAGTGGGTATGATTGTGAGAGAGCACTCCAATATAGAGCAGAGGTCCATCGGTAGTTATTAGCCACAAGGTATAGATAGGGACTCTCAGTTTGGGGCAAGTGATGCTCTGTATTCTTGGTGCTTGGGGGAGTCAACAGTGGGGGGGCTTCTAGTGTCCTGGCCCCACTGCTGGATCTCCTGATGGCACCTGGCATTTTTGGCCATTGTATGACACAGAGTGTTGGACTGGATGGGCCATTGGCCTCATCCAACATTGGCTTCTCTTATGTTCTTATGTTCTTATTCTGTGAGGGAAGTAGTGGTGGAATGTGCCATCAAGTTGCACAGCTGACTTATAGAGACCCCATAAGGTTTTCAAGGCAATAGATGTTCAGAGGTAATTTGCCATTGCCTGCCTCTGCATCACAACCCTGATAGTCCTTGGAAGTCACCCATCCGGATACTAGCCAGGGTCAACCCTGCTTAGCTTCTGAGAGCTGATGAGATCAGGCTAGCTTGGGCTATCCAGATAATGTAAATAGATGTGTCCAAATTTGCTTGAATTAATCTGAACACCTCACCAAGTCATTGGCTACTTGCTGGTGATGGATGATGCAGTATAACATATGGAATTCACTGCCACAGGAGGTCGTGGCAGCTGCAAGCATGGACAGTTTCAAGAGAAAATTAGATAAACATATGGAGCAGAAGTCCACCAGTGGCTATTAGCCACAGGGTATAGATGGGAACTCTCAGTCTGGGGCAGGTGATGCACTCTATTCTTGGTGCTGGAGGGGGCAGCAGTGGGAGGGCTTCTGGTGCCCTGGCCCCACTGCTGGACCTCCTGATGGCACCTGCTATATTTTGGGCCGCTGTGTGACAGAGTGTTGGACTAGAGAAGCGGCCAAAATATACCAGGTGCCATCAGGAGGTCCAGCAGTGGGGCCAGGGCACCAGAAGCCTTCCCACTGCTGCCCCCTCCAGCACCAAGAATAGAGTGCATCACCTGCCCCAGACTGAGAGTTCCCATCTATACCCTGTGGCTAATAGCCACTGATGGACTTCTGCTCCATATGTTTATCTAATTCCCTCTTGAAACTGTCCATGCTTGCAGCTGCCACCACCTCCTGTGGCAGTGAATTCCATATGTTAATCACTCTTTGGGTGAAGAAGTATTTCCTTTTATCTGTTCTAACCCGACTGCTCAGCAATTTCATAGAGTGCCCATGAGTTCTTGTATTGTGAGAAAGGGAGAAAAGTACTTCTTTCTCAACCTGCTTAATCCCATTCATAATCTTATAAACCTTGATCATGTCACCTCTCAGCCGTCGTTTCTCCAAGCTAAAGAGCCCCAAGCATTTTAACCTTTCTTCATAGGGAAGGTGTTCCAACCCTTTTATCATTCTAGTTGCTCTTCTCTGCACTTTTTCCAATGTTATAATATCCTTTTTGAGATGCGGTGCCCAGAACTGTACACAGTATTCCAAATGAGGTCGCACCAATGATTTATACAGGGGCATGATGATACTGGCTGATTTGTTATCAATTCCCTTCCTAATAATCCCCAGCATAGCGTTGGCCTTCTTTATTGCAGCTACACATTGTCTAGACATTTTCAGCGAGTTATCCACTACGACTCCAAGATCTCTCTCTTGGTCCATTTCTCTCTCTCTCTCTCTCTCTCTCTCTCTCTCTCTCTCTCTCTCTCTCTCTCTCTCTCCACACACACACACACACACACACACACACACACAATTGTTGTTCAGTCACATAGTCAAGTCCAACTCTTTGTGACCCCATGGACCTCATCACGACAGGATCTCCTGTCTTCCTCTGTCCTCTGGAGTTCACTCATTTTCATGTTCGTTGCATTAGGAACATTGTCTAACCATCTCATCCTTTGTTGTCCCCTTCTTCTACTACCTTCAATCTTTCCCAGCATCAAGGTCTTCTCCAGTGAGTGCTCCCTTCTCATTTAGTGGCCAAAGTATGTGAGCAGGGAACAGTCAGGTTTGATTTCCTTCAGGATTGACTGATTTGATCTCCTTGCTGTCCAAGGGACTCTCAAGAGTCTTCTCCAGCACCATAATTCAAAAGCATCTATTCTTCAGCATTCAGCCTTCCTTATGGTCCAACTCTCACAGCCATACATTACTACTGGGAATACTATCACTTTGACTATGCAAACTTTTGTTGGTAGTGTAATGTCTCTACTCTTTATTATGCTGTTTTGGTTTGCCATCGCTTTCCTCCCAAGGAGCAGGCGTCTTTTAATTTCATGGATGCAGTCACTGTCTGCAGTGATCTTGGATCCCAGGAATGTGAATTCTGTCACTGCTTCCATGACTTCCCCTTCTATTTGCCAAGGAGTGATGGTTCCAGATGCCATGATCTTAATTTTTTTGATGTTGAGTTTCAAGTCAACTTTTGCACTCTCCTCTTTCATCCTGAGCAAGAAGCTCTTTAGGTCTTCTTCACTTTCTGACATTAGAGTGGTATCATCTGCATATCTGAGGTTGTTGATGTTTTTCCTGGCAATCTTAATTCTGGCTTGTGATTCATCCAGACTGGCATTTCACATGATGTACTCTGCTTATAAATTAAATAAGCAAGATGACAATATACATCCTTGCTGTTCTTCTTTTCCTATTCTAAACCAATCAGATGTTCCATGTCCGGTTCTAACTGTCACTTCTTGACCCATATATATTTCTCAGGAGACATATGAGGTGTTCTAGTACTCCCATCTCTTTAAAGACTTGCCTCAGTTTGTTGTGATCCACACAATCAAAGGCTTTAGAGCAGGGATGTTGAGCTCAATTGCTATGAGGGCTGGATCTGACATAAATGGGACTTTGGGGGGCCAAATCATTTGTGTCATAAAATGTAATGCCATGTACCGGAGACATATACTTTATAAAGAACACAAACACAATTAAAGACATTTTTTTTTTACTTAAAACACAAACATGCCTAAAACATTAATGATTAACATTAATTCACAATTAACAATAATGAAAACATTAACAACAATTAGCATCTTGCAACATTTTGTTTATTTATCAGTCTTTGATGACTGCCACCTCATGCTCTGAATTATTTCATCAAAATCTGGAGACAATGTCTGTGCTGTAGCAATCTTGACTATGCCGTTCAGGTGTGTATCTGTAAGCTGTGAATGGACTTTTGATTTATTGACATTCATTACAGAAAAAAGCTGCTCACAGACATATGTTGTCCCAAATACAGAAAGAATTTTAGAAGCAAAAGACTTAACTTAGGGGTAATCAGGACCCAGAAACTGGTAAAATTTGCTAATGCCAACTTCAGAAAACTTATCTTTCAGTACAGCATCAAACTGCAGATCAATTATTTCCATCTGGAGCTCCCCTGGAATCTCATGAACATCCACACAGAATGGATTATGGAAAATTCCAAAATCTTTGTTTAGGTTGTGGAAGTCAGAAAATCTTTCTTGAAATTCATTTCTGAGTTCAGAATTTTTTCTCCTGTATTCTCTGTGGGTATGTGATCACTGGGCAGAGGGAAAGTGCACCAAATGATTCAAGGAGGTTTTTTTTTGGCGGGGGGAGGGTACTAGCAGCTCATATCCAAATTGCCATCAGGCAAAGCATCCATAACACTCCAGGAAACTTATAATGCAGATTCACCAGAATATAACAACAGCAACACTACTGTATTCAAAGAGAGTTTTTTTAAATTGACTCTGATTTCTCAAATTTCTACCAGGCAAATAATCCTTAACAAACATGCAACTACTTACAATATAATCATGACCAAAAAAAACCCCTACTCACCCCACATGTGAAACTGCAGCAGCAGGCAATTGTGCCTCTTCCAGCTTTTGTAAACAAAACACAGCAGGGAGCTTCCAATTGCAAAGGATAGCCCAGAAACACAGGACGCTGCGGATCTCCCTGAGGCTCTTGGAGTCTTTGTGAACAAATGTGCATGAGTTACTTTGCATGGCAACAACAGAGGGAGAGGAGATAGCTAATCACAGGCACCGGAAAAGCTAGTCACTTGGAGCTGCTGATCGCACTGAGCTTCTTTGCTGCTGACAACAGGGGGAAACAGATGATCTCAGGCCCTGAAGAAGCCAGTTTCATGGAGCTGCTGATCAACCCCAACAGGCAGCAGTAAATCTTTACCAGAGCAGGGTGGGAGGGCAGCAGGGGGTGGAGTGGGGGCGGGGGGCACAGGGTGGTGCTCTACTCATGGGCCGGATTAGAGACCTTGTTGGGCCAGTTCTGGCCCACAGGCCATATCTTTGACACCCCTACTTTAGAGTAGTCAATGAAGCAGAAGTAGGTGTTTTTCTGCTACTCTCTTGCTTTCTCCATAATCCAGCAAATGTTGGCAATTTGATCTCTCGTTCCTCTACCTCTGCGAAACCCAGCTTTCAGGAGTCACTACTCACTTCTTCAGATACAGCTAGAATGGGAGTCCATTTGTCCTTATATCTTGGAGAGCGAAGTGATTTCAGATGCCAAATAACAATAGCGGCTACTGGTAATGAGAGAAGAAAGCTAGGTCTCGATTCAGCCCAGGAGGATGCATTGAGCTTCATTATCAGTTGCAATTCATCAGTCTCTCTTTCAGATCTGTCTTTGAAATTCCTTTGTAAGAGAACTACTACTCTTAGGTCAGCAACTGAATGCCCTGGAAGGTTGAAACACTGCCCCCTCCCCCCGGTTTTTGAATGTTGTGGTTTCTTATAGCTGTAGAAAGAGTAAGAGTACAGTAGCAAAATTTGTGGCAAGGTATGAGCTTTCATAAGTCACTGCTCACTTCTTCAGACTTACATCCATTTATTCTTTGCATCCTCATGGACTGAATCCTCCTGGACCAAACTGAGACCTAGGTCTCCTGTCTCCTTACCAGTGACATCTCACGCCTACTACCCATCTGCATATCACACCTAATCCAATCAAGCCTACTGCCATTCAGCATCTGAAATCATCTTTATAAAGTTTATACCTCTGGTACCTCAGGTTGAATTTTATGGCACACATCATCCAGCTTGGTAAAGTGATATTTATGTCAGATCCAGCCCTCGTAACAAATAAGTTTGATACCTCTGGCTTAAAGCATTCTCCTCTCTGCCATTTTATCCTCATAACAGCCCTGTGAGGTAATTAGGCTGAGAATGTTTGACTGGCTTAATATCACCCATTGAGCTTCCATGGAAGAGTGGGGATTTGAACCTGTGACTCCCACATCCTAATATGAAACTCTTAACTACTGCACAACACTAGCTATTGTGAAGTTGCTACTGGTGAACAGTATCAAACAGCAAGACCAGGGTAAGTCAAGCAAGTTGCTTGGTAGCCTGTTGGCTGTAGTTGTTGGTGGGCCTGATACTTGTGTCCTCTTTCAAAGACCAAAACAGCCCTAGAAAGGGTCCTGACCCCTCCTTCTGCCTTCTAGTGACAGAAACCAAAGCTTGGAGGCTGACAATACTGTGGTGGTTGCTTACTAACGACAACTTAGGGCATTCAGTTCTTAAGGCTATAGGTGCCACTTCTATCATTTTGGAGGGTTTTAATCCCCTCCCCAAGAGTTTTATGATTTTCTGCAAACCTGAGGCTTTTCTCTTGTAGAAAAATCTGTCTTGTCTGACCATGGCCCCAGTCTCTGGTTTTAATCTGAGAATTAGATATATTGATGCTCACTTCTGTTGAAGCCAGTGTTCCCTCTAAGCTGAGTTAGTGTGAGCTAGCTCACAGTTTTTTAGCCTCCAGCTCACACATTTTTGTCTCGGCTCAGGAAGGATGGCTCCAGAGCAAACTAATCTATGCAGCAGCCAAATTGCTCACTCATAACTTTAATGCTAGCAGCTCACAAAGTAGAATTTTTGCTTACATGACTCCACAGCTTAGGGGGAGCATTGGTTGTAGCTATGCAGTTTTCCACAGGTTGGGTATCAACACCTCAATCCTTCTTTACAGTTTTTAGACGTATTTGGTTTTATAGTTGCCAAATGACTTGTTGATTGCTGAAAGAGGTTTAAGAATTCAATTATTTTCAGATATCAGAGTTGTTTTGAGACAACATGCAGTGCATGCTTTATGGAGGAAGAAACAACATGGCTTCTGCAAAGGTAAGTCTTGCATCACCAGCCTTTGACAATTCTATGAAATTGTAGACTGGGCATTATGTATGTACCTGGACAATCAAAAAGTTTTTAATGAACTACTTCACCAAACTGTCTCAATGAAGCAGTCTAAGGATGAAAGACACACACACACAAAAAGGAGAGAGCTGAAATAACCAGTGCTAAAAAGGTAGAAATGTGTTGCCTAATACATGTGTATTAAAGTTAGTGCTCAAGTCAGGGCTTAGTGAAGTGGCTACATTTTCAGATGGTAGCAAATCATTTAAAAGTCTCAACAGATTGTTCAGGATGGGTACCCTGCCACAGATTTTGTTAGTTTTTAAGGTGCTACTGGCCTCTTGCTTTTTTCTGCTTGAACAGATTGTGAAGAACTAAAAAAGACTGGCCAAATTGGTGTCAAAAAGGCAGCTCAGATTCAGTGTATATTGCAGTGCCAATTAATACACTGTGGGATAAAAATAAAATAAAGATCCTAATTTCACATATAGTCTCACATGGTCTGGCTTTCTCTGTGACTATCCAGAAAAGAAATTCTGGGGTCACTGTAGATAAATTACATAAGAACATAAGAGAAGCCAATGTTGGATCAGGCCAATGGCCCATCCAGTCCAACACTCTGTTGCACAGTGGCCAAAAATACCAGGTGCCATCAGGAGGACCACCAGTGAAGCCAGGACACTAGAAGCCCTCCCACTGTTGACCCTCCCAAGCACCAAAAATACAGACCATCACTTGCCCCAGAATCCCTATCTATACTATGTGGCTAATAGCCACATATGGACCTCTGCTCCATATGTTTATCTAATTCCCTCCTGAAGCTGTCCATGCTTGTAGCCACCACCACCTCCTGTGGCAGTGAATTCCATGTGTTAATCACTCTTTGGGTGAAGAAGTACTTCCTTTTATCCATTCTAACCTGACCGCTCAGTAATTTCATGGAGTGCCCACGAGTTCTTGTATTGTGAGAAAGGGAGAAAAGTACTTCTTTCTCTACCTGCTCTATCCCATGCATAATCTTATAAACCTCCATCATGTCACCCCTCAGCCATCGTTTCTCAAGACTAAAGAGCCCCAAGCGCTTTAACCTTTCTTCACAGGGAAAGTGTTCCAACCCTTTCATCATTCTAGTTGCCCTTTTCTGTACTTTTTCCAAAACTATAATATCCTTTTTAAGGTGTGGTGACCAGAACTATACACAGTATTCCAAATGAGGTCACACCATTGATTTATATAGGGACATTATGATATTGGCTGATTTGTTTTCAATACCCTTCCTAATAATCTCCAGCATAGCATTGACCTTTTTTATTGCAGTCACACACTGTCTTGACATTTTCAGTGAGTTCTCTACTATGACTCCAAGATCTCTCTCTTGGTCAGTCTCTGCAAATTCGGACCCCCTCAACATGTATTTATGCTTAGGATTTTTGGCTCCAGTGTGCATCATCTTGCACTTGGCCACACTGAACCCCATTTGCCATGTTGATGCCCACTTGCCCATGCTCGACAGATCCCTTTGGAGTGCCTCACAATCCTCCCTGGTTTTCACCACCCTGAACAACTTCATATCATCTGCAAATTTAGCCACTTCACTGCTTATTCCCAATTCTAAATCATTAATAAACAAGTTAAAAAGCATTGGACCGAGTACTGATCCCTGTGGTATCCCACTGCTAACCACCCTCCATTGAGAAAGTTTCCCATCTATACTCACTCTCTGTTTCCTGTTTATAAGCCAGTTTTTGATCCACAAGAGGACTTTTATCCCGAGATTTTTGAGCTTACTTAGGAGCCTTTGATGAGGAACCTTATTGAAAGCTTTCTGGAAGTCAAGGTAAACAATATCTATTGAGTCCCCCTTGTCCACATGTTTGTTCACGCCCTCAAAGAACACTAACAGGATAGTGAGACAAGATCTTCCCTTACAGAACCTATGCAGAGTCTGCCTCAATAGTTTTTGTTCATCAATGTGCTTACTAATTCTTTCCTTAATAACAGTTTCCAGCCAATTTACCCGGTATCGACGTCAGACTGACTGGCCTGTAATTTCCCGGATCTCCTCTGAAACTCTTTTTAAAGATGGGAGTGACATTAGCTACCTTCCGGTCCTCAGGAATGGGGGCAAATTTTAATGAAAGATTACATATTTTTGTCAGGAGATCCACAAGTTCATATTTGAGTTCTTTCAGAACTCTCAGATGTATGCCATCCTGGCCTGGTGATTTATCAGTTTTTAAGTTGCCTATCAGTCATAGGACCTCCTCTCTCGTCGCCTCAATCTGACTCAGGTCTTTCAACACCCCTCCCGAAATCAGGAGTTCTGGAGTGGGCAAGCACTTCTCACCTTCCACAGTGAAGACAGAGACAAAAAATGCATTCAGCTTCTCAGCCATTTCCCTATCATCCTTCAGTACTCCTTTTACCCCTTGGTCATCCAAGGCCCCCACTGCCTCCCTGGCTGGTTTCCTGATTCTAATGTATTTGAAGAAAGTTTTATTGTTGGTCTTTATGTTTTTCTCTATATGCTCCTCATATTCCCTTTTTGCCTGCCTGATCAGAGACTTGCATTTTATTTGCCACAGCTTGTGTTCCAATTCCATATTTATACAAATGTTGAACTCAATAACATCATGGTCACTATTCCTTGTTCCCAAGTGGTACAATCACTTTTACATTTTTCACCAGGTCTTGGGCATTACTTAGGACCAAATCCAGGATCGCCTCTCCCCTGGTAGATTCCGTGACCATCTGCTCCATAGCACAGTCATTGAGAGTGTCTAGAAACTCAATCTCTTTTTCCCGACTAGAACACATATTGACCCAATCAATGTGTGGGTAGTTAAAATTACCTATTACAACATAGTCTTTTTGTCTAGCTACTATCTTTAATTCATTCATCATTTTATAATCTGCCTCTATCTTTTGATCTGGTGGGCGATAACAAACTCCCAGTGGTTAGTTTCTTTTTGGGCCCATTATTTCAACCCATAGCATTTCCAGAAGCAAATCCAATTCTTTTACCCTCTCAGTCTTACTGGACTGTATACCCTCTCTGACATACAGAGCCACCCCACCTCCAACCCTTCGCCCCATCCTTCTGATATAATATTTAACCAGGAATCATCATATCCCACTGATTTTCCTCATCCCACCAAGTTTCTGAAATAACCACAATGTCTATTTCCCCCCAACACCAAGCACTCCAACTCCACAATTTTACCTCTGACACTTCTAGCATTTGTATAGAAACACCTATAATTTCCCATACATGTTAAGCTTGCAACCTTCCTCTTGCAATCTCGAGACCTTGTCAGGCAGTCCATATCACTAGCCACAGTCTCAGTGGACAATTCCAATCCACCTCCCTATAGAAAAGCAACAGCTACCCCCTCATCTCTCCAAGATGAGCCATCCAGAACCAGAGACTTTTCATCTCCTGTCGGCTTTCCCCCAATATTCAGTTTAATAACTGCTCTGCTACCTTTTTGATTTTAAGTGCCAGCAGCCCAGTTCCTTCTCAGGACAAGTGGAGACTGTCTCTTTTGTACATCTCCCTCTTGTTCCAAAAAGCATCCCAGTGCCTAACAAACTTGAACCCTTCCCTCCTACACCATCAACTATCCACGCATTGAGACTCCTGATTTGTGCCTGTCTCTCTGGCCCTGCACGTGGAACAGGTAGCACTCCTGAGAAGGCTACCTTGGAGGTCCTGGCCTTGAGTTTCCTGCCAAGCAGCCTAAATTTCTCCTCCAGGACCTCGCAACTGCATTTCCCCACATCGTTGGTGCCGACATGCACCACGACAACTGGCTCCTTTCCAGCACTATCTACCAGCCTATCTAAAACATGCTCATGCCTCTGCCTTAAATAGAGGCCTCCCCCAGCAGAGGGTGGGGCAGGAGCTATTCAAATTCACCTAGGCACTCAATTACATTCAAACAATGACCCTTTCTCACCCTATCTCAAGCAGCCAGGACTCTGCAGCAACTCTAATCCCTTCTACACACTCCCAAACACATTCCTCCCACACAATCCCCTCAGCTAAATCCCCTCAGCTGAAAGCAAGTAAAAAACACTCACCCCTCTACCAGCTCTACCTCCTGCTCCTTCTCAGAGCTCAGCTCCTGAGAACCAGGAGCTAATTAATGAATACATAACCATATCATTTTAGTTAATATAATAGGATCAATGCACATGAGAAATATCAGTGATTTATTTCATTTTATATGTGAGTGATGTGGAATATTGAGAAATGACATGATTTTCCATGGTGTACATGTAGGAAAATTCGGAAAGTTAATCAAATGTAGAGTCTGTACGAATCCACTGGGAATGGATATACTTTCAACTTAGGGCAAACTGTTTCAGCCAATCAGTTTCAAGAGTCTCTCCACATTGTAAAGGTTACTTACAGGGCAAACAGAGTCACATCTGGACACTGACTTCAATTGATTTAGAAAGAAGTAATGCTCCTTAGGATAGTATAGTTAGTATCTGTCCAACCCAAAATCTTTGTCTTTGTTGTCACAGAATTCACCTTTTTTAGCATACTTAATTCTTCAGCAACTGGATGCAGTTAGGGCCCTATTAAGATAGAGTGCTGTTAAAATGAAGAATATTTGAGATGTAGAATTTAGCAGAAGAGATGGATTCTTTTTTTGCTACTTCTTCTATCATCGTATAATGGATAACTGTCTTACCTTGTACCAGAAATCTGTGGTAAAAGAAAGACTTCAATCTGTGGTAAAAGAAAGACTTGTGTTTCAGTCTACACTTTCTACAGCAAATCCATTTCTTTCTAACAAGATTTAATTGGCTTGCCCGGCCCACATGGTAAACTTCTAAAATCTGTCAGGTCAGGCCTTCAGTAAGGAGTGGAATTTTAGGAGGCAAAAAATAGCTCACTTGGGATGTAACAAGTTTTGTTTCATCCACTGTCAGACAGCACTGCTTCTCTCATATGAAGGTAGGAGAGCTGAGAAGAAAGAAGGTAAGACAAGAAATGTGTTGTTTCTCAACTGATGTGGGCAAGAGGGAGGAGAAAGGTCAAAAACAGTTGATCCATGATACCTTGCTTCTGAGATTGTCCTACTGATCTGTGTCTGCCATAGATTCTGATGTTTAAACAACATTATTACTGTCCTGGTTGTTGTCCAAGAAGTTACTGGGAAGCATGATGTACAAGGGTCTATCTTTTCTCCTTTCACATAGTTGTATTCCATTGCTGCAATCAGTGAATGTGGTTGGTAGAGAAAAAAACAAACAGAAAATACACAGTTGGATGAACTGAATTTCAAATTGGAGCCATTATTAAGCAAAGTTATGTTAAATTGCTCTTGGGAATTACAAATAAAAGAATAAACATTTTGAAACATGTTTCAAGCTTAATCATATAACTCTAAGAACAAAGAATACATTTCTTCAAAGTTCCCAGCTTTTTCTCTTATATAGTACAAAACAGCCTCCAAGATGTGCAGTTCACTTGTACCAGAGCACCACTTGGCACTGTTCCATTTATATTTAGATCCAGGCTTTTCCTTCAAATTCATCTTTTTTTTCTTGTAAATCATAGTTTTCCATTTACTGTCCTCAAGGCAGTACTCTCAAATGTTCCTCACTATAAGGAACATCCTTTCTTTTGTTCGTTTTTCAAGCTGTTCTGTCTCTTCTCATGAGCTTTCAAAGTCCAACCTGTTTCCCAAGATCGTGCTCCGTAGGGGCATGCACACTCATATTCTTCTCAAAGGTTTTTTTCTCAGAAGCTGAACAACAGAACTCCCTTTTAAAAACCCCATTCCTCAATTAAAAATAAACAGTTTGGGGATTTGACTCAGGAAATCTTTAAAAGAAAAATGTGTGTGTATGTGCCACAAACACACCCCAGTGACCAGCACTATCAAAACTGACAGCATTGATTGTTGTTTTGGTGGAAGGAGGTGACTGGGGATTCAGAAGGGAACTTTGGTATTGTGCATGTAGCCATCGGTTTTGCTTGTGGTGTTAACCAAATTGGTACCTGTACAGGGGCTATAATATGCAAAGCATCCCTTACACGTATAAGACCCAACACATGCACCTGGGCAATTAACTTTGAGATCTTCTGCCAATGTATACCAGGGTTCCAGTTCAGAGTATAACTCCAAAATAATGAGGGAGAAAATAGGTCTTAAATAAGAAAGGTCTTTATTCCCCTAACAAGATACATAACAGAAAAATGGAATGACAAGAATAGCAAAACAACACAGTACAACAAACAAATGCAAAGCCTCCACATAAGCCTACCTGCCTGTGAGCTTTTGTTTACTGTGGGAAAACATGGAAAAGGGGGAGCAGCTAGCAGTAAGGCAAGCCAGTGGTGCTTTGGGAAAGAAAGCATATGAGCCTGATCCTGAAAAATGGGCAAGAGTCCAGCCCAGGAGACGGTGATGAAAAGCAGGTCTGGGATGAAGTTCCAGGGTTCAAAGGAGGGGAAAGTTCAGGGACTTCAGTCAAGGACGAAGATGTGTGTGTGTGTGGGGGTGTCCCAGAAAGTAAGCCAAAGAGTTTAATTTTTTTCATTATGTAGAATACACCACCCCCTCATCTCTAGAAAAAGATAGTGTTAATGGAAAGTTAGTGTAAAATATTCAGATTTTTGAGGCTGGAGCACCTAAATTGTAATTCTGTTAAGTGTTAATGTTATGAGGCCCTACAATTCTGGGGCCTTCAGGAGAAATATGAAAAGTAGAGTGAGATGTTTAAATGGCACAGAAGCATGGAAGAGCTACCTTTTCACATTCTTCTGGTTTATTACCCTTGCCTTCCAATGAGGCAAACTGTTCGTACAGGAGAAAAGTTCTGTGAATGTTTCCCAAATAAATGGCCATTTCAGTGTAACAAGCTTTCTTTCTTAGTATCACTAATCACTGGGGCTTTATATCCCCAAGAGCAAAGCTTATCACTTCTGTTATTATGTTTTACTGCTACATTTGAATTAAAAACTGGAAATGTAGGGAGTCTTGTGCTTTCATTTATTCAGCAGATTTACAAAAGGCCGTCAAATGAACATGTGGCATCAGACAAACACCTGGCAATCAAAGGACCCTGAGCCAGCTGTTGTCTTTGCAATTGGAATAATAAGTACGTGATACCAACCGTTTACTTTACCATTTGTGTCATGTATGAAAGCAAAGGGAGGCAACGCTCAGGCAGACATTTGGAGAGATCCAGTCACAAAGGATGGTTGAGTTTGTTGTGTGCTTTTTTTAAACAAAGAGAACAATCTTTTTCTGAAAAGTAAACATTTAAACTGGTGGTATTTTGCAGCTTGAGGGTTGATGACAAATCCCTCTCTGTGCCGAGAAACATGTTTCTTCAGGGCACACTACTTTTGACAACTTGCTGTGGAAGCATCTAAGTTAAAAACAAACCCAAACAACAATTCAGTCCTGACCTCTCTCCAGCTGATCTGTGCAGTATTACTCTTGCTTAGGTTCACAGGTCTTCCTTTTGCTCTGGTGTATTTTGCTGCCAAGCTATTGAAGACCCTGGGTAACAAAAGAGGCCTGGATTGCCCTCTCATTCACAATGAAAACCTCACTCAAGAACATCTTGTCTTTAAAAAAAAAGAAGAAAAAAATCAGACAAAATGCAACTTGACTGTATATGTCATGCCTTGATGAAAACAGTTATTTGAGACTAGAAACTGAGTTCGTCGGTAGAGTTTTATAAAAATAAGTCATAAAACCGCCATGAAAGTTTTATCAATGCATGCAGGAAAAATGAATGTTATTCATCCAAGACAAATGAAGATACTGACAGCACACTTCTAAGCAGAGTTTTTCTAGTCTAAGGCCATTGAAATCAATACGCTTATACTAGACTAACTCTGTATAGGATCGCACTGTCCATCTCTCTTTATCTCTTGCAGTGAGTTCTTGCATTTAAAAGCTATGGAAATGCTAGCATTTGGCATTAGTGTCTGTAGTTTAATAAAAACAAGCCAAGAGTACACTGATGTACCTATGTGCTTGTGCCGACACACACAGCGAGAGGCATTCAGATGTAAAGAAATGGCAGATACAGTACTGCACTTGCAGTAAAGCATTTTTAAAATGACTGAAGGAGGGAAGAATGCATTTTCCTGACCGCAGTTGATAGACACAATCCCTTGAATAGTTCATAGCCTCTCTGTTGTCCCTGTCATAAGATTTGTAGGTCAGTCCCTGCCAGTCACTGGGGCCAGAGGTCATAGGCCATGACCTGTTGATTTACCAAAGTATGATCAACTCGCACAAATTATAGGCGTAAGAGAGCCTGACAACTTCAATATGATGAGCAATGAGAGCAATTATTTGTGACATGTGAAACCAGTGTGAGAGCATAATTCTGTCACTGCATGACAAGGCATTATTAGCAGGGGCATGCAGCAGCTTGAACTGGGAAGAGGTTTAAAAGAAGCTGTGAAAAAGCGGGTAATTCTGTGGAAGTGCTAGAATAACAGCTTTTCTAACAAAGTAGTTAAAATATCAATTGGCCTAGTGCAGGACAAAACCATTCCACTTTAGCAGGCAAAAATAACACTTTTAAGTAAGGGAAGGTGGCGGAAGAAGGCAAAGAAAGTCAGAAGGTGGATTTTGAAGGTATGTGACGTTTTCCTATATTTAAGGCTGTAAAGTGGGATACAGAATGCAAAGTAAGAGTTGCTAGAAAATTAAATTAATTTTAATAGGAGAACTAGCAAAAGTCTGGCAATGTTGCTGTGATTTGCTAAATGCTGTCTTTTGGAAGCGATCTTTAGGGACCCTTGTGAAAATCTTTTTCTTTATACAAATTGCATTGATAGGAAATAACTGCCTCAAAAACAATAGAAAATTCATAGGTGCATTCATAGGTGCATTCTCCCTAATACTGTGTGGAATTTGGGAGAGGTGGCATACTTGTTGGGCCAAGCTAGATGTGACCATGTCCAACCCAAGGATGTCACTGCCATTTTAAAGCCTAACACAGGCAATTTAAAAAATGCCATGAGGGCCTGATCCTGCAGCACGACAGGACCTGCAGCTTTGTGTATTCTGCGTATATTCTATTCTTTCTAAAGCAATAACATCAAGGCAAAAACCCCTCTTAATATCTCTGTACCATTTCATTGTACCCCCTCCCCCTCTGGGGGGATAGCATACAAAGAGGAAAAGGTTCCCACCTTCAACAGTCTTTCCCTTGGAGACAGATTTTTACATAGCGGAGCATAAAAAAACATGTTCCTGCCACTTGCACTCTGAGGGGCTGCAGTCCATTCTACCACCTCTCACTGCTAGTACCTTTTTCTATTGCATATGTTGACCTAGGCACAGTTAAAGAATATTCCATTTCCTCCCTCCTCTAAACAAATTTCACTTTTACAGTCTTTTCAATGCCTTACTTCTTCCTTTTTACCTATAACCCTCCCACCCCCTGGTAAAGCTTCTTTTGTGTAAGTCTGGAGGTCTGACAAACCTTCAGTTCAGTGTCATTCTATACAGGATGCTACATACTGCCCCAAGCACTGTATGGTTCAAGCTCAAAGACATTTTCAGACTTTTATCATAAACCAGGGTTTACCAATACTCAGGGCCGGCTCCAGGTGTCTGGGCGCCCTAGGCAGGACAGCCTGGGATGCCCCCCACTGGGGATGCCAACCTCCCGGTGGGGCCTGGAGACTGGGGGCGGCGGCGGGGCGCTGGCTTTCCTGGAGGCTCTGCAGCTGCGGGGCCCCCAGGAAAGCCAGGGAAGGGGGCGGGGGTCTAGTCTTTGCCCCTCCCTCCCGGCGCTGGCTTTTCTAGGGGGTCCGTGGCTGCGGGACCCCCAGAGAAGCCGGGAAGGGGGTGGGGGTCTAGCCTCCGCCCCCTCCCTCCCGGCGCTGGCTTTTCTGGGGGCTTCGCCGCTGCGGGACCCCCAGGGAAGCCAGGAAGGGGGCGGGGGTCGAGCCTCCGCCTCCTACCTCCCGGCACCAGCTTTTCTGGGGGCTCCGCATCTGTGGGACCCCCAGGGAAGCCGGGAAGGGGGCGGGGGTCTGGCGGAGGTGGCGGGCACCTGGTTAGGGTGGCGGGGGCACTTTTCGGGGGGAGTGGGGTGCCATTTGGTGCCCCTGAGGCCGGCGCGCCCTAGGCGGGCGCCTAGTTCACCCTATGGGCAATCCGGCCCTGCCAATACTTGTTCCTATTTTAAGTGCCATTTCTTATCCTAGAATGTGTGAAACAATACTGAATAATTCCTTCTGAGCACATAAGAAGTGCTGTTGTCATGCCCTTGAAAAACACAGGTAACTCTGGGTCACAGTTCAAGGAAACGGACTTAGTTATTCTTTCAGTTAAGACATCATATGTGACATCACAGTTTATTTTTGTTTGTTAAACTAGAATTTGGCTTGCAGCTGATCATTCAAATCCTGGCTTTGGATCTAAGTGCTGTTTCTGCTTGTGATAGACACTTCCATGCTTGGAAAAGGGGGAAGGTGATTTTCACTGAGTCTTCCTCCTCATTGCATTCCTAAGATGTTCCTGAGGGTTCACTAACCCATGGAAACACAAGTTTTGAGTGGAACAGGAGACTGCTGTAGGAGTGGGAAGCACAAAAACCACTGTTTACACAGTATAGCTCCACTTGTGCTGCATAGGATCTAAGCCCTGGTTTGTTTCAAAAAATGTTGATTTTACAACCATTGTTCAGTAGCTAGAGGGAGTGGTTCCAGAGAACAAGACAGGATTGCCATGATGTCTGTAAGCATACATCATGTAAGCCCATTGTTTAAACTGTGGTCAATGAACCATCTTCAAACCATGGTTTCGTATCTTGGTTTGGCATACCCTGATTAACCATAGTAGGGTGACCCATGTTCAGACAATTATACTTGCAACAGAGTTTAATTAAAGCATGGTTACATTCATGGCCCTTCTTGTTTCCCCTTTTCTGTTGGACAGTGGATTCAATTTGGTTTACAATCAGCCACAAAAATCCAATGGTTTTAGGAGGTTAGAATTATAATTCTATATTTGCGACAGTAGAACTTTTATTGTCGGTTGTCTACTTAGAACACATTGCTCTGTTAACAATTAATATTAATTTTCTCTTCACTTTGTTTCTCAATCTTTCTGAATGCAGATTTGAACTTTCCACACTTAACACTGAGGAAAAAAGTATTATCATTTGATCTAACATATCATCAAGGTTCAAAGTTATCAAAGTCAAATACAGTATGCAACTATCACCCCTTTCATATCTTTTCTGAAAAATGTAAATAATAATCAATTTCATGTTTGTTTTGTTGATCTTGAGGAGAAATCCCCTTATGATGGATGCTGGAAGCTTTGGTTTTATTTGTCTTTCAAAGAACAAAAATAATTTCCTACTAGATATAGGTAGTCAGACCTAAATACTTGGTCATTGTTTGTAAAAGGGATGCATACAAGCAATAAGATCAAAATGAGTACAGATGTAGAAAGTCAAAGACAGTTGTCTGAAGTTCTGGTATACTGGCTGGCCATTAGTTCAACCAAATAAGGAAGTCCTGTTTTTTTTAAGCTTTCATGCTTTCTCTGTTCCTTTAGATAAACCGAAATGGGAAAGTAATGGCTACAATGTGCCATCTATTAATGTGATAAGTGCTCATATGATTTGAAATGAGGTATTGTGATTAATGTTGATTTTGTAATTCATTTCCCCATCTATGTCTATTCCTTTGAACCCTGTAAGATTCACTGGGTTGTAAAAGAGGAAGGTAATTTCAAAACCAGAGAGATGGGAATATACATATTTGAACATTTCAGTAAGGTCCCAACTATTTACCAAGTAAAAAATGTTTTCAGATAGGTTTCTTCATTACAGGGAAGCTTCATACACCTATTCCATAGTGATCTTCACCATAGGCTGGGACTCTCAGATGGTGGCAGAGCCCCGTCTGCTGGGTCATGAGTCCCTACAGAACTGCCATTTTCAGCTGCCTTTTGGAAGAGCCTAGTGTACAGATAGCAAGGGCGCCATACCTTCTGCTTGTCTTTGCATGTTGTAAGCAGAATAATAGTAAAGTGAGATCACTCAGTGCTGCAGAGGATTCATCCATGTCTGTTATCCCAGCTTGTTCCTGACTACAGTAGATGTTGTAGTGATTGGTTTGTCTTTCATCCCTCCAGCTCTGTTGGCCTGCTGCTGATGTTCTTGGCCTTGACATTGTGACATCATACCCTGGTTCTCTCTCTTCCTGTCATGTGACTCCCAGTCACATGTTTGTTCTGTGGCTCACTTGTTCAGTGGGTACCAGGTCTGGAAATGTAGAAGACAACTGCTGTACCACATGACAGCACAACCTCCCTGTTTCTGCACTGTCAAAGGTGAACTACACATTTCATAGGATATATGTGATTGGTTGTCATGAAATGTTTTTAATGTTACAAAGCAGCTGTACTGAACATAACTTTTTCATACTAGGATTAATAGAAGGTGCATGTGCAAGGGCAATTTCTATTAGGAAAATGGCTTGAGGAGAAAAGGTCTCCATTCCATAAAAAAATACTTCAGGGCATGATTGTGATCTGATGACTGATCTACCACATAAGGTAATTCAACCTTCAAGAAGACAAGAGAAAAATAAGAAGTTTATTAATTCCCTGGTGTTATTTGCCTCTGTGTGGTGCTTCTAAACTGCATGGTTCTTTCAGAAATATGGGTCTGGAAATGCACTGAAGAAAGCAGCTGGTAGAGAAACTGAGAGGCAGGCAAGAGTTAAAACTCCCTTCCATCTTGTTCCTTTTCTGCTACAAAGCACTGTCTTCCCAGAGTGCTTCGCCGTGAAGAAGAGGTTCTTTTAGGGTTGCCAGGTCCTATTTTCTGCCTGGCATGGGGTTTTGGGGGAGTGCCAGGAAGGGAGGGGCTGTCCTCGATGTGATGATGTCTCACAGACTGATGTCATCACATCAGGGATGCAGCATCATGTGCGCATGCTGCCCTTCCCCCCAACCATTTAAAGGGAACCTCAACACTTGCAGGGCAGCAGTGAGCAGCATCTGGGGGCGGCCCTAAAAATCAGGGGATCCCCCACCCCCACCTGGGGATTGGCATCCCTAGGTTCTTTGACTATCTACATGCAGCTGTATTGAAGGCAGTAGTTTGGCCTACAGCCAGATGGTCAAAGTGAGAAATGAATGTAATGAAATAAATGACTAAAGTACTGTTTTCTATAGGGTTCTAGTTCCAGAAGTCTCACATATAACTGAGTATATCACACTGATTTTCTATAAGAGTGGGGCCTGTGAGAACTCATGGGAAGGGGAAATACTGTATTTCCTGAAGGCTACCATTTCCTCCCAACCTGCCCAATCACCTGTCTGCTCCCTATCTCCCCACCATGCATGATCATTCGGTTTCCTCCTTCTCCCTAACTCTCCCACTTGCCCATTTTTTTTCTTCCTGCTTTCCAGCCTGCCTCCCTTTTCTTCACTCCTCCTGTTATGTATTAAGATGTATTAAGATGGCTGCAACCGCGTGAGCCTGGCCATGTGGTCAAATGGATTTACAGACCTTTGGTCCTAGAACAATAGCCACCGCGGATCATAAGCACAGACCAATGGGAGCACCAGGATCCTGCAGGGAACCTATAGTTATGGGGGCCATATATATAGAACCTATCACAGGAATTGGGGGAGTGTGGGGTGTGGGTGCTGACATGAATATAAGCCAGCTGTGGACCAGCTAGTTTTATCTTTGTTTTGATGTAACTAAATAAACTTGAGCTGATTTCACTATGCTGAGTCTCTGACCTCAGTACTTTTCACCTCCCCTACTGCCTTTTCAGAGGATCTCGATTCTTTTGTGTTTTTTGTTGCTTTTTAACACAGCATATGTGCATGCACAGACATTGCCAGTTACTTCACGTGGGTAATTAACTCTTTTTGGGGGTCACTTTTAATATCTTTCTGCAAAGCAGAGGTTTGCTTCCAGGTTTGCAGTAAGATATTCGCTAACAATGGGTGGCTCCACTTATGGATATTTTGATCTTCCCAGGAAGGCCACCATCAGTATTAGATATATATAGTGTTGCCAGCCCCCAGGTTGGGTGGGGGAGCTTTTGGGGGCTCCAATTTACTGCTGGCCAGTTGGCCAGTGGGGAAGCCCTGCCCCAAGCCCCACTCCCAAGAATGGCCACCTGCAGCCACCCCTCTCTTTCCCCTCCTGTGAGATTTAAAGGGCTTCAGCTGATTGGCAGGGAGCATGTGGCCTGCCAATCATCTGGAGGGCCCTTTAAATTTTTCAGAAAGGAGGGAGAGGGGCTGTTGCTGGCTGCAGCTCCAATTGTAAAAAGACCTTACATCCTGGGAACAACATTTTAGAAGGCATGGAGGCCTACAGAAGATGAAGAAGGGAGATATTCTGCCTTGCTTGTGGAACCAGTTTGGTGTAGTGGTTAAGTGCATCTGGGACAACTGGGTTTGATTCCCCACTCCTCCACATACAGCTGCTGGATGACCTTGGGCAAGCTATAGTTCTCCTAGAGCTGTTCTCTCAGGAGCAGTCCCTGAAAGAGGTCTCTCAGCCCCACTTACCTCACAGGGTGTCTGTTGTGGGGAGGGAAAGGGAAAGGAGTTTGTAAGCTGCTCTGAGACTCCGAGTGAAGGGTGGGTATAAATCCAATCTCCTCCTCCTCCTCCTCCTCCTCCTCTTCTTCTTCGATACATCCCAATATTATTTATTTAGAACATTTATATGCCACCTCTACAGAGTCCTGCTTGTGTATATAAATGTTTATATGTAAAGTGTTATGGCAAACACTGACCTCCTGCTAAGAAATTTACTAACTGATGCTGTAAATATTATTTAGTTTGATTCAAAACTTTAGGTCATTTTTTTATCATTGCACTTTTTACTGCTCTTTATAATGATGACATTATAGTACAAAGAAGGAAAAACATTTCCAGGTGATTTTAATCTTCAGGTAACCTGTGGTAAATCTAATTGCTATAAACTTTGGAGTTCTTTCATTAAAGCATTACTTCAGGGGATCATTATACTTACTTTCACCTTGTCCTAATCTCAAATAAAACAAACTGATGCATGTAAACATGGGGTTAAGACGAATACAACTCTTTCTTTATGTTCCAAAAATACTGGGAATTGTTGCTGTACTTGTTGACCCAAGTGCAAGTAAACCAGTCCACCAGACCCATGAAAGATTATACATCACAAAAGATTACACATCACAGTCACTTGATTTCTTTTTACATATGACTTCATCACAGGGCTGCCAAATCCAGTTTAGAAAATTCCTGGAGCTTTGGGGGCAGTGCCTGGGGAGGGCAGAGCTTGGGGAGGGAAAGGAGCTCAGCAGGAATGAGAGATGCTATAGAGTTTGCCTTTCAAAGCTGCAATTTCCTCTGGGGGAGCTGATCTCTGTAGCTCAGAGATCAGCTGTGAGTATGGTGGAATTTCAGGCCCTACCTGGAAGTTGTTAGTTGTATTCCAAGATCTGATGTTTGGTGGGTGGCCGTGATAGAAAGGATATTCTTGCTGGAAGCCCTACAGTTGTAAAATGCCCTCCCAGAGAGCATTAGATATCATGAATCTGTTTTTGTGAACATCAGCAGTACTCTTTTAAAAAATAAAACAAAAAAATCCTCAAGTATCATAAGAACAAGCCATTTGCATTGTGAGCACAGTGACCAATTTACAGGCCACTGATTTTACTCCAGTATCTGTGTAGGTGGGAGGAAGAAGAAAAGATGTCTAGATTGAGGCCTGTGTGAATACTCTGTGTGTGGTTGCTTCATCCACAATGTTAGTGGATTTTGTTCCCATTAAAGGAGCATGAAAGAATCCCATTGGCTTATGCTAACTTCATCACAGGATCCAGCTGTAAGCATATGATATCAAATATTGTCCTCTTGGGATCAAATTTGATCTGTGTCATCTAATTACAGATAAAACTACACAGTATTTAACATCTCATTAATTTAAATACCTTGGGCCTTATCACACCATTAATTTTTCAGTAGATGTCCCTACTGATATCAAAGAAGACTTGGCAGAATAAAGGCTCCTATAGCTGAGAAACACTAGATGTATCAACCTTGGGGGTAGGGTGGGGGAAGCTACAGATAATTAGTAATTAAAAAAAGGAATGGAAAAAGACCAGAAAAGAGGAATACAATATTTTACTTTCTTTTTCTAGTCTCATATTCACCATTTCCCCTTTCATGTGTTCAGTATCCTGCAGGCTGTTTTGAAACTGTATTGATATACTCCTATGCTAGTTTAAGAATGTTTGATAAGTGAAAGTTCTAAATTACATGTAGAAATAGACATAAAGGAAGGGAATTAGCAATCAGATGGAGCTGGAAAAGATCTAAGTGGTCATGCAGGAACAGAAATTCGAAAAGATCTCCTAATTTTCAAGCCCTGGACACTAAAGCTCTGTTATATGAATTCTCTGCCTGTTTCATATTTAATTATATGTATTTTGTCCAACATTCAGACCTGGATGGCCCAAACTAGCCCAATATTGTCAGATCCTGGCTGCTAAGGAGATGAGGCCTTGTTAATACTTGGATGGGAAACCACCAAGGAAATCCAGGATTATTATGCATTGGCAGACAATGGCACCATAAATTGGCTGCAATTTGATGGCAGTTTCTACTGCCAATTTGTTCAATGGTTGTCTCCCAGACCTTTTTTTTTATGAAGGGGGCTGTGCTCTGTGTACTGTTGACTAACCATCTCTTTGTGCATCTGTCTTTTAACTCTTCTAATTGTTCCGCCAGGCCTATAGTTGAGTGGGTGGAATTCCTAGCAGTATGGGCCTCCCCTACCTGGTTCCATCTTGGTTCCATCTTGCAATATTTTTCTCATCTGCTCTTCTTTCTCAGTATTAGTTACCACCCACTGTGTACATGTGTGGAATGTGGCCGGGAGCAAATGCATTAACTGGCAACATTGAGTGCTATTCGATTGTTTTTATTGATTGGCGTTATATCTAGATTTTAATGATTGTTATATTTATTTCTTAATGATATTGTTGTAACCTGCCCTGAGCCTTGCAGTGCTGGGTAGGGAGAGCTAGAAATGAATGAATGAATGAATAAATAAATAAATAAATACATGAAATCTGAACTTTTTATATAGAGGATCACATTCTTTGCTGATAGTATTGCCTATATAAATGCAGCAGTGAGAATGTCTGTGCATAAACATTCAAAAAGTTAGGTCAAGCTCATACATTCAAGCAACAGAGATTTTACCTGATCCCTATGGGCTTTGGCTTAGTCTCAAGAGGAGGGTTTTAGTGGATTGGATGATTAGGGTTTATTTTGGAACAGCCCAGTAAGGGGTAGAACAAATTTCATTTGAAGTGAGGAGAAACAGGAACTTTCTGAACTAATACTGAGGCAAAAGCTGTGGATGTGAGTTAAAAGTAGTAGGCAAAAAAGAAGGGGTCAGGAACATGGCAGAGCTAGGACAGCATCCAGGAGAGAGGAAGAAACTGATAAAGGAAAATGTGTGTACAGGGAGGAAATAATCTTAAACAGTGACACAGATAATATAAGATTAGTGAGAAAACAGGAGAAAGAGAGAGAAAGCGATTATTAAAGGGAAAAGCTGAGGAAATGGAACAAGAAAACCAGAGGAGAACTTCAGAGGTTACCTGGAGTAAACTTCTAAAGTTCCTGTATACAAGCAATGACTTGGATGCGGGTCTCTTGGTGGCTAAGGAGTAATATATGTTGAAGCTGTACAGCATCCTTAAACTACATTTTGTCTGGTTATGAATGGGGATGCTCACCACCACCTACCACAAGTAAAACATTGATATTCTCCTGTGAATAATAATGTATGGTAGCTGTGTTGGTCTGAAGGTACAACTGGACTCAAACTTTGTTTGACTTTTTGTAGTAAATCTTCTTCTACAGCTCTGGAAACAATTCTGTACCATATCTTTGCCTGAGGGTCTGAGCGCTATGATACCAACCAGTTCCACCATTTGCCAGAGCCCCTCACACTCTTTTTGTAAAAAAATTAAAATGTTAATATCAAGTTTCCAAATGCCTACACATTAATTTTTGCATGAACTGTGGACTTTTTGGTATAGAATGTATGGTAAGACAGCATATCTTTTGTGTACATAATTATTTCATTCTGTACACCTGGCTCCATGGGAGCTGTGGTGGCTCAAGTGCAGACGCTGAACTGCAGGCTGCAGAAGGTCAGTAGTTCAGCAGTTCGAGACCCGAGAGTGCCACATGACGGAGTGAGCTCCCGTCTCTGGTTCCAGCTCCTGCCAACCTAGCAGTTTAAAAGGAAGAAATTGCAAGTAGATAAATAAGTACCACTCCAGTGGGAAGGTAACAGCATTCCGTGCACCTTGGTGTTTAGTCATGCTGGCCACATGACCATGGAAACGTCTTCGGACAGTGCTGGCTCTTCGGCTTTGAAACAGAGATGAGCACTGCAACCCTAGAGTCGGATTCGACTGGCTTTCAAGCAAGGGAACCTTTACCTTTACCCTTACACCTGGCTCAGCATTTAAGAAAAGAGAACACGCAAAAGAAAAAAAATGGCACAGTGATCTTTTGTGATGTGTTGTTTGGCTATTTTGTTTAGTAGCATTTCAAATAGCAGGCAAAGACTAAGGCAGACACTCTAAACATGTTGGGAACAAAAGTAGAAAGTTGGCTGGATTTAGGCTGATTTATACAAATCACTGGCTTATAGAAATGTCCCAGAATGGGAAATTCCTGGAGATCTGGGGGTAAAGCCTGGGAAGGGTGGGATTTGGGGAGTGGAGAGACCACAATGGGGTCCACCCTCCAAAGAAGCCATTTTCTCCAGGTGTACTGATATTTGTAGTCCAGAGATCTGCTGTAACTCTGAGAGATCTCCTAGCCATATCTAGGTTCCAATGTCTGGCAAATTGTAATAAAATGGTGGTCTGAATCTACCCTTTATACACCACTGGACAAATACTTTATTAGGCACTGAAATATCTCTGTCTGTCTGTCACACACACACACACACTGAAATTTGCATTAGATTACTGGTTAGTGAAGAAAGAAAATATCATTATTTATTTATTTATTATTTTCTTTATTATTTCAATTTATACCCCACTCTCCCTGCAAGCAGGCCCAGGGTGGCTTACACTGGTTCGTACCCTGTACCATAAAAACCATATACAAAATTAATTTGCTGGTTTGTCAGCATACAAAGAAGTAGGGTTTCCCATCTAATTCTTCTGAGGCCCTTTAAAACCATGACCATGGTATCTTTCTGCATTACCTAGTAAAATAGGAGGTAATACTTTGCTGTTCATACCTACCAGATAGACTCTGCTTAGCTACTTCATTTTCTGATGTTTTTCTCTTCCAGTACTTGTATCCTTGAAGCTCAGTGCCTTACACAAAAAATGTAATGGACTTTGTTCAGCCTTGTTCTTTTTTTACTGTAAAGTGTAAAAATAAAGAACAAGAAAAGCCAACCTACCCATATGAGGGTCTTAAATATTCTCTTTTCCAGTGACCATGCTGCACTGAACCCTGTTTAGGAATGGGAGGTGGCTCATTTATTTCAAGATAACCAAAAGGAAATACATATGCACATCAAAGCTGACATTCTGAGCTACCAAGTTGCCATTTGATTCTTTATAGAGTTGTGTTTTCACTTTCATTTTGAGGTGCTGCTACTTGAGAAGGGGCAGGACCAAGGCAAAATACAGGGAACAGTTGCTTAATTCCTTCAGATCAAAGGGACAGAGGTTCACAGAGGCAGGTACCTTTTAAATACAGAAAAACGGTTTCTTAGCTTATATTAGTGAACCTTAACTATTTATCTGCACTTATTACTAGGGCAGTGGAGCTTTAAAAAACTGATCTACAGTCAAAAGCTTCCATAAATTCTAGAGACTACAAACGTCTAGTCTACATTAGAATTTGTATTTAATTTGTCCTAAAGGATTAGATTTGCCTTGTATGAAGCTGTAATACTTGTAGTGCAATCTTATTGATTCCTAGATTTAGAAGTGTGTCACTCTGTTTATGATTTCACTATTAGTATTACTATATACCATTGACATCATTTAATTTGCAAAATGCAGCATAATTATTGTATTTACTTCTAGAACATGGCATGGTAAGTTACTATTATTCCTTAGCCTAAGGCGAAGAGAAAGTAAATAGCATGAAATCAAAAAATTAGTCCATGACAAAAAAAAAAAAATCAATGATCCATCTTGAATTCAGGTGTTTCCAGATATCTACATGAATATCCTACACAGAGTTTTGTCCAGTGAAGAAACAAGTTTGCATAGATGGGATGCCCCTGAACTCCTTTGTTTGCATGCATCAAACAGCAAGAGCCTGTATCTGCAAAGTGGCCTCAGTTGACATCTGTCCTCATGGAGCCTTCCTCCCTTCTCCCTCCACAATTACTAGCTATGGATCGCAGCAAATATGTCTGCTTATAAGTGTATCAACTTCATGCAGTTAAAGTGTGTGCTGTTAAAGTGGCACACTTAGATAAGATGCATCTTATCCATGACTTGCCAACCAAACCAAATTGTGAGCTTGTATTGTTCTGTTTGCATAAATTTTAGCACAAGCTTTAGAGCAATGCCTTGTGAAACATACTGTCCAAACTGGGTCAGACAAGCACTTCCTATCGGAGAAGCGACAGCCTGCTAAGAGTCTAATTACTGTAATACTGCAGATAGAGTAATTTAGTCCACTTGTACCCTAGAGGAAGCTGTGGAGCATTCTCTAGTGTTTTATTGAATGTTTTGTCCTTGCAGTTCAGCCTACCCCTTGTTGTTTCTCTCTCTGCTGTGTAGTAGTTTGTGTTAGTACATGTGCTCTGAAGGCATCTCTGTTTTATTAGTGGCCTGGGCCGGTTATTGTCTTTCTTCAAAATCCTCATGCAGTAAATTCTTTAAAAGCAAACTCCAAAGCATGGATTGGATTATTTCTGAACATTGCTAATATTTAATACTTTGCACATTTCTATATACATCATTGCACACCTTTCAGAATGCCCTGTGCAAGTGGAAAGGTCTGTCTGAATACAATAGAGTGGTGTAATGCAATGCAGTGTCTTAAGAGAAAAAAAATTCTACCATTTGTGGAAAAGACTTAAACCATTCCACCAATAAAATGGATTGGTAGGAACTAACATAATTAATTATTTCTCACAAGGATACTTGTAGCTTGATGTATGATCAATGTGAGCACTTTGCAAACACCTCCCTTATTCAAGGTCAGCTATACAGGTAATTGAGCATCAGGAGATAAGAGTTGACAGAATTTTACCTTCTGTCTTTTTTTTAAACTGTTTTTCTGAGTTTCTGTTGAGGCACATTCATAGTTTGCTGAGGAATTATTTGATAAGATATTCTCATTTTCCAGTAGGATTTCTCAATAATGAACAGATACTTTTTCTTCATAATGATAGCTGAAGTTCTCAAGAGCTAAAAGGCACTTTGTTCTCAGGAAGACAAACTGTTATTTCGTTCCCCTGAAGAAGTTTCTAATATGATGGATAAAGTATTAAAAATTGGACGAAACGGTAATGTAAATCCCACTAGAAATATTGCATCTATTATTTCATTTTATGCCCATTGCTCTAGTTTCTGCCTGATTTAAGTCAGTGTGAAGAAAGCTGTGGGCATTTCCTTTATAACAAGTACAACGAAATTCTTCATTGAATATTTACCAGTCCTGATTTGCTTCTTCGTTTGATGGACCTTCATCACATGATCTAAAAAGAGAATCATCATTTAGTAGTTCAGTGGCATCATGTTTCATAATGCCATCAAGGGGATCACAACAGTCAAAAGGTTTTGCTGGTATTTTGCTGATTGGGAATTTAAGGGCTGTTTTCTACATAAAAAAAGAACTATGAGCAGTTTCATGCTAAACTGTCTGAGCTAACTATAGCTGCAAATCTGGAATTCTTTCTGCTTATGGCTGGCTTTATATTTCTTGTGGCCTGTTATTTAATTGCTGTCATGAAAAGAAGGGTGATATCTGTAATATTTCTCAAGGGACTGCATACTTCAGTTTTCATAAACTATTATCTAATCCCAGCTAAACTATTACTTACTGGGTAGACGATGCAAGCCATGAAATCTCATCATCAAATGTAATCTGTAAAATGGGATTAATAGCAACTTCCCTCACCCAATGAACAAGATAAAGACTGACCTATGGAAAACTTTATTTTATTTATGAGTAATTATTTAAGATACTTTTCCTTCATGGTTTACAGTGGACCATAAGAATTAAAACATTATAAAACATTATTTAAAAAATTGAAAGACAATTTCAAATAGCAACAGCTCTATAATAGTATTAATTTTCGTTTTATAATGAAAATCAGTTCCTAGATAGAGAGGCCTGGTGAACAGATGAGTTTTGTCATTTTATCCCACCATTTCTTTAAGGAGATCAGGGTAGCATACATTTTCTCCCTTCTTCATTTTATCCTCATAACAACCCCATGAGTAGATCAAGCTGAGATAGAATCTGTGGATATGTAAGGGTAACTAATTAGAATTATACAAGTAGAGAAATTAATGGGGAAATTCTTTCACTGATCCCTGCAATCTCCTTTGGCTTTGACCACCACCTCCGAGCCACGTGTCTCTACTCTTTCCTCTCACTGCCACCTCTTCCAAGAACATAAGAAGAGCCCTGCTGGATCAGACCAGGGGTCCATCTAGTTCAGCACCCTGTTGCAGAGAGTGACCAACCAGTTCCTCTGGAGAGCCAACAACAGAGTTTAGAGGCTGAAACCTTCCCCTAATGTTGCCTCCTGGCACTGGGATTTAGAGGCTGACTGCCTCCTGGTAGACCTATCCTCCATGAATCTATCTAATCCACTTATAAAGCTGTGGCCATCACTACATTCTCTGGCAGCAGATTTCACATTTTAATCATTCTGTGTGTAAAGAAGTTACATCTTTTTCCTTCCACACCTCACTCCTTCTCCCCGTTACCCCCAACACCCCTTGCCCTCCTGCCACCCCCTTTCTTTACTCTGATCACCTTGCCAACCACCATGTTCTTGTCACTCTGCCTGCCCACCCTTCTCCTTGCTGCGGGCCCCACACAAGTGAGAAACCCTCCTCACCTGCCCTACTTCACCCTATTATTTTCCCTCAGCCAATCATAGTGGTGCAGCCCCCTCAGACTGAGTGGAGGCACTTAGATTTTAAGCTTGACCTGCAGGTCACTTAGATGCAGGCCCACTGAGGGAGGATGCGGAGGAAGAAGCGGCAATGCTGCCTGTTCTGTGCCCGACCCCGCCAATGCTTGGTTCTTGGCCTTATAGTGAGTAGCTTTTCTGCTCCCTCAGATAAAAGGAGAGAGAGGGAGGCAGTGGTAGCTCCAACGTGCATTGTGTGTGCACACATGAACACTTCTATGTCTTGGGTGAATTCACTCCACTTTCTATTCCAATTTTTCTGCAAACATGGGGGTCCATCAAGTTTGCAGGAAAATGTCTGTATTTTGTCCATGGCCTAATCCACAGATTTAAACATCCACAGAAGGGATTGTGTTGACTATTAGATATACTGATAATTAAAGTTAGCTAGACTTTAGAATACACTCTGTTTCTGCTGACATTTGACAACCAGAGTTAAGCTTTTATGGACATAGTATTGTAGTATACAGTTTTACTGGCTATTTGGATGTATTGTGAAATACCTGAAGGTCCTGGAATGTATGGAGGAATATTCAATTGTTGGATATCTGCCATGAGGGATGAATTCTGAGACAGAATCCTTCTGATAGCCAGATGCTATAGAGCAGTCAGCAAGTGTTGGCTGTGGTCAGGGGGTCCTCCTTTCATACTTCCCTGTGGTATCTAGACACAGCTGGAAACAGGATGATAGAGTGGGGGGGGTAATTGGTCTGATCCAGCTTGATTAATGTTCTTAAGCAATGGAGTCTGAAGGCAAAAAAAAAAATCTATTGAGGAGAATCTGACTTTCTGCATTTCACTGCTTATCCTAGTTCTGATTCCTTGAGTATTTTCTGCGCAGTCCCACAATGAAAATAGAGGATAAACGTATTTATGGCTTTTACTCATGATTAAGCTAATTTAAAACTGTGCTTCCACTAAGGAAAAGCATTTAGATTCTTGTAATGTGGCACTTTCTAAGCACATCAGACACATAAAATGGTCTGCACCTATTCATTATCGTTGGAATTATATGAGGGTCCCAAAATTATTTTCTGAGACTTGGACATTACCGTCTTTTTAGGCAGTCTCCAACAAGGTCCTTGACACAATTACTCTGATTTCAGCAATGTTACTCTGCTGTAAGCACTTCGAGATTGGGCCACTGAACTGCATTTTGGATCATAGCCATGCAGCTTGAGCCACAGAATGTATTGAACCAACTTATTCCATAATTATATTGGCAGGAAGAGGAGGGAAGTACATGCTGTTCTGTGCCTCCAGAGAGGCTTTAAATAAGTGCAATGTGTTACAGGCAAGGAGTGAAAGAGTTACTGAAATGTGGTATTGCAGTAATCCTTCCTATAGTCTATTGCACTGATACAAACTTCTCTCTAGAGGCTTAGAATTGCACTAACCTGAGGCTTGGGTTGTTAACAGACTACAGCTTTTCAAATAGACAGAGTTAGTATTATACAGCTGTCATTGCCCATTCATTTTTTTTGATTCTGCTCTGGTCTCCGGTCAAACTGTATTTTTCCTGATTTTTCAAGTGGTTCAGACTGTGCTAACACGCGCACACACAAATCTAGAAGTATGCTCAGTTCTACTTCAATATATGGTGCACATTTCAATATGACCATCATCATGTCAACTAGATTGTACCCATTATGAGTAAAATTCCTCTTCCACCACAAAGGGATGGGACACTTTCGAACTGTTTTTTAAACATTTTGGAGAAAACAACATTATTTACTTTGAGCCAGTAGCAGGATGGCAACAGATCTCTTTGAAAAGAAAAAGGAAGTGCAAAGTTTACTCCTGAGTGATATTGACTAGATTGGGCATTACTTGCTGTCTGGTTCAGTAAACTTTGCATGCTCTTTGAAAAGAAAAAGGAAGTGCAAAGTTTACTCCTGAGTGATATTGACTTGATTGGGCATTACTTGCTGTCTGGTTCAGTAAACTTTGCATGTTCTTGAAATTCTGTGGGTCTAAGGGAAAACAAGGAAATCAAGTCATCCACCCCTCAGCCCCTGGCCTGGTACAGAACCTGAGTGCAAACATAATTTAGTTTGGGCTACTGGCTGAATATTGCAGTTGGAAGTAGTATGCATGTAGAAGTTTACAAATCACTCTCTAGAGATTCACAGTATGGTTTGTTCAAATTATGATCACTACATAGGCTTTTATTTGTATGCAGAAGACACCCCCTCCCTGTGCTCAAAAATAGTATGCTTCTTAAACCATGCCCTATCCAATAAAATATCTCTCCTTTTAATCCACATAAACAAAGATGGGAAATAGTATATTTAAATAAGTGCTAACTTCACCAGATAATTTGACATGCATGGACATAACATGGTAGATAACTAATGGCAATTCCTCTCAGTAGACTAAAATGATTAATTTTTCAAGACAAAGCATTTTGAACTTTGGACATGTTTTTAAACACAATTTTAGGAACACAGAAGTTTTGAAAGTCCTTCTTAATAACAGAGTAGTCAAGAAATGCCTTTGTAATTATTTGTCCTGCTAAATTTTATGCTACTTTTTCCAGCTTCTTCTCTGTAATCAAACTTGGCATTTAACAAACATTTGGTCTAAATGATATAATTCACTCAAGATATTACCTACGTGGTTGGGTTACACACTTCCTTAGAGAGGGAGGCCTTATATTCAGATTGGCAAAGGGGATCTAGAGTTTGTCTAAGGTAAACATTGAAGTCTCGGGCCTTAAAAGAGCTCTGTCCCAAATTTTGAGTTTATACTTGTTTGAGGTTATCAAATGTTGATGTTGTATGATAAATAGTTCTGGGCAATAGATTTGCAGTGCAATCCTCATCTGAGTTATGTCCTGAACTTCAACAGATGTCAATAGATTTAGAAGGATGTAAATCCTTTTAGGATTGCACTGTGCATTTCTGAAAACCCTTCCACTCTTCCTGCATTTAGGTCGCCCCTACCCATCCTCTGCTGTCCACCTAGATTATGTTTGCTCTGCTGTAAAGCTGCTGATGCTGGATGAGAGCTAATATCATGGAAGTGATAAAAGAGGAAGATGCCTCAGCTGCTACAAGGAAGTTATCATCTGTGCACAACCTTCAAATCATGTGTGTTCTCTTCCAGACCTCCTAGATGCTTGAAGCCTTGCTCTAGCATTTGGATAAATGAGAGATGAAAGGTGACTGGACTAACCACTGAAGGAGAGTTCTTAGTGGAAAGCATAGTAAGCTGGAGGTGTAGCTTTGCTTTTGGATTTTGAGAGAGTTTCTTGACCTGCCATACGGTACCAGCTGTTTTTTAGTAGAACATGGAGCTGTTAGTAAATGTATCTATAGATATTTACACTACAGTTTGCAGATTTTTTTTTTTAAACCCATTAGGTAGATTAACACACAAAACTTGACACAATTAAAAATGTTTGACTTTTCCTGTCATCTGTTATTATACAAAATTCACAAAAACCGCAGAGTACCAGTGGCCAGCAATGTTTATTATGTTTAACTATCTTTGAAACATTAAAGACATCCAAAATTTAAAAAAGAAATAGGGCAGGCATTTGTGCACTGGCGTTCACAGAAAATACAATGATAAAAAAGAAATGTTGAAGTTTAATGATACAATGATCATAAGAATTTTTGAGAATGCCTGGTGGCTTTTTCACTTTGATACCTAGAAATCTGTTAGTTAAAACTTTACTAAAAGGTTTGTACTTGGATAATAAGTAAATAATGATAATGCCTACATTGGGAGCAGAGATACTGTTTAATTTTGAAACAGCACAGCATGTTATAAATCTTCAATATACAATATTAATTGCGTGGAAGGGAATAGCTGGTTGCTCCCCACTTTTCTTTATTTTCTTTTCAAATGTTTTCATGAACTTGGTTGTACTATTTTAGAACCTAAGTGGCTAGAAGAAAACCCCATCTTGCCACACTTTGGAAAATATTCTAGCCCCTTAGCAATTAAAAAAAAAAGACTTTGGAACTGAAGGAATCAAATGACTTTTTATTAGAGAGGGAACTGATGACTTAAGCATGCACTGAAGAAACTATTGCAAACATCTGGTTTAAAATCAGTTTCCTAATCCATGCAGAATTTTTTTTAAAAATGCTTCCCAATCCATTTGAGTTTATTAGATTCCCAGAATGAATGGTCTTTGTTTTCATGTAGACAGAGCTTTAGAACAAGGTGGCTTCTAGAAGACAAAAAAAATCTAATCTATTTTCAACTTGGATTTGGTGAGGGTTTGTTTCTTTTTTTAAAAAAAACACCCAGTGTATTTATAATCCCATGAAAATTGGTCATAGCCAGCAGCAGATAACAATTGCTAGGTTAATTAATTAAGTGACTATAAAGGGGAGATGGAATAAACTGGTGGTTAGCTTTGGCTGTGAACCAGATACAAAAGGGGGGGGGGAGATGATTATGGAGGCAGAGCATTTTTATGGTTGTCGGTGTTAATTTTAGAACTATAAAACACAATGAATTGGATATAGTTATTCCCAGAGGTCAGTAATCAAGGTGTTGCTGTTTTTTAAATCTTCATTGCACTTAAGATTTGAAAAGCAACAACAACTAAACAGGAAGAAAAGGCATATTTTTAAAAAAATAACAGCTTGACAGGTGCTGGGGCATTTGTACTAGTACACTTTTCCCAAACAACTTACTTTTCAGATTCCCTAGCATTATTTCCTTAACATATCACCAGTAAGGAACATTAAAGCCCCCTAAAAAGCATAAAACAAACTGCCTGTCAAGTCTGAAAATGAATGTTTGACAAAAATATAGTTTGGGTTCACATTTTAAATGTAGTCTAAATAATGTCTGAAGAAATAGTCACACCAAGTTTAAATACTGGTTGCCAAATGATAATTATATTGTTTTATTTTAAATCATATGATGGAGTTGTACCACATGACACAGTAAGCACTAAATGAGGGGTTTTTTTTTAGTATCGTAGTATAGGAATTTTTTTAATATCAAAACCCCCAGAAATCTCTTTAAAATCAAACAGCTAATTTCTACTATAAATGTTCACTTTTTCTGTCTCTTTTCCCACAAGTAATTCTCAATATTCAGAGAACAAACTGAGAACTGGTGGTAAATGCTTCCTAAATTTAGCTCAGTACCATAAAATGCATTTATATAAACATTTCAGGATGACAAAAACCAAGAGAGGAGGCTTTAAGAATAGTTCTTGGATGAGCACTGTCCTTCAGAAAGCTTTGTTGCAACATAGTTTATAAATTGCTGAAAGATATTAGGTAAGAGAGCAGCAATTCTTAAACAAAACAATGATTTTTTTAAAAAAACAAAAAGACTGGTATGGTAACAATTTTTGAAACAGTGTATAATTTAACATGTAGATCTGCTTTATTTTATGGCAATGGACTCCCAAAGGCATCAGTCTCATTATCAAATAGATAAATAGAGGAATGTGTACTTATTGTGAGACCTAGCTTCTCCCCCATTTTATGCCTCTGAATAGTATTTGTTGATATTTACTCCAACTTCTGCAGTTTAGACTTTTCCTCCAAGGAATGTTTTGAAGAACAAAAAACAAAATAAAGATTTAAAATAAAACAAAATTTCTAGTTCACAGAAGGAAAACTGAAAGCAAACATATTTTCTTTTTCTTTTCCAATTCTAACATGAACTGGAGGAATGGATCTTTTCCAGAGACTGTGTTGTCTTGTAAAAAGGGTTTGTTGGTATTTGTTTCCTACAGCTTCCTGAAATATAGCTGCTTTAAATACTATAAAATATCCCTCCTCATCAGATAGTGTTACCAGTTTCCAAGTGGGAGTTTTCCTGGAATAACAACTGATCTCCAAACTACAGAAATCAATTCCCCTGGAGAAAATGGCATCTTCAGAGGGTGGACACTATGGCATCACATCTTCATTGAGTTGTCCACTTTCCTTGAATGCCACCCTTCCCAGGCCCCACCCCAAATCTCCAGGAATTTCCCAACCTAGAGCTGGCAGCTTTACTTACCTAGGAATCTAGAATATCCGAATGCACAAGCTCCTGTTTTTATGTTGACAGAACTACATCTATCTGATTATCAGGATCATTTGGGATAAATGAGATTTGTACTGTAGCTTATGATTTAAAATTTAACTCAGGCTTATTTCTAGGTGGATACGCTGATTTCCTACTGAGATCACTTGGATTTAGAAGAATGTAACCAGGACACAAAATGCAATGAAAACCTTTTATGGCTTCTATCCCTAACTGCCAGGAACAATTGGTACCCAGAAGAACTCTTTTTGCTCCAAAATGTTGGTATACTGCAGAATACCACTGGTGTTCCTGGGATGTGGGTCCAGATGCCTCAAGCCCAAGTATAATTTCCCCCCCACTTTTTAAAGTGGGTTCATCTGCACTGTTTCCCTCCAGTCATATCAGCTGTTCCTAAAGTGACAGCCCAGGGAATCACTATTGCGGTGAAAAAAAGATCATCAGATCTATTAGAACTTTTCCTCAGGAAACAGTTATTACTGAACTACTGAAATTGCCTTATAAGTGATGGGGAATGTAGTATGATAACATTTTTTTTAGACATAGCTGTTGTTTTAAAAGGTTGAAATTACATGATTTTTTTTATTACGGCAGGTTATGTGATTCCTGAATGCTGCAGTTTAACACATAACATTCAAGAGCCTTGTTATTTATTGACTATTAAGGACAGGAATTTTTGTGATCATGGGAGTCGATGTAGGTTTTTGAAATTAGAAACTAATAAAAATATCACACTCTTCATGGTGGCTAGCATGTTTAATTGGCTCACAGTAGGAAACAACCAAAGAGTCAAGAATGTTTTCTTCTTCACTCAGAGAACTGTTGTGTGTTCTATCAATTACTTGTGAATGAAAAGCAGAGAAAAAAATAAAATGCTGTTTACGAAAACAACTAGCAAGGCTTTGAACAGAACGTAGGAAGAGCACTATGTGAATCAAAATTTAATACTGGGTTTGGAAATATAAGGTTGTTTATTCCACTGGAAAAGTACTGCACCTCTCCAAAACAATTGTCTGCTCTTAAAGTAGTTGCTGGAATGAAACATCTTCTGTTTTAAAAAATTCTGCTTTCTGTAACTAAACAGCCCTTTCAAAAAGTCCATTAATTTGTTATTCTAGAATACTGGTATTTGCTCTTTCTAGGTTTCCCCCCCCCTAAGAGCTTGCCATATTCCTTAGTTTGATCTATGTACACACAAAGCATTTATAAATTCACTGTAGCTTAGTTTTGCAGAATTATAAACAAATGCTAAGTGCGGTACTTTATCCACACCGACATATTTGGTATTTCGCAAGTGCCTAAATCTGTCTTCAACCTTCCTCTCGCTTCTAGGTTATACTGTACTGCCACCTTCTGTTTTATTGCCCTATAGTGAACAAGTCCATCAAGCACATAGTGGAGGAAAGCAAAATTATGTGTGTTTTTATCATAAACCTAGTTTAAACCTGTTTTACTGAAATCCAGATTCTTGTATTATTTAGCACCTTTGGAGGTCTTTTGGATATTCTGCAACTGATGCTCCAAAATCCCCCAGAAAAGCTGTTATGAAAATTAGTTTCAGAAGGAAAATGGTGTGGATGGTGTAGATTCTATGAAATTCAAGTTTCCATTCACAGTGCATGAAAGCAAGGCAACTTACTGTAAAATATCCATCATCTGATGAGATATATTGCACTCTCCAGTGGGATCATAAGACAACGCCACATTACACAAGAGATGTATAAGCCTTGGCAAAGATGCTGTCGGGAGTATGCTTCTACACTTGAGAAGCAAAGCAAACAAAACTGAATGATTGTGTAGTTTTTTAAAAATTCTTCTTGAATTAGTGATCTTAACAAGTGGGGACCCACAAAAAAGTTCTGGGGTTGGGACGGTGGAAACAGTGGTGGGGGCAGGAGTGAGCCTGCTTGAGGTACAGGCAGCTGCATTGGGCTGGTAGTAGGAACAGTGGGGAGGTAGGAGGGTGATCCCCACCATCCACCAGCAATTAACTGCTGCCCAGAAAGGCAGTGTGAAGCTCACCTTCTGCTGGCCCCTGGGAGCCTCTTGAAGCTGTTGCCATTCCCAGATGCCTGATACTTCTTTTCCAGATGGGTTCCACTCCTGTAACAGTGAATGGGAAAAGCTGCACCTTCCTCCCCCCTCATCATTGTCCATGCTGCCAAGCCTGCTGTGGCTCCCCCCCCACACAAGAGCAACACAGGTGGGTGCCACAGCTCCTGGCCTCCCCACACCACTGAGAGTTGCGCAGCCAGGTGCCATGACTCCTGCTCTTCCTCCCCCATGAGACCAATACAGTCAGGTGCTGTAGCTCCTGGCCAACCCCCCCCACACACACACATGTGGACTGTGGAGTGATGCAACCAGGCCCTCTGAAAAGTTTTCAGGAGAGATTTAACCCCCTCATGTAATTTCTTGCCGATTTTGGATTTTTCTGCAAATTTCCGAAGTTTAGAGAAAAATCTCCTTTATCTCAGTATGTGCCCAGTTCAAGGATTTAGTAATCCACAGATCTACCTACACATGAGAAATAGATATCTAGATTACCAAACATAACAGATATGAATTGATGCGGTGAGTGAACATGTTCACTGGACTATTGTTATTAAGGCTCAAAATGCCAATACTTTCAGTGCACTGAGTGTGTATGTGCATATGTCTCCAAAAGCTACTTGTGAAAGCATGAGCATCAGTTTGGAGAACAAACCTGACTAACAGGACTATTCTACTAGAGCTGGAATTGCATCAGGACAGGCACAGTTGTGCTTTCTTCTGTGCATTGAAGTGAATGTATGTGCTTCCTGTATTTTTACAGGAAGTAATTCCTGTATTTTTACCAGCACAGTTGAAGTCTTGGTCCTCACCTTTAAAGTGATACATGGTGCTAGGACCATTACATTTTCAGGAATGGTTATACCCCTTAATCCCCTATCCACTAAGACTGGAATGCAGAGACTCAGCACTATACCTGTTCTATTCAGGATGCTAAACTGATGGAGATCCTTGGTATATTTTAAACTTTCTTTTTAAGATGCCTTTTGACTCTTGAGCATATTGGCTTTCTGCTACAGTGTTTTCTACTTTTGAATATTGTACTGCTACTATAACATTTTATTACATTGCATTTTATATTATGTATGGGCAATGATTTCTTGAAAGCTGGTTGACAATTTTTACAAAGAAAAATTAAAATAAACACATGTAGGATCAGTCCAGGAAATGTCCTAAGTATACAAATGTTTTAAAAATGCAGTGCTTCAATCCTAACTTGAAGACTGACATATTTCCAAAGGCTGATAGGACTTTTGGAAAATGTTCTGCAAAGGCTTTGATGGACTGCCAGAAGAATGGAGCTCACCAACTTACTTTGGTATTCATACTTGGCCTATGAATGGTCTCATCAAGAAGTTATTCTCAGCCAACTATAGGAATTGCAGTCAGATCATGAAGGAAATGCTATCATTCTGTCATGCAGTTAAGTTTAAACTGTACATTTATATTAAACTAAAACTTTGACCATCAAAATTACTGTCATTCAGTACTCCAATTCAGAATTTCACAACAAAGATAGTACTTTTCCATAGTTCTCCGTGGTTCTGTTGCTTTTAAACTATATTGGCCCTGTCATGACAAAGTCCTGCTTTCTTTTTTAATGATGTTTAGGCAATGTATTGACCACAGTTAGTCTTAACTGTGGTTTCACACAGACATCCTGGTTTCCTGGCACCACCTTTTTGCCAGAACATCAAGAATAAAAACTTCTCTCACTGACTCTTTCAAGCAGTCTCCATAGTTGATGAAACCAGCATTTGGGGAAGCAGACAAGGACTGAGTGAGCATCTGTGAGCTGAAGCCTGGTTTTATAAACGGAACAGACTTCCAGGTGTGGCATGCAGATCTCCTGCTTTTACAACAGATCTCCAGATTACAGAGGTCAGTTCCCCTGGAGAAAATGGCTGCTTTGGAGGGTAGACTCTATAGCATTGTGCCATGTTGCAATGCTCTATGGCATTGTGCCATGTCCCTTCCCTCTCCAAACCCTCTTCTCCCCAGGTTCCACTCTCAATATCTCCACATATTTTTCAATCCAGAGCTGGTAACCCTAGATATATATGATTTCAAACATAATGGAAGACATCTCTGGCTAGTATTGTCTCTGGCTAGTATTGTCTATGTATAAGATGCCTGTCAAACTGCATCTTAAGATAAGTACAGGGATTTGGTGAAAAATAGCAGCTCTTTGTCAAGTCCTCCCCCATTTCCTTGCTAGTATGCAGTAAATTTATCCTATGTTGTAACCCTATTATTATGTTATAGGTTTTTTCACCTCTGCCAACAGTAACTAGTGATGAGGAGCAAAGTAGAAAACACATAATGTGATGATGTCACTACAAAAGGATTTACTACACATTACAGAGAGGGAGAATTTGAACAGTTATTTCATAGCATAAGGTGGTTGTGAAAATAAGGTGATTCTTGTAAGCTCTGGTTTAAGCACAAGTGAAGTACTGAGTGAAAAATGGCCTCCACTTGAACCAGAATGAAGCCAAACTGCTGGTGCATAACACAAAAAAGGTGGCAGAGCAGCTTTTAAAGTGAACCAGGTGGAAAGCCAACAGGAGCTGAGAAGCATCCATTTTGGACAGATTTGTCCCAAAGGAATGAAGGGGAAAATGCTTCTTCTTTTTTTAAGATTAAACCCAGCACAAACTGGGCCATTTTATTTTTTAGCAAGAAGAAAAGATGTTACACATCAAAACCAGACAAAGAAATAACGTTACTACAACAACACAAACATACACTGATTGCACAAATGGGGATTAGGTGGATAAGGAAAATGAGGATAAAGTAAAGCAGGATAGCCAGCTGAAGAGGCCAAAGACCAGAGCAGAAAAGGCACACACTATAGATGTCTAGAGAGAAACACAGTGTGGAGGTGTTTCTATGCAAATGCCAGAAGTCTCCAACCCAAAATGGAGGAGATGAAGTGCTTGGTTTTAAGGGAAAACATAGATATAGTGAGCATAACAGAAACTTGGTAGAAAAGAGAGAACCAGTGGGAAATGGTTATCCCTGCATGAAAACTCTATGGAAATGAAAGGGAAAGGCTTACTGGAGGAAATGTTGTTATACATGTCAAGGAAGGTATGGTGTTTAACAAACTAGAAAAAGGCTGACTGCTCCACAGAATCACTATTCGTGGCAATACCAGGCCCCAAAAGTACTTTAGTACTGGGGACATGCTCTCGGTCACCTGGCCAAAATGCTCAGGGTGATTTTGAGATAGAAAATGAAATTAGAACGACATTGAAAGAAAATGAAATTAGAAAGTTGTAATAATGGGTAACTTTTAACTACCATCATATCGACAGGATAAATGAGTATCTCAGTCAGACCAAAGAGGTAAAAGTTCTAGATACCCTAAATGACTGTGCCCTAGAACAGCTGATCATGGAATCGACTGGAGAGAAGCTACCTTGGACTTAATCCACAGTGCAAGCAATTAGTGCAAAATGTGGAGGTGGTTGAGCCAACTGGAAACAGTGATCATAATAGTATCATATTTAATTCACTCTATTTAGAAAAGTGCCAGGGAACTCCAATATGGTCAAACTTGACTTCAAAGGAGGAAACTTCTCTAAAATTAAAAATCTGATAAAAAAGAAATTGAAAGGAACAGTCAAGTGGGTCAAATCTGTTGAAAAGGCTTGTGGGTTAATAAAAACCTCAATACTATGAGGACTGGTTAACATTGTTAAGGCTGTTTAGCCTAGAAAAAAGGTGAGTAAGGGGAGACTATATTGACCTTTGGTCTAATCCAGCATGGTTCTTATGTTCTTATGAAAGGGAATCTGTGTATCAGAATGCAAAAGAAACCTTTTATCCGCTGACTCATCCCATAGGCATCTTTTTCTGCGAGTTCAATAGCACAGGTGTCTTGTAAAGAAACAAGCCAGCAGTTTTCTGGATCTGCTTGGGCTGCTTTCTGATTTGTTAATAGTATTTTTGGTCATGGTCAAGAGTATCAGGAAAGTGGAAGCACTACACACAACCGTGTTGCTCAGAATAGGGAAACATCTGGACTATCCCCAAAGGAATCTGTTTCTGTATTTGAAAATACCATATTTTGCTTAAATTGACATGCTTATCCTAATTTACTCTGACTATAAAATTTGGATTTATAATTTGGTAGTTTATGGAAGGAACTAGAGAGGAAAGGCATATGTTGGAGCATAGGAAGACAATTTGTATCGACAGGCCAGACAGCAGAATAGAGCCAAGAGAGAAAATGAAGTAGGGACACAGTGTGCATAAATGAGGGACCACTCTCCAAACTTCTATTTAAAATCTGAGACTTTTTGTTCCAAGTTAGAATTTGGTCTGAAGCCTTTCCTGGCATGATTCTAGTTAAGTTTTAGGTTATTCTGGTAACTATAACCACTAAAGTACCACTGGAGAAGTTATATGTCCACTAAACTATGTTAATATAATTTTGCTAAATGTTCATGGGAAATCACTAGATACTTTCAGAAACTGTAGATTTTGCTTTACATGTTTATAAACCATATATCCATGGAAAAAACTACTTGGATTGACCAATCTTGAAATAATTTTTCACATGTGTGCATTCACAAGGAGCACTTGAAAAACTGAGATTGTGAGTGCCCAAACACCTCATTAGAGAGACTGACGCTGTGCCAGATTCAGGAGCTTCAGTGCCAGAAATTGAGTCTGTAGGTGTGGCTTCATGATAAGTCCAGTCTTGATAAAGGATTTTTGAAAAGTCTGTATAACCGGAATGACTTTGACTGATTTTATTGTATCTTGGACTGTCAAATATATTGATTAGCAAGAACTGTGTGTTGATATTTTGTTTGGAAGCAAAAGGAGTCAGACGGCCGAATTGAGAGTGTTTACCTTTAAGAACAGCTTGTCAAGAGAAACGGCATATCATCTCTGGTGTTGTGAATGACTGTTATTGTTGTTCACTGGAAGGCCTTGCATACTTTCTTACAAATGTTCTAGGGCAATCCTCGTAAGCAGAGTTACTGTTCTCCAGGTGGGGACTGGAGTTCTCCTGGAATTACATTTCCAAACTACAGAGATCAGCTCTCCTGGAAGAAATGGCAGCTTTGGAGGGTGGACTCTATGGTATCACATCCCCATTCAGCTTTCTACCTTCCCCATGCTCTGCCCCAAACTCTGCCCTCCCCATACTCTGCTTGCCTCTGACCCCAAATCTCCAGGAATTTCCTAGCTCAGAGTTGGCAGCTGTACTGTTAAGAAGCATCCATTCAAAAATATCCCAGTGAATCAACAGGATAGAAAGCTAGTTTAGATGTGCGCTGTGACATACACCTTTGTGGCTTTATAGGGCATACACATAGCCATCTTCAGATCTGTATATGCTCACAGGTAGATTAGGGACATAATGTATGAACTGACATACAGTTGTAAATACAGTTATAATGATTCCCACAATAACAGTATCATTTTTAGAGAAACCACAATAATAAAGATGACTTAATCGTTACTCCCAGGATCTCTATAAATGTCTAGAGCTTTTTGACAACCTAGAAAATGGGGAAAGGGCCATGTAGATGCCATCGATCTTGCTTTCAGGCACAGAAAGCTAAGGCCAAAAAGACATGGGGAGTTATGTACACTGTATTTTATTTGTTCATCTGCATCCCATCATTCTTCTGTCAAGGGACCTCAGGTAGCAAACACAGATTCCTAGATGTTCTGCCATCCGGGCACTGGGTGAATTCATACTTGCTTAAATTCAGCATGGCTGCTGCACCATGTGACTATTCTTCCAACCAAACCTGGGTAGTCACAAGTGCTTTGGAACCAATCCATTAGCCACTCACTTGAAAGTTTATAACTGTGTAATTAGCTGCAACTCAAACAGCACTTTCCTGGGAGTAAGCCCTATTTAATAAAGTGGGAATAACTTAGAGTCAACCTCCTTAGGATTGCTCCCATTGATTTCAGTGGAATACCTAACCTTTTCCAGGACGTGTTTGTAGTTTTCTGCCTGTTTTCCATATAAACTGGAAAAGCCATACTGTAAACAGAAAATGGGACTACAACAGAGGCATAAATAAATTCTACTAGATTAAGTTCAAAGCCTTAGGCAATGATCCCATCGTGTTGTCAAATATTAGTTTATTGTGTGTTATTACACTTGTATCCTGATCTTTCTTCAAGGAGTTCAAGACAACATATATACCATTCCCAGGCAGTATCCCACCCAGGCAGTGTACCAAAACAGACTGTTTTAATTTCAGTGGCTGAACAGTGTGAGCTATCTTGACTCACTGAAACTTTTGTAGATCTGGTTCACTTCATCCTAATTAAAGCATGTGAATCATGTTGCATCACCCTGGCTCTTTGTGCCCATGCAGATTTGGTTCACAATAGCCTAATCAAAGTATTTCCCCCATTTTTTCCCACCAAAGTTTGACAGCAGTTACCTTCAAACTGTCCAGTCAAATTCAAACTTCATATCTTGGACCAATCAAATTCCTGGGAAAGTGGGTTCCGATGTGCAGCTTTGGGACTCTTCCCCATAAAATGACCATCTCAGGTCAGTGAAAAGTGTGTGCCTGGTTTTCCCACTGCCTGAATACCCTATTGTAAAGTACTGGGTTCAATGCATGGAGAACTCGGACTACAACATTCGGGTTGACACGTTTATTGGTACTTCACACAACAAACATGCAAATGGCCCTGCAAGGCCAACTATATACGCACACACACCCAATACCCCTACAGTCCCATTGGAGGGTATGAATTTCTAGGTTCTATTGGTTGGTACTGGGTGGATTGGGGAGCCTGTGCTCTATTGTTCTCAGGAGCCAAGTTCCAACCTATGACCGCAGGCCCCTGGTGGCGGCCCGCATACATAACACCTATCCAGACCTCAAGCCCAGGATTTCAGGACACACGTCCCTTCACAAAAAAATCCCAGTTTTCTCCCTTGTAAGTGCATCCTCTTGCTGGGGTTTGTGTGTGTACGTGTGCATGTCTGATTACTTAGGGAATTAGTTCTCAGGTGCTCAGTGCAGGTTCTTTACATTTTTACTTCTTTTAATTTATTTTGTATACAATAAAGCTATTTGTTCCTGTTTAAAATCACTCTCTCTCACTCTCTTTCTTCATAATTTTATTGCAGGGTACCCCTACCAAGATCCATAAGAACATAAGAACATAAGAACATAAGAGAAGCCAATGTTAGATCAGGCCAATGGCCCATCCATTCCAACACTCTGTCACACAGCGGCCAAAATATACCAGGTGCCATCAGGAGGTCCAGCAGTGGGGCCAGGGCACCAGAAGCCCTCCCACTGCTGCCCCCTCCAGCACCAAGAATAGAGTGCATCACCTGCCCCAGACTGAGAGTTCCCATCTATACCCTGTGGCTAATAGCCACTGGTGGACTTCTGCTCCATATGTTTATCTAATTTCCTCTTGAAACTGTCCATGCTTGCAGCTGCCACGACCTCCTGTGGCAGTGAATTCCATATGTTAATCACTCTTTGGGTGAAGAAGTATTTCCTTTTATCTGTTCTAACCCGACTGCTCAGCAATTTCATAGAGTGCCCACGAGTTCTTGTATTGTGAGAAAGGGAGAAAAGTACTTCTTTCTCAACCTGCTCAATCCCATTCATAATCTTATAAACCTCGATCATGTCACCTCTCAGCCGTCGTTTCTCCAAGCTAAAGAGCCCCAAGCATTTTAACCTTTCTTCATAGGGAAGGTGTTCCAACCCTTTTATCATTCTAGTTGCCCTTCTCTGCACTTTTTCCAATGCTATAATATCCTTTTTGAGATGTGGTGACCAGAACTGTACACAGTATTCCAAATGAGGTCGCACCAATGATTTATACAGGGGCATGATGATACTGGCTGATTTGTTATCAATTCCCTTCCTAATAATCCCCAGCATAGCGTTGGCCTTCTTTATTGCAGCTACACATTGTGTAGACATTTTCAGTGAGTTATCCACTACGACTCCAAGATCTCTCTCTTGGTCCGTCTCTGCCAGATCAGACCCCATCAACGTGTATTTATATTTAGGATTTTTGGCTCCAATGTGCATCACTTTGCACTTGGCCACATTGAACCCCATTTGCCACATTGACGCCCACTCACCCATCTTCAACAGATCCCTTTGGAGTGCCTCACAATCCTCCCTGGTTTTCACCACCCTGAACAACTTTGTGTCATCTGCAAATTTAGCCACATCACTGCTTACTCCCAATTCCAAATCATTAATAAACAAGTTAAAAAGCATCGGACCGAGTACTGATCCCTGTGGTACCCCACTGCTTACCACCCTCCACTGAGAAAGTTTCCCATTTATACTCACTCTCTGTTTTCTATTTATAAGCCAGTTTTTGATCCACAAGAGGACTTGTCCTTTTATCCCATGATTATTGAGCTTACTTAGGAGCCTTTGATGAGGAACTGTATCAAAAGCTTTCCGGAAGTCAAGGTAAATAATATCTATTGGGTCCCCCTTGTCCACATGTTTGTTCACTCCCTCAAAAAACACTAACAGGTTAGTGAGACAAGATCTTCCCTTACAGAACCCATGCTGAGTCTGCCTCAATAGTTTTTGTTCATCAATGTGCCTACTAATTCTTTCCTTAATAACAGTTTCCACCAACTTACCCGGTATCGATGTCAGACTGACTGGCCTGTAATTTCCCGGATCTCCCCTGGAGCCCTTTTTAAAGATGGGAGTGACATTAGCTACCTTCCAGTCCTCAGGAATGGAGGCAGATTTTAAAGAAAGATTACATATTTTTGTCAGGAGATCCACAAGTTCACATTTGAGTTCTTTCAGAACTCTCGGATGAATGCCATCCGGGCCTGGTGATTTATTAGTTTTTAAATTGTCCATCAGTCGGAGGACTTCCTCTCTTGTTACCGCAATCTGATTCAGGTCTTTCAAACCCCCTCCCGAAATCGGTGCTTCTGGAGTGGGCAAGCACTTCTCCTCTTCCACAGTGAAGACAGAGGCAAAAAATGCATTCAGCTTCTCAGCCATTTCCCTATCATCCTTCACTACTCCTTTTACCCCTTGGTCATCCAAGGGCCCCACTGCCTCCCTGGCTGGCTTCCTACTTCTAATGTATTTGAAAAAAGTTTTATTGTTGGTCTTTATGTTTTTTGCGATATGCTCCTCATATTCCCTTTTTGCTTGCCTGATCACAGACTTGCATTTTATTTGCCATAGTCTGTGTTCCCTTTTATCAACCTCACTAAGACTAGCTTTCCACCGCTTAAAGGAATCCTTCTTACCTTTTACAGCTTCCATTACTTTATTTGTTAACCATGCAGGCTTTTTTCTATACCTATTTGTACCTTTCCTAACCCGCGGTATATATTTTTTCTGAGCTTCTAGGATTGTCTTTTTAAATAGTCTCCAAGCTTCCCCAATGGTTTTGACCTTCTCCACTCTTCCTTTCAATTTCTTCCTCACATGTCCCCTCATACCAGAGAAGTTACCCCTTTTAAAGTTAAAAGTGGTTGCGTCAGTCTTTTTGGGCAACTCCCTATCTGTACTAATGTTAAACTCAATGACATTATGGTCACTGTTCCCAAGTGGTGCAATCACTTTTACATCTCTCACCAGGTCTTGGGTGTTACTTAGGACCAAATCCAGGATCGCCTCTCCCCTGGTAGGATCTGTGACCATCTGTTCCACTGCACAGTCATTGAGAGTGTCTAAGAACGCAATCTCTTTTTCCCGACTAGAACTCATATTGACCCAATCAATGTGTGGGTAGTTAAAGTCGCCTATTACAACACAGTTAATTCGTCTAGCCGCTATCTTTAATTCATTCATCATTTTATAATCCTCCTCTATCTTTTGATCTGGTGGGCGATAACAAACTCCCACTGTTAAGCCTCCTTTTGGACCCACTATTTCAACCCATAGCATTTCCAGAAGTGAATCCAATTCTCTTACCCTCTCAATCTTACTGGACGATATACCCTCTCTGACATACAGAGCCACCCCACCTCCAACCCTTCCCCCCCTATCCTTCCGATATAATTTATAACCAGGAATCACCGTATCCCACTGAATTTCCTCATCCCACCAAGTTTCTGAAATACCCACAATGTCTATTTCCCCCCCCAACACCAAGCATTCCAACTCCCCGATTTTACCTCGGAGACTTCTAGCATTTGTGTATAAACACTTATAGTTTCCCATGTTTGTTAAGCCCACAGCCTTCCTCTTGCTGCCTCGAGACCTTGCCAGGCAGTTCCTATCATTAGCCACAGTCTCAGTGGACAATTGTAATCCATTTCCTTGTACAAAAGTAATAGCTACCCCTTCATCTCTTTGAGATGAGCCATCCCGAACCAGAGATTTTTCATCTCCTGTCGGCTTTCCCCCATTATTCAGTTTAAAAACTGCTCTGCCACCTTTTTGATTTTGAGCGCCAGCAGCCTGGTTCCTTCTCGGGACAAGTGGAGACCGTCCCTTTTGTACAGCTCCCTCTTGTCCCAAAAAGCATCCCAGTGCCTAACAAACTTGAACCCTTCCCCCCTACACCACCGTCTCATCCACGCATTGAGACTCCTGATCTGTGCCTGTCTCTCCGGCCCTGCACGTGGAACAGGTAGCACTTCCGAGAAGGCTACCTTGGAGGTCCTGGCCTTGAGTTTCCTGCCCAGCAGCCTAAATTTCTCCTCCAGGACCTCACGACTGCATTTCCCCACATCGTTGGTGCCGACGTGCACCACGACCACTGGCTCCTCCCCAGCACTATCTACTAGCCTATCTAAAACACGCGTAATGTCCGCTACCTTCGCACCAGGCAGGCAAGTCACCATACGGTCAGTACGCGGGTTCGCCACCCAGCTGTCTACCTGCCTAAGGATTGAATCACCAACTACCAAGAGCCCCCCTCCCACCCTTCCCAGGGACGGTTCCTTGGTACGAAAGGATACCCGTTCACCAGCTGAAGAAGAGGTCCCTTCTGAGGGCACATTCCCCTTATCCTCAGCTGGTGCCCCTTTTCCCCTTGACCCTCATGCTCCCTGGCAGCAGCCGGGCTGCCAGATCCAGAGTGGGACATATCTAACAAGTCCCCGAGAGTCTTCCCCGTGCACCTAACTGACTGTCCCTGCTTCTCCAGGTCAGCCACCTTGGCCTCAAGGGAGCAAACTCGCTCCCTGAGAACCAGGAGCTCCTTGCACCGAGCACACACCCAAGACTTCTGACCAGTGGGCAGATAGTCATACATGTGACACTCCATGCAAAACACTGGATAGCCCCCAACCCCCTGCTGGCATTCTGGCTTCATAATTGTTTTTAAACAAATACTTTTCTATAACCCCCCTTTTAAAACCCTTTGTATTTATATGGCTCCTGTTGTAGGAGTCTACTTACCTTACCAAGGAGCCAAGGTCCTGGCTTTCTGGCTCTTCCTGGGCTTCTTACACCCAGCTTTCTGGGTCCCTTCTTTGGGTCCTGTTTGGGTAACATCTCCATTTCCAGTTTTTGATTTGATTCTTACAATGAATGAAGTTTGAAAATAGCTTTTGGAAAGGGCGTGCAAGCCACAATCACAATTTTCATTTCAGAATTATTTATGCAGCATATCCAGTATGTAAGGTTAGATGTAACAGCATGCATAGCCAACATGCGAAAGTGTCAAACTAGGGTCTCAGAGACTCAGGCTTGAATACCCACTCTGCCAGAGAAGCTCAATGGGTTACTTGGAACTAGTTATTCTTGTTCATCTTAATTTTTCTCACAGAATCATTGTGAGAATAAAATGGAGGAGAGAGAGCAATATTGTAAAGTGATTTGGAGTCCCAACTGGGGACAAGGCAGAGAGATACATCTAAACAGATGTATATATTATATGTCCTTTCCTTTTTCCATCTATACAAGTTTTCTGTTAACTAGTGAAGAAAATTACAAGGTTTTTTTAAAGTAATCATTGGAACCCACTGAAAGTCCATAACTTTAAGAAAATTGCAAATGTGGAAAGATGTCCATGGAACAGTAAAAGTAAAGGAAATCTGTATCTCAGTGTTTTTCAACCACTGTGCCGTGGCACACTAGTGTGCCGTGAGATATTGTCTGGTGTGCCATGGGAAAAATTCCAATTTCATCCGTAACATATGAACAATTATAAAATAAAGTATTATTATTTCATAATAAAGTAATTATAAAATAATTTATTTGTGTTTATTTGATTCCTATTCAAGAGAATTACTTTATATATAGTCAATATAGGCACAGAGTTAATTTTTTTAACATTTTCTAATGGTGGTGTGCCTCGTGATTTTTTTCATGAAAAAAGTGTGCCTTTGCACAAAAAGGTTGAAAAACACTGCTCTATCTGTATTTAAAACAGACTGTAGTAGTTGTATGGCTGCACTTGAAAAAGAGTTTTACTTCTGTTCTAATCCTTCCATAGTGGATACTGGTGAGAATTTTCTTAATAAATGACTGAATCCCCCCTTCCCATTCATCATTGTCACTGTGTTACAAAGGTTTTTGATCTTTCTCTCTAGCTCATTAATGTAATTCATTTGTAGTTCATAATGTAATTCATTTGTGACCACTGATTTCCTGTTCTATAGGTATTGTTGGGTCCTGGGGTTGCCTGGGTGGAGCTTGGCGCTGTGGGGTCCTCCAGGGTGCAACTCAGGCTGGTTGGCTTGGCTGGGCCTCAGATTAAGCTGGGGGAGGGGGTTAAGACATCACCCTGGTACCTCCTCCCATCTGTCACCCTACCCCATGCTCTGACAATGGCTGCGAGCTGCATCCATGCTCTTCCTCCTCAGCCTACCAGCTGCCTCCCACTTAAGTCTCTCTCCCCATGGTGTGACAGCTCCAAGCTTTCCAATCCCCACCAGTCCTCCCTGGCTGTGTGCAAACAGCTTCTACCCATACCCAATGAGAGGCCCATCTCCTGACCATGCCTCTTGGGAAAGGATGGGCTCATCCCTTGTTCCCACCCCTTTTCCTTACTCTCTGCATGGGGAGGGGCGGGCCTGCTCACTCCTGTCGCCTTGCACATGCCGGGCCAGCATGGGCAGCCAGAGCCTGCTTCCCCTGTTCCCTGGCCTTTGCCTTTCCCCAAGCTGTTCTTGGATGGTAGGAAATTCCTCCTCCCAGAGTCGGCTGTTTCCCCAGAGTCAACACTTCGCTCTTGTGTGTCTGCTTTGTTGCTCCTGGGCCTGATGCAGCCAGGTAAGCCCATGGGGGGGAGACACCTCCAGACAGGTATCTTTGGATTTGAGATAAATGTTAGCTTTGCCTCAGTTCCAGTACTTGAACTACACAGGTGCCAAGACCCATCCCCCAACACTGATATTTTAATGAATTTTATAAATAATAATAAAATATGCATTCTGATGGCCCTGCTAGATACTTTCCCAGAAATCTATGTGGTTCCAAATCAGTGGGGCTCAGAAGATGGAGTTTGTGGATTTCTTCAAGTAGCTAGTATGATCTACTACATTCCCTTCATCATTCATGTGCTATTTTCTTGTCTTGTGATCCCCACTATAATCTTGATAATTAAAGACTAAATTCCTTTCTGCATGTGGTAGAACCAGGTAGAAATGTTTAGGCCTCATGGCTCAGCTGATGAGGCTTTAGGTCTTGGTTTTCTGATCTCTCCACCTAGAATTTAAAATCTATTTAAAAATACAATCCTAGAAGTTCAGAAAAAATATATACTGCAGGTTAGGAAAGGCACAAATAGGTATAGAAAAAAGTCCGCATGGTTAACTAATAAAGTAATGGAAGCTGTAAAAGGTAAGAAGGATTCCTTTAAGTGGTGGAAAGCTAGTCTCAGTGAGGTTGATAAAAGGAAACACAGGCTGTGGAAAATAAAATGCAAGTCTGTGATCAGGTAAGCAAAAAGGGAATATGAGGAGCATATCGCAAAAAACATAAAGGCCAACAATAAAACTTTCTTCAAATATATTAGAAGTAGGAAGCCAGCCAGGGAGGCAGTGGGGCCCTTGGATGACCAAGGGGTAAAAGGAGTAGTGAAGGATGATAGGGAAATGGCTGAGAAGCTGAATGCATTTTTACCTCTGTCTTCACTGTGGAAGAGGAGAAGTGCTTGCCCACTCCAGAAGCACCGATTTCAGGAGGGGGTTTGAAAGACCTGAATCAGATTGCAGTGACAAGAGAGGAAGTCCTCCGACTGATGGACAATTTAAAAACTAATAAATCACCAGGCCCGGATGCCATTCATCCGAGAGTTCTGAAAGAACTTAAATGTGAACTTGTGGATCTCCTGACAAAAATATGTAATCTTTATTTAAAATCTGCCGCCATTCCTGAGGACTGGAAGGTAGCTAATGTCACTCCCATCTTTAAAAAGGGCTCCAGGGGAAATCCAGGAAATTACAGGCCAGTCAGTCTGACATCAATACCAGGTAAGTTGGTGGAAACTGTTATTAAGGAAAGAATTAGTAGGCACATTGATGAACAAAAACTATTGAGGCAGACTCAGCATGGGTTCTGTAAGGGAAGATCTTGTCTCACTAACCTGTTAGTGTTTTCTGAGGGAGTGAACAAACATGTGGACAAGGGGGACCCAATAGATATTATTTACCTTGACTTCCAGAAAGCTTTTGATACAGTTCCTCATCAAAGGCTCCTAAGTAAGCTCAATAGTCATGGGATAAAAGGACAAGTCCTCTTGTGGATCAAAAACTGGCTTATAAATAGGAAACAGAGAGTGAGTATAAATGGGAAACTTTCTCAGTGGAGGGGGGTAAGCAGTGGGGTACCACAGGGATCGGTACTCGGTCCAATGCTTTTTAACTTGTTTATTAATGATTTGGAATTGGGAGTAAGCAGTGACGTGGCTAAATTTGCAGATGACATGAAGTTGTTCAGGGTGGTGAAAACCAAGGAGGATTGTGAGGCACTCCAAAGGGATCTGTCGAGGATGGGTGAGTGGGCGTCAACGTGGCAAATGGGGTTGAATGTGGCCAAGTGCAAAGTGATGCACATTGGAGCCAAAAATCCTAAATATAAATACATGTTGATGGGTACTAAACTGGCAGAGACTGACCAAGAGAGAGATCTTGGAGTCGTAGTAGATAACTCAATGAAAATGTCTAGACAGTGTGTAACTGCGATAAAGAAGGCCAACGCTATGCTGGGGATTATTAGGAAGGGAATTGAAAACAAATCAGCCAGTATCATCATGCCCCTGTATAAATCATTGGTGCGACCTCATTTGGAATACTGTGTACAGTTCTGGTCACCACATCTCAAAAAGGATATTATAGCATTGGAAAAAGTGCAGAGAAGGGTAACTAGAATGATAAAAGGGTTGAAACACCTTCCCTATGAAGAAAGGTTAAAACGCTTGGGGCTCTTTAGCTTCGAGAAACGACGGCTGAGGGGTGACATGATCGAGGTTTATAAGATTATGAATGGGATTGAGCAGGTTGAGAAAGAAGTACTTTTCTCCCTTTCTCACAATACAAGAACTCGTGGGCACTCCATGAAATTGCTGAGCAGTCGGGTTAGAACAGATAAAAGGAAGTACTTCTTCACCCAAAGAGTGATTAACATATGGAATTCACTGCCACAGGAGGTGGTGGCAGCTACAAGCATGGACAGTTTCAAGAGGGAATTAGATAAAACATATGGAGCAGAAGTCCATCAGTGGCTATTAGCCACAGGGTATAGATGGGAACTCTCAGTCTGGGGCAGGTGATGCACTCTATTCTTGGTGCTGGAGGGGGCAGCAGTGGGAGGGCTTCTAGTGTCCTGGCCCCACTGCTGGACCTCCTGATGGCACCTGGTATATTTGGCCGCTGTGTGACAGAGTGTTGGACTAGATGGGCCGTTGGCCTGATTCAACATTGGCTTCTCTTATGTTCTCTTATGTTCTTAATTCTGAACCTATAAACTTCACAACCAGCCCTAATTTTTATGCAGGATATACTTTTTCTTGACTATAGAGTTCACAAGTGAACCTTAAAAGTATTACCTTTCACACATATTCCCATTCCCTCATGAAAACTATTCCAGGCACTCTAGGATGCAGAGAACAACTTAGTGCAGTAACTTGAGCTAGTCTGCATTTCAGACCTTAAACTTCTAGCAGAAGCAGAAATGACTAGATGTGGATTAATCCTCCCTATGAGAAAAATTCACTGTTCCTTACCGAAGCATTAATGCCAAGTCCTAATTTTATAATAAAAAAGTAAAGGCTGTGAAATATTTCTCTTGGTTGAAAGGAACCCTTTAAAAATAGAGATGCCTCTTTTCTGATTAGACATCTGCAGTCTTGTTTTGAGCACTCCTATTGGGACTCCAGGATTTTTTAACACCCAATTAAATTAGAATAATTGGGATAGAGTTGCAATTGCTTTGCCTCCAGCTGTGAGCCATAATCTGTTTAGCACCTGAATATTATTTCACATTATTTTTAGTAGCCAGCCCATGGCTTGAAAGAAGTGGAAGTGAATCAATTTTTTTAAAGGTGAAGATCACTTATTGTTAGTTTCAGAAAGGTATTGCTAAAAATATCTTGCTTTTGCCTGAATTGAAAAGGAGAAGAAACTTAAAAACATATTTTTAATTGAGAAAAATATGTGAGGAAGAAAAACAATGATCGGGATGATGAATCTACCAGCTCAGCTAAAATTATTTGTTTTGAAAAAAAATTAAAAATAATAAATTGGACGCTACAACACCTTTCTGCCAGGTTTTTCTGCAATTGACAAAAAGAATTCCTTCAACAGAGAAAGTTTTGCTCCATTAGAAAAAAGTTGTACTGCATTGGAGGAAGACTTGATAGAAGGAAACTGCAGGATCCAAGTCATTGGCATATGAAAAAAAAATCAGTTAATCCTAACATCTGGGTGTTGACCAAATTATAATGGTTTTAGTGGGTTTAATGTTTTAATTGTTGTTTTTATGCTTTTGTATGTATATCTTAGCATTGGTTTTAAGTGTTTTAATAATGTAGGGGTTTTGTTTCTAAGATGTGGTTTTATTATGATACCCGTGCTTCCCTACAGTATTTAAGTTCCGTAAATCCAGTTATAATACTGATGTGAAGTTTGAAATGTAATATTAGTTGTAGGAATTCTAATGAAGAAGATTGTAATGTAAAAAATGAAATGAGACACGTACTGTTTTTTTCTCTACTGAAGGACCTCTCTGTAGACCACACTGTTTTGCTCATATGGAGATGCGTTGTTCTGAGCATCTCAGGGTGATCTTGCTGGTACTTGGCCAGTGCAGCTCATTGTACCTCAGAAGTACTACGTGCAAATGTCTTTGCTGCATTCCTAAATTACCTCCTCCTGTTAGCATTGTTGTATCTGGCTCAACATTTGCCAGGAGCTTTCTTAGTGGCAGTAAGAAGTGAGAGGTGTGAGGGGGAATTGGTCTGAGGGAGTAGTGATGTGGTGGACATTTCTTCAGGTACATGAGGGAGGCACTCATCAAAATGGCTCTTAGAAATGTCCTTTACTATCTCCCCATGAACATTCATAAGCTCAATTGCCATGCTGGCTGTTATGAGCAATATCTATTCAGGAGTCTTGAATCACTGATTTCTGTAACTGTCCTCAACTGTTTTCAGTCTCTTTTAACTGTGTTTTCATCTCAGAACATTGAGATCCACAGCTGAGCAATCAGAGGGAGGTGGGTGCAAGACGCAGGTTTTACCTCAGAACTCTGAGCTACACAGTTGACCAATTAAAAGGTGGGACAAGGAGGCAGCAGCCTGCCAGACACATGGAAAACAATTGGGGGGACACATTTTGCCCCACCCTTAGAGGTCATGTTTCTCAGAAATCTCTTTGTAGTGGGGGCTGACATCATGCACTCCCCTTATTTTGGGTTTCTTAGTGCAGGGGTTTGCCCTGGGCATTAAATTTTGGTTGAGGACAGCAACAGTTCCATATTGGCTGGTACCCTTCCTATTCCTTGTTGTTTACATCTATTTTGTCCTTCTGCCCCATGTCCATGAAGTAGCCAGCAGTGGGAGTGTGAATGAGGATTGGTTATTTCTCATCTGATTGTCTTTAATGTTGTACTAATGTTTTTAATTAATTTTATCTTGTTTTATCTCTAGTTGTACATCACCCAGAGCTCCTTTACAAAAATGCTTCTCATTTATGTTATATTTAAGAAATGGGACACAACTACGTATTCAAAACAACATCTGAGCAATCAGATATTAAGCAAGTTCATATGAACCAGTTTTCTAGAACCCGCATTGTGAGAAGTTAAATAACCTTATACAGGAAATCACTTTTCTACAAATTTGAGGTATATTTGTGGTGAGTGGGAGTGTGGCCAATGTCATTAGGGAGGCTGGCCCAGCAGCATTGCTAAGGTATTTCTGCTTGGGTGGCCTCCCTGATGGATTAAAGTACCCTGGCTATGCTCCTACACCTGACAGGCACCCACCTGTCTGGTGTTGGGGGCAGTGTATTTAAAGACATCAGGGAAGCTGGGCCAGCAGCAGCACTAAAGCAATCCTGCTGAGCAAGTCTCCCTGACAGCTGTAAGCACCCCACCCCCTCTCCCACAACTGACAGGCAGCTCCCTATCCAGTGTAGGAGGGGTAGGGGGTAGGGTATTGAAAGCCATTGTGGAGGCTGGGCTGGCAGGATTGCTAAGGTATTACTGCTGGGGTGGGCTCCCTGATGTCTTTAAGCACCCTGCACCCAGTGCTGCACCTGTCAGGTGTAGGAGTTGGGGGGAGTGTGTTTGAAGCCATTGAGTAGGCTGGGCCAGCAGCATTGGTACACCTCAGAGGTAGTTGACCATTCCTGATTTTCTCAACTGTCATTAGCTGTCCCGGTTCTCCGGGCCTGGAGGGAAGGCCCCCACACCCAGCCGCACCTCCCCCGCCACACTTACCCACCGCCAAGCTCGGGAGCAGTGGGAACCAACCAGCAGGCGACGACCGGGCCGGGAAGGAGCTTCGCGGGGCTACCAGGAGGAGCCCCTCCATGGTGTCCACAGGGGCGAAGACAGCGACAGGGCAGGTGAGACCCCGGAGTCGTGCAGCGCGGACGGCACCGGGAGGAGGGGCCACGTCCCAGAGGAATGAGGGCATCCCGGAAGATAAAGGGGGCGGGGTCTGAGAGGGTGGGAGCTGGCGGGGCAGAAGGGCGGCGCTGGGTGAGAGGCTAAGGAAATAAAGGATGGGGAGGACATTCGGTCCAAGGGGCCAGAGAGGAAGTTCGGTCCAAGGACTCACTCACTACAGAGGAACCCATGAGAGAGAAGGCACCTCAGTGAGCAGTCTCCCGGGACCAGGGGCCGAGAACACCTGGGGGTGACACTAACCCCAAGGACCAGCCATTCTGAGGCCCATACCTCCACCTCCGACTTATCACTGCCCTTGACCCCAGGGCCGACACCCCGCCTTGGAACCTTGGAGCCACGGCTATGGGCGGGGCGCCCCCGGGACTGCGCCAGGAACTTGACATTAGCTCTCTGCAGTCTCCTGTAACTGAGCTCTGTAGCTGACCAGTCAGAGAGTCAGGGGTGTAAGGAGGCAGCAGCCTGGCAGCCACATAGGAAGCAATGGGGGGAGCACTTTTTACCCCTTTTTACCCCCTTAGGAGTCAAATTTCTAAAAAAATCCCTTCTTAGTGAGCATCTACGTCATGGTAGGAGTGCTCTCCCCGAATTTTGTGTTTCTAGGTCCAGGGGTTTGGCCTGGGCATTGATTTTACAGTGAGGGGACTTTCTTTTATATATATTTGTTAGCTGCCTTGGTGACCTTCATGAGGGTAGAAAGGTGGGGTGTAAATTCTGTAAAAGAAATAAAAACAAATCAGCAAATACTTAGAGCTATTAAGAAAATATCAACAGTGTACAATTGTAATCAATTGACAATACAATCAAACATATCTAAATACAGCTGCTAAATTGGTAGCTAATACCATCTACTATACAGAAATGGGCAGCCTGATTCAGTAAGTCCCACTAAGGGTAGTGATCCCAAATGTGCATAGGATTACAGTCTGTGGCTAAAATTACACATTGCATTTTCATGCATGATCATATTAAAAAGATTATTTTTTTTGCTTATCCACATGCAGTCTGTGTTAAACTGCTCTCTTCTGTTTTTTACACTAATCCTTACCATTGTGTTGACTGTTCTAAGAACTTTTAGTAGCCATGGTTAGCAAAACCCCAGCATTGCCTCCTGTTGGGCTGCTGATGGAATCATCTGGGACCATTGGATACTCAGTTATTATAGCTTCAGTGAAACATAAGCTATAACTGACTAAAGACCACCTAGACAAATTTTGTATTTATGTAAATCTTTGTCATGGCACAGCCATATGATAGAAAATATTATGGGGGGGGGAACCCCTGAAAGTTCAAATCTTGTCCCAAGCAATTTAATCAAAATGCAAACCTAGAAGAAAAACTGGAAATTATATCTTGGTTATTCAGGTTCAGTGATGTAATGCCTAGTATATGACTCCAAGACTATCATCTGAAGAGCCATCACTGTGAATAGAAAACCTTATCCAGATTGAAAGAATAAGATTCTCACCTGCATCTGATGGATTCATTGTAACATGTTAGAGGAAGATCTTGGGCTGAACTAGACATGATGATGGGAGATCCGTGAATGGACCTCCTGTTGTTTTTTAAACTTTTCACTGAATCAGTATGGGTTCTTATTCATATCAAGGCTATTAGGAGGAGGAGTTACCTCTATGCTTTATATTTTTAAGTTTTTTATCATCTGAATTGCCCTACTTTCCAATTGGCTATATGTATGGTTGTATATGTGCTCTTAATGGTGTTTCTGTGAGACAGTAGCACTTATGATGTGGGTACGTTTTAGTATTTTTATATGTTTATATGCTTATGTTTTAACTTGTCTTCCTTGGCACTGGTTGCCCTTTGTAAGCCGCCCTGAGCCCGCTTGCGGGGAGGGCGGGGTAGAAATAGAATGTATAAATAAATAAATAAATAAATAAACATGCACCACTGCATTCTGGACCAGCTGTAATTTCTGGATCAATCTCAAGGGTAGCCCTGCATAGAGTGCATTACAGTAGTCCAGCCTGGAAGTGACTAGTGCATGGATCACTGTGGCTAGGTTGTGGATAGACAGGGAGCCAAGTTGCCTGACCTGCTAAAGATGAAAAAATGCAGACCTGGCAACATTTGCAGTCTGGACCTCCATTGATAATGAGGCATCCAGAGTCATGCCCAAGCTCTTCACCATTGGGGCCAGTGAACTGGATCTCCAGTTCCATCCCCCAACCCATGCAGAGGACCTCCATCTTTGATGGATTTAGTTTCAGCTGACTCTGTTTTAACCAGCTAACCACAGCTTCCAAGCTCTTGGTGAATATATTTGGGATGGTATCCAGATGGCCATCCATCAACAGATATAGCTGGGTGTCATCAGCATACTGATGACAACCCAATCTGAAGCTCTGCACCAGCTGGGTGAGGGGGCAAATATAGATGTTAAACAACATGGGTGAGAGGATTGCCCCTTATGGGATGTCACATACAATGAAACCCTCCCCAAAGTGCTACCCTCTGTCCCCAACTATGGAAAAATGAGAAAAGCCACTGCAAGGCTGTTCCATGTATCTGTCAGGTTCGGACCCTTACCAGGAGTGATGCTTGTCCATGTACCATGATTAATGACTGTGTGCTGATGCCCTACACTGTTAAGGCTTGCTTTCCCTTTTGTAATCCCTCTTGCTTTGCCCATTTGCCAGCATTGCTTATTACCTTATCTGTCCTCCCTGACATTCTTAAGGGCGGGTAGTGTGTGAATGAATGCCTGGAGTACTACAGTAGAGGCGCCACTGATAACTTTCCTGAAGCTACCCCCACATGGTTCCCAGTTCCCAGCTGGGTCTGTGGCCTTGGGAGACAGGATAAGATATAGCTAGTTAGGTCGTATATTCTTTCATGACCTGTAGAAGCCTGGGTGACTGATTGTGACGTATGCCTGAGGGATGGACCCTATGCCTCTAATCCCATTCCTATGCTATTGATTGCCAGTTCTGGCAAAGGAGTTCACCTGACCAGAAGCCATATCTCACCAATAAACCTGCTCAAGGACTATTGTGTACAGAGTGGTTACTTCAGGACCTGATAGTATCCCCAGATTAGCGAGGTAGAGGGTCATATGATCATAATTGACTGTATCGTACACCGCTGTCAAATCCAATAGTAACAGCAATGCCAAACCTCCTCAATCCAGGTGACTGCAAAGATCATCTGTGAGGGTGACCAGAGCTGTCTCCATCCCCTAGTGGAAATCAAACTGGGCTAAATCCAAGATAGAGGAGTCACTCAGGAAAGTGTGGAGCTGTTCAGCTGCCAGTCTCAACTACCTTATCCAGGAACAGAAGGTTCGAAACTGGGTGGTAGTTGGTTGGATTCGGTTTCTTTAAGAGCGGCTTCACTACTGCCTCCTTTAAGGCCCCTAGGAAAGTTCCTGAATTCAGAGACAAGTTGATAATATTTGTCTGAATAGTCCTTATTCTGTCCTTGCTGGCTTTCACCAACCAGGACGGGCAAGGATCAAGGAGACAAGTGGTGGGCTTCACAGCACACAGAACCCTGTCAACCTCATACTGGCAGAGTCAGCTGAAATGGTCCATTACTGGGCCTGAGGATTGCCAAGGGGCTTCCAGTTCTCATACAGTATCAGTATTGGCCAGCAGGTCATGGCAGAGTGACAAGATTTTTTCCACAAAATAGCTCACAAAGGTCTCCCAGCTGATTGATTACTGTCTTTTAGAGTTCCCTGTGTAAGGGAAGTAAGTGATCTAATTACTCTAAATAATTACACTGGGTGAGAGCTAGCAGACACAACAGAAGATGCATAGAAATCTTTCTTTGTGGCCTTCACTGTCATCTCATCGGATTTCATAAACGTCCTATAAGATGTTCTTGCAGCTTCATCATGAGACCACTGCCATATGCACTCTAGCCACCTCAGCTCCCATTTCATTAATTGTAGCTTCATGTTATACCAGGGAGCTAGCCTGGAGAGGGCCTCAGAGAGAGATTTTTGTCAATGGCTTCAGAGAGATGGCTCTGCCAGTCCTCTACCAGCATATCTAACATGTTGCTATGGGGCACTGGATCCCACAGAGCATTCTGGAAACCAATTGGATCCATCAGTCTCCATGGGCATGCATAAATCTGCTCACTGCCTATGCAGAGTTAGGCTGGAACACTCAGCCAAGCCTTCAGAGTGAAGTGATCTGACAATGGCACTGCTTCAATGGCAATCAGATCAATGTTTATCCCCATACCAAAGATCAAATTCAGCCTGTGGCTGCTTTGTGTGTGGGACCTGATACAAATTGAGAGAGTCCCAGTGTTGCCATATATGTCACCAGGTCCACAGCCTGTGGCTTCATCTGCATGAACATTGAGGTCCCCCGAGACTCCAAAGCCCAGCCTGAAACCATCGTCAGCAGGTGTGACAGGGTATCTGATGGCACGCTAGGCAGTTGGTACACCAGTCAAATAGCCAAACTCTCTTCATTGTCCCATGCTAGGCCTACATAATCAATGCCGGCGATCTTTGGTGTGGGGAGCAGACTGAAGGAGAAAGACTCCTCAATGAGTATCCCCACCCCACCTGGCCTTTTGTCTGGGACTGATGGAGAACCGAGAAACCGGTGGGGGCAGTTCCTTCAGGGTGACTGTCTCGCCCTCCTTCACCCAGGTCTTGGTCATGCATGCTAGGTCCACTTTCTGCTCTGCTAAATAATTTTGCAGAGTTATGGTCTTATTATTAATGGATCTGGCATTACACAACATCAGTGCCAGAGAAAGGTATGTAGTCCTAGACCCACTATCAACATGTCTCAGGATGGGACAAAGGTTGGAGTGAGAATGAGCATAGCCATATCTCTACCTCCTTCCCTTATGATACCCTATCCCACCACCATACCTCCCATGTCCCCCAATCACTGGGATCCCCTACTCCATGATGGCCTCCCCAACCAAATCTCAACCAGCTCCACTTTCCTGATGTTACATTTGCACATATCACAGTCTCCGTAAATTAATCCTAAACCTAGTTAACCCCAAGTATCCAGTGGAATCAAAACCTGTATGGCTTTAATGCAAAGTTTTTAAAAAAAATCAGGACAGATTAACTGATCTCCCATCATCACATCTTGCTTGGCCACTAGGACGGTGCCCGAAACAGATTATTCTAATAATTCCTTTGCCTAACAGAAATAATAGAGACAATTATAAAAATGGGTCATGGTTTTTAATATAACATAGTCAGCACAGATACTAGCAATGTCATTAGCAACTAACCATACAAGCCTACTGAAGCCCTGAGGCAGAACAGCTTTACTGCAGAAGTCAAGATTGAACTCCTTCCTTAACCGGGCAATGGTCTGTCCATGACAAGCAAAACACTCTTGTATTCCTTATCCACAGATCACATATACATAAAGGCCAATGCAAAATATCAATTTCATCATATGAATTTTCAGCATAGCAATTGAAGTCCCTTACCAACAAACATCTTGGAGTCTCAGTATCTAAGAATACTGTACTGATGGGCCATACAAGAGCAAGACCCCAATCCTGAACCCAGTCCCAAAGAAAAAGTACAACACAGAGAATACATGATGAGGGAGAATGTTTATCCCACAGAAAAATCTCTCATATTTAGCTAAGTTTGGGCTGGATCCCACCTAAAATGTTGGCCTATGGATGAGAGAGGCAATTTTTGCTCCCTTGGCAGACCTCCAATGCCCTCCAAGCTACTCCTGGGGGGGGGTCCCCTCTCCCTCATAAGTAGCATGGGGGGTTTCAGATGCAGTAGAAAGGGAGGTCTTGCTTCTATAGACAGAAAATATCTATAGGGAGGTCTTGCTTCTATAGAAATTTTGCACAGGGTTAGGGTTGAGTTTAGTACCATTTAACCTCAGCAAGCTTTGGTAATGCACTTCAGGTCATCAATCTCACCCAGAATTAAATCCTGGATTACAAATGCTATGGTAGAGGCTGACTTGCCATTAAACACAGAGGAAGTAGGTCAGACGAACTTCTTGTCATTGTGCCCCTATAGCCAAAGGTGATGGCAGAATAGAAAAAGGTCAGATAAGGAGAAGTGCTCCATTCCTCTAGTTCCAGTATATTTAGTCCAAAGGTAAATATTTGGTGTAAAAAAAACCCCTGCAATACAGAAGTAAAAATAACTTGCAAATAAAATGGCATTTCTAAAATATCTGGGAAAGATTAAAATAGACCATTTTTTAAAAAAAAGTCATCCTCTTTTAGCTCCTTTTTGTGAGAAAATGTATATTTTAGTCCACAGATGTGGTTATGTCATGTTTCCAGTGTATTTCTCATTTTGTACTTGGGCTGTATTTGTGGTTTTCCTTATTTGTGACAAGTCTGGTAACTGGAGCCATTTGTAACTGAACAAATAATATCAAATCTGAATACTTTATAAATATTTACAATATTTGATGTGACTCTCTTGCACATCAAATGCAAAGTAGAAGCAAAAAAACCCACCCACGCACAAATAAAGCCTGTGTTACCTTATAATAAATATTTACTGTGTTGCTTACTAGCATTGCCCATAGAGCTATGCAGGGAAAGTCAGAGGCATTGTTTCTGTCAAGGTGTCTATATTAAAATACTGTCAATGAAACTGTATGAAAATAAAATGCAGTGTTATTATGGAATGATTGGTGTCAAGAGATATTTTTCTTAGCAAGATGAAAGATTTCTTTCTTTCTTTCTTTCTTTCTTTCTTTCTTTCTTTCTTTCTTTCTTTCTTTCTTTCTTTCTTTCTTTCTTTCTTTCTTTCTTTCTTTCTTTCTTTCTTCCACATGTGGGTAGTGAATTACACAGAAGTTTGGGATTGTCTGGTACAGCTGCAGAATTCATTGGAGTAAGCCTGGAAACAACATGACCCTTCATGCCCTTCTTTTTCTTCCGTTCCCTTTTTTCCTCCTATAAGTACAGAATCTAATTGCAAACACCCTGTCCCTCACTTGCTTCCTGCATTGACTACAGAGCCAACAGAAGAACAACTCTGGTCTCGACTTTTCTTTTAAAAAATCAAGAACATAAAAAAACTTCCAGAATGAATAATTTCCCTTTCTTAAAAAATTATTTTTAATCCTTTGGATTCAGAGACATGCACTCAAAATAGAATTAAAGAATCTCTGACATTTTAAAGACAAAATCCATCAAATCATACTCTGAGAATTTTATTTGCACCTGCAAGTACAGGATTTCAAATGTTGAGTTTCTTTCTTTATCTGACCACATATTCAGTAATTTCTGTCTGCTGAACTGAACTCTGGGAGCGAAGTGGGGACTTAACAAATCAGGTTTGAATGTTTGTACTTCCCTGGCTTCTGCTCAACCTTCTTGAGAAATTCTCTTGATTGATTTGATTTTTATATATTTTGTCGCCAGATGTACAATACTGTGCAGACAGAGAGACAGATTATCTGATGTGTATTTGTTTTTTACAGGCCAAATCAAGGCAAATTTTTAATGGAAAGCAACCTCAGAGGCAGCAGATTAGCAGCAGAAGATAGGGTTGTCAACTCTATCTAGGGAAATTCCTGGATATTTTGTTGCAATGCCTGTGGAGAGTAGAGCTTGAGGAAGGGAGGGAGCTCAGCAGGGCTGCAATGCCATAGAGTACATAGAATACCCTTCAAAGCAATAGATATCTCTCCCTGACCTGGATAGCCCAGGCAAGCCCAATCTCATCAGATCTTGGAAGCTAAACAGTGTCGACTACGGTAAGTACTTGGATGGGAGACTTCCTTGAAATACCAGAGGCAGGAGGTGGGGCAATCTTTACTCAGCCATTTCTCTGAATATCCTCTAGGCCCCCAGTAGGGGTCAGTTACCAGAGGTTGCTAGGACTTCCAGGTGCACATGCGCGCACACACACATTTTTAAAGTGCAAACACACACACAAACACCCAAGAAATAGATTTATCCATGGGAACTGATCTCTGTAGTCTGGAGATCAATTGTAATTCTGGGAGAACTTCAGCCCCCCACCTGGAGACTGGTAACCCTAGCAGTGGAAGAGCAGGAGGAAAAGAAAGCAGCTGCTTAGCCATTTCCCTTCTGGACATTTGTCTGCTCAACTGCAGGATGTACAGCTAGGTATTTATACGAACCATACCCCATTTGGAAATACAGAGAATGCTCTGATTCCAAACAACATTGTTTCCAACAGGAGAAGGCAGAAGCCTTCCTATCTGGCAGTTATTTTGGAACCTTGTCTGTTTTACACAGAGCTGACCAAAAGGTTCAGCAGTGGTTGCCTTCCAAACTCTTACAATACATTAATCATTCTATGATGTCCAGGCCCAGGAATAGGTAGTGAGCAGCAGCTGTTTGCGGTGGAGTGACCCACCTTCTCTCAGATGAGAACCATAGACAATGAGAAGAATAAGGATTAAAGCTTGTTATGAAACAATGTTTGCAGTTTCTCCTAACTTACATTTTTCTGGCTTATTTCATCATGAGATTTCTCTAGGACTCTCAAATATTTCTAGATTAAAGGGTTCTAACACAAAAAAGACATAAAGAATGGAAGCAAAACTAATATTAAAATTGTCACCTTAAAATTGATCTATAAACCTTATGTTTCAATTTTAAAATGATTCCCAAACATCGAATTTCAAATGTGTAATTTGAAATCATTCAGTAATTCAGTTCCAGTTTATAGTTTGTGCCAAAATTTATGTTTGCACCTAATTTAATTTCAGCTTCAGTTTTAGATTTTCTCTGGAACTCTGGGGTCTCCCAGAGCATCCTATCCTTTATGAATCTGTCAGTGATACCATGGTCAGGGTGGAAGGAAGACTGGTACTATGAAGATCATGGCCTTTTCAATGGTCATTCTGCTGCCGTGAAATACCTCCCAGTGGAGGCACATATTTTCTTCCAGATGCAAATAAAAGCATTCTCCTGACAAGGCACTGAAAATGAAGACTTTGATAACTGAACTGCAGATTTATTGACATATCTGCTGCTGGTCCTTAGTTGTTCAATTTGGTTTTTTTGTTGTGATTTTATCATGGTTTGATGGATGGGTTTTATTGTGAGCTGCTTTGGAAACATTTGTTAAACATGATACTCACAGATGATCAGAATAACTGGTGTTGGTTGAAGTGTGCTTCTGGAAGCCTTCCCCTTTCCCCCTCCACAGCAACCTTGTTGGTCCTTACTTTTCATTTCCTCAGTGTCACAGGTGAATTAGAGGGAGGTTAAGAATAAATCTTGTAACATTTTTATTTACTTCATTTATACCTTGCCTTTGTCCCCAATGGGGTCCCAAAGGGGCTTATATCATTCTCCTCTCCTCCGTTACCAATGGGTCAGGGAACCTCTCGCAGCCAGCTGATTTTTGTTTTGAGCTGTAACCACCAATTTATGATGTTATCCACCCTGAGCCCTTTGTGGGATGGGTGGGCTATAAATATGAAAAATAAATAAATAAATTTTATCCTCACCAAAACAAAAAGAAAACTTCACATAACCCTGTGAAATAGATTAGGCAGTGTGTGTGTGGAACTAGTCCAACATCACACAGCAAATGATTCATGACAGAGTGGGGAACTGATCCTGGGGCTCCCAGATCCTATTCCAGCACTCTGACCACTGCAGCAGAGTGGTTTAGGTTATTGGTCAAAAATTATTAAATAATTTTGCAAGACACACAGACACGCTCCTTATTTTTTCTACAATAGCCCAGTAAAAAAATGATTTTTTTTCTACAATTGCCAGGCGTACAGCAGCTGATTGCTCATTTGATAAGTAGTTGAATAGAACTGCTATAGGCTTGGCTTTGTTGTCAATGGCAATAGAAGCTGTCTCGTGCTGTTCTGCATTTTTTTTAGAGTTTGTATTCCATTTTACGATGGTTTTATGTTAACTTCATAAATTATCTTGAGATGGAATCAGTGCAAATAAATGCAACACTTTAAATGGCATTTCTCTCACTTCTGGTATTACTCTGGTGTTATTAATTTGTGTCATGATGGAACATGGCCACCATTTATTTAGGACATAACTCCTGTTGGGTGTCAGAGAATGTTTCCTTTACTAAAAATGACCACATTGCACCACAGATGTTGGAGAATCAAATCAAGATTAATGCCCCAGCCCAACAAGCAACATTACATAGAAGGTGGCTTTTACACATATATTTCCAGTGGGGAATCACGTGTGCAATCCCTCTTTGCAATTTGACAGCTGAGACTGCAGTACAAAGAGTTCTTATGAGTGTTAGAATACCCTGATATTGACAATGAGGAGAAGCTAGATTCAGTCCCCACATATTTCCCTTTCTGTGCCAATCTTCTCATGGCAGTCAGAGGAACTTTGAAAAGACTCCTTATGTCCAGCCCTGGTTAGTCTGCTATGGATAAGGATTTAAGAATTTGCATTACTAGGGTTGACACAACTTGACAGGTCCCCCTGCTGCTCCAGCAGGGGGATTTGGGGGCATTCTGGGAGTGGGCAGGGATGTTGTACAATATCCCCAATGTGATGATGTCACCTGGAAGTTATGTCATCACATCAAGGATGTTGTGCAGGGGGATGCTCTGGTTTTTTGGCAAACTCTTTGGTAAAATTCGGCTTAAACCATAGAGTTTGCCCCAAAACCAGAGCATCCCCCATGCGATGTCCCCAATGCAATGACATCACTTCCAGGTTTAGGAGCGGGGCTTCCAGGTTTAGGGGTGGGGCCAGCTGGCCCACAGTGAGGAGAAGCCCTTGAAACTGGAGGATCCCTACTGGCACCTGGAGGCTGGCAACTCTATGCATGACCAAAGAGTTTTAATTTCCCAAAATGTTATAACCTTTAGCCTCCAAATAGTTATTACCCATTATACAGACAGGAAAAATTTCCCCATGTGTATTCATATGAAATTACTTAGAGAAAAATCTAAATACCATTCTGTCACTACTCATGATGGGTGGGCTACTAAATGGGTGCTGACAGTCTTTTGTTAACCTTTCCATCAACATATATAGACAGACAGCTCACTTCATCAGCAGCACAAATGTGCAAGCCCAAAGAACTTTGGGGTCCCTGGGAGAACAAAAATCAGCCCATGGATCAGCTGTCAGCTATGTTTCTACCCACTGACTTAATTTTTTTTCTGTGATGCTGGGATTATGTATCTGCCTTAGGCCTCACACACTCATAGGAAGGTCGCCCTAGAGACAGATACTGGAATAGCAATGTCAAAGTATTTACAGCATAAATCTTAGTGCCTCAGAGCAAATTGTCACTTGCCCTTGAGCAGTTGTTAAGGAGTAAATTGACCCGGGGAAGTTGCTCTAGGGAAGTTGCCTGTGTGAGTGCCATTTGCAGAAATCTCTAGTTGCCCCTTCTGTAGCATTTCAATCACTCTGAAAGCAAAATACCGGGTGAATTCCAGAATCCAGCTCAACATACCACAGAATAAGTACTGTGTGTTTATGAACTTTGAACTGACCCCTGAACCTGTCTACACAGAGAACTGTCTACACATGCACAACACGCAATCAGCAGAGAACTGTCTAGGCCAGGGGTGGCCAAACTGTGGCTCGGGAGCCGCATGTGGCTCTTTGACACATATTGTGTGGCTCCTGGCAGGGCGGCTGGAGAAGCTAATTATCATTACCAAACAAATATCATTGGAAAAAGAAATATCATTATCAATATCTGCTTTTACCACTTTTGTTATTATTTTGGCAGTCTCATTTGATGTTAATAAAAAGCAAATTTGCATATTTCTCGGTAAAATCATGTAATATTTGTTCATCTCTTGTGGCTCTCAAACATCTGATGTTTATTCCATGTGGCTCTTATGTTAAGCAAGTTTGGCCACCCCTGGTCTAGATAATCCAGGGACATTTGGGTGGATAACCTTTATCTTCTTCATGTACTATTTGCCTTTGGACTACACCATCTTTCTTGTATCCAGCTAGCCAATGTGGCAGATTGCTTTTGATTCAGGTTGCTAGTTGATTCACAAATTATTCATGTTATTTACAGTTCTAAATCAGAACCTTCAGTATCCCACTTCATGTTTTTGTCCCTTCACTCCTTCATTTTGTTGAAAGCCCATCAGGCAGAATGGAAGAAAAATGAACAGTTAAACTACAGATGTCTCTTTCACCACTTTAACTGTGGCTTTCCTTCCTTCCTTGTCTTCCTAACTCTTTCTCTCTGAGAAAACTTTTGCAAACCTTTTCCCTTGAGACACCCAGCTGAGCTCCCCCTACAAGCCCTTTAATTCCCCTGCTGTCAGCTTGACCCCTGCTGATTATGTGGGTCTGGGTTAGCCTGCAAGAAAACTTGATTCAGTAAGTTCATATTTCTCCACCCCCAAACCTTGCAACCCCTTCAGTTCCAGTTCCTGCTGAAGCAGGTCTAGTCTGTATTTATTTAAAGCTTATTCCTCCTCAGTGTGAACAGTAGATGGAAAGATGGCTCAGGAAATGGGAATCCCTGGGCCATTTTGAAAGCTTTATTCTCCTTCCTGTTCCACTTAAGAGTACATATGATTCAATCATAAAATAGCTCAAAATTACCTTAAACTCAGGAAGAAAAGTTTAAAAGGGAAAGTAATAAAAAAAGCCCTGTGACATAGACAAAGTTATTATGGCATGGACTTCCATAGACAAGAAACTAGTTCACCACATGAACACTACATGTGTCAGTATTTAAGATGAACTAGTTTCCACTGTCTCTATTGCAAGGCTACCCTTTAGGGATATTTTGCCAGTTGTGGGACATCAATTATTTGGTGCATCTGAACGTGTTTCATTGTGTGCTCTCCTTCTCTCAAGGCATCATTAGCAAGGTGTCCCTGACCTTGTTCACTCATGCTCTATACCTTGTAGTCTGCAATAGTGCAAATTAATCTGGTGTATGCTTAGCTGAATACTGATCCAATGTGGTATAGTAGAGAGCGTATTGGTTTATGATCAGGGAGACCCCCACTTAGCTATGAAGCTCACTGGGTGACCATAAGCAATTTGCCTCTCTTGGCCTACCTCATAGGTTTACCGTGATGATAAAAGATGGGGGGGCATATACACTGCTTTCAGGTCCTTGAAGGAAGGGTAGGATTAAAATGTGATCTTTCCATGTGTGAAGAAGATATCAAAGCAGTTTTCCAGTATTCGGTGCCATATTAGCTGGGTAAACATGTTGAGATCTCTGTGATGGATATATATATCTGTAATGATAGCAGCATTGGAAGCTGAAGTAGCCTTCCAGCTACAAACACTATAGCTCAGGTCAGGAGGGAAGTCCTTCGAAGTATGGGTGAATTTCATGTTTGTCTTGCCTTAGTGCTCTGTGGTTGGAAAAAACCTCAATAACTCATCATGAAATCACTATAGGGAGCAAGTAGTCCTTCTGGATTACGTAGTTTGCATATCCCTGAAACTATTATTACACAACCAGAAATTTGCAGTAATTTTTATATTCAGAGAACAGATTGGCTGATTTCCCACTACAGCTGCCTCAGGGTTGCGCCGCCATTTGCCCCGATACTATTCGTTAATTTCACACCCGAAGCTGCAGGGCTGCATTTGACCCGCGGCTTGGCCCATTTCCCCCACAGTTTCGTGATCCTGTTTTTTGAGGATTATGAAACTGAGGGGGAAATCGGGTGAAGCCGCGGGTCAAAATGCAGCCCCGCGGCATCGGGTGTGAAATTGATGAATAGTATCGGGGCAAACGGCGGCGCAACCCCGAGGCAGCTGTAGTGGGAAATCAGCCATTGTTTTGGAAATGGATGGTTGACACATGCTGACAGAATATTCGAAGAGACAATGATTTGGATCATTCCAATTCTGTTTTTGTAGTGTTTATCATGAACTTAGTTTATTGGGCAGAAATCAGTAGGGGAAGATTTTCCCAGCACTTTATCCTCATGGCAGGTTAAAGCTTTACTATTATTTCGCTGCTAAAGGAACAAAATCTTTATGTTTTAAAACTGCATAGAATCAAAACACAGTTCGAGTTCTTGGCAACAGATCCTGCCCCAAAATTTCACACACTAACGTGTGTACAGAATCAAAGTACATCTTTTATCCACATATTACACATTCATTATGTATTTATTCCATTCATATCCTGCTTTTCTATGCTCTGTATGCCTGATCTGGTTTCCTACATGTACCAAATTGCACTTACAACACTAACTACAATACAACTTGTAAACTCACAAGCTCCGTCAACACAGAGCTGATAGATAACATGATGGCTAGGGCAGTTAGCTGGAGTGATCCTGATTTTGCCTTCCCACACACATACACATGTCTGGGCAGGGATAAGATACTCCATGAAAAGGCAGCAATCTTAACAGTGAAAAGTAGAGCTGCCTTGTTATTTCTGTCTGAAAACTGCAGTATATGTATTATTTAGCTTCCTTCCTTCCTTCCTCATCTGTCCATAGAAGTGCTCTGTGTATGAAACCCTACACACAGCTGCACTTCTGACATACTTTCACAAAGCTCCGGACAGAGTGTGAAAGGTTAACTTACAGTGGCATGTACAGTATGTGAGCCAGATGTTACTGCCATCTCTTGATTTGTTCTCATGCAATTCGTTCCATTAATGAGAGAGGTTATGGACTGGCAGACTAGGGAAGTGAAGTCATGTGGGAGAGGTTAAACAAAGGCCATTACTGACCTCCATAAGCTCAGTTTACACTCCTGCGTGTTCCTGTTTGAGAACAGTTGGGTGTGGGGAAGTATGCTCACAAGAGCTAAGAATGTCTCCAGTTTCTGCCAGGTGCCTCTCAGAGTTCCTGTGTAACATGGCTCTATGAATTCTCCACAGTGCTTTTCAGAGTTTTATGATAGGAAAGAGGAAATAGCACACACGTCTCGTGAACCTTAAAATGCCTAAGAAACTGTCTCTCTAGCTCTGAATACCGCACTGAGTAGAAGGACCACAGTAGCTACCTATTATCATCTGAATAATCCACCGTTTTCATGACTATCTGCAGGAGTCTAAAGAAGCTGTTAGTTTGGTTGTCTCAGAACTAAGATGTCTACTTGATTTTCGGTTAAAAATGTAATGTATCTGTGTAAGACACCCTAGATAGATTCAAGATGTCAGGAGAAGGGCAAAAGTCCAGTTGGACATTGACTGATTGGGTTACAATGTTCCCTCTAAGCTGAGTTAGTGTGAGCTAGATCACAGTTTTTTAGCTTCCGGCTTACACATTTTTGTCTTAACTCAGGAAGGATGGTTCCACCAAACTGATAGGAGCTAAATTGCTTGCTCACAACTTTAATGCCAGTAGCTCACAAAGTAGAATTTTTGCTCATAAGCTTCCACAGCTTAGAGGGAGCATTGGTTAAGAATGTTAGAATTCCAAAACCCAATAGAGGAAGAATTTTCTGAAGGAAAAGTCTGGGCAAAACCAATCAAACCACCCTTCATAGTTAGTACAACATTAACCAATAAGGCTAGTGGTATGCAATGGGTTAAGTGTTGCATTGGAGACCTGGGTTCTAATTCACATATGACTGTGAGGCTTTGGGGGTCATCTTCCTCAGGATCCCAACAGCTGTTTTGAACTCTTTGGCCCATTTTCTATTCCTCACCAACATTATTGTTAGTGCCTGATTGCTAACCCAAAAGAACTAGGTAAAATCCAGAAAAGTCATTGCCACTACTTACTCTTGCAGGGGCAGCTGAGTGAACAGCAGCAGCTGTTTGTCCATCTGAGCAGGCAGTTTGAGAGTTAAGTACAGAGCAGCTCCAGGAGAATTTCAGGTGATATCATGGACCTTTATTTGGACTTCTGCACTCCTTGAGGATACAGACTCCTGATGCTAGTCCTACGTACAACTAAAGGATAAGGAACAGGGAAATAGCCTTTGGCTATTGCCTAGGGTACCAGAGGGTGGGGGGGCACCAGGGACAGACTTGTGATATACCTGTCCAAGCCACAGCTCCCTGTATGCTCACCCAGGCCTATTAGCCAGTGGGCAGGTTGAAGTGCACCTGCTTAAACATTGTCAGTGCTTTAGCTTGCATCAGTGTTCATTAGTGGATCTGCATCATAAGGGATTTGTCTTTAGCAGAACAGCCACCGTTGTAAGCATGCTGAAGTCTGAATCTGTGTTGTGAATCTGTATGCAGTTTTGTGGTTCATCAAATGTCATTCCATCGGGAAGTTCTAGACAATGTGTACTGCTGGACGTTGCAATGTGCTCAGCCCTATTTTGAATGACAGTGCTAACAATGAAAATAATGTTTATTCTAAGAGACATGCATGATAGACAAAATAATGTTTATTCTAAGAGGCATGTATGATAGACAAGATGATGTCTTTTCATAACGGATACTGAAAGAAACCCAAAATGTAGTTCAGAGAAAAAAAATGTGTATGTGTGCTATGAAATAAAATGACAGTCTACCTTAATTATTATTACTTGTAGCATTAATAACAGGGATGAGTGAATAACATGCAGACTTCTACTACTTCAGCAGACGGTTAATGGATGTTGTTGCTAATGTGGAAATGAAGGTTAATCTTGTCAGCCCCATTTGCTCACCTCACACCCTCCTTGCTCCCTACGTCTTCCTTCCACAGGACAGAAAGAGCAGAGTCAATGTGTGTAAACTTCAGCAGCCTATTCTGAATGACATAATTTTAGGCCAATCCAGTTGTTACACACACTCACTGTTATGAACAGAGTTTCTTGAAAGGATGACTATTCTGTGGAATAGGAATTGTCTCATTCAGCAACCATGAAAAACCAGTATCAGGAGACAACTTTGCAAAATGTTCTTTGTGTGTGTATCTGAGGGAGTTTTGAGAAATCTTTTAAAAAGTAGATACCTGCTTAGCTACCTGGCTCTGGGGAATATAAACATGGATTGGTTAGACTTGGAAATCTGCACATGCTTAGATGATGCATCTCAACTGCCTTCACTTATTCCAATGTACTGCTTACCGCTCAAGTGGTTCAAGTGACTCAAGTGGTTTAGATGCTGAACTGCAGGCTGTGGAAGGTCAGTAGTTCAGCAGTTCAAGACCCAGGTGCCGCAAGACGGAGTGAGCTCCTGTCTCTAGTTCCAGCTCCTGCCAACCTAGCAGTTCGAAAGCAAGAAATTGCAAGTAGATAAATAGGTACCACTTCGGTGGGAAGGTAACAGCATTCCGTGTGCCTTGGTGTTTAGTCATGCCGGCCACATGACCATGGAAATGTTTTCAGACAGCGCTGGTTCTTCGGCTTTGAAACAGAGATGAGCACCACAACCCTAGAATTGGATTCAAGCAAGGGAGCCTTTACCTTTACCTTACTGCTTACCGAAGGTAAAGAAAAAAAGAATTGAAGGGGATATTCTTCTGTCTTATTCTTCAGTAGCCATACAACAGTCTTAGGGTTACTAACTTCCAGGCCCTACCTGTGGCCTGGAGTCCTCCCAGACTATAGAGATCAGCTCTCCTGGAAGAAAAGGTGGAATGTGGACTGTATGGCACCCCCATCCCCACTGAGCTCCCTGTCCTCCCCAAACACCATCCTTCCTAGGCACTGCCCCCAAATCTCCAAGAAATCAATGGTTTTTTTTACTTTGGAACAATTAATAGACTATGATTTTGTTTTATTTTCAGCCGAGGTCTAGATATGATTTGTCAATCTCTGTTGAATGGCAATATTTACAACTGCAACATCTTATGGTATCTACATATGGCCCTGCAGCACTAAGTGTTTCAGAATCTCCTCTACTCTTGAAAACTCTCACTGAATCAATGCAGAAAACAAAATCTACAGCATTTGTTTATAATTTTGGGGAAGGTGGAGGAAGAACACTTAAGGATCTGGTGTCCATCTCTTTGTTCAGCAGATGGAGGTGGCAAGGACAAGGGGGCATCCCACTGGCCTCTTGGTTCCATACTGGTTCCTAGGAAGGATAGTATTGTGCCATAGACCTCACAGCAAGGGGGAAAGAACATGGCAGAACTCCTTTGAGCAATAAAATGCTTGGCAAGGAGGAGACTGAGCCATATACAGTTGATTGCTCAGAGCATACAGTTCAGAGTCCGGGTGGCATCGCAGTGCCAGTAAAGTCTAGGATGCGCAGACAGAAGAGGCCCAACTCTTCTGCATCCCATCAAAATCACACCTGCTGCAACACTTGTGATTGCCCAAAAATGGAAAGGTGAAGCTGCACCCTCCCTGAATAACTGGAAAAACAGATTATGGGAACATTTTCTCCTAGAAAAAATTGCCTCACCGAATGCTGTTCTCTCCACAGGTGGCCACCTATGCACATTTCAAGCTATTTGGTTTCTAGTGGTCACATACTTGTCTAATGAGGATTTTCTCCCCAATAATCGCTATTATCAAGACCTTTTGGATTTTTGAAACCTCTGTTAGGTCTCTTCATGACACTTCAATTTGTCCTGATTCTTGTCCAACTTATTACCGAATATCTGTTCCATTTTATGCAAATGTTTATTTTTGTATTGTATTGAAAATAATAAAAATTTTAAAAAGCACGCCTACAACTAGGTACAGGAAGTGTTGGCACACCGGTGCTGCAGATCCCTTGATCAATGTAAAATTAAACAGTGTAAGCCCTTTATTATCCCAGCTAATGGTGTTGTTTCTACTTATTTCTGCCTCTGTCAGCAAAGGTACCATATGGAAGTCCAATGAACTATATTGTCTCTTATTAATCATGTGATTCTTTTTGAAGTTTACATTTATTTCAAGAAGTGTTTTGTCCTTTCAGCTAATGCTTATTGAAAAAATAATAATTTACTTCATTGATTATTCATGGGCCTGACTCTTTGCATCCAGTTAGGAATTAAAATGTGCCATTATATTATTAACAAAAATCTCCAGCAGCTTGAAAAATCTGAATTACCTTTCTGTTCTAAAAGGAAGTCCTCTAGTCAACTTTTTCCTCACTTAACTGGATATAGCACACCTCCGGCGTGGCAGTCTGAACACTCCTGCGCGCCTCCGTCCCATATCTTCCGGCAGCGGCCCCTGCTGTGTGGACGGGAAAACCTGGTATAGTTTAATCCGGGGTTTCTTTGCTGCGACTGGCTACCGGGGCAAATTGCCAGTCTGTCCTCGGCCCCTGTGTTATCTTCCCCATGTGACCAGGACCTACATTGACTTAATTGCTTTGATAACTCCTCCTTAGCTCCTAGGAGGAGGAGGAGGATAAAAATTGGCTGGATAGAGAGGTGAGCTTGACTGTGTTTTTATAAAATAAATAAATAAATAAATAAATAAATAAATAAATAAATCATCTGTACACCTGCCTAACAAATAATGGATTCTATCAGAAGCATTCCTTCTCAGATCACTACTCACTGGTTTATTTTTATTTGCTTAAAAATTTGCTTCCTTTTTTTACTCTGTCTTTTTTGTAAAGCCTCAAGGAGGGTTATGGTGGGTGAAGGAACATCACATCTAACTGTAATAGACAGCAATAGTCCACTATCCAACAGTAGCTAGGGCAGTGTAGTAACTAGAGTGCATTACACAACAGACCTGGCTTGAAATTCTTATTCTACCAGGAGACTCATTGGGTGTGCTTTGGCCAGTCACTCTCTCTCAGCCTAATTTATGTCACATAGTTGTTGTGAAGATAAATTGGGGGAAGGGGAAAGTATATGCTGCCCTGAGGAAGGATGGAATACAAATTTACAGCATACATAATTATTTATTATTTTACAATGGACTTAACACTGGAAACATAGGCAAGTGTCCTGCAATAGTTAATTGAGTAGATATGCATATATTTTTGCATACATTTTGGTTTGGGTTACAAACAGTTTTCTGTGATTTTTCTGATGAGTTCATAATCTAACATTCAGATCGCAGTTTTCCCTTGAATGTTCTGACTTTTTGTCATCTGTTATAATATCACCTCAATACATACCTATTTCAATTTAGATATGCATTTAATTTGACCATCCCTTTTTAGACTGCCTGGACTTTTAAAGGATTCCTTCACGGTGGAAACAAAGGTTTGAACAGTAAGGGGATGTATTTAAAATTCTCAATGACCCTTTGCTTTCAGATACAAGACCCAGCCATTTTCAGAAGCCCCCCTGAAGTGCACCGCATATGCCTTGACTGGGGGGTGGGAGAGGTATTTTATTTCAGCTGAGCTTAAGCAGAGGAAGCACCCAATTGATTCGGAAGCAGAAGTGTGAAATAATTTACACAGCCAAGAGCCAACGGAGGCCATAATGCCACCATTCCTGAAGTGTCCATGCCTGAAAACAAGCCCAGCTGGCCATTTATAATCATTTCCCACTCTCTCTATAGGAAAACACCACATTTGTCAAAATCGTATGCTGATGCTTTCAGATTTAGTTCATTAGCTCTCGTTGTGTCAACAGGAATGGATCATTTTGAACAAGCACCAAACAGCCTCCTTGTGCTTTCTTAATTATGTGTCAGCACCTCTTCAGCAAAAGCGGCTTTCTTCTCTTAGTTTTTCTTACCTAATGCAACTTAATGTCAGTTCCAAGAGAGAAAAACTGGGAGACAGGGGGCAAAGATGATGCTTTGCCCTAATAAATTGTGGAATCAGTTCTAGCCCCTCTCACAAACTCTCAGCTACCCTGAATTCTTGCTTTCTGCCACATACTTCTGCCCATTACAAATACTTGTAAAAGACCACATTCTGGACACTGAGGGAGATGAACATTATGGCCCAGCATCAAGAAACTGTATAATAACCTCTCTGATGATGTTATCACAGGAAATTATTTTTAAACTGGATCTATAGCTGGTCTGAATGGGGGTTAATATGTTTAGGTTGTTGACAATGTTCAGCCTGCTGTCAAATCATAATTCACTGAGCTCTTATGAAAATTAGATGGAATGTCGCAGAAATCTCAAGCTTAACATTTCAGAATGCAACATTTTTGGAGTTTAAAATATTCTTGTTGACTTTAATGTGTTATGCTTCCTATGGAATTAAATAAAAGTTTCTAGGCCCTGCTTAGCTTTCCCATAATGTTCACAGCCAGAGCAACTAAGGCCTGCAAAACTAGGATAGCTAATAGACAAACTAGAAATTCAGATATGTTGTAAAAGAAGCTGCAGGGCTCTATATTGATCATAACCATGGCCCAGGGACAGGAAAGGCATGGCATTTTTCAAACTGAAAACAGCTCAGTCAACCAGGAAGACGCTGATAGATTTCACCCCAATATTTTTCTTGCAGAATTACTTTTGCTTCCCCTAATTCTGGGAACAAGATTTTTGATGGATTATGAAGGGAAGAGAGTGATGGGAAAGAAAAATCCAATGAAGCCCTGTTACAGATATGATGGAACTGGAATTCCTGGAATCAGCATAAGACAAATTTCCTATACCCTTACTTGTGCTGTAGTCAATTAGATGCACAGATAGGGGAATTCTGATAAGTGCTTCTGCTACCACAACTATGGCCAGACTGGCAGTTTGGCCCAATATAGGCAAATTTCACAAATCATGTGTTCCCCAGCTGTATTCAACCCATCTTGTAACGCTTCCCTCCCAAGTTTAAAAAGTACCGGGTGAAAGTGGTAGCAAACCCTGGAGAGTGCATTGATCCTGCTTCCTGGACATGTGTATGCTAAAAGCCGCACGAACAAGTCACATTGATAATTGCTGCTGCGCCTATGCACCTATGCGCCTATGTGCATGTCGCCAGAGTGAGAAAAAGCCGCTTATAGCTGCACCTCCACCAGGGGTGGTCTAACAGTGTGAACGCTCCCTTGCGCCTCCTCCCCGGTATGCTCCTGCATCAGTTGGTGCAGTGTGACCGGAAATACCCGGAACACATTGTTCCAAATCTTTTTGCCACGACTCCCTCGCGCTTCATACTGCCAGTCTGACCTCAGCCAATGTTAAGCAAATTGAGTATCCCCCCCCCTTTTGACAACTACTGGAAGCACAGGAACCCTGTTCCACACTGAAACTGACAATGCTGGGTAGGAGCAGGGAGACAGACCATGTGATACTAGTTGGCATGCCTTCTATATGAATTCTAATGTGACCTGCCTTTTATTAATAAGGAACACAAAATATCCCATGACACAGATTAGTGTGTGAAAGTTCATACCACACTAGAATTTTGCCTCTACTTAGCTATAACCTCAATAGCATGCAGATGCACAGATTCCTTCTTTCTGCTGCAGTTCCAGATGGAAAGGGGATTCCTCACAGTAAACACAAAGGGGCAAGGCCTGTCTGATTTCTTTCACTCTAGTCCATGCCATTGCAAATCAGGTTGGTATTTTATAGTCAGCTTCTATTTCCCCCCAAATAATAGTAGATTCTTTGCACTTTCTCACTTGCGCTTGTCTCATCTCATGTCAGCCTGCCTGAGAGGAGGGACCTATCTCGGCTGTAGTTCAGCTCGGTAGTTAATTAGGCTGAGCTACCATATCTTTAGTTCCATCTCATGTCAAGGCTGGAGTTATAATTGCAGGTGACATATTTGTGCGTTCCCATTGTCATACAGAAGAGGGCTGTGAGCAGGTTATCCTCATGGCTATGCTTGGATTATTGAAAAGCAATTTGTAGGGGAAGTCTACAGGGGAAAGGTATTTCACCTCACTAAGCCTAAAAAAAAAAAATTCTGATGATAGATAGCTTGAAGTCTCTGAAGCAAACGTTTTTAACAAGGTCTATTAAAAAAATCACTTAGCATATCAACAACCATCTCTCTAATGCATGTGCTGCTGAAGGCAATATTAGCTTTTGTGACATGTTGTTGTAACAAAGTGCCATTGCAGGATTTGTCGCCTCTTTCAGCAGGCTCAGTAGGGAAATTAGAAAAGATCTAGAGATCTAGCCAATGGCTTCATATAATAACAAAGGGTAGTTCTTCTGGCCAATGCAGACTACATACATGGAACCTCTGGTACTAATTTCAGTCATTGCAAAGAGACATTAACAGTGCAGTCACTCTTGCTACCACTTATTCTGCCAGGCATGTACCTGTGCCTTCTCAAAGGCATTCATCAGACTCATGCATGCTATGACTGCCCCGTCCACTTCCTGCCCTCAGAGGCAAGATTTTCCCTCCATTTTTCTTTCCCTTTGCTGACTGAGCCGCCCTAGTAATGGCCCTTTTCACATTACCATTCTAAACCAGATGTTATTTGTTGTTGGCTTGATTTCCAGTAAAGAGATACAGGGATGGGGTTTTCATACAGTGAATTCCATTAATTAGCCATCTCTGAAGTGCTATGGTCATTTTAAACACAATGCCACTTCCCCCCCACCCTTTTTTGCCACACCATCTTCCTTGGACTTTTTTTTTAACGTTCTAAGTTGAGTGCTATAACACTAAACCAATATAGCACTGTAGCAGCACATCTTGACTCCATTGACTCCATCTCTTTTCTTTCCTTGTTTCCCCCCTCTCTCTGCTTTCGTCCCTGATCAAGGGCTGTTGAAGCAAAGGGGAAATGTGGGACCCATTGAAGCTGATGGATGGGACTGTGATAGGGGTCTGTTGCATGAATGCATTTCTCGCAATCCAGCAGTTTCTTATGCTTAGGGTTTCAGATGTATAAGGGAAGCTTCTGCCTACTGAAAGAGCAGACCATTTCATTTCACTGGGGGAAGAAAATTAGATTCCCTTGCATGAGCAGATTTCCTTTTTTGTTGAAATTTTTGGATATTGCAGCCCACCATGAACTCTGGACCTAGGCAATAATCTGCAATCCAGGGATCAATACAGAAGAAAATGCTGTTTCCCCATTGGAAGCCGCCAGCTGGCTGGATCACACTTTTTTTCTGTTTCTGGGGAACAAAATCCAGATAACTAGATGTGCTGCTATGGAAAGAACTGGATAAAATCCATGTGAATCTGTTTTGGTGGACCTCATGATCATAGCCAAAGACAGAGGAAAACCATTCTGTGCACTTTCAGAGTGACTACCAAATCCAGTAACTAATCCATTGTTAAGGGGCAAATGCATTCAGACATGACCAGATTTATCCAGAGCAGCTGCAGGTTAAGTCAGGATGCAAAGCTAAGTTAGCTGACTCTATAGGTAATAAAACTTTCCGGAGAGAGGGCTGTATGCATGGCCTTGGAACTTTTTCTTCTTTTTTGTGGGCCCAGAGGCACAGAGGGAGCAAAAGTGTGGAATAATAATTAATAAGTATCATAAGGCATTGTGTTTAGAATAGCCAAGAGATCCGAAGATTGTCTGGCAGCCAGAAGTCCTAGCTTTTTAGCATTATGTACTACTAGGTGGTGAGCTAGACTTGTTTTTTTAAATGAAAGAGATGTTTCAGAGGTAGTTTGCCATTGCCTGCCTTTGCCTCATGACCCCGGTATTCTTTGGAGGTTGCCACTCCAAATACTAGCCAAGGCTGACCCTGCTTAGCTTCCAAGATCTGATGGGATCGGGCTAGCCTGGGCTATCCAAGTCAGGGAAAAAGGCGAGTAATAAGGCACCAGAAAACCATACTGGATAAAGAAAGAGGCCACAGCTTTATTTGATGCACTGTAGGATCATTGGCACAGCATGGGAGGTGCATTCAAACATCAGGTGACCCTAATGCTGCCTGATATACCTAATCCCCTACCTGCCTGCTGGGGGTGAAACCATGGAATAGCAATCCATGTGGGCACTGGCCACTGCATGGTTCCCTTGCCACCTGGAGGTGAGAGCCCCACTGACATTCCCCAAGCCAGGCATACTGCTAAATTGGCTGTACCCCAAGAACCCTTAAGGGAGTGCCCAAAATGTGGGAAAGCAGGTGCACAGGCACTGCCTCCTTTCCAAAGGATCTGCCCCAATGCCCAAACCAGCCAAAACTGTGACACATAACAACAACATAGCTGAAATGCAACCCGTAACAACCAAAATGCCTGAAGAGTGGGTAGGAAAAATCTCTGAGAATACTGACAGCCAGAGGTCACATGGGGCGGGGTGGGCAGATGGTAGCTACAAGGACCACCCAGAACTCCAGTCCCATTGCTGTAATCAGGCTCTCACAACAGTCAGCCTCTGGCCACTTCAGACCAGCCTCGTAGCCAGAACTTTTTGTCGCGAGGGGCAAATTGGGGGCAAATTGGACCTGTTGGCAGGAGTTCTTATTGTCACCACCACCAGCTCCACCTGAGCAGCAGCTAGCTCTGGAGCACTCCAGTGGCAGCCTGAGCCATGGGGGGACATGAGCTGAAGTCTCCCTATTGCTCAGGCTCCCATTGAAGGGGAAGGAGAGGGGCGACCACTGCGTGGCCTCACTGGGTCTTCCTGCTTCCGCAGCAGGCTTCTCAAAGTTTGAGAAGCTGGCTGTGAAAGCAGGAACATTCCTGCTTGGTTGGGGTTGCCATGTGGCTGGAAGCAGGAGGATCTAGTGAGGCCACGTGAAGGCTGCCCCTCTCCCTCCCCTCCTGCTCAGCCTCAGCCAGAAGAAGGAAGACCCAGCAAGTCTGTGTTGTGACCATGACAGAGCAGCAGGGGAGGGAAAGGTGTGGCCTCACCAGCTTTAGAGAAGCCGGCTGTGGAAGCAGGAAGACCAGGCCTGCTTTAGACCCACCCCCAGCTGGACCATGTGACTGACTAATGGTCATGCCTTCTTTTTCCTGTTCCCAAGCCTCAGGCCGCAAAAGCTATGCAAGTCCTGGCCACAGCTTGCTGTATTGAAGGACACTTCTATAGGAATAATTCAGTTAAAAAGAAAATATCTCTGTGATGGATTAGTAAAACTGCTAAAGAGAAAGTCATTAAATAGCTTTCATGAGGAATGGTTTTGACTGCAGCAGAAAATAGCAGAACTCACTGTGCCATCCTAAACAGGGTTATACCCTTCTGACCCCATTGACCTCGTAAATTAGGGGGGGGGCGGATATGTCATAAACCTGTTCATCCAAGGAAATTGGCAACATCTTCTTACATATATCATGCAAGTTCTGACTAAAACTTCCTTTTCTTGATTTTACCCTAGAGTATTTTTCTGCCACCATGTACCCCATTTCTTCCCATAATAGGGGTAGGCTCTTGAGAGGCAGTTCTAGATGTACTTTTACGTTTCTAACCCCCAATTATGGGGGGGGAGGTTTGTCCAGTACCCATTCCTTTTAATACTAGGAGTGTTACATAAGTATTAGGACACTTTGAGATACCAGTTAAATGGAAGAACTACACCATAGAGCAATTATATTTTTCTTTCAGTAAACACAATACATGAAGATAACTTATAGCATAAACCAAGCAATTAAAATAATTCTAACTTCTTGTTTCTAGGTTTGCATTTTTGCAAGTGTGTTCAGCAAGGCCTAATAGAAAAATGTTTGGCTACAGAAATGGAATAATCATCCTTTGATATGAAAGACAGGAAATATTCACCAGGATTAGTGATTTCTCTGCCTGCCTGCCTATCTGCCTCTCTCTTACACTTACTCACATGAATGCACACATATATTAACACATACAGTCTTCCTCAAAAGGTTACTTTTCATAGCAAAATTCTGGTTAGGCATTCCCAGTTTATCCATCCTGGGGTGCAGGCTCAGTGTCACTTACAAATTTGGAACAATTTTGAGAACAGTTTTGAGCATTTTGGGAAAGATATCACTGAAGCAAGCCCATCCAAGTTAATTAGTAAAGATAAATGTGGCAGGAAATGAATGACCAGTTATTGGGACATATATATCCTTTAGGAATTGCACTTTCCAGTCTGTGGTTCATCAGGTTTGAAGAGAAAATGGGTAGCAGAGACTCCTGGGACACTTTTTTTAATGACTTCAGCATATTTTCAGCCAGTTTGGTATAGTGGTTAACAGCAGCGGACTCTAATCTGGAGAACAAGGTTTGATTTCCCATTCCTCCACATGCAGCCAGCTGAGTGACCTTGGGTCAGTCACAGCTCTCTCAGAGCTGTTCTCTCAAGCAGTTCTCCCAGAACTCTCCCAGCCCCACCTACTTCACAGAGTGTCTGATGTGGAGAGAAGAGAAAGGCGATTGTAAGCTGTTCTGAGACTCCTTCGGGTAGTGAAGGGTGGGGTATAAATCCAATATCTTCCTCTTCTTCATGGCAAGCATGGGCCTGATTTTTAACATAGTTAGCTGAAGTGTCAGCATGTGTATATAAATGGTTTTTCTATCACATAATGCATTATAAGAAAGTTTGATTTTCTTTTCTTGTGTTCAGGCTATAACATAGTTGTAAGAGTTGCTGAGAAGTCAGGTGACACTAGACTGTCACAGTTCTTCCTGATTTATTTGGATAAAGATTCAAAAGTACAGATGTTTAAGACAAGTTTCACTAAATTCCCTGCAGCTCTTGAGTGACTGTATTATTTGGCAGGAGTTATTAACAATAACAGGTTTGTCTTCTCAGATTTCCTGTTTTCCCTGATGGCAAATTTACTGGGAAGGCAGTGAAGATAAGGTTGCAATGATAGATCAACACTACTTTTTTCAGCTCAGTTGCTGACTGTAATGAGTTATCTAGAGAAGAAGTTATTTTTCAGTAGTTTAGAACAGCAGTGGCTACTTTAATACGATATGCTATGTCTTACAATTCTCATCAAACACTATAATAATTGTATTAGGAAGCATTGTTAAGGTCCAGAAGATTTCCACATGGTGACATGTTCCTGTGACAGCAACACTATTGCTATAGATACCATGCAGCATAGCAGCAACAGAGCTTCCAGCAGGTTATGAGTCCCCACCCATTTTCTTCACCACAGTTGCTGTGGTGATCATCCCCCCCTCACGCCACTGTGGGATTTTTTTTAGGATCCCCCCCCCCATAATTGGCATAGATATGTACTGTTATACAGGTATACTGGTATGTCAGTTGCCATTAAAAAAATCCCTCCAGTAGTGTTATGTATTAATATGTATATCTGAGCTTCAACTAAGAGCTGGTATCCTGTAAGGTATGCTCTGATTGGCTACTCTGTGCAGTAGGCCAATCAGAACATAGGAAAGGTTCTGGAGGGAATTAGTTTCATTGGCCTTTATCTAAGCAGTTCGATTGGTTGTTAACTCATTTAGGGGCGTGGGTATATTCGCCTGGATAGTTTAAAAGAGAGCCTGTTGCTCTCATGTTGTTGTGTTGGTTTCTGTCATGTTCAAATAAAGCTGTATCACTTGTTTAGAGCTGACTGACATCTCATACTTAACATTGGGATACTAGTGGGTAGGCAGCCCCACTGAACCAATGCCACCACAGCAGATGAACATCAGAGCAGACAAACCTGAACCATCTGGGACCCCGGCTGTCGTGATCCAACACCCTGCCAGCTTGATTGCTGCCACCTTGTTATCAGTCAGGTGCACACCATTTTAATCAATTAAAAAAACCAGGAATTCAACTTTATGCACCCTGAACTGACACTTTTTCCTTTTTACTTTGAGGCCCACTTCTTGGAACCGCCTCAGCACTACCCTGAGGCATTTTGCCAATTCGGTTTCATTGGCACCAGCAACCAGGACATCATCAAAGTACGGTACCACCCCAGGTATATCCTGGAGCAGCCCTTCCATTAAACCTTGGAATATTCCTGGCACTACATTTACACCAAACTGTAATAGTTAACCTTAAATGTCCCATGGTGTGTAACGATGGTCTGTGCCTCAGCTGCAACTGGGTCCACTGGCAACTGCTGATATCCCTGGGCAAGATCCAACTTTGCAAAAATCCACACCCTCCCGCCAGAGATGCTAAAACATGACTGATTACAGGCACAGGGTACGCATGTTGCTGTAATGCCCTATTGATGGTACATCTGTAGTCTGCACAAATGCGAATAGACCCGTCTGGTTTAACTGGCATTACAATAGGTGTCTCCCACCTGGCATGAGAGACGGGTTCAATAATGCCCTGTGCGACAAGTTTATCAAGTTCTGCTTTGATCCATGGTCGCAGAGCAATTGGAACCCGCCGGTATTTCAGTTAATGGGCGCTACTGAGGGATCTAAGTCAAAAGTCACGGGCAGTCCCATATACTTCCCCAGTGGCCCATCAAAAACTGCAGGAAATTCATCATAAATTGAACTCAAATTTACTTAGACACACATGATTCACCACAGTGACTTCAATACCAAGGGCTTTGAACCAGTCCAGCCCCAATAGACTGACCCTTCACTCTTCACCGACAAGTAGGCTCAGCGTTTCCTTGAGCCCCTTGAACTGTACCTTGAATGATGCTGCTCCAGCCACAGGAATGCGTTGACCCTGGAAATCCGAGAGATGGACAGGGCTGGGTGCCAAATGGTGACAGCTCCTTTTCAGGAACAGTCATTGCAACGTCTCCATAGAGATGATAGTCATCGCGGACCCGGAATCGACCTCCATCTCACACGGCTCTCTGTCCAGCAGCACCATTACTCAGCTGTTCCTCTTGGTTTGCTTTCCCGTGTTCAAAATGGTCGTTGGACACGAACAGCTGGTCGTCTTGTGGCAGTCCACTGACTTCGCGGAACCCTCATCTCGTGCCTTACGGTTCTGCCAAGAAGGCAGTGGTGAATTCGTCTTTCCCACAGTTCGGCACACCCTAGCTAAATGGCCCCACTTGTCACAGTTTTGGCATTTGATGTCACAGGCCCAGCAACAGTCTTGCTCATGATTTTCACCACACCCCACACAGGCTTGCCTTGGGGCTGCCTTTTCTGCGTCATGCTTGGGCCTGGTCACTTGAGTCTTGTGGATGTCATCGGCTTCCCCCTCAGATTCGTTCACAGACTCGTGATGTACTGCCTTGTCTGGACGTTGGCTGGGTGGGTTGCTTGGCTCCCGCACTTCCCTGGTCGACCTCTCTGTGGCTTCAGCTGTGATAGCTTCTGCATAGGTCATGGCATAGGTCAGCTCCGACTTCGTGAACAACTGCTGTTGCAGTTTCTTATCTCGCAGGCTGCACACCAGCTGGTTGAGCAACACCATCTCCAAGTCGGGAAAGTTGCAGGTCCTAGCAGCCTTCTGTAGTGCCGTGACATAATCGGCTCTTGATTCACTCACCCCTTGATCTCGCTTGTAGAAAGCGTGGCGGCAGGTGTTCTGTGAGGGCTTAGGAGAGAAGTGATTTCATAACTTGCTCTTTATGTCCGCCAATGAGACAGTCAGGATATCTGCAGGTGCCACCAGGGACCGGGCCATGTCAAAGACGGTTCTTCCACATGAACTCAGCAAGCACCATGGCTGAAGAGTAAAAAAGAGCTGTAATCATTCCTTGGTATATTAAATTTCTATCACACCTTCTTGTCCCATAAGGCATCCGTCACAGAGCCACTGCACAGATTGCTGGGAAAGGGAGCTAAATGGAAGTGGGAGCCATGACACGACCAGGCATTTAGGGCTATTAAAGAACTTTTAGTCTCCAATAGCGTCCTCACACACTTCGATGAGTGCAAACCTCTGTTTCTCACTGCTGACACCTCCCGCTTTGATATTGGTGCTGTACTCAGCCATGTCATGGCGGACAGGTGGGAAGTGCCAGTGGCGTATTATTCTAGGACCTTGTCACCATCAGAACGGAACTATGTGCAGATAGATAAGGAGGCTCTCGCTTTAGTCATTAGCGTAAAAAAGTTCCATGACTTCTTATATGGGCACAGGTTTCTCATGGTAACTGACCACAAAACTCTCTTGGGACTATTTGCGCCTCACTGCCAGACTCCACAAATCCTGTCCCCATGTATGCTGCACTGGACTGTGTTCCTGTCGGCATATGATTATGATTTTATTCACTAAGTCGGTGTCCGATTACGGGACCAGCACTCGATCCAGCACCCGTCTGTGAAGTGATGGCTATCGAAGAACTACCTCAGCCTCCCCTGCATGCCTCCGATATTGTGGCCAAGTCGGCCCAAGACTCCATGCTCGTCTGAGTGCTTAACTGGGTGTGGAGGGGGTGTCTGGCAGGCCGTTTTGATGCTGAATTTCAACCCTACAGTTCCAGGCAGCAGGAGCTGTTGGTTCATGAAGGCTGTTTGTTGTGGTGAAACAGGTTGGTGGTTCCCCCCAAGCTCCGTAGGTGGGTTCTGGAGGCTTTACATGCAGGGCATCTGGGTATAGTGCGTATAAAGGCTCTTGCCCGGAGCTATGTATGGTGGCCACACATGGACAATGCAATTGAGGAATGGGTGAGGTCTTGCCAGCCCTGTCAAGAATCTAAGCCAGACCCTCCACGGGCCACATTACAACAATGGGAGACCACTCATCAGCCATGGTCCAGACTACATGTGGACTTCGCGGGGCCATTCCAGGGACAAGTATTCCTCATTGTTTTTGATTCATACTCAAAGTGGCTGGAGGTGGTGCAAATGTGTAAAATGACCTCAGTCGCGGTGATTAAGGTACTTCACCGCTTATTTGCTACCCACGGTCTGCCAAACACTATAGTGTCTGATAACGGAATGCAGTTCACATCTGCTGAGTTTCAGGACTTTATGGCCAACAACTTAATTAAGCACGTCACATCTGCACTGTTCCATCCATCCACTAATGGTCAGGCCAAGAGAATGGTGCGGACCACTAAGGAAGCTCTTAGAAGGATGGCTCATGGGGACTGGAGCCAGAAGCTGGCATCATTTTTATTGTACCAGCACATCACACTGCACACTACAACTGGAAAGAGCCCTGAGGAGCTCCTAAAGAATCGATGCCTGACGTCACTACTCGATCATCTTCACCCGGACTTAACTACAGACAAACTGCCAGAGAGAGAACACTTAGATACACCTCGCTCATTCCAGGTCAGAGATGCTGTTTTCATGAGAAACTACGGTGAGGGACACTTATGGATCCCTGTGTCGGTTGCCGAGGTCACCGGCACACTCTCCTACATCGTAAAAACGGCTGATGGTAGGAAATTGAGGTGACACATCGGCAGCGCTGGGCAGGCATGCAAACCGAAGTCAGAACGGAAGCTACTGAAGGCCCTATTCCATACACCGAACAGTTGGAACCTCAGATCCCTGAGGACACCAATGACCCCACGGGCTTAGAGTCAAATGCAGGGTCAAGTAACGAGCAGTTCCCAAATCCTAACACCGACCATACCGCCCCTTTAACCCTGAATCCCCCACTGAATACAAACAGTCCGAGAACTATGGGGGCTGAGGCACAACCTCCGGTCAGTACATTACAACGTTCACAAAGAAACAGGTGCCGTCCAGCACATCTAAAAGATTTTGTATGTTCAGGGATTACTTTTTCTTAGGGGGGAGGAATGTTATGTATTATTATGTATGTCTGAGCTTCAACTAAGAGCTGGTATCCTGTAAGGTACACTCTGATTGGCTACTTTGTGCAGTAGGCCAATCAGAACATAGGAAAGGTTCTTGAGGGAATTAGTTTCATTGGCCTTTATCTAAGCAGTTCGACTGGTTGTTAAATCATTTAGGGGCCGGATAGTTATATTCGCCCGGATAGTTTAAAAGAGAGCCTGTTGCTCTCATGTTGTTGTGTTGGTTTCTGTCATGTTCAAATAAAGCTGAATCACTTGTTAAGAGCTGACTGACATCTCATACTTAACAAGTAGCAAGGCCCCAGAGCCTCTCCTGCTTTCCTGCCTCCTCTCCTTCCCATCCACCAGCCAGCCTACCTTTATCTTCTCCCTATCTTCAGTTTTCTGCCCCACCATACACTTGACATCTTCTACCCAGGAAAACCATGGCCCAGTTCTAGGGATCCCCTGGAATTACAGCTCATCTCCAGATTACAGAGATCATTTCCCTTGGAGAAAATGGCTGCTTTGGAGGGTAGACTTTATGGAATTGTACCCCGTTGAGGTCCCTGTCCTCCACAGGTTCCATCCCCAAATCTCCAGGAATTTCCCAACCTGGATCTGGCAACCCTATCCCCTCATCCCCCACCGGTGGGCAAGGAAGATCTGACAACCCTACCCAGTTCTGTGGTGCTGGTTGCCAAGGTGGGTCCAGTTGCACAGTGCAGAACCTGCAAGGACTTGTAAAAGGTACCATTTTTCCCTCTCAGAGGTGTCTTAAGAGCCAGTCTTCCCCTGCTGGTGAGGTAAATTAGGCTGAGAATGTATAACTGGACCAAGATCAACCAATGAGTTTCCAAGGCAGAATGGAGATTTGAGGTCCTAGTCTGAAACTCTAATCACTACATAGAGTTGCTGGGTCCTAAGCTCTCGCCAGTGGGGGTGGGAGGGAGCTCTCTGGGAGTGAGAGGCAGGGTGATGTCACTGCAAGCGACATCCCCAACATGATGACATCACACAGAAGTGGCACCATTACACTGGGGGCTTCGCATGGTGATTCTCTGGTATTTTGGGCAAAACTCTATGGTTACACTCTGGTATTTTGGGCAAAACTCTATGGCAGGCAGCAAGCAGGAGCCCATAAAATCAGGGGATGTCCTACTCCCACCTGGGGACTGGCAACCCTATCATTACACCACACTGGTATGGGATAGCTGCTATTGAAAGGGGGCAAACAGGGAGGTAAGTCATGCAAGTCATGTGGTAGTAAGTTGTCCAGTGGTTGCTGCTGGGCCTGATTCTAATGAGGCCTCATTTTAAGTCTAAAACAGCCCTGTCTTTTACAGCCAGAAACCAAGGAACTGGCTGGCAATGTAGTTCTTGTTGCCTAGCAACAAACACTGAAGGTATCTGTTTCTTAAAGCTGCAGACACTCCTTTTATTATTTTCATTTTTTTATCCCCCCCCTTTCAAGATTTCAGGTTTTTCTGCAAAGCTGGGGCATTTTTCAGGAGTCACAGGAGCTGCTGCCCAAGCCAGGTGGCCTTCTGCAGCTGCCAGCTTCCTTCTCAATGAGTCTGCCCCCCCTCCAAGGACAGTGGAGCTGCTGGACTCACTGTGACTCCTCCCCTCCTTGCCGCTGTAGCACCTCCCTCCAACATTGCTGCCTGGCTCCTGGCTCCAACCCACTGTCTCCATTACATGGAGATACAATATCAACAAATGATTGATGTCCTTATTGAATGGTTAACACATCCTTATCTTAACTTGTTGTAGTAAGACTAATGTGTAGTTTGTATCATACTGGAATAATCTATCTAGACTAGGTATGCATGCATTTTGTCATAAACATGTTCAATAGACAAATATATTGTGTTTTGCAGCTATAATTAGCCATGAGCTGAACTGCCTATCTGTTTGTTTATCCACTGTCTGCTTCAATCAAACAGGTGTGTGGCTATGTAGTAACTGATGTGCTTGAATGTTACTGTCTAGTAGTGGTGGAATTTCATTTCTTGCCTTTCAGGGGCTTTTGCACTTGTACAGTGGATGAAATCAATTCTTCCCCAGGGATATGGATGATTGGATTAGGTAATTAAATGATGTTCAGGGGAACTACACCTCCCATAAGGCTGAGCAAAAATGCACACATAAGAAATAGCCATGACAACATGGACACACACAGCAAACAGTAAGTCTTTTTTAATACAGTATTTATTTGTAATCACTGACTGACTTATTAATTTGCTCCCTATTTATACAGTGGGCAATTGAGTGGTGAGCAGTGACAAGAGGTCTGTGGAGAAGTGGGGAACTAGGCATAACATTACACTAAGAATGTGCCTGTGTGGAAACACAGCTGCTTGTCCTATACTATACTATGAATATGTGAAAATAACCCAGTGAACAGGTTTAAACTGTTTGTGAACAGCCAAAATGATGGACCAAAAAAAAATCAGCTCCCTGTTCTTAACAAGTGAACACAACATAAACCAAACTGGTAGGTACTTAATTATCCCTAATCAGGACCAAATCCAATGTTTTAGGCAGACAGAGTTTGATTTTCTCTTATCTGGGGACTATGTTGTAACTGTGATGTTATTCTAATTAAAGTCTCACATTTTTAAAAAGTGCAGAAGAGGCAAGAATTGAAACACCACTTTACTATAGGAGAATACGGGAGAGACTTGTACTTTCTTTATAAAGAGGTACAGGTCATTGGGAAGATTCCATTTTATACCCTTTTTGGTTTGTGAGCCCCAAAGAGTAAGAGTGTTGAAGCATAGAACAGCCATTATAATACCACAAGCAAGGGACCCAAAAGGCCTTGGGGGGGCATCTCATTTCCCCCTGTATTCTCCTGCCCCGTTATTTCCTCTTTTCCCTGGCAGCCCCCATAGCCTATCCCTTTTCCCTGTGCCCTTCTGTCCCTCACACCTGCCAGCTGACCTACCTTTATCTGCCACCTGTCTTCAGCTTTTCCTCCTTCACTTCACCCTAGCACCTTTTCCCTGAAAATTTAGGCCACAAAACCAAATAGTGTGGATAATGAGTCTGGTAGTTGCTGCTTGGTCTGTCCCTGTTGAGTTCTCCTCCATCAGGGGATGAGACAGGAATGGGGGTTGTTTTAGCCTCCAAGTCCACCCCTGCTCCCCTCATCCCTTTGTTTTACTGCAACCAAGGCTTAGAAGACACAGCAATATGGTTGTGGTTGCCTAGCAACCTCCAAGATGGCAGCTGAGAGCTCAGCAACCATTCTTTTCTTAAATCTACAGATGTTCTTTTATTATTTGGGGAATTCCTCCCCCCTTTTTTTAAATTTCAGGTTTTTCTGCAAAGCTGAGACTTCCTTCATGAAAGCTCATGCCCTACCACAAATTTTGTTAGTCTCTAAGGCGCTACTGGACTCTTGCTCTTTTCAGCTGTTAAGAGTGTATTTCTCTGTCTGTGCCTTCAACATGCTGTCTTGGTGCAGATGAGATTCTGAAAAATGAAGCAATTATCTGTAAAACTAAGTCAAACATAACAAGAGCAGAAGATTGAACAGAGCCAAGCTTTCCTGGAAGCCGGTAGAAAGTTAGTGGAACTGTACGGTAACGTTATCTCAGTCTGTTCCATCAAAATTAATAACCTATTTGCCCTTTGACTGCTTTGAGAATCTGAAGATAGGTAAATATTCTGAGTATTGATCTTGAGGCACTAAGAGGCATGCACATACTACAATATACTCAGTTGTAACTTTTCTTGGAACCAAATAGCTAAGTGTTAAGTCCTAGACTTTGAGGGGGAAAAGACACCTTCCTCTCATTTAGAAGTGCCTCCATTCATGTAAGGGTGAAAAAGATCTTAGATCATTCTACTAAAAAGAAAACTATCATATTCTCTTTTATCGGAAAGAAGAAAAGATGTTCCACCAAACTTGACAGAGACAATCCAACACCTGTCCAAGATAAGGCAGATTTAGAATGTCTAAACAAAGCTTTAAAACTCCAGCCCTGGGGTATATTCTATTTTTTGTACCCTTCTAAAGATAGAAAATCACAGAGAGACATTCAACAATCAAACTCCAACAGTGAAAACAATCATTGTTGGTCCACCTCAGAAAAATGAATGCAAGTTTTTCAAGGGAGACTCACCCTTGTTGCACTACCAGCATTTTAAAAGATATTTGAACTCTTTCTAAGTATGATTGTGCATTTTTGCTTTTCTACATGCTCTTAGCCTTCAGTGAACTTTCTGATCATTCTCCTGTCCTTCTGGCTTTCTCAGTGCTGTTGGTATCAATAATTGGTCCCACTCAATCCAGTAAAGTGAAATAAAGAGCTAAGAATATAGCCTGAAGAGGGCAGTGGCTCAATGGCAGAGAACATGATTTAAATGTAGTTGTTCCCAGATTCGCCCTGGCATCTTCAGGTTGAAGGCACTGAGAAAGACCTTTCTCTGCTTGAGGATCTGGAGAACTGCCATCAATCAGGCTAGACTATCTTGAACTTGATATGCACAGCATAAGGCACCAACCTATAAAAGTTCTTAAAGTCATCAATTTCAGGCTTGCCAACTTGCTTCTCTGTATCAGTTTACATCACATTTTCTCAGGGTGTGTAACAACACTTTAAAATCCCTGTGCTGCCAGAGGCACTGCCTTTATCCTAGGGTAGCCCCAAACACAGGGGTACCCCACTTTCTAACCTGAACCAGAAACCCACAAAACTCAGGCCAAGGAAGACCTGAAAACACAGAAAACAAACCATAGCTCTGGAAACAGGATCTCCATTTTCAGGTTTCAAAAGGTAACCTCAGAGAAAACCTCCAGTCTTCCCCCTCCACCCAGCAGAGATATGTTTATGGAATAACAATGGGTTCCACCAGGTGAAGTATCTACAATTCTAAAAGCTGTTCAGAGGCCACCTAGTGAATAACCCTGTCTCCAGAACCTCACCCAGCCCTTTTTTGTGTCATCTCATCTCATGTCTATGTTCTTTGTCTTTCCTTGTCCCATCCCTCAGGATACCAAGATAAACCAGTCAAGCATTCAAATTATTAACAATCCTTCCTGACACTAATCAGGGACCCACCTCCCATCTTTTGTCTGTATCTGGGATCCTATTCAACTGCCTTGGAAGGACCATTAGTTGTCAGAAAATCCATTCAACCAGCCCCAGTACAGTCACCCAACACCTAGCTAAATCCAATCAAGATATTGTCAATCTGCCCCCTCTGGAAGCTCATTGGTCACATCTAGGCTATGCCCCTCCTGACAACCGCACCCCCTGGGACACCTGATTGGCTCAGGTAATCTATTGTTCTCACCTGAGACCAGCCCCCAGGGCTGCCCATTGGTCAGCATTGTCTTCCAGTGTCTATATCTGTCTAGGCCCAGGGCCTCAAACTGTGTGCCTCCGCCCTGATGCCAACTGGCAGTCTACCCCTAAACCCTCTGGGTTTAGGCCACAATCCCTCCTTCATGGACCTCTACACATCTGGACAGGTAGTATCACTTCATTAGTTATTAATTACCCCTGCTTTCTTAGTCCTGTACCGTTTGTGTGAATGCTTGATTTTATATTCATAAGTTTAAGAATCCTTCAGTAAAGAAATCAGTGCTTTAGTAATCTAGTCTGTGACTTGGATGAAGTGGGACTTTGGTATATAAAGGTCATGATCCTGTAGTTATGCCAACTGCACATTAATATCATAATTCCCCAACCTTTTATTAAAGAAATATAGCCATTTGGCTAATACCTGGCAAAAATTATATGAGAGTCTGCCCTTAAAAAGGCAGATGTCCCATTGCTCACTTATCCTTTCTGTATCTAATATTGCTAACATTACTTTCTCCTGTTCACTGTAACAGTAGCAAAATACTAACCAATACATTGAAGTCTGATCCAAGTGTGGCGCCTCCCCTGCCCCGCGGGTGCCCCGCCGCCAGTGGCCGTCTCCGCAGGGTTGAGGTTCCTTAGATGCACGTCTTGCGCGGGGGGGGGGGGTTAGGAGCCCGGGGGTGCTGGTCCGGGTCCTGGAAGGGCTATCTGGGAGTCCTCAGATGGCAGGGATGCAGGGGGAGGTTTCTTCACCCCCCCTCTCCTGCCCTGGGTCTGGCCTCTGGCTCAGTATTCACCTTGCTCTCGGGGCTCTGTCTCTCTCTCACCTTGACAAACCCCAGCCAGCCCAGTTACCATCCTCCTCGGCTCCCAGCCGTCTCCTCCTTTTATTACCCCCGCCATCCCCTGGGCTCCTCCCTGGCTTTGGCCCCGCCTCCATCTAAAAGTGGAGACGCCGGGCCGACTGCCGCCTCCTCTGCCTGCCTCTCCGAGACCCTCCCCATGGGCATGCACAGCCTCCCTCCTGGGCCACACCCCTGGACCGAGGACGCCGCCCCGGGTGTCTGTGCGCTGCGCGGGCCGGGCCGCACTCACCCGGCTTGTCTCTGGCTCTCCCCCGGCTCCCCGCTGTCTTCTGCTGCTGTCTCCCGGCCGGCCCGCTCCTCCGCCCCTCTCCCGAGATCCCGGAGTGGGGTGTCTGGTACGTTTCTTGGGTTGGGGGGGTGGTTTGGGCGGCCGCGTCGCCGCGAGGTCCCTCGTCCCGGCCCCAGCCGGGACACACCCCCTCCCTTAGGGGCAGCTCGGGGTCATCTTCGTGAAGCCGGGATAGGTAGTCTGCGATGACATGCCGGCGGCCTTCCTGGTGTCGTACCGTGAACTGGAAGGGAAGGAGAGACATATACCACCTGAGGATGCGAGGGTTATGATCCTTCATCCGCTCCAGCCATAAGAGAGGGGCATGGTCTACTATGAGGTAGAAAGGGTTGTTCTCCAAGTAAAATTGCAAGGCCCCCACAGCCCACTTGACTGCCAGCGCCTCTCTCTCGATGGTGGAATAGTTGCGCTCCACCGGCTGTAACTTTCGGCTAATGAACAAGATGGGATGTTCATCGCCAGCGGTCCCCTGAGCGAGCACCGCCCCAAGACCAGTAGCGGAGGCGTCAGTGTGCACGGTGAAGGGTCACGTGAAATCGGGGTTCTGGAGAACTGGGGAGTGGGATAGACTACCTCGCAGGGCCTCAAAGGCTGCCACACTCTCTGGGGACCACTGAATCTTGTTGGGCTCGGACTTCCTGAGGCGGTCCGTGAGAGGGCTGGCTCGGGATGCAAAATGGGGAATGAACTTCGCATAGTAGCCCACAACTCCCAGGAAGCGGCGCAGCTGTCGTTTGGTTGAGGGGTGTTCCACCGAGAGCACCTTCTCAGGGAGAGGACAGAGCTGTCCGTGTCCCACGAGGAAGCCCAAATATTTCAACTCCTGAAACCCCAGTTTGCTCTTTTTCGGGTTGGCATGTAACCCTGCGTCCTTTAGGGCCCGCAGGACCTGTTCCAGGTGTTGTAGGTGGGTGGGCCAATCCGGGCTACAGATCACAATGTCATTGATGTAAGCCCTGGCAAACCCTTCACACTGAGCTAACGCTGCATCCACCAGCCGTTGGAATGTGGCTGCGGCCCCTTGCAAGCCAAACGGCATGCGGCGGAACTGGAACAGCCCTTGGGTGTTGCAAAGGCCGTCTTTTCTCTGTCAGGCGGATGGATGGGCACCTGCCAGTACCCCTTCGTTAGATCAATGGCTGACAGGTAACGAGCCTGTCCCAACTGATCAATGAGGATGTCCGCTCATGGCATGGGGTAGGCATCGAACTGTGAGATTCGGTTGACCTCTCGGTAATCCACACAGAAACGTACAGAGCCATCGGGTTTTGGTACCAAGACGATAGGGCTGCGCCAGGCACTCTGCGAGGGTTCTATGACCCCCCAGCTGCAGCATGTCTCTTACCTCACTATTTATGACCTCCCACCGTTTTTGAGGGACTGGCCGCCACCTGGCCCTGGCCACCTGACCCGGCAGCGTGGGAATGTAGTGGGTGGCCACATGGGTGCAGCCTGGGGTAGCCGCAAAGACCCCCGGGACCTTCCTGACAACATGCTGGAGCTGTGCTTTCTGGGTCGGTGTTAGGTCAGGATCAAAGGCCGGGAGTCCGGGGTTGCCCCCTTCTGCGGTCCAGGGCAAGTGGCCTTCCTGCAAGTCCGCTGGGTCGGCCTCTAAGCAGGTTTGGTCCGTTGGGGTGCGCGTCACCCATTCCTTTAGGTCATTAACGTGCAGGTGCTTCCTGTGCCTGGCTAGCGGTCCACATTGCACTTCATAGGAGAGGGGCCCCAACACACGGCAGACTTGAAAGGGGCCCTGCCACGGGTCGCCCTGGGGTCGTGCCAAGGCCTGTCGCGAGACCAGGACGGAATCTCCTTCTGCAAACGCATGGGGAACTGCGCCCCTATCGTATCGTTGCTTTTGGATCTGCTGGGCCTTCTGTAAGTTACGTCCGGCCTCGGCTCGCACCCATTCCAACCGCTCCCTAAGACGTGCTACATACTCTCCCACTTCCTCTTCCCCTTCCGGAGCTACTGGCCGGGCCCACTGCTCTTCCACCACCCCCAGTATACCCCTTGGGAGCCGTCCGTATAGTAATTCAAAGGGGGCGTAGCCGGTGGAGGCTTGCGGCGTTTCTCGTATGGCAAACAAGAGGGGATCCAAGAGGAGGTCCCAAGCTGTCGGCCGATCCCTGGACATTTTCTTCAACATCCCCTTCAGAGTTTGGTTCATCCTCTCCACTAGGCCATCCGTCTGAGGGTGGTGGACTGAGGTAAACAGCTGTCGAATATGAAGAGTCTCACACACTTGCCGCATCAAACGTGCTGTAAACGGGGATCCACGGTCTGTTAGGATCTCCCCGGGGAGACCTACATGAGCGAAGAAGTGCATCAATGCGCGGGCGACGGCGGCGCTCTTCAGGCTTGGGAGGGGTACCGCCTCCGGATACCGGGTTGCATAGTCCATAAGGACCAGGATGTACCGTGCTCCCCTTGGGGTACAAGGTAGCGGGCCTACGAAATCCATCGCTATCCTGTGGAATGGGGCGCCGGTCACCGTTTCCAACGGTGCCAAGGGGGCCTTGGGGGCGGCATGTGCATTTAGACATTGACACACTTCACAAGCTCGACAAAACTCCCTGACATCCTGGGCCACTGTAGGCCAGAAGAAGTGTACCAAGAGGCGGGTCATGGTATTTTTGAAGCCTTGGTGTCCGGCCCAAGGGTGCTCGTGGGCTCGGCCCATAACTGCCTCTCGGAATTCCGCCGGGACCAACAACTGGTCCAGGGGACCTAGTCGACCCCGGGCCACCCTGTACCACACCTCCCCCCACTGCTGTACATGGGGTAGCCGCCCCCCCTTTCGTGGGTCTACCATCTCACCATCTCTTACCGCCACCTGGGAGCGAAGCTTCGCCAGGCTTTCGTCCCGGGCCTGGGCTTCCAGAAACCACCGGTCACCAGTCCATCGGGGCCGTGGATCATCCTCAGGATCCGTCTGAGGAGAGGGCCCTTCCCCGGGGTCATCTTCCTCCTGACCGTCCGGTGGTTCATTCGGCTCATCCTCGGCGGCGGCAACTACATCTGGACCTGCTCCCCTGGGGCGGGCTGGTGATTGCCGGCCTCCGAGGTATGCCTCTATGGCTTCTTGTATCCCGGGCGCATCCCGGCCCAACAGGAGGCGGCAGGGCAGTTTTTTCATGCGTGCCAGGTGTACCTCTGTCTCTTGTCCCAGATACCGCAGGGGAACGACCACCACTGGGCACCGTTCAGCATGGCCATGGAAACAAACAATGGTGGCCCACCTTTGCACGGGGAGCCCTGGAGGCAGGAGCTGTGTGAGGACCATTGAAATGGAACTTCCACTGTCCAGCAGGGCATCCAGGTGCCTGCCTGCCAATTCGACGGGGACTGTCCAGGCCGGTGGTTGTTCTCGAGCCTCTGCTGCCTGCATGGAATATTCCCCTCCCAGGTCACACTCCATCATCGGGCAATCACGTTTAAGGTGGCCCCACTGACCACAGGTGAAGCAAGGGCCCACCCCCACGGCTGCTGCGGGAGCAGGAGGCCGCACCTCGATGTTGTGGGGTCCCAGTTGCCCTCCGCCAGTACCAGGGCCGGGGCCTCGCCCAAGCGGTCCCCGAGCCAGAAGAGGAGGCGGGGGTCCAGCTCGTACCATCCCCGTTCGGGCCCGACCTCCCCGTGGAGTGGGCTCGCTTCGGTGAAGGCCCGCTGAGGGCCCCAGGCCTCGGCCCCCTGGGGGCCCCGGTCTACTGGGGTGAGCGGCCTCAGTTTTCTGCGGAGTGTCCCGGTATTCTGCGGCCTGAAAATTTTCCCAGAGGGCCTGTGCCTCTGACAAGTGCGTGGGCCTCCAGCAGGCCACCCAATGCCTCGTCCTGGTGGGTAGTATTTGTAGCAACTGCTCAAGGACAATGAGTTCTACAATACGCCTTCCGTCGGCGGAAGTGGGGTTCAACCACCGGGTGGCGGCCTCGTGTAATGTGGCGATTACGGCTCGCGGGCGGCTGGTGGCGGGTATCACGTAGGACCGGAATCGCTGGCGATATGATTCTGGTGTAATCTCATACCGGTCCAATATGGCAGCCTTCAGTTTCGAATAGTCCATCGCCTCCGCTTTGGGGAGGGCTTTCATAGCCGCCTGGGCCTCTCCCGCCAGATAGGGGCCGATGATACAGGCCCACTGGTCGGCCGGCCAGCGAGCTGCTTCCGCCGCTCTCTCAAAAGCCTCCAGGAATGCTTCGGCATCGTCCTCAGGCCCCATCTTGGTTAGGGGGGGCCACGGCGTCTTTGTTGTACGTTGACCTCCGCCAGCACCGGCAACGGCCTGCCCCACGGACTGCAGGGCCTGTTGTAAGTCCTGCATCAAGGCCGCCTGGGCCTGTTGCTGCTGCTGGGTGATCTCCCGCAGGACCTTGGTTTGGTGTTCCGCCATCCATTGTCCAAACTGGGCTAGATCCATCCCGGTGGCCTCCTTGTCAGGTCGTATCTTGACCGACTCTTGACTGCTATCAGAATCTGTCGCTTCCGAGGAGGAGGAGGAGGTGTCCACCACTGCCTCGCGGGAGCTGGCGATCCTGGCACCTGGTGGGCGCCACCCTTGGGGGTGGGCAACTGCGGGAAGAACTGTCTTAACGGGCCGCCTGTGCCCGCATTCTCCACCACGTTGTGGCGCCTCCCCTGCCCCGCGGGTGCCCCGCCGCCAGTGGCCGTCTCCACAGGGTTGAGGTTCCTTAGATGCACGTCTTGCGTGGGGGGGGGTTAGGAGCCCGGGGGTGCTGGTCCAGGTCCTGGAGGGGCTATCTGGGAGTCCTCAGATGGCAGGGATGCAGGGGGAGGTTTCTTCACCCCCCCTCTCCTGCCCTGGGTCTGGCCTCTGGCTCAGTATTCACCTTGCTCTCGGGGCTCTGTCTCTCTCTCACCTTGACAAACCCCAGCCAGCCCAGTTACCATCCTCCTCGGCTCCCAGCTGTCTCCTCCTTTTATTACCCCCGCCATCCCCTGGGCTCCTCCCTGGCTTTGGCCTCGCCTCCATCTAAAAGTGGAGACGCCGGGCCGACTGCCGCCTCCTCCGCCTGCCTCTCCGAGACCCTCCCCATGGGCGTGCACAGCCTCCCTCCTGGGCCACACCCCTGGACCGAGGATGCCGCCCCGGGCGTCCGTGCGCTGCGCGGGCCGGGCCGCGCTCGCCCGGCTCGTCTCTGGCTCTCCCCAGGCTCCCCGCCGTCTTCTGCTGCTGTCTCCCGGCCGGCCCGCTCCTCCGCCCCTCTCCCGAGATCCCGGAGTGGGGCGTCTGGTACGTTTCTCGGGTTGGGGGGGGTGGTTTGGGCGGCCGTGTCACCGCGAGGTCCCTCGTCCCGGCCCCAGCCGGGACACCAAGATTGATTTAGCTCAGAAAAAAATATAAAACATATTTATTACTAGTGTTCATTGTATGTTCATTGCCTTGTCTGAGAACAAGTCAAGGCCTATTAAAATATATTAGTTTTGTCATTCACTGTAATGGGATGTGGGATGGAGTTTCTGTTTGTTTATGTGTGTGAATTGCATCATACTAGCAAGCCACTGTTGGAGTCCGAGTCACACCAGGTTTGTGGATTTCTTGGCACCGTGCCCTGTAACCAACATTTGAAAATTCTTGTTCTTTTTATGCTCCCCAGAAGTCTTGATCTTTAGCTGTTGGTATAATGGAAGTGAAGATGTATCATGTGGAAATACATTAGTATTTTTTTTCAAAGTAGCAAACACCACAGAAAAGAATCTCACAGTGTTCCATAACAGAAGGTACCCTACTGCAATACAAGGAACACTTTGCAGGGGCATAAATATGCTTGAGCATCTTTCTATTCTGATCATGATATTCTCACAAAACATAAATACTGAACACTTAAAGAATATTTTTTGAAATGTTCAAAAGTGCCTAGAACTGGATCATAAATATGTTGTGCCAGAGCTATCTTACAATACTTTGCCATGGCTGTCCTGTTTCCTGCTCCACACCAATCTGCTCAAAGCATCAAAGAATTTTTTCTGAAGACATTGCCCCAAGGGGGGGGTATCAACTTCTTAAACATGCTCTATCTTGATTAAAGATGAGTTGTCCACAGTAAGGAGCCTGGCCTAGCCTTGCCTTGCCTTGCTTTGCATTGGAGCATACTTCCCTAGCCAAGCAATCTTGCCTTCCAAATTTCTAATCCTGAAGCTCCCATCCAAAAAACCCCTCGAAGAATACCCATTGTATTAAAAATAAAATTGATCAAAACCTTTGATGGCAGTTTGGTGTAGTGCTTAAGAGTGATGGACTCTTTTCGATTTCGGCGTCGCGAATGGCGGCCGCTTCTCGGGACGCTCCCGGAGGCGGTTAGCCCACGCGCAGTTAGGGGGGGTCTTCGCATGTGCGAAAGACCCTAGTGAGCCTTAGGTAAAGGCTCCGAACCGGGGGCGCTTGGGGAGTAGCCTCTTTGCCGGCAGACAGCCGGGAAATTGAGGCTTTCTCCCCGCCCCAATCGGCCCCGCTGCGGCGTGCCCGTAATGGGACTTAGCGGCGCCACCGAATTCCAGGAGTGAAGACAGCGCTATGGCTTAAAATAAAAAGAAGAAGTAGCATCGAATCGTGAGTTGGAGATCTATTTTGAAGCGTAAATCGGAGCCCCCTGCATGCGTATAAGCGTTGGGAGGAGGGAGGAGTTCCCACCCCCTTTGAGAAGCAAGATCCACAAAGGGAGCGCGAAGGGGGGCTGAGAGAAGAAAAAGTGTTGGTGAAAGTACCGTTGGGGTTGCATGGAAGATTTTGATCATCTTAGCTTCCTGGGGGATGTGGCACGAACTTTTTAAAAGTAAACAAAAAAACAAAATGTCGATACAGGAAAAAGTCCTGCAGATACCGGAAGAGAAGAGAGGAGGGACTTCCGGTCCAGACAGCCCCCCCCAAGAGCTTGCTGTCAATCAACAGGAAAAGGAGATGCTGTGCCCCCTGCTTTAACAATTGCGGAAAATCAACGAAACTCTGCCTAAAATGGATAGTGTTCTCATCAGTCGACAGAAACAGATATCGGAAACAACTAGAAAGATGATGGAGATTGAACAGAAATCGAATTTGATTCTAGGTTTCCAGGGCGTTAAAGAAGAAGAGAAAGAAGATCTCGGATTTACCTTGACAAATGTCTTGGCACCCCTAACTGGCAGTGAAGCGATAAAATTAAAAGAAGAGGTGGATGAGGCTCCCAAAGCCTATTCCGCTTTTATAAAAGAGAATACTCTGCCAGTAGAAGGGGATGTTGAGCATAGCAAGCGACAAACTGGAGATCTAATTTCATCCGAAGAGTTTGTGGAGCCCAGGAAGCCTGAAAGCCAGAAGTTTAAGGAAAAAGAGAAAAGAAAGAAGAAGGATTTCATCTTTAAAATACAGAAACTTCTGAAGAGACACGCCAGCAGGGAGGAAGATGCAGTATTCCAAACTGGGACAAGCGAAGAAGACAGCAGCCCAGGGGAAAGTGGTGATGGAACGGAAGACTTCAAAGTTAAAATGGACTCAATCCATAACTGGAAGAGATTTAAAAAGAAGATATTTTGAGGACTGTTCGTGTAACATCTGGAAGGAGCTGTTTAATTACTAACCCAAATGGACTTTACTAACTGCATTAACAGAGTGATTTTGGACTTCGCAATAGTTAAAAAGAAGATCTTCTAACCACGATAGATGCCAAAACTGGTGTTGGTTATTAACCTAAACTAACACTCACTAACAGGAAAAATTTCACTCCATCTTTTTCTTTCTCCATCTGTCTACCCTTCCTGTTTCTTATAAAAAGAATAAAATTCTCTCTTTTTTAAGAGAGTTTTACAAAAAAAAAAAAAGAGTGATGGACTCTAATCTGGAGAAACAGATTTGATTTCCTGCTCATCCATATGCAACTGCTCATGTGACCTTTGGTCAGTCACAAGTTATTTCAGGGCTGTTCTCTCAAGAGCAGTTCTCAAAAGAGCTCTTTCAGCCCCACCTACCTCACAGGGAGTTTGTTGCAGGGAGAGGAAGGGAAAGGAGATTGTAAGCTGCTCTTAGACTCTGAAGGGCGGGGTATAAATCCAACTCTTCCTCTTCTTCTTCATGGCTCTTCCTCTCCCCCTCCTCTTCCTTCTTCAGCTAGAAAAGCCTGGACATTTCGTTTTCAAATGTTTAGACCTTTGTAGGCACTCTTTAAGATGCCATCTTAAGCAATCAATGAGACATCACCAGCACTTTATGATTTATGATCTACTTATAATTGAATTGTTTTAAATGATTTTATGTGAATTTTAGTTGTTATTTTTGTGTTATTCAGTGCAAGCCGCCCTGAGCCTGCTTATATGGGGAGGGCAGGGTACAAATAAATAAATAAATATCCCAGGTATTTGTTTGGAAGAATACAGTGCAATTCTGAGCCAAGGAACATGGAATGAAATAAACTGAGACTTCCTTAGTTATGGAGGTGCAGACCTTCAAGATATATAGAAACAAAAATAGGGAAAGGGAGGTTCCTTGCTGCTGAGAGGAAGAAGAGGAAAGGGAGGAGTGCTGCTACCACCTGCTGAATGCTGCCACCTTCTTTTCTCCCTTTCTCACAATACAAGAACTCGTAGGCACTCCATGAAATTGCTGAGCAGTCGGGTTAGAACAGATAAAAGGAAGTACTTCTTCACCCAAAGAGTGATTAACATATGAAATTAATTGCCACAGGAGGTGGTAGCGGCGGCTACAAGCATGGACAATTTCAAGAGGGAATTAGATAAACATATGGAGCAGAAGTCCATCAGTGGCTATTAGCCATGAGGTATAGCTAGGAACTCTCAGTCTGGGGCAGGTGATGCACTCTATTCTTGGTTCTGGAGGGGGCAGCAGTGGGAGGGCTTCTAGTGTCCTGGCCCCACTGCTGGACCTCCTGATGGCACCTGGTATTTTTGGCCACTGTGTGACAGAGTGTTGGACTAGATGGGCCATTGGTCTGATTCAGCATTGGCTTCTCTTATATTCTTATGTTCTTAGGCTGCACATAGAACCTAACTCAACTGCTTTAACATGATCAGCACCTAGTTATCCAGCCCCCATGCTGAATATTGCTACTGCACAGAAGCAACACTGCTCACAATGCGGCTTGTTCTATTTTTGAGCAAAAGTTCTGAGTTGATCAAAAGAGAGACTCAACTCAATAATGAGCAGCCATTTTGAACAAAGTAAGTTCTTAACTGCCTTTTTGTGCTTTTCCCAGAATCCCTTCAAGTGCTTGCTTTGCTTAGGCAGTTTTGGATAGTTAAAAAGCTTAGTCTATGGACAGAGACTGTAGTTTACTGCAAAGGAGTTGCCTAGTAAGTTCTCTTCTGGTTAGACTGCCTAAATGGCATAGTCTCCTTGAAATAAGTCTTCCTGGAGATTTAGCATAACTACACAAAACAGAAAGGGAAGTATCAGGATTGTGCTAATAGCTAATATCAGATTAAAAGGGCCTCATCACTTATCACCCTGACAGCAAGAGATATGAAGATTTTAACAAAACTCAGTTTACTTAATCCATTTTCAGTTTACAAACCAGCTTTTAATTTGTACACTGAGCAATAAGTATTGTAAACTCTGCTCTACAATAAATATAGTGATTCTGATTCTGATCCTAGTCTTAAATCATGAAGACAAAATATTCAGTGAGCAACTCTGGGTGGATTAATTTGAAAGGATGAATGCCCTATGTAACTCGCTTCCCAGCCTTTTCCTATCCTTTCCCAGTTTCCACACATTGTGAAACCACCTAGACCTATCCACTATGAAGCCTGTGTTGTTTACTAGCAAAGCTTTGGGGCCATTTAGGGTCTTATTACACAATCCTGGTGCCTGCCTTATCCTTTGTGACTGACTGCTCTTCTGCAGGCATCTGGCTTCTGGTTTTTAAGAACTGAATACTGAGTGATCAGACATAACCAACCTGTGTGAACAAACATGTGGACAAGGGGGACCCAATAGATATTATTTACCTTGACTTCCGGAAAGCTTTTGATACAGTTCCTCATCAAAGGCTCCTAAGTAAGCTCAATAGTCATGGGATAAAAGGACAAGTCCTCTTGTGGATCAAAAACTGGCTTATAAATAGGAAACAGAGAGTGAGTATAAATGGGAAAATTTCTCAGTGGAGGGTAGTAAACAGTGGGGTACCACAGGGATCAGTACTCAGTCCGATGCTTTTTAACTTGTTTATTAATGATTTGGAATTGGGAGTAAGCAGTGAAGTGGCTAAATTTGCAGATGACACAAAGTTGTTCAGGGTGGTGAAAATCAGGGAGGATTGTGAGGCACTCCAAAGGGATCTGTCGAGGATGGGTGAGTGGGCGTCAATGTGGCAAATGGGGTTCAATGTGGCCAAGTGCAAAGTGATGCACATTGGAGCCAAAAATCCTAAATATAAATACACGTTGATGTGGTCTGAACTGGCATAGACAGACCAAGAGAGAGATCTTGGAGTCGTAGTGGATAGCTCAATGAAAATGTCTAGACAGTGTGTAGCTGCAATAAAGAAGGCCAACGCTATGCTGGGGGTTATTAGGAAGGGAATTGAAAACAAATCAGCCAGTATCATAATGCCCCTGTATAAATCATTGGTGTGACCTCATTTGGAATACTGTGTACAGTTCTGGTCACCACATCTCAAAAAGGATATTATAGCATTGGAAAAAGTGCAGAGAAGGGCAACTAGAATGATAAAAGGGTTGGAACACCTTCCCTATGAAGAAAGGTTAAAACGCTTAGGGCTCTTCAGCTTGGAGAAACGACGGCTGAGGGGTGACATGATCGAGGTTTATAAGATTATGAATGGGACTGAACAGGTTGAGAAAGAAGTACTTTTCTCCCTTTCTCACAATACAAGAACTCATAGGCAGTCCATGAAATTGCTGAGCAGTCGTGTTAGAACAGATAAAAGGAAATACTTCTTCACCCAAAGAGTGATTAACATATGGAATTCACTGCCACAGGAGGTGGTGGCAGCTACAAGCATGGACAGTTTCAAGAGGGAATTAGATAAACATATGGAGCAGAAGTCCATCAGTGGCTATTAGCCACAGGGTATAGATGGGAATTCTCAGTCTGGGGCAGGCGATGCACTCTATTCTTAGTGCTGGAGGGGGCAGCAGTGGGAGGGCTTCTAGTGTGCTGGCCCCACTGCTGGACCTCCTGATGGCACTTGGTATTTTTGGCCGCTGTGTGACAGTGTTAGACTGGATGGGCCATTGGCCTGATTCAACATTGGCTTCTCTTATGTTCTTATGTTTGTCTGCAACTGAACGTTAATTTCAAAAGGGTAGCTTTGCCAGTCTGCTATAGAGAAACAAAAGTCCAGTGGTACCTTAAAAACAAATATGAAATACAAGTTACTAGTCTTTAGGGTGCCACTGGATTGGATTTTTGTTTTATTTAAATGAATGTTAGATAGTTGATGGTATCATTATTTTAACTACTCTCTAATTACCAGTGGTTTATATGGTCATTTGAGGCCTTGACCTGACTTGGTACTATGTCTGCCAGAGGTCTTACTTTGGCAACTCAAAATCATCTTCATAAAAATAATTTCACTTTAAAAAATTTAATATCTGTATGTGATCTCTGTATATCTGTACATTTGATGCTAAAAATGTAAAACAAAGGTATTACAGTTTTGAATCTTGTTTGGCAAGCAATTTCCTTAGCAATCAGAGCAAGCAATAGGAAGAATAGCCTCCCTGCTCTTGGCCTCTGGCTGTTCTGGCTGCTATGGGTGTAAGGGGGACTCTGGAATTTTAACTTTCATTTCTGAAGTATTCCAAGTCTTACTTTATCTGTGTAACCAAAGCCTTTGCCCATTACTTTGGTGGGTTTTTACCTGGTCTCTGATTGGATCTGAGCCATCAGGGACCCTCTTGAATAATGTATATCTGCTTGCTTCACACACTTTAGGCCTGTTCTAACACTAGAAGTGCCAAGGTATCTGTATACTCTCAAAGTTTCAATAAACTTTACTTCTTTGAATGAAAGCTGTTGGGAACTGATTGCTGCAGGAGTCTGACAAAGTTTTAGAACTCTTTTTGTTCCCGAACTCATACCCTACCATGGCTGACAATGATATTGGAACTGTACCGGTCACCACTGGTGAGGAAGAGCCAACCCCCACCACTACCGCGATGACCATGACAGCGGGTGGGGCCCCAATCAGATTGGGAAGATTCTGGAGAGAATCCTATTCCTGGTCTTACGCTCCGGGTTGCACTGAAGAGAGCTAGGTGACAACTCTCAACACGAGGCTACCTGCATACGAATGGTGCTATGGCAGAAGTTACCTGGAAGAGTATGGGAAAGCAGCTAAGAGTGAGAAGATGCAAATTGAGTGGGTGCAGAGAGAACACCTGGCACAGAACGAGGAGCTATGCTGGGACATGCAAGAGATGGTGTTCAATATTCCCCAGCTCATCGCGGATGCTGTGACATATGAGGTGTGCGTAGTCCTGCCCAACGGGGAAAGAGGAAAAGGCCAAGACTCAGCACACGATGGGGCACAGGTTAAGGATCAGATGGGCAGTGTAACCATTTCCATTAAACCTCTGGGGGGGCAGGCGATGAGCAGCCAACTGGGCCACCAGGTTCCCCCATGCCACTGGTGCTGATGCCCAGACCTGATAGGCCCCATTAAATGTTGGATGCCACCTTTGATGGGGATCCTGACAAGTTGGCCTTCTTCCTGCTGCAAGTGTGCAAATTCCTAAGGGACTGGGGTCCCCAGTTCACCACTGATGAGCACCAAGTGGATTATATTGGGTCACGTCTAAGAGAGCAGGTGGCTGATTGGTTTGTGGGTCTGCACAACATTAGAAGCCCCGAGCTCTGTGATGTGATGGCTTTTATGTGGGCTTGTGATGGCAGTATGAAGACCCCCTGGAATTAGAGAAGGTGTGAACCCACCTGCAAGCCCTGAGACAAGGAAATAAGACAGTACGCGAGTTCTCTGATGAATTCAAAATGTATGTGGCTAAAATACAAGGATGGCCTGAAGAGGTCCTGATTTAGCAATATTGTATTGGACTCAGTCAACAGATCCTGGAGAAGGTTCTCAACTCCACCAACACACTAACCCTAGCTGGCTGGATCCAAGAGGCCAGTGACGTGGAGAATTGGCTCAACATGATCAAGATGTACATGCCCAAGTTGGCCCCGAAGGCACCAGGGGGGTGAAGGAAAAGGTCAATGCTCTAAGGCTAAAGAGTCCATGTGAGATTGACACATGAAACAAAGAGTATGCCTGCACTGCGGGGCACCTGGGCACTATGCTGTTTTCTGCCTGGCCAACCTGACACCTCCTGGAGGAAAGACCCCTGAACGGTGAGGCTTGGAAACACTGTCAAAGCCAGGAGGGGTACAACCCAAGCAGCTGAGGGCTCTCCAGCTAAATGCCGCCTCAGACGAGGCTTCATCTAGTGGAGACAAGACCACCCAGCTGGTGGGAAAAGGCTGGGACCTGCTATAAGAAGCACAACCCAGCAGGTTTGAAAGATGTCAGTGCCACATTTGGTGAGCAACACCCTCCCTTATTTTTCATTACTGTGTCCATAGTAAACCAGAGTTGGGTACCCAAGTGAGAGTGAGGGCCCTAATTGACTCCAGGTGTGCAGGAGACTTAATCAGTCCCACCATAGTTACAGGATTAAGGATTCCAGTACAAACTCTTCCTGAGCCTCTCATCTTCACCCAAATGGATGGCTCCTCCATGGAAGAGCCATGTAAATATCTGACTGTACAGGTGATCATGGGGGACAGGGCCCCACTAGGAACATCGGTCATTAATGATCAACTCAATGGCCCGCTTCTTCATGGTTTTGGGGAACCCCTGTCTAAGAGACCATGATCCTTATATACAATGGAGTGTGGGTGCACTACACTTCCCGGACTCCAAATGCAATAATCATGAGTGGGGGGACATGTCAGCCGCCCTGCTGGAGCGGGCGTGTTGAGCTCAGGAGGAGCACAATTCAATCCCAGCTGAGTACAGAGATCTAGCTAGGGTATTCAAGGAGGCCAAAGAAGATGAGCTTCTCCCCCACTGTAATACAGACTGTGCCACTGAAATCCTACCGGGGCATAAAATGACAAAGGGAAAACTATGTGATGAGCCCTGCTGAAAAAGAGGAGTTGCAGAAGTTCATCAACAAATATCTAGCCTGGGGGGGGGTTATCCGGCCCGCCTCCTCGCCATTTGCAGCTCCCGTTCTCTTCCGGAAGAAGAAGGATGGGGGACTGAGGCTGTGTACTGATTACCAGGGCTTAAATGCTGTCTCTACTACTAATGCATACCACCTCCCACTGATTAAAGAGCTCCTAGTTGAAGCCACTAGGGGTAAAAAAAAAAAATTCCAAGTTGGATCTCCGGGATGCCTATTTTCGAGTACGCACCCGGGAGGCAGATGAACACTAGACAGCATTCAACACTCCTTTGGGACAATTCAAATACCTGGTTATACCTTTCAGGTTGGCCGGGTGGTTGTGATTTGGGTGGTTGTGGACTTATTCTCTAAACAAGCCCATTTCATTCCGTGCAAACAACTACCTACCACAAGGCGGTAGCTAAGCTGTTCAAGCATCATATAGTGAGGCTGCATTCTACCACAAATAAAATAATATCAAACCAGGGGGCTCAGTTCGTTGCCAAATTCTCGAAAGAACTCCTACAGGTTTTGGGCCTTGAATGGGATCTCTGTAGTGCTCATCATCCTTAGACTGATGGACAGACGGAGTGTGTCAATCAAATCTTGGAACAATTCCTTCATTGCTTTACCAATTATCAACAGGATAACTGGGCTGTAAGTCTGTGCATAGCTCCATGGGGATCTCCCTCTTCAAGGCAATGCATGGGTATGAAGGGGTTCCTCTGCCTACTATAGAGACTCCTGTACCACCACCTGGTGGCCTTCAGTCTTGGTAGCAAGCCCTCAGGGACCAATGGTCTGCCATTCAAAAAACCCTTGACAAAGCCAAAACAGATTACAAAGCCCAGGCTGACAAGGGACATGCTCCTGAGTGGGACTTACAGCCTGGGGACTCTGTTTACTTGTCCACTAAGAACTTGAAAGGGCTGCAGCCTAAAAGAAAGTTGGACTGGAAATATGTGGGTCCCTTTACGGTTTTGTGCAAAATCAGTGATGTGACTATTGAACTTGAACTGCCTAAGACGCTTAAAGATGCACACCCTGTTTTCCATTTCAGCCTCCTGAAGTGGGATCCAGGACCAAACAAGTGGAGACCTCGACCCCCAGCCCCTCCTCCTTTGATGAGGGGTGGTGAGCCATATCACAAGGTGGCACAGATATTGGATTCTTGCTTAAGTGTGGAAACCTTTATTATTTAATCAGGTGGAAAGACTTTGACACCTCACATAATGAATGGGTGCAAGATTGTCATGTTAAAGCCCCTAAACTTGTACATGCATTTCACAAAATGTATCCAAGCAAACCTGGTGGTTGAGATCTTGGGGGGCACCAGTATGTCAGCTAGGTCTCTGGCTGTTCTAGCTGCTATGGGTGTGAGGGGGACTCTGGAATTTTAACTTTCATTTCTGAAGTATTCCCAGTCTTACTTTATCTGTGTAACTGAAGCCTTCAACCTTGAGTGTCTGGTGAACTTTTCTCCTGAGAATAATTGCCTGTTACTTTGGCAGGTTTCTACCTGGCCTCTGATTGGACCTTAGCCATCAGGAAACCCTCTTGAATAATGTATATCACTTGCTTCACGCGCTTTAGGCCAGTTCTAACACTAGAAGTGCCAAGATATCTGCATACCCTCAATGTCTCAATAAACTTTACTTCTTTGAATGAAAGCTGTTGGGAACTGATTGCTGCAGGAGGCCGACACCTATTTATATGAAGATGGTGTGACTCTTCTGTTCTCTCAGGTGGATCTTATAGGGCCATAAAAGAGACATGAGTTGGCAGAAACTGCATGGATTGTGCAATGTGTAATAAGACCCTTAGGCATCATAAAGAGAATACACTCATCTAGAATCAATAGAAACCAAATTTGATTGTATTATCTGTAGGCAATCATATCCAATTTGATTTCTTCGAATTCTATCACGGATAAATTCTTCCAAGATCATGGGCTGCCTCCTGGCAGTTCTCTGGGGAAACCCTAGCCCTCCTGAGGCAACTAATTAATGTAATTATCCTGATTCCAGTGAAAGTCAGTATTGATTGCCCAATTAATGGAACCAAACAATTATATAGGCTCTGAAACGCTGAAACAAAACTTATCTACCCAAGCTGTCCAACTTGGTATTCGAGTCAATATGAAAACAGTAAGAATGGGACAAACCATTTCAAGAATGCATGTAGAGTGTGATTCATGTAGAGTATGGTAATGAAACAGAGTGTGTTTAATTGGCAATAATATTTGTGGTGAACTTATAAGTTTTGTTAGAACAGATCCATGAATTTTGATTAGTGCAAGTGACAGATTCAAAAAAAGTGCTGGCTTCTATATTTTCATTGGGAAAGTGGCCTTTGCTTCCTCATCCCAATACCTTTGCCACAACTGGTGTTCTTTGCACTGATTAGTCTGTAAAAAGCTGCTGGATCACTATATCAAAAGCATATTATAGATAGAACTTTAACCATGCCTTATGCCAGGAACATCTTCTTCTCTCATTAATACCTTTAGTTTATACTAATAAAGATATTACATATTATACATTTTCTGTTTGGCAGGACCATTTTTCTAGTGGTCCAACATAGTGAGCTAATACAGTGTATTGAACTAGAGTATTGGATGAGAACTGGGGGACTCCAAGGATCAAAATTCCACTCAGCTTTCTGAATGCCTTAGGACAGTTATTCTCTCTTACCTTAATTTACCTTGCAAATTTGTTCTGGGAGTAAAATGGAGAGGGAAGAACTTTGTGTGCTACCCTAAGCTCCTTGGAGGAACAGTGGAATGAAACTGTGATTGAGAGTTGGCTGCCACTTGTATACCTTTCACTAGGTTACACTCATCTTTTCTATAGGCAGATGAAACTACAGAGGTAATTATGATACACAATATTCTTTACAGTCCTACATGTCCCCTCTTTTTCTTTCCTTTTTAAAATGACAGATCTTTCTGGATTTTTTAATTTTAAGAAGCATGTGGGCTAAACACTGAATTTCCTGTGGCTATAAGGAACAGTGCCTGACTGATTGTAATAAGGGACATCTAAATGAAGTGCTTGGATTTGCCTTGGGCTCTTCTAAGTGCAGGTGCTGGGGAGACCTCGCCAATAAGAATAGCTTTTTTGGAAACTGATTATTTAGAGCTGGGTGAAGCCAAAGGCTGTACTTTTCCTTACAGCTCACAGCTTGTAGTCTCCAACAGGAAATATATTTTTATTTTCAAATCCCTCTCAGAGTGCAGTTCCATTAAAATAGCAATAAACATTTAGATCCCCCTTCCCATAAGGAAAAGCAGAAGGTTGGGTTTCAGATGCAGTTTGCTGTGGCTCTCTCCCTTAGATAGGATCGGGTAGTTCTGTGTGAAACTGAGAGAGGGGATTCTCCTTTTCCTCCCTTCCCACCTCCTCCTTTGTCAAAACTCAATGAATTACTGATGTGATGTTTTCCAACAGTGATCACATAAGGCTTGTTGTTTGATCCTCCTTTTTTCTCAATTTGTCATTGATTTCCCCATCAAAATAGCTTGTGCAATGACGCCCAGCTGTATCCCTGGCGCTCTGCTACTCAGTAAATAAAATCCAAATGTTAATTCTGTGGAGCAGAAGCTTCAATGCCAAGAAATGAATAATCTGTGTCGGGCTGAACAAGCAGTATATTGATGGGGAGGAGTTGGGGGTGCAGGTGGGGGGTGGCTGAGCCGGAGAGACATACATGCCGAAGCATAAGGGCTGCGAGTGGTGCATCAAAGGGTCTGCTGTTTGGAGACTGGGCCTCATGCTATTTGTTTTTTGTCCAATAATATGGTTGCATGTTAAACTATTAATATCTACAAACAGCGACTTGGGCCGTCTTAAATACAGAGACAGCAGGGAGGCAAGCAGAGCTATTCTTCTGCATGGAAACATTCAGGGTTGTTCTTTAAACATCAGCAAAGGGAAGAAGAGTGCTGGGGAAATCTGCAGGCACAGATTGCTTGCGACCTCTTTTTCAAACTGGCACACTGTGATTGGAAAATGTAAGGAACAGCATATAAATTTCAGGTCTATAATCCCATATCAGCAAGCAATTTTGGAATTTAAGCAATTAGCCAGTCATTTATATTGTGATACCGTGCATTTCAGAAATGTAGCTTTTAGAGGATACAGAGTACTTCTGTGGTAGATGAGAACACAAAATGAATGGTGCTGTGTGTCCACTAGACCTGCAAGTGATCCATTCAGCAATGGAATGAATTAATTGCCACTCGTTGTACTTGGGTTGGATGATTTTCTCAGTACTTGATCCATGAATGAGTTAGGACTTGGCTGTACTGAGATTCATAGTAAGTATTTTAATCTGGAATACATCCAGAGATGTCCACAATTCACACATGACTCCAGCAACTTCTGGAATTGGCTTGAAATTGAGTTTATGAACATACATTCATAGGCTTGTGGAGTCTATACTTTCACCCATTCTATCTCAAAAGCAAATTTAAATACAGTGTTTGGACATTGTGAAAGGTCATCAGCTGAGTAGATCTCCAGCAATAGTATGTGCTCTGCAGTGGGAGGGAGGAATCATCAGAAAATGTGCCGTGTTGGTGGAAATGCCTCCCTTCTGCAAGCAGAAATTGAAGTTAAGATCTAAGCCTGTGTGATTTCTGAAATGCATTCAGTAAAACTAAACAGGGTTGGTCTTTTGCCTACACTTGTTCATTTAATGGTTACAAAGCCGTTCAGCAGCTGCTCAATGCAGACCATGGTGAGTGCCAGAAATCTAACTCTTAGTTCACAGTTTACCTGCTGAACCTGTTCACTGAAAAGGCTACAGCATCCCTAGCAACTTGTAAAAACCTATTTGACCTAGATTATCACAATTCTTAGCTGTGGGTGATGAATTTCTGGAGTTTATGGGGGGAGGGAGATACACCAGTCAGGAAGTTATAAGCATGCTTTGGAGGGTTCTTTAAAAGCTGTGTGAAAACCAAATGAAATAGCTGTTTTCCCTTGCCTTTCTCTAAACTGTGTCTTGTGGCTTGCATTTACAGTATAGATAATTGAATTGTCACTGACCTCATGATGTTTCAGCAAGAAAAATGTGGGTGGTTTCACATATGCACTTTGCACTTTGTGGTGCGCAGACGGACACAGGTGTGAATGCACACTGCACATCTAACTTTAGTAATAGATATTCCTACATGTGTTTTTCCTGTCATTTGTTGTGCAGGAAGATTCCCCTGGAGATAGTTGGCTGATGTGTCCTATACTTTAAGATTATAGCATATCAGAAGATTCTTTCTGTGGTTTCACAGAAGAGAAGCAGTGACTGTATTGTTCAAATGTGGTTGCTGAGGGACGAAATAGTATGAAAGGTGTAGGAAAGCCAGTCCTGTATCATTCCCAGTTTATATCTCTAAAAGGTAGTTTGTCATTTCTCACAACCTTGTTCCACTGAGCCTAAGGTCTGTATATTACAAAGTGTGAAATTGCTGTATTTTATTCAAAGTATAGCAAAGTAGCTCAATTAAAATGAATGAACCTATTTCACACTTTGTAATATGCACCTGTCATAGGATTGCTGACTTATAGGAGGGGCCCAGAGATCTTCCAGAATTACAAGTGAGAGGCTACAGATATCAGTTCAGCTGGAGAAAATGGCTATTTTGGAGGGTGGACTCTATGACATTATATTTTACTGAGGTCCCTCTCCTCCCTAAACCCCACTCTCTCCAAGCTCCATCCCCAGATATCCAGCAATTTCCCAATACAAAGTTGGCAACCTTAATCAAAGATCAAAGTGCAATTTTAAATAACTCTGTTTAGGATTGCCCAGCAAGTGAGCTATAGCTTCCTTTTGAAAAGAGAAAGTTGGAGCAGGATGTGATGGACTGTCAAGGATTAATGCTTAACAGAGACTGAGAAACAGTAGGAAACTATCAGTTGAAGAAGAGACAGTTAAGCACTGACTGTTGGCTGGGAAGGAGGCTAAGAGAGTGAGTGAATCAAGGAGGATCATCATTCAAGCCAAAAAAAAGAAATAGCTTCTAGTAAAGAGAAGATATCCCCTGTCCAGTTAAGAAGGGAAATAGCTTCTAGAAAAGAGGAGTAATCCCTGGTCTGTGTATAAAGAAGGATTTTGGGAACTTGGTTGTATGTTCCTACCTTCTAAACTTTACATGTCAGAGAAACTCAGAATCCTGTGCTTGAGTATTTAATCAGAAAATGAAAAGAAAGCCTCTCTCATCAAAGTTTCAAGGACCTTGTTGAATAGCAGAAACACTTGTTAGCAACAAATTATCTAGTGTTTGTGTAAATGCAGCTCAGCATAAATCAAAATAAATCTAAAATACTGCTATTTGGAGTCCCTAGGAAGAGAGGGTATCATTGGAGGTTGCAAGAAATGGAGTTTGAGCAAGTTCATTCTTACAAATATCTGTGCATCTATTGACATGGAAAAGTAAACTAAAACTTATCATAAGTAGCTTTCAGCTTCTGTCCATATCCTTGAAGAAATTTTATTATAGAAAATGTAGACAGTCTTTTCCAGCATTGCTGAAATTATACAATTCCAGGATCTTACCTGCAGCTCTATATGGGGCACCATTATGGCAGCATGTAATTGCTAAAGGCTGCCAGCTAGCTTCTTCCAAACCGTCTTGGGAATTCCCAGTTGTGTCTCCAACTCAGTAATTAGTTTAAAAATTGGACTGTGCTCCTTACAATCAATCACATGGAAATATGCCATTAAGATGTGGTTAAAATATTCTTATTGGGACCCTCGAGTCAACTAACACATCTAATGAGGCAAGACTTATTTTTTATCATCAAGTGCAAATGCCTTCTTTGACAAATTGTGTGAACTGGGATTTTTGTTAGAAGATAACCTGTTTAATTACTATTCAGATCACCTATTGAAAACTATAACAGAAGCAATTTTGTCACATGATTGGTCTGGGTTACTAACTGATTCATACAGGAAGTATTCTCCTTTGTATTATGGCTATATCCCTACAACTTCCTTTACAGTTGCTAATTATTTGGTTACTATAAAAAATCCCAAACACAGATGTTTAATTCTTTTGGTAAAATGTAATTCATTCCTCCAACAGCCGACTGCACAGGAAGGCTTAAAGGTATTCCCTGGATTGAAGGAAATTGTTCTTGTGTGTCTGGAGCAATAGAGACCATCTCACGTGTACTGTTATGCTGTCCTTTATCCTTGACCTGGATAGCCCAGGCTAGCCTGAACCTGTCATATCTTGGAAGCTAAGCAGGATTGGCCTTGGCTAGTATTTGGAAGGGCAACCTCCAAGGAATATCAGGGTCGTGATGCAGAGGCAGGCAATGGAAAACCACCTGAGAAACCTCTTTTGCCTTAAAAAAACAAGTCTAGCTCGCCACCTAGTGGTGCATAATTCCAAAGAGCTAGAACTTGTGACTGCCAGACAATCTTAGGATCTCCTGGCTATTCTACACACAATGCCATACAATAATTATAATTATTTCGCTGTCCTTTCTCTATTGAAGCTAGGATCTCTTGGGATCTCTTGTCAATTCTGGCATTCAGTGCTCTAGTAATTATATTATTCTGAAACTGTTGTCTTCAAATGATGTGGGCTGGCTGGAAGCTGTTGCTAGATTTGTTGTATACATTTTAAAATGATCTTAGTATTTATTGTTTTATTGCTTTGCTCCGCTTTCATTTTATCCATAATCCCACCAACCTATGGTTGAAGGGATTGAAAATGAAATAAAGAAAATATTTTTTAAAATAACAAACAAATAAGAAGAACATAAAGAAGACAGAAGGGAAAATCCTGTGTCTGAGGGAGGGAGGAGGGTGAAATCCAGGCCAGTAGCTAACGCGGGGCCCGCGGGGCCCTGCCCCCCATGGTTTTTACAGGCCCCTCTCCAATCCTTGGCTCCCCCCATCACTGCCCTCAGCCCAACAGCTGATGACTCCGTGCCTCCTGCTCCTGGGAGCCAGTCTGAGCACGATTGCTGTACTGCCCTGCTCGACGTGGCTGGAAGCTCCGTGTCCAGAGTTCCCAGAGATTTTTAAAACTTTGCTCTGAGGAGGCTCCACTCAGGTAAGAGTTCAGTGGGAGTCTTGGTATCTATCTAGAGGAGATGGATGCTGCCAGCCTACATGGTCCTCTGCTGAGGCAAAACATGGTCAATCCAGACTTTCGCCAGGAGTTCCGTGTTCGGAACTCTCTGCGATTTTTCAAAAATGCATCTCGCAAAGCGGGAGTCACCAGCAGCTGCCCGGCAAAGTCAGCAGCAGCAGGCTCAGTGGGGGCGAGGCATCCCGGGCGAGGTGGCCATCTGGGGAGCCGCCTCCTGTCTGTCCATGTCCACCCCAATAGGGAGGGAGGTGGGGAAGCTCGGCAGGGTGCTTGCTGGTGGCCAGTCACCGAGGGAGGCAGAGAGAGTGAGAGTGTCCCGGCGTGCCTGCAAGACCCGAGGGCTCGTCTGTGGTGCAAGGGCTGTCCCTGCTGTTGGCAGCAGCGCTCTCCTCCCCCCTTCATTGCATCCGGGGCTGCCTTAGGAATTCTGCCAATTAAATCATAATTAATTTAATTAACTTTGACTTAATTGGCTGATGGCCTCCCAGGCCCCCTCCCCAAAAACTCCTTAGCTACAGGGCTGGTGAAATTGCCATACAAGGGTTCAAGCAATGGCAGGTTTGGGAAGAAGCTTTGAAAAACAGTCTTTAATTGTAGAATTAAAGATACTAAAGACTTGCATGAAAATCGCTCGCAATACAATGGAAATATTTTCTTACAAATACCAGATGGATAAGAATGGCCTGTACTTAAACAGGGAAGTCACTTTGCTTTTGTACAAAGGAACTCTGTTTATTACTATTACATTTCTATGATTGAATCTTGGCCACAAATTAGACATTTGTGCAACACAGATCTGGGCCACAAGGTTACTCTTAATATGCTATATGCATCCACATTTTTTAACTGCATTAACTTGGAGGTGACCATTGTAGCTTTTCCCACACTGATCATTGCTACTGGAAAACTCTAATGAATATGCCCCTATACACTATCCCTAATCAGCAAAGTCTTCCCACACTGCATCTTTGAGATGCAAAGATGTCTTTTGGAGGGAATGGCCTTTAGGCTGGTATTTCTGGCACTTCTGCAACAGTCAGCAGAATATTAAAGAGGGTTTCCATCCCGGTTTCCCAGTCTTATCTTTGCTATTTGCCTTCCTTCCTTCCTTTCCTTCCTTCCTTCCTTCCTTCCTTCCTTCCTTCCTTCCTTCCTTCCTTCCTTCCTTCCTTCCTTCCTTCCTTCCTTCCTAAATGGATAATACTATCAGTAGCATTATAGCAGGTGCTTGGGATTCCTCAACTGGTGGCTATACAATAATATTTACCACACGCACTCAAGAGAGAGAAAATGTGGGACTTGTGCTCTTGACAAAAGCAGAATAATATGCTGAGCCAGGAATCCCTATGATGTACTCTTTGAAAACAGGTGGGCATTGAGATACTGCTACCAGCCTCTGTCATTTGAGGGCACCCTGGGCTTTGATGTGGGCTGCAATTAGCTGCAGGAAGAGCACAGCAGCCACCTTTCTTGATGGCAAAGCTGCCTTTCATTGAAATGTTCTTTTCCCCCCCAACCTCCTCAGATCAATGCTGCAGGGACATGCTTTTTTATTGATGGCAAAAGCACACACAGGGCTCATAGATTACCAGCCTTATTGGTGTACTGGGGATTGGAGGTGAATTGCCTAGAGGAGGGATGCACTGACATGCCAGCCTCGCTATTGATTAATGCTAATTATCATTTAATTCAACTTCCAATTAGTTTGAATCAATTGTCACTTTGTACCTTTGTCATTCACTTGCTTGTTCTCCCCTCTCCCCCAAAAAAAGATGATTTACAGCAGTCAGGACAACTGTCTGGAACCTTTCCTTGCTTTCCTAAATGGCTAGTTGCTTTTCTTTTTGTTTGCAATAGTATTCAGTGAATAACTCATTGGCTCAAATTAGTCTTCAGGTCTGAGTGAGTGGAGCTTTGGTTTTATTCATTAATCAAAAATTATTTGTCAAATAATTGAGATGAATCATTGGCTTCACTGTGTTAGCAATAGCAAACTTGCAACCGTGCAGGATCACATGATGTGCCTGTTCTTTCTTTTTCACTTGCTTCTTAATTGGGTCATGCAGTATCATCCCAGTTCTCTGACTAGATATGCTTATTCAGGAAATCAGGAATTGGAACAATTCTTGCTTTTGAATTCCACTAATGTAGTCTAAATATTCTGCTAATGTAAATTCATTTTTACAGCTCAGTCAGAAAGCTAAGAAAAAGAATAAGAAGTGAGAGTGACATACCATCATTCACTTGCTAGGGATGTAGCCATGACATATCAATTTGATACAATTTAACAAGGTCTAAATGTGAATTTCTGAGCTTGACTGTAATCGTTAGTTTTATAATACTGAAAACAGAAAACCAATAAACTTTGCTTGTTCATGTGTACCCAGTGGTGTACCGGGGGGGGTGGTCTGCCCCGGGCTCAGCTTAAGGAAGGCTTTCAAAGGGGGCCCTTGAAGCCAGCATCATCCTGCTGTCTCCAGCTAATCATCTTCCCTTTTATTTCTAAAATACAGTTCTAGCTGCAACCAGTAGGGGCACAGGGAAGTCTGGGCATAGCAAAAAGCTCTAGGACCGGCTAAACTTCCCTTTTCTCCAAGACTCAAGCAAACTTCCTTAACAGATCATGCTGATAGCTGGTACAGTAATTTCCAGCCTGCAGGTCTTTTTCTCCAATAGCCTAGCCTTTCTCTCTTCCTTTTCTTGTACCCAACTCAGCCAGATCTTGCAAAGCAGTAGTTAGGGAGTTGCAGCAAGATAAAACAACCTTAATTTCTCCTCCTCTTTTCCACATGTTTCTCATTCATTTCTGTCCCCTTCATCTAATTTTGCTGTGTCCCTCCCTTTATTTTTACTTCTTGGTCTGAAGACTGTCTCATCACTATCCTGGTTGGTGACAGAACGTATTTATGAGTAGTATAGTAGCAAACCTTTATTAATATTATCCTGAGTACTTTTGTACATTGAACTGGTTCTGCTGCAGTGTAAAAATGCCCCCCTTTCAGTTTCTACTGCAGAGGTTCTTTGGTTTGACTTTAGGTTTTTTGAAACAATGAAGTATGGGGCACTTTCTTTGGGTGGAAGTGTGTTTCTTAACATCCAGTCTAGTGAAGCTTGCAATCAGTATTTTGTGGTGCTTTGGATCAGGGTTCTCCACTGTTCCCTCGCACATGTAAATTTCACATTCACATGTGCCAATCTGCCTCCCATGCCAAAGCAGACTTAATCTCACAATTGTTCCGGTTTTTCCTGCCCTCTGGAAAATCAAGTATTTCCTGGCACTTGTGCTTTGAATGTGTGATTTCGCCCATCTGGACAATCATCTTTCGCAGCGGCGGCAGGAGCAGCAGCCACCCGAGCCTGCCCCGTGGCTGGCAGAATCACCTGGAGAGACTCAGTGCAGTGGCAGGTGAGTGGGTGGTGGAAGAGAGGGGCTGGCTGCATCTTCTCAGCCCAACCCGAAGAAAAATGTTCCCAATTTAATTAAAGCGGGAACAAAGCCACAGCCTTAGTAAAAGTTAGTACAAAGGCAGACTCCTAGCTCTCAAAAATGCCTTGTAGATGCTTGGGATGGCCACATCTTGGGCCCCACTTAGCTTCTGAAATCTGATGAGATCAGACTATCCTGGGGTTACCCAGGTCAGGGCTAGGCTGAGAGTAATATGACTGGCCCAAGGTCACCCAGCAAGCTTCCATGGCACGAGTGGGGATACAAACCTGGATTTCCCAAATCCTAGTCCAACACTTTAAGCACTACACCACACTATCTCTCATGATGGAATAGTGTGTTGGAATTTGAATTTTTTTTTTAACTGGTATAATTATATATACAAAGTTAAATACAAGAACATTTTCACTGCATTTCTTTTCTGGCCATTGAATACAAAGTTTGTGCCCAGTGGCACCTTCAAGACCAAACTTTGTTGTGCTGCTTCAAATCAACATGGCTATTTTCTGGCCATTATTATTATTCATTTTATTTCATGATAGTAACTGAAAATAACTTTGTTGCATAGAGGAGGAGCCCTGACCTGGATAGCCCCAGACTAGCCTGATATCTTGTCTGATCTCAGAAGTTAAGCAAGACCAGACTTCCTTCTGGTACGGCGCAGCAAGCGGGCACTTCTTGGGACACTACCAAGGTGCCTGGTCCTTCTTCATTCTTTTGAGGTCCCCCAGACTTTCAGGAGGGCCCTGCCCAGCTTCTCAGAGGGAGGTTGGGTAGCAGGGAGCTTTTTTTCAGCCACTGCCACACTTGGCAAATGTGTTGGTGTCACTGTTTTTGCTCCAAAGCAGGAACGATAGAAGGGCTGCCATGTTCTTTCCTAGCTGTGACCAGCCATTTTAAAGACCAACTTAGCTCAATACAACAAATATAAAAAGAAAACAAAGAAGAAAGTGAGTAATCGTATTTGCAACATATTTTGTGATGGTTCTATGTTGTTGAAACCCCCTTTGGAATTCTCCCAAAATACTGAAGGAATGGCTTAAAAAAAAAGGAATGGGGCAAAGCTGCTTTGTAAAGTGTTTGGGGGGAGAATTAAAATGGATTCAGAAAGGAAAGTAGAGGATACAGAGGATTTGTTAAATGAAGAGATTACCTACCTTAATGTTGAACAATTTAAAAAATGGTTAGTGGAAGAGTTACAATTCACAGACAGAGTTGCTTTTGAAGGGTTATTGGAGAAACCACAGAACTTGCCTATTGCAGTGGAAAGAGAGCAGGATCCTAGGCAAGCTGAACAGGGAGAGGAGGAAGAAACAAACTGAGCACTCTCAAGGAAATAAGCTGTATGACTCTTCCACTGTTCTTATGATAGAACATGAAAGTAATAATGATCAAGTGTTTGGTTTAAAGGATGCATTTAGGAATATTATAGACTCAGAAAGCCAAAAAGAAGAGCATCATGATAAACTTGTAAATGATCAGAGTGAGCCAGTAAATGAAAGAAAAAAGAGACGTACAAAGAAATGTGGGAAGTACCCCCAAAGAGACATTGTTTACCTGTTGAGAAATTGAGAAAGAAAGATATGAAAAAGAAACCTCATGCCTGCAAAGAAATAAGGCATCTAGACAAAATCCAGGGGGGAAGGAAGCTACAGGAAGTCAAGAAAAGATTGATGAAATATGAGTTTTGTTCTTTGTTAATTTTTTACTGTCTAGGAAAATTAAATGGCATGGCTGGCATTTCAAAGATAGAAATATAAGATGGGGAGGAAGGAATTGAGATAAGTGTTATTAGTATGGAAAGTTTATTATTCACACCGGTTTCTAAAGTTTACTTGAATTAATTTTGCTTGTTTGTTCATTCTTAACGGTGTGATATAGGAGTTTAAATAATGGAAATAATTAATTATTGAGCTACTATGGAAATAAGTAAGAAAAGGCTGATGTAAGGGGATCTAAGTTTTAGATTGTCTCTCATATCCTTTATACAATATTGATTTCAAGTAAAGGAAGAGATTGGTAGGAGAAAGTCTCTAGTAGGAATTTATAGGAAACTAAGAAAAGAACACTATGATGGGAATAGTGTCACAAAGGTACAAGAAAGTTGCTTGGATACGTCTCTGATTTATTTTGTATCATTCAGGGGATGGAGGAGAATAAAAGGCAACGTTAGCATTTCAAATGGATATTCAAATATATAAAGTTAAAAATAGAAAACTGATGTAGGGGAGGAAGAAAGGGTAATATTATTATTTGTGTGGAAAGCTCCCTTTTTTGTTTCTCCTAAAATTTAGTGTAATAATTTTGTTTGTATGAATACTTTGATTTATGTTTCATAGGATGTTAAAGATTGGAAGTAATTGTTTATTGGAAGCACAGAAGAAGACCTGATCTAAGATGAAATGAAGTATTAGTAGTTGGATTTATGATTAAAAGATGTGTGTTAAAACAATTATTTCTGTGCTGGCAAGCTAAATTAATATGGTTATAGTAGAAGTAACTAGTTTTGGAACTGAGGTTAATTGGGTGATTTGGATAAGGGAATAGAAAACAGGAATAGAAACTATGTGAGGTTATGGGAAAAATTTTTTTTGTAAGACTAAGAAAATAGGTACTGTTCGGTAAAATAAAGATAAAATTTATATTAGAGGTTTGAATTATGTTAAAAGTGCTTGCTAAATTGGTTTTGTTATTTTTAATTCGTAGCTTTTGGTTGTGGGAAAACCAGAATGAAATTTCAAAAATAACAATGTAAAAGATATATTTGTGCAATTATTCAAATAGAAATTAATGTAATTGGGTATTTTTGTTTGTTGTAAATATGAGATGTTCTGTAGTAAGTAGAGTAAGGAAAAATATATATGAAATTAGTTATGTTGTGTTAGAATTCTCAGAGGAAGAAATGCTGTAAGGTCTTGTTTGTGTGTGTGTGTGTGTGTTTCTGTGTTTAAAACTCAATAAATATACTATTTTTAAAAAAAGAAGTTAAGCAAGACGAACATGGAGGCAGGCAACTATGGATGGACCAGGGGAAGGAGGCTTCAAGATCTTTGATGACAATGTGCTGGGGATGTCCTCCAGGGGGAGCTGTGTTTGGTGCCCAGGGACAGGGCCCTCTGGTACATGGGAGGATGAAGGTCCCCCCCACCATGATGAGCACTCTTCCACCACTTTTATCCTCATGGTTCTGAAGCCCTGAGACCACCCCTGAGTCTTGACACCCAAGTCTTGATACCTGCTAGGCCCCACTGCTCAGTTTAAACAGAGAGGTGTGTGGCTTAGAGACCTGAGTCCACCTAACAGCCAAACCCCAGCAGCAAAGATCACAATCAGATTCGGGGGGGGGATGAAATGCAGGCCCGCTTCTGAGGAAACCACAGCAGAAGCTAAGCCCCACTGCTCAGTGAGACCAGAGAAACTGGATGGCTCAGTGTCCTGAGTCAACCTATGCAAAAAGCAAAGAGCAATTCCCTGCCCAGCAAAGCTGATCAACTTCAATGTGTTTTGTTCCTCTTTAACTCCTGGCAAAACCCAACAAAGGAGGGCTTGGCTTCAGCTTGGGCTTTATATAGCTTTCAGATCCCATAGAGCTGAATGGGAGCGCTGTTATTGGCAGCCAGCAGTGTTTGTCAAGCTTTGGAGGGTTCCTATTGGTGTTTCCAAGGCTGGAGAATTCCATCCCCCATCATTGCCCTGGAGTTTAATTCATCAATACCGGGTTGTCTGGGAAATGTATCCATTTCATGAACCACCATGAACCACCACAAAGTTTGTGAAAAGTTCATGATGGGTATGCTTCCATGAACAATACTTTATGAACCACAAACCAACCGAAGTTCATCGCAAACTTCAGTTTGTGAGCCAGTTTGTGCCCATCACTACCCATGAGCAGAGAACTTCTGTGGAAGAGTGAGGTGTAGGAAAAGGTTGCTAAATAACAGGGAACCGTGAGGACAATTTGCTCCAAGTTTCTGTCCTTCTGAACCTGAAGGGATTCTGCTCTCATACTTCATCATCACTAGTAGTAGCAGCAGCACCATTTGTATCCATATACTTTTGTTTCGTCACTCCCTGGCATGGCTAATTCATCACCACAGCAGATGTAATTTGCTAATGTGTCCCTAGCCAATTGCTAGAACATTGAGCTGTAGTAAACTTTTAAATAGCAGCCTATAGCAGGTTGTTCCTGTGAAAACTCTTCAGGGAAGCAGAGAACTGAGTGCCACCAACTCTTAAGAAAGCAGAAACTAATCAGCGCAAGGATATCCTGTGCCAAGTTAAAAGTATATATCTCATCCCAGCTAAAACAGGCAAATGAGACAATGACCTATTTTAAGAAACAGCAAATAAACAGGTTTTGAAAATCACTATCTTCAGCCCAGCAATAATTATATGTTTTTGTAGCCAAATCTTTTTTTATTTTCACTTCAATGAAATAAGGGCATGGGATAGAAATAACTACTGCAGTTTTCTGAAAGGATCTTTTTGCCATACCTTTTTTTTCATTCTGTGAAGTTTAGTTAGTCTAATGAAACTAGCCTTTTTCCCCTACTATGACTGGAGAAGTTATATTCTGTAATAATTGTAGAAGTAGATACTATTACAGTACAAATATAACTATAGCATACAAATATAATGATTACTCTTTAAAAAAACCCTTCAAAATCCTTCAATATTATAGTTTAAGTAATGAGTATTGCATGATATAGACTGATTTACAGAATTAAAAGGCTGAAGACTGAAAAATTAGTAGAAAGTTGATGCAATTAATCTACATGTCTCGGTACTATTACTGCTGTTCAGTAGTATTAGAAGTAGATCCTGGGTTGGATCCAAATATACCAAAGGTGCATGGTACACCTGCATGTATGGGGGTCTGCAGGCCCAATATCTCACAAAAATCTATTCCACAGGAGTTTTTTGGGGGGAGATTATCCTGAGCAGTACAAAATGGACTGGGGGTACTTACAGCTTGAGAAAACAGCTGGTGACCATGCCTTTGCATGCCTTCTGCTTCTATGCAGACTTTTTGGATTCAACCCACAGTGGTTGGTAACCACAAAGAATTCTGATTGGATTTAATTTGTCATTACCCAGCCTTCCTTTCCCTTTATTTTATTTTAAGCATATTATTTATTGTCCACCATTCTCATTGAGACTTAAGGTGGATTACATAACGTAAGAATGCAATAGGGATGCCATTCCCCAGCTGGGGGAGGGGGATCCCCAGTTTTAGGTCTCTTCCCCACTGCCAGACAGCTGGCCAGTGGGGGGGAATCCCACCCCCAAATGTGACGTAATGATGTCACATTGAACTGACACCATCACGTTGGCAACACTGCACAGTGACACTCTGGGTTTGGGGGCAAAATTCTATGGTAACCATAGAGTTTTGCCCAAAATACCAGAGCGTCACAGTGAGACATCGCTGACATGATGACATCACTCCCCCCACTCCCAGGAAGTCCCTCCCCTGCCACCAGGTTGATTTGACCTGGCAACCCTAGAATGCAATCTATTTGTTTCAATTTATATGCCATCCTCCCTGCAAGCGGGTTAAGGGCGAATCACAAGTAATTTTTAAAACACATAAATACAATATTACAGAATAATTAAAAACAGTTTAAAGCAACATAGATTAAAACAGGACACACTATCTCTGTACATAGTTTCCAAGCTGGTGCCATTGGATCTTTGAGATGATCTTAACCTGGGCTGTGTAGAGGTGGTAAGCTTCAACTTCAGCATGTTCCACCAGTTTGGGGGCGGGGCTAAGTGGACATCCCTTGGGCCGGGATAGGATAATCCTGGCCCAATAGGGTACCCAAAAGGACAAATCAAAATGGGTAGCCATGGTAGTCTGTCCATAGCAGTAGAAAAGAGCAAGAGTCCAATAACACCTTAAAGACTAACAAAATTTTGTGGCTTTTGTGAGCAAGATACCTTCAGATACCTGCTTTTTTCTACATCAGTAAAAGAAGACATCTAATAAGCAACGTCATAGAATTAGGATTACAGAGAACTGAAAAAAGTGTAAGTATTAAGCATGGTATGTTAAGCATTGCAGAAAATGGTATTACATAAGTAGAAAACATTGCAGTTAGAACGAAATAATACATATAGCACTAGATAGTACATGCTATGCACAACAGTACAATCCACAGTTGTGTTCACTTTAAGAATGTACCTTCCTGACTTATTCCATTATGTCTCTATTACCTTAATTTTTTAAAAATCCCTTTTCTACCTTGATTGATGTTACACTGAGTCATGCAATTAGATTTTTGTAATATCATATAAAACTAAGCAAGCAACTAGAGTTAATGCAAAGATCATATTTGCTGGTCTACAGCAGTGCAAACTGACCCTGCATCTCTCTTTGTACATGCTGCAAGAAAAGGTTAACACTTGTTTGTTCAAATAAGCAGTTGCTTTTCAAACTGACTTTTCACAAAGCTTTGACTGGGCAACAGAAGAAATGTGAGCTTTTGTACAACATTCCCTTGGCATAGCACAATGCTTTCTGTCTCATTATTATTGCATTATATGTAGCACATCTGTTACTGGTCAGGAGCCAAACTATTTAATTCTATTAGATACATCTATACAGCTAAGTGATAATCTATACCAGGTTTATAGAACAAGCACTTAATTCTTGGCAGGGAGCAGCCAAAGTCTTGATACAAGAGCAACAGAGTATAAGCAGCACAGTTGTAGATCAGTGTCAGAAACTGGCCAGAAATCACTTCTGCATTCTTTGGCATGCAGGCATTCCAGTGTGGGAAACTATTCATTCAATTTATTGTTCTAACATCTGTACAATTTTGGTGGGGGTAAAGAAAGCAAGATGGGGGGAACATACAGAGAGGAAAACATTCACCTAACATAATACTAACTCTTTCAGGGGCATTCACGTCAGCACTCTTTAAATAATGTCATTCTCTCACAGACATCTGGTAACATTTAACCCACAAAGGTACACTCAGCCATTTTGGTCCCTAACATCTGTGTGCTTATAGAACATGGAAATGCATTTTGTTGCCTGCTGCACTCATTTATTCTGGTGGGAGGGGTGTTTACTCTGCACATCTTCTGAAGTGCTGGTTGTGCAACATCTTCTGGATTATATGTCATGTGCACATGCAAATGGCTTATTATGATCTCATGAAAAGAGGGCAAGATCATGTATAACATAGGTTCTGATCCACAATACAACTACAGGTTTAGGTCAGATTCTACCAGGAATGTTCTGTTTTCTAATTTATTTCATTTAACTCTAAAGACATTAGACAGTCAACACTGTGGACACATTTTTAGGTTGTTCTAAGGACTAACCCACTCAATCACTTTAAAATAACATTAGTTTGGGTTCAATTATTGAAGTTTTTGCTTATGATCCTATTTCTACTTTGGGAGCTGGAGAAAACAATAAAATTATTCTGGAAAAGAAGAATTTACTCAGAACTTTCCCGTCTAAAAGTCCAACTGAATTCCAGCCCATACCAATACATGAATGACATTTTAAATATTGTTCATCCTAATTTACAGGAGATACCAATGAGCAAAGTATTACTCCAAGGTCTGGGAGGAAACTTGAAACAGAGTTAGGGATGGATAGATAACATATTGTAGGATATAATTTAATATCGGAGCAATAGTTCACTTGGAAAGTCTATCCATCATCTTATTCTGTAACTGGCTTTCTGTTCATTTTTATGCTGATTTAAAATTGTTCATATGATGCATACATAAGGGAAAATTCACTGTTTATAAAGTGGCCACCAGCATCCTGAAAAATGGAATAACTGCATGATTAGGAATAACATATCCATGGCAGAGAAGCCATTAATTTTGGAACAAGTTTCAGGACCAGTTAGCCCAAACCAGTACTTTACACAAGCAGCTAGTCATGATGCAATTTTTCACACAAGTAGTTTCAAGCTTCCATACTATTGGAATAATATATTTTGTGGTTTAAAGTGGTGGTATTTAATCAATGTTCCACATATTATTTTTATTGGTGATAGAAATTTCTATTCAGAATGGGAGAACAAAGGATGTGTTATCTGAAGACTGGGGCAAAGACACATAGTGACAAGGATTAACTTTCCAGGGCTGTTCAGTGTCTATGTTTTCATCCTGTGGGAGAGAAGATGATGTAAATGGAATCCCCCAAGGGGAATAGCTTGATATAACTTATCATTGAGCCTGGAAACCAGATGGAATGGCTGAGTTCAATGTTTCATTCCTTATACCCAGAGCATGTTTTTTCTTCCTCTTTTTCTGTTGCTCCCTTTCTCTCTGACTTCTTTGGTTGCAGTCTGGAATTGATTGATGGCTCCTCTTTGTGCCACATTTTGGAAAGTAAGGTGTTTCTCACTCTCCTTACTGTCAGTCCCAATTTAGTTGGACAAGTTGTAGAAACACAGAATATGAGGGAAATAACTGCTAGTTTATTGAAACTGGTCCCTTGGCACGTACAACTAAAGTTCTCTTCCCCCCCACAGAAACCTAGATGGTCTAAAAATGACTTCATATAACTCATGCTCTGCAGTGTCTGCTGTAGGGTACACAGTGCCCTGAAGAACAAATATTCAAATCTTCAGAAAAATATTAACCATGTATGGGTGGTATTTAATTAAATAAGGAAATTGTGCTTTGATGGTCATGCACATGTAATGTACTGAACACCCACCTGTCACAGAGCAGCATGCTGGCACGTGAACCATATATATACAGTTCTCCTGCAGATCAACAGATCTACAACTCACTTGGCAGAGGAATACTCATGATCTCTTCCCGGACAGAGTTCAGGTGGGGAGGGGAGTAGAACGCACTGAGAAGCAGCTTTCTGCAAGGCAGTAAGAACATGAACTCTAGCAACAGGAGAACACAGCACATTCACGGAAGGCATTCAATAGTTCACTGGGTAAAAGCACACATGCAAGAAACAGGGGGAGGGGATTTGAATCCCATGAAGGGGAAAGCTGGAAATAAGGCAAAACTTATCATCTGGCTGCCCAAAATCTATTAGGCAGCAAAATAGAAAGTAGAAACAATACTAGACCCTCACATCTCACACACAGCAGATAATTTCTCTAACAATACACCCAGCTGAATACAGAGGGAACAGCATATCATGGCACATTTCAGATCTTTTATTGGCTCAGGTGCCAAAGCTAGCTATATTTAACAGGGCAGGGGAGTATGCTGCTTCTGAACATGGAGGTCCCATTTAAATATCACGGCTAATAGATGTTGGCCGAGGACAGACTGGCAATTTGCCGCGGGATGGGACCCGGGCTGACAACGACTCAATATCGGGGTAAATGAGATGTTCACACAGGCACATCTGCCTGGCGTCCCCCACCCGTAGCCTACCGGTGCTCTCGCGCTTCACTGCCGGATTAAAAAAACACCTGATAAAAGCCGACGCAAATCTTGAAAGCCTGTGTTTGTCGCGCGTTTCTCCGCTTCCGGGGAGTCTGAACGCGCAGCCGAAAAGCCGGGAGCAACCCGCGTTGGGCATGAGGCAGCAGCGGTGTGATTGGCTGCGCTCCGCTCCACTGCCCAATGCGGTGCCGGCGTTGCAGGGCAAAAAAAAAAAATTGCCAAAATGCGCTTATGCGCACATACGCCCACAGCCGAAATAATGGGGAAACAGTGAATATAGCGCGCCTCCGGCGCAGCAGTCTGAACGCTCCCGCGCGCCTCCGTCCAGTATCTTCCGGCAGAGGCCCCCGCTGTGTGGACAGGAAAACCCGGTATCGTTTACTCCGGGGGTTTTTTGCCGCGACTCGATACCGGGGCAAATTGCCAGTCTGTCCTGGGCCGTTGTCTAGTCCTTTTTAAAGCCATCAAAATTAATGGTCATTACTAGCAGTGTTCCCTCTAAGCTGAGTTAGTGTGAGCTTGCTCAGAGTTTTTTAGCCTCCAGCTTACACATTTTTGTCTTAGCTCAGGGAGGATGGCTCTAGAACAAACTGATTTATGCAGTAGCCAAATCGCTCCCTCAGAACATTAATGCCAGTAGCTCACAAAGCAGAATTTTTGCTCACAAGACTCCACAGCTTAGAGGGAACATTGATTACTAGCCTTTTTGGCAAAGAAGTCCAATGTTAATTCTGCATTGTGCAATGAGGAAATGTTTGTAGCATGGCAGGAATTTGCTTTGAAAGTCCAGTTAAAAGGCAAAAGAACAATGGAAATAGTGGCACACCATGGTACTGTAGCAAAGTGGTCGGTATTTGGGACTCAGATCCCATCCCTGCCTTGTACTCAGCATGTTCAGTCTGGTGTTTGGGTGTTATAACAAAAAGAGCTGGGGATAGGAGTGGTTATAGCTGGTTGGTGTTCTACACTTAACATTTATATACCTAATTCCCAACATGCCCCCTCCATATGGATATCTAAATCTGCACATCGGGGGCATTTGGGGGCAGAAAGATTTTCCTGCACATTTGGGGCAATCCCCAGATTTACAGAAAAATCTAAAAACTGTAAAAAATATATAGGGGGGATTGTTAAATCCCCCCAAAAGTAAAAGAGTGTTCCCCGCGCAGGCTCAGGAAGCACTCTGAGAATGGCTTCGCTGCCATTGCCAGGGAGGGGGAGGGGGAAAGCTTGGCCAGTGGGTGTAAGCCGCTCAGCCCTTGTTGCCATCTGGGGGGAAGGAGAAAGTTTGGCAAATCAATCTCAGGCCTCACTGCCACCACCACCGCTGCTGCTGGGGGAGGGAGAAAGTTTGGCAGGCTGGCCAGGCCTCGCCACTGCCAGGGGGAGGGAGGGAGAGATTTTGGTGGGCTGGCCAGGCCTTGCTGCCACTGCAGCTGCTGCCACTAGGGGAGGGGGAGGGAGAAAGCTTGGCGGGCTGAGTTCAGGCCTCGCTACCGGTGCTCGGGGGGAGGAGGGAGAAGGCTTGGAGGAGTGTGGGCCTTGCCGTGGGTGCCGTGGGACAGGGGGGCAGGGGAGAAGGCTCACCTGCAGCTGCTTCCTTCTCCTCCCGTGGAGCTTCTCCCCCCCCCCGCGGATATCGCAGGTCCCCCTTCTTGTCTCTTCTATTACTTGGTTTCATCAAGTCCAACATTCTGCTTACAACAGTGGATAGCCACTGGGAAGCTTAAAAGTAGTGTCAAACTCAGATCCTTGTTTGCCATGGATTTTTCATGTTCTGCTGTATTGCCTGTACTGTACCTGTAATGCTTTGTTCCTTCACTATGGGGAATAGGGGGCAGCCTGTGGGTGAGTGTATGTGAGTGTCTGAGAATGCTTTGCTGTGCTGATTTACAACTGCTTTCCTAGTGGGCCTCCCAAGCTGGGAAGAATGTACAATGACCTTGAATGCCAGTCTCCACTAGCCGGCTTTCAGTAGATAATGCAACTGTAGGTCCACAGGTGGGGGGGAGGGCTAACAGAGTGCACTAGGTTTAGGCAGGCTGAGTGAATGGATTGATTGGATCAGTCACTGGGGGGGGTTGTTTAGATCATGTATAATTTCAGAACTGGCGCCAGAGGAGTCAGTTCTGACACAAATGGTCTTAGTTTGATACAGTCTTATCTCTCAATAAACAAATCACTGCAAAGAGAGTGTTGTTGGGAGCAAGTTTATTCAACAGTCTGACAAGTAGAGCCTTCCTCTGTTGCTTCCATAAAGTGTTCCTTACTCAGAAAAATGCTTCCTCTGAACATGGAAGTTTAATTTAGTTCCCATGAGTGATAAAAGTGACTTCCAGTGGTGGAACAGGTAAATGGAGCTTTGGGTAGATGGAGAGAACTGAGAAAAGATGCAATGGGAATAGTTTGGTATGGGTGGATAGACTTTTTGGCACCCCCACTTTTGATGTGCCAGCCACTGCTGGCAGCCTCATAACAAAACGTCATACAGAAAGGAAAATTTACAGATCATTGTGAAAGAAAAATGTTCCAGTCATTTGCCAGGGACCCTAGTGACTATAGAAAATAATTTTTGTATTAACATAATTACCCAGATCTTCAAATTTTGTATCATTTGTAAGCAGACCATTCAGCAAGGTCATCACTGTAATAGTAAACTGACTGTTCCCTGAGTGGGTGATGAAAACCAGACAACAGATTCAAAGACAAGTCAGGGGTTTCTACATGTTGCAGAAACTCACCAGGTATGCACAGAAGTTTGACTTCGTATGTTAACCAATACAAAAGAAAATGTTTCAAAATTTTCCTGCTGATGATTGAAATGGAGCTATGGAATGCTGAGAACAACAGAGAGACAGTTGAAGGAAAAAGGGGGAGGGGAAATCAGTCCACTCAAGTTTTTGAGAGTTTGGAAAATCTTGGAGTGGAAAAGTATCAAATTTTACTCCATGTGATTACTCCTTTCCCCCTCCCAGTTTGTAATCTTGTAATTCCAGGATCAATAATGAACAAAGTTTAAAGCTCTCTTCTAGCCTAAGGAGACTCCCACCAATTTAACTCACCCTCTGTTAGAAGAAGATCCTCTCATGTTGGAGTAACATTCTCTAGCTTAAGATAAGATACATGGCATTAATAAGTTCCCTATATTATTCTGCCATAACACCTACAGGGAACCACAGAGCAAGATGTCTTTTTCCCCAGTTGGGCCAAATCTTGTCATCCAAGAGGGCAAGGTTTTGAATTTTCCCGAATCTCTAAACACCAACAAAGGTGCTTGGATTAGGAGCAATAAAATGACATTTGCAATGTAATCAATAAAGGTTACAGTTTTATTTGGCTCTAAAACCTTTTTAGAGGAACTGTGGTCTAAGTGGCTTTGATGCTCATAGCTTGAGAGCTTTATATTTATCACTGACTGTACTGTACCTTAAATCCATAGTTTCCCCTTCGTTGCTGAAGGGGAACATTGTGGAGGGAATCCATCACAGATTGTGCTAGCCATAAAAAGAGCAATCTGGAAGCTGATAAAATGTATAACCTATATTTAGCCTCTTTGTAGAATTCTAGCACACAGAGTAAGTATTACTTTAAAATCAGTAGACTCAGAAAACAGAATTTATTTTTCTTAAAGTATAGGATATGGGAAAGAGTGCAAAGTGTGTGTGTGTGAGAGAGAGGGGGGGGATGAGGGAAGCAGGAATGTTTTCCTAGATCTATAGACTCTTGCTTTAATTGGCGGCTCTCTATAGCCTGGGTTTATCGCTCAGCTTTTAATTAACTGTTTCCGGATTTAATCTCACAAATGTTCTATCTTCGTCCTTGTTTAATCCTGCATTCTAACAGTGAGCTTATTTATGCAGATCAATACTGTTTACAAACATGAAAGCCGCCTGTCCGTTTTTGAACTTTAGAAGGGATGGCATTGGTTATCAATAGCTAAAGCAGCCTCAGCAGGTGGCATGCCAATGTGCTGGCAATCAATATTCATAGAGCAGAGAAGATTAAAACTTTTGGGGTGGGGAAAGCAGAAGGTGTTTCCTGATCTCATTGCCATGTTATTGTTTATGGCTTATTTTCCCTTTTCCCAACCCTATCTTCAGCACAGGTACTTTATCGTTATATTAAAAATAAGTTCTTCATCATATGAATATTTGTTAAAGAGCAAATATTCATTGCTGTAGCAAACAGGAGTAAACTCAAACTTGCTTTTCATTGTCTTCCTTTTTTTTTTGCCCACACAGCACAGAATCCATCTTGGTAAGTTACAGAACTTCATGTTAAAGCAGAAGTATAACTAAAGTACCCCATCTGTCATTGCCTAGGTCAGGTCATGTTTATTTGGTCAAACACTTAGTTAACACTTTGCTTTTTAAAAAAGGTACTTGGAGGAAATGGCATTTTTGGAGGATGGACTCTGTGGCCACACACACACACCCCGAGCTCCCTCCCTGCCCCAAACTCTGCCTTTCCCGGGCACCACCTCCAAATCTTCAGGATTTTCTCAAGCTCTACTTAGCAACCCTACATCTACATGTCATGAAATTATATGCCTTTAAGCCCTCAAAAAGGTCCCCAACCTTTCTGAGACTGCGGGCACGTTCAGAATTCTGACACAGCATGGTGGGCACAGCAACAAAATGGCATTTTTTCTTCCTCCCTCCTCTACTTGCTGTCACCTCACCTGTCCCTTACCCGCTCTCCCCCTACCCTGTCTCCCCTCTCCCAGCATATCAGATGCTCTAAGCTGTTACCAAATAAGACTATTACCATATATGGAATGAGAAATGCCAGATGTTCAAGCTGGATTCAGAAAAGGAAGAGGCATGAGAGATCATATTGCAAATGTACATTGGTTACTGGTACATGCAAGAGAATTTCAGAAGATCAGCTTGTGTTTAATAGATTACAACAAAGCTTTTAACTGAGTGGATCATGAAAAGCTATGGCTGGTTTTAAAAGCTATGGTTGTGTCGCAGCATCTGATTGTTTTGATGTACAACCTGTACATTAGACAAGAGGCTACTGTTAGGACAGAATATGGAGAAACAGAATGGTTTCCAATTGGCAAAGATATCGGACAGGGATGCATTTTATCTCTGTATCTCTTCAATCTATATGCAGAACATATCATAATGAAAGTTAGAATAGGTTTAGATGAAGGTGGAGTGAACATTGGTAGAAAGAACATTAACAGTTTGAGATATGCAGATGACATCACGTTACTGGCAGAAAATAGTGAAGACTTGAAATGACCACTGATGAAGGTTAAAGCTGAAAGTGCCAAAGTAGTTTTACAGATGAACATGAAGAAGACAAAATTAATGACTACTGGGGAATTATACAACTGTAAGGTTGGTTATGAAGAGACTCAAACTGTTAAAGATTTTCTATTCCTTACCAATGGGAATGGTTATGGGGGAAAAGAAATTAAGTTTACAGCCAGCCAGTGTTAAGAGAAAATTGGTATAAAATGTTCTTCAGAAGGGATATAAGTCAAAAGGACATTGAGAGAGTAAACAAAAATTACAAAGAAAAATGCTGGAAACGCCAGGATATAGATAGAGCCTTTTATCCTATGTGGTGGATCTGAGAAGAAGCAAAAAGATAAAGCACAGAAGGAAGGAAGTTATACAAGATACAAAAGATCAAGCCATGTGAATAATATACAGCATCTTTTTCATTCTCAATGTGCATCAGACCAACTACTGTGATGTATCACATTTATAGCTGGACTTTCCACGGTTTAAGGAATTTGACTTGGACTATTTCTGAAGGTGGATTAATAGGATTGCTTGTATATTTGGACCATGTATTTTTGAGTTTCTATCATATTGTATTTTTGAAAAACTACACTATTGTATGTTGAATAGATATTTTTCATTATTTATGCACAGTTTGATCTTTTGTATAGATTATGCAGTAATGTCAAAATTAAAACCTTACTTCAGAAATAGATCAATTTTGAAAATTTAAGGAGAGATGGAATGTTTATTTTGCAAAGAGGAGATGAATTTAGAATGAGAAACAATTTAAAAATTGTATACAAATGTATTGCTGTGTATATAAATGTACCACAATGTAGAACTAGAGTGAGAACAAGTTTTTGATCTAAATGCATGAGGAAATGGATTTTGAACAAAAATATTTTCTGTCTTATATATGTGATATATAATAGATTTTCTTTTAAGCTTCGGCATATTATAAGTTATAGCTAGTATCCAGAAATGTGGAAATATATCACAGAATATGCAATAATAAGGAAATTAACAATATCGTTGCAAAATAGATTAGTTAGGAAATTTAAATTTCAAAATGTTTGATGTAAAGAACATTGTATCCTATAGAAAATGTCTTAAATTATAATGAAGGGGATGTTGGGGAGAAATATTTATTTTTTCTGTTCTATATATCTTGCAATGTATAATAATCTTAATATATATAATTTCTTATATAATCCCTCTTTTTCTTTTGCATCCCCTTTATGTTATACCTTGCTTTCTAAAATATCTATCATCTATCCATCTATCTATATTTAAAAAATATTTTCTATTCCTTGGCTCCATTATCAACCAAAAGGGACTGCAACCAAGAAATCAGGAGATGGAGACTGGGAAGGCAATCATGAAGAAACTAGAAGAAAGTTGATTCATTTAAAATATGGTACTAGAGAAGAGTTTTACGAATACTGTGAACCACAAAAAGACAAATAAGTGGGTTCTAGATCAAATCAAGTCTGAACTCTCCTTAGAAACTAAAATGACTAAACTGAGGCTATTGTACTTTGGTCACATTAGGAAAAGACAAGAGTCACTAGAAAAGACAATAATGTTAGGAAAGGTTTAAGGCAGCAGAAAAAGTGGAAGCCCCAACATGAGATGGATTGATTCAACCAAGGAAGCCATGACCCTGAGTTTACAAGAACTGAGTAAAGTTGTTAACAATAGAACAGTTTCGAGGACATTAATTCATAGAGTCCGGCTGAGTTCAGACTGGCAGTTTGCCCCGCTATAGCCACATTTCAGCCATGTTTTACAAGCAGATTAAAGGGGGCATTCACACAGGCACATCTGCCTGGTGTTCCCCACCCGTAGTCAACCTGTGCTGTTCTGCTTTGTTCCAGCATTTAAAAGATATCTGGTAAAAGCAGTAGCAAATCTCTGAGAACCCATTTATCCTGCTTCATTCCGCTTCCAGGAAGTGTAAACACCAACCCGAAAAGCCAGGAGCAACCCGCGTTGCACATAAAGCAGCAGTGATATGATTGGCAATGCTCTGCTTTACCACTCAATGCTGTGCTGGTGCAACGAGATCCTCCCCAAATCAGCTGGATGTGCATATGTGCATGAGTGCATATGTGCTCATGCGCATATGCGCACATAGCCAAATTACCAGGGGAAAGCCATTTACAGCCGTGCCTCCAGGCCAGCAATCTGAACGCTCCTGCGCGCCTCCTCCTGGTATGCTCCCTCATCAGTTGGCGCAGTGTGACCAGGAAAACCCGGAACAGTTTGTTCCAGGGCGTTTTTGCCATGACTGGCTCCTGCTTGAGTCTGAATTTAGCCACCATAAGCCTGAAGTGACTTGACAATATTTAACACACACACAAGCTGCCAGTTTCTCAGGCACTTTCCCTTTGAATGTGACCTGGCATCAGCTTGCAGAAACCTTTTGATCTACTTTCTATGTCATGAGTTTAGGAGAGAGCGAAAAAGTTCAAGTATAATTATTAGATTAGAACAAGAGGGGACCTGCAAGAAACCTGCAGAAGTAGCTGCCTTATTTCCACCATCTTTGATTCCTTCTCTTTCCCTCCATTTCTCTCAATGTCTCTCTTTCTTTCCCCACCCCCTTTCTTACTTTCTCTCTCTCTCTCCCATATCTGCTATCACTCCTTCTCTCTCTCTGCCTCCCTCACCCCATCATTCTCTTTCTCTCTCTCTTTCTGGCCTCTTCCATGCTGCATTGGCTGCCACTTGCCTGTCCCTCCCTCCCCCACAGCTTTGCCACCTGGGCAGCTCACCTGGCCACTGGGTACTTTCCCTGCCATGGTGCCTGCCACTTGCCTCCCCCACCAGCTTCACTGTCTTGGCAGCTCTACTGACCCCTCACTGGTCCCTGATGCAGTGGCTACTGCTTGCCTGCTCCCACAGCCTCACCACCTCAGCAGCATTAGGAGTGGCTTCCTCACTCCCCCCTCCAGCTTCATCACCTGCGCCACTCGTCTGTTCCCTGCCATGCAGTGCTTGCCATTCACCTCCCCTTCACTACCTCAGTGGCTCTGCTGGCTGCTTGCCCAGCCTCTCTTCTGTGGTGGCAGCCCCCTGCAGCCTCTCATCTTCTGCCTCCCAGTCTCCTTGTTGCCTCTTTGCCACCTCAACAGCAGCGGCAACTCCTCCCCCATGTGTCAGGTGGTTAATCAGCAACTGTGGGTGTTATTGCCATGGCAGTTGTCCTTGCAGCTCCAGTGGCTCCTTCTGGCAGTCTTAGCAGTGTGGGCAGTGATGTGGCTTCCCTTTGTCTACAGATAAGCAAGTATGCACGCACAGAGAATGCCATTTTACTTTGGAGGGGGATTCAAGTATCCTACATATATTTTTAAAACATGTCAGATTGTTCAGCACACCTGGGGAGTGCCCCAAGTGTGCAGGAATTTCTGTTGACCCTTCATTTGCCCCCTATCTGTGGAAACAAGTATCCACACATAGGGGGCACTGTTGGGAATTAGATATATAGATATATGGTTTGGAGTACAGCCAAAATTCTATCAGCAAAGAAGTATACCGAAATTGATCTGGCTATCTAGAAAGCCATGGCAAGAACATGTAGATAAACTAACAACAATAGTAATTTGTATTTGATCCAATACAGCTCAGACAAAACATCTAACGTGGAGAGCTAAGAGCCATATCTAACTACACCCCAACACGTGTAAATTGGCACTCAGCATGCTAGACTATTAGAGTGGATGTGAGGCCTCTAAGCACCACTCTTATCTCCATTTAAGTCCTATCTCCTTGGCTCAGACAATATGGCTGCGGATTGGCCTGTGTTTTTTATATTATCAATTTTTAATCCAGGATTAATCCCTAAGATTTTTCAGAGCACTTTGTGTAGCACAGATTTGTCAGGTTTGACACATATTTTTCACACACAAATTACAAGTGTTCACCATTAGACAAATAACTACTTTTTTGTTTCATTTGGCATTCCATCTGTAATCCCTCCTTCTTGACCAATGTTTTGTTTTAAAAATTTTAATTGTTGTTTTTATGTCTTTGCATGTGTTTTAGCTTTGATTTTAATTGTTTTAATGATGTATTACTGTTGTTATTGTTGGTTGGTGGATTTTAATGGTTTTAAATGTGATTTTATTATGTATGTTTTAATTTGTTAACTGTCTTGATGCCCCTTGTGAGGACAGAAAGGAAGGATGTAATTTTTTATTTTAAAAATTAAAATAAAAAAAATAAAAGACTTATTAAATATACTTAGGGAAGGGACACAACTGAAATAAGTGGAAATTCTGATGAACTGTATGTTTAGTGAACCAACTTTTTCTTTTTGTTTTGAAATGTGTGTGACAAAATTTAAATGCTGACTGAGCATTATGCATGGGATAGAGCAGGTAGAGAAAGAAGTACTTTTCTCCCTTTCTCACAATACAAGAATTCGTGGGCACTCCATGAAATTGCTGAGCGTTGGATTAGAACAGATAAAAGGAAGTAATTCTTCACCCAAAGAGTGATTAACACATGGAATTCACTGCCACAGGAGGTGGTGGTGACTACAAGCATGGACAGCTTCAAGAGGGAATTAGATAAGCATATGGAGCAGAAGTCCATCAGTGGCTATTAGTCACAAGGTATAGATAGGAACTCTCAGTCTGGGGCAAGTGATGCACTGTATTCTTCATGCTTGGGGGAGACAACAGTGGGAGGGCTTCTAGTGTCCTGGCCCCACTGATGGACCTCCTGATGGCACCTGGTATTTTTGGCCACTGTTTGACAGAGTGTTGGACTGGATGGGCCATTGGCCTGATCCAACATTGGCTTCTCTTATGTTCTTATGAACATTTTAAAAGATCAAATATTTATTAATAAAGCAGAATTATAAAGCAGAAACTTCATATTTGTATAGCAAAGGGAAAGTTCTGCACAAAATTACTTGCTCTTTATGTAGTCTGTATCTCATTAGCACTAACCCTTTTCACTTCTGAAACAAAAATTTAAAAATGGCATCTAATTTTAAAAATAAAATTCTAGAGGGGCAACCACATCAGCCTGTTGGAGCATGAACAGCAAAAAATCTTAAAAGTTCAAAGACTAAAACTGATTTCCCACTAGCCGTTGCTTCATCCTCGCTCTTCCTTTCCCCCCCATTCTATGTGTCAATTTCCCACCACTAGCTGCGTGGGTGCATTTTGCCCCGCAGTTTCACCCGATTTCCCCCGCATCTTCTCGATCCTCAAAAAACAGGGAAATTGACACATAGAATGGGGGGGAAAGGAAGAGCGAGGATGAAGCAGTGGCTAGTGGGAAATTGGTCTTAGTCTTTGAACTTTTAAGATTATTTGCTGTTCATGCTCCAAAAATAGGATTGAGAAGACACGGGGGAAATCAGGTGAAGCTGTGGGGCAAAATGTGGCTGCACAGCTAGTGGTGGGAAATTGACACATAGAATTGGAATCTGTTTTGTTCTGCTTTATGTTTAAGGTGGCCTGTGATGAGAAGATAAGCACATGTCTTTACAGATCTTAACTATCTATATTCTTTTATATAACAAATCCCATTTTCCTCCTTAATGGGTTAAGTGGACTGAGAGGCACTGCCTGGAAATGGGATATCAAATCAGGTCAACTGTGGACTTTGCTATTATACTCCAGTTCTCTGTCTGGTCAGGATACTCAGTCAAAATTAGGCATGTTAAAATCCAAGGGCTTTCAGTGGGAGAGATTTTAAATAAAACTTTAACTCAACAGGACATTTGATTGGATATTAGGGGATCCATGTATATCATACATAGTTTGACTGCAGCTGATTTTTCCTTAAACCATAAGGTTTCTTTTCCCTTTTTAAGCAAGTGACTTGAATCTCCTGGATTTGTATAACCAGGGCTTTTGTGTGTGGGGGGGGGGGGAGATGCCAGAACTCTCAAGAGGGAAATGAAGTTTTCAATCTGTATACTAAAAACTCATGAACTTTTAAACATTTTTACAAGAATTTTGTTGAAGAGGTTCTGAAACTCCATTCCAGTGTGTTCCCCCAGAAAAAGCCCTGTGTATAACTGACAAAATTCTTTATTCCATTGTATATTGTAGGTTATACATAATACAGTATAGTTTTTGTGTCTCTGGTAATCCACAATCTGAATGATCTCATTGTATTTTGTTTTCTATTGGTTAATCTGTTAAATTTGTGAGTGTGTGTGTGCTCCAAGATCTTGCCTTAAACTTTCAAGTGTCTTCTAGTCCAACAAGCCTATAAACATAGGAGCTGGCAGTGCTTGTTTAAAGACAATGTGGAATTTGGGGAATGGGTCCTAAAATCAAAACCAAATCAGGGAAACCCTCTCTGTTACAATGTATACTAGACATATGTAGTTGGCAGAGTCTACACCTTCTGACAATGTTGTCTGGCATTTCCCAATTTGCCATTTTTTTGTGTGAGAAGAGCTGTTCAACCCTCCTTTTGCCTTATCTAATCAGTGGTAATACATTAACAGAAATGTGAATTTTCATATATATTTTTTTAAAAGCAAGCAATGTCCTTGGGGCTGTACAAGACACACACAAAGGCATCTCTTGCCCCGAGGAGCTTGCTACTTCTTTGCCAGCTCCCCAGGGTGCCAGGTGGCTTAATGAATTAATTTTGCCAAGCACTTTGAGAGCTGGGGATAAAAGCCTCCACAGAAGTGCAAAGTATAATGATTAATTGCCTTTTCTTGGTGGGAAGTTGCCATCCCCCTTTTCACTTTCCATGGCTCACAAACCGGAGGGAGTATTTAACTTTTTTTAATTTAAAAACATTTTTACAAAGTAACAAATTAAGATGCAAATCGGGAGGGCTTTTTTTCTTTTGCTAATTGGCTGATAATTAATGAATGTGGAGCTGACTGAGCAGATGCTTCCCTTGGAAAAAAGGCAGATTTGGAGTTTCTCTGTCCCTCACTTTTAAAAACAGATCAAGAAGACAGTAGCATGTGGTGGGTCAGGAATTAAGTGAAGGTAACTCTACAGACTATAAAGAAGAAAAATAATGCATGTTTCTTCTTCTTCTCCTCTCTCTCTCTCGCACACGAACACACACACTTTTGCATTAACTTCATATATATATATATATATATATATATATATATATATATATTCTGCTACTGCTCATAATTAGCAGCTAGGCCTCTGGGACCTAATTAACCAATTCAATTAACAAAAAAAGCATACAAGTCACCCTGACATTTGTCAGCCATTAGAAGGGATATTGGGCTGGCAGGTTTTGTCAACGCATTAATGATGATTAGCTCATTTGCAGCTCACTTTTACCTCAGGTGTCCACCTGGAGAGTCTGGCAAAAAATAACTCTACAAAGAAACAGTAAGAAAAGGGGTGAGAGAAAGAGAAGAGCTTGTTGAAATGATGGTGACCCTCGAAGGGAGTCTTGACCTTTCATTGAACATATAATCAATAAGGGTGGGCTCCCCCCCCAGTTAAAAGAACTACTGTCCCTTCAGCTAGCTTTGGCAGTTGAGAACCTTTAGAGGAATGGTAGACTCTGTGAGCCAAGGGACTGGTATTTGCTCTGAGGGCTGAATAGTCTTGTTTTCAACTTCTTCACTGACTGGGAGAGGCCTCTACCTCACAGACATCTCCCTGTCAATAGCACTGTTTGCTAGTGTTACCCCAGCAGGAATCCTTTGCTTGGCAGGGTCTGTTTCTTAGCTCAAGCCAAGCTCTTTGTTCTTGGGGATTGATTAACTACAACACTCTATATAATGTGGGCAGATATTTATATAGCTCTTGCTTCTGATCTCTCTTAATTGAGTGCAATTTTCCCAGCAGCTCTGATTTAATAACAAGTTGCTGATTGTTAAAGAACAAAACACCCCAAAACACAGGAGCCAGCATAGTACCAGGGGAAGTATATCCATACTCATCTCCCCCCACCCCCATTAACACCTGTAAGTCATTTGCATCTTCAACCAGGCAGTCATCCTTAAACTGACTTTGGCCCACTTAAGTACAGCGAATTCCAATTGCACTATATATGTTTTCTGTGAGCAGCTTTTCCCAGGATCACAAGAATTTTCTGCAATATAGCATTAACCCACTACACACTCACTCACTCACTCACTCACTCACTCAGAGAGAGAGAGAGAGAGAGAGAGAGAGAGAGAGAGAGAGAGAGAGAGAGAGCGCACTATGGGCATTGAAATTGCAGATAGCACAAGAGACTTATTGTAGTATCCCTTTTGTGAACCCAAAGAACTGTATCCAGATGAAACTGGCATTTTCCACTGATTACCCCACTCTGCTGCCAACCCACTCCCCATGTCATTCTTCCAGGTCCCCTGTCCCCAGGAACAGCATTTCATGGAGATCAGTGGACTGCAGTCAGAAGGGAAGGCAGGGAAATTTCATTGTGCCATTGGAAAAATCAATTTTATTCTAGCCCAAAGGTCCCATTATACTAGATGGGAGGCCGTCTTCAATTTCCATGGCCCCTACCACCACACTTCTATCAGCAGCAACAAGAATGGGCAAAAGACAGTTATCCAACAATGCATTCCTAAGAACACTATATTGGGAGTAGACACCACTGAAAAGCCCCAAGCGGGATTCTGAGTAGACTTTGTTAGGATTGTTCTCCAAAATATGGATAAGCCCACCTTTCTCCTGACCAAATCAGGACCCAGGAAAAATCCAATCTGTAAGTGGAGGTCTGCTCACAGTTCACTGGCACAATCCTGTGTGTAGGTGCTGAAGTATTGCAGTTGGTGGGTACAAATCCTTCTTCAATGAACTTGATTTAGTCTGAATCACAGTAGCTCACATCTAGATAGTTCACGTGCCAGATCCATATTCAACCTAGGCTCAAAAAAAAAGTCATCATGATGAACACAAACCACATTGCATCCAATTGTGTTGGGAAAGCTGACGGCTTCTAATATTTCTCAAGTAAGCAACACACTCTAGTCCATTATTTCTGTGTATTAAGTACAGAATTCCCCCATCTTAGGAACTCTGTGCTGGGCTTGCTTCAATATGTGAAAAAATATAGCGGTTTTTTTTTTTTCTGAAGAGTTCATGCTGGTGGGGTGAACTATCACCTCCCTAGATCTGGGGAAAGCAAATTTCATAATAATACCCAGGAGCAACATATCCCAAAGTGGTTTTAGTAGACAACATGTGTGAGATACACCCCCCATATTTAATCTGCCTTCATTTTACCCACTCTTGCATATTCATTAATTGCACTGGATTAATTAAACTTGGTGTGTCAAGAACATTCTCTTGACATGGATGGAGGCAAACATTGCATACAGGAAAGCTACAGAGGGCAAGCTAACTATACAGAACTGGGACTATTCATGTATTAACAATATAGCAGTGGCAGCCCTTTATTGTCACACACATTGTTAAATCCACAAAGAGCAACTGGTAGGTTAAATCTATTTTAGCACGGAAAGCTTGACAAAAATTCTTGCCACCGAGCATTTGATACTGATCACAGTGTCACATCAGGGAACAAGAGCTCAAAAGGAAAAGTCATTTTTTATTTCTGAACTTTAGACGCAACAGCTTCTCCTCTGCTCTAGCTCCCCAGGTCCTGGTTCTCTTAGTAGGAGGGGGGGGGGGTTTGTATGCCACTCAACAAGAGTAGGATTTTTTTCTGAAAAGAAAGAATGACAATGCCACACAGAAGCAATGGAGGTGAGCTCAGAACTCATTTGGTGTTCATACTGGGCTCTCAAGGGAAATCAAATCAAATCCATACCTGAAGAATTACACCAAAAGGTGTGCCTTGAGACTTTTCCTCTTCCTGTTGTGTTGACACTTCATGGTACCATTATGAAGTGTAACTAATAGTTTCAAACAAGAGTCATGCACAAGGTTTTCTCTTTATTTATCTGTATTCGGGTCATAACATTTTAGGATACAAGATTTTGGGAGGGAGTTTTTAACATGCTTGCAAGTGCCCTATATCCCCTTTCTTCTGTCAGCACCATCAAGTACTGTTACCTGTAGAGAAAGGTGTGAACCAGCTCATTAACCAAAGTTCATATTGAATTTTGACCAGTTCATGATTCACTGACTGAAATTGGTGACAGGTTAACCAGCGCAAACTTTCCATGAACTTTCAGGCAGTTTGTGAAGATTGGTGCCAGTTCATGAATGGATACATTTCCAGACAACCTGTCTCCACTCTCCACTCAAACAAAATGTTTACCAAACTTCAAAGCAACAAGGGGACAGAAATCTCCAGTCTTGGAAACACCCTTGTCAGTTTCAACCTAGTCATGTCAGTTTAAAGAGGGTCCTCCCCCACTTGTTTGTGTTCTTTTGTGTTTCCTTACCATTTTCTTGCATAGAGCTTGCAAAATCCCACCCACCCTTACCTGGATTTGTGACTCTGTGCTTTGAGATCAGTAGTTTTTTGGCCTTTTGGCTAAGATCAAGTGTAGTAGATCAGTCGTTTTAAGCTTGCAATGCTAGTAGCACTGGGATCTGCTGGGGATTCTGCACATTGTAACTGGTTGTACTGGGCTTACAAAATCCCCCCCTTGCTTAGATTTCTTATGACTCTGCTTTGCAGTCTTTTTAAGCTTACATTGCCACAGTTGCACTGGGTTCTGCTAGGCATTCTATACACTGAACTGGTTGTGCCGGTCTTGAAAAAATGCCCCCTTCAGTTTGTACTGCAGGAATTCTCTGGTTTGACATTAGTCCTCTTTTACTTGCATTGCTACAATGGCACTGGGTTCTGCTTGGGATTCTGTACACTGAACTGGTAGGCTTGCAAAAAATCCTTGCTTGGGCCATGATTCTGTACCTCACATCAGTCCTATTTAGCTGGCATTGCCACAATGGCAGTGAGTTTGCTAGGCACTATTACATTGCACTGGTTGTGCTGGGTTTGCAAACTCTTCCTTACCTGGAGAGTGATTCAGTGCTAGACATCAATCCTGTTGAGCTGGCATTGCCAAAATGGCACTGGATTCTGCTGGGCACTCTGTACATTGCATGGGTTCTGCTGGGATTGCAGAAATCCCCCTCACCTTTAGTTTCTACAGCAGTGATTCTCTGGCTTGACCTTATTCCTGTTGGGTTTTCACTGCCACAGTGGGACTGGTTCTGCCTGGCTTGAAAAAATGCCCCCCACCTTCCATTTCTACTGCAGAGTCTCTAGGACTTTGATTTTGTTGCCCTTGCCTTTTTGCTGTTCTTTTCCTCCACTGGAAACAATGGAAGATGGGGCACCTTTGGGGGGGCATAACTCAGACCCCATAAATCCAATCCTCAACAAACTTGAAGGGCAGGTAGAGGAGAGTCAGCCAGAGACCCCTGCATGTTTGGTGTCTCTAGCACACCAGGGGGCTATTGTACCACATCATGAACCTCACAAAATGAACCAGTTTGTTTGGCTATTAAAAGTTTGTGATAGTTCATGGTTTGCAAACCAGGCACACTATAAACCACAAAATATCAGAAATCATATTCTCCCAGTTCATGTGCATCCCTAGTTACCTGCTTACTCTTCACATGCTGTTACATTAATGCACAGGAATGCAAGGTTTGCAGCATGTACAAAATGGTTCTCATATGGAAATAAACAGCAGTTCCTATGGACAGGCCACCAGTTTTTTATATAAAGCAACTATCTTTTTGCAATTGTGCTTGTGAATTAACATTGAAATTATTGCATAGTGATAATAGGCTGAAGGGAAACAAAAAGAACTGCAACAAATAGCAAGGATAGCTTTGAAACTGCCTTGGGAGCAGGTGTAGAGATTTGCATAAAAGATCCAAAGCAGACTGCAACATCCTAATTAATGCCTAATTTGTTTTGCCATAAAAATGGCAGAAGTCTTAGAATTCCATGTGTGGAATGCAAATGGGAATCCATATGTAAAGTTCTTGCTAACCTAATGTTTTAAATATTTTCCAAGCATAGAGTATGATTTGGAGGTTATTTTCCTATTAATGCTTTAAGTAATGATGCAGAGAAGTATGGGGAGGGAAGGCAGCATGATGTAGTCTGATCTTGTCAGATCTCAAGCTAAGCTACCTGGAAGGGAGGCCACCAAGGAAGACTCTGCAGAGGAAGGCGATGGGGAACCAACTCTGCTTCTCACTTGCCTTGAAAGCCCCTTGCTGGGGTCACCATAAGTTGGCTGCAACACACACACACAAAGTAAAGTGGTCGTTCCATCAAGCATTGGCCTGTTTCTCTCAAGCAGCAGATTAGGTGATAAACTATATCATTCCATACCCACTGTAAAACTAGCATTCCACACTCATAATGAGGGAGCTCATATGATGGAATGCCCCCCCCTCCCGCCCAATGAGAAATTCCTGTCCACAGAAAACTAGCACTTCAGGGAGGCTAGAACCCTTCTGGCCCTGCAATCTAGTGCTTCAGCACAAAACATTCTCAGTAATGTATAAAATTAAACGTCTAGCTATGAGAATTTGCAGATGTGAATGCTGTGTCATTTGCAGTTATCTCTGAAAACTAGATTTTAAAAAATATCCAGTCTCTATACTGAAACCACAGAATACTATTAGCTGGAGAAAAAATAATAAAATTCTGTGTGTGCCTGCTTTAGTACTGCAGGAAACATCTGGCTACCAGTGAAGCAAATATTTTCTCTTGAGTTCTCAAAGCCAGACAGAATTCTGGAAAGCAGGCTGGTGTTACCACAACATATGTGTTATTGCATACTCCCTAAGATATTCAACAACTCCTCAAAGGGTTGATTGAACAGCAGACCACCAAACCACTACTGAAAAGCAAGGTGTTTGGCAGGAGAAACCACATTAAGGGACTTGGCAAATACCATGTTGCTTGTGTTTAAAACATCTATTTTGTGTTTATTTTGCAAACTGTTTGTTATCATTTGAATTTTGTGGTTTAATTCACCAGAAATAAGAGATTTATGTGGAAAAAAACCCTCATCCATGATCAATTTAAGCTGCCCTCTTAGGCATAATCTTGTACAAACACACACAAAAGCAAACTGTGCACAATGATATGGTACATCCAGGATTCCTCCCCCCAGATGCTACATAGTTTGATCATTCCTGCACACTTTTGCATAAGGAAATAAGTTCTGTATTGATGTCATAATTTTGGCAGGATAGTCTTGTATACAGAATTGCTTACAGTTTTGAATAGTGAAGAAAAGAATATTAAGTGAATGTTAACTTGGTTGGAATAGTCAAATTCAGTTTGTCAGTTTCTGAAGTTTAAAAGTACATTTTCCCCCCTGAATTGGAAGACACCAATGATAGCTTGCATTAATTTGATTGCTCATTCCTATTTTTTTTTAATATTCAGTGTTAATTATTTACGCATCAAAAATAGCTCTTTAGTTATCTTGAGCGAAGAAGATAAAAATGGGAAATAAAGAAAAAAGTCAAAACAACTGAAATATGGAAGTAGCATACTTAAAGCCTTGCAGAACTTTCACATTAGGTTCCAGATAAGGGAACAGATGGTGCTGAAACAGTATTTTTCACTAATTCAAAATGCAGGCAAACATACAGAATTTCAATTAAAATGTTCACAACATGCTTGTATAATTTCAGTTTGAATAATATTTGGTGACTATTGTTTGCAACTAAATCTTGATAAAATTTTAGACAGTAATTTTAAGAAACATGCCAGATTCAGAGGGTACAATTCAGTGCTGGGGAATGCTTTAGTGAACTGCCAGGCACTTCAGTGGCCAGTCCAGGAGGTGATGGCTGAGTAATCATAGCCCTGATCAGATAATGGTCAATAGCAGCAATTCAGGCCCTGACCAGGATAGCTCAGGCAAGCCTAATCTTGTCAGATCTCCAAAGCTAAACAGGGCCAACCCTGGCAAATATTTGGATGGGAGACCTCCAGAGAATGCCAGGGCCAGGAGGCCAGAGGCAGGCTATCAAGCCACTTCTCTGAATGCCGTCCGTGCCCCAGTAGGAGTCGTCAGAGGTTGCCATGACTTCCTGGCATGAGCACATGCACACTGACACACAGACACACAAAATGCAAAAATATCCCCCCAAAAGCAGCAATTCAGCATCCAGCTTCTCCCACCCTAAAATAGACGATTGATGCTATCACGGATGACCCGACTAGGACTACAAAAGTGTGTCCTACCCAGGCTGCAACTGGGCTCTTTTGTAAAATCTCCTCACAGTGACTGCATTCAAATAGTTTGTTTCCCTAAATCCAACAACATTCATTACTGAATGCCAGAATGCCAAAATGCCATTACTGAGAATGCCAAAATGTTCCAATTTTTAAAATCATATCTTATGCGAATGACTCTTAGTTAAGGGAATTTGCTTTTCCTCCAAATTTTGTTTCAGTTCCAGGGCCCTCCTTAATAGTAAACTATATTCTGACCATATTCCGAAATATAATGGCATGCATATGCTGCTGACAGTTACAGAGATACTTGTAAGAACTTCTATTATTGGTAATGGAATTTAAGAAATATGCAGGTGTTTTGTGCACCTTGAACTACTTTTAGTGCCATTGGCATTTGGGCCATGTTAAAAATAAGCAAAAAAATTGTAACAGAAAAAAGAAGTATAATTTAAGGACTGCATTCAAAGCAACCTAAGAGATCATGAAAAGCATTATTATTTTTAAAGATAAGATAAAATAGATGCTTCTGATGCTTCTTTGAAGATACAAAATGTGCATGTTCTGTTTCTGTTGTGGAAAAGTCATCCCCATAAGACAGTTCATGCTTTGTTTTCATCCTTCATTCTCTTGTCCCTTTGTACTTCAACAATTTCTGTATCTGTAAATCCCCTGGTTGTTTAAATCCATGTCACATAAAGGAAAAGAAGTCTTTTGGAAATCATTTCCTGAACCTGAATTGAAGGGCAAGCAGTTTAACAAACTGACCAAAAAGAAGCCATTGGCTGCAGGGGAGGTGCTAATGGATAGCTGAGAGACCTCGATGGTTGCATGACTGCTACATGAGCATATTTCCTCTAGGGAGATTTGGATGGAGCGGTTCATGATTTATGGAATGCATACAAGGAGGGGAAAAACTGAAGATGTTCTATTGGTCTGAGCTTCCAATAAGTAGAAGAGTGCTTCACTACTGGATATGTCTTTATCATAAAACCCACAGCATCATCAGAAGTACACAAATATCTGTACTATATTTTTTATAAATCTGACACCTGACTTGCTTCACTTGTGATTTTTGACTCACCGGGGTAACAATTAACGGTAACAGGGTTACTCACATTGGTCCATATGGGAAAAGGAGATGAACACCAATGGATATATTTACATGATCTATGATACAATCTTAAACAGAACTATACCTTTTTAAGCCCATTGACTTCAATGAACTCAGAAGGTTATAATGCTGCTTATGATGGCACTGCAAATCATTCAAACTCTACCCATCCTGAATTTAACAGAAGAGTATGAACTGTTTTTTTTAATATGACTGCATGGACATACCTTTGTTTCACCAAAATGGGCACAGACATTGTTATTGTGCTTCCACGCGCCCTCTGTCCTCCCCTTGTGCATGAAATGTAATTTAAGTTCTCTTGTTTCAGAAGCCTTGCCTCAAACATTAGTTTGTGATGAGATCCCAGAACACGCATTTGATCATAGTTTATGGGGGGAAATTCAGAAAGACTGCACATTTCCTTTTATAATGAATAAATAGTATGGAGGGGTTTCCTGAAGTAGACTTTGCACATTTATAGAGCTTAGGCATCATAGTGTACAGTTCTGCACTCACTTCCATTAACATACACTGTTCTCCTTCCAAAAAAAAACAACCCACCTGAAATAAACAGGAGAAAGCATAGCAATAGTATTTAGAGGATTACATCATTGTTCATGTAAGTCTAAGCCTTTTATTCTTAAACTTTTTTCATAGAAGTCATTTATGTTACTTGCAGGGAAGAAATGTTGAAACTGAGGCCTCAAGAAGCAATCAATACTTACCCCATGTATGCATTTCCTGCATCCTTCTCCAAGTCTGCATAACCATAGGCTAGTCAATGTGATTTACAATGAATCTGTCAAATTAATTACATCTCATTTCATCATGTACTGACAAGTAACAGTATGATGAGTTGCTTCCAACATGCTTGTAGATAAAAAGAAAATTTAATAGGCATTTTCAGTTTTATCCACTCAGGAATGATTCATTTTATACATTTTTATCCCTTGCTTTCTAAACACAAGCATAAGAAATAGCTTCACCTCAGGCTACATCTGTTTTAAAAGTGTTTACTATAGTCCTAACAACACCAGACCCATTTTTATGTATAAATCTACATAAAGGACTAATTTTTGCTGTAGGCTAATTGTGAAATTACATTGGATGGTTGTACAAAAAAAATTATCAACTCCTTAGTGGAAAAGAGAGAGACAGAAAAAAGCAAGAAGAAATGTTTGAATGAAGGCTGCTCTGTCCTAGATGTGATAATGTGACTGCTTTAAACACACACACGGAACATTAAAAACAAGCCAAAACTCTACACTATTTGCAAAGAATTCGTTAAGAATTCACTGAAATCTCCAGCAAAATTACATATTATTTTTCCAAGGAGATTATATTCCCAAATTCATCCCTGACTAGCACCCAATACATTATATCCTGCCTCCCCTAGCCATGAAATTTGACATTTTTACTGATTCTGTAACTCACAAACCAGTTTAAGCATATTAATTATGTTGTGCTTACAAATAAGAATTGCCTATAGTTCTTGGAAGATATCCTAACAATGAACAACATCCAGGGGTCTTTTCGTAGAAGAACAGCTGCAGGAGCTCATTAGCATATGGTATGCTAATGAGCTATTAGACTATTAGCATATGCCACACCCCCTGACATCACCGGAAGTGATGTCAGAAGGGGAAGCAAAAGGGGGGGAAGCATCTTCAAAAGCCTCCCCTTCCCTTCCCCAGCTGGTCTGGGTAGGGGAGCTAAAAGAGAAGGGGTTTAAAGTTTAAACTCCTTCTCACTAGAGTTGGGCCACAGAAGGAGGAAAGAGGGAAGGAAAGAGAGAGAGTAGAGAGAAGGAAAGAAGGAAGGAAAGAGAGAAAGAAAGAGAGGGAAGAGGGAGGGAAACAGGGAAAGGAGGAAAAAGAGAAGAGAAGAAGGTGGGAAAGAAAGAAAGAAAGAAAGAAAGAAAGAAAGAAAGAAAGAAAGAAAGAAAGAAAGAAAGAAAGAAGAGAGAGAGAGAGAGAGAGAGAGAGAGAGAGAGAGAGAGAGAGAGAGAGAGAGAGAGAGAGAGAGAGAGAGAGAGAGAGAGAGAGAGAGAGAAAGAAAGAAAGAAAGAAAGAAAGAAAGAAAGAAAGAAAGAAAGAAAGAAAGAAAGAAAGAAAGAAGAGAAGAGAAGAGAAGAGAAGAGAAGAGAAGAGAAGAATGAGGGAAAGAGGAAAAAGAAAGAAGGAAAGGAGGGAATGAAAGAAATTCAGTGGCAATTCAGCCCCATTATACCCTATGGGCCATTGAAGTCAATGGTGAAAACATAGGGTATATTCTGGGGGCTGGAGGGGAGGGGGTTGAGGGAGAGGCTCCAAGATCACAGGATAGCTGATGGAGCCTCTCCCCAAGATACCCACCAAGTTTCAAGAACATTGGACCAGGGGGTCCAATTCTATGGGCCCCCAAACAGGTTGCCCCATTTCCTCCATTGTTCTCTATGGTGAGAAAATAAGTTATTATTTTCCCACTATAGAGAACAATGGAGGGAATAGGGGCAACCTGTTTAGGGGCCATAGAATTGGACCCCCTGGTCCAATGTTCTTGAAACTTGGTGGGTATCTTGGGGAGAGGCTCCATCAGCTATCCTGTGAGTTTGGAGCCTCTCTCAAACCCCTCCCTCCAGCCCCTAGAATATACCCTATGTTTTCACCATTGACTTCAATGGCCCATAGGATATAATAGAGCTGAAACTGACATTCGGCTGCCTGAAAGACTCTCCGGGACGCCGGCTGGGGGCGGGGCTTGGCTTCTGAGCTCCCGTGCGCTCCCCCCGAAAAGACCCCTGACAACATCCATCACCCTATTGTTTTTGAATTTTTTTCCGCCACAGGCATTTTATATTCTTAACAGTAAATGTTCATCTGAAGGGCTACCAACCTGCAGAAATGAACTGGTTAAGCTTTCCACATTGTTGCTAATTTCTGCAGATTGTGTTGTAGGAACAAAAGGTGCAATCAGAGACTCTTCCAATGGCATCCTATGCAGAGCTACAACCTTCTCTGTTGAAGTGAATTGGCTGAAGTAGGAGTTATTTGTTGACAAAAGCTATCTGGAACATCCAGAGCAAAACTTAGATCCAGAATACAGGCAACTAAGAAAATACTTATCATTGTAAATTCTCCTAAGGCCTAGCTCACTCCTATCTTTGAGACTATTACAACAACTGGCTATAGTGTTAAAGCAGTGTTTATATATCTGACTCACAGTATGGGAAAACTGCAATAGACTTGAAGTCAGTAGAGTGGGCATGAATCCTTCTTCCATAAAGCATGCTGCTGAAGTATACAGTAAGATATAATAGGCCTCTGTCCCATCTAACGGCAGCTTTCCAGGACAATAATTTGGCCCAAGAAGGACAATGGTTCTTTCCCATTATAAACTCTAATTCTGATAATCACTTCAGGGCTCAGAGATCACAGATTATGCTTCAGACTGTGTTAACAAGATGCCATTCTGTTTCCTTCCTACATTTTGATTGATTTATTTATAACTAGGGAGCAAAGCCCATTGTGGTGGAAGACAACAGGCCCTAGAAAGGGAGGGAGGGAGGTGGAAGGAAGGAAGGAAGGAAGGAAGGAAGGAAGGAAGGAAGGAAGGAAGGAAGGAAGGAAGGAAGGAAGGAAGGAATAGGGGGAAGAGTGAAAGAAAGGAGAGAGGAAGAAAAAAGGGTGAAAGGAAGGGAAGAGGGGCAGAAAAGGGCCTCTCTGGGCCCAGAGGCCTTTTCTGTCCCCCATACACCATCCCTTGGGCCTTCTATGGGGGCAATAGGCAGTGTGTGGGGGGAAAAGGGCTTCTCTGGGCCTACTGTCCCCATAGAAGGTCCATAGGATGATGTGTGGGGGACAGAAAATGGCTTCTCTGGGCCTACTGCCCCCATAGAAGGCCCAGGGGATGGTGTGTGGGGGACAGAAAATGGCTTCTTTGGGCCTACTGCCCCCATAGAAGGCCCAGGGGATGGGGTGTGGGGGCGGAAAAGGCCTTCTCGGGGCCTAGTGCCCCCACAGAAGGCCCAGGGGATGGGTTGTGGGGGCGGGAAAGGCCTTCTCTGGGCCTAGTGCCCCAGAGAAGGCCCAGGGGATGGCGTGTGGGGGCGGAAAAGGCCTTCTCTGGGCCTAGTGCCCCATAGAAGGCCCAGGGGATGGCATGTGGGGGCGGAAAAGGCCTTCTCTGGGCCTAGTGCCCCATAGAAGGCCCAGGAGATGGGGTGTGGGGGTGGAAAAGGCCTTCTTGGGGCCTAGTGCCCCATAGAAGGCCCAGGGGATGGCGTGTGGGGGCGGAAAAGGCCTTCTCTGGGCCTAGTACCCCATAGAAGGCCCAGGGGATGGCGTGTGGGGGCGGAAAAGGCCTTCTCTGGGCCTAGTGCCCCATAGAAGGCCCAGGGGATGGTGTGTGGGGGCGGAAAAGGCCTTCTCTGGGCCTAGTGCCCCATAGAAGGCCCAGGGGATGGCGTGTGGGGGGCAGAAAAGGCCTCGGGTCCTAGTGCCCCATAGAAGGCCCAGGGGATGGCATGTGGGGGGCGGAAAAGGCCTTCTCTGGGCCTAGTGCCCCATAGAAGGCCCAGGGGATGGGGTGGGAGAGACGGAAAAGGGCTTCTCTCACTTGCCTCAGCCTTGAGGGCCTTTCCCTGCGCTCACACTCCAGACCGTCCTCTCATGTCGGAGGACTGGAGCAGACTGAGCTGAAAACACTGACTGGGCTGACGTGGGCGGGACTTTGCGAAGCAGGCAGTCAGCCCTGGCCGGCCCTGCAGGGGTGCCAAAATGCCCCCCACCCCCCCAAAAAAGCCCCCCAGGCCGCCCAATGCTGGCAGCCCCGGCTTTCCTGGGTGCCTTGCGGCTGCGAGACACCCCGGAGAGCCGCGCACCCCTGGGAGGGAGGGGGGCTTCTAGCCCCCCTTCCCCGGCTCTCCTGGGTGCCTCGCAGCTGCGAGACACCCGGGAGAGCCGCACCGCCGCCGCTGGGAGGGAAGGGGGGCTTCTAAGCCCGCTCCTTCCTCGGCTCTCCCAGGCGCTGGGCCATCTCCAGGCCCCACCGGAAGGTTGGCATCCCCAGTGGGGTGGGCGCCCCAGGCTGTCCTGTCTAGGGCGCCCAGACACCTGGGGCCGGCCCTGGCCCTGGCCAGTGTCTTCTGACTGCCAGTTCTTGAGCCGAATCAATTATGGCAAGCATAGAATGTGGTGGAACCAAAATTCAAATATATATAAGGACAGGATGTTTGTATCCCACCTTTGTTCTTAATTTCAAGGTGGACTTGGTTCAAGGTGGACATTCTCTTTTGTATTTTGTGTTTATGCAGTCTAGCCTACTGAAGTCCAGTTAGGTGCAGATTCTCCACTGGATGGAAGGCTTTCTATGGAAAAACCTGTTATGGAAGTAGTGGCGTGCAGCAGAAGCACCAGCATATGCGGAATGTGAAAATTTGAAGATCTGAAATTTTTATTGGATTCTGTAAACTACAGATGTCCTCACTACAGATAATCTAATTATCTAAGGCCTTTGTAGGTGTGGAGATGGGATGCTGGTTAGGTCAGGCTTGCACTGAACAGTTGCTTTTGAACAAATATTTTGGCTGGACTTCATGTTGTCTTCATTGAATCAGAAAAAAATGGGGATTTTTAATCCAACCACCAGAGACAATAACTCAGTTTTATCTCTGCTGTGCTATTTATTTATTTATCAAAATATTTATATCCCACCTTTATTCTTGGTTCAAGGTGGCTTACAATAATACTTAAAACATCCCCAGCTAAAAATAGAGATACAATAGCAAGCTCCAAATCCTCCTCTCTGCTTAAAAGATATTTGCCATTTAAAGCAACTCAAATGCCCTGGCAAACAGGCAGGCCTTGCAGAGCCTCCTGAAATCTCCAGGGAGGGGGCATCTCTCACCTCCATTCCAAAGATCTGGAACCATGATGGAAAATGCCTGAACTCTGGTGGCATAGCCAGAAGATGGCTGCCTGATCACTGTAGTTGGTGCACAGGAACATGGAAGGAGGAATACATGGGTCCCAAGCCATGAGGGACTTTGAAGGTCATAACCAGCACCTTGAATTGAAATTGGAAACAGACTAGCAACTAGTGTATCTGTTTCAACATGGGCAACATATGTTCCTGGCAGCTAGCTCCTGACAAGTCAGGCAGCTGCATTCTGGATCAGTTGTAGTTTCCAGATTGCCTTCAAGGGCAGCCCAATGTAGAACATGTTGCAGTAATCCAACCATACGGTTACAGAAGCATGGATCAGCATGGCCAGATCAGCTGACTCTAGATAATGAGAAAGCTGGAAAATCAGATGCAGCTGATAGAAGACTCTCCTGACCACCATGCCAAACTGCTTTTCAAACAGCAAGGGAGGGTACATAAGCACCTACAAACTCTTAATCTGCTCTGAAAAAGCCAGTGTCACTCTATCTAGAACATCTGGATTCATTACCTCTAGAATATCAACATTCCCAATTAGCATTACCTCTGTCTTGTCTGAATTTAGCTTCAGGGTTCAAACTACACTCCAATCCTACCCACTGATGCTTAAACGATGGTTAATATACTCAAACACTATTGTTTACATTTTGTATTTCTAATTCTTGGGATATAAAATATAGGGTCTATAGTTCAGGACTGTAATTTTAGGTTAGATAAACACACATTTAAACTGGGACCTTTTAAAAATGTAGTCATTTTATTATCCCAAAGGGTTGTAGCATTTACCCCAGAACAGTAGGAGGCAAGTAACTAATAATCCTTTAGAGAAGAAAATTAAATTGTTGTACACCTGACAAAAGGGTTGATCATAGTCACTGGTGCATCCCCATGCAAAATACATTAACTTTCTCTCTCCAAAAGACTCACTTCTATATATCTTATCACCAAATAAATAACCTTATTCAGGGGTCTTTTGGAGGGAGCGCACAGGAGCGCAGCTCCGGGAGCTCAGAGCCAAGCCCCGCCCCCAGCCGGCGTCCCGGGGAGTCTTTCAGGCAGCCGAATGTCAATTTCAACTCCATTATATCCTATGGGCCATTAAAGTCAATGGTGAAAACAGAGGGTATATTCTGGGGGCTGGAGGGGAGGGGTGTGAGGGAGAGGCTCCAAACTCACAGGGTAGCTGAAGGAGCCTCTCTCCAAGATACCCACCAAGTTTCAAGAACATTGGACCAGGGGGTCCAATTCTATGGGCCCCTAAACAGGTTGCCCCTATTCCCTCCATTGTTCTGTATAGTGGGAAAAAATTAACTTTGTTTCCCACCATAGAGAACAATGGAGGGAATAGGGGCAACCTGTTTGAGGGCCCATAGAATTGGACCCCTGGTCCAATGTTCTTGAAACATGGTGGGTATCTTGGGGAGAGGCACCATCAACTACCCTGTGAGTTTGGAGCCTCTCCCTCAAACCCCTTCCCTCCAGCCCCTAGAATATACCCTATGTTTTCACCATTGACTTCAATGGCCCATAAGATATAATGGGGCTGAATTGCCACCAAATTTCTTTCCTTCCCTTTCCATCTCTCCTTTTCCTCGTTCCCTCCTTCTTCTCTTCTCTCTTTCTTTCCCACCTTCTTCTTTTGTCTTTTTTCCTCCTTTCCCTGTTTCCCTCCTTCTTCCCTCTCTTTCTTTCCCTCCTTCTTTCCTTCTCTTTCCTTCCCTCTTTCCTTCCTTCTGTCCTTCTCTCTACTCTCTCTCTTTCTTTCCCTCTTTCCTCCTTCTATGGCCCAACTCTAGTGAGAAGGAGTTTAAACTTTAAACCCCTTCTCTCTTCACTCCCCCACCCAGGTCAGCTGGGGAAAGGAAGGGGAGTCCCCCCTTTTGCTTCCTCTTCTGACATCACTTCCGGTGATGTCAGGGGGTGTGGCATATGCTAATAGCCTAATAGCTCATTAGCATAACATATGCTAATGAGCTCCTGCAGCTGTTTTTCTACGAAAAGACCCCTGACCTTATTACTCTTTGCAGGGAAGGAAGACTAATTTATATTAAAAATGAAGGTAATGAAATATCCCCCTGACCTGGATTCCCTAAACTAGCCTGACCTCATCATAGCTTGGCTGCTAAGCAGAGTTGACCCTGGTTAGTACTTGGATGGGAGACCACCAAGGAAGTCCAGGGTTACTTGCTGAGGCAGGCAATGGCAAACTACTTCTCTTTGTCTTTTGCCTTGAAAACCCTATGGGGTCACCCTAAGTGGACTTTGACTTGACAGCACTTTACACACACATATGAAATATCTCCCCCGCCCCAGTTTCTCTGTAGTATATATTCCTGATTCTAACTGAGTCACCAGAGATGCCATGGTGATGCTTCCCATCCCTCAAGTTATTTATTCTTCATCATTTAAAGAACCACAGATTTTATATGAAGCTTAATGTCAGTGGGAAAGGAAAATATCTCATGTGGTTAATTAATCTTCTGAACCTACACCACCAGAATGATCTGGTTAGTCTTAACAATAGTTTGTAAAAATTGCATTACTCACACAGCTACACATAAGTTAACAGAACTAATAGTGGAAGTATGGGGTGGTTTGAGGATGTGAAAACAGCAGGGGGATGCTATAGTCACTTCTCCCTGTGTCCTATGGTTGCAAACAGAAAAGCCAGTGTGCGTCTGGGAGGCACAAAAATCCCATTGCACATGTGATCCAAAGTCTTTGTGTTGTTCCCCAGCAACATTTAGATGGACCCTTAGGGTACCTTAAACCAGGATCTGAAGCCAGAATATGAAATTGGTCTTATCTATGGTTAGTCCTTTTTTCAGACCACTTCTTTCCACCCACCTCTGTTTTCTTAAAGATGAAGCCATGTGGCAAGCCTTTTCCAAGAATCCTAAGGGGGGAAAGCAGTACCAGTGGAGCCCTGGCTATCTTGATTGATTCTGATCAGGCAACAAAGTGATTTACACAAGTACCCTGTTTATATTCATTCCACTAACACAGTGGACAAGGGGGGGGGGCTGGATGGACGGCACACAAACAGGACTGCTTTTTTGTATGTACTTTCACCCAAGTCTCCTTCCCCATTTTATGCTTTACCTATCCATATTGGCACTCACAGCTCTACCCCCGTTGTTTTTCTTTGGATGCAGTTCACTTCTGTGTTTATTGTGTGAGTGGAAATAGGTGATAACAGCTGTTCAAGGGGCTGCTGTTGGATTTGGGACTCCAATAGTGAACAGTCAGGGCTTGTGGTAGGCAGGTGGTGTTTTCATGGAAACAAAAACATGTTGCAGCATATGAGTATAATGCAGAGACCATTTTTTAAAATACGAGTTGAAACTAGCACTACAAGCTTGCATGATCTGCACAATAATCCTTGATCATGTCAACCCCACCTCCCACCAACCATTCTTGGGTTGCAAGGGCTTGCATGGAGTTATTGGAGTAATAGCCAGTGTGTCAGGAAACAGAAGGGGGAAGGGGTGAAATTGCTCCTTTCTTTCTCCTTTCTTTGGATGACATCTTCACAAATCTGTTTTCCCCAAAATATTATTATTATTATTTCTCCTCCTCCTCCTCCTCTGTTTTCACAACAAGAGTCATAAGCAGCAAGCCATCACACAGTAAAAGGGAAGCCTAAGGTTTACAACTTACAGGATTTCAGTATAATTGCCAAAAAATTAGCCACATGCAAAGTTACTTGCTTGTCTTCATCTCTTAATAACCAAGAAGATTTAGCTTCTAAAATGATAGAATCCTGCTTAAGCAAAGGAAAAATCAATTCAGCTCTGAAATCTGAAAATTCTATAAAGTCAATTTGATTGGCACCACACCCACAGAATCTTAGGAAGAGATCATTCAAACAGGCAGTTTGCCATTTTTATCAGGGGAATGATACCAGCTGAAAAGGAGAAAGTATACGTGCACACAAAAGCTTATACCCAGAATTAAACTTTGTTGGCCTTAAAGGGGTGACTGGACTCAAACTTTGTTCTATTGCTTCAGACCAACATGGCTACCCACCTGAATTGATATTCTGCAAGCTTTAACCAGCGGACTCTCATAATCAAGATTTCTCAAGCAACCCTGAATATGTCATATAGTGTTGTAAATAAACAGTTCCTAGTTGGGCAGAAAAGTGTCTGAGTCATCAGCTTTTGTCATTCTACTCCATTCTACTCAAGAACAATCAATCCAAAGCAACAAGAACAATCAGTCCAAAGCAACAGAACTGTCCAAATTGATAATGAGGGTTTTGCCATCGTGGTTTGTGTGAAACAATTCCATAACTATGGTTCTTCATTTATTATCACCACTGACCACAAAGACTTTTTGTGTCTACCCAAGAGATTCCACAGAAACATGCTACAATGTGTAGTCTTTTTGAATGTATACTTTTATACACTTACAAATGTAAGTTTGAATGTTAAAGTTTTCATTGTACACATAGGAGTATGCCAAGTTTTTTTAAGTCACTGTTGTGTTGTGAGAACATCCCAACAATACATATATAAAACCATACATATGTATTTTCAGATTGGCTGGTATGTTCAGCAAAAGCTGCAGTGGTACAGGGCCCGTTTATGCAGAAATCTCATTGACTGCTTTTTCCAAAGACAAAGCTTCCCCTAGACTGGTATGCCTCCCAAAGTGTCAAGCTAAACTCTTGTGAAAATATTCAGGTTCTGCCTTCAGTAAAGTGAATGGAGAGCAAAAGAGGGGAAGGGGGTGAGATTGGATTACAAAAGGCTCCATACAAGTTGGGTTTCAGTCTACCATATCAGCCGGCTGGACCACCCACTGTCTAGCTTGCAGGTCTCTCCCTGAATAAGGAGCAAAGCTTTAGTGTTCTGTGGCTATAGACAGAAAAGTACTCTGCCAGGTAATGAATGAGGAGTTCAGTGGGGACACAGTATGCAAGCACACAATAACAAAGGAAGGTTTTCAAAAATCAATGTGTTACTGTGACTTGCGAGAGGGGAACTTCATTCTACACTGTGTCCAGTGTAAGAAGAGAAATAAAGCAAGAGGTCTTGGGCCTTAGAGAGATGGTTACCTACCCCTTTGGGAAGAAAAAAATAGAGAAAATAAAAGGTTCAAAATTAAAGGTCTTTCTTCTGCTTTTGTAGCTAGAGGACAGAAAATAATTTCACATAGAGATGAGCTTCTGGCACAGTGAGTAAATGCAGACTTCTCTAAAGGTTAGAAGGCTTTCAAGTGAAAAAAGTGTAAAAACAAAAGGCAGTTTTGTAATTATTTTTTTTAATTGGATTTTTACACATTTGTTGTTCTTTGTTGTTACCCAACTCAAGATCTCAGGACAGGGGGGGCGGAATAGATATATATATAAATAAAAATAAGACATAGATCAATTTTCAATGGTTAAAATACCTACAACCAGGCTCTTTTTCACTTAGCTCTTAGAAATAGTAGAAAGGAGCAAGAGCCCAGTACCACCTTAAAGATTAACAAAATATGTGGCAGGGTACATAAGAACATAAGAGAAGCCAATGTTGGATCAGGCCAATGGCCCATCCAGTCCAACACTCTGTCACACAGTGGCCAAAAATACCAGGTGCCATCAGGAGGTCCATCAGTGGGGCCAGGACACTAGAAGCCCTCCCACTGTTGTCCCCCCCAAGCACCAAGAATACAGTGCATCACTTGCCCCAGACCGAGAGTTCCTATCTATACTTTGTGGCTAATAGCCACTGATGGACCTCTGCTCCATATGTTTATCTAATTCCCTCTTGAAGCCATCCATGTTTGTAGCTGCCACCACCTCCTGTGGCAGTGAAATCTATGTGTTAATCACTCTTTGGGTGAAGAAGTACTTCCTTTTATTTTGTCTAACCCAACTGCTCAGCAATTTCATTGAGTGCCCACAAGTTCTTGTATTGCGAGAAAGGGAGAAAAGTACTTCTTTCTCTACCTGCTCTATCCCATGCATAATCTTGTAAACCTCGATCATGTCACCCTCAGTTGTCATTTCTCCAAGGTAAAGAGCCCCAAGCACTTTAACCTTTCTTCATAGGGAAACTGTTCCAACCCTTTTATCATTCTAGTTGCACTTTTCTGCACATTTTCTTTTTGTTGTTGTTGTTCCCCTTAAGGGGAGTTTTTTATTTGCTTTTCTATGAAACTACAACAGAAAAAGGGGGGGGGAATTCTACAATCTAAAGTAAAGAAACCTACCTAAAAACCCAAGTGTGGAGGTTATACAATGCTCATAAAATAGTTGTTACTCTTGTTCAGTTGCTTTAAGACGTGACGAGTGCACGCTAATCATCCCTCCTGTTGACAACATCAGCTTATCAGACTAAGCATAGAGTATTTACTGAGCTAATACACATACAAACCTAGACCTTAAGACTAATTGGCTTTTACGCTTTACTCTCCCCCCCATAAGCAAGTTATTTATTTAAAACCAGTGTTCCCTCAGCAAGAACATTACAACAGTTTATCTTTTTCCATCTTCAATATATCTTCTTTTTTCTTATAAGTCCGGATCTGTCTATTTGTGATATAAACCAAGTCCCTTTTTTCCTGGGACATCTTCATTTCCTTGAACTTGAATCATAAGAGATCTTCCTTTTGTTGCATAGAAAGCATGCTCATTGGAGAATCCAGCCTTTCTCTTGACAAGCAGATCTTGTAGAGTTAAGGTAACAAATCCTTTACTCCAAAAAGAGACCACTTTTCGATCCTTTTGCCAGTCCAACCACATGAGAGCTAAACTTTAGAGTCTCCTTGCCATCCATATTTCTCTATGATCAACTCCACATCAAACACTGTCCCTTTAAAAGTATAGCTGCTTTTAACACAGATCCTGGTCACTGCTCCACTTTGGCCACCAGAGGGCCCGGTTTGCTTAAAGACAGAGTCTATGGTTGGGTCATATGACCTCGCTCTCCGTTGTTCTCCTTCCTGAAGAAGACACTGGTCCCGCCTCCCTCTTCATCTCTCATCACCATCTTTTGGGGGATGTTTACATTAGCCGAAAGACTGCCAAAGTCTTTAAGGTCTGTTTATACGTTCAGTTTTCTTTCGAAAATACTCTCTGCTATAGTCCATCGCCACAGTTTGGTCAGTCCCTCTAATCATGCTTTCGCATTCGCTTAGGTGTTGGGAGAAAGGGCATCCCCTCCCCCCCTCCGCTTGTATTAGAGGGACTTCACATCTGGGCTTTAGTGTCTTGTTTCAACGAAAACTCACTCATCAGTGAGTGACAGGTCCCCAGGATCCCGCTAAGCAGAGTAAAACTGCTGAACCTCCAAGCGCTTGTCCCAGCAAGCAGCTCTGGTACCGTACAGTCGCATAGCGGCAGGACCATCGGGGCAAAGGAGCGCCTCCATTCCCCAGCATTATGCTGGCGAAGAGGCCACCCCTCAAAGCCCCATGGCTAGGAACCTTTTCCCAAAGGTTCCAGGGGGCAGCAAACCCCCCCCCCAGCATGCAGCTCATGCCCCCAGATCGACCGGGAGGCATGTCTGCTCTCGAGTCGCCATAGACCATAAGTCTCCTTTTCTGCACATTTTCTAATGCTATAATATCATTTTTGAGGTGTGGTGACCAGAACTGTACACAGTATTCCAAATGAAGTAGCCCCATCATTTTATACAGGGGCATTATGATACTGGCTGATTTGTTTTCAGTTCTCTTCCTAATAACCCCCAGTATAGCGTTGGCCTTTTTTATTGCAGTTGCACATTGTCTAGACATTTTCAGTGAGTTATCTACTACAACTCCAAGATCTCTCTTTTGGTCAGTCTCTGCCAGTTCAGATCCCATCAACATGTATTTATATTTAGGATATTTTGCTCCAATGTGCATTACTTTGCACTTGGCCACATTGAACCCCATTTGCCACGTTGATGCCCACTCACTTACCTGAACAATTTTGTGTCATCAGCAAATTTAGCCACTTCACTGCTTACTCCAAACTCCAAATCATTAAAGAACAAGTTAAAAAGCATCAGATCCAGTACTGATCCCTGCAGTACCCCGCTGCTTACCACCCCTCCACTGAGAAAATTGCCCATTTATACTCACTCTCTCTTTCCTATTAATTAGCCAGTTTTTGATCTACAAGAGGACTTGTCCTTTTATCCCATGACTATTGAACTTACTTAGGAGCCTGTGATGAGGAACTCTAGCAAAAGCTTTCTGAAAGTCAAAGTGTTCTTCTTGTCGTTGTTGTTGAGCTGCACAGTCGAGTCCTACTCTTTGCGACCCCATGGACCACATCACACCACGTCCTCCTGTCTTCTGTCATGTCTGGAGTTTGCTTAAGTCAAGGTAAACAATATCTGTTGGGTCCCCCTTGTACACATGTTTCTTCACTCCCTCAAAGAATGCTAACAGGTTAGTGAGTCAAGATCTTCCCTTACGGAACCCATGCTGAGTCTGCCTCAATAGTTTTTGTTCATCAATGTGCCTACTAATTCTTTCCTTAATAACAGTTTCCACTAATTTACCTGGTATCAATGTCAGACTGACTGGCCTGTAATTTTCCAGATGTTCTCTGGAACTCTTTTTAAAGATGGGAGTGAGCGAACAATTTGGCTACTGCATAAATTAGTTTGCTCTGGAGCCATCCTTCCTTAGCCAAGACAAAAATGTGTAAGCCAGAAGCTAAAAAACTGTGAGCTAGCTCACATGAACTCAGCTTAGAGGGAACACTGATCCCAACTCCCTGATTTTACCTCAGAGACTTCTAGCATTTGTATATAAATATCTATAATTCCCCATGCATTTTAAGCCCGCAACCTTCCTCCTGCTGCCTCGAGACCTTGCCAGGAAGTCCATATCGTTACCCACAGTCTCAGTGGACAAGTCTCATCCATTTCCTTGTAGAGAAATAACAGCTACCCCTTCATCTCTTTGAGATGAGCCATCCCGAACCAGAGACTTTTCATCTCCTGCCAGTTTTCCCCCAATATTCAGTTTAAAAACTGCTCTGCCACCTTTTTGATTTTAAGTGCCAGCAGCCTGGTTCCTTCTTGGGACAAGTGGAGACTGTCTCTTTTGTACAGCTCCCTCCTGTCCCAAAAAGCATCCCAGTGCCCAGGGGTCATTTCGTAGAAAAAGAGGTGCAGGAGCTCATTAGCATAACTCATTAGCATGACTTATTTGCATATGTCACACCCCCTGGCATCACTGGAAGTGTGTCAGAAGGCAACACCCACTGCTCAGGCTCCACCCCAAAAATCTCCAGGTATTTCCCAACGCACATTCAAACCTGGGTCTCCCAAATCCTTGTCTGGAACACTAACCACTACACAAGACTTCATGGGGCAGCAGCTGCTGAGCAGTCGCAAGCAGCTGGGCCTGCAGGAGTTATGCAAGTTGCATGGTGTCAAGTTGTCCAGTGGCTGCTGTCAGGCCTGATATGCTCTCTTCCCCCTACATTTTACTGACAGAAACAAATGCTTGAAGGCTGGAAATACTGCTGTAGTTGACAAACAATGGCCACTGAGAGAATTCCTTTCATATAGCTACAGGTGCTGCTTCTATTATGGGTGAGGGTTGACTGAAGTGGAAATGTTGGTGACTGAACCTGGGACCTTCTGCATGCCAGATGCTCTGCCATGGAGCCATGGCCCTTCAGTGGAAACAAATCATACAAATACCTGACAACACTGACCTACCAGTGGCCAGTGTTATGTCAATGCTTTTTTTAAAAAAAACACGATGAAAATGTACTTCTTTTTCCATACATCAGAGTCCACTCACAAGTGACTGTGATATCACTTGTACTGTAAAAATATTCAAGCACAATGAGCTTATTAAGCATTAAAGTAAAGGTAAAGGTTCCCTTGCTTGAAAACCAGGCGAATCCGACTCTAGGGTTGCGATGCTCATCTCCATTTCAAAGCCAAAGAGCCAGCGCTGTCCGAAGACATTTCCATGGTCATGTGGCCAGCATGACTAAACACCAAGGCACATGAAATGCTGTTACCTTCCCACCGAAGTGGTACCTATTTATCTACCTGCAATTTCTTGCTTTCGAACTGCTAGGTTGGCAGGAGCTGGAACTAGAGACGGGAGCTCACTCCATCATGCGGACATTCTGGTCTTGAACTGCTGAACTACTGACCTTCCACAGCCTGCAGTTCAACGTCTTAACCACTTGAGCCACCGCAGCTCCTTATTAAGCATTAAACCCACTATAAAAGAACATTCATTTGTCATCCTGTGTTCTTATTATTTGACAAGGGTAAACCATGTCTGCAGATTATGGACTAAAACTGTGAAAAGAGTTACACACATGAAATTTTTAAAAAGGTGTTCAAAAGTTGGAACTATTGGAAGGGGAAGGACTTGCCTGGGACGCCACTGGATCTAGGGCTGCATACATGCAGCTGGGATGAATCTGAATTAGCATTACAGAGTGCTCAGGCAGTTCAATGGTTTAGGGTACTTAAACCCTGTCTTGAGTCACTAAAGCGTTTGCAGATTTTGTTTGGTAAATGTGGCTACCTGCTCTGCATATCAGATGAAAGAAGTGAGTTGTACTCCATGCATACTGCCAAGGGTCCTTGCCCAGGCCAAAATTACTCAGCTTATAGCACCACGTACCTGTGACTAGTAAGCACAAGGCCCTTGCAGGTTCCACCAGGATATCACTTACCATCTGCTGATCTTTCTTTATCTATACACTAGGGAGCAAAGCCCGTTGTGATGGAAGACAACGGGCCCTAGGAAGGGAGGGAGGGAGGGTGGAAGGGAGAGAGGGTTGGAGGAAGGAAGGAAGGAAGGAAGGAAGGAAGGAAGGAAGGAAGGAAGGAAGGAAGGAAGGAAGGAAGGAAGAGGAGAAGGAAAGGGAGGAAAGGAAGGGAAAAAGGCTTTTCTGGGCCTACTGCCCCCACAGAAGGCCCAGGGGGTGGTGGGGGGGGTGGAAAAGGGCTTTTCTGGGCCTACTGCCCCCATAGAAGAAGAAGAAGAGGAGATTGGGTTTATACCCTGCCCTTCACTGCCCAAAGGCGTCTCAGAGTGGCTTACAAACTCCTTTTCCTTCCCCTCCCCACAATAGACACCCTGTGAGGAGGTGGGGCTGAGAGAACTCTAACACAAACTGTCTTTGAGAGAGCAGCTGTGCCAGAGCTGGCCCAGGGGATGGGGTGTGGGGGGTGGAAAAGGGCTTTTCTGGGCCTACTGCCCCCATAGAAGGCCCAGGGGATGGTGTGGGTGGCGGAAAAGGGTTTTTCTGGGCCTACTGCCCCCATAGAAAGCCTAGGGGATGGTGTGGGGGGGGGCGGAAAAGGGCTTCTCTCACCTGCCTCAGCCTTGAGGGCCTGTCCCTGCGCTCACACTCCAGACGGTCCTCTCCTGTCGGAGGACTGGAGCAAACTGAGCTGAACACACTGATTGGGGCTGACGTGGGCGGGACTTCGCCAAGCAGCCAGTCAGCCCTGGCCAGTGTCCTCTGACTGCCAGTTCTTGTGCCAAATCAATTATGGCAAGCATAGAATGTGGTGAAACCAAAATTCAAATATTAATAAGGACAGGATAGGTGGACCTTGTGCTGTCATTCCAGTAATTCACAATGTGGGGAGGGGCTGTGGATCAGTGGTTGAGCATCTGCTTTACATGCAGGAAGTCACAATGTGAATCCCTGATATCTCCAGTTGAAAGAACTGAGTAGTAGGTGATGTGAAAGACCTCTCCCTGGAATCCTGGAGAGCCACTGCCAGTCTGAGTGGGCAATACTGACCTTGATGGACCAAGGGTCTGATTCAGTATAAGGCAGTTTCATGTGTTGAACTGTTCCCCCTCACCCCTTATGGACAGGACTATAGCATTACAAGTGACTGCTAATGTGCAACAATAGTGGTATGTGGATCCAGTTCTGGCACTGTAAACAAAACACAACCAGGGGATTGTTAGCTTCCTAAAGGCCCAAATTTCATCCCAGGACTTTCAAAGGCCATTGCCTGCCTTTGCAGAGCGACCCTGACCTTCCTCAGTGGTCTTCCCTCCAAGTACTAACGAGGGCTGATGCTGCTTAGCTTCCAGGACTGAATGCGACCAGGCTAGCCTGGGCCATACAGGTCAGGGGTAAAGAAGCACAGGTCAAGAGACCGCCTCATTCAGAATTTTGCAACCAGCCTGCTTAATACTGTACTGGGAGTTCTACAAATGAATGCCCAAGCAAGTTTTTTGTTTCATTTAAAACGCAAATGTGCAGGGCCCAATTTTGCATTGTGCTTGTGCTGCAGGAGGAGAGAGAATTTAAGCTCCCACCCAGTCATTTCCTCAACCTGGAAAATAGTTCAATGGAAATGCTATTTGTCACATTGGGGTAAATATTCAGTTCCCTATATCTGATGAAGGGAGCTTTGAGTCTTGAAAACTTATTACCACCACACCACCCCAAATCTTACTCATTTCTAAAGTACTACTGGACTCAAATCTAGGTCCCTATACATCTACTGATCCAGGCCTGCCCCAGTGGGTATCACTTAGCAGAACAGGGCCAATTTTAAGAACAGCAAATTCTTGGGGTGGGGGTGGGGGAGATTTTGAATGGGAAAGTAGTGGTTAGTCATTTCATCACTATCTCTGCCATTTTTCTACTCCAGTTAGCACTTTATGCAACTTCCCACATACACACACTAAAATAGCAGGGGGTAGCCATGTTAATCATGTAATCCCTGCAGCTTCTAAATTTGCAGAGTGGAATGACAGCCCCGGGGAATAGGCTTGGTGCTCTGCGACTGGAATGATGGCCCCTGGGAATAGCAGAGGTGTTCTGGGACTGGAATGACAAACCCAAACACTCTCATTTTGGGTAGAATGACACCCCTCCCCTCCTCCACCTGGCTGTTGTGCATCCTACATGAAGCAGAGTGATGGAGAGATGGAAAGGAAGGAAGGAAGGAAGGAAGGAAGGAAGGAAGGAAGGAAGGAAGGAAGGAAGGAAGGAAGGAAGGAAGGAAGGAAGGAAGGAAATAGATGGAGAGACAGGAAAGAAAGGAGGGGGGAGGGAGAGATGGAAAGGGAGGGAGGGGGGAGAGCAAAGGATCCCCTCATCTCTTTGGGCTCCAAAGTTCAGTGGGCTATAAACTTCCCGTGTGGACCTGCTGAGCTCTGAAGTGTTCCCTTTTCTCATTTTACAAAAGGCAAAACAAAAACAAAAAATGCGCTCCTCCTCGCAGCCATAGGCTTGCCCTCCCCCAAACCCTGGCAGCCCTTTACTTGGAAAGCTGACAGAGCAGGCTGGGTTTTTTCACCAGCAAAGTCTCCCACAGCAGAATCGGGAGGAGCAGCAGCCCACAGCCTCCTCAGTCCCTCACCCTGATACAGGAGGAGGAGGAACAGAAAAAACTCCGGTAGCCCCTTTCCCTCCCTGTGCATATTTATGGAGCTGCATCCCCTGGACTTCCAGCAACTCTCTCAGCCCAACCCTCTGCCTGCTTACTTGAAAGTCAGTTCTGTGGGGCGGGGCTTGGCCCCAGGGAAAAGTGCAGGGGATTGCAGCCTCAGCCTCCCCCTGGAAGCTTGCCTTGGAGGAAGGCAACGGGGGGAGGCAGATACTGACTCCTCCCCACCCCCTTTGCATGCAGCAAGCGCACTGCAAACTTCCTGATGCACAGCAGCCACTGGTGTGCAGTGAGGATTTGCACTCATGACTACAGAGGGCAGCCACAGGAGGCAGGGAGGAGGAAGGGGATGGGACCAGATCATGGGGCAGAGTGAATGGGGCAGCCAGTGGCTCCCAGCAGATTTGGAACGGGGATGGGGTGAGGGAGTGGAGGAGACATGGTGGTGGCATCCCTCCCACCTTCGGCTGCCTGTCCCTCGGCGAGGCTGGTTCTCCTTTCCTGCCAGCCCCGACTTCACTCATTTGGCTGCTGGGAGCAGGGGGCGGGGCTTGCTGCATGTGCCCACCCCCTGGGGTCCTGACTGGCGGAGCATGGCTCTGGTGGACACCAGGGCCAAATGAGCCCTGACAGTGCCTAACAAACTCAAACCCATCCTCCCTACACCATTGTCTCATCCACACATTGATCTGTGTCTGTCTCTCCAGCCATGTGTGTGGAACAGGTAGCACTTCTAAGAAAGCTACCTTGGAGATCCTGGCCTTGGGTTTCCTGCTTAGCAGCCTAAATTTTTCCTCCAGGACCTCACTACTACATTTCCCCACATCATTGGTGCCAACATGTACCATGACCACTGGGTCCTCCCCAGCACTGTCTACTAACCTATCTAGAACAAGCATAATGTCCACTGTCTTCACAGCAGGCAGGCAAGTCACCATATGGTCAGTACATGGGTTTGCTACCCAGCTGTCTACCTGCCTAAGGATCGAATCACCAACAACCAAGAGCATCCTTCCCTCCCTGCCCAGGGATGGTTCCCTGGTGCAAAAGGATACCCATTCACCAGCTGAAGAAGAGGTCACTTCTGAGGACACATTCCCCTTATCCTCAGCATGGTACCCTGTTTCCTCTCAACCCTCATGCTCCCTGACAGCAGCGGGGCTGCCATTTTCAGAGTGGGACATATCTGACAAGTCCCAGAGAGTCTTCCCCATGTGCCTAACTGTCTCTGTTTCTCTAGGTCAGCCACCTTGGCCTCCAGGGTGCAAACTCATTCCCTGAGAACCAGGAGTTCCTTGCACTGGGCACACACCCAAGACTTTTGTCCAGTGGGCAGATAGTTATACATGTGACACTCTGTACAAAACACTGGATAGCCCCTAACCCCCTGCTGGCATTCTGTCTTCATAATTGCTTTAAAAAAATTATATATAATCCCCCTTTTAAAATCTTCCTTATTTATGTGGTTCGCCTTGTAGAAGTCTACTTACCTTACTGGGAACACAAGGAGACTGGTGCCCTGGCTTTCTGGCCCTTCCTGGGCTTCTTACAGAGCCCCTAGTCTAAAAGTCCCTAAGCTAAGAGCCATAGGCCTCTGGTGAGGTGCAGCCTTAAACAGAAGCCTCACCCAGCAGAGGGCAGGGCCATCAGCTATTCAAATAACACCCAGGCAATCACCCACTCACTCCCAAACACAGTTCTCACACACAGTACCCTCAGCTAAATCACCTCAGCTGAAAGCAAATTAAAAACATTCACCCCTCTAGCAGCTCTGTCTCCTGCTGCTTCTCAGAGCTCAGCTGGGTCTGAAGAAGTGAGCATTGACTCATGAAAGCTCATACCCTGCCACATATTTTGTTAGTCTTTAAGGTGCTACTGGACTCTTGCTGTGTTGTTCTGTTACAGAAAAACAAATACCACTACCCTGTTTGATCTATCTCTTATTAATAAACAGAGTATTTAAATAGCCTTTAAAAACTTTTAAGAAATAAAGTCTTAGACGCCCCAACCAGAACAGCCTTAAAAGGGTTGTAAGTGTTAAAGCATTATATACCTTAGAAAAGATAATCACCCCTTTACTTAAAAATATGGAATTGCTTAATATGAGAGTCCAGGTGACATGGCTATTATTGAATACAGATGATCTTATCACCCTTTCAGTGGCAAAATTTATAGGGGCAATAATTAAATATGAGGGAAATAATACTTTTATTCCAGTTTCTGCTTAAGGCAAAAGCTGTATGAACCATACTAGATAGATAGAAATAAAAAATATAAATGTTTCAATAATCAGTCATATGTTTTATATGTTTTACCAAACATCTGTAGTTGTTTATAATCTGTTCGGAAACATTGCCCATAGGCATGGTGGCAATCAGAGCAACTAATAATGATTTGTAAGTTTTAATTTTTTTTTGTAAAAACCTCTCCTAAAAAGGAGAGAATTTTATTGCTTTTTTAATAAGAAAAGGGTAGGGTATATAGATGGACTAAGAAAAAGATTGGAGTGAATTTTCTGTTAAAGTATTAGTTTTAGTTAGTACAGATACAGTTTTTGGCATCCACCGTGGTTGGAAGATCTTCTTTTCATCTACCAAGAGTCCAAAATAACTCTGTTAGTTAAATTAGTAAAGTCCTTTGGGGTTAGTTGTTGATCAGCTCCCTTCTGCCGCCTCACGAACAGTCGTTATATCTTGGGGTGTCTTCTTTTTAAGTCTCTCAGATTGTATGATGGGCCCTCTTTTGCTTTCTCGTCTCCCGCTCCAGCACCTCCCTCCTCTGGGCCGCTGTCCTCTTCACTGCTTAACTCTGTCCAATTGGCGAGTTCTGCATCTTCCTCTGAGCTGGCATGTCTCTTCAGAAATTCTTGAGCTTTGAAGATGGAGTCAATCTTCTCTCTTTTATCCTTGAATTTGAACGTTAGTCCTTCGGGAAAGCTCCATCTGTAAATGGTTTGATGTCTTTGTAGGAACGTGGCCAATCCTTTGTATGCTTTCCTTTTCATACGAATTTCATATGGAACATCTTTTAAAGTTCTGATAGTCTGCTCTCCAATCTTCAAGGGCACCGCTGAAACCGCACGCAAAATTTGATCTCTAGTACGCTGCTTGATAAACTTGACAACCACTTCTGCTGGCAGATTATTTTTCTTTGTAAAGCTGGAATAGGCTCTATAGGCCATATCCATATCATTTTTAATTCTTGCGCTTCTCTGTCAGTTAGGGGTGCCAAGGCATTCGCCAATATAGCTCTGAGATCCTCTTTCTCTTCTTCCTTTATGCCCTGAAAACGGAGAGTCAGATTTGATTTCTCCATCTGACGCATTAAAATTCTTTTTTCTTGCATATCTTGATGTTTTTCTAATTTGTTGACCCTTTTCTTAATTTTCTTGGTGTCTTCCGTTAAGACCAGACATTTCTGTGCAATCTCCTCCATCTTCTTTGATGTTTCTGTCAGTTGTTTTTGTTGACTGTTGAGAACACTTTCCATGTTACAGATGGTTTCGCTGATTTTCTGCATTTGATCCAGCAGAGGGCGCAGTGGCTCACTTTTCTGTTGATAGACAGCTACCTCTAGGGGGAGGCTGCCAGGACTGGAAGTCCCTCCCCCCTTCTTTACCGGCTTCTCAGGGACCTTTTTCTGTCCCGACATTTTTTGTTTGTTTACGTTAACAAAGTTCGTGCCGCGTCACCCAGGAAACAGGCTAGCTTCTTAATCTTCAGTAAAACCCCAAAGATACTTTCACCAAACTGCTTTTTTGCTTCGCCCCCCTTCACTCTTTCTTTAACAATCCCGTTTTTCAAAGGGGGTGGGGATTCCTCCCTCCTCCCATTCGCTTATACGCTTACGGGGGGGGGAGCACATTTAGCCGCTTCAAAACAGATCCCCAACTCATGATTCACTGCCAATTCTTCTTTTTATTTTAATTCATTCCGCTGCTTCTCCACTCCTGGAAGTCGGTGGCGTTGCTACTTCCCATACGGGCACAACGCAGTGGGGCCGACTGGGGCGGGGAGAAAGCCTCAATTTCCCGGCTGTTTGCCGGCAAAGAGGCTACTCCCCAAGCGCCCCCGGTTCGGAGCCTTTGCCTAAGGCTCACTAGGGTCTTTCGCATATGTGAAGACCCCCCCAACCGCGCGTGGGCTAACCATCTCCGGGAGCGTCCCGAGAGGTGGCCGCCATTCGCTCCGCCGAAACCAAAAGTCTTCTTGATTTGTAAGTTTTAGACAGTTATCAGACATCACATTTTTTCTGCATTCTGAAATAACCGCCAAATTGACATCCTTTTACATTGTATTCTTTCCTGAAAGCATCTATGATCATAGTTAAAATAGCTTTGGATATTGCCCCATTTTCTTCTTCAAAGCCAATGCAATCTGAATAAGTCCACCATCCATGATCAATCCACATATGGCATGAAATAGATCCATTATGCCCACATAAATATTTGACAGTGAGGGAAATATCATGCTGTTCTACATTTTTCTATTCCATAAAATGGTTATGTCAATATGTCCTTAAAGCAGAGCTCAGTTCACGTAAATACAAATATAGAAAAAGACCACCACTTGGCATCTGCATTCTGACAACAATGCATGTCAAAAAGTTTATGTTAGCAAAAGCATGCTGCATAGAATAGCCAAATTTCTACTTCCAGCATCCTAAACTTCAAATGTGTCTTGGTTTAGATTAGGTCTGTTTGCATATTTTATAGAATCATAGAGTTGGAAGGGGCCATACAGACCATCTAGTCCAACCCCCTGCACAATGCACGTCCAGCCTAAAGCATCTCTGACAATTATTCATCCAGCCTCTTCTTGAAAGCTTCCAGTGAAGGAGAACTTACCACCTCCCTAGACAGCTGATTCCACCTTTGAACCACTCCGACCATGAAAAAGTTTTTCTAATATCCAGCCAATACCTTTCTGCATGTAATTTAAACCCATTGCTTTGGGTCCTATCCTCTGCTGCTAACTGGAACAGCTCCTTGCCCTCCTCCAAATGACATCCTTTCAAATATTTAAAGAGAGCAATCATGTCCCCCCTCAATCTCCTCTTCTCCAAACTAAACATTCCCAAGACCTTTAGCCTTTCCTCGTAGGGCTCAGTCTCCAGACCCCCTGATCATCTTCATCGTTCTCTTCTGCACCCTCTTGATTTTGCCCACATCCTTTCTGAAGTGAGGCCTTCAGAACTGCACACAGTACTCAAGGTGTGGCCTGACCAAGGCAGTATACAGAGGGGCTATGACCTCCTGCAATTTCGGTGCTATGGTCTCATTGAATTTTAACTCTATCTTCTTGGGTGTTTGGTACTCCTCCCAATTTGGTATCATCAGCAAATTTAATGAGTAGCCCTTCTACCCCTTCATCTAGATCACTGATAAAAATATTGAAAAGTACCGGGCCCAAAACTGAGCCCTGCAGCACCCCACTGGACACCTCTCTCCAATCTGATGAAACGCCATTGACCACCACTCTTTGGGTGCAGTCCTCTAACCAGTTGCCTATTCACCAAACTGTCCTATAGTCCAGTCCATAGTCTTCCAGTTTTCCCATCAGAATGTCATCATCAAAAGCTTTACTGAAATCCAGGTAAATCACAGCAACAGAGTTCCCATGATCCAGTACGCATGTCACACAATATTTCCTAAGCGATATTTGTCATAAGCAGGTACGCCTGCTACTATAAGAATGGGAAAGTATATTTCTCTTTCTGCTGAATCAGGTGATTGGAGTTAACTACACCTGTTTTCTGTTTGGCACATGCATATCTTCAGATCCTCAGATGTCACAGCTGCACACACAATAAGAGGTATGCAAAAAACAGTTGGATTCAGATTGTTCCTTGTTTTAAATTTTTGAGTTAGATTTTTTAAACTTTGGAACAAAAGCTGGGAAATGCATTGGGGTAAAATTCTCAGCAAAGGGATACAACCTCCTAAATTTCAGACAGATAGCAGTACCATGTCCTTGTTTTTCTAGAGTGTCTTTGAAGTACTTCATTTTTAATATGTCATGTGTGTATACATGTGACTTGACATATAGTCTGCAGATAGTCTCCCTTGCCTTATCTCTTTCTTTCCACTTGCACCACAGTTATAATCTGCATTGTAATAGACTGAACTGAGTTATCCTGATAGGGAGGAACTTGTGAGCAAAAGCAATAGACAGACAAATGAATTGAACAGACATTTTCTGTGAGTTCTGAAAAGGTCTGGTTTACTTCCCTCTTAGAACTGGCCTGCATCGTGAAAGGGATTTTTGTCTCAACAGATGTCAATGTTTTTAGGAATAAATGAGGTTGCCTTTTACAGAGGAAGGCCATTGGTACATTCTGAGTGACAGTTACAATCACAGCCACAATTCTGTGGGAGCCACACTTAACCCAAAGCATCAAATCCTTTAGAACCATTTCTAAACAAGTGGCAGCTGCAATCAGGGGGGCCTTTTACCAGCCTCGATTAACCACCTGCATCCTTTACTGGTCAGAAAAGATCTGGCCACTGGTAGAATCTTGATTAGATTACTGCAGTGTGGTCTATGAATCATATTGCTGTCCTTGTTATCATCACCTGCACATTTTTGTGCTGAGGAATGCCATTGAGCTTCATCTCCTGCTCCCAGCATGCAACAGCAGCAACTAAGGATGGTTCAGGGTGCTCACCAATTTGTCCTACCTGCCTTATTGCTGCCAAACTAGTTATCAGCCTAACCAGCTGTAAGAACAAGCCTCTTTATCTCAACCTATCCCAGAATGAAATGGAGCATTGAAAAATGGGTCATCTAAGAAGTTCATCATAGAAGATCCCCCAAAATTCCTGCTTGACCCAGAAAAACCCAGCTTACTCCATGGTATTTGTTGGAGGGCAGGCAGAGTAGCAGCACACAGCAATTATCTGTGTGGGAATGGTGGGAAGCCCTTATAGAGCTTTCCCCTTAGCCCTTCCCATAGTTGAGGAAATTAACAATCCAAGCTATTAAGGTCCCATGCCTAATTTGAATTAAAAGGGGCATTCACATCCCATTAATGAGGCCATTGTAAATCATTTAAAGTGGGACATAAATTTAAATGAGTAAATAAATTAATATAAATTAATATATAATATTACAAAGATATTATGAAGAACTAGAACTAGACAATATGAAGAACTAGAATTGAAATTATACCAAGTTCTACTACTACTGTACTTTATTGCTTCATCTCAGCCATAGCAATCAACAAAATATAAAAAAGGAAAGAAAATACAGATGATATTAATATCAAATTACAATAATACAAAGTATTATATAGAATAATCAATAAAACAATAATATAGATTGAAATAACCCTATTAATAAGTCTAAATCCACAAAAACATATAATACTGTAATAAAGCCTACTAAAAGGAACTTGTGAAACAATTTGTTTATAAATGTAATGTACTTCAATAATCTTAACTGTCTGCTGGTAACTGATACTACAAATTTTGCATATACCAAATTCAATAGTGCATCCCTGTTGGTTCTTCTGTGAAAAGTACTGAGACTGACAAGTGATTTCAGCTCTCACATACTTTATTAGTTACAGAACAAGACAAGAGAAGCCAGCTCGCTTTTATTCCTAAGTGAACCCACACCCCACACACAACACACCCCTTGATTGGATTATTTACAATGATTGAGTTATCTCCTGCTCCCCAATAGGAGGGAAGCTAGGATCCTCCAGTCCATTGTTTTTGGGAGCGAAGCTCAGGCCCTTCGCCTGGCCACATGTCGGACCAGTTGGAACTAGTCCGAGCACATGGCTGTCCTGAGCCCATGTTCCCGAGTGGATACATTACATTCTGAATCTCCCAGTGTCTTGTGACACTATAACAAATTCAATAGTATCACAAGCTGCTGGGAGATTCAGGAGAACCAACAGGGATGCACTCCTCTGACTGTCCGCCAGCATAGATCATCAACAAGGTGACCAAAGAACTTTCAGTATCAAAAGCAGGTCGAAAGGCAGGCTGATAAGGAATCAGAATACTTTGTTATTTGGTAGAATTCATCTGTTATTTGGTAGAATTCCTCCTTTGGTGGAGTTCATCTTCCTGTATTGCTTGTGGTTTATATAGTCATTGCATGTATTTTTATTTTTCTTGTTCTTGGCATTATTGGGCTCTTCTTGTGGTATTTTGCTATGCTAGGGATTTGCCCTTTCATATTTTGGGGGAGAGATAGTAAAGATGAGTGGCTTATCTCAACTGGTTTCACACACATCATGGTGGCAAGTTATCACTTAGTAAATGGTGACCTGTGTTCACCTCAAATATGGTGAACAACAGCACTTCAGATACCACTGAGGGCCAACCAAATAAAGTAATATTGTATTTGCTCATGGTCTTTTTGCATTATTATCAGGAATAACACATATTATTGTCAATTGTGATAATCATTCAAGATTGGTTTTTGTTTTGATTTGTTGCCTTCTGACCTGTTCACAAGAAAATAAACTCCACAGGAAAATCTGCAGGTCATGCAAATTGATCTCCAAGACTTTAGTAATACAAGGGATAATTGAATGGAACATTCAGGGATAGAGAGACCTCCATTTGTTTCTTCCCTTTCCCAGGCCATCATCCCTGCCTTGCCTCACACTTGCTATGTGTCACAGAGGTTATTTGTTTCTCCAGCTGCCTATGTATCTCAATTGCATCAAGTCAGTAGATCTTTCCCAGACTGACACTCAGTACAAGATAGGGCTGGTTTAACTTTTTCATGAAAAGCAATGAAACCCATCTGGACCAAATTCAAACCATGACTCTCTTTTAAAACAACAATAAATACTGACAACGCGAAACATGCTTGGTTTTTATAATATTTTATGACAACTGGTATCACTTACAAGGCTTGCATCATAAAAGAAAATGAAATGATGTTGCATGTCATCAAACTACATTAAATGCCAGGATAAATATGTTTTCCCCTTTGTGTTTCAATACAAATTTAGTTTGAGTGTCTAAAGCTAGTATTCTGGTGCCGATAATGCAATTTTTTGTGGAGTACTGGTCTCCCCCAAACACAGTCTCTTTGTTGGTAGGCATAGAAGCTTACTAAACTAACTTATGCCTTAACATTTCATGGATTTAAGTACTGACTCACCCCTGCTTTTCTTTGTGTCCTCTAGAGATACTATTGTCCTGTAGGTCTAAAATAATGAATGGCTCCACTGCAAATATAGAACAAGGCCTGCAAAATCACTTAAATGCTTTCATGAAGCCAATGATGTATAGAAATATTAAGCTATAGAGAAAATAAATTTACTTTTATTTCTTTTATAAAAGATACAAAAATAAAGACTTGTTCTTTCTTTGCCATCCATAGTTCTGGGGGGAAAGCACACACAGGTTTCTATGCATATGAAGACAACTGGATTTATAAAAAGCAAATTGTGTTCTCTTACTAGCTATCTGATTCATAATTATTGTGGATCACTTAATAGCATTTGGAATGCTTAAAATAATAATGTGAGGCTTCCTCACCCCCAAGACATTATCCCTGCCATCTGCCATCTACACATTTTCTCTCTTCCTGGTCTGAACTCAGTCTGTTGATTCCACACACACACCCCACCCAGGTTTGGTGCATTCCCTTTTATAGGAGTCCCTGGCCCCATCTGGGAGACTTTAAAAGGAAGCCTTTCCTGCCTCCTTCCCCTGCTGCCTGTCTCCCTGCCCTGCTCTTTCTCTTTGCTGCTCAGGGCTGCCTCTTAACCTCTCCCATTCTGGCCTTCTCCCAGTCTAAGCTCAGCCTTGTCTTCTGAACACGCACCTCCCAAATTCTGCCTGGGTCCTTATTCTCAGCTGTGTCAGGGTGATCTGCCTGGGTCCTAGCCACCTCCCTGTCCTGGACTTCCTTCCATGGGTGAGTCTGGGACACGGCTGTCCTCAGCTCTGGCAGCTGGGGCAGGGCCAAGCTGGGATCAGGTATCAGCTCCCAACAAATGATAAACTACGAACTTGAGAATCCTTGGTAACATAAACAAAGCTTTGATTGTAACAGTCTGCACCAGTGAAGAGCATTCACTACCTATACCTGTATGTGGAAAGACACTGAATGACACCCAAATAGTAGCAATCAGGGCTACTTTTGTAGAAAATGCCGAGCAGGAACTCATTAGCATATTAGACCACACCCAATGGCAGAAACTCGTTAGCATATTAGGCCACACCCCCATGTTACCAGAAGTGTGGTCATCTAGCCACACCCAATTTTTGCTTCTTATTCTGTTTACCTTGTTTGTTGTCAAAACCCAGGGGGGGTTTTGGAGCAGGAACTCCTTTGCATGTTAGGCCACATACCCCTAAGGTAGCCAATCCTAATGAGTTTCTGCTGTTGGGTGTGGCCTAATATGCTAATGAGTTTTGCTAATGAGCTCCTGCTGGGCGTGGCCAACTCAGGAGCCAGCCGGAACTCCGTTCCTGTGCGTTCTTGCCCAAAAATAGCCCTGGTAGCAATTAATAAAACAGAGGAAAACTGCGGTTAAAATGTGAAGTAGCACCAAAAACAAACATAAATTGACTTCTCATGGAGAGAATGTTTATGCTTCTTAGCCAAAACATAGGTATACAGTCCAACAGGGGCTGCTTCTACATAACAACCGTTCACTTATGGTGGCTGTGGCAGACTCCTCCAAAAGCCCTTTAACACCAGTGCAGGCTGTGCTTTCTTATCTTTGCTCTCAGAATGTTAACACCCCCAATGTGACAGAAAATAATGCTGGTGTTTCAGCAGTTAGTGATATATGGTGAAGATGAGTGACAAAGAGATTCTTGTGTTCTTCAGTTTAACATACTCAGGGTTTCTCCATTGTGGAAAGATGGACAGGCACTTCAGATAGTACAAATACTAGTACATGTGAGTTTCTTCTGTGACTTTCATTTTTGTTATTTATTCCAAAATGGTCTGCTTTGTTATTGGGTTGTTTTGTATGGTTTCATTTTGTTATTGTTTCTTTTGCTATTGCTGTTTTGTTTTCATAATTCTATTTCATTATTTTTTCCCGTTCATTTCAATGGAAGACACACACACCTTTTCTCAGGTCTGTACCTTCATAGCTTTGCATCCAACTTTGACAAAACTCAGGGTGATTATAGTATTCCCAAGGGAATCCACAATACCAAATTTAAGACACACAGATTAAAGCCCACCACCCTTTGAGGCAATGAAAGATGCTCAAGTTTAACATTAAAGTTTATTGGAATATTGATAAAGATTCCAAACATTAACACAAACAACAGTGCAACTACTTGGCTTGAAGAATGGTAACACAAGAAACAGGCAGACTGACAAGGCAAGGGCATTTGGTGGCACAAGGAGGGATAAGGTGTTTGGGCAGGCAAGCATCAGGAGTAGAACCTTGAAGATTATTTGCTTGGATGGTGGAAAGGTTTGGAGAGCAGCAGACAAGCAGGGGAGTGAAGTCTACAAGAGAAAAATTGGTATATTAAGGCCAGCAGGAGGAGAGAGGAAGGCAAAGTCCCACCCTATATGCTTCAGGATTGGAATCCTTACACATGTATGTAATCCTACTGGCTACAGCTTGCAGTGAATCAAGAAAGTCCAGAGCCTGGCCCAGGACAGACTGGCAATTTCCCCGGTATCGAGTTGCAGCAAAAAAAACCCGGAGTAAACGATACCGGGTTTTCCCGTCCACACAGCGGGGGCCTCTGCCGGAAGAAACGGGACGGAGGCGCGCAGGACCGTTCAGACTGCCGCGCCAGAGGCGCGCTATATTCGCTGTTCCCCCATTATTTCGGCTGTGGGCGTATGTGCGCATGAGCGCATGAGCGCTCATGCGGTCATGCGCATAAGCGCATTTCGGCGATTTTTTTTTTTTGCCCTGCAACGCCGGCACCGTATTGGGCAGTGGAGCGGAGCTCAGCCAATCACGCCGCTGATGCCTCATGCCCAACGCAGGTTGCTCCCGGCTTTTCGGCTGCGCGTTCAGACTCCCCGGAAGCGGGGAAACGCGCGACGAACGCAGGCTTTCACGATTTGCGACGGCTTTTATCAGGTGTTTTTTTAAACCGGCTCTGAAGCGCGAGGGCTCCGGTAAGCTCCGGGTGGGGGACGCCAGGCAGATGTGCCTGTGTGAACGTTCCATTTACTCCGATATTGAGTCGCTGTCAGCCCGGGTCCCATCCCGTGGCAAATTGCCAGTCTGTCCTCGGCCCCTGTTTCCCCCTCTTCTCCTAAGGAACACTATGCTCTCTGTGTGCCATTAAAAATGCTGTCTGCCTTGTGAAAGTGAAACGAATAGAGGTAGAGACTGCAGTAATGAAAGAAACCAGAATGAAATGAAAGAAAACCATGTTTGCTTTTTTTTCTGCTATAGGCTGTTTAGATGGGGAATATGTTTTGCTCATTTTTGCAATTATTGCAATTAATAATAAAAGAAATGCACATCTAACAGATACTCCTGGTCAGTTTAAGTGAAGGTCTATTTCCTGTGTTTCACAAACTGTGATGGTTCATAAGGAGGAACTAGATCTGTGGTAAATTCAGGATTCCAAATGAAGATTATTATTATGAACAATAAATGGTCCATGCCTTTGGAATAGGTTTGCTAAGTCCTCCTTGGCCACTGGCAGGGGATGAGGAAGTAGGGTTGTCAGATCCAGGTTGGGAAACTCCTGGAGATTTGGAGATGGAGCCTGGGGAGGACAGGGACTTCAGTGGGGTATACAGTCTCCCCTCAAATGCATCCATTTTCTCCAGGGGAAATTATCTCTGCAGTCTGGAGGTGAGCAGTAATTCAGGGGATCCCAAGGTCCCACCTGGAGGTTGGCATCCCTACTTGAGAATGCATGCTAAAGGCATTCACTTTACAATAAAGATTAGTATATGCAGATTATTTTGCCATTGTAGAAATATAAGTATTCTAAATAAAATGATTTAATTAGTTAAAGAGCAACCACATCAAAGCTATTATAATGTACCGCATTCTTGCAATTTAATATCGAATATACACAGGTGGGACATTGAACTTTGCCATGCAACTTGATTGCCTGTAATCAGGGGTCTTTTCATTGAAAAACAGCTGCAGGAGCTCATTAGCATATGGTATGCTAATGAGCTATTAGGTTATTAGCATATACCACGCCCCCTGACATCACCAGAAGTGATGTCAGAAGGGGAAGCAAAAGGGGGGGAGGCATCTTCAAAAGCCTCCCCTTCCCTTCCCCAGCTGGTCTGGATGGGGGAGCTAAGAGAGAAGGGGTTTAAAGTTTAAACCCCTTCTCACTAGAGTTGGGCCACAGAAGGAGGAAAGAGGTAAGGAAAGAGAGAGAGTAGAGAGAAGGAAAGAAGGAAGGAAAGGGGGAAAGAAAGAGAAGGAAAGGAGGAGGGAAAGAAAGAGAGGGAAGAAGGAGGGAACAGGGAAAGGAGGAAAAAAGAGAAGAGAAGAAGGTGGGAAAGAAAGAAAGAGAGAAGAGAAGAAGGAGGGAAAGAGGAAAAGGAGAGAAGGAAAGGAGGGAATGAAAGAAATTTGGCTGCAAATCAGCTCCATTATATCCTATGGGCCATTGAAGTCAATGGTGAAAACATAGGGTATATTCTGGGGGCTGGAGAGGAGGGGGTTTGAGGGAGAGGCTCCAAACTCACAGGGTAGCTAATGGAGCTTCTCCCCAAGATACCCACCAAGTTTCAAGAACATTGGATTAGGGGGTCCAATTCTATGGGCCCCCAAACAGGTTGCCCCTATTCCCTCCATTGTTCTCTATAGTGGGAAAAGAGTAACTTTTTTCCCACCATAGAGAACAATGGAGGGAATAGGGGCAACCTGTTTGGGGACCCATAGAATTGGACCTCCTGGTCCAATGTTCTTGAAACTTGATGGGTATCTTGGAAAGAGGCTCCATCAGCTGCCTTGTGAGTTTGGAGCCTCTCCCTCAAACCCTCTCCCCTCCAGCCCCCAGAATATACCCTCTGTTTTCACCATTGACTTCAATGGCCCATAGGATATAATGGAGCTGAAATTGACATTCGGCTGCCAGAAAGACTCGGGGACACTGGCTGGGGGCGGGGCTTGGCTCCTGAGCTGCCGGAGCTGTGCTCTGGTGTGCTACCCCCCAAAAAGACCCCTGCCTGTAATCATCAGGCCTAACTCAAGTAGACACCCTTGAATAAAAATCATTTGTATTTATTTTAAAAGATAGGATCTTACAAAACAGGTGAATATGATCTAGTCCTAGATGAAATGAGATTCATGTCATTCAGTAGGCCCCATTCCATATTATAAGGTACAGCCCAACAGCTGTTTTATGATTTTGGATGAAGTTACAATTAACCTTACACCTAGTTTGAACAAAAAAAATTAACATACTTAAAAACATTTTCACTAAATAATCCATTAACAGTGTAATCCTGTGACCAAAGCCCATGTTTCAATTAGGGATGGTCATGAACTGCATTTTTGTGGTTCAGTTTGTGATTTGTGGCTGAACCATGAACCAAACCATAAACCAATATGAACCAGGAGGTTGGTTCACAAACCAAACTGGTTCATATTGGTTGTTGACCCCTGCTTTCTGCTTCCCACCACTTTTCATGGGGAGTAGAAAGTAGGGGATTAAATGGCTCCAAGCCATTTAACCCCCTCCTTTCTGCTCCCCTCTGCTTTTCTTGGGAAACAGAAAGCAGGAATTTAAATGGTTCCAATCCGTTTAAACCAAAAAGCTGAGCAGCGGGGTGCAGAAAGCAGGGGTTTAAATGCTTTTTGCTACTGGAGGAAAAACTGCTCATCTCAATTTACTACCGCTAACAGGGAAAATCACTGGCAGTCTTTTTTACACAGTAAATTCAGTGCATGTATGCCATTATGAAATAATCTAAATATCTGAATTATTGGCTTACTTAAGGTATTGATCTGTTATATTAGAATTTGATTATTAAAATTTACATACTTCTTATTCAAACTAGGGAAAAGAGGTCTAGAGTGATATCTGCACTATCATAGTGGTTAGTGTGTCAGACTGGAATCTGGGATAACCAGGTATGAATTCCCATTCTGCCATGGAAGCTTGCTGGGTGACTTTGGGCCTGTCACACACTCTCAGCCAAATCTACTTTACAAGGTTGTTGTGAGGATAAAATAGAAAAGAGGGGAACAAGGTAAACTGCTTTGGCCCCCTATTGGTGAGAAAGATGGGGTATAAATGAAGTAAATAATAAACAAATAGTTTTCTTTGTTACATGCAATACAACTTTGGACTTGGATTTCTAATGGCATTTCACTACATAGCTCCATTGGTCTGTGCACATTATCTAACATATCCTCATGTTTATGCCATATCTCTATAGTTTCCTTTCAAGGGCATAATGCTCTCTCTCTTAGGTTATGACATTAATTAAGAATTATGAATTAAGAAGTATGGATGCTCAATTAAGTTTTTGAGCTTATAATCACATTTTTAATGCTTCATGCCAGTGCTTAGTGCCAAATGGGAGTATAGTAATGATTCCCCAGCTTTGTTTAAAGGGAAACCAATCAACAATATTTTGAGTTTTTCACACATGCAGTCTAACATGATAGGATGCAGTCTGTCAGAAGTAGAGCCAGAGGTCATGTTTTTCCTCATTTCTCCATATTTACTCTCCCAAGTAATTGTGCAATCTACCCACAAGGCTCTACCCTGTAGGAATCAGTGGGATCCAGAAGATACACTTCAGCAGCAACCTTCTCCCACTGACATTCTGTGATTGTCACTTGACAGAAGGCTAGCCTACAATATCACATTATGGCATAGGGACCATCATGTAATAGAAGCAGGCTGTTGAACAAATGCATCCCAAATGCATCTTGCTCACTTTTGTTTTCAGAGTTTTGTCATAGAGGTTATTTTGCCTCTGGAATTCTAAACCACTAGATATTTCTCATCACTAGAATATACCTAGAAATAAATAAAGTTGTTCTTTGAATTCAGTGTCAACATATAACCAATTCAACAAAACCAAAAACAAAGAACTCTGCCCTGGGCTATACTAGTGATGCTTACATGTTTGTTTATACAAGATTATTTTCCTCTGTTTAGCTTAATTCAATAAATGCTCAGTCCTCATTAACAAATCATACTTTCATTAAGAAACTAGAGTTTGATGTTGGTATGTCATAAATGCCTCCAGGTGACTGATAATCACAGGAAGTGCACATGTTCTACACATGTGCACATTTTGTTATGAGAACAGGTGAAGAAGAACAAAACAATTTCACAGAAGCTATACTAACACAAGGAGGGTATTTTTATGAAGATTGCTTTAAATAAATTATTGAACCCTCTGGCCATCTGGCAAAGCTCCTTCTACAACCACAACTTTCCTTCACTGTGACCATCAACCAGAAGATAAATTGCACAAATGAGCAGTAGATGGAAGGAGGAAAGGCAATTCTTCTCAGAATATATTCAACAATTTAGAGACTACCAAGTTTACATTTCTGGAAGTGAGCATTAGAAACTCCTGAATTTATAGCCTGAGCCAAGAGACTACAAACTTAGCATGATTTCTACTTTACCTCTAGCCATGTATGGAAAGTCTAATTGATTTGTATCCCCATAGGAACATAATCAAGAACTCAATAAAACCAGGATCCCTGATTACCTGGGTACATTTACATGCATGAAATGTATATGATCAAAAAGTTTACCAAATGCATGTGAGGTTGGAATGTTTGGACTACCAAACCCTAACCCTAACTGTAACTCTAATATATCCCACACACACATTTTGTCTCTCCTCCTTTATAATTTCCAAATTATTACAGTGAGTTCTAAATTAAACACATGTTGGAACTTCACAAGGCAGGTTCAATGTGCCAGAATCTGATGACAATGTTTGTTGGGTTGACTTCACAATGCTAAGCTCCATCTTTAAAAAAAATGTATCAAGGTCTTCCTCACACATGAAGTTTCAAGAGTAAAGAAATGTCAAACCTACATTAAATTTATATTTGGTTTTAGAAATTGCTATCTTTATAAATTGTCCTACTTTAACACACATTCCCACCCAACACAAATATACATTTTCATACCCCTCCTACCACATCTGGATTTTGTCCCAGTAACGTTACTATACATGCATAATATGGCAAAGTGTCTCAAATTTGCACTAAATTCAGCAGAAGTTTTCATTGAGTTCATTGGAAACAGGGTGAAGCCCTCAGATCTGCATATTTTTGAGAGAAGAGGAGCTTAACAGTTTTATGTTTTTTAAATAATGTGCTTGTCTTGTTTTAGATAATACTTTGATAAGTAGGATATATTCCCCTGGATTCTCTAGAAAAATACAAATAGATAGTTCTTTCTTAAATCACTCATAGACAACATAGAGGTCACAACAGGTTAGCAATGCCATATTTGATCAGGATTGCAAGCAGTCATTTCAATGCATTTATGGACACCCTATCTTCTTCCGCAAATATGCCCAAGGTAACTCTTCCTACATTGTTGTTTTATATAGAGTCCCTCCCCTTTTCAGTGGTTCTGCTATTTTTGACAGATACTCCAGTAAAGAGAGACCCTTGAGATATATTTGCTGGTTAATTGTCTTCACTTTTTGGTTTCCATAATTCCAGGAAGGTAGAAATCAATTAAGTTTCCTGTGTATAGGTTTCACTGCCCAAATAAGCTCTTTTCCAGCAATTAAAACAAGGTGGAGGAAAGGGGATTGTTGTTTACTCTCTCTCTCTTTCTCTCTTTAATATTGTTTTTTCAGACTAGAAAGCTGTTCTGCCTTCAGCTGTCTTTACCAACTAGGAATTCTCTAAGAAAGAGGCCATTAAAGTTTGCTCTACCCAGTTTAAATCTGGCACAATACACATTCACTGCCAACTTTTCCAACTCAACATCTTAGTAAATTCTTCCTGACAATAGTTAGTGACAAGCATGTCAGAAACAACAAACTCAGTCGCATATAAGGCTTATCAATAATTTAGTCCTCTTTTCCCCCACGAGAGCCTGTGTGTTTTGCAATAATGAAATATATGATTTTAAAAATAAATAATAGGCTGTTGTCAGGCCGATTGTAGCTAGAAGTTATGAATTTGATTGATTGATTGAACATTTGACTTCATTCTCTCTAGCAAGATCAAAGAGAAGCTCTTCCATTTGCCCACGGCCACTTGCAATTTATTTAGAGATTGTGTTCATATCCCAGCAGGTAGCAATATTGGACTGAGGTACACAGAAAATCAGCTCTTTGAGGTTTTTTCTAAATCCAAGGGAAGCAACAAATGAGGTTTTTTAACTTCATTAAATCATTAACCACTTAATCACTAAAAGCCAAGTGATTAGATTTGATTTTTCCCCATCCCCCCTTCAAGCTAGGGATAACCAGGAAACAAGCATTTTTTAAAAACAAAATCAAATCGGATATGGTATTTTAAACAAGGTTTCCTATCTCAAAATGTGACAGATTGTAATTTTTTATTTATACAGCTATTCTCTCTCTCTCTCTCTCTCTCTCTCTCTCTCTCTCTCTCTCTCTCTCTCTCTCTCTCTCTCTCTCTCTCTCTCTCCTTTTTAATCAGCATAAGACATTGACACCCCAAAATGACAAGCATATGAATTACAATGAGGAACCATACAATGGCAACGTAGAGAAGACAAGGCGGGATGCACAAGACATGCACAAAAGCATACATGAAATGTTTGTAGAACAAATCTTGCAGTTACCAAAATAGGAAAAGCCCACTGAGACTTGTGTGAAAGCTTCAGAGTATAGTAAAAAATAATCAAAGAAACTTGACATTTCCCTATTAGTTTCCATAGGCTAACTATGGATTTTTGTAGGTTACTTGGTCAATATAGTGGAACGGATGTTGGGAGCTAATGTGAAAGATATGATTCCAGGATTAACTATGTTATATTTATATCTATGAGTAACTATGTAGCTACATCTACATTGTAAACCATCTGGATAGCAATTTCTTGGCAGGGTTAGCACACACATGCAAATTAGCAGTGGATTTCTATTATCAAGGTCACAGCATGGAACCTGCTGGGATGAACAAAAAGTATGTTCAAACCTGCAAGCAAAGTACAGACATGGGGATTAGGAGGGAAGGGTTCATTTTATTCAAAGCACCAGATTATCCTACTTTAAAAAGACAGACTCAAATTTATGGGATTACTAGAATGTACATGCATAAGGGTTGTTGCACCAGTCAAGACCAATAGTCCCATAGCCTACTTTTGGACAGATTTGGCATTGGAAATTATACAGCTTCCATACATGCCAGTGTTCAAGCTGCACATCTGCTGTGAGATCCAGCCTCTGGCACAGCCTCCTGACTGTACGTATTTACCAGGTACAGTGTCAATTTTCTCATCATGTGAACTTGAGTTCATTCTGAATTCTTCACCAGACAATGCAGCCAACATCTGGACAGAGGCAACACCTGAACTGGTACACCTAGGAAATGAGCAGATCAAGTTGAAGACTATGCTCTGTCTTTGATGTGCTTTATGTGGGAACCATCCCTCATGGATCACTGCCTTGTCGTGGCGAGGGGGCTTGCGTGGTTCGATGAGGCTGTGGGCTATGCCGTGGAGGGCCACCCAGGACGGACAGGCCACAGCAGAGAACTCAGACCAAGCGTGATCCCCTGGAGAAGGAAATGGCAACCCACTCCAGTATCTTTGCCAAGAAAACCCCATGGACAGTAACAAAAGGCTAAAAGATATGACGCCGGAAGATGAGCCCCTCAGGTCGGAAGGTGTCCAATATGCTACTGGGGAAGAGCGGAGGGCAAGTACGAGTAACCCCAGAAAGAGTGAAGCGGCTGGGCCAAAGCCGAAAGGACGCTCAGTTGTGGATGTGTCTGACGGTGAAAGGAAAGTCCGATGCTGCAAAGAACAATACTGCATAGGAACCTGGAATGTAAGATCTATGAATCAAGGTAAGCTTGACGTGGTCAAAAATGAGATGGCAAGAATGAACATCGACATCTTGGGAATCAGTGAACTAAAGTGGACAGGAATGGGCGAATTTAACTCAGAAGACCATTATATCTACTACTGTGGCCAGGAATCCCGTAGAAAAAATGGTGTGGCCTTTATAGTCAACAAGAGAGTGAGAAAGGCAGTATTGGGATACAATCTCAAAAATGACAGAATGATCTCGGTCCGAATCCAAGGCAAACCATTCAATATCACAGTAATCCAAGTCTATGCCCCAACCACTGCTGCAGAAGAGGCTGAAGTGGACCAGTTCTATGAAGACCTACAACAGCTCATAGAACTAACACCAAAAAATGATGTCCTCATCATCATAGGGGACTGGAATGCTAAAGTAGGAAATCAAAAGGTAACCGTAATAACAGACAAGTTTGGCCTTGGAGAACAAAATGAAGCAGGGCAAAGGCTAACAGAGTTTTGTCAAGAGAACATGCTGGTCATAGCGAACACCCTTTTCCAACAACCTAAGAGGCGTCTCTACACATGGACATCACCAGATGGGCAACACCAAAATCAGATTGACTATATAATTTGCAGTCAAAGATGGAGAAGCTCTATCCAGTCAGTAAAAACAAGACCTGGAGCTGACTGTGGCTCAGATCATGAGCTACTCATTGCAAAATTCAGACTTAAATTGAAGAAAGTTGGGAAAAACACAAGGCCATTCAGATTTGACCTAGATCGCATCCCCGATGAATATACAGTAGAGGTGAAGAATAGGTTTAAGGGACTAGATTTGATAGACAGAGTGCCTGAAGAACTGTGGACAGAGGTCCGTGACATTGTAAAGGAGGCAGCAATCACCGCCATCCCAAAGAAAAAGAAATGCAAAAAAGCAAAGTGGCTGTCTGATGAGGCTTTACACATAGCAGAGGAAAGAAGGAAAGCTAAAGGCAACAGTGAAAAGGAAAGATTTGCCCAACTGAATGCAGATTTCCAGAGAACAGCAAGGAGAGATAAGGAGGCTTTCCTGAATGAACAATGCAAAGTAATAGAGGAAAACAATAGATTGGGAAGGACTAGAGATCTCTTCAAGAAAATTGGAGAAATCAAGGGAACGTTCCATGCAAAGCTGGCCATGATAAAGGACAAAAATGGTAGGGACCTAACAGAAGCAGAAGAGATTAGGAAAAGATGGCAAGAATACACAGAAGAACTATACAAGAAGGACCTCAATGTCCTTGACAACCACGATGGTATAATCACCGACCTCGAGCCAGACATCCTGGAAAGCGAAGTTAAATGGGCCTTAGAAAGCATTACTAACAACAAAGCTAGTGGAGGTGATGGTATCCCAGCTGAGTTATTCAAAGTCTTAAAAGAAGATGCTGTTAAAGTGCTGCACTCAATTTGCCAACAAATTTGGAAAACACAACAGTGGCCACAGGATTGGAAAAGGTCAGTGTACATTCCAATCCCAAAGAAGGGCAATGTCAAGGAATGTTCAAACTATCGCACAATTGCACTCATTTCACACGCTAGCAAGGCCATGCTCAAAATCCTACAAGCTAGGCTCCAACAGTACGTGGATAGAGAACTGCCAGAAGTACAAGCTGGGTTTCGAAGAGGTAGAGGAACTAGAGATCAAATTGCCAACATTCGCTGGATTATGGAGAAAGCAAGAGAGTACCAGAAAAACATCTACTTCTGCTTCATTGACTATGCTAAAGCCTTTGATTGTGTGGATCACAATAAATTATGGCAGGTTCTTAAAGAGATGGGAGTACCGGACCACCTCACAAGTCTCCTGAGAAACCTGTATAAGGGTCAAGAAGCAACAGTTAGAACCGGATATGGAACAACTGATTGGTTTAGCATAGGAAAAGGAGTACGACAAGGATGTATATTGTCACCTTGCTTATTTAACTTATATGCAGAGTACATCATGCGAAATGCTGGCCTGGATGAATCACAAGCTGGAGTTAAGATTGCTGGGGAAAAGATCAATAACCTCAGATATGCAGACGATACCACTCTGATGGCAGAAAGTGAAGAGGACCTAAAGAGCCTCTTGCTCAGGGTGAAAGAGGAGAGTGCAAAAGTGGGCTTGAAGCTCAACATCAAAAAAACTAAGATCATGGCATCTGGCCCCATCACTCCTTGGCAAATAGAAGGGGAAGTCGTAGAAGTAGTGACAGACTTCACGTTCCTAGGATCCCAGATCACTGCAGATGGTGACTGCAGCCATGAAATTAAAAGACGCCTGCTCCTTGGGAGGAAAGCGATGGCAAACCTAAACAGCATGATAAAAAGCAGAGACATCACCTTGCCAACAAAAGTCCGCATGGTCAAAGCAATGGTATTCCCCGTAGTAATGTATGGCTGCGAGAGTTGGACTATAAGGAAGGCCGAGCGCCGAAGAATAGATTCTTTTGAACTATGGTGCTGGAGAAGACTCTTGAGAGTCCCTTGGACTGCCAGGAGATCAAATCAGTCAATCCTAAAAGAAATCAACCCTGATTGTTCCCTGGAAGGCCAGATCCTGCAGCTGAAGCTCAAATACTTTGGCCACCAAATGAGAAGGGAGCGTTCACTGGAGAAGACCCTGATGCTGGGAAAGATTGAAGGTCAAAGAAGAAGGGGACGGCAAAGGATGAGATGGTTAGACAGTGTCATCGATGCAATGAACATGAAATTGAGCAAACTTCAGCGGACAGCGGAAGACAGGAGGGCCTGGCGTAAACTGGTCCATGGGGTCGCGAAGAGTTGGACTCAACTGTGCGACTGAACAGCATGTGGGAACATTCAAATTGAAAAGAAATATAGGCTAAAATTCTTCTACTAATGAATTTAGTGTAATGTGTAGCAAAGTTCTACTTTGTGGTTTCTTCTCCTACTTGCTGCACAAATGAGTACCAGCAGAAACTGCATGGACTGGCTAACAGTATTCCTGATGTTTCTTAATAGGCAATTGCGTGCTATATATATTAATTAGCTATGCATCAAATAAGTGTTTGGAAACTCCTTGTATAAACTTCTAAACATCATTAAAAACATTTTAGTGGTAATGTTATTTTTATATTCACGTTAATTATATTATTTTGTGCTTTTCTTTGTCCAGACTACTCCAGTCTTGTAAGCCCTCAGAAGCTAAGCAGGGTCAGCCCTGGCTAGTATTTGGATGGGAAACCACCAAGGAATACCAGGGTCATGATGTAGAGGCAGGCAATGGCAAACCACCTCTGAATGTCTCTTGATTTGAAAATCCCAAAAGGGTTGCCACGTCAGCTATGACTTGATAGCGTTTTCCACCACCATACTTATCTTTCCCCAAGAATGGAGAAGTTGAGGATTGTTTCCTTTAGACAAGATATTTAGTATTTCTGTATTCTGAAAATCTAACCATTCTTTCCATTCATTCAGTATAGTCCTTTTTTGGGGGGGAGCAGTTTCACACATCCTCTGGTTGATGAGTATGACAAAGAGCAAACAAATTATCCAATACACAACCGAGCACATATTGCTCACCAGCAACACCAGTTTATACAAAACAGAGAGGAGGCCATTTCTGGACTCTGCACAAAAAAATAGCAGGGCTGTTACAATAAATACATACAAAAGGGGTAAAGTTTTAAGGCTGGTTGTGTACACAGATAATTCTTAGACATTCTTGCTAAAGATACAAATTAATAGAAGATTAAAATAGGCTATTTATTAAGAGCATCAGGAAACATTGAAGATGCATACTATGTGTTGATCTAATTTGCACTGGATAGATCAGGGACCCCAGCACGTATGCTGAACAGATGATTTTGCATGGGACCAGGGGCTAGGTGAGCAATGATGGTGAGTCCCTTAGTTACTGGGGCCCTGGGCCAATGTTATGGCAGAAAGCAATGAGTATGGCTTATGCCCACCACCATCATCTCTTCGACCCCCTAGCCAGCTCTAAAGCAGCTCCCTGCTTCACTGGCAGTGCCACTGGGACTCTGGCTGGGTCGTAGTATGTTTGGTCAAGTACAATTCTCATGACCACTCCCCTTTTTCTAGCAAAATCTTTACAAATGGATGTTGTTGCAGTATTTTTGGCACTTAAGCCAAAATGGTTGTCTACTCCTGAGCTGGGTGGGTTATTACCATGACATAACCAAGAATGTGCTTACATCTTTACATCCGTGTATAGCATAATAGGGGATCACATTAATGTGCATGTGTGTATGAAAAGTGGACACTAGAGAATGTGTGCTTATTTTGTCTCAGATTGGTATGTGTAACTGGTGTGGTCAGAAAGTTTGGCCACTCCTGATATACTATATCTGAAAACTTCTGCCCATTCTCCTATATTAACCTCAGTTGAGCTTCATTTATTTACTGTAACTAAAGACTTCTGTTGGCATATTGGCAGTTTCTCCTCATCATTTTTAATTTTTTATCCCTTAGGCCTTTTCTCCGTGAAGTGCTATTTCCCAGTTAGTTCTTTTTTTGCTGGCGTAAAATAAATCTCTATCCTCTTATGGATGCACAACTCTGCTATCTGTAATTGCAAGGGAGAAAACTGGATTATGCAAATATGCTTATTACGCTAAGGTTTGTTGTTAAGTTTGGGCTCATTAGCACTCCAGATAGCATAGGATTTTGGTGTTTTTCTCAATAATACATCCTGCACTTCTGTTTTCTTTCCTTTACACATACACGCACGAACACACATACACAACTTCTGCTTCCCCATATTGCACAATGCTCAGTAGGAAATACCACAAAAATAATTTACTTTTACTCTCCATTCCACCACACTAGCCCTCCACTCTTCCCACTCCATCACACCAATGGTCCTGTGGGGTATACACACCAGTTTCTGAACACACAAGTAAATGGTTGCAATTACATTTAGGTGAGTATAAACATTCACTGCTATATCTAGTATATCTGGAACAGCAAATAGTCTCAACTCCTTACAGTTTCTTGTGAAATTAAGACAAGTTTTTGTTTTTTCAAAAAATGTTTTACCTTAATTGTGTAAAGTGCCAATCATGGTCATAAGTCACTTGGACAGATGGGCCAGGCATCCGAAATATTTTTGTTTACAAGCATGTTAGACAGATGTCTTTTTCAGCCAAAAGATAAGACTATGCTAAATGTAATTTTGTAAATAGTCTTTTTACCTGTTTCCACTTGGGACTGGTTTATGATTTTTTTATTGGATGATTATAATAGGTTTTAATTATACCTGGAAGCCAAGGTATACAAGAAGCAAAGCACAAAGTACTTTGTATTCAGGGTTTTCAACAAACAATAAACATTTGTCCAAACGTTCTTTTTCAGGGGGGGCTGTTCCAAAGGATAAAGTAATCATTATTTTCCTCACATTATTACCTCACATTATTATTACTGGGACTGCTTCTGGTGGTGGAGGTCTAATCCCCCATTTGCCACTGAAAGGATAACAAGGATGAGGATTTGGGCTCTGAAGGTTAACACCACCGATAGTATATCCACCAAGCTCATGTCTTCCAACATCTCAATTACTCCTCCAACAGTAAACAGCCATCCTAACTTTCTTCATTGTCAAAAGTATTGTTGGGAGTGATAAATATTTGTATTGGTTAGTACTTGTTTAATGCTTTTCTGTATGCTTTCTGAGCTCATCTATTTTACTTGTGCCAATTATCTTAATTTCTCACCAGTGTTGGCAAGTGAAAGAATCACATTTCTTCAGTCAGTCTCCAAATGAAGTTCTTTTTTTAAGATATATTTTTATTTTGTAGAAAGCAAAGTAAAGATGTGAAGGGATACAGACATGAAAAGGCATTGCATATCACAATTACGTATATCAAATAATTATGTAACACAGGGTACATAAAACAAAAAGCAATTCTCCCCAACACCCCCTTCATTATAATTTTAAAACAATACAATAATAATTACTTCTGTTGGGGAATATTTGAATTTCAGATTCTGTAACTAATCTGTTTTACATCTACATGATTGACTTAATCTTTACTACATATTTGATATTACATATTTTTGCCACCTCTACCTACTCAGTGTTACTTTTAACAATAAGTAATATATAAGTGTGCAGAAAGAAAATCTGTTGTATATCTCTTAATAAGAAATTCTACCTTCTTATTTCTACTCAGGATTCACTTCTTTACACATTTATATTCAAGATGTTATATTTAAAACTTATTCTCATTCTGCTTCTACATTTCAATACATTTGTGTACAAATTTTTGAACTAATTCTCATTATAAAATTGTCTCCTGCTTGCATAATAATGAAGTTCTGATTAGCATGTAGGATTTGTTTCCTCTGAGTAGCTGTTTATCTAAGATCAGTGTCCAGTTCCCATTTTGAAACTCACTACATCAGACACCAGTGGGGTACAATTGAACCAACCTTTGTTTATAGAGTCAGGAGAAAAGAAGCTTGGGCTCATACAGTGAGAGTACAAAGTTTCATAAAATATAGATAGGAAGAAACGTAGGGGAGGCTATGAGTGGGGTTGGGGCTACGAAGAAAATAACTGGTTCAGAATTTTCCATAAATAATATTTCTGAACATACAGTTTAGCAGTGTAACAAACTGAAGAGGGGAAATGTTTCTGTTTCTAAAAATAGCATGCTGTGTCTGCTCAACAAACATATAAGGGCTTTTTTACTGTTATGTTTTTGTTAATTGTCCTGAATATCCTGGTAGCTTCAGAAAGGCTATGCATGTATACATAATACACATACATACATACATACATACAAGTGGGAAGCCATGATACTCACTGGGGGTATCCCTACTCTCATCAGTGCTAATTTCCCATATGATTCAGTAGAGGGAGAGACTCATGGGAGGAGAGACTCACAGGGGGAATCCCATGTCCCCCCCATAGCAAAGCTGGGCTCAGCTAGTAATCAGCTTGGGGTCTCCTGCTATAGCTGCCAGGCCCAGGGTGGCCGCTTGCATTCTCTGCCACTGCTGCTGAGACTGGTGCAGCCACTGTCTTCCACTACCACTGTCAAGCCTAGCATAGCTACTGGAATCCTCTGTGACCACTGCCAAGGCCAGCGTGTCTACTGCTGTCTTCTGCTGCTGAGCCTGGCATCTTCCACTGCCACCGTTGAGCCAAGCACAGCTGTCAGAATCCTCTGTGGCCACTGCTGAGGCCAGTGTGTCTTCTGCCATCTTCTTCTGCTGTGGTTGAGCCCAGCACAGCTGCCAGAGTACTCCATGGCTGGCCCTGGCATGGCTTCTGGCATCCTCCTCCACCACTGGGCCCAGCTGCCAGCATCCTTCAGCTCTTCATCTGGTAAGAGTGTTATCTGTGCATGTGCAAACAATGCAAATGAATTGGGGGGGATTTAAACCCTCCTATAATTTTTTAATTTCAGGTTTTTTCCCATACACCTGGGGAGTCCCCCAACTGTGCAGAAAAATCTCTTTAGCCTCCATGTGGCCCTGATCTGCGGGTTTAGTTGTCCACAAATCATGGCCACTTGTGGCTAATCGTATATAGATATATATATGTATGTATCTGCATCAATACCTATTCAAGTACAGCTGACAAGATCAAAGTAGAGCTGCACATTTCCCACTGTGTATTATAATTATTTCCCTCCCCCCCATTATATGTTTATGGTCTCAGTGAAGAAGAATATGATTATGATGGTTAGTGAATGATGTGTGGGATATTGCAAGAATTTCAGTGAATTACCACTTTTCCCAAAATACTCTTGTGCAGCAACTATAGTCTTCAGACAGTCTTCTCCTAGTAGTAGGATCCTAGGACAATCCAATTCAAGGATTTTCCATATAGCTCCAGTTAAGTCACAAACTTTTTCTATTGTAGGTTCATTTCTTTGGAATGACCTATCAGAATACATGCTGAGGGAAGGTGTGTTTTTTCCCAGGGGGCATGTGGAAATCATTCAATCCTAAAAGAAATCAACCCTGACTGTTCCCTGGAAGGCCAGATCCTGAAGTTGAAGCTCAAATACTTTGGCCACCAAATGAGAAGGGAGCACTCACTGGAGAAGACCCTGATGCTGGGAAAGATTGAAGGTCAGAGAAGAAGGGGACGGCAAAGGATGAGATGGTTAGACAGTGTCATCGATGCAACGAACATGAAATTGAGCAAACTTCAGTAGACAGCGGAAGACAGGAGGGCCTGGCGTAATCTGGTCCATGGGGTTGCGAAGAGTCGGACTCGACTGTGCGACTGAACAACAAATGTGGTAGAGGATAAATTGTTTCAGTAGAACTGGCTGCACTTTTAACTCTGCATTATTAACTAAGTATTGCTTTTATATTTTTGATGGATGGTTATGATATTTTTATGTCATCACAAATGTTGCTTTGTTAGATGAGGAAGGATATAAATATTTTAAATAAATAAATACTTTCTGAAAAGAGAGTGAGAGAACAGTGGCAAAAGATTTTCGATTGAATATATTATCCTAACTGTAATAACTTTTAAAGCACATTCTCTCCTCCTCATTCCAACGTCACCTCAGTAAGAGAAACACACAAACAAATGCTGCTATTCATCCTAAGAGTTGGAATGTTATTTAATTCAAGTGTAGGCAGAGTGAAGGTGCTATGCTGCCTGAGAGAGAAAGTGTGTGTTTTGCAGCATGAGTGAAGTGTAATGAATGAAACATTTTGACTTTTGAATTATCTTCATGAAGAGTCATTTGTATTTGTTAGTAAGCCTTTTGTCCTTTATTTCAAAAGCAAGCTCTCCAATTGCCAGCTTCTTTGGTGCATGTAAACATTCTTAATTAATTATCCAGGTTTAATAAACACACTAGAACCCAGTGTTTTCAGACTGCATGAATTAAATATATATCTCTCTTTTTGAATACCAAGACTCCTAGGCTTTTTGGTGCCATATAAGAAGAGAGATCATGGAGAAAGCTGCACATAGTCAACACCATCACTTGTGGAGTTAAAACTGAAATCTTGTCCTTTTCAAACTAAAAAGCTTCCCCTTGTCTACTGAAGAGGTCCTTTTATTGGCTTTGGGTGTTTACTAATTTGGGTGGTGATAAGGTCAAGTAAAGCTAAGGTAAGCTTATTTTGATTTTTTAAAATAAAGTTGGCTTTAAACATATAAGAACTTAATTACATATGCAGTTCTTTGACATCCTGTGTATCAGTACCACATTACACCAGCAGTGCGCTCTCCAGCGAGGAGGAAGGGACTTTTGTTCTTTCAAAAGTTCCATGAATGCTTTGCTATTGTTCTTTACTTTACTTCCTTATACTTTATTAAAGATAGTAGAGAACAGTGGATTCTGCCTCTGCTCTGACTCTTTTTACAACCTACAGAAAAGGTAGTTCATTAATGCCACTAGACAGCATGAAACAATGCTTCATTTCTTAGACATGAGAAATTACAGCCTTGTTTGAAATCACACTTTCTGTCCTCTTTTGGGGTAAACGTGGAGATCCTAACAGAGATTTCTCAGTATCGTCACCAAATTACAATTACTAGGATTTGGGCAAGGATGCCATCAACATGTAGATGACATTCAGCTCTTCCTTCTGCTTCTGCTTCCCTCTCAACATTATCCCATACCTGGATGCTGTGGTTGGATGCTTGAGGGAGAGGTTGAAGTCATGTGGCTGGGAGAGACTGGGTCTTTGGGGCCCCATAACTCCTGACTCTTGATACGGTCCAACTTTCTCCATGGGTTCAGTGAGGACCCTAGGGTCTGGTCTGATGCTTCACTATCATTGGACAAGCAGTTTTTCATAGTGGCAAGGTCTACGCTCTTCCATCTTCTCTGAGCACATCAGTTGGCCCCTTATTTTTCTCAATCAGATCTGGTCATAGTGATCATACCATAGTCTCCTCCAGACTAGACTACCGCAACTTTTTCTGTGCTTGGCTGCCCTTGAAGATGATTTGGAAACTGCAGAATGTGGCTGCTAGACTTTTGACAAGTACATCCTGATCTATGCATATTCAACCTATCTTGAAGTAGCTGCACTAGGCTTCAGTTGGCTTTTGGATCTCATTCAAGGCACTGGTTCTCATCTTTAAAGCTCTAAATGTTCTGGGACCATCTTATCTGAAGGATTGCCTCGTCTGCTATGACCCTCCCCTCCCATTGCCTGGTGGTACTTGGCCCCCGATTAGCTTGGCTCTTTGCCACAAGGGTCAGGGGGTTTTCTGCAGTCACCATGGAACCTGCTTAGATTCTGCAGGACATGTAAGACTAAACTTTTTTGACAAGATGTCACCTGATTGTGTTTATATCAGCCAATCTTTGTTTAGCTCTGGTTACTTCTCACCTCTAGTTTCCAGATTTTGGGGGCTTCCAATTTTTGATACTGATATTTTAATAAATTTATACTGATTTTATTGACATATTTATTTTGTTTTTAAATTAAGTTATTCTACATTGCTGTTAGCTGTTATATGGTATTTAACTTGCTTGTTTATTCTACATTGTCCAAATTCCATTGCTAACTCTTTATTGGATGTCCCATCCTCTTGATATTATGGATCAACTGTGTAATTTGCCTTGAGTCTCAGTTAGAAAGCTGGATTATGAAGTATAAATAAATATACAATATGTCCACATATGTCTTGTGACAGTGTTAACCAAATTGCCTTAATTTATTAATAAATGTAGGGAATTATGAGTATTAAATGGCAAAAAGGCATTCATTATAGGATCATAACCTTTGTTTACAGAAGTTAGAGTTCCCAGTACCCAGGAATAGATGCTGAAACTAGATTGCTAAAGTAATTATTTCTTTACAAAAGATTTTTCAAGCATACAAACAATCAAGCATTTGCACATGGTTGCATGAGCAGGGATATTGTTGGTTGAGTGACGCTTGGATCATGCAGTGAAAAATAACACAATAAGGGAAAGGGGATTGTGAGTTGACCAGCAACACACATGGACTGACTCCAAACCAGCCGAGAATGGAACGAACAAGAAAGGGTGGGGGTAGGAGAGGCAAGTGTTGTTCTGCAAGGTGCGTATAGCACTCTTAAGGACCTATAGTTCATAAGTGATAAAACTTGGACTGTGCAAAAGGGACTGAACTGTGCAGTGACCCTAAAGTGATGCCAGCTGAAGGCACACGCCAGCAGAGGAAAAGCCTTCTCCTGAGATGATGTGCCAATGGTTCCTGAGGCTATCTCTTACCCGCAGCACAGCAGGAAGAGAGCCCAGCTCCCTAGCCACATGAAGCATCATGAAGCCAGTAACCATTTGCTGTTTAAATGAACACCAGGCCAGGCCAGAAGACCAGAGATCCTGAGCAAAGACTCTATAAGCCCACCCCCTTCACCTTCACCTTCACCAGAGATTGAGACATACCAGCTAAGCCCATCACCTGGAGCCATCAGCAGACCATCAAAGACAATTACACTAGCTGCCTCAGCCATTGTTCTCCAAGGTGCCACTGTTAAAAGTAAATAGAATCTAATATTGCACAACCATCAAGCCCCCTTCCTCCTGAAACTGGTTTTTGGTTTAGCAACTTCCTGGGACTGACCAAGGGGAAGTGACAAGGGAGGTGGCCAGTGAAGCCCACCCCCAAGCCCCAAAATAGCATAAAAGAGCCGGCCTGGCCACACGCTCTCTGTCTCTGTCTATACCTAACCCTGCCCTATCTTGTTGACTCTGGAGTAGCTGCCCAAGAGTCTTTCCACTTATTCTGCTGGCTCAGGATACGATTCCATTTTCCCTTATAGTCTCCCTTATTTTTCTGTGGATTGCTTCATCTCTTCAGGACAGACAAGTATCATCCAATCAATGTTTTTACCTGCTAATGTGAATGTCGCTATCCCTTCCTATCTAATTTTCCTAGGGCTGTGTGTGTGTGTGCTTCAATTTATTGTATGTTTGTGAAGAACTCCCAGTAAAGAATCCATTTCTCTAAAATACTTGGTTTCTGCATTTATTCTTGGTTTTACTGGAAAGGTGGGACTTCTGTATACATAGGCTTGTGTTCCCTTAGTTGCCAATTGCTCATTAAATATCATAATTCCCCACAGTTATTAATACATTAAGCAATTTGGCTAGCACAAGAGCAAGAGGCAAGAGAGTGCATCCAGAGAGGGCTCTCCTTATATACCTAAAATGTGACCTGAGGCTAGAACTCAAGAGGTCACCTGGTCCCCAGGAGATATTAACAAAACAAACTATGAATGAGGCAGAAAAGGGATTAATGGTTGAGTAATTGAAACTTCACGTTTGGCTGGAAGTGACACCTCTGAGGGGAATGGGGTGAAACAAAGGAGAGAAAGAGGAGCACAAATCACATTGCAGAGCTGGTGCTTTGGATTAACAACTAGATGATTGACAGCAGTATTATCTTGATGGGTGGCAGGAAGACTTGATAGCTCACTATTTTTGGCAGCTGGGCAAGTCCTTTTGTCTTAGGCTGGAGAGAAATGTGTGTCTTGCCAGGTGAAGTTAACACAAGAAGGTGAGGAGGGATGCCTGTGTGGTGGAGAAGAGATTCCTTTATGGCATCTGCTCTTGTAGCAGAGCATGGCCTCCTTCTCTGGTCTGCTGCTGAATGTGTGCATGGAGGTAATGGCTACTGGTCTGCATCCTGGCTCTTGTATGGCTGTAGACACACAGGAGCAGGAGGCTTCTATAGTCCCAGGTCCATATCTGGTTTGTTATGCTTCATATTCCATAGTCCAGTATAAGGGCACTTCTCTTGGAAACACAGCTCTGTTCATTGCTCTGGCACATATTTTGCACAGTTCAACAAAGTAGTCATATTTAAGAGGCTTTAATAATGCCACCTGAAGTGGCTTCATAGCAACAATTGGTTTTAAAGCTTGTGCTCCCTGGCCCCTTATATCTTGGTTTCTAGTGCTTCATATGCCACGGCTATAGGATTTTTCTTCAGAAATTCTGGAATGGCTGCCAAAGTTCCTAAAATTCTGTAATCATGTAGTTTCAGAAAGATACAAGTTTTATTATGTTCTCCTTCAACTGAGCTTCTTATCAGATGGAAGGACCTTTACAGAGAACCTTTATTTAAAAGATTGATTCCCCCCCCCAATTTATGGCTCTCAGAGAATTACTTCACATAACTGTAGACCTTTGTAATCACCCCCAGAAATCAAAATCACTGATAAAACATAACAGATTTTGCCATGTATAATCTCTCTCTCACACACAAATAGCTATCAGCTATGTGGTTGTACTTGCTTGACCATGAAGAATAAAGATTAAAGTCAGCAAATCTGAAATGTGGCAAATTGCAAAAGGAATATTATGTTTTACTCATTGACATCTGAATCAGCAATTCAGATGAACATATAAAGAGATCTACATAGGCCAAAACCACATATTCTAATTGTCTATGGCTCTCCAGAGTCTCAGGCACAGATAACGGCATAGCAAAAGCTGTATTTTGGACATTCTACATGCAAAACATACCATAGACCATGGCCCTTTCCCAGGAGCATATACAAAATTATTTCCAATGTACAAATTAAAATAAAAGTGAACTGAAGCTCCCACATTTCCTTCATGGAAAGGAAGGGCTTGCAAGGTTTATCTAAACAATTTGGGTAGCATTAGCTGAATCCAGAAACTTGCTGAAACTCCATGCAGGCCTATATGCTTTGTCTAGAATGTCCAGAGCAATCACTGTTAATGGCGGAGAGCAATATGATTTGGAAAGCACCCACACATGCGTCCACTAGACACTGACATTTCCTGTGAGTAAAGCCTATTCAGTTATATGTACTGAATCACTAATATTATGAAGACATTACTCTCTAGTTTTAAAAATCTAATATGCAGTAATGTAATCATTATGGCTAAGGCAAGATGCATAATGGCTAAGATCAGCCAAGGTGAAGGTTCATATTGGCTTGTCAATGAAAGCAGTCATGTTTTCAGCATTCTCCTTTCCTAACCAATAGTGTGCAGATTGAAAACCCCTGTTAGACTTTTATTGCACTACCTTGCTGTAAGAAGTGATCCTATAAAACTGCAATAACAACAGAAGAATGTGGGATTATTAAAAAAAAGACCTAACTTCCACCATTGCATCAAATTTGACAAGTATGCCACTGAAAAGCTGATGCTTCTTTCTTCTGAGGAAATATTTCAGCGAGTATCTGTGAGTATACTGTTTCTAATGAGAACAACTAGTTCCATGCCAAGTCAAACAGCCATGATCATGGTAACATAGTGCTACAACTGCATGGAGGTATGAACTCTTCAAGGAAATGGCATACTTCTGGTTTGATGAACTTCAGCAGCCAAACGTAAAGCCCTGATCAGTCAAAATGGATGAACGAGTATACTGAGAAGAATCTGGAGACAAAGAAATACAAGTTTGATGGTGCCATGGTCTGCTTTCACGCACAGTGCTATGTGAGTGTTGTCCCAACTAGGAATGATGTCTTCTTATTTCTCTCCACAGACCATGCCATCCTGACAGGAAGCTTAAGAAATGATATCTGCTGCTCAGTATAATCAGATGAAGTTATCACTGCCATTTTGTCATATCCAAGCTTATATCCTGTCTGAAGTCTCCAATAATCCTGGAAGTGACTCTTCCTAGTAATGGCCCCAGGATTGGTTTTTGGCAGGACTCCAGAATTACTTACAAAGAAAGCTGTGTCAAACTAGCATGATGGAACAGGAAAAGACAGGAACTCAAAATATTCCCTTGGTGTTACTTATGACCCACCAGTCTTTTTCATATAATGTTCACTCACAGCAGTTTGGACCTGACTACATATACGGTCTAATGATAGCTGAATTTATTTCGTTCTGCAGTTCCAGCCACATTATCCTCCATTGCTGACACCCCTTGCACATGCCTTTTTAACCCTATAAGTGTAGCCTAGGAGGCTAGGCCTGAGAAAACTGCAACAGGAAGAAGGATAAGAGGAAGCGGGGCTCTTCTTGTAGCAGGAACTCCTTTGCATATTAGGCGACACACCCCCAATGTAGCCAATCTTCCAAGAGCTTACAGTAGCCCCTGTAAGAAGAGCTCTATAAGCTCTTGGAGGATTGGCTACATTGGGGTGTGTCGCCTAATATGCAAAGGAGTTCCTGCTACAAAAAGAGCCCTGAGAGGAAGAAAGATGAGATGGCACTGAAACTGGTTTGTATTCAGCTTTCAGTAGAGTGGGCAGTGGATTCCAGAAGCCTTGTCATCCTGAACACATCCATGCAGTTCATGACAAGTGAAAAGCATGACCCAAAAGGAGAAGAAAAATAAAATGAACTCCCAGAGTATCTTAAGCCTATGCCCAACAGACAGGAGCATACATTTCCTTACATTACATTTAAGGATCCTGAGGTCACATCCAAACTGCAAACTTAAGAGTCCATTATTGCCAGAGATTCCTACAATTATAATTTTGTGAGAACCAGGGCTCTCTAAGACAGAAGTGTCAGCACTTTGCCATGCTACAGTTTTTAGGATTCTCTTGAAAAGCCAATGAGATAGAACTGATATTAGTGTCACTAGAATCTGAGGTCCACAACTGAAGAGGTATACTTATTTGATATGCTTCCTTGTGTGCAAATCCAAGGTCACTTTAGAGTCAGCTCTTGGTGGAGATCCACATGAGTCTCAGTTGTAACATAACTAAAGGTAAAGGTTTCCCTTGCTTGAAAGCTAGTCAGATCTGATTTTAGGGGGTGCTCATCTCCATTTCCAAGCCAAAGAGCCAGCACTCTCCAAAGATGTTTCCATGGTCATGTGGCCAGCATGACTAAATGCACACAGAATGCTGTTACCTTCCTACCAAAGTGGTACCTATTTATCTACTTGCAATTTCTTGTTTTCGAACTGCTATGTTGGCAGGAGCTGGGGCCAGAGACAGGAGCTCACTATGTCATGGGGCACTAGGGTCTCGAACTGCCAAGCTACAGACCTTCTGGTCTGCAGCTTCAGTGTCTTAACCTCTGAGCCACCACATACAGGTCAACAAAAGTTTGATCGACCTTATATCTGAAACCTATTAAAGTCACATTGGCCTCCAGTTTGAAGTAATTCACAAGACTATGTTGATATACACCAGCTGCAAGACTGTTGGAAAGATTGCATTACAGTGTGAAAAGGAACTATATAAATTAGTCAATTTGAATCAGTTGGTATAGGGAATAGGAAGGGCAGTGGCATATTGTCTGCTTTCTAAATGATCTCACCTACAGGAAAGGAAAGGACTAATACAAGAATTACCTTAAGGATGTTTAACTAAGCTGCTAAAGATATTGTACATTAAGTAGTGTTTACAAAATATGCTGTCTTATTTGAGGCAATTGAAATCTGTCCTTGATTCTCAATGTCATCAACCAAATAACTTTCTCCCCATAGTAGCTATTCAAGTTTTTACATGTCAATGCGTTTGTAATGAGTGTACCTATATATTAAATGTATGCCTATATAATAGAATAATATTTCACATTTACATATTAAAGACTTACTGTTTTAAATCTCATTCCTGAAGGCAGAAAATATCAATCTGTATTTCTGACACTTTAGTATTGTTTCATATTAAGCCTTTTAAAAACAAACCTCAGTTCCCTTAATCACTACAGCTAGACATTTCTTTGTCCCATCATCAATGGAAGACAACTGTGAACACTACAAATTGCACATGACAAATGTTGTTAAATTTTATAGGAAAGCAAATATGATGCTGGACCCTGTGTACATGGAAGCCTTTTACAGGAAGAATTTACAAGCAACCTGCATATGCATTCATTCTTTGATGATTTGGTCCATAGATAGTGGAATGAATATTATACAGCTTATTTTTAAAAAGTTAGAAAGCCAAATATCTTAAACAATTTTCTCAATAAAAATGAGAGCCAGCTGGGTTCAGCAGAAGGACTTTGGAGCATAGAAAATTGATTTGCTCTTTAAACCAGATTTTAATGTCTCTGTTCAAGTTTCTTTCTCAAGAATCGTCTTGCAATGACTGATATGCCTCTTTAAGTAACTTCTGTTTAGAGTTGCCAGTTTAAATCCTAAAATCACTTAATCATAAGAAGTCTTGCTGACTTCAGAAGTTGCTATTTATATGAGTTATGCTTTCTTAACATGAGTAGGAAATTAAAATGGTTGTACAACCTAGAGAATAACAGGTTATAAAGGCACAGATTTGCAAAAACTGGCAGATTTTGCATGCAAAGATGGCAAGGGGAAAAGCCTGGCAGCCAACCCCTGTGAAGCAGAACCTGACACAGAGAATCAAAGTCACAGACCGTAAGCACGGTGATTGTTTGGTTTGGATTGTACTTGTTTGGTACATTAATAACATATTATGATAAGGACGACAACAGAAAGCAGACAGAATGGATATCTGCACAGGAATATGCCAAGTGCATACTGTCTGCTTCTGCAGAATTCAAGCATAGCTACATGTTGCCAAATATTTGGTAGATCTTGTACAGGCAACCTGATGGACAGAGCAAGGATTTCACCCATGCATCATGCCAAAACAGTAAATGCAGGAAGATCAGCTATGCCAGCTGGGATAACTTTCCACCAAAGGTCAAAACAGGTCCGGGTCCCTATGAAGGCTTCTAGGTCAAGTTTGCTAACTGGTGTGAGGCATTAAGTGATTCTGCTCTTTCTGATGATAGATTGTCTTTGTGTTTAGTTTTAGGAATGCATTCCTATGGCAGAAGTGATGGTCTCGCAATTTCCATGCCCAGGGGTCCATTATCTGCAAATGTGTCAGATACCATAATACTTTAATTTTTTTTACAGATGTCAAAGCGCTACAGAGAAAGATTGAGTGACCTGCTTAAAATTACATAGAAAGCCTATTGTAAAATGTGATGTTGAAATCTGATCTTCTGAGAGTCATGAATATCATCTTTTCTCCTCCTAGATTCAGATATTATAAGCAATTGTGTTTTGCATAAGAACATAAGAGAAGCCAATGTTGAATCAGGCCAATGGCCCATCTAGTCCAACACTCTGTCACACAGCGGCCAAAATATACCAGGTGCCATCAGGAGGTCCAGCAGTGGGGCCAGGGCACCAGAAGCCCTCCCACTGCTGCCCCCTCCAGCACCAAGAATAGAGTGCATCACCTGCCCCAGACTGAGAGTTCTCATTCTATACCCTGTGGCTAATAGCCACTGGTGGACTTCTGCTCCATATGTTTATCTAATTTCCTCTTGAAACTGTCCATGCTTGCAGCTGCCACGACCTCCTGTGGCAGTGAATTCCATATGTTAATCACTCTTTGGGTGAAGAAGTATTTCCTTTTATCTGTTCTAACCCGACTGCTCAGCAATTTCATAGAGTGCCCACGAGTTCTTGTATTGTGAGAAAGGGAGAAAAGTACTTCTTTCTCAACCTGCTCAATCCCATTCATAATCTTATAAACCTCGATCATGTCACCCCCTCAGCTGTCGTTTCTCCAAGCTAAAGAGCCCCAAGCATTTTAACCTTTCTTCATAGGGAAGGTGTTCCAACCCTTTTATCATTCTAGTTGCCCTTCTCTGCACTTTTTCCAATGCTATAATATCCTTTTTGAGATGTGGTGACCAGAACTGTACACAGTATTCCAAATGAGGTCGCACCAATGATTTATACAGGGGCATGATGATAGTGGCTGATTTGTTATCAATTCCCTTCCTAATAATCCCCAGCATAGCGTTGGCCTTCTTTATTGCAGCTACACATTGTGTAGACATTTTCAGCGAGTTATCCACTACGACTCCAAGATCTCTCTCTTGGTCAGTCTCTGCCAGATCAGACCCCATCAACGTGTATTTATATTTAGGATTTTTGGCTCCAATGTGCATCACTTTGCACTTGGCCACATTGAACCCCATTTGCCACGTTGACGCCCACTCACCCATCCTCAACAGATCCCTTTGGAGTGCCTCACAATCCTCCCTGGTTTTCACCACCCTGAACAACTTCGTGTCATCTGCAAATTTAGCCACATCACTGCTTACTCCCAATTCCAAATCGTTAATAAACAAGTTAAAAAGCATGGGACCGAGTACTGATCCCTGTGGTACCCCACTGCTTACCACCCTCCACTGAGAAAGTTTCCCATTTATACTCACTCTCTGTTTCCTATTTATAAGCCAGTTTTTGATCCACAAGAGGACTTGTCCTTTTATCCCATGACTATTGAGCTTACTTAGGAGCCTTTGATGAGGAACTGTATCAAAAGCTTTCCGGAAGTCAAGGTAAATAATATCTATTGGGTCCCCCTTGTCCACATGTTTGTTCACTCCCTCAAAAAACACTAACAGGTTAGTGAGACAAGATCTTCCCTTACAGAACCCATGCTGAGTCTGCCTCAATAGTTTTTGTTCATCAATGTGCCTACTAATTCTTTCCTTAATAACAGTTTCCACCAACTTACCCGGTATCGATGTCAGACTGACTGGCCTGTAATTTCCTGGATCTCCCCTGGAGCCCTTTTTAAAGATGGGAGTGACATTAGCTACCTTCCAGTCCTCAGGAATGGAGGCAGATTTTAAAGAAAGATTACATATTTTTGTCAGGAGATCCACAAGTTCACATTTGAGTTCTTTCAGAACTCTTGGATGAATGCCATCCGGGCCCGGTGATTTATTAGTTTTTAAATTGTCCATGAGTTGGAGGACTTCCTCTCTTGTCACCGCAATCTGATTCAGGTCTTTCAAACCCCCTCCCGAAATCGGTGCTTCTGGAGTGGGCAAACACTTCTCCTCTTCCACAGTGAAGACAGAGGCAAAAAATGCATTCAGCTTCTCAGCCATTTCCCTATCATCCTTCACTACTCCTTTTACCCCTTGGTCATCCAAGGGCCCCACTGCCTCCCTGGCTGGCTTCCTACTTCTAATGTATTTGAAGAAAGTTTTATTGTTGGTCTTTATGTTTTTTGCGATATGCTCCTCATATTCCCTTTTTGCTTGCCTGATCACAGACTTGCATTTTATTTGCCATAGTCTGTGTTCCCTTTTATCAACCTTACTAAGACTAGCTTTCCACCGCTTAAAGGAATCCTTCTTACCTTTTACAGCTTCCATTACTTTATTTGTTAACCATGCAGGCTTTTTTCTATACCTATTTGTACCTTTCCTAACCTGCGGTATATATTTTTTCTGAGCTTCTAGGATTGTCTTTTTAAATAGCCTCCAAGCTTCCCCAATGGTTTTGACCTTCTCCACTCTTCCTTTCAATTTCTTCCTCACATGTCCCCTCATACCAGAGAAGTTACCCCTTTTAAAGTTAAAAGTGGTTGCGTCAGTCTTTTTGGGCAACTCCCTATCTGTACAAATGTTAAACTCAATGACATTATGGTCACTGTTTCCAAGTGGTGCAATCTAAGGTGAAGGAAGGAATTTAAATGCTGCGTCAAGACAGCAGGCACCCTGGGTACATATAATATAGTGAGATGTGTTTAGAGAGCATTCACACATCTAGCTTCAGTATGGGTTATAATGATCCATGATGCAATTTGATGTGCCAGCAACACTCATTACCATATTTCACTTTTACCCAACATCCACAGAAGGGAAGCAGCACCTATGACAGTGGATGAAGTTACACTTTCAAAAGACCCTATATGAATTTGCTTTCCCTGACATCTATGAAAGAAGACAAAGTTCTCCTAGCACTCAGTGCTAATGTACAGCCATCATTCATCCTCTTTCAGGATGCAACTGTACATCATGCAATTTTATATGGAAAGGTAGGTCTTCTCCTGGCCACCCAACTATAATATTAATTCCACCCAAGGAATGATTACTCAAGGATTCTGCCTTTAATTTGGTCCAGGTGCCCTCAATAATACCCAGTGCCTCAGGGTGATTGCCAAATCCCCCTACCTATTGTGAGCAACTCCCCTCGTTCCTGCCAAACTAGTTATAACCTAACCCTTCCATTCAGGCCTATTTAGATCCACCCCCTAGGGACATCATGAAGCAAAGAAAAAAGTTGTTCCCCCCCCAGCCAATTAAAGAAACCCAAAAATTCTTGCTTGTTCCGAAAGCAACCAGTTAATCCCATGATATCCTATGGAAGGGCAGCATGCCCAGCAGGGCAGTACCAGGCAATAAATGCCTGTGTAGGAGGAGCAGAGCTAAGCTAAATAGCCCTAAAGAGATGCCTTCAATTGGCTGGAACATCTCCAGCCCTGCCAATCATGTCCCATGGTTAATTTGAAACCTCAAAGGGATTGGGACAACAAGATCTGCAGCTACTGTTGCCAACCTCTAGGTGGGGCCTGGAGATTTGTTTTTACAGCTGATCTCCAGCTGACAGAGATCAGCTCCCCTGGAGAAAATGGCTGCTTTGAAGGGTGGACTCTATGGTATTGTACTTTGCTGAGGCCCCTCCCCTCCCCAAACCCTGCCCTCTCCTGGATCCACCCCCAAAGTCTCCAGGTATTTTCTAACCCAGACCTGGCAACCCTATCTGCACCTATACTGCTGTAAATGCTTTAATCTATGGATGTTCAAGGCAGTAACTTGTATGTAACATAAGACACCAACATGTGTTTCCCTTTCTGTCACCTAATGAAGATGAAGAATGTTTACTCACAAGAACTGCAGCTGACAACAGAGAAGTAGACCAATACAAGGCAAAAAGGAGAGGGAGGGTTTCTGGAGGGCATTGTATGTGTTATGTGGCATCAAGTCATTTCCAACTTATGGCAACCCTGTGAATTAGTGTAACTGCCTTATAATGAGGAAGATGTGTGTTAAACCCATGAACTGAATGACGACTCTTTATGATTTGATCTATGCCAATAAAGGTTTTGAATTGAAATTGAATTGAATAGTGACCTCCAGTCGTCCAACATCACAATTTGGACACTTAAAACAGTTTAAGCATGTGAATATCCTGGACAAATTTTGATAGCTAAGTAAGTGTTCTGCATATGCTTGCCTAAATAGCCATTTTTAGCTCCAAATTATCTATTTACCTAAACAAACATATATGGGGCAAACATAAGGATAACACTTTCATATATTATAGTGTCCATTTTTCAGTCATGATTTCTTTGATTTTGGCAAGGCCCATTACGCAAGGACCAACATATCTGAGGGATCACCTTTTCCTGTATATGCCTCGAAGAGCATTATGCTCTACGGACCAATGCCCCCGGTGGTCCCTGGCCCAAAGGACATCTGTCTTGCCTCAACTAGGGTCAGGGCCTTTTTGGCCCTGGCCCCTACCTGGTGGAACATACTCCCTATTGAGATCAAGGCCCTGAGGGACTTTCTTCAGTTCCGCAGGGCCTGCAAGATGGAGTTGTTCCACCAGGCCTTTGGATGAGGCAGTGGGCATCCATATATGGCCTCCCTGAGATTCTGTCACCACCTGACAACAGTTAGCTATCACTGATGGGCCGGGGAATCTTTTGCAACCAGCTGTTTTCTGTTAGAACTGTGACCTCCATTTTACTGTTTATTATGTGTTTTAACTTTATAATGTACTGGGTTCGAGATGCGGGTAGTGATCAGCTCATAGTTTATTAGTGATTTCAGCCTAACTCTAAGACGACTCTAGCAGGGCAAGCAAAACACCCCCCCACACACACACACACACACACACTCCCCGTGATAGGTTATTTACATTACAACTCCTGCTCCATAGGTTCCATCCAGGATCCTATCTATTGTTCTGGCGAAACAAGCTTAGTCAGTTTCCACGTACTGTTCAATCTCAGTACATAACACCCTTCCCCCCTAAATTTGGGAACACCTTAAGTAGGCTGGTCTGCGTCATTCCTGGGTTGAATGTTGCGGTTCCATCTGAGGGTCCAGGGTCGCTGTCATTGGATCGGGCTCTGACGGTGCTGGCATTGCATTGCTGGATGGCTGCAGAGCTGGCAGGGTGTCTGGTAATTCTATGGCCTCCTGGTCATGTGTTTTGCCTTCCTGGTCTTTGGTGGTGTGGCAGGACATGTCAGTTACCTGGAGACGATAGTCAAGGAGCAGAATTTAATGTGCCAGGGCAGGGTCCAGGTCACAAGAGGGCAGCAGCAGGCAACTGAGGGCATCGGCATGATCCATTGCATTCCCAGGGCAGTGGAGAAGTGAATACTGGTAGCCCACCAGGAAGATAGACCATGGGGGAGAGCATCTGTGGCATCTAGCGATCAGGGACCAGCATGCCCAGCAGGGGTTTGTAATCAATCATGATGGTGAAAGGCCACCCATAGAGGTAGTCATGGAATTTTTTGACTCCAGTCACAATCGCCAGTGCCTCTTTGTCTATTTGCATGTAGTTGTGTTCAGCTGAGGTAGGTGTCCCAGTCGTCTGCAGTGGCATCGAAGGCTTTGAAGTGTCCTGGAGTGGCAGCCATGGCCCCGGTAGCGATGCAATGTGCTTGGCACTGGATCTTGGTGCATGGTGCAGTACTGGAGGGCACTGGGCTGGCTCAACAGGATCCCACCTTTGTTGCCAGTATAATGTACTGGGTTCAAGACGTGTATAGTGATCAGCTCATAGTTTATTAGTGATTTCAGCCTAACTCTAAGATGACTCTAGCAGGGCTGGAGCCCTGTTTATATACAACCACACCCCACACACACACACATTCCCCATGATAGGTTATTTACATTACAACTCCTGCTCCAGAGGTTCCTTCCAGGATCCTGGCTATCTATTGTTCTGGCAAAACAAGCTTAGTCAGTTTCCACATACTGTTCAATCTCTGTACATAACAAACTTTTAATTATTTATTGTATTACTGGAATGTTGTTACCCGTGCAGAGCCCGCTTGTGGGAAGGGTGAGCTATAAATATTAAAAATAAATAAATAAATAAAATTTCATGCACGCTCTAGATATGGCAATATATGACGGAGTATCAAGTATGTAACAAACAAGTCAGTTTCCTGCAGCAGCAGCATGGAAACGCTTTAGGCGCATTATCAGAGGCCAACTGACTCCCTCCATTATGAAGTGTAGTTAAAATGTCTTTCTACACACATGGCTCTCTCCTAGCTAACGAAACAGAATTTCCACCTTAGCCCTTCTGTCTATGCTTCAGTTAGCTGATTTTTTCCAATATGCAAAGATATTTCAGAGGGAAAAAAGCAGGAAAACTATTTTTCTAGTTAGAGCATCAGACTGCATTTTTGTACGCTGCCTCCTGATGGGATATACTCAAACACAACATCCATTTTCAAGTTGAGATAAAAGCATTTACCTATCGTACGAATCTGGCTGCAGACACTAATACTGCTTAGCATTATTTTTCATATACTATATGCACAACCAACATTAATTGTCACCTTTTCCATAAGTCTTTCCCATACGTTTTTAATCTCTGTGGGCTGTATTGATTTTCTTCTCTGTTGAAGCTACTGTTGCCACCAGGACCTCCTTGTAGATAAGGTGTTTCAATTCTGTGTGTGATATTTCATGGGAAAACACTTTCTTTTTGTATTCCCTACCCCCACTTCTTTTTCAGCGTATTAAAAGGAAGATGCTGTAGGAAAAGAAAGAAAGAAAAGAATTCAGAGCACAAAGCACAGACTTTTGATGCCCTTCCTTTTCTAGCAGATCCTTTTATTCGACTGTTGGGAATGAAGCATTTTTTTGTTATGGCAAAAGCAGACTTGTGTTTTACAGCCAAAGCTGTTTAAAAGGTTACACAGCTGGTCTGCAATGCTGAGCAGGTCTCCTGTACTGGAAAGTGGTGCTGCTAACTCCATCACCAGCTCTGTAGTATAGCACGGTCCTTTCTCTTTCATTTCTCAACTCCCTTCCTCCATCATTTATAGCCCACTGGAGTTGATAACACAGAATGTTGAACTGACATATTCTGGGAAGTTAAAGGAACGTTGTCGATAAATGAATGGAATGACATCCATTCTCCTTGCATGATGGATGATATCCCACCATAAATAACCAATTTCAGAGAAAGTGACTTTGGAGCAACATCTAAACGGGTATTCGGCAAACATACCACGTTTTACTTCAGAAGCAGAAATCTTCACTCAATGCCGACTTATGCAAGTATTTGCTAATAATAACTAAGGTTGCCAGGTCCCCACCTGGCATCCAGCAGGGGAGAGACGCTGTGTGTCTGGGAGTTTCTCTTTCACATGCAGCATGTGCATGCCATGATAACATCACTCAGAAGTGACGTCATCACTCTGGGCACATTGTTGAGGGGCACTCTAGCGTTCAGGCTTAAAAATCTATGGTACCATAGAGTTTTAAGCCCAAATGCTAGAGCGTCCCCCAGTGACATGCCCAACGTGATGACATCACCTCTGGGTGGCATCATTGCACTGGGCACATCGGCCCAATTCAGGCATTTTGGGGGCAGAGTTCCCCCCAGCAGCCGGATCTGTGTGGGTTGGGGGTCCTTAGAGCAGGCAAACCCCCCACTCCCCAGGGGGACCTGGCAGCCCTAATAGTAACTATTCATTTATTTATTCAATTTATATCCTGCCCTCCCTGCCAGAGCAGACAAAATTTTATTTGGACATCCGTGTAAGCCAAGACAAATAAATCAAGAGGCACATTTCCTTCATGTCCTTTGACATATTTCAGGGAATCATTCACCAATAGAAGGGGAGAGGCTTAAAAGGAGGAATGGATGACAACAGAAGGGATTTTACAAGGTCTGTTCCTATCCTGTATGCTATTTTGCCCAGGAAGATTTGTTTTAGCCCATGCTTCCTTATTTTTCTAACAAACAAAAACTTACGGAGCTTTCTAACAGCAGTTCTTCTACATTACTCTCTGCAGTTATAGTTCTCAGAGTTACTTCTACAATATTGCTCTGACATGAATAGTCCAGGCTAGCCCAATCTTGTAAGATCTTGGAAGCTAAGCAGGGTTGGCCCTGGTTAGTATTTGGAAGAGAGATCTCCAAGGAATAGAAGAAGAAGAAGAAGAAGAAGAGATTGGATTTATACCCCGCCCTTCATTACCCAAAGGTGTCTCAGAGTGGCTTACAAACTCCTTTCCCTTCCCCTCCCCACAACAGACACCCTGTGAGGTAGGTGGGGCTGAGAGAGCTCTTGACAGAAACTGCTCTTTTTCAAGAACAGCTCTTATCAGAACTATGGCTTGCCCAAGGTCATCCAGCCAGGTGCAAGCGGAGGAGTGGGGAATCAAACCCAGTTCTCCCAGGTTAGAGTCCGCGCACTTAACCACTACACCAAACTGTCTCTCTTCACCATGCACTTAACCACTACACCAGGGTTGTGACATGGAGGCAGGCAATAGCAAACTACCTCTAAATCTCTCTTGCCTTGAAAACCTCACAGGAACATTATAAGTCAGCTATGACTTGACAATAAGTTACACATGCACGTTTTCATGTTAATGCTGTCTTATTACTAGTTTCCAATTGCTATTTTTAATATAATATAAAGAAACAAAGGTCTGGATTTAGAAGGGATGCTTACAGATCCACACAAGAGAACTCTGTATCATTCTATCGTTGTTGTTGTTGTTCAATCGCACAGTTGAGTCTGACTCTTCACAACCCCATGGACCACATCACGCCAGGCCCTCCTGTCTTCCGTCATGCTCCAGAGTTTGCTTAATTTCATGTTTGTTGCATCAATAACACTGTCTAACCATCTCATCCTTTGCCGTCCCCTTCTTCTTTGACCTTCAGTCTTTCCCATGGACTCAATTTCCCTCATAGATCACTGCCTTGACATGGCGAGGGGGCTTGCATGGTTCGATGAGGCTGTGGGCTATGTCATGAAGGGCCACCCAGGATGGACAGACCACAGTGGAGAACTCAGACAAAGCGTGATCCACTGGAGAAGGAAATGGCAACCCACTCCAGTATCTTTGCCAAGAAAACCCCATGGACAGTAACATTCTATCATTACTTGGTAGTAATGGCCGTTATTGGAGAAATTGATCTCATAGTGCTGTGTGATCAGCAGTCCATAAAAGCTGTTTCTGTCTGGTGGGAGAATTCCTTGCCTAAATGGTTTCAGTCTGTTAAAGGACACAGACCCTTCCTTGCTAACTCACTTTACAGCATTGCCTATTCTGGGCCATACTAGCTCATGGTCAAAAAATCAACAGTGACTAATTGCTAAACAGGCTCAGAGAATCCTTTTCTAAGATTTAAATACAGAGGCAGGTACCAGGAAGAAACCATGGAGGGTAAAGGTAAAGGTAAGTAAAGGTTTCCCTTGCTCGAAAGCCAGTCAAATCCAACTCTAGGGGGTGGTGCTCATCTCTGTTTTCAAGCCGAAGAGCCAGCACTGTCCGAAGACTTCTCCGTGGTCATGTAGGCAGCATGACTAAACACCGAGGTGCATGGAATGCTATTACCCTCCCACTGAAATGGTACCTATTTATCTACTTGCAGTTTCTTGCTTTCAAACTGCTAGGTTGGCAGGAGCTGGGTCCAGAGATGGGAACTCACAGTGTCATGCAGCACTAGGGTCTCTAGCTGCCAAGCTACAGACCTTCTAGTCTGCAGCTCAGCATCTTAACCTCTGAGCCGCCATGGAGGGGAGGGATATATAAATTTGATGCAAAACAAAATAAAGATGTTGACTAAGTAATGTTAACAAGCATCATATCCATGCTTGCATCTCTGTTTTTGAGTGAGCTGGGTTCTCTGTCACCTTCTGTTCATTGACGACTGACTAAATACTAATTCAGGCAAAAGAGAGGAGATTGGGCCTGACTAATCAAATCTGTGGGACCTAAATGTGATTTTTTTCCCCCTGTCATGTGATCAAAACCAGTTCCCAACCTATTCAGATGGGCTTGGCATTTAGTACAGTTTAGGATGGTGTGTGAAATCTTACCTCCTCACAAGAGATGTGGAAAGGGGTCATCTTGACCAGTTACAGCTGGCTTGGCCATTACTTAACAGTAGTTGGTCCCATTGCCACTTACAGGATAAATGCAGCTCATGAGCTCTTGGCAGGATGGCTCTTATATGATCATCCCCAGAATTCAGTGGAGGCTGGTCCTTTGGGGTGAATGGGGCAGTGCCCCCACCAACTCAGGCTGCCCTCAGTGCTTACTGACTGTCCCCATACTGTTCTTGCCAGACAGCTGAAGGAGCGACAGGATGTCAACTAAATCAGCCTCTATCTTGGTTTGATTCAGCCCTGCAGGTACGCAAGTCCTTCCTGTAGAGGCCATTTAAACCAGGCCAACCACACCAGTATATTCATTCACCAAGTGAGGAACCATCTTCATGGGCCCTGTTGAGACCCTGATCCATAAAAATCCCTTGACTAGACCTGTCAATCTTTTTCTTTCCTAGGGAGCTACTGTAAAAAATGGTAAAGGTTTCCCTTGCTCAAAAGCCAGTTGAATCTGACTCTAGGGGGCAGTGCTCATCTCCATTTCCAAGCCGAAAGCCAGCACTAACTGAAGACTTCTCCGTGGTCATATGGCCAGCATGACTAAACGCCGAGGTGCGTGGATAGCTGTTACCTTCCCACCAAAGCGGTACCTATTTATCTACTTGCAATTTCTTGCTTGCTACTGTGTTGTCGTCGTTATTCAGTTGCACAGTCGAGTCCAGCTCTTCACGACCCCATGGACCACATCATGTCAGGCCCTCCTGTCCTCCGTCGTCCTCCAGAGTTTGCTCAACTTCATATTCTTTGGATTGATAACACTGTCTAACCATCTCATCCTTTGTCATCCCCGTCTTCTTTACCTTCAATCTTTCCCAGCATCAGGGTCTTCTCCAGTGAGCACTCCCTTCGCATTTGGTGGCCAAAGTATTTGAGCTTCAGCTTCAGTATCTGGCCTTCCAAGCAACAGTCAGGGTTGATTTCTTTTAGGACTGACTGATTCAATCTCCTGCAGTCCAAGGGACTCTCAAGAGTCTTCTCCAGCACCATAATTTGAAAACGTCTGTTCTTCAGTGCTCAGCCTTCCTTATGGTCTCTCACAGCCATACATTACTACTGGGAATACCATCACTTTGACCATACGGACTTTTGTTGGCAGGGTGATGTCTCTACTTTTTATTATGTTGTCTAGGTTTGCCATCGCTTTCCTCCCCAGGAGCAAGCATCTTTTAATTTTCATGGCTGCAGTCACCATCTGCAGTGATCTTGGATCCCAGGAACATGAAGTTGGTCACTGCTTCCATGACTTCCCCTTCTATTTGCCAAGGAGTGATGGGGCCGGATGCCATGATATTAGTTTTTTTGATGTTGATAATGATGGAGAAGGAAATGGCTACCCATTCCAGTATCTTTACCAAGAAAACCTCATGGACAGTAACAAAAGACTTGCTACTGTACAGACTACTTAAAGTCTACTTAGTACTTCCTCTTCAGATCCATGCAAGTATGGATTTTCCCAGTTAATCCAAATGATCACTCTGCACTCCCACATAGAATACTTTGAAATATGACCCTTGTTTCTATATCCTGCAACAATTTATCTTTTAAAGACTCTTAAATGCTGCAAATCTCCAATCACACAGAAGTAAACTGGATTACTGCAAAGTAAGTAATTCAAGGACCATGGCTTTAATTATAAGAACATAAGAGAAGCCAATGCTGGATCAGGCCAATGGCCCATCCAATCCAACACTCTGTCTCACAGTGACCAAAAATATTAGGTGCCATCAGGAGGTCCACCAGTGGGGCCAGGACACTAGAAGGCAAAGGCTATGATATTGAGGGAATGGTTATGCCTCTGGGGGACCAAAGGGCCTTGAACAATCAGACTCTCCTTGCCATACAAAACATCCTATTAGTTTTGGGGAGAAAGGGAAAAGGAATGGTCTATCTGACAATACTCAGCCCCAATAAAACTCCTGCATCCAGGTTACACATAAGAAAATGAAGGAATGGGAGGAAACTAAAATAGCTGTGATAGTCCTGTCAACCAGTTCAAATCTTATTCTGGGAAGCAGGCTAAATGTTGCATTACCCATATCCACCCCACCGAGTAATTTCACAGATTGTAATAAATATAACACTACTTCAAATTCCATCTACTCCATCAGCATCAGTGATGGATGAAGACACAGGTACAAGTAAGTGTGCTGCTTATGAAACATGCAAAACCAAAGCAGGGATCTGAATACAAAAACTCCCTGCCTTGAAAAGCACAGCACCTGCAGAAAAAGTTTGAGCAGAACGTGCAATGTTTTGCAGTTATTTTGCTTCCAAACCAGATGCCTACCTGTTGTAAAATTCAAAAGAACTATGTAGAAGCTGTGTAGGAGGACAGTTTAACTAGAGGAAAAGAAAAGCAGGAGATGTAGTGAGACAAAGGGGTGGGGGGAACTACCCTGGGGGTTTAAAAGGGTTCTTTCTAAAAGGATTTGTCTATCATGCTGCCGTTTCAATATTTGTTCCTGATGGGAGGAATATTTGTCCATAAATTTCCCAGTAGTGCAAAAAGAGCCAGAGAGGGTGGGTAATCACATGCTGAAATCAGGAATGTTTAGCAATTCAACAAGGGTGTGATTTTGGTGAGGGAGGAAATCTTTCAAGAGACCTTTTCTACCTGAATTGCCAAGGTACCACAGATGTTTAAAAAGAGAATTTGGTGAACGTGCTGAAGGAGACCTACTATGGCAATCCTAAATGGATTTCTATTTCTATACCCATTGATTTCAATGGACTGAGAAGGCTGCACTTCTGTTTTGGATTGCACTGTTACTCACCCAGGGGGAAGAGAGATTATTTAGAGGAAAAACTGTTTACTCTTCTTATTCAGTGAAACTATTAGATATTGTATATTCTTTCAAGGGGGCGGGGGGGACCCATCTGTTTTTAATAGAAATCTTTGGTGCTTATTTCTTGTCTGCACAGTTTGCATCCAAAAACTGGAAGAACAGGGATGAGCATTCAGGTATTAATCAATCAAAATCCAAATTGGAAATGCCCTGTCCTTTAATGTAGTTCCAATGAATAGTATAAATAAAATATAAATAGTATTTTTAAAACAACAGTTGGCAGTATTCAGAAATGATCATTAATTCCTTGATAATCTTTCCTGCCTCACTGCCTGGAAGTTTAAAGCTAATAGATGCTCAAAGTAGATTCAGGTGGGGTAGCCGTGTTGGTCTGAAGCAGCAAAACAAAGTTTGAGTCCAGTGGGACCTTGAAGACTAACAAAGTTTTATTCACAGTATAAACTTTTGTGTGCAAACACACTTCCTCAGATACAGTGGAACAGAACCTCCTCAACCATTACTTATAGGGGGTGGGGTCAATGAGCTGAGGGCTAATTTAGTCACCCCTTTACTTTAAAATGTGGAATTGCTTAATATGAGAGCCCAGATGACATGGCAATTATTGGCTATGAATGATCTTGTCACCCTTTCAGTGGCAAAATATGTGGGTGCAATGATTAAATACCAGGGAAATAATTACTAAGTAAGGTCTTTTTATTTTTTTAATTTCTATTCTAGTTTCTGCTTAAGGTGATGGCTGTATGAGCAGTACTAAAGAGACAGATAGATATAAGGGTGTGGGGGTAAATTAGCATACAAGTACAAGAGATAACAAAGAGATATGGGAAAGAGGTTTGAGTCCAGTAGCACCTTGTTTTACCACCATTCACAAATCTTCCTTACATCCAGTCCCAGCTATAATCACCCAGTACTTATGCATCTTGACTCTAAATGGTCCTTCCTGACAACGAACCCTGCCCCCTATAAATAATGGTTGAGGAGGTTCTATTCCACTGTGTCTGAGGAAGTGTGCTTGCACACAAAAGCTTATACCATAAATAAAACTTTGTTGGTCTTAAAGGTGCCACTGGACTCAAACTATGTTCAGATACTCAAAGGGTTTTTCCCCCAGTGAAGAGGGTGATAGAGTTCACACTTAAGGTTACTGTGATGATTACGTTTTCTGCACAGCAATTCATTTCACCATTGCACAGCCTCAGTAGCTTGGGGAGGGTTTTTTGCAAGAGCAGCGACATCTTTTCCCTTTGCCAGGTGGTGTACTTTCATATTGAGAGATGGTGCATCTACAAGAGCTTTTGTAGCTTTCTTTGCTATCTGTCATTTCTACTGGGTGACCGAGCTGTGCGAGAGAGAACACTGTTGCTATTTTGCTGGCACTTCCCCATTTCTTTCCCTCTTCAGCATCATTGAGTATGTTTGGCTGTGATGAATTGCAGCGGACTTGAATCATATTGTAATTTCATCTGTTTTATTTACAAAGCGTTGTTGTGATATTTACAGCATAAAGTGCATCATAAATGATGCACATAAATTAAGAGTCTGCATGCTGGAGGGTTGGGAGAAAGGACCGTCTCATTTAAGTGCATACACAAAGTGATTATCACCAGGTATCGCTATTCCAAAGTTTGCTTTCCACAAAGCCCTCGTACTCACTGTCTGAACAAGGTTCTGTTCCTGCTCTACCATTCTATCGGAGTTCTGTTCCTTTGCTCTTATGTCTCCCTTCTGATACTGTCAAACACCTCCCTGTTGCTACTAAAAGCCATTCTAATTGCCCATAAACTGGAACCTTTTCTCCTAGCAGCTTAAAACTTGTGGTGGAGAATCCTTGGGGTGAAGGGTACATTCTCTAAGGCTTTCACGTTCCTTGCTCAGGGTGAAAAAAAAACGGGGCAGGTGCTTTACATTGCCTATGAAACTGGGAAACTCTCTCCCAACCTTGTGAAACATGGCAGATCAGATTCCATCAAGGAAAGGTATAATCCCTGAATGTTTCATCCAAAATCAGGGGGAGGAAAAAAATAAGTTAAAGCCAGACTTTCCAGTAAACAGTTCCCTGGTTTGCTGTTTAAGGTCTGTCTATGGCCAAACAGGTACCTGTGAACCCGCAGCATCTAGTTGTAAATGATAGCACAGCCATGTACTCCTTGCTAATATGATACGGAGCACTGTGTAACATGGATCATTTGTCAGAAGTGCACCTGATCACGGCTTTAACACCACTGGATATCCTTTCTACTGCCTCAGTGAATTTTTTTCTCTTAACTCCCATGTATTATACTATATGGCTACATGGTATAGTCAGATCATTATTCAGGAAATGAGGAAACTGAGAGAAAACTACTGAAAGGAGAGGAAGAGAGGATTGAAAAATATAAATGAAATTATAAATCAAAATACAAAAGCAGCAGACAACATTATTTTCATGGGATCCTGGTCACACACACAAAAAAGAAAGAAAGAAAAACCAGCCATTTGGGTTTCAAAATATGGGACAAAGGAGAACCCCAACTGTACAATATATTAGAACAGATGAATCCTATGCAGCTTTACAGGATGGGCATTTCTGAATAGTAACACTTGTTTCATTTGCAGGAACTAAGCACATTAAACAAAATTGTTGATGCACAACAAGTAACAAGGGAAATGCAACTAGTAGAAGCTTAGGGGGGCTAGAAGAAGCTTGGAGAGTATATGCTTACATAGAGGAAACAGTCCTTTCTCTTCCTTCTGCCCCCTTGAGTCAGAGCCTGACACCCACCCAGTCCCTAAGGCAGCTTTTAAGTAAAAATAAAAATGCCAGGGCACCTGACCAGGGATCCCCTGTGTCAAGAGGATTCTTATTAACATCCCAGAATCCCTCTTTCTTAGACTGCTCCTAATGGAAGCCAGAAATGTTCTGTAACTTTTGTACCAGGTTTTCATCCCCAATAATTAGCCATTCAGACATAATTTTCCATGCTAAAGGCCATTTCACACATGACACAATCAACCTTTCAGTCTGGGATTTCTTATAGTGGTAATATGAAAAGCAGAAGAACTGTTTTTAAAGTGAATGTGTGTCGTAGTAATTTTAGAGTTTACATTTGATTTTACAAGCACGGGAAAATATTTAACTGTCATTTGTAATAATGCCCTAATACTGAGGTATCCCAAAGGTGGGCTATTTGGTAGTGATTTTCCTTCTCTTTCTTTTGGCTATCGTACTCCTTGAAAACCTTTGTTGCTCTAAATCCTTAATGATTTTCCAAGATATGAGAAATGCATAAAATCGCTTAAATATAATCATAGTTAAAGCCAACCAATTTGCATAAGGTACTAAAGAATTACAGTAAAAAGAGACATATCACAAAATCTTCTTTCTTTCCTTTAGCTGAGGTTATCTCTGGAGGAATTTTAGGTACTGTTTTATCACATTCATTTCCATGCTGGCATTGACATTCCTGTCATATTGTACATATTTTACTTTATCTTGTCAGGGGTTTTATTTTAGTTATGCGAGTGCTGAATTGTGTGAGCACTGTACCCAAACTGCCTTTTTATAAACTACGTAAATTAATGGGTTTTCCATCTTCACTTCCTAGTAAGAATTTGGTGAAACTGACGTTCTCTTAAAAAGTAGTGTTCACTTCTCCAGATAGGTATAGTTCTTTTTCTGCCATGATACATAAGCAGCTATAATCTGAATAACGTTATGGAAATGTAGCATAACAAAAACACAGTGGAAATGGACAAGTTAAGAATGCTGGAGACTGGTGCCAAAGTACACACAATCCATTTATTTCAAGTGAATTTTAAAAGAATTTTCTGATTGTTATTTAGAAAAACCAGTCAAACAGAGTCAAGTGCTCTTGTGTAAGCTGACAGTGCACATACAATGTGCTGTGTGGAAGGAATGCTAGTTCTGTCTCAAGTTCCTTTTTTTTTGTCAGCTGAAACATAAAAATGAATAGTTCTTTTCAAATTTCATTTGAATATAATTGCAGCAAAGGAATAATTCATATCAGATTGAAGGTCAGTTCCCCTTTCCCAAAGTGGACAGAAGTAATTCACCATATTTCAAAAGTTCAACTATTTCAGCTCATGTAGCCTTGTACTGTAGTGTCCTCTAGTGGCTGAGTGCACAATCCTCTACTGAGCTGGGGGGAATTAAGAAGCTGAAACACTTCTAATTTTGTAGAAATGAAAACTAACCCTCACTGTGTCTAGCCAGAGGGGCAATTCAAACAACCACTTTAGATTTCCCCTCCTCTACTGACTTTTTTCCTGTATAGACTGAACATATTCATGGCAAATCAGTCTGTTTCAAACTCAAACGGCAAGTCTACACACGGATAAGATGTATTTTAACAACTTTGCCATCAAATGCTGATCCACAGATCTTCCTGAAAATGAACAAATTAATTTCTTGATCCAAGCCAATATTCCAAAATGTATTTTGTTTTGTACAGGCTAGTCCATCCCAGGATTTATACTATACTAGGAATAAGGCCCGTTGTGGAAATACATACAACGAGCTCTAGAAAGAGGCTCTGGGTGGGTGCCCTGGTCTTTGGCACTCAGTGTCAATTTGCTGTGATGACCGCAGCAGGGTATAATGACACAGAGCTTACTGTTTTCTTCAGGGGAACTGATCTCTGCCATCTGAAGAGCAGTTGTAATTCTAAGTCATCTTCATCCCTTCCCTGGAGATTGGCAACAATGGTTCCCCAGGAGGAAATGGCTGGTTTGGAGGGTGGCGACTATGGCACTTTACCTGTCTGAGGTTCCACCCCTCCTCAAACCTCACCCTGTCCAGGCTCCACCCCTCAAATCTCCAGAAATTTCCATACCTAAAGTTGTCAACTTTATCTCCTCCCCTCTCAGCAGCCTGTTCCTAGGCAAAGTTCTGTCTTTCTCGTTAGTGGGGAGCAAAGAAGCTTACTTCATTCTCCTCTTCCGCTTTGTGATCTGTACAGCAACGCTGCAAGGTAGGTTAGGCAGAAAGTCTGGGGCTGGTCCAAAATCACCCAGGCTGCTTCCATAGGGAGGCTCCTGCTGAACAGGAGCAAGCAGCCAGGGCTAGTGAAGTAATGCCAGTCAGGAGGCATGAAGTCACCCTGCGAGTGCTGGTAGGCCTAGGGTTGCCAACAAAGACAGATTGATGCAAAGGAGGATTGGAAAATCTCCATATCTCTATTTTGCCTTAAATTGGTTTTGATGTCAGCAGAGTGAGAAAATGCCAGAGACTCTGGATGGGTGCCCCGTGGTAAATGGACAATTCCTGAAGATTTTCCCAAACACTACTCTGTCCACATTCATTTTCTACACACACAGCATCCCCTGCCAAAACACAGCACATCCCCAGCACTTTGAATTAGCACCAGAGCTTTAAGAGCTCTCCTGCTCTCACCTGGAGACTGGCAACAGCTTGTTTGGAGGATGGGGTCTATGGCATTGTATCTGTCTGAAGTCCCCCTCTTCCTCCCCCTCAGACCCCACCCTCAGAAGGTTTCATCCCTAAAATATCCTGGAAGTTTCCAACCTGGAGCTGGCAACCCTATGTCCTTTCCAGGAAATCATCAGCCTATCTTTATCTGCCTGCCTGTCTTTAGGTTTACATCTCCCCCTCCCTGTATCCTCTGCTTAGGGAAAGGGCAGTCTTTCCCTACAGTGGGAACCAAAGCAGCTGACATCATTCTCCTCTCCACTGTATGATCTGCACAACAACCCTGTGAGGTATGTTAATGTTGAAAGTCTGTGAATGGTCCATAATCCTCCAGGCAGCTTTACCTGGGACTTGCACACCATCCTCTGAAGCACTCTGTGGCAGTAATGGGGTGACTGCTTTGTGGTATTCTGCTTGTGGTGTGATCTGTCTTTTTTGTGGTGTGGCATGGTTGTGTTATTGGGTTTGTTTCTTTTGAAGGGAAAGTGATGTGTTGTGGGAGAGGACATATTTTATCTCAGAATACACCAGGTCACATATGCAAATGGGGGAAGGAGTTTGAGGTGCGGAATGAAGTCCAATCATCTTCCATATGCAAATGACCTTGAAACTCTGGCCCAATCAGAGAAGAGTGGCCTAGGCTGCAGTGGGTGGGAGACAACTCAGGCAATACAGCCAGTGGATAGAGACACCTTGTGATTGACATATCACAGAGCCAAATGATTTTGGCAGGCATAGAATGTTGCCATGCGAAAATGCTTTTATATATAAGGACAGGATATGGAGGGCAATCAGAAGAAAGAAGAAGAGAAGGTTTTTGCTGTATGCAACAATGAACCTAAAATATTGATACCTACATCTGTTTGGTTTCCTCAGCACCAAATCCTTTACTTCTAAGGTCATCAGAGAATTTAAGAAGAGCACTGCTGGATCAGTCAACAAACATGGTATAGAGGCGAAGGCCTCGAGAGTAGAGCTGTGACTTCATGGTAAAGCTTCTACTTTACATGAAAAAGTTCCAAGTTTGATCCCTGGCATCTCTAGTTAAAAATTATATGGTAGTAGGTGATATGAAAGATCTTTACCTGAGACTCTGGAGAGCCTCTACCAGTTAGAGTAGACAATACTGACACTAATAGACCAAGGGATTCACTCAGTATAAAGAAGTTCCATGTGCTCCCTGATACTGCCTCCTAGCACTGGTATTTAAAGGCTTACTGCCTCTTCTTTAGTTTAGTCACCCATTAGTTATCATGGCTTGCAGCAATTGATGAACCTGTCCTCCATCAGAAGAATGGGACAGAAAACTTTGCTAAATGATTCATTTACCTGTGTTTGAAGACTTTGTTGACAAAGAACACCATGGCCAGATTCTTCATGGAACTATGGGAAATTTTTGAATTCTGATGTAGATAGGGCTCTCCTTGTGACCTTCGCTGAGCCATCTCTGGAAACAGGAAGGCACTTTGCATCAAGCAAGCCATAACTTTGGCAGAGATCTTTCAGTATTGATATGTGAAAATGACATCACCAGTATGCACTGGTCTGTGCAAAGCCTAACAACACCAAGAAACCCAATTGCAGCCACAATTTAATGGAGAAATCTGGTTCAAATTTTGTCTTGATTGGAATTTTAATTTGACAACAACTCTGGACTTAGAACATGCATATAGCATTGCGCTATGGTGCTTCAGGCATAGTGGTCATATATAGGCAACTCTGCAGGGACTCAAGGATAGATACATGCCATTTCAGAAAAATTATCCCCTGTTACTCATTTTGCCTGACAGAGCAGGAATTGGAATTCCTAAATGTGCAAGTTATTGACATTGTATTTTCCATTTGTAACACATTTCTATGGAGAGCCAGGGTGAGGTAATGGTTAGCATGCTGGACTACATCTGCGAAGACCTTGGGTTCAAATCCTCTCCCTGCTATAAAGCTCACTGGGTGACATTGGACTAGTTAGTCTTTTAGTCTAAGAAGCTTGTTATGGTAATAAAACAAGACAAGTAGCTTGTATGACACCTTAAACTTTGTGGATAATATTGGGATACAAATATGCAATCCCAGAATGTTCTACGTCTCTTCCCTCCCCACCCCATCACTATTGCCACCACTGCAATCAGGTATCTAATGAATCAGAAAGCTAGAAATGTCCACACATAACTGCCAAATTAAAGATAAAGTTACCAGCTATTATAGTTCAGAACTGGATATTTTAAAGCAGAGATATCAAGCTAATTACTGCATATTTTAAAAATAAGTGTGTCTTTAACTGGATGTAAATCAGTGCATCTTCAGATGATATGTCTGCAATCTGCAGGTCTCATGAACAGTTCCATGCTCTATATGATTCTTTACAGCTTTAAATGTATATATTGCCTTCATCTAAATCATGTGGTTGCCTTCCACTCCTTCATTAAGCAATCAGTCTTTAACCTCAACATTCTCCTGCAAAAGACAATCAATTAAAATGGCAAAAGTATTATAAATATAAAATAGAATAATACATAGGCAATATCAACAAGGAGGGTTGTGTTCTTGGGATGCTGGCCACACACAGAGAACAAGAATCAATGGCTTAAGTTTCAAAACATGACACAGAGCAAAACCTCCAGTGTATAATAAGTTCAAACAAATTGGCAAAATTCTCTGCAGTTTTCCAGAGAGGATGCTTGTGGAATAGCCTACATATGTTCCATTCCAGCATTTGAAATTATATTCATGGGAGTCTTAAATTCACAAAGAATACTGGGGAAATGGTGTGTTTTTGACAGAGTTGAGATAAGTTTCAGATTAACTATGACCATTTTCACAGGGTCTTCTGACAATGTACAATGAATGCATGGAGGACAATGATTGCCCACATTGTTTCTGCCCTTCAACCTTCATGCATTAACTGTGCCAGTGGGCACACAGTCTATACATATACAGCTTGTACAAAATTACATAAGGAGATCCCTGCTGGATCAGACCAGTGGTCCATCTATTCCAGCATCTTGTCTCACACATTGTCCAGCCAGTTCTTTTGGAGGCCCAACAGCAGGACATGGAGGACAAGACCTTCCCCTAATATTGCCTCCTGGCTCTGGGATTCAGAATTTTAGTGCCTCTGAATGTAGAGGTTCCCCTCAGTCACCATGGCTAGTAGCCACTGATAGACCTATCCACCATGAATCTAATCCCCCTTTAAAACTGTTTATTCCTGTGTCCATCACTACATCCTCTACAGCAAATTCTACATTTTAATCACTCTCTGTGTAAAGAAGTATTTCCTTTTGTCCATCTTGAATTGACTGCCCATCAGCTTCATCAGATGCCCTCAAGTTCTAAAATTTTCTATTTGTTAACTCTCTCCACCCTGTGCATAATTTTATAAACCTCTATCATGTCCTCCCTTAGTTGTCTCTTTTCCACACTGAAAAGACCCAGACTCTTCAGTCTTTCCTCATAGGGAAGGTGCTGCAACCCCCTAATCATCTCGGTTGTCCTCTTCCAAGATGTTTAGAAATTGATAGTCTCTTTTTATCAATTGATTGTCCTATTCTCCATGAAGCTGTTGCCCTCTTCCAAAATGTCCTTGGAAGGCCTACAACCAAGACACAGAGGCCAAAGTCTCCCTTAGTGGTTGCTCCCTAAAGCAACTCGCATTGGGAAGTATACTCTGCTGAAATGGAGGTTCTTTTTGTAGCCATCGGCTTAGCTAGTCCTGTTCTCTGTTTAGCAATTGATGGTCCCATTCTCTGTGAAGCTATCTAACCCCCTTTTTTAAACTATCTAAGCTAATGCTCATCACTATATCCCATGGCAGTGAATTCCACATATAAATTCCATCCACATGATCTGGAACACAGCAAAATACCAATTCTCTGTATGCACACTGATTCTGTGCACTCAGGAGGACTCAATTGCTGAGTTCAGAGGCTCATATCAGGTGCAGTCTTGCTCTCCCAGGTGTTCATTGTACCTGGTTGAAAAATGTTATGAAAAATGTATATGACGTATTATTTACAACAAAAGCAATACTACTACTATATGGTGCCACTGTCATGTTTCCCACAGTGGCATAAAAGTTTTGCTGCATGGTCTAATCTCACAGCACTAGGGAATGTGTTTAAATGAAAAAACCACATGGGCAGAGCTAATTGCATGGATCTTTTCCACTGCATCCCACCAAAGGGAAGGGCAATGATTTGATGGGGAGGATTTATGTGATAACCCTTGCCCTCTGCCATGTCCAACCTCTGTGTGATTGTGCCACTTATGGGTGTTTATGAATGAGATATTCTCTCCAAAATTTCTCCAAGAAATTTCACAAGGAGTTCTTAGATTTTACCTTTAGTGGATTTCACCCAACCTTATTGAATGGTTCAAAGTCAATTCTGCCTTGAAATTTCATTACCCTGTTCCCAGCTGGAAAGCAGTGCTAGCTTTCTATAACTGGCTACAGATAACTTTTTAGGGAAATGCCATAACCCAGTGGTTCCCAAACTGTTTGAAATGGTACCAACTCTTGCTCACCTTTTCAAACCCAGTACCACGACACGGAAAAATCCAGAAGGCAATACACATAGGTCATCTCCATTGTTCCCTGCTCTGTAAGTGGCTGAGTTGAACACCTGGGAATGAATGGGGCGAAAGAGCAGAAGACAGAATACGGCAGTTACACTCCCTGTTTTTTCTTTCCCCACCACTGGGAAGTAAGGAGGCAGAGTCTTTTCTTCCTGCTTAAGAGTTTATGCCTTGCCATTTACCCACCAGCACTGTGGTTGTGACCCACAATTTGAGAACCGCTACTCTTTTGGTATGTACAGAGGGCTTCTCTGAAAATCTTGCATCTGCTGCCATCTTTCCCCTTGCTACCACCATTATTGTAAGAATTAGAGGTTGCTGTCTCAGTTATTCTTCCAGCCAGTGTCCTTGTGTGCATTTGTACAATTTTTGCAGTCAGCTCACTCCATAGTGTCTATAACCTCATCATGATAAGGCACAGTTACCCTTCACTTTTGCCAGGGACTTTCTATACACAAAGAAGTTGTCCAATAAGCCCTAATCCTACTCAGAACTAAATTGAGTAACTGCAAAATATTTGTGTTAAAGGATCTTGTGTGCTGTTAGACCAACCACATGCCTCTTGGACTCATGTCCCTCGTAGCTGGTAGAAGTCAGTAATGAGAGAATACAGGTTCTCCTGGTGGACATTATCAATCTATCCAAGGAATCAGGTTGAAAGAGGCTGTGAAAGAGGCTTGGCTACTGCTCTTGAAAAAAGATGTCTGGATCCTTCCAAAGTTTTGAATTTGTCATTTCTGGGAAAGGTAACTGAGATAGCGGTAGCCGAGCAGCTCCAGAGTTTCCTGGATGGCACATCGGCATTGGACCCATTCCAGTCCAGGTGTCACCCTGGCCACAGGATGGAGACAGTGCTGGTCAACTTTACAGATGATCTCCGTGGACAGCTGGACCAAAGCGGGTCGGTGCTGCTGTTGTTACTTGATCTCACAGCAGCATTTGACATGGTCGACCATGACTTTTTGACCCACCACCTCACCAACATGGGAATCTGTGGGGTAGCCTTGAAGTGGCTTACCTCAGGGACAGAGGGTAGCACTATGGGTGTCAACTAGATACCCCTTAACACGTGGGGTCCCTCAGGAAGCAATCCTCTCCCCAATGTTATTGTTCAGTTGGTTGCTCAGCTAGTGTGGAGTTTTAGGCTGGGGTATCATCAGTACACTGATGACACCCAGCTATATCTGTTAATGGGTGGCCACCCCAATACCAGCCCACAAAATCTGGCCGAGGGTCTAGAGGTCATAATGGGATGGTTGAAGAAGAGTTGACTGAAATTGAATCCAACTAAGACAGATGTTCTGTGGTTGGGGGGGGAGGGGGAGTCAGGGCTCTAGGACCTTGATGGTGTGCTGTTGATACCAGCACAAACCATCAGGAATTTGGGCATGGTCTTGGATATCTCCCTATCTTTGGAGGCCCAGATCATGAACATTGCCAAGCTGGCATTTTTCTATCTGTGCCAAGTGTGGCAGCTGGCCACTTTCCTGAGTCATCCCAACCTAGCTGCAATAATCCACACAATGGTCACCTCCAGATTAGATTACTGTAACTTGCTTTACACTGGCGTGCACTTGAAACTGATCCAGAAACTCCAGCTGATCCAGAATGCAGTGATGCAAGTCCTGATGGCAATGTCACAGACAGTACATATTCAACCTGTGCTGCATTAACTCCACTGGTGTCCAGTGGAGTACCAGGTCAGGTTCAAGTTTTTGGTACTGACCTTTAAGGCCTTTAGTCATCTATAACCAATGTACCTTCAAGACCACCTCCTCTGGAATATCCCTGAAGAGTGTTAGACTGTGCTGAGAATAATTTACTGATGATCCTAGGCCCAAAAGACATCCAGCTGTCCTCAACCAGGGCCAGGTCTTTTTCAGGCTTGGCTCCTGCTTAGTAGAACTCTCTGCCAAATAACATCCAGGCCCTGCAGCACCTGATGCAGTTCCACAGGGCTAGCAAGGCAGAGATGTTCCACCGGGCCTTTGGTTGAGAACAGTACTCAGGGATTGAGCAATTTATAAATCTAAATAGTAAATAAATAAATATGTCCTGAATTTCAGCCTAACTCTGCCTCAACCATTATCAAGACATTGGTCTAAAAAGAGCACTAGATTTCACAGTCTGCAGTGAGAATTATGTGGCCAGTGCTGCATACTATTAATATAGTAAACCAAGGACTGGGGAAAGGATTTTATCCACAGTACCTTAAAAAGCTACTACTTTTGAGAGTTCTGACAACTGGTAACCTGCAGGTGAAGGGTTGTCTTAGTGATTCTGGGGCCCTGAGCAAAAGTCCAGGTGCCCCAGAATCACTGTCCCCTGTCCCCCACTCACCCATGAGCACACAAGAGCCAGTGAGGTGGGTAGGAGCCATTGCCAGAAGCCAGCTACCCAAGCCCGAGATGGAGCAGGCATGAGTGGTTGGCATCATAAGTGATTTTTTCATGGAGCTGGTTAGATGTCTGATATAGAACTGAGATTGAAAGCCACATGCGTCACAAGTGCTTTCAAGTTTCTATCCCTTACCATTAATTTCATCTGCCTAGGGGTAAACATTAAGAATGGATACTGACAGATAAACAATTCAGAGAATCAGTGGCTGAGTTCAGGCTGGCAATTTGCCCAGCTATAGCCACTTTTCAGCCGTGTTTCCCAAGCAGATTAAAGGGGGTGTTCACACAGGCACATCTGCCTGGCATTCCCCACCTGTAGGCAACCCATGCTGTTCCGCTTCACTCCCGCGTTAAAAAGATACCTATTACAAGTGGTAGCAAATCCTGGAGAGTGCCTTTATCCTGTGTCAGTCCGCTTCCTGGGAATTATGAATGCTCAGCCAAAAAGCCAGGAGCAACCCGCGTTGCTCCCAGCGCATACGATTGGCACATATGATTGGCTGTGCTCCACTCTACTGCATAAGGCACCTATGATTGGCTGTGCTCCTCTCTACCGCCCAATGCGCAATGGGATCCTCCCCAAATCGGCTGGATGCCTATGTGTGTATGGGCGCATGAGCTCATGAGCGCTCATGCACTCATGTGCCCATACACACATAGGCATCCAGCCGATTTACCAGGGAAAAGCCATTTACAGCCACATGTCCGGGCCAGCAGTCTGAACACTCCCACGTGCCTCCTCCCGATATGGTCCTGCATCTGTCGGCCCCCTGTGACTGGGAAAACTCGGAACAGTTTATTCCGGGGCTTTTTTGCCACAACTGGCTCCTGCTGCAAACTGCCAGTCTGAACTCAGCCAGTGACAGATCTAATTAAGGCTTTTATCCTTTCCTCCCCTGTCTATACCATGCCATTGGTTGTTACTTGTATTCCAAATTGCTATTTGGGCAGTATGCATCAAAACAAAGCAGCTGCTCTTCCAGTCACAGACTTTCTCAACATAACAGTTTTGTGACTTAGCAAAAGGGTCTGAATTAATGGTTAGCTGTATGTTAACATAGACTCTGACCCATCTACTGCAAACAAAAAGACAGTTGTTATCACTTCCCAGAAGGAAAAAAATGAGGTTAAAACGTGAATGTATCTGATGCTACTCATTGCTCCCTTGAATGGTTTCTGTTTCACTGACAGCACTGCTAGAGATGCTCATTTTTAGTAAGAGTGGGTGCTTCTCAAGTAAATATGTTTGTTGAATATTTGTAGAAAGTTATATGTAGCACAATGGTTCTACATTTGAACCTTTTACGAGCACCATTCTGTGTTTTATTCCAACATCTAATATGGAGTAATTCCCTTCTGACTGCTAACAGGGCAGTGAGTCAGTTGTGTTTTAGCAAGAAACATAAGCAAAACCTTCTTGATTTTCTTAAGAGATTAGTTTCCCTATTTTCCCTAATTCATTCCCTAATTTTTGAAGAAGCTTTCATACACACAATATATGAGATTGCTAGCCATTAGCTGCCAACTGGTAGGAACTAGGGATGGGGGCTGTTGGCTGATGACGTTAGAGCAGATGTCAGTCTGTTCTAGGAATCACCAGAGGTTGTTGGTGTTGTTTTTTCTGGTGCTTCCTAGAGAGGGCAGATGTCACTTGTGAGTTTTCTCTGAAGTGATGTAATGGCAATGGCAATTAAAAAAAAAATCTTCCCACCAGCCACCAGAGTGACAAGAACAGAAGCTGGGAATGGGGAATTCCCCATCCCAGCAGGAACCTGGGAGCCCTAATCATATAATGGAATTTTAGTGACATAGTAACATTGTGGATTATATTTCTGCTTTAGAATATGGTAGCTAATGTACTGTATGTAGTCTTGTTATTGATAACCTTTCTCCAATTCAGAAGTAACAAGTTTGGAATCAACTTCATAAATTTCAGTTACATTTACTAATAAACGGGTCCATTCCAAGCTGCCCCTGCCCATGTTAAGGACTAGGAAACCCCAGAAAAATATTTCCCTGGGATATTTGCACCAAGGACATTCTGTTAGGCTTTGAGCCTAATGAAGACTTTGGAGCAGTCCTTCCCTCTGGGCCCCTTCAGTTACTGATGCTGAATATAGGAACAGAAAAGGGAAGGGGAAAATAGCTGTGGAAAAGACCTTGGAGGGCTGACAGGGGAGTATTTGGTTTGGACTGGTCTTTCCAAAATTTCAGAGGATATCAGGAGAAAAACTGAGGAAGAGAAAACCAATGCTCAGTCAGAGATGTCACCCATCTCTATAGCAGTGGGATTTAAGGACATAAGAACATAAGAGAAGCCAATATTGGATCAGGCCAATGGCCCATCCAGTCCAACACTCTGTCACACAGTGGCCAAAAATACCAAATGCCATCAGGAGGTCCAGCAGTGGAGCCAGGCCACTATCTATACCTTGTGGCTAATAGCCACTGGTGGACCTCTGCTTGTCATCCTTCAGGGCCTTGGATCTTCATATCTGTGAGACCATCTCTCCTCCTATGCTACAACAGTTTCTCTCATCCTAACAGGGACTTCTGCAGGTGCCAACCTGCAAATGGGCAAAATAAACAACTGCCCATATACATAGCTTCTCTGTTTTGGCCCCCTCCTTATAGAATGGCCTGGTTGAGGATGTCAGGAAGGTTTCTACTCTCTGGCTTTCCACAAACCATGCAAAACGTAATTGTTCAAGAGAGCTTTTCTATGCAGGCAATAGTGTTGCCAGGGGCACTGCCTTTTACCCTTGGGTAGCTCCAAAACAGGGGTGCCCTACTTTCTAACCTGAACCAAAGTCCACAAAAGCCAGGCACTCTCAGCTTGAACCACAGAGTCAGGCTGCAAGTGGTCTGCAAAAAGGGATTTCATATTCAGGTTTCATAAGGTGACCTCAGAGCAAGCCTCCAGTCTTCCCCCTCCACCCAGCAGAGATTATGCTTATGGAATGACAATGGGTTCTACTAGGTAAAGTGTATCTACATTTCTAAATGTATGTTTAGAGGCCATCTGGCAGTTAACTCTGTCTCCAGTAATTCTTTGTCTGAATTCTTTGTCTTTCTTGCTCTGTCCCTCAAGATACTGGGATAAACCAATCAATCATTCAAATGTTTAGCAATCCTTCCTGATGCTAATCAGAGACGGTTCCCACCTTTTGTCTACCCTGGCCAGGACCATTAGTAAGTCAGATAATCTATTTAACTAGCTACCCAACACCTGGCTTCTATTGTTAAATCCAGACCCTGCCTCTCTGGAAGTTCATTGGTCATACCTAAGGTCTGCCCCTACTGGCATCACACACCCCTGGGAATCATCATTGGTCCAGGTAATCTATTGTTCTCACCTCTGAGACCAGCCCCCCTATATCCCAGCACACACATGGCAGACTGTGTGTTTTTCTACCATGATCCAAGATGGCAGGCCACCCCTGAACTCTCTGAGTTTAGACCAGAATCCATGGACCTCTGCACATCTGGACAGGTTGTATCACCCCCCTATAACCCATCAATCACCTCTGCTTCCTTAGTGCTATATTGTGTGAATATTGTTTGTATGCTTGAGAATATTTAGTAAAGAAATCATTACTCTAGCCACCCAGTTTCTGTGTCTGTTCCTGGGTGCTTGGGAATTCTAACTCTGGTATAAACAGGTCAGATTCTATGGATAAACCAATTGCATATTAATAATTATAATTCCCCATATTTATTAAATAATAGATCAATTTGGCTAACAATAGGGTAACAGTAAACAAAAGGCTTCACAATGTAGCTTGGATAAATTATTGGGGACTGTGGTCTGTACCACTGTGTATAGATTGCTGTGAGTTGGATTCTATTGTGTAATTTTACATCATATAACATGTCATGTTAACACTTATGTTTTGCTTCAGTTCTGTTTTTTTAGACTTCTGATTAGTTCTACAACCCAAATCCTATTTGTGTATTAAGTATCCAGTCTTGTTGATTCTATTGACTTACTCTGTGCAATCTGTCTTGAGTCCTAGTGAGAAAGGCAGATTATAAATAACGTAAATAAATAAAATAAATTCATAGAGTTGAGTGGTCAAAGCTGTATTATTGAAAATTAGGAAGTTTGGTAGGGAAATGCACTTTCATGTTTAGGATTATCTATATTTAAATCCTTAAATATAAATGGGGCCTGCACAGTTTAATATTTTTTACTCTGACTGGTAGCTAGGGATGAGCATGAATGAATCAGTTCATGAACCAAAGTTTGTGATGAATTTTGGTTGGTTTGTGGTTCACAAGTGAAGTTCGTGGAAGGTCAACCAGCACAAACTTTCCACGAATTTTCAAGCTGTTGTTGGAGGTTTGTGCCAGTTCATGAATGGATACATTTCCAGACAGACTGTCTCTGTTCAAACAAAATGTTTAGCAAACTTCAAAGCAACAGCAGGAGGTGAATTCTCCAGCCTTGGAAACAGTGTTGTCAGTTTCAAACTAGTCATGTCAGTTTCAGGAGGAGTTTTCCCCCTCCTTGGCCCAGGTTTCTTTCTTGCCCAGGGCTTTGTATCTTCATGCTTTGAGATCAGTCTTTTAAAGCTTGCATTGGGTTCTGCTGGGCACTCTGTGCATTGTACTAGTTTTGCTGGGCTTGCAAAAATGCCCCCCACTTGGATTGTGATTGAACTGGCATTGCCACACTAGCATTGGTTTCTGTTGGGCACTAGTATGTTGCACTGATTCTGCTGGGCTTCCAGCCTTGCTTGGACTGTGATTGTGTGCTTGATAGCAGTCCTATTGAGCTGGCATCACCACATAGGCACTGGCTTCTGATGGGCAGGAATGCATTTTTGCAAGCCCAGCAGGACTAGTGCCACTGTGGCACTGCAAACCCAAGGTCATACCAGAGAATCTCTGCAGTAGAACCTGAAGGGGGGCCATTTTTGCAAGCACAGCAGAACTTGTGCAATGTACTAGTGCCCAGGGGAGAAGAAGAAAAGAAACCATACTTTACTTGATCTTTAAGAGGATTCCAGAGTGTCCATGTTGGTGAGTAAGGTAGTTTGGAGGCCCATCTAGGAAATTTGGATGGAGTCATCCCCAGCCCTTCTCATGCACCTGAGTTTACCTAGGTTTCAATGGTGAAGTTTGGCCATTTGTCAAATTGAGTGCAAAATTAGCTGTTGAGGTCCAATTGGTCCCTGAGTGGCTAACTGGGCTGACCTATGAGGGAAGGGGCACCTGGATATTTATGAGATGAGATCTGGGGCAGGCATTAAGCTTTAGCTTTAATGACTTGATGGTGCTTGGGAGATGGGCAAGTGCTTCTTTCAGGCACATAATTGTTCTATCCAGAACTGAATTTTCAAGTCAGAAACAAAATAGTTAATTATTTTACCTTGCAAATTGAGGTTACTGTATATTATTTATCACTTTGTGATATTTCTATGCCACCTCTTCAGAGTGCTGCTTGAAGCAGCTTACAAGTAAAATCACCACAATATAAAAAAACAAGCCATTAAAAATGAACAAATGGACTTGAACAGCACAAAACTTTCCAAAAAACCAGAAGTAAACCATTAAAAAGCAGACTTTGGAACTCCCTTTCCAGGGAGATTCACTTGTCTCTCTCTATTATTCTGTATTGTTGTCTTCCACCAACAGGTAAAGAATTTTTTGTTCTATTGAGCATACTCTTAATAGCTATAATTGGCCTCCATCCCGATTTTTGGTGTTATATATATGTTTTTATCGAACTATTATATATACCCTTTGTTTCAAATGTTTTTAATATTGAAATGTTTTTACGTTTGATGTTCGCAACCTTGGGGACTTTATTTGGTTGGAAAGGTGACATAGAAATGTTTTAAATAAATAAATAAAATTAAAAAGCAGATAAGCTAAACCCCATAATTAAAATTGTGAGTTTAAAAATATGTTTTGGTCTGGGGCCTAAAAGAAAGTAAAGCAGGTGCTAGGCAAGCCTTAAGGTGAAGGGCATTTAAAGGTTAGGCGCCATCACAGAAAATACCCTGTCTCTGGTTGTCAACCACCTCACCTCTGAAGGCAGGAGCACAGAGAACAGGGCATGAAAGGCAGATCTTAACTAGTAGGCTGGACAGTATGGGAGGAGATGGTACTTCAGCTACTCTGGCCTCTAGCCACTTGGGACCTTAAAGGTAAGAATGAACACTTTGTATTGTGCCCAGAAAGAAATGGGTAGGGATGTGGTTTGTGTCAGTTCGTGGTTTGTGGCTGAACAACAAACCGAACCATGAACTGAACTACGAACCAAACCAGGAGGTTCAGTTGTGAATCAGTTCATGGCCCTGCTGACCCAGTTCAAAGGGACCATAGTCCCTTTTAATGGGGTTTGCAGGAAGGTACTTTATAAAGGAAAAGGAACTATGGACTAAACTACTGTATGTAGGTTGTATTATATGTTTGCTGCACATATTATCCTGTTGTCATTGCATTGTTTTCTACTGATTAATGTTTCTGCATTGTACCTGTACTCTGTATCACATCTCATATGCTATGCTTATTCAGATTTCTGTAATTCTAGTCCTAATATTAGATGTTTCATCATATTGATTTTATAAGTTTACACTGTGTAATCTGCTTTGGGTCCATGTGAGAAAGATGGATCTATAGATGTAGGAAATAAACTAAAATAAAAAGCTAGATACTGCAGTGAACCTAGCCAAGCCAAGTTATGAAATATCACTGAAGGCTTCCCTGAAAACAAATGTATTGTGCTTAGGCCTGTTTTTCACAATGTGATAGCCAGACGTAGAGAAGCCCTATTCTGTCCCCTAGGCCACTGTACCTTTTTATCAAGAGAGAACTCTGAGCAGTTTCCCTAGCAAATCTCAATGGGTGTGAGGCAGAGAGGGAGTCTGGTACAGGGAGAGACCTATGCCCTTTCCAAGTAGTACAACAGCTACCTTCCTTATATGTTAAACCTTTGATTTCTGTTATGGTAGTTCAGGAGGTTTGGTTTTCAGTCAGTGAAGCTGAAAGTTCCCAGCAGACCACAGGAGTAATTTATGTGCAATTATCTGGGGGTTTTTTTTTAGCAGTCTGAATGCTTTTGGATCTCAGAATATGTTTTTTACTGCTATATAGGTAATTCAATGAATGCCACTGTCATAGCATAGAAAGAGGTTCTGATATAGAATGACAAGTCCTAATGAGCCCACTGACATAGGTGTGAGCATGAATTGCTGTGATGGCTCTCTCAGCATTTACATCAATAGCTTTGACACTAACTGAAACCTGCCATCTAAGTGCTTGGTCAAACTTACTACTTGACCCACTCATTGCTGGCTAGTTTTGTTATTTAAAAGACTGAGAATTCAGTAATAAATCCCTCATTCCTCATGGCAAATCCCTTGGTCAATCTTAATAGCCCACAATAATACATACACATATTATGTTCTATAGAAATTGTCTTTATGCTGTTATATATATCTAATTATATAATAATTATAAATTATATCTAACTAGGAATAAGGCCCATTGTGGAAATAAATACAATGAACTCTAGAAAGAGACTCTGGGTGAGTGCCTTGGCCTTGGGCACTCAGTGTCAATTTGCTGAAGTGACCACAGCAGGGTCTAATGACACAGAGTCCACCATTTTCTCCAGAGGAACTGATCTCTGCCATCTGAAGAGCAGCTGTAATTCTGTGTGATCTCCAGCCCTCATCTGGAGATAGGTAACAATGATTCCCCAGGAAAAAATGGCTGGTTTGGAGGGTGGAGTCTATGGCATTGTACCTGTCTGAGCTCCCACCCCTCCTCAAACTTCACCATCTCCAGGCTCCACTCCTGAAATCTCCAGGAATTTTCCAACCTGGAGGTCGCAACCCTATCTCCTTCCCAGCCAACTATCAACCTACGTTTATCTGACCCTCTGACTTCAGCTTTCCATCTCCTCCCCCCTCCCTGCAGCCTCTACCTAGGAAGAGTACAGTCTTTCTCCGCAGTGGGGACCAAAACAGCTCACATTATGCTCCTCTTCCCCTTTTTTGTGATATTTTTTATTATTTTTATACTCTACATCCTAAAACCTAAAGGTAAGGGCACAGGGGAAACACTACCACTAACTTAAGATAAGAGCTTTGCATTCGGTTACAGATAAGTAAATCACTCCTGCAATGACAAAGATATACTGAAAAATATAAAAACAGAGAGTTCAAACCTCTGTCAAGTAGAATTTAATCATGCTAAAGTCAAATATTTTGTAATCCAAATAAATTGTTTATTTCTTGTGCTTATTCTTCTTCACTTTTGGTGTTTTGGGTGCTGCTGCTGCTTTCTCAGACTCTGAAGTGGAACTGCTGGAGTCACTTGAAGTATTATCCGACTCTTCCTTGCTGGGTTCCTCTCCTTCCTCCAAATTTGGATCGTGGTCTTTATCTGCGCCCAATTGTTGCTTCACAAAGTTTTTGGCCTTTTGGACAGAGTCAATTTTAATTTTCTTATCATTATATTTGAAAAGAAGTCCTTCTGGAAAGCTCCATCTGTAGGTTATTAATTTATTTTGCAGGAAAAGAATTAAGTCTTTGTATTGACGTCTTTGTTTCTGGATCTCGGATGGAATGTCTTTTAAAATTTTAATTTCTTCCTCATTAACTTTTAATGTTTTTCTTGTTGTAGCTTTTAAAACGTTGTCTCTCATAGTTTGTTTTTTCTTATAAAATCAGGATATGTACGGTATGCCAAGTCCATGTCGCTCTGGAGATCCTCTTGTTTTAGGTCCAAGATTGAAACTACTGATCCACTTAACGTTGTTTTTAAATCTTCTCCCTTCTTTTCAGGAACTCCTTGGAAGCATAGAACATGCATAGATTTTTCCAGCTGAAGTTGTAATAGTTGGTTTTTATCCGTATTTCTTTCTTTTTTAACTTCTTCCAGCTTTTGCTTAATATCTATAGTCCTTGTTTCAACTTTCTCAATCCTTTTGTCTGTCTTGTTGGCCCTTTTTTCCATGTGGGCAAGTTGTTTTTGCACGGAATCCAGCCTGGTGTTGATAGTTGACATCTATTCCAGTAGAGGCCACAATGCTGTAGCAAGCATATTGGGAAAGTCTGCAGCCGCTTCCTGCGTCTGAGAGGGAGTTGTTGGTACAGTACTTCTGGAGGAAAGCTTCTTTTCCGTCACCATTCTCCTCCCTCTCCCAGCCATTTGTTTACAAAGAAGAAAAGTTTTATTTTAAAACTAAAGTTTATCTGAATTCAACGTTTCTTGGCTTAAAATGTAGCTTTCAAGATCAAAAGGAGTCTTGTACAGTTAGTTCCATTCTTTCTCTCTTTTCTATAACACTTGGGAACCGCTCCGTTTCAGGGGGGGTGGATCTCCAACCTTTCCCCACTCGCCACTCTTGATCTGGCAGACCAAGACTTCTTCACTTATACAAAGGTTTGATTAATTCACTGTTTAGATGAATTCGATTATTGCCAGGGTTACTTTTGCTTATTTTCTTGTCCGCTAGTCTGGTGGTCAGCTCTGATTGCCATACTGGCTCTAGGGCATCAGGACTTCTCAGGGATGGGCAAGCCTTGATCCCTCAGCCGTCACCTTGAGAGAGGCTTCTCCCAGCTCCCCAGGCTGGGACTCTCCTACAGAGACTTGGGGGGGGTCTGTAACAAGCCACGACCCCTCCTGATCACCTCAGCTTGGTGCCTCTCCATTGGAGGATCGATGAGACACATCCAAGAGCAAGCCACCAAAAACCAGAAGTCACTCCTCTTCCCCTTTTGATCTGCACAACAACCTTGTGAGGTAGGTTAGGCTGAAAGTCTATGACTGGTCCAAAATCACTCACTCAGCTTCCACAGCAAGAACCTGGGTCTGGCAGACATCACACTGGCTGTCATAAGTAGTCACCTCAGTAGGTTATAATGACACAGTCCACCATGTTCTCCAGGGAAGTGATCTCTGCCATCTGGAGTGCAGTTGCAATTCTGAGTGATCTCCAGCCCTCACCTGGAGATTGGCAACAATGGTTCCCCAGGAAGAAAAGTATAGCAAGAACTTGGTTCTGTCATATTGCCTGGTATCACAACTGAACCCCAGACAACAGATCTCTCTCTCCCCCAGGATACAATAACTGCTTTGGAGGGTGGACTCTGTGGCTTCCTACTGAGATGAGGCCTCTCCCATCCCCAAACTCTGGCTTCCATAGACTCCACCACAAAATCTCCAAGAATTTTCCAACCTGGAGCTGGCAACCCTAGTCAGGACTGACCCCAATGAGTTCCCCACAAAGGCCAAAATCGGCCTGGAAAGGGCCTCCTGCCCCTGTCTTTTTACTGACAGAAACAAGCTTGATTGCCTAGCAACAGCCACTGAGGGGAAAATGAGCCACACAACAGGAGGAGAAGAGAATGGTTTGACGGCTGCTGGCCCACCTTAGTAGCCAGCCATGTAGGAGTCAAGCAAGAGAAGCATCTTTGTCAGGAGAGACAGCTGTTTTGGCAGTTTATTCTGAGAGGGAACAGTGGCCAGTCTGGCAGTGAGCGGGAGAGAGGAGCAGACCCAGCACCCAGCCAATGGCATGCAAGTACTCTTGAGTGGCGGCTGATGGGCCAATGGCAGATAAGAACATAAGAACATAAGAGAAGCCAATGTTGAATCAGGCCAATGGCCCATCTAGTCCAACACTCTGTCACACAGCGGCCAAAATATACCAGGTGCCATCAGGAGGTCCAGCAGTGGGGCCAGCACACTAGAAGCCCTCCCACTGCTGCCCCCTCCAGCACCAAGAATAGAGTGCATCACCTGCCCCAGACTGAGAATTCCCATCTATACCCTGTGGCTAATAGCCACTGATGGACTTCTGCTCCATATGTTTATCTAATTCCCTCTTGAAACTCTCCATGCTTGTAGCTGCCACCACCTCCTGTGGCAGTGAATTCCATATATTAATCACTCTTTGGGTGAAGAAGTATTTCCTTTTATCTGTTCTAACCCGACTGCTCAGCAATTTCATGGAGTGCCCACGAGTTCTTGTATTGTGAGAAAGGGAGAAAAGTACTTCTTTCTCAACCTGCTCAATCCCATTCATAATCTCGATCATGTCACCCGTCAGCCATCATTTCTCCAAACTAAAGAGCCCCAAGCGTTTTAACCTTTCTTCATAGGGAAGGTGTTCCAACCCTTTTATCATTCTAGTTGCCCTTCTCTGCACTTTTTCCAATGCTATAATATCCTTTTTGAGATGTGGCGACCAGAACTGTACACAGTATTCCAAATGAGGTTGCACCAATGATTTATACAGGGGCATGATGATACTGGCTGATTTGTTTTCAATTCCCTTCCTAATAATCCCAGCATAGCGTTGGCCTTCTTTATTGCAGCTACACACTGTCTAGACATTTTCATTGAGTTATCTACTACGACTCCAAGATCTCTATCTTGGTCAGTCTCTGCCAGTTCAGACCCCATCAACGTGTATTTATATTTAGGATTTTTGGCTCCAATGTGCATCACTTTGCACTTGGCCACATTGAACCCCATTTGCCACGTTGACGTCCACTCACCCATCCTCAACAGATCCCTTTGGAGTGTCTCACAATCATCCCTGGTTTTCACCACCCTGAACAACTTTGTGTCATCTGCAAATTTAGCCACTTCACTGCTTACTCCCAATTCCAAATCTTTAATAAACAAGTTAAAAAGCATTGGACCAAGTACTGATCCCTGTGGTACCCCACTGCTTACCACTCTCCACTGAGAAAGTTTCCCATTTATACTCACTCTCTGTTTCCTATTTATAAGCCAGTTTTTGATTCACAAGAGCACTGGTCCTTTTATCCCGTGACTATTGAGCTTACTTAGGAGCCTTTGATGAGGAACTGTATCAAAAGCTTTCCGGAAGTCAAGGTAAATAATATCTATTGGGTCCCCCTCATCCACATGTTTGTTCACTCCCTCAAAAAACACTAACAGATTAGTGAGATAAGATCTTCCCTTACAGAACCCATGCTGAGTCTGCCTCAATAGTTTTTGTTCATCAATATGCCTACTAATTCTTTCTTTAATAACAGTTTCCACCAACTTACCCAGTATTGATGTCAGACTGACTGGCCTGTAATTTCCTGGATCTCCCCTGGAGCCCTTTTTAAAGATGGGAATGACATTAGCTACCTTCCAGTCCTCAGGAATGGAGGCAGATTTTAAAGAAAGATTACCCGGATTACCTGATAAAGCTCGTAGTACAGCCAGTGGGAGCTGGAAAGTGCCAATACACTAGGACTTATATATTATATACATATCCTTATATTATAAAGCTGATCTGGGGTGGCAAGATTGGATTCATGCCAAAATCAGTTGGCCGCCTGAACTGCCACTCAGAACGTCAGAAGGTCATTGGCTCCCTTGACTCAGTCTCACCCACACAAGCAGCACCCGTGAAAATTTGCCTCATACTATGCCTGGCTCCCTTAGATGACAGACGCTCCGGCCCTGCTCTGCTCATTTTGGAGGCCATGCTTCCCTGCGCCACCACCACCAGGCCCAAGGAGGCCGCAGCCTCTGCTACGGGGCCCAGGGAGGGCCTCACCAGGCTTCCCTGTTGTCAGGTAGCCCTGCCATGATGGATGGAGAAGGGAGGGCGGATGGGTTTGTTTCGTGAAGGGAGGGTGGATGGGACTGTGTGGTGCTGATTTATGCACCTGGACTATTCGAATGGAATGTGGGGAGCTGCCTAGACTGCCTGGGCATTCATATCTTACCCAGAGACAACAACCTTGAAAAAGCCAGGCTGTTAGCTTCATATCGCTTTCGAAAGCTACTGCTAGGCTGGGAAAGTTGGGGCGGCGGGAACTGCCTTAATTAGCGCTCTCTGTAGTTCCCGCATGCGTGCTGAGCTTCTATTGGCGGAGGGGGGGGGTTCTCATTCCCCCCTGATGGTATAACTGTCTGCTTCATGTAACCAAGGTATTCTTAACAATGCTTCTGTTCCAGTAACCTACTATTGCAGCTTAAAATAAATATTATTCTTGCTTCAATGAACAAGGCCTGGTATTTTGCTGACTAAGTTAAGGACTCTGACAGTTTGTTAAGAATCCCCATTTTCGGGACTGGTCAGAAACCCGCTACTCCAACATGAGTGACGGTGAAGAAGACACTCTCCCGATCGAAGAAGACAAGAAGGAGGAAAAGAAACCTCCTGTGACGACGGTGCCTATCACCACATCAGCCGTACCCTCAGAAGCCCCTGGTACCTATGTACCGGCAAAATGGGGGCATGAGTACGACTTGGGGGGACCCTACGGGGACCCTTATGGAGCGGCCTATGGCGGGGTGACCACCCAACCCAAGCAACGACGGGACTGGGTGAAACCCCTGGCCGAAACCCATGAGACATGGTTCCTGACCCTGTGAGCCTCGGTGAGGGAGGGTCGGACCAAGAGATCGGTCCGTCGGTTGACCACCGCAGAAGGACTGGAGGACACGTATCGGGACTCCGGTGAACTGGAAGGGACCATGGTGAGCCGGAGGTGGAGCGGCGACCCGAGCCAAGACCGCCTGGTCCGCATCCTGGATGACTCCCTCGCCCACATCCCCAAGATGATCGCGGAGGGCATCCGAGAGGAGATGGACCGACAACGGCGGGAGGCGCCCCCAGGCCAACAGCCTCCGGACCAGCAGAACGTCCCGGCTCCGGACCAACAGAACGTGCCGGCCCAACCCCCCGACCAACCAGCGGGGCCAGGGCCACAGGGACCGCCGGCGCCGCGACCGCAGTGACCCTGGGGCTTTCTGCCACCGAAACCAGCCGAGCTACTCGATGCAGATTTCAATGGGACCACAGAGAAGTTCCCCTTCTTCTTGGTGAGAACTGAAAAATTCATTGAAAACTGGGGCCACCTGTTCCAGAGTGAGGACCGTATAGTGGATGCTATAGCCTCGCACCTGAAAGATGCAGCGGCCAACTGGTACGTAGCCCTGCACCAGGCTGACGGGCGGGAGCTGACGGAGATCGGTGCTTTCATGTGGGCTATGAAGGAGCACTTTGAAGATGTCAACGCCAAAAAGACAGCCAGAGTGGCTCTCCGGGCCCTCAAGCAAGGTCCCAAGTCGGTGAGAGAATACACCGCTGAATTCCGCAGGTGCGCTGCCAAGATTCGAGCTGACAAGACGGGGTCTTGGCCGACCACTACAAATTGGGGCTCAACACGGAGATCCGCCGTTCCGTGACGAGAACTCAGGACCCGGACACGTTGACGGGATGGATACAAGCGGCAGTCACCATGGAAAACCGCCTGAAAACCATCCGACTGGATGACGCGGCGGCGATGAGTAAAGGTGGCCAATCGGGCCCTACCCCTGCTCCGCGCGGGAAGACCCAACCACCGAACCCCAAACCCAAAGATGGCACGAGAGAGACCCGGATGAAGCAAGGGCTCTGTCTGAAGTGCGGGGAGGGGGGCCACTTTGCAGCGAATTGCCCAGGCTCCCCCGCACTGACCGGGGTCCTGAAAGGGACCAAAAAGAAGTTTGACACCTCCACTCCGAAACCAGTGGCGAAACCGAGAGGGGCGAGGGCTCTGCAAGCTAAACCCCTCAGCGAGGCGTCGGACTCATCGGATGGCGAGACCGCGCAGACGGGAAACGAGACGGACCTGCTGTAAATAGCGCTGAACAGCAGGTCCTGGACTCTCAAGCGCAGATCCCGGTGAGCCGACCCCCCTCTCTTTTCTTTCTCACAGTGACTTTAATGGACCCGGGTCTACTGACCCATGTGAGAGTACGAGCTCTCATTGACTCTGGGTGTGGGAAAGACCTTATTAACCCCACACTGGTGACGGGACTGGGGGCGAAGGTGGTGAAACTGACCGAACCCCTTATATTCACGCAGATGGACGGCTCCACAATGAAAGAGCCGTGCAAATATGAAACTATACCCTTGCAGGTGGGGATCGGGAACCACTGGGAAGTGAGACCCTTCGTTGTCACCCCTTCTGCCCGATTTCCCCTGGTGTTAGGCAGCGCGTGGTTCTTCGACCATAACCCACACGTCCTATGGGGAGAGGGGAAAGTTAATTTCATCTCCGAGAAATGCCAACCCCATCATTGGAAACGGGAGTGGGGTGCCCCGATGGCGGGAGGGGACCTCATAATGGCGGGGGTGGCTGAAGCGGAACTGGAGGCAATTCCCCAAGAGTATCGAGACTTAGCCGCCGTTTTTGGGGAAGAGGAAGCGGATGAACTGCCCCCCCACAGGAACTCTGACTGTGCTATTGAAATTTTACCAAACCAAAAATTACCCAAGGGGAAATTATACTCCATGAGCCCCTCTGAGAAGGTGGAGTTGAGAAAGTTTATCGACAAAAACTTAGAAAGGGGGTTTATAAGGCCCGCCTCCTCCCCGTTTGCTGCTCCTGTTCTTTTCCGGAAAAAGAAGGATGGGGGACTGCGGCTGTGCACGGACTATCGAGGGCTGATTGCAGTTTCTAACACAAACGCTTACCCCATGCCCCTGATCAAAGACCTCTTGGCTGCGGTAGCCGGGGGGAAGGTATTCTCTAAACTGGACTTGAGGGATGCCTACTTCAGGGTGCGGATAAGGGAGGGGGATGAGTTCAAAACGGCATTTAATACCCCGCTGGGACAATTTGAATACTTAGTGATGCCATTCGGACTTCAGGGAGCACCGGGAGTTTTCATGAACTTGATTAATGAGGTACTCCACAAGTATTTATTCAAAGGGGTCCTTGTTTACCTTGATGACATACTTTTGTACCCCCCCGACCTTAAATCACACAACAAACTGGTGAGAGAAGTCCTTCAAACGTTACACAAGCACAAACTCTTTGCTAAGCTGTCTAAGTGCGAATTTTACAAATCAGAGATCCCCTTCCTGGGCTACCGCATTTCGCAGCGGGGAATTGAGATGGACCCTGACAAAATAAAAGATGTAGTGGGGTGGGAAACCCCTAAAACACGGAGGCAACTCCAGGGGTTCCTCGGATTCGCAAATTTTTACAGATCATTCCTGTCAAACTTTGCTCAAGTGGCTCTCCCCCTAACTGACTTACTCAAAACAAAAGGGAAGCCTCCTGATTGCACGCGCCCCGGGGCAAAGTTAGACTGGTCCCCGGAATGTCAACGCGCCTTTGACCGGTTAAAAGCTCTCTTTACGTCAGAGCCTGTCTTGGCGCACCCGAATGAACTCAAAAAATTCATTGTGCAAGTCGACGCATCGGACGTTGCGATGGGAGGGGCGATCCTCCAAGAGGGGGAAGATGGTAAACTGCACCCCCTCGCCTATGTTTCCAGAAAATTTAATGATACTGAGCGGAATTGGTCGGTGTGGGAGAAAGAAGCAGGATCGATCCGATTGGCGCTGGCGACCTGGCACCATTGGCTTGAGGGGGCGCGAGTTCCATTTGAGGTTTGGACTGATCATAAAAACTTAGAACTTATCCGCTCCCCCCGCTCCTTGAACGCCAAACAGTTGCGCTGGGCTGATTTCTTCTCTAAGTTCAACTTCACTCTGCACCATTTCCCCGGAAAATCTAACTCGCTGGTTGACGCACTATCACGCCTCCCACAACACGACAGTAAGAGGGAGGAGATTCGTGACTCTGTCTTCACGCCTTCCCAATTGGGAGGGGCGGTAACCACTCGTAAGCAAGCGAAGCTTTCCCCCTTCCCCAACCCCCCCCCACAAATGACTGGGCTTCGAAATTCTCTGCGGCTATGTCCGACGCTGACAGGGAGGAGGTGGGGGGGGAGGACGGGGTTACGCAGGATACACATGGCTGCTGGCTGAAGAATGGCAAGCTGTTTGTTCCCCGTTCCCTACGGGGGGAGGTGATGGGTTGGGCACACAGATCGAAACTGGCTGGGCACACGGGGTTTGTTAAATCACTCCAACTGTTACAATGGCAATTCTGGTGGCCTGGGCTGCGCAAAGACATTTCTTTGTTCACTTCTGCTTGCCAAACGTTTTTGATGAGCAAACCTAGACCAGGGAAACCTCCCGGAGCGTTACAACCCCTCCCCATGCCCACTCGACCCTGGGAAGTGATTTCAATGGACTTTATCACTGACCTACCCCCAAGTGGGGGGAATACTGTTATATGGGTTGTTGTTGATCTATTCACTAAACAGGCTCACTTTGTCCCGTTTGCATCAATCCCCTCGGCCAAAAAGTTAGCCTCAGCGTTCCTGCAACACGTTGTGAGGCTCCACACTTTGCCTGCTAAAGTGACCTCGGACAGGGGGGTGCAATTCGTTTCTCATTTCTGGTGTGAACTTATGTCACTGCTTGGGGTGGAGAGGGGGTTGGCAGTTAAGGACTCTGACACCTGTGCTGCCCCCACCCTCATTGGGCTGGCACCGTGGCCTGACTGGCCTCAGGGAGTGGGGAAAGGACCATTTTGCGCTTCCCTGTGCCACCGTCACCTGGCCCAGGGAGGCCATTGCCTTTGCTTTGGGGGGTGGGGAGGACCTCGTTGGCTTCCCTGCACTGCCCCTGCCCTTGCTGGGCTGGTGCCGTGGCCCGACTGGCCGAAAAGGGTGAAAAGGACCATGCCGCATTTCCCTACACTGCCGTTGCCTAGCCCAGGGAGCCTGCGTGCTCTGCTTTGGGGGGCAGTGAGGGCCCCAACAGGCTTCCCTGCACCACCCCCACCTCGCTGGCCCGGTGCCATGGCCAGACTAGCCTTGGGGAGGGGGGAAAGGCCTACACCACACTTCCCTGGCCCAGTGCTGCCTGACCAAGTGAGGCCACGGGCCATGCTCTGGGGGGGCCACCTTCCCTGGCCCGATGGGGCCTTGCCCAGGGAGGGCATGCAGGTCTAGCCGGGGGGGCGGCCACTTCTTCAGGAGGCTGGGAGGTCCACTCTACCTTCCTCTTTCTATTCCTTCCTTCTGTCCTCCCCATCTCTCCCCCTTCTTTCCCTCCCTCTTTCCCTTACAGTGTCCTCTTCCAGTTGTTATTGTTCACTCACACACTCGAGTCCACAAGGGGTTGCAATCTCCTATCTCACCCAGGAGGACCTGCAACCAGGCACACACACCCAGCCTAGCCTACACCACAGGGTGGCTGTCAGGGTAAAATTGAGATGTAGGAAACTATGCCAGCCACTTTGGGTCCACCTTGGGGAGAACAGGGTCAGCTGCAGGGAACCCTGGGTGGGAGCCAAAGGCTCAGATTCAGGGGCTCGCCCAGGCTCATCTTGCAGGCTGCTCCCACAGCACAGTGGGAACTCAAACACAGCTTCACCACATCCAGCCCACCCACTACACCACAGGGGGGGCCATACTGGAAGGCCTGGAGTTCCGCCCTCGCTGATGGCCCTCCTGCAGGCACCTGGGTTTCGTCCACTGTGCAGAACAGAGTGTCACACTCGATGACCCATTGCCCTCATCCAACATGGCTTCCCGTATGTTCTTCTGTTTTTATGCAGTGCTCTTGCCATGGCACTCAGATGGGAATGAATGGGGGGGTCCTACTGCTGCAGGCCAGTGCAATCTCCCATGCCCTTTCTCTAGAGCTCATTGCATTCTTCTCCACAATGGGCCTTATTCCAGTCTCTCTGATGAGAGCAACAGGACAGGGCAGCCCACAGACAAGGTAGGGGGCCTTTATCTATGTGGGAAACTCTTCAGCTATGCAGAAAAAAATATGACTTTGTAAATTAACCAAAAGGAAAAGGGTGGGGAGAGTGATGGTCTGGCGAGGACTGATGGGGCAGAACATTTAGAGAAAGTGGAGAAAAAGCGGGAAGGGGAAATCAGCCTGTTCTAGGCCCCAGGAGTTTATAGTTTCTTGAAAGGGGAGAATTTCCATATAATACAGTTTGTTTTACTGTTTTACTGTATTGTTTATAATCTTTTACATTATTATCAACTGCCTCAAGGGCCCAGTAGGAAATAATTTTAAAAACATAAATAAATGTGATTTTTGCAAAATTATTTTTTTTTTAAATACGACCACTATGTTACAAAAATAGATAGGAAATGAATAATAAGAAATAGCAGAGATGCAAAAGCTGGGGAACAGGAATGAGGAATCAAAAATTGTACTGTTATTGGAAGGCCAGGACCCTGACCACTGCTGCTTGCAACCAGGAGAGTACTGATCCATCCTTCCTTCCTTCCTTCCTTCCTTCCTTCCTTCCTTCCTTCCTTCCTTCCTTCCTTCCTTCCTTCCTTCCTTCCTTCCTTCCTTTCTTTCTCTCTCTCTCTCCCCCTTTTTCCTTATATATTCAAGCCTTTACACATAGTTACTTCTACACATTTGAATTTTAAAGCCACCTCAGACCTGTGGGAAGGATTAGAATTTCAAAACAGAAATGTGTATATCAGGCAAGCAGTGTTGGATTGTAAGAGGTTTAAAGCATTCTAGACATGAATCAAGATATTCCACAAGAAACATTAAAATTAAAATTTAGCAAAAATTAAAATATAGTAATAATTCATTAATTAGAAGAACCACGACTCAGTGGTAGAACGCATGCTCCACATGAAGAATGATGAGGCAATACATGGCACTTTCAGACAGATAAAATTTTAGATTTGAGGAAAGAGACCATCCCTACCTTTGACCTTGGAAAGGAATAGCTCATTAGAGAAAACAACCATGTGGACAGACCTAAAACAGCTTCATATGTTTTTCATTTTTACTTAATTGTATGCCTATATGCGTGCAAAAAAAGCAAATTAATGTGCAAGTCAGTTGGTCTCCTTAGTCTTTTTGCCCACATTTATTTTTCTTTCATATGGTGAGGGTCATGAAGTTGTTGTGTGATATACAAAACCTTTAGTTGTCTTTTTCTTTTAAAAATGCTTAAAGTTGAAATAGCAAATGAGGGAAAACCGAAAATCTCAGTGAAGCATTGTAAGATGAGTTTATATATGCATTGTGGGTTCAGATGCAAAACAAAATGCAAAATGGTTCCCTTTCCCTGAAGCAATCTATGAGCTTTAAAGAGTCTGCCCTACAAAAGAGAAAGCACACAGTTGTATATCGAAATATACCCCCAGCTAGTTGGGAACCCTTTTTATCTTCCTTTTTCTCTCCCATTATACCATCAGGTGATGGCCTTTTAGGTTTCGATGACACTTGTTTTCCTCTGGAAATTTGTCTTTTGCTTTCAGTGTTAATTTTACCCCTTACCCAACCAGAGCCATGGGTCAGGGCATAAGGAAGAGGCCCATTTCCTCCCACTCAAGAGTCACAGGCCTTTTTTCCCCATGTATCGCTCATAATTCCGCTAAAATAGTGTTTTCGATGATACACACCAATGTGATGAACATTTTTTCATGTATTATTAATGTATTTCTTTGTACAGTGTTCCAAAGAGGGAGGTTAAAAAAAAGTTTTGATTTATTCCATACATTAAACCCAATGTGACAAAACACCGAGATGGCAGCAGGCTGTCTCTTTCTTTTACCAGGATTTGAAAACTGAACTTAAAAGTCTGGAATTATACTCAGATGCATTTCTCTCTTGTAATATTAACATTTTTTTTATTACCTGAACTATTTCCCCTGTCTCCCTTGACTCCCACAGCAGGGACTCTCATATTATTTCCCGCAGCGTTCCACCTCCACTTTCAGAGATGTGGATTTGAGGAGCTGCCCTACCGTTTATCAAAGCTTTCCCCTTGGTCATCAGAGAAAGAGAGGCTTGTCTAGTTTGGGCTGGTATGAAATTGCCAGCTTCTACTTTTTTCCCTCCGGCTTTTTCTTCTTCCTCTTCTTTGTATTGAGTTATCTGTTCACAGCTGAGTAATCTCACTAGAACTGCTGGGATGATGATCTTCATGCAGCACCTCTGGCAAGTAAGGCAAGGGCTTGTAATACCAAAGTGTATTTATAGCTACACACACACACACAAAGGGCATGTGGTAGAGAGAGCCACAGGATAAATTGCATTTATCACACACCTTTGACCACCACACCTACTCTTTGGCCACCAATGCACCTATGCCAAGAATAACTACTTCAGGAATCAAAGTAATGGTGCTATTTTTGGTTGGTAGCTGTCTTCAGAAATGTAGACAGTTACTGAAACATTTCCAGTTTCTCTCCACAGGTGTAGAACAATCTGTTCTTTCCCCTTAGGAAAAACAGCCATTGTTCTGAATTACAAGAATCATAGCGTATAATAGGACTGTCACATAAGTAAAGAAATCAAGGGGGACCTTTAAGCACTGAATTATAAAGGTGACTTACACCAAGGCCAGACTATCAGTCCATCTAAGGGCAGTCTCATATACTCTGAACAGAATTGGTTCTCTAGGATTCAGGACAGAGTAAAGTCTTTCCCAACACTTAGTTCCTTTAACTGGAGTGAACCAGGGACCATCTATAACAAAGAAGTTATTCTACCAGTGAACCCAAACTCCTCATTTACATTAGATGTATGGGAGTTACTTAATGTTAAAATGACCCAATTACACTCATGAATGCCACAGAATTAGAATTTCCTCCTTCCCAGTGAGTTGCTGATTTTGTATCTGGGAACCATAAAACCAGCCCGTTCACTTGAGGCCGAATCATCTAAGCATTCTTTCTGTTGCACAGGAACTGCTCATGAATAAGCATCTCCCACATGGCAAAGGCCAACACTGATCAGTCATTTGTTTTAGGTATTTGACTGAAACACCTGGGAAGTGTATGTCCTCACTCACTTTGGGGATTTGATGTGGGGCAGTGAACCTGCTGCACTGTAGGAGTGACTTAGTGCCTCTGCCTCCATATTTGTAAAGCAAATACTAAAAACAAAAATAACTTTCCAGTGCTCTCTTCAACCCAAGGAACCAACCCAGGTAAATGCTAGTCCTGAGAACTTCTCACCCTCAAAGAAATGAGGTACATATAACAAGTCCTTGGAAAGGGGGACCAGAACATGTGGATTGGTCTCTGTGTCCAAATGACTGATGGAATAGGGAGAGATCAGAAATAATATCATAGACAAGAGACGAACCGAAAATATTTAAAAAGCAAGGAGGGAAAAGAAAAGCCTGCTGAAAATTAAATAATAGAAAGTACAAATGAGCAAACCAATTATTATGTGAAGATTTCAAGGGTGCTGTTTAATTCATATTGGTCTGTGTTATATTAAGTTTCCTTATGGTTTCTTTTTTATTGATGTTTCTCTTAGTTCCTTACTTGGAATCTAATGCTATAGAATTGAGCTATCCTTTGATGATAAGCAGGGGTCGGTTGGAGGGTGAGGGCAGAGGAGTGGCGTTCCGGGAGTGAGGACCCGAGGGGGTGGGCACATGACCAAGCCCCGCCCCCTGCTCCCAGCAGTCCTCATTCGGGCCACGAGGCTCTGGCAATGAGCACTCTCAAGGGGCTCCTGCTGTGGGGAGTCATCACCCCTCTGCTGGGTGGGGGCAGATCTGGTGAGTGAGCAGGTTGAGGGGCTCTACTTCTATGATGGGCCCAAGGGGGGGGTGGGAGTAACAAACAGAGCCTTGCTCCTTTGGTTTTGGTCAGCCCAGCTGCAGGTGGTTCATGGTCGCCTCACCTCTTGGTTGCACTCCACACTGCGTGTCCACCTCTCCAGTGGGCCCGAGCAACAAGTGCATGGGGAGCGGTGGAAGGCAGCAGCTGGGCTGCTAGTGCTGCCACTGAAAGGCACTGCTCTGCCATTGGAGCATCCCCACATTGAGTCTCGCATTGTGACATGGCAGCGGCAGCAGCTCCCGAGACTTGGCCTCTTCCTCCTTGGCCCTTGCCATTCTGGCCTGCTGCCCCTCCCCCCAGCCCCTCCCACACCTCCCCAAAAGCCTACTTCTCTCACCCTACAAGGAGCCGAGGCAGGGGAGGCGTGCATGGGCCATGCACTTTCCTGGGTGCCTCCGCAGATGGGTGGCATTGCGCTTTCTGCGTGCGGCACTCCAACCAGGGCGCTAAGGCAGTCACTGACACGTGCACCTTGCTGTTGCCCGCTATCCATCTCAGCCTGCTGCCGCTGTGCCACACCTCCCACCCACCACTTCCCAGAACACTCTCTCTGCAGCACGTGGCAGAAAGGTTGGTTTGGTGCAAGCAGTGCAGCCTGTGAAGGAAGGAGAGGAAAGCACGGGTGCAGGGTGCCAGTGGTTGGGTGGGTACTCTTTGAGGAGGGTAGGGCAGCAGGCAACAGGCTGTGGGCAACACATTGGCATGGAGTTCTGCTGGAGTTCTGCACCTCCAGGACACTGGGCTGCTCTCTCCTCCCTCCCTCCTTCCCTCCTCTGGTGAGGCTTGAGAGTAAACCTTCCCAGGCTCCAGCTGCAAGACTTTTCCCACTTCTGCTTGTCTGAAGCCCTCCCTGCTCTCTTACCCTCTCTGCCCCTTCCCCAGCTCAGCCTCTCTAGCAAACAGATTGGCTGCTTTAACTCTTTTACTGCTGCAGACCCACAAAAAAAAGCCTCCTGACCTTTCCCATGAAGATATTTCAGGAGGACTGGACTTCTGCCTGGTCGCAGTCAGCAGTGCCCTATAATGCAGCTCAATTGAGCTGCTCTGGAGTCACTCCATGTAGGGCTGTGCTCCCAGGGGACCCCAGGGGGGCAGGGGCTGTTCAGTTGCCTCAGAAAAAGGAGGCTGTGAAGCCAGTTCCCAGTTCCTTGCTCACATTTTCCAAGTTCCTCCTTCATCCACTTTGTCTGAGGACTGGGAAACTCAATTGGGTGGGGTGGGGGGGTTAGACTTTTTTAAAATAAAGGAGCATGCATTAATAGCTTCCTATTGTCCAGTGAAGAGAAAATGCAGGACTCCAAAGACTGGCAAGAAGGGCCTGTCAGGGACTTTTTTCTTTTTTAAAAACAAAGGACACAGCCTGGATTCTAAGAAAAGAGTCTGGATTTGGATTCCCCCCCCCTGCCCTTCAAGTGCTCATTGCGCCCCCAAAATAAACTCCCCACTTGCAGCCCCAGAGAGAGAAAGGGCAAGAGGGAAATCCCTCCCTCCTTGGAAAGAGACAAGCAGCTGGCAGGAAAGATGGTGGAAGGGAAGGGGGAGACACCTCTCTTCTGCCTCACTGACATCTAGGAGCAGGTGGGGAGGGATCTGTTCCTTTTTGCATGGGGGGTACATCTGAAGCCGCAAACTGGCCTTTGGTGTGGGGGCTGAAGAGGATTTGCGCAAGGGAGCCACAGAGCAGAGAAGGAAAAGGTCTGTGCTGTTGCAATCTTGAGTATACTGTTCAAGAGTGTATCTGTAAGCCACAAACCTACTTTTGATTTATTGACATTCATTACAGAAATCTCATGTTCAGAATTCTGAGCCTAGGGCCCAGGGGAAAACATGAAATGGCTGGGCATTGCAAACTTTTGTACATAAGTTGCTTCATGTGCTGGTCAAGAACATAAGAAGCCACCATGACACAGACTGAAGTCTAAGTTCAAAATCCCCAAAGGGGTGGCATGATAGAGGTTTACAAGATTATGCATGGGATAGAGCAGTTAGAGAAAGAAGTACTTGTCTCCCTTTCTCACAATACAAGAACTCATAGGCACTCAAAGAAATTGCTGAGCAGTCGAGTTAGAATGGATAATAGGAAGTATTTCTTCACCCAAAGAGTGATTAACGCATGGAATTCACTGCCACAGGAGGTGGTGGCAGCTACAAGCATGGATGGCTTCAAGAGGGAATTGGATAAACATATGGTCTATCAGTGGCTATTAGCAACAAGGTATAAATAGGAACTCTCGGTCTGGGGCAGTGATGCTCTGTATTCTCGGTGCTTAGGAGCAACTGTGGGAGGACTTCTAGTATCCTGGCCCCACTGGTGGACCTCCTGATGGCACCTGTTATTTTTGGCCACTGTGTAATACAGAGTGTTAGACTGGATGGGCCATTGGCCTGATCCAGCATTGGTTTCTCTTATGCTCTTAGCATGTGCACACGTCTTCACATACATTGAAACAGATTTCCTCAAATTTACATGCAGGTAGGGGGAGTTAGTTGTCAGGAAGAGGTTATTAGAGTCAAGGTGAATAAGTAACTAAGGAATAAAAACAGCAAAACTGGAATAACAATACAGTAGGATGTGTAAATTGCAGTTCTCTGCATAGGACAAACAGGTCAAACCCTACACCAAAGGGTAAATGGACACAAATCTGACATCAAGAATCGCAAAACTGAGAAAACTGTAGGAGAACTACTGCTGCAAAAGAGACTATTTGGTTTGGCAGTTATATCAATTAAACAACGTGCGAGTTGTGCAAACAGAGCAGAGTGCCATCCTGCACACTGCTGTCTCTGCATTATTGGCTGGCATGAAGCTGCATTTGACTAAGACCCTTAGTCTGTCAGGGTCTGGACTGTCTGCTCTGACTGGCAGTGGGTCTCCAGGATTTCAGGGAAAGGTATTTTGAATCACCTCCTACCTGATCCTTGTAAACTGAAGGTGCCAGGGATTGAACTTGGGGCCTTCTTCATGCAAAGCAGATACTCTGCCATAGAGCTATGGCCTCTTCCCTTAAAGGGGTTCAACAAAAGACTTAAAATTTCCAGAGACACTTTAAAATTTCCTTTTGCCCTGTGTGTAGCCCAGAAAGAACATTGGCAAGAAATCTGCACCCATACATGTCATGCTCTTCATTTTGCTGTTACTTAAAATGGTGTGGTACAGTTTCAAAGGGACAACTAACTGGAATGTATAAAAGGAATGACAGGATTGCCCATTGTAAACAATGGGAGAGACTTGAAGGCCCTTTGGAGATAATGGGAGCCAGGAATGCCAATTGACTTGCATGGGCTCCACTGAAATACATTGCAGCACAAAAAAAGTTACAAAGAAAATGTGGAATGGTTTTTCCATTAAGGTCTTTGGGCCCAGATAGGCTAATCTGGGACTTGAATGACAGACCCCAGAGTGGAAAGACAGTCCCTAAGGGTGGAGCCTGAGCAGTGGGTGATGTCAGGGGGTGTGGCCTATGCAAATGAGTTATGCTAATGAGCTCCTCCACCTCTTTTTCTATGAAATGACCCCTGTCGATAAGTGTTATAAAATGGAGGTCTGATCCTATCCTGATATTTTCTAAGGGAATTAACTGGGTTCATCCACACTCTCATATTGATTTCTGCAATGATATGAAATTTTCTGATGGTAATATGAAAGAACCACGAGACTAGGAGTTCAAAACATAAGCGTTAAAACAGCTGTACTCTTAGTATGAACTGTGTAGTGAACAAGCAGACTACTGAGCACAGAATTTTGGTGTAACTTTACATAGACGTGAGTCAGGCCCAAGATGGTCTATGTCTGGGTTCTACTGACACACCAAATGATAATTTCTCAATTAGCCTTTTCAAATCCTTTGACCAGTCTCAATGAAAGTGCCTACTCAGTTAGCCATCATATTTTGTTTCCCAACATTTTTTAGAGAAAATGTGGTATCTGCCAATTCTAAACTGAATTTTTAAAAACCTTTTCAACTAACACTTTTATTTCGTAAATACCTATGAGGAAATGCATTTGATTTAACCATATATTATAAAGATTTTGTATAACTAATTTGGAGCCCTCAATGTCCAGGTAGACTGCTATTTCTGAATACACAGCTCTAGTTGTTATTGTTATTATACACTTGCACGTAAGTTTGTTGAAGCCATTCCACAAAAACAGACCTATAATGATACTCTGAGTCATACAAGTTTTACAGAATATTTAGTAAATGTTTTCAAAAAGAACCTTGATTGTTTTGTTATCCAAACCTTACTGACAGTCACAGTCTTTAGTTAGAACCACTGTGGTCCAGGAGTAGCTTTTATCTTTGCAATGGAATAAAGCACATCATCACCATGAGGGTTGCTGTCTTATTTCTTCCTCGGACTTGCTTTCTTATATATTTAAAGTAATGTAATATGGTTTTATCTATGTCACTAAACCATCTTGTGGCCAAAAGTAATTTCATTTACATATTACTTAGCAGTAGCTGAGTTGCACCCTTCTAAGTCACTGAAGTCAGGGGATCACACACACTAAATTATCGACTTTCAATGTGCTTTCCAACTGGATTTTGCCAGTTCACATAGTAAAATCCAGTTGGAAAGTGCATTGAAAGTGGATTATTTAGTGTGTGTGATCACAGCCAAAGAAGGGTATAACTTTGCTTAGAATGGTACTGCCGGTGTCATGAGTATTTGGCTACGATGCAAGATCTGCATGCAAGGATGATGCCTAGATGATGAGTGTGGTCCAATAAAATTTCATTCCACAAACTTTGTGGATAGGTCTTCTTCATCTTCTTCATCAACTAGCCAATAAGCATATTGATTTATGTTAATTGATGTTTAGCATGTACAAACCTAGTGATTGCCTAGTAGATACAAACCTGTACAATGCAGTAAATTTAGTCCACATATCTGAGAAACAGAATTAAAAGATAACTAGGTTTCAGCATTACAGGTTATATGTTTAATTACCATGAAACTTTTGCAAAGATGTAGCTGAAGTGATGCATAAGGACACATCTTAATAGAATGCATAGGAATCACCCAAATATGATCTACATTTCTCTTGATCAAAGAGTTTGTGAAAAAATAATTAAAAAGTAAAAGCCTTACGCAATGAGATTTAAAAGAAAACTTTGGAGGCTGACAAGATGCATCTGGCACAACTTCAAAGTCCTTCGAAGTACATATAATCAATGTTTGTCAATAGCAGTTTTGCATCCTTTAATTTATCTTTCATGGGTATAAAGCATGTTGTTATTAGAATCCAGTCCATACTTTAATTCTGTTTGAGATTTGATGAATCAGGGCTCCATTAAAATTCAGTACACCTCACCTTACTCAAGGACACATTACATAAAACTGTGCTTTATCACACTCCTTTCATCTTTCTGTCTAACTACAGAAAGTTGTCTTATTTATGGAAACTTCTGTGAAAATGCAAACACTGAAAAATCTGTGAGGGACAAAATGTATGTATACCTGGGAGAGCAAGTTTGTGTTACAAAATTTATTTTATTTATTTATATATTGGATTTATAGCCCGCCCTCCCCTGTACGACAAGGCTCGTACAACAATATCCATAAAATTAAATTAAAACCATTGTTACAATGATAGTAATAACTGATCAGATGGCTCATAAAAGAGCACAAGTTAGGGCCCCCTATCTAGGGGGGAAGTAAAACATCCCACAGTTAGTCAGATGAGAAAATTACAACCCAGAAACGGGTAGGGGAGGAAAGCAGAGAGGCCGATCAAGGTTGGAAACCATCACTGTCTCAGCCATAGGCCTGGCAGAACATTTCTGTTTTGCAGGCCCTGCAGAACTGCACCAAATCCTGCAGGGCCCAGATCTCACTTGGCAGGCATTCCACCAGGTCAAAGCCAGGGCCAAAAAAGGCCTGGGTCTGATCGAGGATAGCCAGATGCTTTTCTGCCCGGGGATCACCAGGCCTCCCTGAGGTTGCTGCCACCCATCTATTTACTGACCACCAGCAACTGGCCTTTAATTCACTGTACCATTGGGCCAGAACTTTATAACCAACTGACACTGTTTCAAGCTGTATCCATTGTTTTAATTGTTATAATGTTTTATCATGTTTTAAACTGAAATTGTATTTATTATAATGATGTTACCGGCCATGAGCCCATCCATGGGATGGGCGGGATATAAATCCAGATAATAAATAAATAAATAAATAAATAGGTTGTTATCCATTGAGTGTAAAGCTCTTTGGGAAGTATACTAGGAGAGGCAGTTCCATAAGTATGCTGGTCTCAAACCATTTAGGGCTTTAAAGCTTAATACCAAAACATTAAATCTGATCCAGTATTCAACCTTGCCCTTGTCGTGCATTGAGAAGCTTCAGCTAGTGCAGAACACTGCAGCCAGGCTGTTGATGGGTCTCCCCAGGTGGGAGCACATTCAGCCTGTGCTGAGGACATTACACTGGCTGCCAATAGCATACCAAATCTGCTTCAAGGTGCTGGTTCTTACCTTTAAAGCCTTATATGGCCAGAGTCCGACATACCTATGGCCTTTCCCCGCATATACCCCAGAGAACACTACGGTTGGGGTCTCAAAATCGACTGACCTTCCCTGGCTACTACCAGGGCCTTTTCAGTGGCAGTCCCATCCTGGTGGAACGAGCTCCTGGAGGAGATCAGGGCCCTGTGGGATCTGTTACAATTCTGCAGGGCCTGCAAGATGGAGCTCTTCCGCCAGGCGTTTAGTTAGGGAGCCAACACTGCTATAGAGTCCTGGCTCTTGGTCTTGAAATCGAGCCGGCACTGCAGGAAATCACGAGCAGAACAACATCTGGGAAGTTGACATCTATTCTGAAAGTGAGCCATCTTGGATAATTAATTAATTGCTATCAGCACTTTGTGAATCTGTATCTGTTTTAACTGTTGGGGGATTTTATATGATTGTATGATGTTTTAACTGTATTTATGTTGAGTGGAAGCCACCCTGAACCTGCTTTGTGGGGAGGGTGGGGTATAAATGAGACCAAAAAAAACCCCTGAAACCAGTGCAGCTGGCAGAGCGCCAGATGAATGTGGGCTCTGAACAAAGTTCCTGTGAGAACATGCACCACCACATTCTGGAGCAGTTGCAATTTGGGATGTGCATTCAGTTGGCCCATTTGGGCCCCTTTCGGGCTGCTGAGGGCTGATTCAGATTCTCTGATCTGAATCAGCTTGCCGCCGAATTGTTGCCGAAATTTCAGCCCCATTATATCCTATGGGCCATTGAAGTCAATGGTGAAAACATAGGGTATATTCTGGGGGCTGGAGGGGAGGGGGTTTGAGGGAGAGGCTCCAAACTCACTCCCCATGATCCCCTCCAGGTTTCAAGACCATTGGACAAGGGGGTCCAATTCTATGGGACCCCAAACAGGTTGCCCCCATCCCCTCCATTGTTCTCTATGGTGGGGGGGAAAGTTACTTTTTCCCCACAGTGTTGTTAATGGCTCTGGGGGGAGGGGGCTTGAAGGAGAGGATCCAAATTTTCAGGATAGCTTTGGGAGCCTCTCCCCACATAAACCGCTATGTCCCAAAACAATTGAACCAGTGGACCCAATTCTACGGGCACCCAAACAGGTTACCCCCATTACCTCCACTATTTCCAATGGGGAAACCTAGCCAGCAGCACTTAAGGCAGGCAAGCAGGCAGCACCCAGCAGTCAGACTCACCCAGAGAATCTCAGGGAAAGTGAACTGTCTTGGGAGGTGCTTGTTTGCCATGAAAACAAGTGGCACACTCCAGAACAAGTGGCACTGTGGCAGTGCAAGCATGCCACAGTGCCACACAGAAACCCCAAATGACCAACAGGAACAACATTTATACAGACCCTGCCCTGTATAAATTGATGGTGCAACCTCATTGGACCACTCACACGACACACACCTCAAAAAGAATATTTATAGCACTGGAAAAATGCAGAAAAGTTCCTTTCAGACCAGCTAACAGGACAGAATCAAGCATAATGACAAATGTGGTTTATTGTTATGAGCTCCCATACTTCCTCTTTCCCTTTCCTCTTATTCACAATGAAGACTTCTGCATTTACAACAAACCATATACCTCCATTCAGTCTGATTCCAAGAGTGCTTTGTTGCAAATCAGGAAGTCTTAAGTTCCCAAGCAACACACATAGGGAGGAAGGGAGAGGGGAGCACTTTTGCCTAAGGAGTTTTTATTGGAAAAATTGGCAACAATACTTAAATATTCAGAGATTGCAATGGATCTTTGCTTCACTGGGGAGGAGGCATTTTCTTCTATGTAAAAATATTTGTAAGGGAAGGGTTCACAGGAAATCTACAAAATAACAAAGACACCTAAGGCTACATCTTTACACTTTGACCACACTATCTACAACAATGGAGATTCTTCTTCTTCTTGACCCCTAGAAGGAAATGATTGTGAGTAAACAGACTTCAGTTTCATGGGCTTTGTTTCCATTAGCTCTGTTCCAGGTTTCCTTCCAGGTCAGTCTAAACAATAGCCCACAAGGTAAGCTCATTAACCCTATAATGACTGAATTTTAGACCTTGCAACACACACATTTCCAACAGTTCTAAGGCTATTTGTCATTATGTCTGAATGAAGCCACAGAATATTCATTCATGCCATTAGTTTTCAAGTGTATTCCAGGGAACCTTAGGATTCTTCAAAAACTGGTTGAGTGTTCTTCAATAAGAAAATTAATAATATCAGACATACTTTGCAGAAGACAGATTTCCCAGTAGTACTCTTTCTCAAAACTGAAGATCTGAAAGGGCATCATATCTGTGCTTTGGATAGTCTCATCTCAGAGAAAATAGTGGTGAGACCTAAAAGTACACTCTGTGATTTGGATGTAGATTTGCCAACCTCCACCTCCAGGAGAGGCTTGGAGAACTCCTGGATTTGCAACTGATCTTCAGACCACAAGAATCAGTTTCCTTGGAGAAAATAGCTGCTTTGGATGGTGACTCTCTGGCATTATACCCTGCTGAAGTCCCTTTCCTCCGCAAACTGTGCCTTCTCCAGACTCCACTCCCAAATTTCCAGGAATTTCCTAACCCACAGTTTGCAACACTAGTTGGATAGCACACTATGTAAACTGAATCTTGATCTGATTCTAAGGTGCAGTTGACTTGGGTATAGAGACAAAAGCCTAATTAATGGGCAATCTCAGCACGTTAGTCAGCCATACAGACTACTTCTGTAATCTATAATAATAAAAGGATCTGTCCATTCATCTGTATACAGCAAGCATAACTAATCAGAAAGTAAAGCTAGGCACCACAAAAATGGTCACTGTCTTCAGCATGATAGTAAGTCTTGGAGTCCCAAAATAGAAAGGAATGGAACCAGCTGTGATGGACTACATTTAAAATGCTGTTTTCCTAATGTAGCAAAATCAGAGAAGGGAGGTGAATAGTTAACTCTGCTCTATAATGTTGAGTTTGAGTGACAGGCTGCTCCTTTTTTTTATTAGCCAGCACCAACTGAGAGAAATATAAAATCAGCTGTGTGCTGAGGGGAGAGTTTGTTTTGAGTTCAACGGCAATTACTGTTCAATAACATAAAAGTTCAGCTAAAGGAGTGGATATCTGAAGAGTCTGACTAAAAGTCTGTCAGATAGGTTCACCTTTTGAATAACTCCTACAGGTTGTCCCTCTGGATTCTTTGGGATTGCCAGAATGGACCTTGGTTCTCGAATCTGAGATTAGAGGCTTAATCGCCTCACTGGCCTCTGGTAAATCTCTGGGGGAAGACCTGATACCACCAGATCTGTATAAAGCCTTCTCAGAGTGGTGGTCCCCAGTTTTGGCTAATATTCCCCCACAAATTAATGAAACAGGTTCCCCTTTGCTGAAAGCTAAGTATTGTTGTGCCCATACACAAAAAAGGGGATAAAATGGTCCCACAAAATTATAGGCTAATAAACTTGATTGACATAGCAGCCAAACTACACAGCAAATATTTGCTGTCTAAATTAGAAAATTGGGTGGCTGAGAAGTAAATGCTTCATCAAGTAAATGCTGGATTTAGAAATGGTCTTGGCACCATTGATCAATGTCAAATTTTCTACCAATTGGCTTACTCAGGTACACACAGACCCATGAAGACATTATATGTAGCATTTGTTGATTTGGTGGCTGTATTTGATTCCATCGATAGATCCTGCTTATGATTAAAGCTTGCAGATATGAACATAGATAAGTGGTTATTATTCCTGCTCTGTGAGCTGCATAGAGATACTCATGCTCAAATCAGGGTGGGAATCTCTGGCTTTCTAACTGAATTCCAACGTGTAAAGGTGTGGGGTTTCGGTTTCGGCGGAGCGAATGGCGGCCACCTCTCGGGACGCTCCCGGAGATGGTTAGCCCATGCGCAGTCTGGGGGGGTCTTCGCATGTGCGAAAGACCCTAGTGAGCCTTAGGCAAAGGCTTCGAACCGGGGGCGCTTTGGGGAGTAGCCTCTTTGCCGGCAGACAGCCGGGAAATTGAGGCTTTCTCCCCGCCCCAATTGGCCCCGCTGCGTCGTGCCCGTAATGGGACTTAGCAACGCCACCGATTTCCAGGAGTGAAGAAAGCGACATGATTTAAAATAAAAAGAAGAATTGGCATCGAATCGTGAGTTGAAGATCTATTTTGAGCGAGAATTTGAACCCCCCCGCAAGCGTATAAGCGTATGGGAGGAGGGAGGAATCCCCACCCCTTTTGAGAAGCGGAATTTATAAAGGAAAAGCGAAGGGGGGCAAAGAGAAAAAAAAAGTGTTGGTGAAAGTACCTTTGGGGTTTTACGGAGGATTATGAGTTTATTAGCTTCCGGAGGGATGCGGCACAAACTTTGAAAAAGTAAACAAACAAAAAAAGAAAAATGTTGACGGTAGAAGTCCCGCAGAAACCGGAAAAGAAGAGGGGAGGGACTTCCGGTCCGGGTAACCCCCCCCAGAGCTAGCTGTCAATCAACAGGAAAGTGAGATACTGTGCCCTCTGCTGGATCAAATGCGGAAAAACAACAAAACTTTGGTCAAAATGGAAAGTGTTCTCATCAGCCGACAAAAGCAAATATCAGAAACAACAAGGAAGATGGAGGAAATCGCACAGAAATCCAATCTGACTCTATGTTTTCAGGGCGTGAAAGAAGAAGAGAAAGAAGATCTCAGATCTACCTTGGCGAGTGTCTTGGCACCCCTAACTGGCAGAGAAGCGAAAGAATTAAAAGAAGAGGTGGATATGGCCTTTAAAGCCTATCCCGCTTTTATGGAAAAAAATAATCTGCCAGCAGATGGGGTTGTTGAGCTTATCAAGCAGTATGCTAGAGATCCAATTTCATGTGTAGTGTTTGCGGGGCCCGCGAAAACTGGAGGGCAGAAACATAAAGATAAAGATAAAAGAGAGAAGATAGACTCCGTCTTTAAAACTCAAAGATTTCTGAAGAGACACGCCAGCTTAGAGGAAGACGCAGCACTCACAATTTGGACAAACTTAAGCAGTGAAGAAGACAGCAGCCCAGAGGAAGGAGGTGCCGGAGCGGGAGATACCAAGGCCAAAAGGGATCAGCTTATAACTTGAGAGACTTAAAAAGAAGACATCTTAAGAAGCAACTGTTCGTGTAACATCTGAAAGGAGCTGATTAATAACTAACCCCAATGGACTTTACTAACTTTACTAACAGAGTTATTTTGGACTTTGGAAGCTGAAAAGAAGATCTTTCAACCGTGATTGATGCCTAAAACTGTATTAAATACTAACTAAAACTAACTTTTTTTTAACAGAAAAAATTCACTCCATTCTTGTTCTTATCCCATCTATATTCCCTTTTCTTATAAAAAACAATAAAATTCTCTCCTTTTTAGGAGAGTTTTAACACACAACGTGTAAAGGTGTGAAGCAGGGGCACATGCTGACTCCCCTATTATTTAACCTGTATATAAACAATATAGTTGAGAGCCTATCTAGCCCACAATTTGTTCCATCCTCTCTGGGACAGAAAAAATATCAATCTTGTTATACATGGGTGATATGGTCCTAATTTCCATGACTAAAATTGGATTGAAAAGGTTATTACATCAGCTAGGGCTATATTGTAAGGTAGAAGCTCTTAACAGTAATTATGAGGAGACAAAAGTCTTTGGGAAAAAGCCTAAATTTACATCCCCCTGGAGTATTCTTGGTAATCCAATCAAACAATGTAGCTCCTTTAAATATCCTGGGGTAACATTTGGAGAAAACCTAAATTGAAATGCCCATTTGTGAACAGTTAAATCCTCTGCATTAAGGATAGTAGGGTCCATCCTGTCCTTTTATTATTCAAAGAGCAGATGTCTTATAGATCCAGCCTTGAAATTATTTAACAGCAAGGTTGTTCCTTATCTCCTCTATGGAGATGATGTGTGGGGATGGAATGAGGCGATTATATCCAGCTTGGAAGTAATTCAAAATCAGTTTTTAAGATACGTTTTAGCTTTACCCAATGGTTCTCCAGCTGCCCTGATGAAAGCAGAAACAGGGCTCCCTCCTCTTGGTCCAGGTACATCTTGCAGTGCTAAAATACTGGGGGGGAAATAAAATCTCTAGACCTATTCTACTTAGTCAACAATCACTTGATTTTTTGTTATCAAAAGACTTGCAATGCCTTGGGTTTTTAAATAATATTATTTCAAGATACTCCATCCTCGATGATCTTTTAGGCCCTTTAGAAGATAACTTTTTGCTTAAGGATTGGGTATATAAATCTGATGTATTGATTGATTGAATCTTCATTTTAAAATGTAAAGCAGCACTGTGGTATAAACTAATCTACTGTGATCACTTCAGATCTTCCTACTTAGCTAACGTTTCTAATCATAATTTTAGAGTGATTTTTACTTCACTGCATTTTCAAACTATACTAATGGCACTACTGACTGGCTTTTACTCCCAAATACCAATGTATTTATGGATCTGTCACACTAAAAGACTTACCCCATTACATCCTATATTGTCCTTTATATATTGATCCCAGTGATAAATTTCTGGCAGGAATTTTACGTGCTGTAAATCTTTATTCAGATGTTGAGAAGATTGTTTTCCTGTTATCTGATATTGAGGCATATGTTTCTTATAGAGTTTCCTTGTTTGCCTTTGTAGCAAAGAAGATAAGGTCTAACCTGGTACTGAAAGGGACAGGTTTTTTAGATACTGTAGCTTGATATCTTTTAATCTGTTTAAATCACACCTTCTCATCTTTACCTACCTCAAAGGGTTGTTATTATGAGGATGAAATTAAGGACAAGAGAATGATGTAAGCTGCTTTGGTTCCTGATTGGGACAAAAAAACAGAGTATGACATTTTTATAAGTTAATTTTGATTGATTTAATTTGATTTATTAAATTTTTTACCCTGCCCTCCCAGCCAGGGCCAGCTCTGGGCGGCTTACATAAAATTGGTTAGCCTACAGCTAACCAACAAAAGACAATTGCTATTGCTGCAACTCCTTTACTAGGAGACAGACGTTTTCATTCAGTATTTAAAGGATAGTTAAATATCATGACCAAGCTACAGGGTTGGCAAGTGGGGTCACAGCCCATGTACTATTTCTTTGATCAAACATGGGCTGCATTCACACACATTAAATATTCCACTTTCAATGCACTATCCAACTGGATTTTCCCAGTTCACATAGTAAAATCCAGTTGTAAAGTGCATTGAAAGTGGATTATTTAGTTTGCGTGACTGCTGCAGTGTATGGCATGAGGGAGATTGTTTGGCTGTGTTTGGTATTGGGAGGGATTTTCTCAGCATTTTTCTTACTAGGATTTTTTCTTATCTGGTAGTTTTTGATGCCCAGGGGATGAGGTACTGCTTCTGCCTGCTATAGAGTCCTGTAAGACCTGTACCAGTTGCTATTTTATAAAGCAAATAAATTTCCAGCACTATTACTTCCAAAGGAGAAAATAATCCATCAGTTGTAAAAAAATCCCATGGGTATAATAAAATTAACAACTTTTTTTAAAAAGGAACATAGTTCAATCAAAATTAAAGACTTTGAGTATTTAAATGTTTCCTACTGAAATTAATAAGAAAAGCTCAATTTTGGTTGAATCATGATCTTAGAAAGTAAAGAAATTAGTTAGCCAACAAAAATGAAAAAAAGGAGGAAAATCTCTCATTGTACTCTTAGTCATCATTTTCACCTGTTGAGGAACTGGGTCACTGAAACTTATAATAATTCCCCAAACTTTCCTAACAGAAGGACAGAAGGCTGATAAATATAGCAACATCCTCTCTTATCACATACTCAAGAGAAGAACCATGTTGGAAAGACTTCCTGGCAGTACTCATTGGATCAGGATAGTCTGCATGGAAAATATAGTTAATAATTTGCAAGACACAAACCTGTTCTTTAACTACTTAGGCTGACTTTCAGAACAACTAGGAAACAAGGAAGCTGTTCATATAATGTGGGAAAGGCATAAAATCATATAATAAAGATGGTTAATGGCCTTTTCTCTTTGCAAGTTCTTCCTCTAATTGTCTTGTTTGGGAATGCACCTGTTTATGTAAGTATCTTTTTAAAAGGATTTATTTTATATGGATTAATGAAATCTTGCCAGAACCATAGCATACTGCTTACAAAGCTGAGCACTACATTAGAAATAAAAGAAATTTATTGATGCTGATGTATTATGGATTTAAATTTTATGTAACTTAAAAATTCTTTGGTATCCTAATTTCAGCCAACTAACCAGGAAGACTGAAAAAGCCTACTCAAACAGTAACAGGATATTTTTAGAGTGTAAAAGTGTTCCATGCTTGTTCCACCTTTGATTGGTTCAGTTCCCAGGCATTTCTATTGTTTCCGTTCTTCTCCCAATAACTGAAATTCCTATATCCATACCACTCGTGTTACTTTAATTCACTTGGATGCTGATCTAACAAGGCACACCTTAAATGCTATTAATATAAAATAACACAGCTTGACGATGTACTAAATGCATGTCTTTTTTCATTAATATTTTTGTTGAGTATATAATTCATATTACATAAGAATAATTCATATCCTTGTACATTATACTCCTTTTCATAATTTAAACATGTGAAAAGCAATATTGAGGTTACATTCCAACTATACAACTAACAGATTAAACTTAAGCCCAATCCAGTTTGTAGCCTCTTCATTTCCTATTCCTTTATCCTACTCACATATGAAACCACCATACAACTCTCTTTAAATAGCATTTTTCCTTAATACATCTTTAACATCTTCCAGTAAGTTATTACGCATTCTTCTGACTTCTTTCCTATTCATTCTATCTTTTTTTTTTCTATCTACTTCTATACCTTTAAAAAAAGAAAGAAAGCTGGACAGGGTTTTGCTGATACTGGGGCTGAGGAGGAGATCCCTTCAGCAGGAGGATACCCTCCTCACTGTTACCAGAGGTCTTAGGGGTAGCACACCCTTCATCTCCTTGCCATACCCACTGGCTATAACTACTTCTGTATTATTTATCACTTTGTATACTTTTACTAGGGAGCTGCGGTGGCTCAAGTGGTTAAGACGCTGAACTGCAGGCTGTGGAAGGTCAGTAGTTCAGCAGTTCGAGACCCGGGTGCTACATGACAGGGTGAGCTCCTGTCTCTAGTTCCAGCTCCTGCCAACCTAGCAGTTCGAAAGCAAGAAATTGCAAGTAGATAAATAGGTACCACTTCGGTGGGAAGGTAACAGCGTTCCGTGTACCTTGGTGTTTAGTCATGCCGGCCACATGACCACGGAAACGTCTTTGGACAGCGCTGGCTCTTCGGCTTTGAAACGGAGATGAGCACCGCAACCCTAGAGTCGGATTCGACTGGCTTTCGAGCAAGGGAACCTTTACCTTTTATACTTTTACTAAATACTTCCCACAAGCATGTCTGAAGCTGTATTAAAGAAATAAGACAACTCAAGGCCTGAGTGCATCTACAAGTACTTAAATTGGAAGCTATTAATTTGACTCTGGCAATATTTGATATCACTTTAGCACATATGAAGATTAAGGCTGCTGTCCTAACAACAGTTTTCTAGCAGTGAGCGCCACTGAATAAATTGGGACCTAATTCTGAATAGAGTTGCTTAAGAGTACTCCCTAAATCCTACAGCAGAGTTCATGACTGTCATTTCGTGTGTCATTAAGACTTAAACATGCTAAGATACAAGTTGTGGATGAAATGGGTCTTACTTCCAAGTAAGCCTGCTTGAGATCAGGCTGCAAATGCCTATGAGTTTGCTCTTAGTAAGTGTCTGACATATCAAGCAACTGTTCAATGCACACAACAAAATGTCTTCTGTTATACTGCATTGTGATCTCTAGAGGGGTAGGAGGGGAAAGCAAGTTGCCAATTCAGCAAGGTTCATTGATCAAGGAAGGCCAATATGCTCTTTCTACAGGATGGGCTAGGGTCTGCCTGAAGCTACAGGACTGCAAAATGTCTTAGCTAGATGCATTAGCAAATGTTGTGCTGATCTGTTGTAGAGGGAAAAATTCTTTTTGACCCCTGAAGGCAATCAGCATATGCCCTGAAGCATGAGAGTTCCCTTACAGCTAAAGAGTCTTAATAGGTTTCCATAAGCTTTAAGTCAAGCTGCATAACCTGCATTCTCAGCACAGATACAGAAAAAGGTTTGATGCTGCAGAAATCTTGTGACAAGCACATAGGAGGACCTGGCTTTGGGGTTGTGACAGAACAAGCTCTGCTGTCTCTGTTTTTAAATTATGTCTGCTTCCTATAGAAGAACACAATGCCACAATCTCAGCTAAAATGATGTCAAATGTTGATAATGCTCATTGCTGAATGATACAATATGCTTAACTTCAGAATGGAGTAATACAGCACATCAGACTTCTAAGTGTTATTTCTTCTGGTATCCCCCCTCCCTTTCTATCTGTTTTATTCTACCTTTCCTCTAAAGAAAAACACATAGTTCTCCTTGTGACACTCTGTCTACTCCAATTACTGCCACCACTTGGAATTTCTGTTCCTTTATGCCAAGGATACTCTTGAGATATATTATCAGTCCTTGGTAATCAGTATAGTCAAGAAAGGGATATTTTTAGATTTAAAAAACAGAACAAAACCCAGCTGAGCATATAGTCTAGTACAAAAATAATGTACAAATAGAATAGAACACTAACTCTGCCTCCTGTTACTGTATATAGCCTGTGAAGATACAGTATCTCTGTTACATTTCTATCCATCACATACATTTTCCTTGCCTCTTCTAATAACCAAGCCTTTTCGGGACTTGTTCTTCCCCTCCTCCAGTCTTCATCAGTCCCCTTCTCAACACCCAATCTGCCCAGCTGCCTCTTTACCTCTTCTACCAATCAGGCACACAATTTACCAGCCTGACCAGGAACAGAGGAGGAGGAGGAGGAGGAGATTGGATTTCTACCCAGCCCTTCACTACCCAAAGGAGTCTCAGAGTGGCTTACAAACTCCTTTCCCTTCCCCTCCCCACAACAGACACCCTGTGAGGTAGGTGGGGCCGAGAGAGCTCTGACAGAAACTGCTCTTTTTCAAGAACAGCTGTGCTTGCCCAGAACTATGGCTTACCCAAGGTCATCCAGCAGGTGCAAGTGGAGGAGTGGGGAATCAAACCTGGTTCTCCCAGATTAGAGTCTGTGCACTTAACCACTACACCAAAAATTATTGAATCCTCATGCTGTTGTTAGCCCAAATGTTATGGGTTGCCCAAAATGAGCTGTCTCCTGTTTTTGTTGGGGAATTGGAAAGGAAGACAAAACTTGAGAAAGGGAGATAACTTGCAAGATGGGCTGCCAGCATTTATGGGGATGTTTCCCTTCTAGAGAAGTTTTGAAATAATCAGTCCAAATTGAAAATAGAAATATATTTTATTTGATAGAGAATAAGAATAGTAACTCACAAAAAGCATACAAGAAGCAACACACACATAAGACTAATTTAGAAATAAATGGAGTAGCAGGAATATAGGTGGGGATTGGAGGTTATTGGAGGAGAGATCTGCAGAGAGAAGATGTGAGGCGAACCAGTATCTCACAGGAAGACCCAAAAGAATTGGGGGGGGGGTCAGTAGGTGCCCAGAACAAGTCACACAGCAGTGGAACTGAGGCTGTCTAGTTATAGCAAAAATGGGACACAGCATGGATGAGTTTAACTGAAAGTACAACGTGCTTGGGAAATGCTGAATGGGGTTCCTGAAAATTGACAAAGGGAATGGGAAATGTCTTGGGAGGAGTTCTTGATACAAAACAAGTTTGAGTTTGAGACTCTGATTGTTTCCTCCGATGATTCAGGGCATCAGTGATTTAATACCTCCTTTTGTGCTGGATAGGAAACCTATCTGTGTTAATGGTTGCTTTTGTGAAGGAAATGCAGACAGGGAAAGATAATTTAAGGTTGATAGGATTAGATGGTGTTAACTCTGGGGTGAGGCAGGTTTATTATTCTGGATATGTAGATGTTGGGGTGGATGGAGAGGTCGTTGCAGGGCCAGAACAAGATTCTTACACCTTCCAGGGTCTTTGCCTAGACATGTCTGTGAGGCTTGCCAGGTTGGCTTCCATCTTGTATACATTTTGATTATGCTGCCCGGCATATGAACTCCTGGGGTGCTATAAAATGAAGGGTGTTCACTTCTAAATTACCCCTCAGCAAAGAGAGGGAATCTGCCTACTTACACTGTTGCCATCTAATCTCACTCTCAGCATATTTATTTCTATTCCTTTTTAACATTATTGTTGTTTTTTAACTAAAGCCCTTGTTTCATCACCCCATTTTTTCCTCTCCCATCAATCCAATGAGTTACGGCAGGCTGGAGATAGTGACTAAACGTGAGCTTCTTTGCAGTGAGAAACTTGAACCTTAGTCTTCCAGCAGTTGTTGAACACACTATTTGCTTCCACACTGACTGTTTCAGAGTCACAATCTTTCAAAATGGTAGGATAATTAACTGATCTCTCCGTTTCTTTTTTTAAAAAGTCTTACCCTCGTAGTTGTACAGAAATTGGGAAAACAGGAAAGATAAGAAGAGTTTAGGAAGCCCAGAGTATCATGGGAAATATATTGTGGCTGCAGACTAGAGTTGCCAGGTCTCCACTGACCACTGATTGCCAGATCCAGGTTGGGAAACTCCTGGAGATTTGGGAATGGAGCCCAGGGAGGACAGGGACCTCAATGGGATACAATGCCACTACCCTCCAAAGTATCATTTTCTGCAGGGGAACTGATCTCTGTAGTCTGGGAATGAGCTGTAATTCCAGGGGATCCCCAGGTCCCACCCAGAGGCTGGCATTCCTATGGCAGACCTAAAAACACTCTCCTGGGAATAAGCACCATTCAATAAAATGTTACTCACATCCGAGTAGCCCTGTTTTGGATTGCTTTCCCAAGCTAATTGCTTCCTGTATATTATATGGAGCAAAAAGTAAAAATAACTTATTTTTATTCCTGTTCTCATCACCAGGGATAGCTGGATCAGGACTCTTAGCTTGATCCAGCTAGTCATATTCTTTGGGTAGCTCCTTTTCTAAGTAAACTCGGTGCTGCTAATTCCTATATAAACTGTTTCCATTAAGGAGTATATGAACATAAACAAAACATTTTCTTTTGCCATACAACTTTGGGTTTTCTGAGAAAATAATTTGAACATTTCAAAAACATGACTGGCAGAGCTGGGCAAGTGCTCAGCCAGTAAAAGTGCATTGTGGAGAGATTTGAAAGCAAGCTCCATGCTCTCCTGTCAGGTCTGTCTTGGGTGTTGCTGGCCTAGCCTATACGGTTGCTAACCTCCCAGTGGGGCCTGGAGACCTCATCTAATCTGATCTGATCTAATCTGATCTGATCTGATCTGATCTGATCTGATCTTACTTCCTAGAATTGTATCCATGTTGGACAGCAGAAACAATTTCTTTGGTGTGGAATAAAGGCTAGTTTCTCATTTACTACTTCTTTTGTGACTTCGAAAGACAAGCCCTCCCTCTTCTGGCTATGTAGAATATAACATGCCAAAAAATGGACAGATGGGGGGGGAGAAAGACTCTGAAACTGGAAAACACATTTACTTTCAAATTATCTATATTCAGTAGTTATATAATAGTCACTTTCTTATCATGTATGCAGATTAATGAAAAGTACTCAATATATGAAGTGGAGTAGGAGTATAGCCCAGGAAACCGGGCAAATGCTGCTACTATACAATACTCTAAGCATTAACAAAATCATAGCATTTGTACAGGCATAATAAGAAAGAAAAAAGTCTAGGAATCATGATGCTGAGGAGATCACCACAAGTGCAATCTAGCTAACACAAAAAGATTTGGAAAATTTCTAGAGCATTGCTACATCATCATAACCTGACTTACAGATATATACCCAGTTCACATCATGACCCACCCACAAAGTTTTCAGGGCTTTCCACTGTTGTGTCTTAGCCAGATTACAATTGTTTTTATCGCAGAGATTTAGAACATTCCTATACTTTTGCAGTGATGCTATGATGATACTTTTGGGTATGTAACTGGAAGAGGCATATACAGTGATGCTGCTTTCCCCCTCATTTTACTCCTGCTGTTCCATCGTACAGCAGTATGAGCATGGAGCCCAAGGGTGGGAGGTCTCTAGCTGTAGCAAAAGACCTGGCTACCCTAAACAATAGACATATGGTGTGATCCTAAGTAGAGTTATACCTTTCTAAGTCCATAGAAGTTACTTTATGATAGTACTGATGGTTATTGCATAAGCCATAGCATACATTCATAAAAGGGCTAGATTTTCAAAATGGTTCTGTTTTATTAAATTGTGTTCCTGTATGGTGAAAAATTAAGGTCTGACATCTTTAATACTATACTTCATTTATTACTATTCTACTGTTATTTGACCATAGTTACTATAGTTTTGTTCCTTATGCAGATTTCTGGTACCCTGTCATCATTGTTTGGCCTACAGATTGGTAAGTGATACATGTCTTTTGTTTTGTGGCAACTACCTTATAAAGTGTAGACACTTGGGAAGAGGTTATCACTTGAGTGAGCAAGAGACTAAATGCAGGTTTGATTGATTTGTCGGGAATGTGAAGGATGGTTAAACATGTAGCCTTTGCTGAATGTAAGAATAAGCTCAGCACTGTACCCCCCGCCTCCCTCCCCAATGTAAATCTAGGATTTATTTAGGATGTGGGCACATATTTGGAAATCTAGATCAAATCAGTTGCATGACCTTTTCAATTAAACAAAAATTGAAATCAGAAAGATACAGAATAACACAGATAATAATGACTTAAGGCTAAGGGGCTATCCTACTGTACAAATAATATATTCCGTGGGCTGCAGTAGGAAGGGAGATCACACAAAATAGCCATCCCCTTTTGAGAAAACTTAAGTGCCCTGAAATCTTCTGAACAGCATAGTGGGATACAGTCCATTGCTTCCAATTATATACCACAGAGCAAGACATTGGGTTGAAATGTGTCTGACAATTCTCTAAATGCACTGTAAACTAAATGTTGCTTTTATTTACAACCTGTATGATAGAATTCCTTTATTTACATTTATATATTTTATTAAGTGATCTTTTTTTATTTGGTGACTTGTTTGGTTAAATTATGCCAATGATGAATAACTTCTATTATTTAGTGTGGGACCAATGTTAAAAATGGTGGATATTTTACAATACATTTGGATATCTGTACACCTTAACACATCATAAATTGACTTTTTGGGAAGACTGCAGAAGAAAATTTTGCTTTCCTGTATGAAATAATCTTTACCGCTACTGGTTAGCAGTCCTATATACATATACTTTTTAGAAGTTATTCATGCTTCAGTCTTTTTAGACATTATTCATGCCTCAGTCAGTTGTGTTCAGTTTAGATAGTCTTGCACTGTAGTTATCTATCTGATTTCTGGTGGTGGAAAGTGCCATCAAGTGTCAACTGACTTATGGTGATCCCATGGGGATTTCAAGGCAAGAGATGTTCAGAGGTGGTATGCCATTATCTGCCTCTGTGTCATACCCCTGGTACTCCCATCCTAATACTAGCCAGGGCTGACCTGCTCAACTTCCCAGATCTGATAAGATTGGGCTAGCCTAGGCTATCCAGATCAGGGCACCTTATTAATAATTCCCTATTAATTCATTGGATATTTGAAATTCTTGAACATTCTAAGAGCGCCATCCTAAGAACATCTAATCAGAGGAGCCCAAATGTTATATGATTGTAACCTCATTCGTTCTTCTATGCCTATAAGTATGTTTACTTTCTCTCTGTGTGAAATATGTTTACTGTTTATGTGATTCAATATATATCTGTAATTGTCTCTCAGTTTCTTTGATGTAAATTCCTTTTTTATATATATATATATATATATATATAAAAACCCTCCTAAAAAGGAGAGAATTTTATTGCTTTTTATAATAAGAAAGAGGTAGGGTATATAGATGGATTAAGAAAAGAGTTGAGTGAATTTTTCTGTTAAAGGATTAGGTTCAGTTAGTAAAAATACCGTTTTTGGCAATCACCGTGGTTGGAAGATCTTCTTTTCATCTTTCAAAAGTCCAAAATAACTCTGTTAGTAAGTTAGTAAAGTCCCTTGGGGTTAGTTATTAATCAGCTCCTTTCTGACGTTTCACGAACAGTTATTTCTTAGGTTGTCTTCTTTTTGTGTCTCTCAAATTGTAAGATGGGCCCTCTTTAACCTTCATGTCTCCCGCTCCAGCACCTCCCTTCTCTGGGTCGCTGTCCTCTTCGCTGCTTGATTCTGACCAAATTGCGAGTGCTGCATCTTCCTCTGTACTGGCGTGTCTCTTCAGAAATTCTTGTGCTTTGAAGACGGAGTCAATCTTCTCTCTTTTATCCTTATATTTAAACACCAGCCCTTCAGGGAAGCCCCATCTGTAAATAGTCTGATGCCTTTGTAAGAATGTGGTCAACCCTTTATATGCTTTCCTTTTCATACGGATTTCATAAGGAACATCTTTCAAAGTTCTGATAGTCTGCTCCCCAGTCTTCAAGGGCACCGCTGAAACTGCACGTAGAATTTGATCTCTGGTACGCTGCTTGGTGAACTTGACAACCACTTCTGCTGGCAGTTTATTTTTCTTTGTAAAGGCAGAGTAGGCTCTATAGACCGTATCCATCTCTTCTTTTAATTCTTTCACTTCTCTGCCCGTTAAGGGTGCCAAGGAATTTGCCAGTATAGACCTGAGATCCTCTTTCTCTTCTTCTTTAATGCCCTGAAAGCGGAGAGTCAGATTAGATTTCTCCATCTGCAACATTAAAATTCTTTTTTCTTGCATATCCTGATGCTTTTCTAATTTGTTGACCCTTTTCTTTATCTTCCTGGCGTCTTCCGCCGAGACCAGACACTTCTGTGCGATCTCCTCCATCTTCTTTGCTGTTTCCGTTAGTTGTTTTTGTTGACTGTTGAGAACACCTTCCATGTTAGTCAAAGTTTCGCTGATTTTCTGAATTTGCTCCAGCAGAGGGTGCAGTAGCTTGCTTTTCTGTTGATTGACAGCAGGCTCTGGGGGGGGGTTGCCCGGACCGGAAGTCCCTCCTCCCTTCTTTTCCGGCTTTTGTGGGACCTTTTTGAACGCCGACATTTTCCCTGTTTGTTTACTTTATCAAAGTTCGTGCTGCGTCTCTCAGGAGACCAGCCTGCTCTTGATCTTCAATGAAACCCCAAAGGTACTTTCACCAACACTTTTCCCCCTTTACCCCCCTTCGCTTTTCCTTTGTAAGTCCCGTTTCTCAAAGGGGGTGGGGATTCCTCCCTCCTCCCAACCGCTTATGCGCTTACAGGGGGTTCGCGTTTTCGCTTCAAAGTAAACCTCCAACTCACGATTCGATGCCAGTTTTTCTTTTTATTTTAATTCATGTCGCTTATCTTCACTCCTAGAAGTCAGTGGCGTTGCTACGGGCACAATGCAGCGGGGCCGATTGGGGCGGGGAGAAAGCCTCAATTTCCCGGCTGTCTGCCGGCAAAGAGGCTACTCGGAGCCTTTGCCTAAGGCTCACTAGGGTCTTTCGCATGTGCGAAGACCCCCCCAACCGCGCGTGGGCTAACCATCTCCAGGAACATCCCGAGAGGTGGCTGCCATTCACTCCGCCGAAACCGAAACTCAGTTTCTTTGATGTAAATTCCTAAAAGTACCTTTCTAAGGACACACATCAGTAAGAATATAAGAATATAAGAGAAGCCAATGTTGGATCAGGCCAATGGCCCATCCAGTCCAACACTCTGTGTCACACAGTGGTCAAAAATACCAGGTGCCATCAGGAGGTCCACCAGTGGGGCCAGGACACTAGAAGCCCTCCCACTGTTGACCCTCCCAAGGACCAAGAATACAGAGCATCACTTGCCCCAGAGTCCCTATCTATACCTTGTGGCTAATAACCACTGATGGACCTCTGTTCCATATGTTTATCTAATTCCCTCTTGAAGCTGTCCATTTTTGTAGCCTCTACCACTTCCTATGGCCGTGAATTCCATGTGTTAATCACTCTTTGGGTGAAGAAATACTTCCTTTTATCTGTTCTAACCCGACCGGTCAGCAACTTCATTGAGTGCCCACAAGTTCTTGTATTGTGAGAAAGGGAGAAAAGTACCTCTTTCTCTGCCTGCTCTATTCCATGCATTATCTTATAAACCTCGATCATGTCACCCCTCAGCTGTCATTTCTCCAAGCTAAAGAGCCCCAAGTGCTTTAACCTTTCTTCATAGGGAAAGTGTTCCAACCCTTTTATCATTCTAGTTGCCCTTTTCTGCACTTTTTCCAGTGCTATAATATCCTTTTTGAGGTGTGGTGACCAGAACTGTACACAGTACTCCAAATGAGGTTGTACCATTGATTTATATAGGGACATTATGATATTGGCTGATCTGTTTTCAATATCCTTCCTAATAATCCCCAGCATAGCATTGGCCTTTTTTTATTGCAGTCAAACACTGTCTTGACATTTTCAGTGAGTTATCTACTACAACTCCAAGATCTCTCTCTTGGTCAGTCTCTGCCAGTTTGGACCCCTTCAACGTATATTTATAGTTAGAATTTTTGGCTCCAATGTGCATCACCTTGCACTTGGCCACATTGAACTCCATTTGCCATGTTGATGCCCACTCGCCCATCCTTGACAGATCCCTTTGGAGTGCCTCACAATCTTCCCTGGTTTTCACCACCCTGAATAACTTTGTGTCATCTGCAAATTTAGCCACTTCACTGCTTACTCCCAACTCCAAGTCATTAATGAACAAGTTAAAAAGCATTGGACCAAGTACTGATCCTTGCGGTACCCCACTGCTTACCACCTTCCACTGACAAAATTGCCCATTTATACTCACTCTCTGTTTCCTATTAAATAGCCAGTTTTTTTATCCACAAAAGGACTTGTCCTTTTATCCCATGATTTTTGAGCTTACTTAGGAGTCTTTGATGAGGAACTTTATCAAAAGCTTTCTGGAAGTCAAGGTAAACAATATCTATTGGGTCCCCTTTGTCCACATGTTTTTTCACCCCCTCAAAGAACAATAACATTTTAGTGAGACAAGATCTTTCCTTACAGAACCCATGCTGAGTCTGCCTCAATAGTTTTTGTTCATCAATGTGCTTACTAATTCTTTCCTTAATAACAGTTTCCACCAATTTACCCGGTATCGACATCAGACTGACTGGCCTGTAATTTCCCGGATCTCCCCTGGAACCCTTTTTAAAGATGGGAATGGCATTAGCTACCTTCCAGTCCTCAGGAATTGAGGCAGTTTTTAATGAAAGATTACATATTTTTGTCAGGAGATCCACAAGTTCACATTTGAGTTCCTTCAGCACTCATCCGGGCCTGGTGATTTATCAGTTTTTAAGTTGTCTATCAGTAGTAGGACCTTCTCTTTCATCACCTCAATCTTACTCAGGTCTTTCAGCACCCCTCCGGAAATCAGCGGTTCTGGAGTGGGCAAGCACTTCTCATCTTCCACAGTGAAGACAGAGGCAAAAAATGCATTCAGCTTCTCAGCCATTTCCCTATCATCCTTCACTACTCCTTTTACCCCTTGGTCATCCAAGGGCCCCACTGCCTCCCTGGCTGGTTTCCTACTTCTAATGTTACCTTAGCACACATGCTTTGAATGAAGATATTTCTAAGTTCCATTTTGGAAGCTGAAGAAGCAGATGTTTTGAGTAACCTTTGCCTGAGAACCTACTGAGCAGTAGACAGTACTAAGCTTGATGGACCAATGGTCTTACTTGGTCTGAGACTATTTCATGAATTTGCTATCTTGACATATATTCCGGTTTGCTCCTGGAATTATTTTGTTCCAAGTATATTTGCCACACTTTTCTTCTTATTTCAGCTGAAGGAATATAAGTATGATCATCTTCCAGAATTTCTCTGTAGTCATTGTGCAATGGTTTGTATCTTTGTGAAGTAGTTTGTGTCTACTTAATTGTCCAGAGGAAGGATCTCACTAATATCTGTATTTATTTATCTGATATTAAAATATTTTTACCCAACTTCCAGGCCATATGTATGCTTGTAGCTCTTTCTTTGGTGCTGTTCATGGGAGTTGGTGAATGGATACATTTCCAGACAGTCTCTGCTCAATTAAACTATTTACAAAACTCCAAAGCAATGGGGGTGCAGAATTCTCCAGCCTTGGAAACACCAATAGGAGCCCTCCAGAGCTTAACAGACACTGCTGGCTACCAATAACAGAGCTCCCACTCTGCTCTATGGGATCAGAATGCTATATATATGCTCAGCTCAGCTCCACACCCTCTCCTCTGTCGGCTATTGGCAGTTTACAAAGAAAGGCAGGGAACTTGTTAAAAGCAGGCTAACAGAGCACATTCCCTCCTGATTCTGAACTCCTCTCCTCTGTTAGGTGTTAGGTGGACTCAGGGCTCTAAGCCATCCCACTACCCTGTAGCCAGGAATTTTTCCTGGGGGGATCTGCAGCACTGGAGGGTGCTAATGAAATTAAATTTAACCCTCCCATTCACCTGCCTGCTTCACCGTGACTCACCTGGACCCATGGCATTCCTCCTCTCCATGGACTGGGGGACTTCCCGGCCACTTTTGTTGAGCCCATGCCACGCAGTCCTATCTGCCCCTTCCCAAGGCATGCCTCTGCATGAGTCAGGGCACAATTACCCTTGAGTCAAAGCTGAGTTTGCCAGCCCCAGCCTTTGGCCTTCCATAGTGTTGGTGGGAACTCTGGGGGTTGAGGTGGGCCAGCCCTGGTAAAGCTCAGCAAGTGCAGTTCCTGCCCATTCAAATGACTGAACCCTGCACTGCTGCACCATCCTGCTGTGCTCTCCACCTTCCACTCACTCTCCCTGCTGGGCTGCAGGTAAGAAGAGACAGACCTGGAGCCTTGTGCAGCCTGCGAAAGTGTGGGGGGGTAGAGCTTGACTGACCTGAAGCTATTTCTGTATCCCTCCTTCCTTCCCCTCACCCCTCACCAGCTCTTTTTGCCGGGGCACTGTGTAATCGACAGAGAGTTATGCCCCCAAAGCCCCATTGCTGGCTATGGCACTACTACCCCATCTCTCTGCTTATGCTGAGCAAAGGGCCTTAACTACTGAATGCCATGGCTGAGGATCCACATTTTGACCATGAACTCCTGTTCCCTCCTGGGGTTTGAGGGTATTAGGTGGACCTAGCCATCCTGACTCTCACACTGAGCAGAGGGGCTTAGCTACTGGATGCCTTGGCTGAGGGCTCACATTTTGACTGTAAATTCCTCTCCCCTGCTGAGGTTTGGGGGTGTTAGGTGGACTCAGGACTCTGAGCCGCTCCATCTCTCTGCTCACACAAAACAGAGGTGATTAGCTACTGGTTGCCTTGGGTGGGGACCCACATTTTATACTCTTCCACCTCTCCTGATTGTGAACACCTCTGTGCCATGAGAGTTAAAGTGGGTGCAAAGGGTGCTCTTCATGGAGGGAAGATATCCTCCACCCTCTGTATCAATGCTCCCTCTAAGCTATGGAATCCTGTGAGCAAAAATTCTACTTTGTGAGCTACTAGCATTAAAGTTGTGAGAGAGCAATTTGGCTCCTGCATAAATTAGTTTGCTCTGGAGCCATCCTTCCTGAGCTAAGACAAAAATGTGTGAGCCAGAGGCTAAAAAACTGAGCTAACTCACATTAACTCAGCTTAGAGGGAACACTGCTCTGCATACCACAGCCCCCCGTTTCTGAGTACCAAGCCCATCTTGTCAGCTGACTGGAGCCCATCCCTAGCACATCATCATTGGGGCCAGCAGTTACTAACACTATTTTAAGAGAAGGACTCTAACAGCAGTGATTGGGAGGGAGGAGACAGAAGCATCCTTCCCTTCCACACAACTTCATGATGCTGCTCCTGCCTCAAGTACATCTCTCTGTGGCCTTTCCCAATCCAGTGCCAGAAAACAGCTGTCCCTCCTCCCACCTTGTCCAATCCTGGGGTGCCATTTCCAGCCCACACTTTGGAAGCATTACCACACCCTCCCTAGTGACCTCTGTGAGGCAGAATGCCAGGTGTGCCATGCCCGTGTCTGGAGGGGGACAAACCCCCAGCCCTTGTTCTCCTCCATCTTCCACAGGCACCTGCAAAGGGTGCACCCCACTATGTTACCACAGGAGGAAAGGGGTGGCCAGTAGGAAGAAGAACACAGTGAGAGGAAGAAGTAGAGGGGGAGCAGGAAGCCCCTCCAAGAAACATTCCCCATACTCAGAGTGCCATGGGTGGGACATCAAGGCAGGCCGCCTTCCAAGAGGTCATTCCCCCAGGGATGTCAATAGTGTCATCCAGAAGGGCCATGTGGAGGGCCCAGGAAGGAGTCATTCACCTTGTCTGTGAGATTACTGCAGTGGATGGCCAACCCTTCTCCCTTGTGAAGTATGTTGTCTTCCCACCCACAGCTGAAGCACCTGTGAAAAGTACTGAGACTGACAAGTGATTTTAGCTCTCACATACTTTATTAGTTCAAGAACAAGACAAACAAACCGACTTGCAGGCCGGCTTTTATTCCTAAATGAACCCACACCCCAACACACACAACACCCCGTGATTGGGCTATATACAGTGATTGAGTTATTTCCTAGGATTCCGACTCCCCGATTGGAAGGGAGCTAGGATCCTACTGTCCATTGTCTTCTGGAGTGAAGCTCAGGCCCTTCGACTGGCCGCATAGCGGACCGGCTGGAACCAGTCCAAGCACATGGCTGTCCTGATGATGGACACATTACACCCTGGCTCTGTTATACTCCATACCCTTGTGAAGGACCATGAGCTGATGAGTTGTGCCTGCTGTGCACCACTCTGCAGTGGCAATGCTCAAGGCTGAGCTCTCCAGAGTGCAAGGCAGTACTGTGCATTTCACAGCAGACCTCTGGAGCAGCCAGCAGCATGGCTATCTCTCCCTCACCTTCCTCTGGTGGCAACCAGAGGACCTGTCTGTCCAGATTGTCAGGGCATAGCCCAGGCCCCAGGAGGGGACAGTCTGGCCACCAGGCTTCAAAGTGGTTCTGCTCCATGCACAGGGAATGGATGCAGACCACACAACAGAAAACATCGCTGCCATGATACAGGGAGTGGGTGGGCAGTGGAAACATCATCTGTGGTACATAATCACAGATGCCAGTGCCAACATGCAGGCAGCAGTGAAGGCTGTGTGCCTCAAGGGCATCATCTGCATGGTACACACACCATTTGGATGCCCTGGGGCTGGGGATCACTGTCTAGCTCATCTGGGACCCTGACACCCTTGAGAGGCAGTCCTTCCTGGAGACCTGCTGGTGCCTTGCTATCCACTTCTTGCACAGCATCAGGTCTGTCCGTCTGCTGCACAAGAGGCAAGGTGAGGAGAAGGAGCTCATCCTGGACTTATCCACCCACTAGAACTCCACCTACACAATGATTGCATGTTTGGTTGCACAGAAGAATGCAGTACAGGATATCATCTCCTCCATGACCATCCTGCATGGGGAAGAGGGGCTCAGCATCAGCTCCAACAATGGTTCCATCATAGCTGGCACCCTTCTCCTTTCTTCCATCTTTTTGCTTTGTCCCCCTGTTTGCCCTACCCGTGAAATGACAATATAGTCTGGAGTGGGTCAAGAAGAAACACTGACACCATCTGAGATTTTGTAACTGATACATAGATACTATTGATTTTAATATCATTTTAGTTGCTGTACACCACCTAGAACTTTGTGCTCAAAGGGACTGGATGATTTGTAAATCTAATAAATAAATTAAAAAAACTGGCTGACCCTCTCCCAAATATCCTCAAGCCCTTCCAAAACACCACTCACATGCTCTGTGCCCAAATGGCCAGTATGGGGCAAGTCATCCTGCTGATTCAAGAGCTGGACCAAGTGTTGGCCTCCATACTGAACCCAGGCCTGAGGGGACGGCTGTTCTCCTATGGGACAGGGCTTTAGCACAGAGGTTGCAGGTGGGCATCACCACCAGGTTCCATTCTCTCTGCAAGGAAGGGGAGTACAAACTGGCCTGTATCTCTGACCCCCCAGATAAAAAGCAGCATTGTTCTCCAGAATGCAGTGCTCATGCAGTGTAAGTGTGAGCTCTGCAAAGAAGTGTGGAGGCTCCAGGCCAGCAGACATGGCCAGAGGAAACAGCAGATGGAAGAGGCTGGGGAAGAGGAGGGCAAGCCGCAGCCCCATAACTCTGCCTTGAAGAGCCCAACCTGTGAGAAGCCTTACTACTGGTTGTCAGTGGTGAACTGGAAGGTCAGCCGAGGCAGGGATATATCAGACATGTGATGATGAAGGATTTGGGAGAGATGATGGTAAGGAAGTATCTTGCCAAGTCCCCTGAACCCATCTCCACTGATCCCTTGGAGAACTGGTCATGCAAGGTTGCCATCTGGTCCAACCTCTCTTGCGTGGCCATGAGTCTCATTTCCTGCCTTCCCACCAGTGTCCAGAGTGAACGGGTGTTCTCTCACCTGGGAGATACTCTCAGCCCCCACCATTCCTGCCTGGACCCGGCCAGGGTGGATGAGTTGGACTTCCTCAGAATCAAACTCCTCCTGCTGGGCTATGCCTCTCAGAACCTCACAAGGTAAGATCCAAGCCTCCTTGTTGTCCCCCTTCATGTCCCCCCATTCCTCCTTGTCTCTGGGTGATCTGGCATGTGGTCTGTAGCTTGTGCCCTTGATGCCTGGGTGAGAGGGTAGCCACCTCTGCTAGGTAGGGGTGGTTTCCCTCACACAACACTTACCTCAGGCAACAACATCTACCTCATAACATAACATACCTCTTGGGACAACCTCAGTAAACTCTACTTCAAAAAAATGTCTGCCTGTGCAAGCAAGACCCCATTTGACTACCCTTTCCATTGCATCTGTACAATTAACAACAGGTGAATTGTACAATGTGTTCCACTAATGGTAAATAACCTGAAATTTCACCTAGGGGTGGGCTGTGACTAGAGGATCTATATGTTTGTGCCTGAGGAGACATGGGAGTATTGTGGGCATGCATTGCTGGGTTCCAGTGCCTGGAAAGGGTCCCTGCCAATCTGTCATGGGATTAATTTGGAAAGCCCCTGTCAAAACTCTGGGGTGGTCTGGCCGGCTCGGCATGTGTTTCCATTCCTCTGCACAGTAGAAGAATTCACTGCGGTTGATGGGTGTGCTCTGGACCTGTGTGTTTCAGACATTGAGAGGGGAGTGTTGAAAGTTGTGGGCATCATTCTTTTGCTTGTCTGGTGGGGCTGGGGTGCCCACCAAGCTGTCCTGGGGTTTCTTTGAGGATTTCCTGTCAAAAGTCTTGTCATGACTGCATTTCTGTCATTCCAAATTTGCCTTTGAAGAACTGGGGGTGGCCCCAGCTGGCTGAACAAGTGCTTTCCTCCACAGAGTAGAAGACTTCACAATGGTGTTTCAACCCTGGTGGGGGGCTGTGAGAGATGTGGGCACACTTACCTTGCTTGCCTGGTGGGACTGGGGTGCCATTCAACCTAATTTGGAGACCTCCTGTTGGAAGTCTTGTCATGTCTGCCTTTCTGTCATTCCAAATCTGCCTTTGGAGACTTGGGAGGGGATGATTGCCTTTTTTTTAGTGTCTGGCTGGGAAGGGCTGCTCAAGTAAAGTTTCCCTGTCAGTTTGGTGTCACTGTGTCATGTTCGATGTTTACCAAACACAAGACCCTGGAATGCACAACACAGTTATAATCAAGCAAACAAATGTTGTGTACAGGGCAGAGACTGACATTTTTACTGTACCTGGGTTTTCTGGGAGGCACAAATGCAAACATAACAAATCAAGGTAAGAGAAAAGAGCAAGGTCAACAAACCAGCATAGAGTCACAAAGCCAATGGTTCTGTTCACAGGTCTGTAGAAACAGGGATGTCTAGAGTTCAGGATCAAGGTTGGGGATTCAAGGCAGAAGGCAAGGTCTGGGTTCCTAGCTCAAAAACAAGCACAGGCTAGCAAAATAGGATCTCAAAGAAGCAAGGCAAAGCAAGAATCTGTTTGCTGAATAATCATCTCACAGAGTATGGTGAGCAAGGTTGCCTCCACACCAACCCTTGGTTGGCGTCTTCTTTTTATCAGCCTAATTAGCTGACTCATCCCCAAAGCACAGATGTAACTTATCCCTGACTTGTGATGCCTGCTCCTGTAACAACTCTGCTTCAGAAACTAGTGCTGATTGCCATTGTGCAATTAGCCAGGCACTCCTTTGTCTCTCCCAAGCTGACAAACGCTACCGGCGTCTCCTGCACTCAGCTGGTTTGGGAGATGCAGACTGGCACTCTGACCTTTGTCCCATTTCTTTTGTCTCCTACCAGAATGAGCAACCCTCATTGCCTGATGCTTCTTTTGCTGGCTTTGCCTCTAAATTCAGCTGTTCAAGTGGGCATTCCACTAGTACAGGGCTTGACTTCCATTTCCTCATCCTTGGAGTAGGAGGTAACTGGCTGGCTCATGATGCCCTGGCTTGTTCTGAGCCATTTTATAGATTCCAGCTGTCTTTTCCAAAGAGAGCACTGGGGAGACCTTTTTGGAGGGTTCATAACTGGGACCTCAGAAATGTAATCCACCCCCCAACTTGGAGAGATTGTAGAGGAACAGGTGGTAGGGAGAGGTTCCCTATGCATTTGGTGTGTGTAGCTTGCAGGGGTTGGATTCTATACACTTTTGAACCTGTGCCTGACATTTCCTCCAAAAGCATTTTCCTGGCTTGACCTTAAACCTGTTGGGTTTGCAGTGACATAGTGGCATCTGTTCTGCTGGACACATTGCACTGGTTCTTCTGGAATTACAAAAATGCCCCCCATGTTCTGTTTCTACTGCCGGGGTTCTTGGGGACTTTGATTCTGTTCTGCTGGGCTTCTATTTCCCTTTTTGCTGTCCCCCCTCCATTTCCCTCCATTTAGGGCCCCCCAAAGATGGGGGCACCTTCTTTGGGGGGCCCTAAATGCACTCATCATCAAACTTGAAGGGCAGGTAGAGAAGAGTCATCTAGAGATCTGGATATGTGAATCTGGTGTCTCTAGCTGCACAGGATCCATTCTATATACTCCTGAACCCCCTGAACCTGTGCCTGTCATTTCCCCAGAAAACACTTTTCTGTGGGCACATTCTTTGGAGAGCTGTAACTCAGACCCCATAAATCCAATCATCACTAAACCTGGAGAGCAGATAGAGGAGAGTCATCCAGAGACCCCCTGCAAGTTTGGTGTCTCTAGCATGTCAGGGGGGCACGCTATCATATCATGAACTTCACAAATTGAACCAGTTCATTTAGCACCACAAAGTTCATGATGGTCAATGGTTCGCAAACCAGGCATGCTACAATACATGAACAAACTGCGTTTTCCTAGTTCGTGTCCATCTGTTGCAGTCATTTTGAGATCTATAAATACCTTTTCTGTTAATTAATTAAAATTCCACAGGGTTGCCATGAGTTGTGAGGAATCTTCCATGAAATAAATACGTGGCAAGAGAGGGGATGAGGGGGCTACGGGCACCCACTTGTGGCTGGCTGGAGCAGCTGTATTGGATGAGCCGCATGAAGGTGGTGAGCTGGAGCTCGGTGTTGGTCTGCAGCTTGGGGAGGGAGGCTCCATGGCTGATGGCACAGGAATAAAAGGGATGGGCCAGCAACCTGTCCAGGAGAGGGGTGGCCCAGCCATGGCCAGCTCCTGCCCGAGCCACAATGCCTGCTGGCCTCAGCCAGAGAGGCGCTTGCTGCTCAGGTCAGGCCAGGGGATGGGCTTGCTTGCCAAAGGCCACCCATCTGGAGCGGCCAGATGCTGCAGACTTGAGGCACATACAGGTACCTTCAAGGACAAGGCCAGTGGCTGAGGTAAGAAGGCTCCAGCCCAGATGCATGTCCCAGGGAGGACATGCCTCATCTGCACCCCAGCCCTACCAACTTGGCCTGCCACCTCCGCCTTTCCCTCAGTCAGATTCGGGGGTGTTGCAAATTTGGGAAGGGGTGTCAGCCTGTGGGCTCTGCTCTAGTTACGGCCCTGAACCTAACCTATCCATCTCAAACACTTTATCTACAAAAGACAGAAAAAATATACAATAATGAATCCAATAAGGCACAGGCTAGAATAGTGACTGCATCTGTTGGCTCTGGGCAATACAGCAGCAGCTGGTTGTTGTCGCCATCTCCCATCCATTTCTGTTGATGCTAGTTTGATGGGTCCACATAAGTCAGTGTGAATTAGCTCAAGTAGTTCCTTAGAGCATCTCTGACTTTGTTTGGTAATAGAAGGCTGAGCTGCCTTTCCCTTTATACAACTTACACACAATTGATTATCACTGGTGCATGACTTATATTGATACCAAGTCCTTTGTTTGCAGTTTTAAGATGGCTTCTGGGTCATGATGAACAAATCTCCTGTGACAAAGCTCCAGGGAGTTCTGGTCAGCTGTTGTCTTGGCTGTTACAGGCCTTTGGTTCCTGACAGTCTAAGACTCCATATTTGAGAGCACCTGGGGAATATAGCTCACCCTTGGGTGAGACTGTACATACTTTATTCTCAAAGTGTGTGGTAAATTCTTTTTCTGAGTGTGGGCACACTTAGCAAATTTGCCTTTAAATTAGGAATGTATAAAACATCATCTGCAGTAACCTCAGTTCTACCATCACCTGTTTGGCAACATTTCCTTGTATAGCTACTTGATCTCTATTGATTAGGCACACTTTCCCTGAAGCATTTGTGTCTGGTTCCTCAAACAAATTGATGTCTGATGTCATATGTATGGAAACACCATTATCAATTAGCCAAGGCTTGTGATTTTTATTTGTTTGTGCTAAATGAGATATGCAATAATTAAATTGCATTGGGGGGAGAAATTCTTCTGTCTCTGTGTTTGAGTTTGAGATTGCTTGCAGGTGCTGGCATTTGCATTTCCATTGAGCAAGCACTCCCCCTGGATATAACCTGGCTTGTTACAATTAAAACAGTGAGATACATTTGTCTTTGAGGTTGGGCTTCAGGTGGTCTTAGTTCCTGCCCCCTTGACCTGGCCTCTTGGACCACATAACTTAAGTCATTCGTGCTTTTGTGCTGCTCACGATAGCTCTTTTGTTTGTGGTACTGAGCTATTATCAGCCCCAGAATGTCTTCCAAGTTAGAATCTTTCCCATTAAATGTTGAAATGAATGCAGAATAAGGTTCAGGTAGGGGAAATTAAGATTGCTGGGGAAAAGATCAACAACCTCAGATATGCAGACGATGCCACTCTAATGGCCGAAAATGAAGAGGACCTAAAGAGCCTCTTGCTCAGAATGAGAGAGGAGAGCACAAGAGTTGGCTTGAAACTCAACATCAAAAAAACTAAGATCATGGCATCTGGCCCCATCACTCCTTGGCAAATAGAAGGGGAAGTCGTGGAAGTAGTGACAGACTTCACATTCCTGGGATCCAAGATCACTGCAGATGGTGACTGCAGCCATGAAATTAAAAGATGCCTGCTCTTGGGGAGGAAAGTGATGGCAAACCTAAACAGCATGATAAAAAGTAGAGACATCACCCTGCCAACAAAAGCCCGCATGGTCAAAGCAATGGTATTCCCAGTAGTAATGTATGGCTGCGAAAGTTGGACTACAAGGAAGGCCGAGTATCAAAGAATAGATTCTTTTGAACTATGATGCTGGAGAAGGCTCTTGAGAGTCCCTTGGACTGCAATGAGATCAAATCAGTCAATCCTAAAAGAAATCAACCCTGCCTGTTCCCTGGCAGGCCAGATACTGAAGCTAAAGCTCAAATACTTTGGCCACCAAATGAGAAGGGAGCACTCACTGGAGAAGACCCTGATGCTGGGAAAGAGTGAAGGTCAAAGAAGAAGGGGATGGCAAAGGATGAGATGGTTAGACAGTGTCACCAATACAACGAACATGAAATTGAGCAGACTTCAGAGGATGGCGGAAGACAAGAGGGCCTGGCACGATCTGGTCCATGGGGTCACGAAGAGGCAGACTCAACTGTGCAACTGAACAACAAAAAGGGGAAATTAGAAACAGTCCAATTTGTAAATCCTCATCTAGCTCTTTACCAGCAGTTGCAAGCTTATCAATTAGATTTAGTAACATTTCTATATGGGTCTCTGTGTTTCCACTTCCACTAATTGAAAAAAGTTCTCCAAACAAAGAAATCTTGCTAGCTTGGCCTTGCTCTCCATAGACCTTTCTTAGGGCTTCAATCATCCTTTTTGCAGTTTCTTGTTCTTTTATGTACACCAATTGGAAAATATCCAGTACACTAATAATCAAATTTTTTGCTTTACCATCTGCATTCTTCCATCTTGTGATCTCATTGTCAGATCCCGAAGGTTGTGAAGCAGTTAATGAAAAACTAGATTTCCCCTCCTTTAAGTTTCTCTAGGATTGCATATCATTAGGTTATGGTTTAGCAATTCAAAAGGAACAGAGAGAGGGGGGAAGGTTTCTTTCCGCTCTCAGAGCTTGGGACCAGCTGTTAAGCAACTTTCCAGCATCTTTTGTTTTTGCCAGCAGGTGGTGAAGCTTTGTAATTGCTCAAGCAAGACAAAAACAAACAAATAAGAAAAATTCCTTTTAACTTTAAAATTCACTCTGGGCCCATTACTCTACTGGGATAGTTGGTAAATATAGCAGAGTTACATAAAAACATAAGAGAAGCCAATGTTGAATCAGGCCAATGGCCCATCTAGTCCAACACTCTGTCACACAGCGGCCAAAATATACCAGGTGCCATCAGGAGGTCCAGCAGTGGGGCCAGGACACTAGAAGCCCTCCCACTGCTGCCCCCTCCAGCACCAAGAATAGAGTGCATCACCTGCCCCAGACTGAGAGTTCCCATCTATACCCTGTGGCTAATAGCCACTGGTGGACTTCTGCTCCATATGTTTATCTAATTCCCTCTTGAAACTGTCCATGCTCGTAGCTGCCACCACCTCCTGTGGCAGTGAATTCCATATGTTAACCCAGTCATAGAAGGATGATACTGAGTGCAGTAAAAATATCTCCTTATAAGTATATTGCCAAATAAGGTAAACTTACAGTTATTCAAGTAGATTCAGTTCACATTCAGCTTGCAGCTGAAAGGAGAGAAAGAAGCCTAAGCTATGGAGTTCTATAGAGTACTTTCCATAGCACAAATAGCCAGTTTGTCTGGTATCATATGTGTGGGAACATGAAGGCATTGTATCTACAGGAGAGACCTGCAAAGACCTCCATGGAAGACCATGTAATGAGAAGGAGAGGACAAAGTGAGTAGGGGTGTGCATTTGGATCTACCTAAGCCAAAAATATACTTGAAAAATACCTTATCAGTATTTTGGGGATATATTTCAGTGTGCCAAAGATATCCAGGATTTTACAGGAAAACTGGGGGGGGGGAATTCTGGAAAAATCCTGGATATATCCAGGAAGATCGGCAAAGCCCAAAAAACAGCAGACTGTTTTTCAGGCTTTCTTCTGAAATCTCTTTAAACAGGGCAAGTTTAAGGAACTGCAGAAGACAGCCCAAAGTACAGCTGAGCCAGCCAGAAGCAGCCTCTCTGCTGGCTCAGCTTTGGGCAGTCCCTTTAAATGTGCATGTTCAAAGAGACTGCCCAAAAGAGCCAGCAAAGCAGCTGATCTAACTGGGAGCAGTATCTCCACCAGCTCAGCTCTGGGCACTTTTGGGCAGTCCCTTTTGGGTCTATTTTTCTTTTCTGATCTATTGGACCCAAAAAAAGTCAGGATTTCCCAAAAAAAAAAAAAAAATCCCAGATCTGATCGAGGATTTTTCAGGAATCCCAATATTTTTTTGGATCCAATAGACCTGAACCAAAAAATACCAATTAAAAAATTGTGCACACCTAAAAGGGAGAGAGAGGAGGGGTCAGAGGGCAGCTTCCAGGTTAAGACAAAGAGAGGCATCTCATTCAAGGAGATAACACCCATACGCACTTAGAGTGATGTAGCACCCCGCAATGTCCAGGCATGCTGAGTCGCTCACTCCAACACCAACTTGTCTCCCAAACTTTTCACTATCAATGTAAAACTGTTGGGAGAGAACATTGGATGATTTGGGCTGAGTTGCTATCAATATGCAGATGACACTCATCTCTGTCTCACAATACCAGCAAATCCCAGGGAGGCTGTGGAAACTGGAGTCAGTTTTGGAATGGATGAGGGCTAATGAGCTGAAATTTTATCCTGACAAAATGAAAATGCTATTAATGGAGGGAGGATATGACCTAGAAAATGTGTTGTCCCCTATTCTGGATATGGTTACACTCTCGCTAAAGGAACAGGTTTGCAGCTGGGTTTGCTCCTGGACCTGGGCTTCCTGATGGACAAACAGGTGGCAGTGGTGGCCAAGAGTGCTTTTTACCATCTTTGGCTGATGAGGCAGCTCCAACCTTTCTTGGATAGAAAAGATCTGGCCATGCCCTGGTTACATCTAGAAATTACTATAATGTGATCTTTTGTAAGACTGCACTTTTAAGAAGCTTAGAAGTGCTGTACAAACAGTTGAAGGACTGAATGGTTAATTCTTCACAGAAACAGAGTGCCTCGAGTGACAGGCTGCTCCAAGCAATCTGATTGGGTAATATCACCTGGAGAGAGCTGTATGCTGAGGAGAAATTCAGTCACATTTCTGCCTTGACTGAGTTGAGTACTGGCAGTCTTATTTTAGCCTTAGTTTAGAGCAGTTTAATACAGATGGAGGATGGGGGAAAGTTGGCAAGGAAGTTTGGGAAGTAGGCAAAGACTCCCATTCAAGCCAAAGAAAGGGGATAGATTTTCTGGTGAGCAGAGAATTTCCCTGCCCAGTCAAATAGGGAGTTAAGTCTGAAGAGTGCAGAGACCCCTGGTCTGATGTGGTTAGAAACTGCCTTTAGAGACCTTAAGCATCAGTTAAAAACTCAAGATGAGTACTGGTGTTCCAAGAGAAGGGGTTCAGTTACTGGAAAGAGTGTATCAGTCCTCTGGAAACCAAAAGAGGCAGGGAATACTCAAAGAAAGTGTACTGGAATGTTTGGAGAAACACTGGAACAAAAGCCTCTCATCATAAAGATTTCAGTAACTGTGGATAGCTTAAGAAACACTCATTAGCCTAAAATACAGGAACTGAAGTCTGTACATGTACTAGTTTTACCTCAGTTATTTATATTTAGTTACTTCAGCAGCCCCTGATTTCACCTGACCTTTCCCCTCTATGTGGAATAAAATATTTAGTTAATTTTGAATTTTAAAATGTCTCAAGTACCATTTTCAGTGGTTTAAGTTAAAGGGTGATCCCAACCCATTCCCCAGGTTTCTGGGCTGAGCCAGCAGTAAAATAGCATACTGACACAGGGGTCCTTTTCAGACTGCCTATGTATTCCATTTTAGTAACTGGTTACTAACTTTTTTCCCTGTCATTTCAGATAGACCTGTTTTAGTAACCGGCTGCTAGTGGAATTTATTTATCTTTTCATACAACCCCTGTTGTCTCCCATTGTTGATGTAAACTGCCTGAGGCACTGTTGATGTAAACTGCTTTCTTCCCATTTTCAATCCTTTCTTGCATTTTAAAATTGCTATGGTGTCCTGTATGAAATGCCCATAGCTAGTGCTTCCTGCTTTGCTACTTTCCCCCAGCCCCTTTTTGCCTGGCATGTGATTGTCCTCAGGGGATTTTTTTAGAATTCTATTGGGAGTGCTATGGTGCTGAAACAGGACCTCAAATTGGTACCGTAGCAGCACCATTGAGACGCTTGGACTCCATTGAGACACACTGAGATGCATCAAATCATGACTGTTGTCACCTGGAAACATCTGTCACACCAATCACCGAAGCCCAAAGCTCCCAATTAAAACCACTGTCCAATGAGCTACTTCTGTCCTCCTTGTCTCCAGGTGGCTACAGTTGTGATTGCATGTATCTCAATGTGTCTCAGTGGAGTCCAGGCATCTCAATGGTGCCACTATCATGCTGATCTGAGGTCCTGTTTCAGCACCGTAGTGCTCCCAATAAAACATTTTTTAAAAAAACCTCTGAGGAAGATTATGCATGGGGCAAAAAAGGGTAGGGGAAAGCAGCGCAGTTGTAATGGCCATAATGCTTCAGAGACAGCTCATTAATGGGAAGAAAATCGCTGTGTGAAAACCCCGTCCTTGTATCACTATACTCTGTGACAGGCCAATAACGAATAATATCCAATTTAGAAAGGTAATGTGAAAAGGGCTAGGGACAGCCAAAGTTCTTCAGGAAAGAAGAAAACAGACCATTAGAGCTGCTCAGTCAGAAAGGGAATGAAAAGTGGAGAGAAAATCTTGCCTCTAAGGGGCGGGGCTAGTATTGAAAAGAGTTTGGGAACATCAATTGGTATAGAATGCTGCAGCCAGGGTGTTGACTGGAGGGCCCATCTACTCTGGCTTCCAATCTGTTTCCGGGTACAGTTTGTGATGCTGGTCTTGACCTTCAAAGCCCTGTACTACCTGGGACCAACATTCATTAAGGACTACCTCCTCCCATATGAACATAGCTGTACAGTCCATTAATCCTCAGAGGCCCTGCTTCATCTGAAGGTAGATGAATGGCAACCTCAGCAAGGGCCTTCTTGGTTGTGGCACCAAAACTTTGGAATTCCCTACCCAGGAAGATTCATCTGACTCTCTCAATTGGTGTCTTTCCCCAGCAGGTGAAGGCTTGTTTGTTTCATCTGGCATACCCCCAATAGCATTTACTGGTTCTCCTTCTAGTGTTGTTTGTTTATAAGTTCTTAACTGAATTATTTTATAATGTTAACTGTAATTTTAATTGCTGAAATAGAGTACACAGGCAACATAAATTAGTTTTAAATAAATATTTATAATGTTTTTAAAATTGTTAAAAAATGTCTTCATACAGCAGAGTGGCATGTGGATGAACACCTTCCACCAAAGAATTGTTACCCAAACTGGACTCAGAGAAGGGGGAAATAGTTTTTTAAAAAAGGGTTCCAGATAGAAATAACATGATATCTTGTAGTCTATTTATGCTAGGATGGATCTTGGTAAGAATACCCTAAAAGGTATTATAAAATGGGGGGGATTGTAAATGGAAAAAAATAATTTTACTGTATATGTGTTTTTTTATTTTTAAAAGTTTATTAATAATAAGGCTAGGATACAACCATGGCCATCATATATACCTATATATACACGTATACATCATATATACAAAGCCAATGAATCAGTAAGCAATAAGGGGAAAAAAACAGTTAAATGTGGATGTGGATGATGGTAGAGACATAAAGGTTATGACAAAGCAAGGCAAAATTACAACATATCAAATAAAAAACAGGCAGATCAGACAGATAAAAAATAAATATGGAGGTAATGAAGTAATTAATGATTTATACTCCAAGAGTGGGGAACCACCAAAAATAATAGGGTGAATAGTGGAAGCTCTGATCAACAATGGAGAGATCATCTGATAAGTATATCAGAGGAAATCCAGGAATGGTAATTCTAGTTAGAGGGAAGGTCTCTCTAACATATAAATTAAGACTGGAAGCCAGGTGATGATGAAATTGTCATAGATTTTTCTAGAGCTTGTTTGAGAGTAATCAACAATGGTAGAAAACTTGTACATAATGAATTGGTTCCATATCTTATCACACCACATTGTCAAGGTTGGTGGAGAAGAAGATTTCCAGATGGAAGCTATTGTAAGTCTTTCCACAGCAAAAGGGAGGGAGATAAGATTTTTATGGATGTCAACTTGATCCACTGGGTTCCAAAGATTTAAAAGTAGGAGCTCAGGTATTAGAGGTATTGATTGCAAGGTGATTGCAGTAATTTGATTCAGGACAGCTTGCCCGAAATGTTAAATTGTCAGGCATTTCATATACAAAATAAAGTAAAATAAAATAAAAATATAAAGATCCTACATTAAGTACCTGATAACTGATTCCCTAGGCAATCACACAGTATTGAGTGATTCTTTGTTCTCTTGTTAAGCCCAAATTGCTCAAATGGAACATGTGTAGTTTTTATTTATTTATTTATTTATTTATTTATTTATTTATTTATTTATTTATTAAACTTCCTTTTCAGAAAAAAAAATTACTCCAGCTCCCCCTGGAAATCTACGTTCAAGCAGTGGACAAAAAGATGCAGTGACAAATTTGCACGTAGTAAAGAAAGATGTTCTCATAAATAAGACACTTTGAAGCTCAAAATCATAAAAGTATTTTATAAAATCAACCATATAAACATTTGCATACACAGAGAAAATTATGATAACGAAGGCTGTGATTGGCTGTGGGGACCCCTCTCCACCTCCACCTCACTCCCTGATCCCAGGGAAGACCAGGAGAAGGCAGGAAAAGGCTGCTTTAAAATAGGTCCTGGATTCTTCTTTCTTTATGCTTACATCACCCCCTTATTTTTATTCAAACCTCCCCACCCCAATTACACCCAAGGCTCCTACTGCCCACCTGAATAATTCCAGCAACCCCCCGGGGGCAGTATTTCCCACTTTGGGAACCAGTGCTCCAAAGTCTGATCTCTGCAAAAACAACATAACTATTTGGCCTTGCTATTGAAATGTGGTACTGCTGAGGGGCAGCAAGAAAGCTCTCCATGCCTGGTATACATCAGGAATGGACCACACAAACAACCCCATACTCTTCCCCTCCATGTTTCAAAGTAACATATGTACAGGTGTATCAAGGCAAGGGGCCATCTTACAGGCTATGCTGAGTTGGAAGAAAGTGTTTTTTTAAACTTGCTTCTCCAGCAGTAATGTTACACAAATAGCATAGTCATTAACCAGAAAAATGGTGGTTTCTGGTTTGTTTGATTACACGAACCATGAACTTTCATGAATGTTTCCCGAACCGTTTCATGGTTTGTTCAGTTCATGAGTTTTGGAGATGGTAGGAAAGCCCCCTTGTGAGTTAGAGATGCCAAACTCACAGGGGGTCTTCAGCAGGCTCTCCTCCACCCACCCTCCAAGTTTAGTGAAGATTGGATTTGGGCTGTCTGAGTTATAGGTCCCCAAAGCATATAAAGATCCTACATTGAACACCTGATAACTAATTCCCTAAGCTCTAGCCTCCTCCTGTATCAGCCATGCAGCAAGCAATGCTTCCTAACTTGATCTCTCACAACTACTAACTCCTCTTTCTTCCTGCTGCAAAGTGAAAACAGCTGAGTCAAGGTGTGGTGTATATACAATCTGCTCCCAGAGCAGCCAATCAAGTTATGGACAACTGCTATGGGTGTTTCTAGGGCTTTCCACAAGTCCACCCCAGTGCTGCCTACTAGGAATTGATTGAATCAGCACCAGGCTGTCTGGAAACTGAACTGCTTTAATGAACCAAATGAACCTTCATGGGAAAAAAGGCTTTTGGATTCAGGAATGATGCAACCAAACAAACTGGTTCAAAGTGAACTGTGAACTGACCTGGTTCATGCTTGAACCACGGTTTGTTTCTTGGTTAGTGTCCATCCCTATACACAAATGAAGCTGCCTTATACTAAATCATACCATCAGTCCATCAAGGATCATTATTGTCTGCTCAGACTGGCAGTGGCTCTCCAGAGTCTGGCAGTCTTTCACATCACCTACTGCTTAATCCTTTTAGCTGGAGATGCAGGGGATTGAACCTGGAACCATAAGCCTGTTGAGAGGCTCTTCCACTGAGCCATGGAATTACAATATTGGATCCAGTATAATCCCAAGGCTTTAACTGACTCAGCAAAGGTCAGCTAAACTCCATCAAAAGTCTTTAACTCCACAATGTCTTTAAAGATCTCCATCTTTCGAACCAGCATTATTTCTGTCTCTTTAGGGTTTAGTTTCAATTTGTTTACTCTTAGCCAGTTAACCACAGCAGCCCAGCAGCTATTCAGGATCTCTACTGCATCACCAGGAGATTTGGATAAGGAGATGGGCTCTCTGGTGGAAGACAGCAGCAGAAGGGGACAGATGAGTCTCTCACTGGAGACTGTTCCAGGGTTTTGGTGCCATGACTGAGAAGGCCCTCTCCTGGATTGCCACCTGCCTTGTATCAGAAAGCAGGGGCACCTGAAGAATGGCCGCAGAAGATGGCTGCAACAGTTGGATAGGTTTGATTTACTCTTATCAACCCCCTTTCTTACATACAAGTTGAGCCCTATCACTGGAGCACCTCAATGTTGCTATTCAGTATTTTACATTATAGCTACAGCAGATAGCTTTATTCGTGCACAGTAGCTGCTTGTACTATGGTGTTGTGGCTCAGTGGTGCCTTGTTAAATGAGTTTCATCTACTTTGTGCTAAAGCTTTCAATTGAGTTTCCACCTGTATTTATGTCCATCACAGTCTTTCAGTCACCAGGGGTGATGGCATGTATCTCTCAAGGGTAATGGTAATTTCATTTAAGTAACCTACTTTTAAACCATATTCTCAATTTGACCCTTTGTGTCAACAGTTATCTGTATTAACAGAATATCACAAGAACTTATTGCAAGATTCGTCACCTAGTCTCATGGGCAGGCCATGCAACTGTGTATATAACTTTACTGAGCAGCCAACTAATATTTTTAAAAGGCATACAGAGACACCAAAGAGGTGTCAATAAAAATGCCAAAATAATAAACTTTTAATCCTTTTTGATAAGGTGCCCAGTTAAAGCTTAACGTTTGAAAGGACCATATACCATAACAAGGAAAGGCAATTAAATTGTACTTGAAATGTTTAGAAGAGATGTTACCCAGTATATTTCCTTTATGCAGCACTAAAATTATAGAACTCTTTCCCCAAAGATATTCATTGGTCCCTTTCTGTTACTGTTTTCCACTAATAGGTTAAAATATTTTTGCTTCATCTGGCATCCCCCCCTGGTCCCTCCCTCCTTCCATAAGTTTTAATTATGTTTTTATATGGTTTTAAATATATATATTAGTTTGGCTTTAATTGTTTTGATGATGTGTTTTTATAATACTTGTTTTAACTATAAGCTACCTTAATGGACCTTACAGGCAGAAAGGAGCAGTCTAAATTTTTGGAATAAATAAATCTAAGAGGTGATTTTAAACTTGAATGTCAGTTTGCCTATTACTTGTGGCCCCAGGAAGGGTCTTTTTTTGTACACAGAAAAAAGTTATTCTTTGAAAATGTACGTGTAGAATGTTTCATTAAATTTTGGGTAATTGTCATATTTCAGAGACAAATGTCGGATCACAGCATCCTTAAATATGTTAAGGTTTTTAAGCATTTGCAGAGTGAAGAATCTGATTCCACAATATGTTAAAATAAACTCATGTATCAGACTTTGTGCATTTATTATGCTTAGATTTTTTTAAAGTTGTTTTTACTGTACTAAATCTATGACTTGTTATGAATAATTTAATGAACTGAACAAAAATATTTCTTCAGTAAAGAAAAGGACGTTAACTAGTGCATAGAAACCAATGAAGAGGAGTATTTAAAAAAATGAAGCAGGATTATGAGATTTCTTTATTTGCATAGCCATGCAGATGAAAAGCTCATCTCTGAATGGAGACTAATTTCACCTTTGAATATATTGTTAGAGAAATTTATTTTGCGATAAAATGCCAGACTGTAATTCAGAATCAGTTGCCAGTTTGGCCACAGAATTTATAAGTAAACGGAGAGATTTGATACTATGTGTTGTACTGGTCGATGACTGACTGATATTATGTAGTGTGCTGCACTTGGACATTCTTGGAAATATTTCTGAAAAATAAAGAACATAAAGATTTCCTGTTTAAATGGAAGTAGTAAGACCACCATGTTGAAAAGTGTTCATCCAGTTAGAACTTCTCTCTGAGAGAAAATACTAGATACAGCCCATCTTTGGATTTGGGTAGCCACACAATTAGGCCAAGATTTCCTCAGATCAAATTATGCACTTATACTGTACTATTCACACACAGCTCAGTGTCACTCATAATTCAGCAGTACATTAGATGGAATTATAAGTCAGCTTGACTATGCCACTGATAATATCCCAGAAGAAATCACATGGTTTGCATGTTGGAAACATGAATATATGATGGCATACAACCAGCCACCATGTAGAATAACTTTAAGTGGCACCCAAATGGTAGTGTGATGTGTAAATAGTTGTAACAATGTTGTATAGAAATGCATAAAAATACAAGACAGTCATCAATGCACCACATTTTAAAATATTCTTCTTTCTTGGTGATATTTTCTTTCCTGCTTGCTAAATAAGTCAGTTTAATTAGAAAGAATTATACTATTCAGACATGAAGGAATGTGGACTCCATTTATCCTTTGGTTAATCCTGTTAGTGTGATTCCAGATGATGCACTCTATAGGAATGGGGTGCAAAATAAAGGATACATAAATACTAAATGCTTGATCAGTTTTTAATAAGAGCAAGTGTGTACTGAGAATTTGTTATTCACTATTCCACTTTAAAATCGCCTTTCCTTTTTACCCATGTGTCCCTGGCAATGTATAACGTATAAAAAAGCATGATATAAGCCAAATAAAACAACCCAAAGTAGTGGAAAAAGAGGCATAGGTAGTGATAATCCCAACTGACATTATGATATTAACTGCCATCTATTTATTTGTTTAGAAAATTTAGGTGCCATCTTTCCAGAGAACGTGCCCAAGGCAGTTCACAAAGTGAAATAGGATCAGATAATAAAACAGCATAAAATCATTAACATTTAACAAACTATTAAAAATACCAGCCTGAGCATAAATTTAAATAAAATTAGCATCCTAAAACAGTGCTCAGGCTGGAATAATCTATCCAGTTGATTAATTATTTGTCCAGATTGCCTTTGTGACAGAGATGTCTTTCTATTACTTTTTATGTAGTAAGTATAATCCATGGATAAATGTTATTCTACAAAGACCAGCTGATAGTGACGTACACAGTATAATGTGTTCTATGCCATGACAGATCTAGGAAGTGTTAATGTCATATCAACTATGCTCTGTCTTTTTATCAGGCATACAATTAGTCTGATAACTCTTGAGAGTTAGTGTTTAAAATACCATCCTGTATCCAAATACTCTTAGCTAATGTGATAACCTAGTTGAAATGAAAATTTTTGAGCTTAAGATAAATGGTATAGGAAAGACAGGGAATACCACTGTGCCAGAGAGACCTGGGCTCCAATTCTTTGCCCAGGAAATTACCCTATCAGAAAGCCTGCAAATGCAGCTTTTTTTGCCTTATGCAGGGAAATCATTCATGAGTGGACTTGCAGCAGTTGCTGCACCTCAGCTTCTGCAACATGTCTTGAAGTTGTAAGAATGTGCCAGGCCCTGAGAAAAGGGGAACAGTTTTCCATCCTATTAAGTGAAACATTCTGTGACTATTCTGTAAAACAAAACAACTGATTAGGCAGAGTCCAGGTCAGTCAACCAACAATATGACATTTTCATTGCTACAACTTCCATATTTGAAGCAGCTAAATAAATAGCAGCCCTTGAAGTAAAGGAGCCAAAGGCCAACAAGCAAAAGAGGGAAGGGAGTTATGAAATAATGTAGAACACTGTCACCAACAGATCAAGCATAATGATGTACAAAATTTCAAACATGGGTTTTGTTTTTTTTTAAAAAGTCATTTTCCTGAAAAAAATATCTGAGACAAACACTTCAGGACTCCTACATTTATGTATTTATTAATTTATTTACAATATTTACAGTCTGCCTTTCTCATTGGGACTTAAGGAGGATTACACAAGGTAAGTCAATACAATCAACAGGAGGAGACATCCAATAAACAAGGCAAGAAGATTTGGATTGTAGAAATATTGGATTGTACCATGTTGGTGTTTTCTTTGTGTAAAAAGAAGAAATATAGTTTAAGACAGATACTGCCAATATCATACTTCAGATTCTTAGTGATTTATATACTTGCTATTTATTCATTCAGATATTCATACTAATAATTTCTAACCATTCATCTCCCACATCCATATCATCTGTCCTTCATACATACTAAACCTGAATATGTTTTAATGCATGTGTAAATATGTAGATATTGATTGATTAGTCACAGCAATTTGTTCACGTAAAAAAAAGCTCACTTAAATAGCCTGATTCTTAATACAAAGTCTCCTATGATTCTGAAAGCTTTGTAGGTAGAATTCTCACTACCAATTACTGAACAAAATGTGCAAATGACCCAAAAAGAAATGCTCAAACAAAATGAACAAAGAAAGACTAACAGCTGTGACAAAATGTAAGTTCCGAATGGCTGGTGCTATCATGTGGTCTGTTCACATGATGTCATCCAATGTTTCATTAGGAACTAATAAAGGCAGGTGAGACAAAACAAATCAAGGAGAAGTCCTCAAGGGGGAGAAACTACAAACTGAAAGGTGATCTCAAAGCATCCAAAAATGGAACTATTGTTCACTCAAGGAAAAGGCCCTGTTTGTTTCATCTGTAGAGTATTGGGATGACATGCAGACCTTAAAAGTACATGTGGAGCCAAAGATATCTTTTCTTAGACAAAGTTTAATAAATAAACAGAAGAAAATCAAACTTCTGCAAAATCCTCCTACGCAATGTCAGCTTGAAGTCTGAACTCCAGGCAAACGTTCTCTTTGTTTTTCCCTTTTCTATTGTACTGTATTAAACTTTATTTTCTTGGTGAAGACAATGGCCTTATCTTGGAATGAGATCCTTATTCCTCAGCCCGGCGTGCACTCCTGCAGCACTTTCATATTGCAAAGACTCGACTCTTATGAAATAATGAGCGAAGAAAAGATGTCTTGACTTGACATAACGATAAATGAGGTGAAACTTTTTTTTCCGTCAAGAAACCAGGGTTGGCGCATAGAAAAAAAGAAAGTTCTATTTTAATATGAAATATAAAGCATCCATTGTACAAAAAGGTATTTTTTTTTCATCAGAAGCAAAGGAAGAATAAAGATAAAGGCTGCAACAGAATGAATGAGTTGAGAAAACTAAGATAATGTCATTGATAATCAGTTCAAGGCGAAGCGTTATCCACCAGGGCATCAGCCCAGCCCTAGGGGAGAGCTTTTAAAAGTGTCCCTGTATGCATTTTCAGTCTCCTCATTACCATACCTGCTCTTTGAAACTCACCAGTGGTTCCAACAAACTGCAGTGACACCTGCCGGAAAGAGCGGATGACCCGTCTTAATCAACTACTTCTGTGAAAAGTCTATGGAAAGAACTGCCATCCCATCTTCACTTTGCTGTTCTGAAAGCTATTTGTCAATGGGTATCCTGAGAGCCATGGCTATGAACAAAGATCTGTGCCTGTGTATTGGAAATGTGGCACCATGATCAAAGCTAAGGAGAATCTCCCACTTGTTCCCTTTGTTCGTGAATATGTCCCTTCTCTTATATGGCTACTAGGACTAGAATAATTATCTGCACTTTATCCTTTATCTAAGTAGAAGTATTATTCCAGTAGTGTGGTTTTAGCATTGTCCTGAATGGGATTGGGACCCTGGAGCTTTCTATAGGGGCTCCCTAATGAGGCTTTTTCTTTTGCCTGAAGACCACAAGCAAAGTTGCAATTGCCTCATGGTCTTATGTTAGTAGTCTGAATTATGAGGGTAACAATAATAAAAGTACCTTAAAGTAAATGTTCTGAATAATGCAGCTAAATGTCAGTCATTAGCACAAAACGTTGAAATGCAGTCCTAAACTATTAAGATCAATAGAAGCTTTGCTATTGCCTGCAATAGAATGTGGACTATGCCCTAAAATGGAACTTTGTTCTTCAGTGATATATTAGGCAGAGTAAAATACATACATACATAGCTGGACAGATTGAGATTAATTTGAAAACAGATATTTCAAAATATCATATTGATTGCTGAAATGTCATGTTGAATAACATTTATAAATATTATCAGAACATCTGATAAACATAAATGTCCTCATAAGCATGTTTTCAGAAGCATAAGACACATGATAAAGTCACCACATAAATTCTGGATGGCAAATGATTAATTTCAACAGACACTTATATGATTAGCTACTATTTCCAGTTCATACTTGACACCTAGTTAAGAATTCACCAGACAGCATAAACTCTATGTAATTCAAATAAAATATGCATCCTAGAAAACTGGCTTCATATAATCATCTTATGGTGACTTTATCATGCCCCAAAATAATATGAGATTTGGTTTGGAGTTCCGTCACTTTCTACTGGATATGACTGGATAGTGCTACAATTGTAAAGGAACCAATGTGGTCAATAACTAGAGTGTTTGGTTTAGAGGAGATCTGCTCAGCTATGAAACTTATTGGGTGATAAGGTAATTATTATTAATTCTAATCTATTTCCCAAAATTATTGTGAAAGTAAAATGAACTAAGGATTTGTTGGAGATCCAGCCTGAGATCTCAAGATAGGATACAATAGAAATATATACACATACACACACACATGCACCATCTCAACTAGTCAAACTGCCAACATGTCCAAATTCATGATTTGCTCTCATATAAGTAGTGCTTTCATTCTAATGTAATAAATAGTTCAACTTTCTAATCCATCAAACTTTTTACCCATCCAGAGAATAAGAATGTCTTGTATAAGAGACTTCTTTTTATTATGCTTGTTTACGTCTATTCCCACCCATTCCTGACAGATTCAACTGATGACTACTATTATGAATACAGCATTGAATATACTACACCCAAACCCACTAACACCAGACGTGATGTGTTTACCAGAGATCCTGATTGGTTCCTTGAATATTTCAGCTACAATGGTATTGATTCACACTTTCTTATGGTAAAAGGGGCAATGGCAAATGAAAAAAAATCCAAGTTCAACAAAGCTTCACATCTTACTTTGTCTTCTTGGTTATTTGCAAAATGTCATATGATTTGAATAGATTATTGTATTGTATGTATTGTAAGGAGTTTTCAAAACAAATTGACACCACTGTTATTACTTTCAATATAAATTATACTTAAAAGCCCCATCTCTCACTGGAATTGATGTGTTTTGGATCAGGATGAAGATATATTTTGCTAGAATTACTGGAGTTATAGTCTACCTTGATTCAAGGAAACCTAAGTTAATGGTTTAGTGTAGGGGACATAGTTCAGTACATGTTTTGCATGCAATAGGTTCTAGGCTCAAGTCCTTGCATCCTCCTTTTTAAAATCTCAAATAGGACGGGTTGGGAAAGACTTTTGTCACCTCAGACCTTGGAGAGTCACTTCCAGTCAGAGAACATAATAGTGAGCTAGATGGACCCATGGTCTGACTCAATAGCATAGTTAAGGCATCACACAAAAACATATACCATTTTAAAATGGAAGAAATACGTTCTATATGTTTTTAAAAAATTAAAAGAGTGTGTAATTCAGACATACAGGTGGCACTGCATGATACTACTTTGTACATTAATTCAACAGGGGTACGTATTTAATAGAATGTGCAAAAATAATTTCATTTTTTGTTTTGTTGCTTCATTCAGTAGCTTGATTTATTTTCTTTGCTCATTTCAATAATTTGCATGATTTTGTGCCTGATTTAGGTAGCTGCTTCATTTCAGTTCTGAGAATTGAAAACCATTGTTTCCCACTGGTCTCAAACAGCAAATTTTAATTAATCATATTTTTTAAAATTCTTTTGGAATCACATGAAATTTTCAGGTGTGGATACCCTCCATGAGTGAACAATGCCTGCTGAATTTCATCCAAAATATCATTGGCTCTGATAATTTTAAAAGACTTCTACTTCTCAGGCTAGGTGTTTTTGTGGCTAATTTGCATGACATGCACATGGAATATAGAGGTACTCTTGGTAAGAGTCTTGCAAAATTTCAGAAAGATAGGTTCAAGAGTTATTCATGTAAACAGTATTTGAGGTTTGAGTTTAGAATTATTTTCTTTTCTATTCAGTTGGCACCAAAGTCCTGGGAAATAGAGTGCTGATACTAAGATAGTTCCTTGCAAAGAATCAGAAAGATAGATATAGAAGTTCCTAGGAAAATCTTTATTAAATGTGAATGTCTAATTCTACTGGCTGTTGGAGTTTAAATACTGAGTCAAAATGAAACTAACCCACGGTTATAAATATTAATTAGGAACAATGAAATGGGAAAGAATTCATTGATTTAATGAACAAGCTGAATACACATCACAAACTCCTGCAAATATTCACTGGGAAAACATCCAGAAACCTATCTATTTTTCATACTTTCATATTTCTCTTTTTAGAATCACACAGAGAAAGCAAAGGAAGTACCAATTAGCAGCCTTCATATGCCTTGCTGTTATTAGAGCTGTGGATCATATGGCCTCTTGCTTGAGCTCTCCCTCACTGCTTGGAAACCATCTCCCTTATATGGATGAAAAGGCTTCAGGCAATTAGACAGCCAGAGAGCCAAATGAAGCAGCCATCTGAAGTAGCTTGAAGAGGTTCAGATGGTTTTGCTTCAGTTTGTGGAGTGTTTCAGAGGAAACTTGCTTCATTTAGAAGTCCATCCAAAAAATCTCCAAAGCAGGATGATTCATTCTGGAGTGAAATTCAAAATGTATTCAGCCTCCTTCTATCATCTGGATTCAGAGGCAGTTGGCCATGTGTAACTGAACGGAGAGAAAGTAGATTCAGGTGGGGTAGCCTTGTTAGTCTGAAGCAGCAGAACAAAGTTTGAGTCCAGTGGCATCTTTAAGACCAACAAAGTTTTATTCAAGGTATAAGCTTTTGTGCACACGCACACTTCTTCAGATACATTGAAATGGAAGTTACCAGTACATACATATAGGTAGAGGGTAAGGAGCAAATTAGCATACATCATAATAGAAGTGTTTAACAATTGCAAGGACCAAACTGGAATAACAAGCTTAGTTTATAATTGGTAACTATTTATTTGGGTTTAATTTATGGAAAACATAGTGAAGGAAATAAATATATCAAAATTGGAGATTGATTGGCGGATGTACCCTTCTTAATTGTGGGATGCTGAGAGTAATTAACTGAGTCCCTGCTATTATATGCCATCTGTCTCCTCTCAAGCATGGGGGCAACAGTACAGTATCCTCTTCTTTGAAGTGGTGCTATTGGCTATGCAGTGTATCTCCTCTGTCCTCAGTCCAGAGGAAGTAGTGAGCTACTTGGTGACTCACACTGTTGTCCCCGTTTGACTGCACAAAGTGATAGCCTAAACTGGTTAACATATGCAGACAGCAAATTTAGATATGAGAAGATGAAACAGCTGTTCTGCATGTGTAAACCTATCAAGTCATCAGTGGACTGGGGAAAGAGACTATAAAATAATTGATCAGTAATGCTTTATATGGCTGCCATGACAAAACCTTAGCCTTTCATATGCAGCAGCCTAATTGTAAAAGAAACTGTGTTTTATTTCCCTGACAGTAAATCCATGCCAAGTCAAACCATGTCAGAACAATGGGATTTGTGAGAGGAATAGAAACGGCTATACATGCCATTGTGTCAAACCATATACAGGATCCAAGTGTGAGCACGGTGAGTGCTAGTTTCGTATTATTGTTGCTGTTTCACAAAACATATTCATTTTTACATGCACCTTTTGATTAAATAATTTGATGACTGTGTAGTCCCAAGTGCTTAATTATTTAAACAGACTATAGTTAGTTTGATTGCAAAATGTACGTTCCATCAGTTAGTTCAAATATTTATTGCTGTGTCAACAGTTTTGAAAGGAATGTCAAGATTACATCTATAGTATTTGTGACATTCATGACTTTTCATAGTTTATAAAATAAAAATTTAAAAATCTGCAGTGCTGACATCTCATATATTTCATCTGTTGCATTTTTTGTGTTGAGATTTTTAGCTTTTTTAAAAAAAAAATCATTACGTATGTGATCAAACTATGTAATACTCAGATATGGACACATACATAAATTTTGCCTTATCCTAATGTAATACATCCAATTCAATGCTCAATCATCATCTCAATCAAAGGGTCCAATTTTGTTGACCATCAGTTAGCCTCTAAGAAACAGACAGATAGTTAACATAAGCAACCTCAAAGATCATTGAACATTCTAATACAAAACTGATACGTTGTATCATCTAGCCAGAAAGACTTGAACTACAACTTATTCTCCTTAGGAAATCAGTAATTTCAAGAAAAGATTTGATCTCTTCCAAGAGATGAAACAGCACAAAAAAGCTGCACCTAATGATATGGTGTGACAGTGTTTTATAACATAAGGAAACAATGCCAATAACTGAAAACCCAAGTTTTCAAAATTTATATAGATGGTGCAAAAGACACGTCATCATAACACATCCACCATGTCTCACTCTCCACAGCATGCCAACCATGCTGCACATGGAGGGTTCAAACTCTGGCTATAAAACCTTATTTTGAATGACAGAGCCTTGGAATAGAAAGCATTATTGTCTGCATGAAGTATTAGCTTCAAACCACAGCAGTCTATGAAAACTAGATTCGTGCACTTCATTCACTATTCTTTCATTATTGATTACAATAATTTTAAAATGGGGTGTTTGTAATTAGTGTAATTAATATGAAAAGAAAACTCGTGTGTTCCTTACATTTTGTTCTGTTTCTTTTTCTCAATCACCCCTTGAATGAAAACATGACACAAGTTTATAACAAGCTGATCTGCTTAGTTAACACCTTAAAGCATGGGTTGTAGCTGGCTTGCAAGGCAAGCCTCCTAACAGGGCAAAACCACCCTGGGTCAGATCCAGGTCTGGAATCTCTCCAAACCTTTCTCCTCATGGCCTGCCCATGTGTATGTAGAAGGGATGAAAGGGCATAGTCCCTGCCCATGACTGATAAGACTTAAGGCTTGTCATTTGTTCCCCCAACCCCAAAGAGGCCCTCACTGAGCCACCCAGACCATATAGCCAATAGGGACCCAGTTTGAGGACCCCCCTACCACCAATATCTCAGGGTGTTTACCAACTCAAACTCCCCTTAATCCATGCTTTTCCTGCCATCCCAGTTAGGGCCTAACCAGATTAACCAGGCCTATTTATACCTCATCTTTTTGGACCATGGTGGAGCGGGGGGGGAAGGCCCACCTCACAGTTAATTTGAGCGAGAGCCAAAAAAAATCCTGTTTGACCCCCTCAGGATTCCTGTTTGTAATCCTGTTTCGAATCCAGTTAATCCCACATGGTCTCAAAAGAGGGAGGAAGGTTGGGGGGCTCATGCCATGCTGGAATGAGGAGGAGAGGTAGCCACTGCTGAAACCTGGCCAGGCACCAATGTGGTGAGTCCTGATTGGCTCCCCCTCCACTTGTGTTATCATTCAGTGGGGAGGGGGAGCTGGCAACTGCCAATGTTTGCCTTACTTTGCTGGAACCAGTCTTGTTACTGTAGTCTTTTCTCTCCCTGACTTTACTCATTTCACTTTCACAAGGCAGCCAAGATTTTCCTGATGACGACAAACTCTGTTCCCTAAGGGGAAGGGTGAGAAGGGGCTATGGGCTTTCTTAATGGACTACAGGATTCAGCAACTAGGATTACATACCTGTGTGAGGTATTCCAGTCCTGAAGGGGTGGGACTTTGCCTTCCTCACTCCTTGCAGTGCTTGCCTTGCTACACCGAATTTTTTCCTTGCAGTCTGTGCTTACCTGCTTGTCTTTTGCTCCACAATCCTTATCCATCCCAGGCAAATCTACCTCGAGGTCTTCCTGCTGCTGCCTGCCTGCCCAGATGCCTTGTCCTCCTTATGTCACCAAAGGGAAAAAGGTTTTTAGATGTGAAGGAAGAGGGTCTCCTAAGAGAACAGCAAGAGCTAGCAAATCCTAAGCAAGAGAAAGGAAGTAACAAGGAACAGGTGGGTGAGTGAAAGAATGTGACCTTGAGGGGTAAGATAATCAGGAAACACAGCCAGTGGAGCTGCAAAATCTCTACTAGCCACTTCTGATGGTGGAAGATCAGAATAGCACACTCCGAGATCAAAAGGATGTGACTGACACACAAACGCATAGGCAAAGAAGGAACCAAGCTATTCCATGGAGAAAGAGATGAGTAGTGGTGGCTGGTGACTCCCTACTGAGATGGACAGAAGAAGTTGTGTGCAGACTGGACAAGGAATCTCGAGCGGTTTGTTGTCTTCCTGGAGCATGTATCCGAGATGTGACTAAGAGAATTCCAAGACTGGTCAAAACCTCTGATCACTATCTGCTCCTGCTGATCCATGTGGGAACAAACAATACAGCCCAAAGAAACCTTGAATGGATCTCCAAAGACTATGAGGCTCTGGGCAAGAAGGTGAAAGATTTGGGGGCACAGGTTTTACCTGTTGAGGGCCATGGCACTGAAAGGGAGAACAGGATACTGGAGGTGAATGGCTGGTTATGTAGATGGTGCCGTCGAGAGGGATTTGTCTTCCTGGACCATGGTATGTACCTCAAATATGAAGGACTGTTGGCGATGGATGGGGTGCGCCTTACAAAGAATGGGAGGAATGTCTTTGCTGGAAGACTTGAGAACCTGATCAGGAGGGCTTTAAACTGAGACCATCGGGGGTGGGAAGAAAAAGCCTGATGTTGTGCAGCATCCCCAACACTAAGTTCAAGAAAGGGAGTGACCAGAGAATAAATGAACAGGAGAGTGGTGAGTTCAGTAATACTACAGACCTCCGAACCAACCAGAGGAACTGGATGATGCATTTGTACAACAGCTTGCTTAACTTTCACAGAGACAGGATGTTGTGGCTATAGGAGTTTTCAACTATCCAGATATTTGCTGGAAATCTAACTCTGCTAGACATGGGGCATCCTGCAGATTCTTGAATAGTCTTGCGGACAACTTCATCTCTCAGAAGGTGAAAGTGGGAACCAGAGGATCTGCTATCCTGGATTTAATCTTGACTAACAGGGAAGAACTGGTTGATGAACTGAATGTTGTGGGATCCTTGGGGAATAGTGACCATGTCAGCTTGGAATCTGACATAGAAAAGAATGTGAAACCAGGACATAGTAGGACTCATATCCTGGACTTCAGGAAAGCTGATTTCAAAAAACTCGGAGAAATATTAGATAGGATCCCATGGCTGGAAATGCTGAGGGGAAAATCTGCACAGGAAGGATGGGTGATGCTGAAAAATGAAGTGCTTAAGGCACAATCACAAACTGTTCTGCTAAGAAAGAAAGGTGGGAGGCAGGTAATGAAGCCAAGGTGGCTGAACAAGGAACTCTCTGAAGAGCTGAGTCTAAAAAGGGAAATGTACAGGAAATGGAAAGAGGGTCAAATTACTGAGGATGAGTACAAGAAGCAGGCTCAAATCTGTAGGGATGTTTCAGAAAGGCTAAAGCGTGGATGGAGCTGAGGGATGCTAAAAATAACAAGAAAAAATTAGATGCCTATGTTCAGAGCAAAAAGAAGAACAGGGATGGGGTAAGCTTATTTGCTAGGGGAAGACGGTCAAGCCTTAACAAGGGATGAAGAGAAAGCGGAATTACTCAACTCTCACTTTGCGTTGATCTTTAACCATAAGGGGAGCTGTATACAAACTGAAGAATGCAGGGCATATGAAGGAAGAAGGAACTGCCAGTCCAGGGTAAGAAAGGAAATGGTTAGAGAGCATCTGGCTGCCTTAAATACTTTCAAATCTCCAGGGCTGGATGGCTTGCATCCCAGGGTGCTAAAAAAAATTGCAGATGTTATTTCAGAGCCTTGGCTCTAATCTTTGAGATGTCCTGGAGTACTGGTGTTGTGCTGGAAGACAGGAGAAGAGCTAATGTTGTCCCAATCTTCAAGAAGGAAAAAAAGACAGACCCAGGAAATTACAGGCCTGCCAGTTTGACATCAATACCTGGAAAAATTCTAGAGCAGATTATTAAACGCTCTGTCTGTGAGCACCTTGAATGGAATGAGTTAATTGGTAGTAGCCAGCATGGGTTTGTCAAGAATAAGTCATGCCAGACCAACCTTATCTCCTTTTTTGACAGAGTTACTAAAATGGTTGACTCTGGCAATGCTGTGGATATAGTGTATCTAGATTTCAGTAAAGCATTTAACAAAGTTTCTCATGATATCCTTGAGGATAAGCTGGTTAAGTGTGGGCTGGATGGATTCATGGTTGGTTGAAAAATCATACCCAACAAGTGTTCGTAAATGGCTCTGCATCTATGTGGAGGGAAGTCTCAAGTGGAGTGCCACAGGGCTCGATCCTGGGCCCAGTGTTGATCAATGTTTTTACAAATGACCTGGAGGAAGACATAGAGGGAATGCTTATCAGATTTGCAGATGACATGAAGCTGGGTGGGATTGCTAATTCTGAAGAAGACAGAGTAAGGATTCAAAATGATCTAGATAGGCTGGAACAGTGGGCTGAGGCAAATAAAATGAAATTCAATAGAGATAAGTGCAAAGTCCTACACCTAGGCACAAAAAAATCAAAGGCACAGATATAGAATGGGAGGGACTTGGCTTGACAGCAGCACATGTGAACGGCATCTGGGTGTTCTAGTTGATCACAAGCTCAACATGAGCCTGCAGTGCAATATGACTGTGAAGAAAGCTAATGCAATCTTAGGATGCATTAACAGAAGCATTGTGTCCAGATCATGGGAGGTGGTAGTTCTGCTCTATTCTGCTATGGTCAGGCCTCACCTGGAGTGCTGTGTCCAGTTTTGGGCACCACATTTTAGGAAGGACGTTGACAAGCTCGAGCGTGTCCAGAAGAGGACAACCAGAATGGTGAGAGGGTTTGAATCCAAGTCTTATGAGGAAAGGCTGAAAGAGTTGGGTATGTTTAGCCTGCAAAAGAGAAGGCTTAGAGGGGACGTGATGGTAGTCTTCAAATATTTAGAGGGCTGTCATGTAGAATATGAAGCAGATCTATTCTCTCTTGCTCCAGATTGCAAGACTAGATCTAATGGGTGGAAATTACAAGGGAGTCATTACCGGCTAAATATCAGGAGAAACTTCCTAACTGTAAGAGTAGTTGAGCAGTGGAACAGACTGCCTTGGGAGGTGGTAGATGCTCTATCGCTGGACATTTTTAAGTGGAGACTGGATGACCATCTTTCAGGTATGTTGTAGGGCTATCTTTCAGCTTTGCTTCTGCAAAGTACAGGGGGTTGGACTAGATGACATGCAAGATCCCTTCCAACTCTAACATTCTATGATTCTATGAATGCCCTTGCTTTGTCAGTCTGCCTTGTTCTCATTCTACTGTTCTTTAAGCTAAGTGGCTGCTGTGCCAAATCCCCTCACTGCACACTGCTGTCTGTGTTACTGTGTCTTTGGAATATTTCCTATCAATTCTACCACGGACTTGGATGTTAAATTTGGGTGCCTTTATCCCAAAATTTCTCGTTGGAATATTATTGGTAACTCAATTGATCAATGCAGCTCATTTAAATATCTAGGAGTAATTTTTAAAGAAACACTGAATTGGAAAACCCACATGGCAGGGGTTAAATTGTCAGCACTAAGGATTGTTGGGTCTATTGTACACTTGTTCTTCACAATGGGCAGGCGATTAATTGATCCAGCACTGAAATTGTTCAAGTGCCCCATTTATTATATGGAGTGGAAATGTGGGATGGAAAGAGGATAATATATCTACCCTTGAGGTAATCCAAAATTATTTCCTAAAATGAATCCGAGGTCTCCCCAGGGAATCTCCTGCGGCCTTGATGCAAGCAGAAACAGGACGTCCTTCTATTAAGGCAAGGGTACACCTTGCAATTATAAAATACTGGAAGAAGACCAGTTTGTCTAGATCTAACTCTTTAAGACACCAATCTGTTAGATCATTATTAACAAAAAACCCTACACATTCTGATTCCTTTAGCAGTATCTTTAGTAGATACACCATACCTGATGACCTCCTCAGGGCCTCAGGCAACAATTCCCAACTCGGAAAGGATATTCAAATCAAATGCTGTGATAGACCGCTCTGCTGTCATAAAGTTGAAAACAGCTCCATGGTACAAATTTGTCAAACTTGATCATTCTAAATCATCCTATTTACACAATATTTCCAACTATAGCCTCTGGGTGTCTTTTACTGCCCTGCATTTTCAAACAATGTACATAGCATTGTGGGAGGGTCAATTTCTTCAAGTTCCAACAGAACATAGTATATGTATTTATGGTTCGCTTGCCTTTGAAAACCTCCCTCACTGTATCTGAGCCTGCCTGTTATACAATGCACCTAGAGACAAATTTTTGACAGGAATTTTATTTACTATAAAAGCATATTCTGAAAATGAGAATATTGTATTCTTGTTATCAGATACCAATGAGTTCGTAACCTATAGAGTCTCCCTTATTGCCCTTGTGGCCAAAAAAGATTAGAGGCAGGGTGGCACCATAGGAGCCATTCTTGTAACATGGAAGCTATTTAAACCCATTCTCATTTTAGGTATGTGATTTTAGGTTTTACTTTTTTATGTATGTTATCATATTATTTTACTGTTTACTGATCTATTTGAATGTTTTGTAATTTTGTTATGGTCTACGGCTAATACAATAAATCCTTTTGAATCTGAATTTGATTACAAACATTATTTTTTAAAAAAAGAAGAAGAACGGGTGCCTTTACTTGCCTCAAAAAGTTGGGGACCACTTTGTACTATATGTCTGAAATTTGGGAGTATGAATGTCCTAGGGAAGTGCTACAATGTCAATCACCCTCAGTTTTGTCCAGTTTGGATGGAAATAATGAAGGTACACATCCAAGAGGGGTGTCTTCCATTAAAAGGAATGGGAAATAGTAATGAAATAGTAGCATGAAAATGAAACAACAATAATGAAAGAAAGAATAACAAAACTAAAACTATATGAAACAACCCAATAACAAAACAGTCTCCTTTGTAATTTATAACAAAATCAAAATTAGCAAGACAAACTTCCATAAATAAGTCTAATGAAAACATGATACTAACAGTACAGTCCTCAGCAGTTTCTTCCTTTGTTTTGTCTTCTTCATGTTATCCAGATTTGGCACTTTCTGCTTTAACCTTCACCAGTAGTCGTTTCAAGTTTTCACTATTTTCTGCCAGTAATTGGTGTCATCTGCATATCATCTCAAATTGTTAATATTTTTTCCGCCAATTTTCACTCAGCTTTCATCTAAATCTAATCCAGCTTTCTTTATGATATGTTCTATATATAGACTGAACAGATAGGGAGATAAATTACATCCTTGTCTGACACCTTTGCAAATTGGAAACCATTCTGTTTCTCCATATTCTGTCCTAACAATAGCCTCTTGTTAGGAGTACAGGTTGCACATCAAAACAGATGTTGTGAGACACCTATCCATTGCTTTCCAATATCCACACAGTCAAAAAAGCTTTGCTGTAATCTATAAAACATAGGCTGATTTTCTTCAGAAATTCCTCGTATACTTCATTAACCAACATAAATCTGCAATATGATCTCTAATGCCTCTTCCTTTCTGTTGTGTCTATTGTGGGGTGTCTTTTGTGGAAAGAGGAAGGGAAAGGGAGTGAAGGAAAGGGTATAAATCCAATCTCCTCCTCCTCCTTCCTTTCTGAATCCAGATTGGACATCTGGCATTTCTTGTTTCATATATGAGCAAGAGTTTTTGTTGTAAGATTTAAAGCCTCACTTTAGTTGCATATGAAATTAATGTGATGATCCAGTAGCTGCTGCAGTCTTTAACATGTCCTTTTTAAAAAATCAGAACATAGATTGACTATTTCCAGTCTGCGGGCCATTGTTTTGTTTTCCATATTTGTTCACATATTCTTGTTAAGATTTTAATGAACTCTGTTTCAGTAGCTTGAAATAGCTCTATTAATATCCCACTTACTCCTAGTGATCTGTTTCTCCTAATTGCTTTGAGTGAAGCTTTCACCTCACTTTCTAAAATAGCAGGTTCTTTTTCAAAAGATTCATCTTGGAAGGAATCTATCATTCTTTCATCTATTTTATATAGTTGTTCAGTGAATTGTTCCCATCTTTTATTTATTTTGTCCTGTTCACTTAATGTAGTTCCATGTTGATCTTTCAGCATGCCTAACCATGCTTTAATTTCCCCTTGATTTCTTGGATCTTGTGGAACAGATCTCTTGTTCTTTCTTTTTTGTTGTTCTCTTCTATTTCTTTACACTAGTTATTATAATAGTTCTCTGTGTCTACTTGCCAGTCACTGGACTGCTGCATTTAGATTTCTGGTTCTGTTTCTGACATCTTTTACTTTTGCTTCTTGTATCTCTTTAACAATTTTAAGAGTTTCATCAGTCATCCATTGAGGCTTTTCATTTCTTTTGACTACAGGAAGTGTTTACATATTGTTCCTTGAAAATATCTCTGGTTTCAAACCATAGTTCTTCTCAGGGGTCTTTTCGTAGAAAAACAGCTGCAGGAGCTCATTAGCTTATGGTATGCTAATGAGCTATTAGGCTATTAGCATATGCCACACCACCTGACATCACCGGAAGTGATGTCAGAAGGGAAAGCAAAAGGGGGGGAGGCAGTTTCAAAAGCCTCTCCTTCCCCAGCTGGTCTGGGTGGGGGAGCTAAGAGAGAAGGGGTTTAAAGTTTAAAGTCCTTCTCATGAGAGTTGGGCCACAGAAAAAGGAAAGAGGGAAGGAAAGAGAGAGAGAGAGAGCAGAGAGAAGGAAAGAAGGAAGGGAAAAGAGAAAAAAAGAGAAGAGAAGAAGGAAAAGAAAGAAAGAGAGAAGAGAAGAAGGAGGGAAAGAGGAAAAAGAGAGAAAGAAAGGAGGGAATGAAAGAAATTTGGCGGCAATTCGGCCCCATTATATCCTATGGGCCTTTGAAGTCAATGGTGAAAACATAGGGTATATTCTGGGGGCTGGAGGGGAGAGGGTTTGAGGGAGAGGCTCCAAACTCACAGGGTAGCTGGTGGAGCCTCTCTCCAAGATACCCACCATACAAGTAACTTTTTCCCCAACATAGAGAACAATGGAGGGAATAGGGGCAACCTGTTTAGGGGCCCATAGAATTGGACCCTCTGATCCAATGTTCTTGAAACTTGGTGGGTATCTTGGGGAGAGGCTCCATCAACTACCCTGTGAGTTTGGAGCCTCTCCCTCAAACCCTCCCCTCCAGCCCCCAGAATATACCCTATGTTTTCACCATTGACTTCAATGGCCCATAGGATATAATGGAGCTGAAATTGACATTCGGCTGAAAGACTCCCTGGGACGCCGGCTGGGGGTGGAGCTTGGCTCCTGAGCTCCTGGAGCTGCACTCGGGTGCTCTCCCCCCAAAAAAGACCCCTGGTTCTTCTGGTTCCCATTTACTAGAACTCAGTAATGCAAATATGTTCTTTACATGATCTTTAAACTCTTCAAATGAATGTATTTTAGATTTTGGTGTTTTTCTTGAGCTTTATTCTAATTTTCAATATTAACAATTCATGGTCTGTACCACAAGCAGCTCCTCGTCTTGTTTTAACAGAGAGAATAGAGCTCCTCCATCTTCTGCTCCTGGTTATATAAGCTCATTTATTCCTGTATTGATCATGCAGTGAAAGCCATGAATATAATCATCTGTTTGGTTGCCTGAAACCAGTTCACAATGAACAACTTGTTGTCATCACAGTCACTGTCCTGCTTCATTACATGCTCCTAGCCCAAATTTCCCAACAAAATTTGATTGTACATTGTTTCCCACTTCTGCATTCTAGTCACCTATGATTATTAGCACATCTTGTTTAGATGTGTGATCAGTTTCTTACTAGACATAAAGCTTTAAATGTCTTCCTCTTCAGTATCTGTATGTGAGGTGTAAATTTGAATGACAGTTATATCGATAGGCTTTCCATGGTCAGACTTTAATTTGGTCAGACTTTGCATTATAGCCCCCGATTGCTTGTGGTATGTCTCACCTCACTTATTAGAGCAATTCTGGCCCCTTCTGCATCCATATTTTGCCTCGGTCTCTGAGTGCATCCTATTCTTCCATTCTTCATTCCCTCCCACTGTCACTTTCACTTTGTTTTGGGGCTTTCTTTTATTTTTGCATTTGTTTTACAGGAATCTGCATTCAGACCATTTCCAGCACACTGTTTCCCCAGAGCTACCAAAACTTCTTTTGCAGTGATTCTCTGTTCTCATCTCAAATCACTAATCCTTTCTAAAGTAGAATTGTTTCTGTGGGCATTTAAGTACTGCCCACTGCCCGTCCCCCATTTCTGCCTCTCTCTCTTTAGGTTGACGCTTGCTCCCTGTTCTGTTTTCTTTCCCTCCTTCTCCAAAGACAAAAGAGGATGTGTCCTCCTGTTCAGGCAAACTTTCAAAATGCTAGAGAGCCCATAAGAAGGAATCAGTAAATACAAAGGACTAGGGGATTCCCTGCTCCAAAATGTGTCAGTCTTGCATGTGTGGGTCTGGATTTCCCCCTCCCTTCCCTTTCTTTTTACAGAATCACAGAGGGAGGGCGGGAGGGAGGGGTTGGCAGCCAGTTAGCTCAAAAAATGTGGATTTTGCTTGTAGTTGCAGAATGCATACAGAATACACAAATAAATAAACCAGAGGGGGAAACCCTGTGCAGAGGAAATGCATGCAAGTGTGAAGTCAACCCTTGAGGCTTGACTCCTTGGATTCTTCGGAGCAAGCTCTTAGTGCAGAAAGGGCCTCTGTTTCTTCTGTGTCATTTTCTGAGTGAAACACCTTGTAATTTTCTGACTGAAAATGTCCTAATCCAATCCATTTTAGTTCACTCACTTCCAAGATTGCAGTCTGAGAGATTGTCTTATGAGAGCTCAGCGGGCATTCATCTTTTACAGTTACGGGCACTGGGGGGAGTAACATTCCCAATGTATTTTTTATGATTTCAGAGTTTTCTTCAAAGTTGAGGCTTCCCTCAAGTTTGTAGACCCCCCCCTTTCCCATCTGTTCCTGGCTCTATTGTGTGGACCTTTGATCCCCCCTGTAGCGCCTGCTTCAAAATTACGTATAATGTTATAGCTATGACTGCCAGGGCAGGAAGGTTTGGTCAAGCAAAAAGGTGGAAATGGCATCTCACAATGCCAAATTTCATTTATGACCAAAAAAATGGAAGTGACATCACTTCTGTTGATAGTCTAGATACCCTGTGATACTCTAGAAACCCTGTCAGTCTCTGGATTTTGCCATAAAGATCCAGGGGATTCCTGGAGCATCACTGCATTGGTGATGCCACTTCTACTTTTTCAGCCAGAAATGATATCATGTGACTTTTCCACCTCCCCATTTCCTCCTGCTGCTCATTCCTAAATATAGTAGTGATGAAATTGCTGCAGAATGAGGAGATAACATACTTGTCCATTTTACCTGTACCTACCACAGTGAAAAACACATGTCAAAGAAGCATCTGCAATAGAGGAGACTGTCTTATAAGCCTAATACCACCTTATTATCGATGCAGTTGCAGACATCCCTATCAACTTCCATTCTGTGACAGAGGTAAGTACTATATGGATAATATCTGCTACCCAACATCACTAAACTAATGCTCCTGTTACTGTTATTATATATGGCTATTCAAAAAATGAACCAAATCCTTAATTTTTTCCCCCATTTCTGAAATCCTTCAATAAATATAACTGTAAGATGTGGACAGAATTACTTGCTTGTAACACTGTACCCTGTCCGTCCTCCAAAATGCACAGGTTGGCTGATATTGAGTTATTTTATGTGCACAATGACCCCATAGACAGAGAAATAGTGTCTTATAAGCATCACTGGTTTCCTCTAAACTGAATGTACTACTATATCATACTTACCATTTCTGTTTACAAAAGTACTCCCAACGATGTGCCTCTCTGCATAGTTCTTGCAAGCTATTAATCTCATTTAAGAGTCTGATTTGTTTTATTGTCTGAACACTGACAGCGCAACCTGTTTGTAAACCAAACCCTTGCAAAAATGGCGGCACCTGTGTGAAACACCAAATAAGATCAAAGTTCACATGCAACTGTCCCGAGCCATTCAGAGGAAAGTATTGTGAGATAGGTAAGGAAATGCTCTATGTTCAAGCGGTGGACAAAGTAATACATGGGAAGGAAGGAATGCCAGACCAGTAGTATACTCTGAGGTAAACTAAATGTGCCAGAGAAATTGTGGCTGCCACAAGTGTTCAGTTTGGGGCACCACAATTTAAGGATATAGACAAGCTAGAACATGACCAGAGGAGGGCAACAAAGATGATGAGAGGTCTGGAGGCCAACTCCTATGAGGAAGGGTTGAAGGAGCTGGGTATGTTTCGCCTGGAGAGGAGATGACTGAGAGGTGATATGATAATCGTCTTCAAGTACTTGAAGGGCTGTCATATAGAGGATAGTATGGAGTTGTTTTCTGTTGCCCCAGAAGGTCAGACCAGAACCAACAGGTTGAAATTAAATCAGAAGAGTTTTTGGCTAAACATTAGGAAGAACTTCCTGACAGAGCGGTTCCTCAGTGGAACAGTCTTCCTTGGGAGGTGGTGGGCTCTCCTTCTTTGGAGGTTAGATGGCCATCTGACAGCATTGCAGATTCTGTGAATTTAGGCAGATCATGAGAGGGGGGGCTGGAAGGGTTGCATCAGTGCTTAGTTCTTGTGGCCTTTCTTACTCCCCCAGGAAAATGCTGATCACTACTTTGGGGTCAGGAAGCAACTTTTCTCTAGGCCACTTTGGCTGGAGATCCTGGAGGTTTTTTGTCATCTTCTGAGCATGGAACAGTGGTCACTGGCAGTGTGTGTGTGTGGGGGGGGTATTTGTGAATTTTCTGCATTGTGCAGGGGGCTGGACTAGATGACCCTGGAGGTCCCTTCCAACTCTATAATTCTATGATTCTAAGTGTCCCATCACCATTTTAAAGTGATGTGAAAATTCTGCAGGGGCTCAGTCCTGATCAGGCCTATGGTACAAACCTCTTCCCCACCACCCAATGCCTTTGCAAGAGCCAAAACAGCCACAGGAGCATATAATGGCATTCTTTTTGCAGGACCAGAAGACTGTTTTACAACAAATGGCCACACATACAGAGGAAATGTTAGTCAAACAGTGCTGAAGAAGACCTGCCTTCACTGGACATCTCACCTTCTCTTGGAGAGCAGCTACAATGCATTTATGGAACATGCTGACTATTATGAACTTGGTGACCATAACTTCTGCAGGTAAACTTAAGTTCATGCAATCAGAATATTCTCCTTCCCTAAACTTTCTATGAATAAGGATACTGGAGAAGAAGAGGAATCTCTATGGCAAATCAGTACAGAATGCATTGAATTATTTTCTGCTACCCCCTATGGGAATTACTACTCTTACTAGTTGTTAACACTATTTGAATACCATCAGCATGGATGAACTTTCCTTGGTCTAGTTACAGGAAGCTTCCATACACATTGACAGAAGAATTCCCAAATAGATGTTTGATAGTGGCACACCTGTAAAAGATGTATGTAAAATCTTGAACTAATAAAGTTTACACAATTCATGAAATACTAGTAATCACGTGAAGGACAAACCAGACATAACCAATGTGAATGTACTGGCATGTTTGCTGTGTGAAGTGCAGAGGAGTGCATGATTAGAGAAAACCCAAAGGTCAAAGGAGGTGAGCTTAACTCTGCCTCCCCCCTTTCCTTATGACCAACATTTCGCTTCAAAACAAGGGAGTTCAAGAAAGAGGAGTGACAGAGTTTAGCTTCACTCAGCTGTGTTTTCTATTTTCCATAAGAAAAATCAATACCTACTAGTCCTGTTTACATGTGAATACGTGTGGATATCCCCATCACATCTACTTTGCTTTAGATCTCTTTGTGTCAGATAACTGCCATGTTTTCTGTATAAGCTTATTCCTAGCTTGCATGCATGCGCTTAGATCTGCTTTGCTAAGGCTACCATGGGAGACATTCCTCTGCCAGATACCCCTATCAGTGTAACCCTGACAAAAGGGAGAGTTTGCATTCCCCAGCTGGTGTGAATATATCGGCCCTCTGGAAAGGGGGTGGTGGTCTCCTGTTCAAGATGTAATGTCCCACTGGGAGATTTCCCCCACGCACACTTAGATTTCATTTGCTTGGCTAGTTGAAGCATCAGAGTATATACACAGCCCCCCATGCCATATCCGTCATTCCTGACAATGTACCTGTACTACTTGGCAACAGATTGGTATTCCAATAAAGCACAACTTTCTGAATGAAGTGTGCCTGGACTTGCTTGCTGTTGAACCTGACACTTTGTTTGTTCAAGATTTTAGTAGTAAGTGAGCACCTTCAGCAATGAAAATGTTATAACTAATAACTATAAACAAACAAACAAACCTCAGCGGAACTGAAGATATTGTGTTATATCAGCTACACATACAGAGAAAATCATTCCAAATTATACTTTATAAAAATGGTGATATGCAATGATAAAAAGAAGTCACACACAACTAGTGAAGATAATATTTATACAGTAGTGTGAACCTTTTTCAGTTCTTCTATCTTCCTGCTGTTCGTTTAGTAACTTGCTCAACTCTGACTGGTGACTATTGAAACCTCCCGCTTTCAGGAATCCAGATGGTGATGAAAAGCCCTGGTGCTTTGTCAATGTGGATAACAAGGTGAAATGGGATTTCTGTGATGTCTCCCCCTGCTCAGCAACAGGTAGAGTGGATAATAATGTAGAACATATTAATTCAAGTTGAAAGACATAGCAGATTGGCAGACATTGTGAATTGCCTGCCATCTATCCACCACTGCAACACAGCCCACAAAATTATAGTGACTCTAGCATGATTTTCAACAGAGTTCTTGAAGCTCTGCCCAAGAGTTTCGTGTTATTATAGGAACTGCTATTTGTAAATTGCTGAGAAGTGTGCTAAACAAATAACAGGTTCTGGAATGTCTACCATCAAGAGGCACAGAATGAATGAAATATGAAACAGTACATCACAAAACAAACTATTCACAGACAAAAGGAATAATATTCCATCTGACCCTATTAGGAAACCAGATGTTGCTGATGCACTGTGAGAAACACCTTTGATGCTGAGAAGTTGTGTTTCTGTGGATAGCCATTTCAGAGAAAGTGGTAGAAGTGTGCATGTGTGTGTGTATGTGGTGATACCTTCCCTTGCTTTCTTGAATTGCCATGCTAGTCACCCCATTTTGCTTTGTTTGAAATTTGGTCTGGAGAACTCCTTTGGAAATGGTACAATCTCTAAGAATTTGAATGGGAGGAAATGTGCCCTCATTCACAGTGACAGGAATGAAAGTTTTAAAAAAAGAGCACTTAACGGATTGTTTTGTTGTTGTTTTAATTTGTTTTATGTATTGACATGTGCCCTATTTGTGAGCCACCCTGAGCCCGCTTGCGGGGAGGGTGTGCTATAAATCAAAATAATAAATAAATGCATACATACATAAATAAATAAAACTAATATATTTTAAAATGAATATAATGAAGCTAAACAACATTTTGGAAAGGAAAATGAACTCAAAACAAACACAAGTAAATAACATTAGGCATATCCTGGCTATAAGATTGAATGAAGTTAGATAGGATGACTTTTCTTTGCAAGTGGAGACTGAGAGAAAATTTCACCATGTGATGTTTCCAAATGGTTGCCATATCCTTTATGTTGTGATAGAACACGCTGGGACTACAGCCAACTTTATAATGCATCCTAGAATGGGTTACAGGTCCAGTACCTGTGGACAACCAGAGACAATAAGATCACTCAAGAGGATCTATGGTGGAACCAAGACTACTCCTGGCAAGCATCCATGGCAAGCCTCTCTTCAGAGGAAGTTTTCAGTGGGTTCTTCCATACCCAAAGGACACTACTGTGGAGGAGTACTGATTGAACCATGCTGGGTTCTTACTGCTGCTCACTGTATTGTGTAAGGATGCCCACTGCATTCTACTGATTTGGGGTTGAGCTGCTACATTACAGTTAGAAAATTAACTAAGACATAGACCACAGAGAACGGACATGAATAGGAGAAACAGCTATAGAGAATTTCTTCTCCCCAAATACTAAAATTCTCAAGCATTTGATGAAGTGAATGAATAGTAGATTCAAAAGAGGCAAAAGAAAGTACTTGTTCATGCAATGAACCCTTAACTTGTAAAACTCACTGTCACAGGTTAGTGGTGGCCATTTGTTTAGAGGGTTTTAAAAGAAATTAGACAAATTTATGGAGAAAAGGTCCATCAATTAGTAAATGGAATCTTCATTTCAGAGGTAATAAACCTCTGAATGCCAGTTGCTCACATTCAACAGATGAAAGTTTGACTTCTTTGGCATTACTAGTGGGTCTTCCAGTACATCTGCCTGACTACTGTGAGGAACAGGATGCTGGATCATTGCTCTGATCCAGCTGGAATTTCCTTATGGCCTTGTGTCCAGTGCACCAGTTTTGCCTCATTCAGTACTGGTTCTGTTGTAATGTGGTCCACTACTGGTTCTGCTGTAATTTTAATATTTATAAAATGGTTCCACATGACTGTGATTGTGTTGGCTAGTCAAAGCATCCCAAATTCAAACTTGGTGCCAGTGCTTGCTGATATAAATACGGTTGGCAAGGAAACGTGTGGAATCAATGCAACCATATGCTAAGAAGCTCTTTCACAGAACTTTTTCCAAATGTGTGCATTTGAGGGACAGGCAGACATCAGGCTCCATTTACCTTGGCACTTTGCATAAGTTTGATCCTGTGGTATAGGATCTTATTTCTAGAAATAGGGGGACTTTATTTAATTAGTTCCTTTTAGCAGTATGCTTCAAAAGTCTGTAAACTGAAAGTGGCTTTGTTTTTCCAACACTGTTGCATGCTCATAGGTTAATATATTAGAGATATTTTCCATGGTGTTCTGGAGATTTGTGTACAGGGGTTGAACTAGAAGGTCTTTGAATTCTCTTGCAGCTCTCCGATCATGGCTCTGTGTTGTTGTTTTCCTCCACAGGACAAACATACATAATCTCCAAGTGTCCCTTGGGGATCAAGATCTCACTAGGAGGGAGCAACACGAGCAGAAGTTTGATATAGAAAAAATAATTAAACACGGACACTATCGAGAAAGGGATGAGATCCCATACAATGATATTGGCAAGTTCTGAGAAATGTGTTGATTACAAAAATTATTGCACTCTGAGGATAGAAGGAAACAGTGGACTTTAGCGGAAGAACATTGTTACAGGCTAAAAATCAGGATAAATATATTGTGTCTGTAATCTGGGCAGCAGAGTGTACAATTCTGGAAGGTGGCAAAGTCCTCATCTGTTAGAAATATTAGAAAATAAATTGGATTGGATACTAAGTACCAGAAACAGATCAATGCTTTTGGAACAGGACTTCTTTCTTTTTACTGCAGCCCTGTGAGGCTCCCAAATTCTGCTCATTGGAGTCAGCATCTTTGGATTTGAGAGCCAGTTTGGTGTAGTGGTTAAGTGCGTGGGCTCTAATCTGGGAGGACCGGGTTTGATTCCCCACTCCTCCGCTTGCACCTGGCTGGATGACCTTGGGCAAGCCATAGTTCTGATAAGAGCTGTTCTTGAAAAAAGAGCAGTTTCTGTCAAGAGCTCTCTCAGCCCCACCTACCTAAAAGGTGTCTGTTGTGGGGAGGGGAAGGGAAAGGAGTTTGTAAGCCACTCTGAGACACCTTTGGGTAGTGAAGGGTGGGGTATAAATCCAATCTCTTCTTCTTCTTCTTCTTCTTCTTCTTCTTCTTCTTCTTCTTCTTCTTCTTCTTCTTCTTCTTCTTCTTCTTCTTCTTCTTCTTCTTCTTCTTCTTCATCTAACCTACTGAATTTTTCAGAGATATTTATACATATTTATTTATTGTATAGCAAGTTCAGATGAATGGACTGGTTAAGATTATGAGCATCCTGTTGGGAATGGAACATTGATTCAGTGCACCGATGGGTGATTATGATTACCATTATGCTCCTTATAACTCACCTGGATGTATCTCATTGCTGGTTAGTTAGCTTGCTTTGTGGGAGACAAAATTCTTCAAATCATTAACAATAGTCCTCAGGCTGAGGGGGGGAAATGACATGAGACAGGATGTTCTGTGATTTCCCCCCTCCCCATCCACTTTTTAAAATGTACAAAACATCAGTGGGATGCTGATACTGGGGGCGCTTGTTTGGTATGTGATGAAAGGGCCTGATATGTCTCTGGTCAATCCTCCATCCTTTCCCAGTTGCTTTTCCATAATGACTCCTCAGGGAGAAAGCAGCTATGATTAGTTTTGACTGGAGAAATTGCATAGAAGGAACGAGTTAAGCTCTCCTATCCTTCAGCAATCCTCAATTCCAAATTTCAGTCTGTTTTTCCTTTTTTTAAAGTCATGAGGGAAATAAAAATCAGGAACACCAGTGTGATGTAGTGGTTCTAGTATCAGACCAGACCTGAACCATGAAGTTCATTTGGTGACTATAGGCCTGTCACTCTCTTTTAGCCTAACTAGCACACAGGGTTGTTGTGAAGATTAAACAGTGGAAGAGAAAACCATGCATGCTGTTGTGAGCTCATTGAAGAAAGATGAAATGGATAGAATCACAGAACTTTTCACAAGGTGTAATTAAACTAGAGTTAAAAAAACCCATAGAACTTAAAATCAACTTAGAAAAGAAGACTAAACAGCCCACAAATAGATGTATTCAAATAATAACACTTTCAATTGTATCCTACAAAACTGCCTTCCATTCTTCCATACAGCTCTGCTGAAATTGAAGGCAGTTGATGGCAACTGTGCAGTGGAAACAAAATATGTCAAACCAGTCTGTTTGCCTGATTCTGTATTTCCTGATGACACAGAATGCTATATCTCAGGTTGGGGACTTACTGAAACAGGTGAGGTGTTCTGATGGATAAAGTAATGGATTGTAGCTAGCATAATGCTCACACATGCCCACATCCACTTTACCCTTTGTTGAGAGTGCTGTTATTGGGCCGGGGTAAGGAGAGCCACCTTCCAGGCCCATATTGCAGTGCCTCTATTGAAGTAGTATCTCATTTCTTATCTTGTGAAATTCTATCTGCCCTAAAGAAATTGAAACCCAATCAACATGTTCATTTTTAATATCACTTCATCACAATAAGGGGTTAACCTTGTTGGTTTTGTGTAGTGAAAATGCTTTGAATGTGCACTTAAGAGTTGGTATATAGATAATGTGAGGACAATAGCTTTATTAGAGCCAACCCTTGCCTTTGGCGCTTCTCTCTGGCATGGTTAATATCAGGTCTCATGATGAGCATGTACAAAATTACCTCACAGTGTATTTATCACATCAATAATTATTGTGAGTATTGTTAGACAAGGATAGAAGTGTTAATTTCTATAGCATTTTACTCAAAACATGCCATGAAAGTATAAATGTTCAGTTCCTAATTGAATGTAGCCATGCGCAGGGCTTCACTGAACATCTGTGAAGCTGCCTGATATTCATAATTCTTCTGGAGTTTATGAGTACAGGAAGTGTTATTACAGCTCTATTAAGTCTTTGCTTCACTGACTGAATGAGTGTTTGATTTGCAGGTATGTCCATCTACTGTGTAAATGGAAAGCGTGGGCTTGGAGTGATGGGTGAAAAATCCACTGTGATTTCTGTACATCTGCGTTCACCTTCACTTACTATAAGATACTCTTTTTTTAGTGTTGTCACAGGGTGCTATGCAGGGATAGCGCCTACAAAGTTGGAAGTCTCATACCTTATGTCGCTCCTGTTTCTAGTAAGATGCAGACATCCTTTTAACTTTTCTTTCATTTTAAATCAAGGGCTGGCTATTCTCCAAATATAAGACTGTAGATGGCATGACTACAGACAGTGTCTGAAGTGAGATAATATTGCTAGAACTGGTCAGGTAATATATCCAGGTTTTACTGACCACTATAAATTATCTCTGCAGAACAAGTCAATCATTGGTGTTACACCATAGATTATGCATTTATAACCAATGCCAGGCATTTGAAAATGTGACATTGAAATGTGCTGAAAACTAAGGTTGTTACACGTACAATGAAAAACACATTTAGGCCAAGTATGGATGTAATTTGCTCATCTCCATTTTGGTCATATGTCACTCATCATCTCAGCTTTATTCAAAGAATCAAAACAGAGGGAATGAGATTGTGCTCTATTTACAGATTCTGAGCCATAACTAGTGAAGAAACCCAGGAACTGTGGCAATATTTTCCAGCCTATTGGTTTGAATAAGTTTTTGATAAGCAGCATCTGGATTTTTGGATGCTTATTGAATTTGAACTGCCAAATCTATTCAAGTTCAGCTAAACTTCTCTGACATAGTGAGAGTTCCTTGGAAAGAAGAAATAATTCTTATGTTTAAAAATAAGATAATGAGAGCTTTCTGAAAAATGCATTTTCTCACTTTTCATTTAATGAGTTGCTGTAAAATTGCAGGTGGACAATATGTCAATCATGTTCCCAAGAGTACTCTGATGTTTTATGAGCAATATAATCCAATATGAAGTATATACATCTTTTGATATAATTCATATTGAAAGTAAGAAACATTGGGTATGCAGATTCAGTAGGTTATGTGCTGATGATATGTTTTAATAACCCATATTCTTCAATAGCACAACCACCTTTTTAAAGCAACACATTCATAGTTCAGAGTGTATAAATGTTATGTGGCTGGCTGACCTGCTGTGATGTCACAGTGAGACTGCTCAGATTCCACCCCCCCCATTTCATTTGTACTTCCTTCAGGAAACTCAGTGCAGCTCTGGAGCCTTTCCATAATACTTTGGGTTGGTTTAGGCAAGGAACTAGTCGTTTGCGCAGGTATACCCAGCAAGTTTTGCAGCTGAGCCAGGATCTCAAACTGGGTTTCTCAAAGCAAGACCCAACAAACTGATTGTGCTACATTTGCAGTGTAATCTGAAACAGAGTAGCACCCTTCTAAGCCCATTGACTTCAGTTAGAGCCAGTGTGTAGTAGTGGTTAGAATGCTGGCCTAGGATCTGGGCGAACCAGGTTCAAATTCTCATTCTGCCACGGAAGCTTGCTGGTGACCTTGGGTCAATCAGGCATTCTGGGCCTAATCTACCTCAGAGGGCAGTTGTGAAGATTAAATGGGGAAGAATGATGTAAGCCAATTTGGGTCATCATTGAACCAGACAGTTCGGCTTTGATTCACTGTTGCCCTTGAAAAGTCTACAAGAGCTGAATCTTCCTTGATTAATCAATGCAAATCTAATAACATATGGATTTTCAAAGGCAAAACAGCAGGTAGAGAAGTAACTCATGTAACAGCATATAAATTGAGGTCCGAAAGCCTTACCAAAAAAAAAAAAAAAGATAACTTCTGTAATGCCTTGGTCATTTCCTAATCCTCTGTCCTGACAAAACTCTAATTGAATTCAGCATATAATTCTTACCTTCCAACAGATGATCATATTGTAGGCCAGAACAAAATGCTGTGAACCAATTTAGAAAAAGAACACGCCCTCCACACACAAAGATTTAGCTAAAAGATGGAAAGTAAGAGTTTCTTTATTTTCCTGGCATTCGTCCTGCAGGTGAGGAATCTCATCAGCTGTTAGATGCCAGAGTGAAGCTGATTTCCCAGACGCAGTGTAATGCGCCAAGCGCATATAAGAACAGACTGGATGAAAGCATGCTTTGTGCAGGAAATCTTCAGAGAACAAGAGCTGATACTTGTCAGGTCTGTTGCTTTTTCAGTATTTGAACACTAATTTCTCTTTTAAAAAAATGTAAATAGGCTATGCAGAGTAATGTCTGGCAGGGTACTACATATGTATCTGCTTCTTGTATCAGATATATTACAACAACCTCCTTCCTTTCAACATGATGTGAGAGGAATGTCCTTCAAAGCAACAGCAGCTCTTCTGGTGACAGGCAAGCCTATGGGAGAAGTTCAATTGGTGTAAACCACAGAAACCTGGGAATTTGACAAGGTTTCTCCCAACACATCTTGTTCATGTGATCCATACCTCTCTTTCCCTGTTTTGTTCTTTGTGTGTTACCATGCTATTACACCAAGCCTTTATATTTATTTACCTATTTATTTATTTCTTAGAATATCTCCAGAAAGGAAATATATCCCGAATGTACTAAGACTTCAAATGAATAATAATGGAAAAGCTAGGGTGTTATGCTCTGCATCTCTGAGCAGCTTGTCCAAGGGAGTCAAGGTCTCTAGGCTTATAGGACCTCAGAAATATACTGCACCCCAAAGAACTCCCTTAACACTCGATGTTTTTCACAAACTGACCTGCCAATCATAATGATGGGCATTCTGCTAATAATTAAGTAATATTGTGAGGTTAGAAAGTGACCAAAAACAGCTTCCCTCAAGTCTTCTCCATGATTATTTATAGATAGCTATACTATAAGCTCTACACTAACCATGCAATCCTATGCAGTTATTTTAGCCTAAACCCACTGACATCAATGGACTCACAATGGAGCAACTCTGCATAAGATTGCACTGCAAATCTTGCACTCTCTTGGTCTTTGTATAAAAAGGCTGGGAACTTATTCTTCTGGCTGAAGCATAATGTTTGATGTTGGTCAATATTTTTAGTTTGGAATTATTTGCCTTATTTCTTAACAGGGAGATTCAGGTGGTCCTTTAACCTGTGTTAAAAATGGCTCTTATTATATCTATGGAATTGTGAGCTGGGGAGACCAATGTGGATTAAAAAATAAACCAGGCGTTTATACCCGTGTGACAAGATTTCTCAATTGGATTAGAACAAAAATTCAACAAGAGTCTATTTCTCACAATTAAGAAATACATTTTGGAACCGAAGAAAGGTAAAACTAAAACATAGATCCATAATGAAAAGTTGTGAAGTTTTTACTAATATTTTTATTATGAATGTATTTGGTTAAAGATTGTTGAGAAAAGTGGATTTCAAACTGCACCAATATATCCTGTTCTCTTCAAAATGCAAGTCTGAATACATTACCTTATGAGTCCTGGCATTGGCTTTCACTGGTCTATACTATGGTGGGTTGCTAAACAACCCACATTAGTATATAAAATGTGTTCCTGATCCAAGTGTAACATGCAGCCCACATTATACCACAATGGTACCTAATACAGTTGAAAGTTATATGTGGCTATTATGACTTAGATCCCAACTAAATTAGCAACTTCCACCACTTCCCCGTTCTGCTGCAGACGACGCTCATGTCATTCCTTGGTGTCCTCTCTCTGCCAGGAGGAGCAGTTTGTTGAGATCAATGGGCTGCAGGGAGAGGGAGGAGACAGGAAGGTTCCATTCTGCCACTGGAGAATTTAGTTTGGATCCAACCTAATGTTTCACTCTTGCACGCTCTTTCACTCTAAAGCAATCATTCTAATTCATTCACTCACATATTCCCACTCCTTTCAAGGATAACAAGTTTATAAGAAACCACGCCAGATGAGAAGAGTGGAACTTACTATATAATCGTTTTATTATTGTGTCCTACTATTACTTATTGTCAGCTGTCTCACTGGTAAATCTAATGTTAAATCACCCCACTGATAATTATTTATAATTCATCTGGCTCTGTGACATATTTAATATTATGATAGCCAGTTGTTTACACTGTGATATGTAAAATTGTAGATGTATATAATAAAAATATATTTTTTAAAAAAAATCCACCCCAGAATGTTCATTTACAAAAAGATTCAGGGAAAAGAAGGAAACTAAATATTATAACTGGTGCCTTACTATAATTGTTCCTAAACCAAGGAATAATGATTACTCAACAGAAATATTTCTAGAAACTGTTGGTTTATTTTCAACACAATTTATTGTACTTTCAGCAAATCATGGTTCATTTATTTTAGTACAAAGCTGAGCCTGCCAGTCATCTAGTACTAATATCATTTGCTGTCTGAAATATATAGTATAGTTCTGGAATACATACCTTTACAAATTACTGACAATATGCATGCAAGAATATAAAAAAATCATTATTATTGAATCTAGATTTAGATCGCTTATTTTTTTTGGTGCCATCCTCTATGCTCCTCTATAGTTAGAAAAGCTACATGACTTGCTGATCAAGCTGAAAAACATATGCATTTTCCATGAACAGATATCCATGTTCCAATTTATTTTTTCATTAGCTGCATTTTTCTTCGCTTGACTTGCAGAATTTCTGCTGCATCTGGGTTGATTCTGACTTGGTGGGATCCTTCTACTGCTGCCTGTTCCTGCCAACAAAATAAATTCTAAATATTAGCTACTGGAGAAGATTGTTATGTAATATCCGTTAATAAAATCAGTAAAGAAAAATGTCTCATTTGGTATTTTTAATAATAAAATATTAATTCAATGTCTCATTTGGCATTTTAAAAACTAAAATATTAATTTACTCAATATGAAAGGCAGCTCTTTCTGGATACTTCTGACAACCTTAGATGCTATCAAACATATATGTAATACACATTCACTCTTACAGCCTAATATTATATAGAATGTATTCCAAGAGATATCTGTGACCTCAGAACACATAGGACTTTATCTACTGATATTATTTCATTAGTTAGTTGACATCAGGTAAAGGCATAATTGTCTGTATACCTTATTTAAATATTAGGATAAATCTTAGGTTAGTCTTTAAGCTGCCACTGGACTTCTGTTTTGTTTTGCTACAATGGCTAAAAATAAATTATTGTATGGCATTGTGTGTGGTATAGCCAGCAGATCCTAGGATTGTCTGGCAGCCTGAAGCTCTAGCTCTTTTTTTTTTTAGCATTATGCAGTGAACTAGGCTTATTTTGGGGGGCTGGGAGATCTGTGACTGACCCAAGGTCACCCAAACTGGCTTCAAGTGGAGGAGGGTGGAATCAAACCCAGTTCTCCAGATTAGAGTCCATCACTCTTAACCACTACAGCACATTGGCTCCCACTACAATGGCTATACCACTGGAATCCGCATGATCTTAAGTCCTGGCCAGTGACCTTTATTCCTTGAAACACTTATGAAATATTTTCTTTTTAGAATTATGTGAAAATGCTTTTGAAGGCAAAGGTTTAAAGTTCCTGTATACTATAAACATGTACAGCACTCAAATCCTCTTAAATGCTTCAGAGTCCTTCATCGTCTACAATAAGTAAAAGAAAAATGGACACAAAAATCACAAAACAGCCTAAGATACAATACAGCAGAGAAGTGTTTCCATCAGTGCAAACCTTTAGTTTCCTGAAGTCCATGGAAATAAAATGAAAGTTTGACATCCGAAATATCTATTGCTATGCTTTAGTCCATCCTTTCACAAAGGAGATTAAAGTTGTATATGTGATTATCCTTTCTCCAGGTATTTCACAACATGGAACTCGCAACCCTAAGAGGAACTGATCTCTGTATTTGGGCAATCCATTGTGATTCCTGGAGAGTGTCTGCCAAAGTGTGGACACCCCCCCCCCCGTGACTTTGAATTTCTGGGAATTTTGCATCTCTAAATCTGCACACCAAGCGCTGATAAAAAGTCCTGTCCATTCACTTACAGTTTCCATATCACACTGATTCAACATTTCTTGAGGCTGATGTTCCTGAGCATATGCAAGTTCAGCAGCCCTTCTGGCCATTTCTACTTTGTAAGAACCTGGAGGAGTCCAGCCAATGCCTTTGATCCAGTTCAGATCAGATTTGTACTTAACCTGCAAAACAGATTAATGAACATTGAGATGTTAATGACTAGGCTCCAAGAAAACACATCTTCTATGTCATAAGGAAAGTAACTCACATAACAATAGCTTGGCTTTTACCAACAGGCCTTTATTTGTTTGTTCATTTCAACAAATACAAATTCTGAAATAATGAATGTTCTGCATGTCCTCTGTAAATAAAAATCCATAGAGACATTTATTTTATAAAATAAATATGTATCTATCTTGGATATTGAGATAATTTTAGAACACAGGGGCAACATATGCTGAAAAACCAGAAACCTACTGGAGAATGACATAGCAAAGGTACATTGGTTGTTTTGTATTGTGCCATGTCTCCTGAGAGTTCCCAGTTCTAGCCACAAGTTCATGCACTCTTTGCCATATGTCTTTTTTGCCCGATATTGTGGCCAAGAGGAAAAAATAATTTAATTCACAAAATTAATTTCAAGAAATGTAAATCAGATTTTTAAATTTAAAATTAGATTTGAAAAGAACTGAACATAAAAAATAGTTTCTCTTCTAAAAATAAACTTTTAAAATGAAATTTGAACCTATCTCTACTTTCCCATCCCACTGTAGCCCCAAATGCACCTCAAAATGCTGTGCCCAAAGGACAGCAGACACCTGGAAATGACTGAAGAAGGAAGTCAAAGGATCTGCCGCAGGAGGGAAGAAATTGGCAAAAACCGCCCCACCTTCTGTAGGGAAAATTTTCTGCTGGCTCTAACCCATAATCTTCTAAAGATGAATTTACAACCCTCTGATGAACTAACCTCTAAATAAATAAATAAATAAACAGCCGCTGAGAAAACATTTTTTTCAGTTGTCATACAGTCCTATTATTCATGCATTTATATTAAAGCTTGGTCCTGGAGACCAGGAACCAGCAACTTTCCACAGATGTTTATCTAGGTAAACTTTTAAACCCATTTTATGCATAGCAAGTACCTGATCTCCGAAACTAGCTCCCTTCTACTTCCCATCTCACAGAGAACAAAAGTCTGCCCTTCAGCAACTGGCAGCTCTTGCTTCTAGCTGAAATTATTTATTGCTATGGAGGGTTCTGTCACAAATGACAAGATGCAGGCTAAAGCGGAAAGAGAGAGGAAACCCTGCTACTGTTGATTCCAACCAGCACCAGTCTACAAAAACCTTTTTTGGCCAAAGGTTATAAGACAGATCCTCTCTGAGTTATCTGTCTTAAGTCATCTAAACAAAATCAGTTGGGCAGGAAATATTTGTGAGCTACTCGAGACATCTATTGATGAGGCAAGTTTGTTGAAGCTTATATGACTATGGGTGCTTGGGAAGCTGCTCACTTGGTGCTGGGCAACTGAACTCTAGCTGCTAGGGAGATTGTTGGTGGGGCTGAACACCTCTCAGCCTAATTCTGTGCAAGAAAACTCTTTTAAAATCCTTAAATGTCTGGGGCCAACCTAACTTAAAGGGCGGTCATCAATGAACCTGCCCATTTTTTAAAAAGAGGACATTTTTATTGTTTGACTGGACTGATTTTTAAAAAGTATTACAAACCTCACACATACAATAAAACTGCTACACACTGCCATAGTATTTGCAAAAATATTTCAATTTTTTCAGTCCTATATAATTAATCACCTACTTAGATCAATACTGCTTCTTTTACTCCATCCAATTAGTTATACTTATTTCAATATTGAATGGATGGAGACCATTTCTGATTTAAGGGTCCAATTACGTATTGTCCCTTTTGATATTGTGACTTCTTAATCTTAAAAAAAGATGACTTTCTGACAAGGAAGGAAGGAAGGAAGGAAGGAAGGAAGGAAGGAAGGAAGGAAGGAAGGAAATTCTATATCATTCTCCAGAAATAGTAAAGACTTTAGGTTCAATATTTAAAAATCATATTGCATATCCTCTATTGTAATATAAAATTATACCTTTTGTAAATTAATATGCATTTATGGTTATGAATAAGTATGGACTTTCATTTAGGAGGCATGCAAATGATAATGGACAATTTTTATTTCTATCCATTAATTAAATGGGCCTCTTTTCCCTGATGATTTAAATCAATCCACTGTGGTTCATGGACATTTTGAGGGCTGAGCCTGAACCAGGGGGATCAAAGCTCACCACACCAACTTAAGGAAGGGAAGGGGAGAGTGGAGCACATCCTGCAATGCCAACCCCCGGTTCAGCCCTTCCTTCCTGCATAGTCAGCGTGCCTGGGAGTGGTTACACGGGCAAAAACTATCCACTACCACTCCCATGAGAACTAAGAAGGGCTTTGGCTGGGAGGGTGGGGTAAAAATTTGAGAAAATAAATAAATAAATAAGATGGCAGCGGCTGGCCAGTGCTTTCTTTCTCATCCCACCCCCCAAGCCCAGGGCCACACAGGTAGCAGACAGGTGAATCTGTGTTGAGGCTTGTTTCTAGACTTCTAACAGTGCCATCCTAAGCAAAGTTTAAGAGATATGTTGTCAAAGGCTTTCACGGCCAGAATTCATTAGTTGCTGTAGATTTTCTGGGTTGTGTGGCCATGGTCTTGGCATTGTAGGACCTGACATTTTGCCAGCAGCTGTGACTGGCATTCTCAGAGGTATAACACAGAAAGATGGAGTACTCTCTGTGTTATGAACATGCTATGAACAGGCTATGGAGAACTACTACAAGATAATGACTCAGCCTTACTCCACCTTCCAGGATAGATATAAATTACCTGCCTACCATTTTTCTGCTCACCTTGACACAGAGCACTCCATCTTTCTGTGTTATTCCTCTGAGGATGCCAGTCACAGCTACTGGCGAAACGTCAGGTCCTACAATGCCAAGACCACGGCCACACAACCTAGAAAATCTACAGCAACTAGAGTTTAAGAGACTTAAAAGTAAGTAAGTTATTTATTAAATATACGTACATCACTCTGGAGTTTGTAGGCCTGTTTGGCATGCTTCAGGTTCAGTTGCTCTGGATCACAGGTGTACTGATGCAGGTGCTGCCTGTAGTTGACATCACTTATCAACTGCTGACTTTTCTTTGCATGGATGAATCCTGGCTGATCAATTTGACTCTTGAAATGTGCTCTGTTTCTGATAAAATCCCTCTTGTACTGGTTGTTGCTCTGGAGGTGACCCATCTTGAGGAAATGTCTCATTTTGGGATCATCTTTCACATTGCGAAATCCAATCTGTTGGCCTCGGTTCCTCTGGAAGGCCTCTCTGTATCTGAACTGTTAAGAAGAAGCATAGAAAGAAGTTGTATACACAAATTCACAAACAAAGTCAGTTTACCACATAATTTTTTTGTATATTTTTATTGTTGATGCAAGGAATATGGTTTGTGTGGGATATTGCTGGATCAGAGTTTGTTGTGATAACTCTCAGTTGGGATAGAAGGTAGAGAATAAATTTTCATATCCATGTCTGTGCTTTCATGGAAAAGCAAAATAAACACATCTCTATCATTAACAGTACCTGAAAAATGACTTGCACTTGGTTCAGGCATCACACAAAACCATGGTTTAATAAAACTAACTCTTGTTAATGTGTTCTTAAAACTAACTCTTGTTAATGTGTTCTTATGGGCTTTCCCCCCTCCTTTAGGATCATACAGGGAGACTACCTGTACTATGTTCCCCAAACAAAGCCTAAATGCCAACAGCTAGTTGTAACAGTTATCTTCTTTTTAGCAGTACAGTCAAACATACATAACATAAACTCTTTCCTATGGGAAAGGCAAAACCCCCAGTGCCTATTAGCCAATCAGAAACTATGGATAAAATTCCTTTCCAGTCTTGTTAACAGGCAAACCCCTGTGGACATAGCAAGGATGATTAATAACAACAGAAATAAAATTTGAAAACAAGAGGTAGAAGGGGCATTTTTTGCTGGCAGAGGGCTCTGAATGCCCAGCACATCTGCAGCCCCTTCCTTTTAAACATGAACTGTGGATCAAATTGGAATCTGCAACTCTCAGGTCCACTGACCCCATCCTCCTCCAGCCATGTTGCTAGCAGGGGGGTGGGGTGTTGTAGAAAGCAGCCCCAAAGTCACCTGGCTGAGAGACAATGCTGAGCACAGGTGACAAGAACCACCCAGGCACAAATGGTGCTCCAGATTAAGGTTGAGAGCTAGAGGGTTTCGGTTTTGGCGAAGTGCATGGCGGTCACCTTTCTGGGATGCTCCCAGAGGAGACCAGCCCACGCACGGTCGGGGGAGACTCCGCACAAGCGGAGACTCTAATGAGCCTTAGATAAAGGCTCCGAACCAGGGGGCGCCTGGGGAGTAGCCTCTTTGCCGGCCTGACGGTCGGAAAATTGAGGCTTTCCCCCTGCTCCAGTGGCTCTGCTGTGTAGTGCCCTGATGGGACCTAGCAACGCCACCGACTTCCCCGAGTGAAGAAGCGGAAGATTGCTTAAAAAAGAAAGAATCGGCAGCAAACCATGAGTTGACGATCAGTTTGAAAGTGGATTAAATGCACTCACCCCCAAATTGTACAAATGTATGGGAGAAGGGAGCAACCCCCCCCGAAGAAAACGGGATTTATAAAAGAGAAGAGAAAGGGGGTAGAGCGAAAAAGTGGATTAGCGAAGTTACCTTTTGGGGTCTGTTGAAAGGAGAGGAGAATAGACTGTTTCCAGAGTTGCGCTGCACGAGCTTTTAAAAGTAAAGAATAAAAATGTCGCGGCAAAAGAGAGTCCCGGACAAGCCGACAAAGAAGCTGGGAGGAACTTCCGGTTCTAGTTCCCACCCCTTGGAGCCAACTGTCAATCAACAGAAAGATGAGATGCTGTGCCCTCTGCTGGATCAAATGGAAAAAATCAGCAAAACTTTATGTAGCATGGAAAGTGCTCTCAACAGTCAACAGAAACAATTAACAGATACAGCCAAGAAGATGGAGGAGACTGCAGAAAAATGCCTGATCTCGACGGAAAACACCAAAAAAATTAAGAAAAAGGTCAGCAAAATAGAAAAACATCAAGAGATGCAGGAAAAAAAAATATTGATGCTACAGATGGAAAAATCAAACTTGACTCTCCGTTTTCAGGGCATAAAAGAAGAGGAAAAAGAAGATCTCAGAAATATTTTGGCGAATGCCTTGGCACCGATAACTGGCAAAGAAGTGCAAAAATTAAGCGAAGAGATGGATTTGGCTTATAGAGCCTATTCCAACTTCACAAAGAAAAATAATTTGCCAGCAGAAGTGGTTGTCAAGTTTACAAAGCAACGTACCAGAGATCAAATTCTAAGAGAGACTTCAACAATACCCTTGAAGATTGGTGAGCAGAGCATAAGGATCCTAAAAGATGTTCCATATGAAATTCGGATGAAAAGGAAAGCATATAAAGGACTGACCCTGTTCTTGCAAAAATATCAAATTAGCTACAAATGGTGGATCCCAGAAGGATTGGTTTTTAAATTTAAGGATAAAAGAGAGAAGATTGACTCCATCTTCAAAGCTCATGCCAGCTCAGAGGAAGATGCAGAACTCGCCAAATGGACAATGTTAAGCAGTGAAGAGGACAGTGGCCCGGAGGGAGGAGACGAAGAATCAGAGGATGGAAGAGCAATGAAGGGCCCAACATATAATCTGAGAGACTTGAAAGGGGAAAACCCAAAACATAAACATTTGCTTGTGAAGCGTAAAGATGGACTATATCGATAACTAACCCCAAAGGACTTTACTAATCTAACTAACAGGTTTATTTTTGAATTACAGTAAATTGAAAGAAGATCGGTCAACCACGGAAGAAGCCAAGAACTTTATATATATTAATAAAAAGATTAATATACTAATAGTGACTTCACTCATCTCTTTTCTTGGTCCCTCTATATATCTTCCCTCTTTCTGTATTAAAAGCAATAAAATCCTCTCCTTTTTAGGAGAGTTTTACAATAAAAAAAAAGGTTGAGAGCTAGACTTCTTGCGTTTTTATACATTTCTCTTTCCTTAAACTTTTAGGGGAAAGGCATGGATAACATACTGTAATTCAGGAAACTGTCTTTTCAGTAACTTATAGAGTGTTCTTAAGATTGAAATTTGAAAAATTAATGTGTCTTACATCACTGGCAATTTCTCTGGAAGCCTTGGCAGTCTGGAAGGGGATGGCATCCAATCTAAAATCATAGGCAGCTGCCCGTGTCTGCTCCCAAGACATTTTATAGAGTTTCTGCATTAAAAGGGAGAGAGGCAAAAGGAAAAGTGGATTAAAACCCTTTTGTGCCTACACTGATGGAGTCATTTATTTCTGGATTGGTCAATAAAACCACTAGGATCTATGACTGTCCTACCACCCCTAACTTACAAGATACATTGCGTTTGCAATTTCCAACAAATTCTGCTAGAGATTCTGATCAATTCTTACCTCCCAGAATAATGATCCCATAATGATACTAGCAATAACTCCCACTCTCTCAAATACAATCACATTGAAGAGATTACACACACACAAACAAATGATCACACATGATATATTTTGAGTTTATTTGTAGAACTCAAAGTCGAAGAATTAGGAATTATGACTTATGGGGGGGGAATCACGATAGCAATGTTACTGGGCTGAAAATGCTGTCTTCCCACCCCAACTGTGGCATAAACCCAAGGTAGCTTTATATCTAGCAACCTCTAGCAAGTCCTAGTCATTTCCTCTCTCTCTCACTTTCTTTTTTAATCTGCCAAAGCCTTTTGCCTCGCTGCTGAGGATTGTAGTGTAACATGGGTCCTTTGATTTAAAACCCCATGAATCATTTTACTTTATCACAGTTTGCACAGTTTTTGCACTCATCCTCACACATTACATTCATTTGATTTATGGCTATCTTTCCAGCTTTACAAATAGCAATGTGGGGTTTTTTGTGAGCTGTAAGGTCAGTCTTTCTCAACAGCTTTCTGTGTGTGGCATCTGATCCAATTGTGTATCTACCAAAAACAGTTTCATTTTTAATGAGAGGCCCCCAACTCCTCCATCTCCCCATGCTCTCACTGGCTGTTTCAGTTCAGATGCATGCTGATACATTTGAATGTTTTGAGAAGAAACGGCACATATCAGACTTACAACTGTGACATTCATCTGTGTATGGCAATAGAGTTCTAACTGCATGAGCATCAGATCTCACTTATTCTTTTTTCTACCATGAGAGAAAAGGTTTGTCAACGTATAATGCATAATGCACATCTACCTCTATCTCTTTAAGAAGCAGGAATCTTCCTGTATCACCTTTTTCCATGCTGGATTCTAGCAATAAACTAAATGCAGTATCAAGGATATACAAGGAATTTTATTCACTCACCAAAACAAATATGCATGCTGTTATTTCCCCCCCTACCAATCTAATACAGGCCACAGAAGTATTATTTACAAAATTAGATGAGATTTCCTACATAGTTTTCAGAAATATTCTTACATATATCCAACATACTTTGATCCACAGCTGCCTGAATCATATTTATGCAAATGATTTTATTTTATTTTCCGAATAAACCACCAACAATAAGAGGAACTGTCACTTACATCACTGATATGGAGTGCATTGAGGCGTGCCCGTATGAAATCGGGATGGTCAGGGGGAAGAGTGTATCTGTGTCTAGATTCCAAGTTTCTAGCTCGGTATAGCCGCTGTGAAACCAAACCATATTAAATGCACTTCTTGTCAATGTACTTTCACAATATCTACAGTGATAACAAACAACTATTTTCCCAAGGGCTGTGATATATTTAACACCAAATGATACCTATGTTTCCTAGCATTACCCCAAAATATGCTTTCTACTTAATTGGTATGTTATGTTCTATGCAAATGAAGATTCTGGAAGCTATATGAGAATTTGCTATCCTGAGGACAATTCTAATTTATAACAAAATACATAAGCTGATCAAAGTTTGTTAAGGAGGTCCCTATGAACAGAACCCCAAGCAGGGTTACATGATTTTAATAACTGCTTAGGATTGCACTGTTATACTGGGATGGTAAAAATGTTCAGCAGTTATTTATGTAATAGTTGCTTCACAATTTGTAAATGTTACTCTCTCTGTTCCTTGGCATCTGCTCCATACACACTGGAGAGAGATATGGTGAGCCACTGGAGTAACTGCTCTTTTAGATTATTGGTTTTCTACTTGTGGCATACCTACACTGTAACCTTCTTCCTCATACACTCCCAAGGATCAAATAAGAATTCACCTAGAGGTAATGACTATCAAAACCTCTTGTTTTTAATTCTAAGAGGTAACAAACGTCTTTCTCTCATTTTATAACATTTTAGCTTACATCAACTTCACATTGGAAATATAGCATTCAATATCACTGAATATATACTTTGAAGAAAATTTTGCTAACATTGGATATACTTGTATAAACTATGTATGTCTGTATCAATGGATATAATTGATACACCAACATCTAATATTGCTTTGTTAGATCAGACAAAAGTCTATCCAATACAACATATGACAATTGTAATAACCCAGGCACAATGTGCATTTGTTTTCTGCAATTTTAACAATGATTTGTCAGCCATCATCCAACAATAGTCTTCAGTGAAACAAATTCCTTATTATTTCAGGGTTATAGAGTCCTATAGGGAGTAAAGGATAAGCCATGTATACCCTACAATGTATCAAAAGTTTAACCTACTTCATTGCACTGAATGTAGCTATTCTTAGCATGAATGAAATCCAGAGAGTCAGTCACCATTGTGAACTTTAGACTGTTTGGTTTTTGACGATATTTTGTCTAAACAAGGAACAAAAACAATAAAGCTTACTGTTACCAATTGTATTAAAGGAAAATTTCAGGTGGGTGATAGCAAACATTCAAAGCACATCTTCCCTGTAACAAGTAACATAAATATATTATACAATGGTTTAAAAATATCAAGAATCATTAATAAAAGTTCACCCTGAGTATGTGCTGAAACTGAGGAAACAACTTGTCAACAGAAATACAGATACAGTTTGGTTGTTACTTCTTGCTTACTCAGTTTGGATTCAAAAGCCCCCTAGTGGTCTTTTTGTTAAGTAAGAATAATAAAACAAGCAGAAAAAACAGCTCTTTTAAAATGTTTTGTCTTTACCATTCAATTTATCAGTATGACTCAAATATATTACAGCAGAGGTATATTGAACAAAATTATTTTTGTCTGTCCAAATGGAAATTAGTACTCAAAATGTCTTATCTTACCATTTATGGACATCCGAATTATAGTTAGGACTTTCCCCCCATTAATAACATGCATATAAGGATAAATCACTTTCCAGCTCAGTGTCAGCCTCCAGAATGCAATTTTCAGAACTACGTCTCACCTGCTTAGCATTCTGTTGCTGAATTCACTGCCTTTATTTATTGCTACATGTTTCTGTTGTTCAGAGTCTCCTGATCAGGATAGAAAATATGCATCAGGATGTCACAGGTGGACTCCTATCTTATGTACTGCTCTTTGGTAACGTACACCTGTTGTATAAACAGGCTCTCACATCAAAAGGAAATGCTAAGCTACATCCATAAGTGTCATGTAACAAGGAGCCTTGATGGTAAACAATTCCTACAGACGCACCATCCCATGAAAGATTTATCAGTACCTCACTGATGAGTTCTCCAGCCTTCTTCACATTTTCTATCTGAGGGGATCTCAGAGCCACCCAGCCAATTCCCTTCATGAAGTTCAGGTCTGATTTGTAGCGAGACTATCAAATAAAAACAAAAAAACTGTAGACTTTATCAGATTTTTCTATCATGATATGAATCCGACTTGTTATTAACATTTCTGTTTTTCTGTTTTTCATGCATACATCAGCTTGTTCAGTCAAACTGTTTGTATTCTTCTTTTCAGAATTAAATAATGTATCATACACAAAATACAAATGGAGCCCCACAACTGAATTAACATAATTCAGAGTAGAAAGTAATAACATGTTGGCAGTACTGGTTCCTTTCAAAGCAATTTTAGAAAAAGGACAACATCAGAAACACAAAGTATGTTGCTCAGTACAAACATTCTGATTAACTGTGGGGAGATAGCAATGTTTTATTAAAATCCGACATCTAATAGCAGGTTAAAAGGGAAACAGGACAATGAATTAATCCAGTAAAATATGATTCAATGAGAAATGAAGCATTTGAGAGTGGCACCATGTTGAACCAAACAGTATGCAAGAAAAAAAGGAGCATTATGCAGAAATAAACCCAGTTCTGCCACTGAATTTACTGTCTACAGAGAGCTGGTCTCTGAGTAGTGTAACTTTAACATGCACATATTTTCATATGTCTGTTTGTCATATTTACAAGTTACAGATTTAGGATCTTAGGTGTAACCATAAATTAAGTAATATGTGAAGCAGACCTTAGCTGGGAGGCCAGCTGAAATATCTGCCATATGTATTCTGTTTACGACCTGGAACAGAAATTTGGATGCACTCCCTAGCTAAACTTTCACCAGAGTGTCCTTTTTAAGTGTACTGTCTGGTAGTTAACATCCAAGTGTAAAAGTACATGCCTCTATCAAAGCAGAGAAGAAAGAAAGTTAAGGTGCCCTTTTAACACAATAGCTAAGTTCCATATTAATGGATGGCTTTTTACATTGGGATCCCCCAGTTTGCGCAATACATTGCCTTTCTCTCACCTCAGAAAAAGAACAAAGGCAATTGGTACATTTGCTACACAGAGAGGAGAATCCAACGGGGATTCTTCAGTTATCTCGTTGGCTTTCATTGAAGAGATGAAGCGTGCAGGGCTCTTTTAAGTTGCCTTTTGTTGCAATGTAGAGTTGAGTATGGAATGTTATCTCATGGGTATAGTAAAGTAAGGCAAGCAGGATGCAGGCATGCTAGAGCTTTGATTTAGGCCCAGGCTCCTATCAGTGGCATTTTCACTTACATTTGTTCACCAAGACAAGTTTCAGCCATTAGTTCTAAATTTAACAATATCCTATAGTTTGACCTCTCAATAGTATTCTGTGTTCCAGAAGCAACCAGGTCCCAGGAGATAGGCAGGTATGTGCAGAGTTTGACAGGCACATTGTTAAAGTACCTGCCCTGATTATTGTGATCTGTCATAGCAATGCACTTGTCTTGATTTGCTGCTAAGGCATTTTCAGTACTAAGGAGGGGCTGTGGTAGGGGACTCTCTTTACCTCACTTTGCAACAGGTGAACTCTCTTTGCCCACTGCATCTTCAAGTCCTCAGGGAGCACTGTATATTCATGCAATCTCTTCCGGTAGTCCTGGTCGCTCACTAGGTTTTGGGCCTTCCTGGCATGGACTAGGTTCACCATGTCCAAAGGCAGGTTGTACTGAGAACTGATTTCTCTAGATCCTTTCTTGTATTCCTGCTCACTCTGTAACTTAGCAGCATATAAGCAGTGTAGCAACTTGGCATCATCCATAATGCTTCTGGCACCAATGTGCTTTCCTCTCTCCCTTACAAAGTTATGCTTGTATTGAAGCTGGGAAAGAAAAGGAAATTGTATTTAGATGATCAGTGGGCATTTCAGACCCTTTAAAAAGTAGACATTATGTCTAAGAAACTAGAGGTGGGAAAAGACACAACAGAGTATAAAGAATAGAATAGAAAATTATCAATGCAAAAATCAACACACCAGAAAAATGTCATTCAAGTTATGTGCAGTTCTTATTTAAACTTCCTATGTTGTAGAACTTGTTCAGTGCAACCATATTCCAAAAGCTTTTGTACCTTTAAGAGGTGCAAAACTGAGCAACATCCAGCCAGTACGATTTTCCCACCTATTGCTATGCTATGATAGACTACTGCTACACTGTGACACCACACACTGCATCTGAGTTTCTTTTGTACTCATTAGAAGTTATTACAAATGAATGCAATGAATCCTTAATATTCAAATTACTTTAGACTATCCATATGCTACAGTGTGATAGACAGTTGAAAGAAATAATAAAGAGTTATCATTGCTGTAGATGTGAATCACACACACACACAAATATATATTATTTGATTGCACTATTTTATTTATTTAAAACATTTCTAGGCCACTTTGCCACCCAATTCAGGGTCCCTAAGACGTTAAAACAAAACACTAAAACGTTTCAGACATGAAAATGAATTTAAAATACAAATATATATTAAAAAATTAAAAACATAAAAATATAAACCCATAAATACATGAAGAGGGAGGAGGGCTAATAAGACAGTGAAGAAATACCAAATAAAACAAAAAAAGTCTTATCTGCTGGCAGAAAACAATGACATATGAATCTCCCCCAGAGAAGGAGTTCCAAAGTTTCAGTGCCACAACCAAGAAGACCTTTTGGGGGGCTACCACCCATCTAGCCCTTCGCCTTATCTCTTGGAACATTGCTGGGTGGGCTAATAAACAGGGGGATTCTGATTTAATGAATTTTTTACAAACTTTTGACATTATTCTTTTTTTCAAGAAACTTGGTCCCCTAACAATATTTTGACTAACGGATTTACCTCTTATTCCCTTCCTGCTAAGAGACCAAATTGGAAGGGACGTTACGCAGCAGGGCTCTGTGGGTTGTTTCATAATGCTTCCAACGCTCAGATGGTGAGGCACCCAAAGCAGAGCCTCTGACCAGAGTGGTAGGGTAGATTCATATTAGAGGAGGTGGTCCCATTATGTCATGACATGCTAAGGAATTGGTAAAGGGATGAGAAAGAACTTTTACCAGATTCGAACCGTAGTGAATAATTGCTGAATTTCCTGAATAACCCAGCAAACAAAGCTGAACAGGCCCCTCATTTTGCTTTTGAGGTTGGAATGAACTTTGTTATTGGACAGCATGGTGTAGTGGTTAGAGTGTTAGACTGGAATCAGAGACACCCAGATTCAAACTCCCATTGTGCCATGAAGTTTGCTAGGTATCTTGGGCCAGCCATTGTCTCTTAGTATAACCTACTTCACAGGGTTATTGTAAGGATAAAATAGAGAAGGGAAGAGTGATATTTACCACCCCGAGCTTCTTGAAGGAAGGACGGTATTAAAATGTACTAAATAAATAAAAATGAATGACTTGGCAACTCAGTGCATCAATATCTGGTGATGCTGAACTGAGGCCTTAATACCTGATTGGTCATCAAATTCATTGATGTAAAATGAGCAGAAAGACAACCATGTGGGCATATCTGTTTTACAAAGACTTTACATAAGAACGTAAGAACATAAGAGAAGCCAATGTTGAATCAGGCCAATGGCCCATCTAGTCCAACACTCTGTCACACAGTGGCCAAAAATACCACGTACTATCAGGAGGTCCAGCAGTGGACACTTTGTGTTTCTCTTTATTATCATCACTAGTTTTAGTGACAATATACAAAGAAGTAAATAAATATGTGGATTAATATGCCCAGATTATGTTTTCCAAACTCAGCTTGATAACTGAGGGGGGGGCTGGGTAAAGGTTTTGGGGGAGCAGTGTTGCAAGTGCAATAATGTCACTTCAGGGCACAACCATCTTTTACCATAGAGTTTCTGGCAATTCCTAGAGCTACTGCTGTTGCTTCCAGTTTGTACCTAGAAGTGACATCATCATGTTCATGGTATCAGTGGGTTTTTTTAAAATAATAATGTATTCCTTGTTGCTACTCCAAGTCACTGCAGGCCACAGAAACTTGGGCTGGGGGATTCCCCACCCTGACCGGGGTCTTGGCAGCCCTAGCTTAGCTAGTATCACCTTAAATGCTCTGGATATTTTGGAATTTCATATCCAGAAACACTTTTTACAGATATATAACATTCCTAATTTTCTCCTGTATATTGAGTTGCAAGATCTTCAGCATGGCTTGACTTCTGATTAACAGTGACTCTTTTTTTAATTCTCACAAAGAATCTCATTCATAAGTAATACATTTTTTCTGTCGCACATCCTTGTCTCACATGATTATAGAGCTGCTTTAATTCAGTAAAATCTGCTTTAGACAATGTATTACATGAAGTTAACAAAAATTAGGCAAGATGGAAGGCTGCATAATTCAACTCACATCACTAGCAATTTCTCTTGAGGCCTTGGCAGTCTGGAAAGGAATTGCTTCCATTGTCAGCTTGTAGCCTTGAGCACGGAGATTATGCCAAGATTCCCTGTATTTTGCCTACAGTGGAAATGGCAACTTTAGATTTCTTTGTTAAATTTTAAAGCACAAGTAAATTAACAAAGAACATTTATTTGTTGTATAGAGTTAGCAAGTCAGCATCTCATGTCCAAAGGTTTTTTAATCACTTATAGGAAGACACTAATAATTCAAACACAAAACAGTAAAATAAATGAAACATTCCTAATATGATCTTGTATTGGTAGACTGAGGAAGCAATCTTAAACTCAACTCAGAAGTTCCATTTTATTTAGTTCCCCTCTTCCCTGGAAAGTATTCTTAGACCAAAATGTGGGCCGTTCTGTACCAGTTTTGTAAGCAACCATTTGCCAAGTTAGGGTACCTACATGGTTGCCCAAACACTTGGCCCCAGGTAAAGCCATGTCTTCACATAAGCCTGTTCATGTCTCAAAACAAAAATAAGTTCTACACAAGTACAGAATCTGAGATATATATTCTTGTTTTATTGCATTTTGCAGAAATGAGTCAGGTTTTAAAAACATTAATGTCAATGAATGTAAGAATGTTGGGGTTGAACAAAACATTAGAGAAAATACTGTTAGGATTTAGTTGCTCATTAGCAGCTTAAGGAATCTGGGTCAAAAACTCTGAAATGTCTTCAGCAGTTAGTGCTATATAGATGCAACAACAAGCTCCGCTGATTTGGGGGGGGGCTACAAAGGCGGTCCTACAATCTCTCAACGATGCCCCACAGCCCCTAAGTAAGTAAAAGAAAACCATTGCCACATCCCTTACTTGCAAGTTGGCTAGTGCCCCTTCCCTATCTATACATATGTACCTATCCCTCACGCATAGGGTAAATACAAGCACTTACATCACTGAGGTTAACTGCATTTATTCTCGCCCTGGTAAATTCAGGCAGACTTGAAGTTGTGGTGTAGTGATGCAAACTGTCCTCTCCTGCTGCCTTGTAGAGGCGCTAGGATTTTTTTAAAAAGAGCAATTAATAAATACAAAATTAAAATCAAATCACTAGAAGCAAAAAACCTGCCGATACAAGCAACTACTAATATTAAGCTACAACAAAATAACTGAGCTAATGGGGGATGCTATGGAAACAGACAAAGGTCTCTCCTTTAGCTTCTTAGAGCCTTATTTGATGACATCTCTAGGAACACTCAATATAGTTATGAAAAATGTCACACACATGATTAAAAAGGAAGTTCCTGGTTTGGGGCATGTCAGCTCCCAGATGTTGCCTTGATTTTTTAATGCCATTGGCACAGAAAATTTGCAAAGCCACCTGTACAGGTCGGGGGTGGCGGAATCAGAAACTAGATTCTTGGCCTTGGGTGGGTTAAATAGACTTCTGAGCAAATTTTTCAAGTTCGCATTAGGCACCACTAAGAATGTCCTCCTAGAATGCTTTTTCTTTGCACGTCTTTGCATGATGGTTGCTTTCAAGTGCCAAAAAAAAAAAGAATACCAGTTGCATGAATTCATATCAAATAGCTGTTCTGGTTTTTTTTATTATTTTTTTTTTGCTGTTGGTTTGTTCTATTTTAAAGGAGCAATCTGATTGACAAAATGATTCTAACTGTTTGTCCGGGAATAATAAAATATGATCTAACCATGCTAAAGGATAAATCGATGATGCCTTTTTCTCCCCTTTTGATGTATTTTATTTCTCAGAGAGAGCTTTTCTCCTCCCTCCCCAGCTCATTGCATTTTAAACAGCATATTTTCTGATCCACGTTAGCAGAGCCTACCTCATTAGCAATCATATTGCTGAATTTTGCATGAAGGAGGCCAGGAGAGTCTGTCACCGATGTATACTTGAAGGAATTCGGCTGCTGACGGTATTTACTCTGAATTCACATACAGAGAAGAAGAAAAAAAAAGAATGCAAGAGCTAAGCTGTATTATAAAATGCTATTATATTTCTTGTGCTATTGGCGATCTGTTGAGCACTCTGAAACAGGCCCTGCCAAAGTATTGGTCTATTGACCTCTGTGCCTGTTTAATCCCTTGGTCCCACATATTCGCTGGATCTGTGCCTCATTAGTGAAAACAGCATAGACCCCATAGACACAAGAGCCATTTGGTAGCAATGGCATTGATCCTCAGTGTTTAAGATGATTAGTCAGAGTTGGATATTAGTGGGAGGAGTAACACATTTATGTTTTCCATCACCTTTCAGGTCTCGTGGGCTAAAAGGTAGGTAATCTATCAATAAATGAAACATCAGCTACTTTCATTTATAGAACTGCAACAGAAAGGAAAAGCATGCTAGGGTCTGTTCTATCTTGTACATAGAATAATAAACCAGCCCTTCCATTCCATTCTACTATTGTTTCTATTAACTTAGTTTTACATTCTTAAGAAACCTGGTTCCTGACTCATTCAAGCCCTGCTGGTTAAAGATAGGCTATACTAGGGGTGGCCAAACTTCCTTGATGTAAGAGCCACACAGAATAAACATCAGATGTTTGAGAGCCGCCAGACATGAACAGATATTACATGTTTTTACTGGTAAATATGCAAATTTGTTTTTTATTACCATTAAATGAGACTGCCAAAAATAATAACAATTGCGGTAAAAGCAGATATTGATAATGATAATTATTTGTCCAATGATATTTAGTTTCCCCAGCCTCCCTGCCGGGAGCCGCACAATATATGTGAAAGAGTCGCATGTGACTCCCAAGCCACAGTTTGGCCACCTCTGGGCTATACGCACCCTTCTTAATGATGTCATTTCTATGCTGTTTGAATGGAATGTGACAAAAAAAAATTCTTTTAATGTTTTTAAAAATATTAACAACAGAATGTTATGGGGAATTTGCATTTTTTTAAAACAAGTGGGTGAACTGGACAAACTGAAATTTTTGTCTGCAATACCTGTCCGTTATCAGCACCCAGCAAACATGTACAGCCTTTGCAAGAGGATCTATGTAACAAAGCCTCAGGCTATGTCTGCTCCTTATGCTCCCCCAACCACTACAAGGAAGGCTTAAACTATCCCCCCCGGCCCAAAACTCAGACCTGTGCACACCTGCTGTTTAGAGATAAAAAGGAGCTCCATTCATGAAACTCTCAGCATCTCATCTTTCTCAGGCCTCTGGGGAGATGACTCTCAAGTCAGAGGGAGACAGCACAATAACAGAAATTAGGAGAAATGGCAAGGATCTTGACCAAGGGTGCAGTGTAATTCTGTTAAAACCAGTGCAGATTTTGGTGTTCAGTTCAGTTTGGAATTATGCACTACGTAACACTGGAGGATGCAAAGCCAGAGAATTTGGTGTGGAGCTTAAACTTCTTATGTACAAGTGTATATGTAAATATATGTGCTGGTTTATTTATGTGTCTGCCCAGTTCATATTTAATGTGTTGGCTGGAATATCTACTTTTTTATAACAGGAAAGATGTACAAGTAAAGAGTGTTGAACCCTGGAGAAAATCTAGGTAAATGTGAAGTACTGTAATAAAAAGGAAGGGATGTGAAGAAGGAACATTTCTCTCTACTGGCTACTTACATGGAGCCATTTGGGTCTGGGGGGGGATTCATTCTGTGTCTAATAACAGAACACAGGCTCCTTTCATCTGGAGGGGAACATTTTCTTCTGTGTAAAAGCCACTTGGGTCCTGATTACAGAAGTTTGTGAAAGTAGTTAGCAAGGTCTGCAAAACCTTGAACTCCATTCAGTTCATCTAGGATAGGAATTGAGTGATCAAATAAAGAGGGAAGGTGAGAATGGAAGCCCACCCTTAATCCAGGGAGTTCCTTTGCCAGCCCAGTTTTACAGAGACATCTGGCAAATCCTTGTTTGTAATGCAGAAATCAAAACCCTCTTTTGTTACCTCGCTGATGAGTTCAGAAGCTTTCTTCTTCGCTTCAATCTCTAAGGCCCCTGGTGTAATGCAGCCAACTCCTCTCATAAAGTTCAAGTCAGACCTGTATAAATTCTGTGAGAAACCAATCAAAAGTAATTTATAGCAGAAAATATGAGAGACAGTATAGTCCTCTTAATGCATTTGTTAGAAGTAACATCTGCTACAGAAGTCTTCAGTAGCATCCAACCATATTGGAATGGTACTTGCATATATTATGTACTTGTGTTGGCATTAATATACATTTTATTTATTTACTTCATTTATACACTACACACGCACACTGATACTTGCTCACCACTTAAAATGATAAGAATTTCCAGTGGCAAGTACAACATCCATTTAATTCCTTTTAGACGATAAGGCATTGAGATGTCTTTGGAATATCTGCTTTATTTAAAAATAAACTAGTATAGTATAAACACCCTTACAAGTCAGCACTTCTCTTAGCTCGTATTAGATCCTAAGAAAAGCTTGTACCTCCATGGTGTTTTCTCAGCTAATTCAGTTTTGATGGTCTGCCTTTTTCTGGTTCTCTCTACTAAAACTGCAGACTGCTATTTCGTCATGCATATTCATATGTTTATTTATTTACTTCACTTATATTCCGCCTTTTCCCCAATGGGGACACAAAGTGGCTTACATTGTTCTCTCCTCCATTTCATCCTCACAGCAATGCTTTCATGGCAGAGTGGGGATTTGAACCTGGATCTCTCAGATCCTTGTGTGAAACTCTCAGACTCTTGTGTGCAGATTGCTTTCTTTCCTCCAACTGGATCAATCCTGAGCGATTCTTAAGTTTGGTGGTTTGCTGAAGGTCCATGTGGCTCAACTGCCATTTCAATGTTAGGCTTACAGACACTTCCAACCACCACCACCACCCAATTTATTGCACTAATGCATTAAAGGGAAAAAAGCTTGGGTCCTTCAGCATTTCTTCCCCAGCGTAACTTTATCGGTGGGGGATGGCATGAAGAAATCCCCATTTTAGGCTTCCCATCCCAGCCTCTCCCTATCTCTTTGCATCTTAGGTCAATTTCATTCCATGCTAACAATCTCCTTCCCTCTTTATTTTCTTTGCATGCAGCACTGAAATCCTTTTTTTTTTTTGGCTGGGAATGGTGCCGTTTGCCTCCTCTCTGATCCCCATTTCAAGCTGATACCAGCAGAGGACTGAAACCTCTCACACCACATTTCACTTCCCCCCCCATCGTTATAATTTTTTTTATTCAGCAATCTGAAACAAGCGATAAGATGCTAATTGCAGCTGTGGGTACTGGGGATTCTTGATTAGTGGTTTATTGCTAGTCTCAGATGAATTAAAAAGTGGTGTGAGAGGTTTCAGACCCATCTTGGGGTTTTGTGTACAGTGCTGGAGGTGGCTGAATGGGCGGAACAACTGAAGTAGGAGGGAAAGTTGTGGCAAAAGTCAGGAGAGAAAACTCCGATGATTTCTTTCTGCTCTTTGATTCGTTTTGACTTGGAAGGGAATTGGGGGGGGGGGGGAGGGAATTGCCACAAAAGAACAGAAAACATGGGAGGAAAGTGAACAAAAGTGAAGCCAGCCCAGAAGCATTCAAAATGTGTGCAGAAAGGGGGGGACCCAAGGGACATAAACTGAAAGCAAAGGAAAACTTGTTGGAAATGTATGTGTTTGCAAGGTCTCACAATCCAGTCATTATAGGGTTAACTTGTCTACCGTGTATGCTGTTGTTTAGACTGACCTGGAAGGGAAACCTAGCAGACAGCCAATTTGGAAAAAGCCCACAAATCTGAGTGTGTTTATAAACAATGATTGGTTACTGTTTTCAGGTGACTTCCTCCTAGAGGTCGAGAAGAAGGAGAGATTCTCCATTACTATATAGAAGTGTGTGACTATGCTTTGCGAAGTAAGCAGGTAGAAATGTAGCTCTTAGATGTTTGCTACTTTGTAGGTCCTCTGTGTACCCTTTACCCTTAGAAGTAGAGCTTTTTAAATCACAAAGAAAAGTCTCCTCATTCAGTGAAGCAAGATCTATCACAAACTCTGAATATTTAAGCATTTTGACTATTTTCCCAACAAAACTGACATGTGTAAAAGACCATTCTTTTGTCAAAAGCCCTGACTCCCAACAGGTGATTCTTTAACCACAGTGATGAACCCGCCTTCCTTGTAATTTACCTATCAAATCAATACAAACCAGATAGCAAACTTATAACATGTAGTAGGGGGAAAAATATACTGCATCTCTAAGAAGATGGCAGTCTCTGTTTTATCCTCCCAAAATAATTTCAAATGGCTAATTCTCAGCAAATACTATGTTGATGTATTGATGGACACACAGATATTGATATATATTTCCCCCTTCCAAATTAGGGAACCTACAATTATTCCAACTAATATCAGCAATGTATGGGCCTTTCAGTTTTGTAGCATATACTCCCCCCCCTCCACTCCAGTATGCTAAAGGTGGTATGGAGGACTCATTTTACCTCACTCTGCAGTTTATAAGCTTTCTTGGCACACTGCAAACGAACATCTTCATCCAGGGAAGTATAATCATGCAGCAACTTCCGGTACTGCTGATCACTGACCAAAGATTGGGCTTTTCTGGCATGTACTAAGTTCACCATGTCTAATGGAAGGTGGAACTGGCTCTTCAGGTGGTCAAAACCTTTCTTGTAATTCACCTATGAAAGCAACATAAATAAAACTGTCGTACTGAAATTAACTGAAGCACATAAACTCGAAAAATGACTAGAAATTGGATAGAATTTTACCTTATTTTGAACCACATTACATAGAGCAAAGCATTATTGCTTTACCTGGCAAAGAAATGGTGACTTAGCCAGTGAAGTCATAGAATCCTTCACTGTCCACTTTGGATGAGAAGTTCTTATTTTTTAATTATTCATATTATAGTCACTGGTATACCTAAGATTCATGGGACAGTTTAAAAACATTCAGCTCTCCTCAGAACACCAATAGCAGAGTCAGGAGGAAAGGAATGTCTTGGTAATCTAAAGGAGAAGAGCTTTTGCCAAATCCTCCCTTCCTTCTCCTGAAGTGTCTACAGGCTCTGCTGGTTACAATCACCCACTATCAGCTATTCTGAGGTAAGAGTCCTTTTCCTGCCTGTCTGCCTACTTTGCTTTCTTGCTCCCTGCCTTTAGGCAAAAAACCAACAACACTGGTACCTTCACACTATCCCTTCTCAGACAACAGACAAGCATTGGAAAGGAGAGGCTGGGCACACCTAGTGCTTGGAAGGAGAGGGGTGTTTAGGAAAAGCCCAGGAGAGATAGGCAGCTACCACCAGAGCTGCCATTGAACTGCTTGCTTGAAGGGAAATCTTCATTCTAGTTTTGTGCTAATATTTAAAAGACAAAACAAATGTTAAAATATTGTCATTCATAGTTTTGCTGTATCCAAATAACAATAGAGTCTTGGGGCACCTTAAAGTCCAGTGAATATGCTGTGGTGTAATTTTTTTTTTTTTTTTTTTTTAGCAAGAGCAAGGTTTAGCCAAAGTGTCTTTCAAAGCGGGTTCTGGCTTACCACTTTGTATCAGGCTCACAAAAGTTTGTCTTTAAGATGCCACAAAACCATTTGCTGTTTTGGATGCAGCAGACTAATTTGGAATTGGCTATGTCTAGCGCCTGTATTATGAGAGGATGGATGGATTGCGGAATGACAATGTACAGTGTAGCACTATATTCGGAATAAAATTGTGCTTCCAACCAACTACAAAAGAACCATTACTGAAGAGCAAGAGAGCAATACTTCAAGAAGACAAAACATACATGCAGAAATGGCCTATGGTGCAGCATTATGTCAGCATCACCATTAGCATGGACAATTGTTAGTCCACATGATAATTTGCAAAAAATGGTTTCAGACCATAGTAGCAAACTGTATTTAAGAGCTAACAGTGGTTAGCATTGGCATCAGTGCAGACATAGCATAGTATCACAATTAGCTCAGAAAACAGGAAGAAAGGGAGAACTCAAACACTAACTTCTATAATCACTGCTATGAGTTTGGGAATATTATTTCTGCACCAAGCCAATATTCACAATGTAGGATTTCTGAAAATCTGAGAATGGCTGTATGATTTTAGGGTACCAATACAAAATAACTATACACTTCCAAAATTGTAGTTTACAACATGCACTGCTTTGTTCATCCAATGCACAATTAGATATGCTGTTTCCACTGGAAGCCAATGAACCTCTCATGGATGTTAGGTTCACACTGAAACTCCTTCCCAGCCCACAAAGAACTACCGAATTGGGCTGAATATGAACATTCAAGTTACATTATTGGTTTGAATGTACTTCCAACTCCAAAGGAAGTGCGGGTCATGCAAAATGCCCAGCAATGCTTATTTTTCATGATAAACAACGCTTGTTAGAAACGTGTCCATGCATGTTCACATCACATTCTTTGTACTTACATCACTTTGTAGCAAAGCTGCATGTACTGAGTGGGAAATGTTAATATCTTCTAAGCCACATGAGCCAATCATCTGTCCTTTTATTTTCTCAAATGCTTCTTTGTACTTGTACTGAGGAAGAAAAAGAATAAACCAAAGGCACAGAACATCTTGACTATATCTTTTATTACTTTTTGTTGTCATCTCAGCAAGTGAGTGTTTAAAAGTAAAGTAAGTAAATCACATGGCCACTGAAAAATAGGTTATAGCAGTTCTAATATTATAGTGCTAAAAAAGAGATCTTAGAAGATGTTCATATCAACCCTTACATTTAAAATTTGTGTTTGTTAAGAATATACACGATGGTCCTCAGTAATATTTTTCAAGGCAGAGATATATAACTAAAATCAATAAATAAGATTCTGGATTTAAGATTTCAAGATATATCTGATGGCGTGCATGTTGTTTTGCCAAGAAATAGATCCAGAGGGACTTGAGCTGGCTTCGGCCAGGAGGGCAGGATAGAAGTCTAATAAATCAAATCAAATCAAACTTGCAGGAGAATTGCATGAAAGAACTACAGTGTTGTAAAGTCTTCAAGGATATGATAAAAGGATCCAAAAACATTAACCATGTAATATTTTTAATTGCTTTTTTGAGCAAACACTTCAAAATTAAAATTATTTAACAATTGAACAAAAACATCAGAACAAGGCACACAATGCCTCGGCAGTCCTTTTCCAGACTTTTGCCATGGCCACCATATCTATTTTCAGATAGGGACAAGGCATATTTTTTCAGAGCTAGATTTTTTTTTACAATTAATATTTTTTATTAAATTTTTAACCATATAAACACAACTAACACAACACAACGCAGTGTCACAAACAACATTGTACATCAAATAAAAATTCTTTTCAAATATACATACAGAGCTAGATTTGAGTCCAGTAGCACTTTCAAGATCAACAACATTTTCAGGGTATGAGCTTTCAACAGTCTGTAAAGTGCTACTGAACTTGAATTTAGCTCTTCCTCAGCAGACCAAAATGGCTACCCTACCAAAACTACTTTTTTCCAAGCTGGTTTGGTGGTTCTGTGTTTTGCTACTTAATTTTACTGCTGTTTTTCAATTATCTTCTGCTTGCAAAAGGTGGGATGCCGTTTTATTTCAACCCTGCCCAGGGCCTCTCTTTGGCTTTTCACTGCCACAGCACACAAAACAGATGACATCACTAAGCCATAATATTTTCTTTCCTATGTTATTATAAGTAATTCAGAATTAATTTAGTTATATATGAGGTTATGATTATGCATCCCAACACATATTAGGTTGAACTTACTTACGAAAAAATTCATCTGTTATTTAGTTCACTTACATAGTTTTGAAAGATCCTCTGGCACTCTTCACATTTACCCTTCAGCCTTAAAATATTTGCTTTCTTTCTGCATTTACCTTCTTAAGTGTCCCAGCAAATTTCCCTTAGGATTACTTTTCTGCCAAGGTCTCCCATTGTATCTCAAAATGCTGCTATTAAATCAACTTACATCACTTATAATTTCACTGGAAGCCTTTGCTGACTGGAAAGGAATAGCATCCAATTTCAGTTTATAACCACCATCTCGTATCTTGCTCCAGGATTCCTTGTAGCGAGTCTGTTTGGAAATAATAAACAGACCAACATGGATTTATTGACATTTGAGCTTACTTTCCCTACAATATGCACAAAATTACACCTAGAAATGCATTCCCATTCCCTTGTGTCTAGTTATGGCTGATGCTGCTTAAGGCTAAGCTGTAAAGCTTTTTAAAGCGATGTAGTCCCAAATGTTACTGTACAAGCCTTTGTTTATGTATTTATTTACTTCACTGATACACCCCCCCCCAGTTCTTTCCAATGGGGACCCAAAACAGCTTACGTTAGTCTGACCTCCTCCATTTTATTTTTTATCATAACAACCCTACAAGGTAAGTTATGCTGAGAGTGTGTGACTGGCCCAAGATCTCCCAGCAAGCTTCTGTGGCAGAGTGGGGATTCAGAACTGGGTCTCTCAGATCCTACTTGGACAATCTAACCACTATATCACACTGTCCATTGTTGTTTGTTTTTATTTTTAAAAAAATAATTCATAAAATACAAAATGTATATATATATATATATATATATATATATACACACACACACACACACACACACACACATATATACATACATACATACAGAAAATGTAGACTATGTCTAATAATACAAGGCCTATCCTAAATCTAACTATCCAAACCTTATTTCAATATTCCTCCCTAATCATAGAGAACCTTTCATTAGCTACTGTCAGTATTACTACTATGGACAATGGGTTGGACCCAAAACTTCTGTGAACAGAAGAAATTTCCATCACCCTACCACTGCATGCAAACTCTGCAAGATCAAGTACTGCTTACTCGGGGGGGGGGGGGCAGGAATAGTCAGCTGATTCTTGTGGGTCAGCATTTGCTTTTTAAGGGCACAAGGGTATTTGAGTGAAGAGTTTGCCTAAAGGTAACAGCCAGAGTACAATCCACACATTTCCATAAAACTGAATGAAGAAATGTGGTAACCAATGTCATAAGTTGTTGCATTCATAGGAAAAGGCACTTGCATTGCATCCTACAGTCTTTTCTGAATGGACATGAAGACCAGCAACATAACTTTTAACCCCATAACTGAGAAGAGAGGAGGAAAGAACACAGGCCTTGCATCATTGCTCCTAATGGTTCAGATTGAGCATATCAATAAGATCAGCACCAAGATACAGTGCTGATAGAAATCTAAACTCAATTGCAGCTCTTGTAAGTATGCAGAATTTCCAGAGACCAATATCGCCTTGAAGGTAATAAGGTCTATGTAAAATCCGTACACCAGACAAGTCTTACCTCACTGATATTTAAACTGTTCTGTTTAGCTTGAAGGACCTCAGGCAGATCTGCTGTTTGGGTATAATGATGTTTTATGTTCTCACCATGCTCCTTGTATAATCTCTGAAAAGTCCAAAAGAATTTCATACAAAATCCTTGCTATAAATTGGTCCATCAAGATCCAAAACAGTGTTATATAAAAAGAAAATAGCATTAATATATGAGCGGTATTAAGGTGCAGGCACAGAACTGACAAAGACAATGAATTCAAAAAAGATTATTTCCCCCACATGTCACTGTTTATATCAAAATGCACCCTGAACTTCTGGGCAGTTCAGCACAAACTCAAAATATGGTTTAATTTGAGCACAGCTATCTTTAAAAATCATGAATTCAAACTTTTTAAACTGTCACCTGTTTAGACCTCTCTCAGAATTAGTTTACACATGGACTGACAACACTACGACTGTCTGATACAGAACCCCCTACTTCCTCATAATTGTCTTCAACCTTGTTGATAACACCAAATAATCCTGGATTATCTGTACATATGGAACAGTAGAGATTCTCATGACACGTTACACAAGCAATGTTGGAGATGTCCGCAAAGGGAATTAGGTGGTACCACTGTGTGTGTGTGAATTATAGAATGAATCATAGAATGTTAGACTTGGAAGGGACCTTGCAGGTCATCTAGTCCAATCCCCTGCACTCTGCAGGAGCACAGCCAAAAGATAGCCCTACATACCTACAATATACCCAAAAGATAGTTATCCAGCCTCCGCTTGAAAACGTCCAGAGAAGGAGCATCTACCACCTCCCAAGGCAGACTGTTCCACTGCTCAACCACTCTTAATGTTAGGAAATTTCTTCTGATATCTAGCCAGTAACAACCCCCTCGTAATTTCCACCCATTAGATCTAGTCTTGCAATCCGGAGCAAGAGAGAATGGATCTGCTCCATCTTTTACATGACAGCCCTTCAAATACTTGAAGACTGCAATCACGTCCCCTCTAAGTCTTCTCTTTCCAAGGCTAAACATACCCAACTCTTTCAGCCTTTCTTCATAAGACTTGGATTCAAACCCTCTCACCATCCTGGTTGCCCTCTTCTGGACACGCTCGAATTTGTCAACATCCTTCTTAAAGTGTGGTGCCCAAAACTGGACACAGTACTCCAGGTGAGGCCTGACCATAGCAGAATAGAGTGGAACTACCACCTCCCGTGATCTGGACACAATGCTTCTGTTAATGCATCCTAAGATTGCATTAGCTTTCTTCACAGTCATATTGCACTGCAGGCTCATGTTGTGCTTGTGATTAACCAGAACACCCAGATCCCTTTCACATCTGCTGCTGTCAAGCCAAGTCCCTCCCGTTCTATATCTGTGCCTTTGATTTTTTGTGCCTAGATGTAGGATTTTGCACTTATCTCTACTGAATTTCATTTTATTTGCCTCAGCCCACTGTTCCAGCCTATCTAGATCATTTTGTCTTCGTCAGAATTAGCAATCCCACCCAGCCTTGTGTCATCTGCAAATTTGATAAGCATTCCCTCTATGTCTTCCTCCAGGTCATTTATAAAAATATTGAACAACACTGGGCCTAGGACCGAGCCCTGTGGCACTCCACTCAAGACTTCCCTCCACGTAGACGCAGAGCCATTTACGAGCACTTGTTCGGTATGATTTTTCAACCAACCATGAATCCATCCAATGGTTGCACCATCCAGCCCACACTTAAGCAGCTTATCCTCAAGGATATCATGAGATACTTTGTCAAATGCTTTACTGAAAGCTAGATACACTATATCCACAGTGTTGCCAGAGTCAACCATTTTAGCAACTCTGTCAAAAAAGGAGATAAGGTTGGTCTGGCATGACTTATTCTTGATAAATCCATGCTGGCTACTACCAATTAACTCATTCTGTTCAAGGTGCTCACAGACAGAGCGTTTGATAATCTGCTCTAGAATTTTTCCTGGTATCGATGTCAAGCTGACAGGCCTGTAATTTCCCGAGTCTGTCTTTTTCCCCTTCCTGAAGATCGAGACAACATTCGCTTTCTACAGTCTTCCGGCATAACACCAGTACTCCAAGACATCTCAAAGATTAGAGCCAGAGGCTCTGAAATGACATCTGCAATTTCCTTTAGCACCCTGGGATGCAAGCCATCCGGCCCTGGAGATTTGAAAGTATTTGGCAGCTAGATGCTCTCTAACCATTTCCTTACTTACTCTGGACTGGCAGTTCCTCCTTCCTTTATAGGCCCTGCATTCTTCAGTGTGTTTACAGCTCGCCTTACAGTTAAAGATTGATGCGAAGTGAGAGTTGAGTAATTCCGCTTTGTTTTCATCCCTTGTTATGACTTGACCGTCTTGCCCTAGCAATGAGCTTACCCCATCCCTGTTCTTTTTGCTCCGAACATAGGCATAGAAATTTTTCTTGTTATTTTTAGCATCCCTCGCAAGCCTCAGCTCCATCCTACCCTGAAACCTGAGAATAACAGTAGCTAAAATATCTGGTAACTAAAATAACAGGTAAAATAGCAGTTACTAAAATATCAGGTTTAAATCAGGTATCTCCAGAAAGCCCACTTATGAAATAGAATGGAATCCTGTTAACCAATTTACAAATTACAAATATGGTATTTAATATACAAAGCACAGGGTTAAAAATCATTTATACCAGACATTCTATGTATGGGATTCCCATTAGGTTCAATGGAAGATAGCAGGCTTCCATTCTAACTAAAAGTGGCCTTTGTGTGATTCACCTGAGCAGAGCACAAGTCTCTTGGTTCCTGGGAATGATATCAGCAACAGGGAGTGAAAGCCGGTGCTTCAATCAGGTCGTTCAAAGAGGATACCACTCTTATAATCATAATGTATATACATTATAACTTACATCCACAGCCTGGTTATAACTAATTCTAGCCTGGATCATCTCAGGAGTGTCTTTAATACTGGTAAACTTCAAAGCATATGGATGCTGACGGTACTTCTTCTGTTGAGCAGAAAAAGATCAAAGCTGTGAATTTTGTGCTGCTCTTTCATGCTATTTGAAAGAAAAAAATCATAGGTTGCTTGAGATTAGAGTGAATTTGTGAACATAATTATTATTCCCCTTTCCTCAGCTTTATCTCTTAGGTACTTTCAGATTAATATTTGTTTCCATCTAACAATAACCTTTACCGATTAAAACAAATTCCAGCAAAATACAAGAAAACATTTCAGAATGATTTTATGGTTGCTAAAATATCCAAAGCTCCATGACTGGAAAGTTTTTTCCAAATAGCATCAAATACAAAAGAACATTTTGCACTAAAAGATCCTTGAAGAAAATAAAGTACCCAACTAGGAGGTAATTACAGAAATGTTTGTATTTGCTGATTAATTTTTAAAAATGTTTTCTTTTAACATCTGAACATGGCAGAGTGTACAATGTCCATTAACAGACTTCAGACAGATTTTGTGTATAGGTTACCTGGGACTGACAAAGATTTTAAGAAATATTTTGATATATATAACCTTTTGGAAGAAGGAACATATAAGTACACAACAAAATTTCTTTCTGTTATCTTAGCACCTCTTTGCCTGATGATAAAGATATGGTGAAAACATAACATTGCATAATCCATATTGTAATAAGAATCCAACCAAGAGGATGTTGTTATTCTATTCCATTTGTGTTGAAAAAATGCACTAGTTTTGTGTATCAGTTGTACACACACATGCACACATGTGCATGCACACACACACATGTTCCTGTTAACTGTGGTTGTATTCTCATCACTAATAATTTCTGTCAGTGATTCTTAATATAATGTGGACACTTGTGCAATCACCTACCACAAAGCAATCACAACAGAAATAGCAGAGTTATACAGAGGCAGAACTGCATTTCCCAGGAGCAAAATACTGTATTACAAGTGATGGGAAAGTGTTATGACCTTGTAAAAAAAAAAAAAAAAGTGCTCACCACAAGAAGGCATATGTACTACATTTACACAAGGAACTAAAGCTGGAAATAGACAAAGAAGGATGGAGGCATTGTCTCCTGAGGTATGATAGAGATGATAGTGAGCTACAATGTGCAGACTGAGGTATGATAGAGATGACAGTGAGGTACAATGTGTTTCCTTCCATTCTCCAAAAGAAACTGTCACCAGTCAGCCTCAATATTGCTTTTCGTTTGAGAAGGAGGATGGGAGGGAAAGCTTATGTAAAGGTAGGTTTTTAGTGCCATAAATACACTTTTTTTGTCTCTCTCTTGATCCACTTCATGAAAAAAGTGGACTAGCGGGTAGCAATTGAGCATTGTTTGATTGCCATTATTATTCATAATATCATTTGTCACCTACTTTGTTTTTGCAAAGGCTATAAGGACTCCCACTGTTTTGTGTTTGGTATCTAGCTTCCCTCTAATTACCAGTCCTATTCCTGGTTTTGAGAGCTTTCATGTGGGATGCCTTTTTCTTTCCCCTTTGAGTAGAAATTATTTTAATTTTATACAGACATTTTACACGCATTATGCAGCAAGTTTTGTAACGTGCTGTCATGAAATCTCACCTCACTAATGAGTTCTCCTGCCTTCTTAGCCTGCTTCACATTTAATGACCCAGTGGCGATCCATCCAACTCCTTTCATCCAGTTCAAATCTGCTCTGTATCGGTTCTAACAAAAGGAAAAAGAAAATGCCCCATTGTTGCTGCTCACACATTAAAAGTGCCACCTAAAGAATTCACACATCAGAACACCAGCTGAGCCAAATTAGTGCCTGCTTTTGTTTCATCCATTTCTTCGCAATTGTGGGCAGCAAAGAGGGGAGGGGGTTAAAGAAAAAATATGACAATATTGCTAGCTAAAAACCTTTCTGCTTAAGAAAATTCCTTTTAAAAGCATTATCTACCCTCTTGTTATAGCTTGCTAAATATTTTCTGCATAAATAAATACTGAAGTCATCCTGACTACCTGCAGGAATGTTACAGAAGATTTTTCAGCACAGTAACGATAGACTAGGACATTAAAAGAAAACAAGTGAACATGGATTTGCAAATTTAGAGTCCAGGGGCACCTTTAAGACTAACAAAGTTTTATTCAAGGTATGAACTTTCAATTAATAAAACTTGAATAAAACTTTGTTGATCTTAAAGGTGCCACTGGACTCTAAATTTGTTCTGCTGCTTCAGACCAACACAGCTGACCACCTGGATCTATCTTCATGGATCTGCAAGTGACTCATGCAACTACTTGTCACATTTCTGGGTAACATCCAAAGAGACAAACTCTTCCAGATTCTAAAAGAGTGCTTCTCATTGCCTAAAGTAGTTGCCTACAAATTATACAAAACTTACATCACTCTGCAAGCCGTAGGCCCACTTGGCCCATTCCACTTTCATGTCAGTAGGCAAGGCCGTGTAACGATGCAGGGTCGTCTTATATCCCTTCCCAGTGGCTAGATCCTGAGCTTTCTTGGCATGGACAAGATTGATCATATCCATGGACACATGATATTGGGTCTTTACATCCTCAAATGCCCTTTTATACTCCAGATCACTCTGCACCTTTGACATATGGAGCATGTGAGCCATCTGTGAGTCTTTGTTCACATCTTTCACTCCAATCAGCTTCCCTCTAGACTTCTCATAATTCTCCTTATATTTTACCTGTGAAGAAAATGAAAAAAGAGGCTAAGGTAAACAATTAGTCTGCAGCATGTAGTGGCATGCTTACCCTGGTAAAACTGCTGACTGCAGGGCTGCCATTCCCCTGACAGGGGTGGGGGGATTGCTCGCTTTTGGTCCCCCAGAACCACTGCCCCCAATCCAGCTGACAGGGAGAACGCCACCCCCAAAACGCCCTGTATGTGGCAATGCAACCCAGTGCGCCAGGCACATTGTGGGGGGACACTTGATCATTTAAGGAAAAACCATAGAGTTTTTCCTTAAATTATAGAGCGGAACCTGCAACATTCCTAGAATGATGACATCACTTCCAGAGAAGAGCTCCAGGAAGAGGACCAGGACCCCCCTGCCAGCAGCCGGGTTAAGACCTTGCAACCCTAACTGACTATCATGTATCAACATCTTTGCACACAGAACAAGAAACTCAGAGCAAGTCAGGGGAACTTTGAGTTTTTGGTTTCTGTAAATGAATGGATTGAGCAGAAGACAGTACAATTACTCAGTCTTTCTAGATACTAGATCTCGATACTAGATACTCACATCACTTGCCAGATCTCTCTTTGCTTTAGCTGTTAGAAATGGTATTGCATCAAGATGAAGTTCAAATCCTTTCTCCTTCTGGTGTTCCCAGTTACTTTTGTAGAGTTTCTAAAAATATGTCAAAACTATAATTACTTTTTGTCATGTACCATCAGCTTAACACTGGAACCTAAAAATATACAAATTTTATCAGACTCCCTATGTTCTATGAACTATTAAAGAATATACTGCCATAACCAGTCCTTATTCCACATTGCCTACTGTTCACATTTAGGAATCCAAATAACAATTATGATTTACTGAATTGATTGAATTATACAACATATTGGCTCCTCAGGTTAGGCGAAGGGGCTGTCCCACTGTTCCAAGGAACAGTGATAACAGAAATAATAGTTTGAAGGCACTTCTACCCTACAGACTTAAACTGACCTGCCCATAGTTATTCTCTCTTTCTGGAGAACCCTGGGAACTGTAGCTCTCAGACACTGGGCTAAGATTCTCTTACAGAATTCTCAGCTTTTTTATATAAACCTGTAGTTCTCAGTCATTGAGGGAAAAGTATAGCTAATATAAAGGTACAAGTGGAGACCCGCAAGAAACTTGCGGGATGGTCATCCCATTCCTCACACCTTTGCTTCCTCCCCTCTACCCTTACCTATCTCACACTCTTTCTCCCTTCTGGGGGTGGAGCCATAGACTCAACCCTCCAAAGCAGCCATTTTATCCAGGGGAACTGATCACCCAGTCAGCTTCCACCGCAATATGGGGATCTGAACCTGGGTCTTGCAGACCCTACTCTGAGGCTCTAACTGCTGCACCACTGCTGGCTTTCATAGGGTGGCTGCTGAACAGCAGCAAGCAGCCAGGCCAAGTTGAGTCATGCAAATTAGGTGGTATCAAGTCACCCAGAGGGTGCTGCCTAGGGATGCCAGCCTCCAGGTGGGATCTGGGGATCCCCTGGAATTACTGCTCAGCTCCAGACTACTGAGATAACTTCCCCTGGAGAAAATGGATGCTTTGGAGGGTGGACTCTAGGGCATTGTACCCCACTGAGGTCCCTGTCCTCCCCAGGCTCCATCCCCAAATCTCCAGGAGTTTCCAGACCTGGAGCTGGCAGCCCCACTACCCCATCCCCTGCCAGTGCCCGTGGGGGGACCTGGCAACCCTGCCAGGCCTAGGGTTGGCAACCTCCAAGTGGGGCCTGCTGGAGAGTGAACTCCAGAGATCTGTGAACAACAGAGATCTGTCTCCCTGGAGAAAAGGGCTGCTTTGGAGGGTGGATTCTGTGGCATGATGCCCAGCTGAGGCCTCTCCCTTCCCCAAATCCTGCCCTCCTTGCACTCCACCCCAAAACCTCTAGGAATCCCCCAGCCTGACCCCAAGGCACCCTCCCCCCTCCCTCCCTCCAAGGCCGAAAGAGGCCTGGAAAGAAAGGGCCCTTCCCCCCACCCCCCTTTGACTGACAGAGCCAGTCAGAAGCCTCTCCTCCCCCCCCCCCCAACGTTCTAATCTCTCACCGTTGCTGCCTGGAGTCGGGTCCCTGCAGAGGCCATTTCAAAAGGCTTTTGGGGGGAATTCAACCGTCCCTGAAGGGATTTCCTTACTTTTCGGATTTTTCTACAAACCCAGGAAGTCTACTGACTATGTAGGAAAAGCTGTTGGGGGACAGTGAGGCCCCTGTTGGAGGGAATAGGTATCCGCACAGAAAAAAAAAAGTCTGGGATCAGAATATAAGATCAGCTCCCTAACCATAGTGTCATTATTTCATCAGTACTTGTGGCATTCGGTCCATCCTTACCTGACTTATATTTGCTGCATTTATTTTGGCCTGTATGAAAAATGGCTCATCTTTATTGATGGTGTAATTATGAAGAAAATCCTCCTTTGCTGATCTGTATGTAATCTGTTCACAGAAGGCAGACCAAATAGTATCAGCTCTAGCCACAAATTATTTTTTGGAAGCAAGAAATAGATAACTGTCTTTTAATCAGTGATTAAAATATTCTCAAAAGTCAGACATTATGTTAGATTGCATATGGACAAAAAAGCAACCTAAAATGCATGGGTGACAGAACTCTTATGAAGAACTTGGACAATCTGACTGTATCCTTAATTCAATTGGCAATCTCTCCAGCTAACAGGTTCACTTAAACAATTATCTTGGGCTAGATTGTTCCACTAACAGCAGAACCTTGTCTTGACAAAACAGGCTCTTTCACTAGGGGAAAGGGACTACTGTTAGTGGGAAAAATTCAAACAATTAAATCCCTCGTTTAGAACACTGGAAATGGTTGTAACTGCTTTAGCTTCTGCTAAAACTAGGTAAAAGACCAGGCACTGTTTCCCTGATAAATGAAAGCAAGGCATAGGTCAAAAGGGAGTGAAACAGGGTTTTTCAAGAAACAAGTATTTTCCTAAGTATAGTCTAAACAACTAAAGAGGTTTTACAATGAAGCAATGTAGAGACAATCTAATTCAGGTGCCATGTAAGATAATTTTAATGACAGGCAGAATAGCCTCACTGAGGAAAGAAAAACTACAGAGGTCGGTGCAGATGTTCTAAAGGATCCAATTTATTCTTTTCCTCTCTAGTTTTGTACATGGCCTTTATCACCACAGTTTCTGAAACCTGGTCAGCACGTATCTGGATACCCTTTGGGTTTAAAGGTTTTCTACCTGTGGAAGTAGAGGGAGTTCAAACAAAATCTTAGAAGTACACCTCAAACCTGTGTAAAGCAATGGCAGATTTTCATGGCTGGATCCTATTGCTTTTTCAGTGGTGGTGCCTGTCCCCAAGAATTACCAGTTTTAATGATAAAGAATCAGTGTGGAGAGAAGGTAAAGCAGGGACTCACATCACTCTGCAGTTCCTGGCTTTTCTTCGCATGTTTGATCTGGGAACTGTCTGCCACACTTGTGAACTTTAGAGCATCAGCCTTCTGTCTGTACTTTTTCTAATTAAAATACATTTAAAAAGGGGTGAAACAGAAATCATTACAGCATTTCTCAAAGGTTAAAGATTAACAAATTATATTTTCCACTTATTGCCAGATGTAATATAAGCTTCCAAGTTGGAAATGAAGACAAAAATCATTGAGAGGAAATGGGAACCCTATACTGGTTCCCATTTTCCTCCACATAAATTTCTTACAGTGTAATCTACCGACTGGTGAAACATACCAATTTGTAATGAACATGAATCAATGTTTTCAGGCCTTCTTAAATGCTGATTTTTTCTACTTGGAATGTGGAAATGCATGTAAAGGGAATGAAACCAGAAAAGGCCGTATTCATACCTTTGTAATGCAGAAATCTGCAGGCATGATTCTGAGATGTGTGAATGGCAGAGAAGGATACCAGAGATCTTCCAAATACATGTCTCAGAGTTCACCTCCAGGTGGCAGGGGGACCAGGTGGAGGCCAGCGTCCATATGTGTCCTGGTATCCTGTCACTCCACAGGTGACTCCCAGCAGGCAGGCTGGGGGAAGTGTTCCATCAGGCTGCAGGCAGGTCACCTGATGCTTGGATCTGTCCCTATGCTGTGCCATTGCTCCTTGTTAGTGTTAATAAATAAGCTGTGGCCACGTTTGTCCAAGAAAAGGATTGTGTGTGTGTTTAATTCCTTCTGGCACCTCCCTTGCTACCCCTTCCTTGAACCCTGCAATTCTGCTATAAACTCCAGGTTAAGCTTGTTGATTTCAATAGACTCTGAAGGGTGTAACTCTGTTTAGGATTGCACTGTTAAGACTAATCTCATATTATGAAGTAAAAATAATTTGGCATCTGCTTCCCTGAGTTTTTAAAATGCAACAAAAAAGACCTTGAGAGGTTCAAAAGAAGCTCAAAATCTGTAGTGTTTTACAATAGTCAAGTCTAGCATAATATCCTGACCTGTTTCTGTATACAGCTTTTTCTTAAGTTTGTTGTTGTCAAAAGAATCCTAATAAAACAGCCTGTTCATAAAATGAGGCAAACTCTTCTATGTACCTAAATTGATACTCTAGTACTAAGGCTCATCAACTGAATACAGCAATTTACATCAGTGTGTGTATTTGCATATGTGCCTCAGTGTAGCATTTCTGTGGGGGTAAGGTTCTATTCAAGTTAAACCTTCTCAGCTGAAGCCAAGACTGAATTGTTGTCATTCTTTTTCTTTTATTATACTACACAACACTTCAAAAAGCTGCTCATTATTCCATATTGAAATATCTGTGGAAAAGTGAAGCATATTAAGAACAAGTTGCTTTTGGAAAACTATGCTAAGCCCAATATGAAACCAAAGTAAGAATAATAAAAAATGCAGAATTAGAAGCATCCAGGTATGTGTTTTTTTACCACTTGATATAGTATGTGTTTTTTACCACTTGGTATAGTTCTGATACAATTCAGAAATAAAGAGTCATATCAACTGATAATCACTGGATTCACTGCTTCTGGTAGTGAGTATTTATACGGCAAACCTCAGCAGTAGATGTCACTTTGCTTCTTTGCAAGATATTAGATCTGAGCGTTGTTGCATTTCACTGTCTCTGTTTTGCAGTATCAGTCGTGGCAGATGTCAGGAATCTACAGCATCAGAGTACTTTCTCACTGGTAACTTAAAATAATCTTAACTAACTACTCTTTCTTCTTTTCTCACCATGGACTTCTTTTCATAAATCTCTTTAATTTTCTTCTAATTTCCAGCTTCTTAGGGCGGGTTTCAACAGACAGGTATGGCAGCTTACTGGGACCCTGACAAACTTTCTTGCACTACCTTCTTGGAACTGCAAGAGCGGAGGGATTGACAAATATCTAGCGTGCCAGTGATTCCCAATAGCTTTCAATGGGTTCGATTCATACAGCTTTTTTGCTCAGTCTCAACTAATACAACAGGCCCCATCTCACATGGTTTTGTCCATGCAAGTCTCATGATTTCCAGTACATTCTTTTTGGTAGGCAAGAGGAAACACTTCCTCTCCCTTTCACCAGAGGAAGAGCTTGTTGGAGCCAAACCATTTGTTTTTCAAAATACATCATCCTTCTATCCCCCTTTAGTTTCGCACAAAACAATAAAATCAAGAAACTTACCTCACTAACAAGTTCTCCTGCTTTTTTGGCTTGTTCTATATTAAGGCTTCCATCTGTTATCCACCCAACTCCTTTCATCCATGTCAGGTCTGTCCTGTACTGAAGCTGAAGAGAAAAGAAAATAGTTTTTGTTTAAAAGAAAATAGTTTTTGTTACATAAGCTGAGAGGAAAGATTCAGTAGATTCTCTGTGTGTAGAAAGTGTCATCAGGTTGCAGCCAACTTATAGCAAAACCTTAGGGTTTTCAAGGCAAATGATTAAGCAGAAGTGGTTTACCATGGCCTTCCTCTGCAAAGTCTTCCTTAGGGTTTTCAAGGCAAGTGATTAAGCAGAAGTGGTTTGCCATGGCCTTCCTCTGCAAAGTCTTCCTTGGTGGTCTGTCTTCCAAGTAGCGACCCTGCTTAGCTTCTAAGATCTGATGTGATCAGGCTACACTATACCACTCCATATCCGCTCAGTAGATTCTAGAATATATTAATTTCCTAGCCCTAGTAACAAGCACACGTTAAAATCCCTTCAGTGGTATTGATGATTCTCTCCCAAAAACATAGCTTTCAGACCATTTTGCAACACCAATTCTTAAATAAAATGTAAATCAAATTCAGTTTGATTCTGAATGATATGTGGATAGACTGCAATCCAACACCTGCCTCATGATAAAACAGTTAAGACACTCAGACTAATCAGAACCTTGGTACCTACCTCACTCTGTAGCCCATATGCCTTTTTGGCCCACTGCGTCTTTAAGTCTTCTGGAACCACTGTATACTCATGGAGTCTCTTCCTGTAATCAAGGTCACTAGCCAGAGCTTGGGCCTTTTTGGCATGCTCCAAGTTTATCATGTCCATTGGCAAGTGGAAATGTGTTTTACTCTTCTCAAAGTCCTTTTTATATGCAACCTATATAATAGCAGAATTTAACATTTACATTTCATAAAAGAGTGCAGAAGAACAACAGCATTACTTTTCATTAATATAATATTAACAAACCCATTTATTATAAGTCCATCAGTTAAATTAAGCCAAAATTCTTTCTGCTTTGTATATTTGTCTGAAATGTGTATTTGTCTGAAATGAAAGACTACTGCACTCAAACCATTCTGCCTGTATTATGAATGTCCTTCTCAACAATCTATAATGGAGTACAGTTTTTCATATATATATTCACACAATTCACATATAGTCACTATTTATTATCATTATTTAGCACATAAAATGTTTTCGTCCCAGAAAAATATATCAATGGTGAATTTATGCCAAATACATTTTATATAATAAACAAATAAATAAAGCTTTTGTGAAGCAAAACACCTTCTCCACCATCCCCTCAAAGGTTAACATGAACAGCGATGGGCCTGAGCTGACTTGCAGGTGTTGTTAAATGGTCTCCTGGACTGCAAGCTTCTTATCATCTTCAAGGCCAAAGATGGAGGCCAGTTAATTAACTTCTCATGAGAGACTGGGAGAGGTGATGTAATTTTCTAGATGTTTCTTTTGTAGACATGTTCTGTTTGGATGTCATCATTGCCTGATTAGGTGGGCCAAAAATTATAATTTGAACTATGGCCCAGGAGTGAGAGATTTTCATGAACTATGCCAATGCACCCTCTAAGCTGTGGAGTCTTGTGAGCAAAAATTCTACTTTGTGAGCTACTGGCATTAAAGTTGTGAGTGAGCAATTTACATAAATTAGTTTGCTCTGGAGACATCCTTCCTGAGCTAAGACAAAAATCTGTGAGCTGGAGGCTAAAAAACTGTGAGCTAGCTCACACTAACTCAGTTTAGAGGGAACACTGGCAAGACTATAACCTGCAATTGCCAGAAACATAGAAAACACTGATCTGAGGCCTTCCTATTGACTCTAAGATTGGTGCCACCTAACATCACTCTAGAAGCTAGCTTTGATTTCTTTTTTTTGTTCTGTATGATTTCTGAGTAGTATGTTGGCAGTGATCTTTCTTCATTAATATCTCTTGAATAAACTTAATATCATTTTACAAGTAACAGACTGGTTCTTGTGTACGCTTGTCGTGGGAACCCATGGGGTTTGGCCTCATGTTTCCTTGATAGCTTTCAATGCACTTTTCCTAGGAACTAAGGGCTGGTGCTCTTTAAATGGTGTTTAAAATCACCTTAACTACTTTCCTTGTTCCCTCTTTCCCTTGTTCACACAGTTTCCCTTCTCTCTTCCTTGATATTAGTTGTGGTACAGCATTATATCCTCATCAACACTAACCATGGTTATTTTAAACCAAAATCAGAAGCTATTTTGACAATCCTGCTTAAATCTAATCATGTCTACAGTTAACCAAGGTTAGCATGAGTGCAGATGTAATGCTGAACTATAATAACACTTAACAAAGGAAGGAAGGAACAATTTATAAGCATGAGAGGAGGAGGAAAGGGACATATAGGTCTCTGTGGCAGGTCCCTGATCTCTTGACTGGGATTAGAAGATTAGTAGCATTAGGACTGCAGTGAAGTCTTCAACAACAAAAGAGCATCTTCATGCCAGATAAGGAAGCAAGACGGGAAAAAGTACTGAATTTTACTGTCAGCATGTAAGGCCTATTAAGCCAAGACTAATAACATGGCCACGGTGGCTCAGAGGTTAAGACGCTGAGCTGCAGACCGGAAGGTATGTAGGTCGGCAGTTCGAGACCCTAGTGCTCCCATCTCTGGCCCCAGCTCCTGCCAACCTAGCAGTTCGAAAGCAAGAAATTGCAAGTAGATAAATAGGTACCACTTTGGTGGGAAGGTAACATGACCACGGAAACATCTTTGGACAGCACTGGTTCTTCAGCTTGGAAACGAAGATGAACACCACCCCCTAGAATCAGATTCAACTAGCTTTCGAGCAAGGGAAACCTTTACCTTTTTTAATAATATGGCAGCAATCCTAAACACATCAACTTGGAAGTAAGTCTCATATGATTCAGTGGAATTTACTCCCAGAAGAGCGGTTTTAGGATTGCAGATTAAGAGGAAAAGAAGAAGTAAAGAAGTACTTTAATAATTTAGAAAATATATTTTAACACAAAGAAGAAATTATTTACCTCACTACTCATCTTGGCTACCTGCAAAGAGTGCAGAAGTCTGGAATCTTTGTTTGCCATTGCTTTACCTTTTGTTTTCTCATATTCTTCTTTATATTTAATCTTTAAGGACAAAATATTTTATTATAAGTAAAATCAATCATTTTATAGTTATTAAAAACACAGACATAACAATAAAAACATACATTGTAATCATGGTGGCTAATGTGTCCCATTCTGCTGATTTGACTGTGTTTATTGTATCTCAGCCTAACCCACCACAGAGATTTGCCAAGAGGAGAAAATGGAAAGAGAAAAACTATGTATACCACTCAGAGCCCTAAGGTGTAAAGATGAATAAAAAATGATAGTTTCAATGTTCTGTATGCTACTTAGACATTAAAAATTCTCATTACCTTAACCAAGCAAGATGTATTTCAGAAATTTCAGGAGCGACATTTTGAGGGCCATTTTAGGGCTACAGCAGAAGGGAAGGATAGCAGACTGGACTTTGTGGTAAAAGCCCTTCTGTCCATGAAATTACTCTGTACAATCCACTCCATACATTTTTTGTTAAACTGTCTGGTTTAAGAACCAATCTTACTTATTACTTGAACCCTGTATAGTTATGTAAGAAACAATATTTCTTCTAGATTTGGTGTCTGGAGTCTACATTTCACTTGCGTTTTGAACTACAGCAGTCATGGTTAGACTCATTCAAAAATAATTAATAAATAAAACACATTAGAAAATACTATATTCTTCTAAGAACTGCAGACAAAGATAAATTAATGTGGTATTAGCATAATGTGAGACAGCTATGCCTAGAAAATGACATCATGAAATAAAACTGAAAAAATATAAATTGCAGAAATATATGCTTTGAAAATATTGTGAAAGACAGAAAGACAAAGATTCTCTGGCCAATTAAGATGTGCCTTATTTTAATTAACATACTGACTTTTCTAAGTCATTCAATTTTTGTTACTCGATTTTTATATAAAAGAAACCATTTTCAAAGATGCTTACTTAGAAGCAGAAAATACTATACAGTTTCTCCTGCAATTCATCAGAGTATGAAAAAGATTAATTTCAAGTTAAACCTAAAACTTAAAACACCAAATCAAAACACTTTCATTTTCCTCAATTATTAGTAACTTCTCTTAGGAATAAGTCCAAAAACTTATGTATAACCTACGTCACTGGCAAGATCTCGTGATGCCTTGGCAGCCAGCAAAGACAGGGAATCCAATGTCATTTCAAAGCCTTGGCCTTTGCTTTTCTCCCAGCCTTCTTTATACTTAATCTGATTTAAAAAACACATTGGAATATTACTGCCTTGATTATAGGGAAGCAAGAAAAATGTACTTTACTTAAGATCAGCAAATGTAATATATATGACTAGGAAGGGAAGCCCGTTGTGGAACCGAGACAACGGGCGCTAGACAGGCCCCCTTCCCGCGAAGAAGGTGCTGGAGGCAGGCGTATCTGGCGGCCATTGGGGAAGGAGCTCACCCGCCGTCCCCAGCCTCCGCTGTCCCTCTCGCTGAGACTCCGTCTCTCCGGGGCTGCAACGTCCCCCTGGCACTGGCCCTGCCTCGCTCCCCGGCCAGCACCGTCGGCTGGCATCGCAGCCTCCCTTCCCTGGCTCCTGGTGGCGGTGTTCGCTCGCAGCGTTCGCCTCCCGCCTCCCAGCCAATGGCACACCAGCAGTCTTGAGCGGCAGCTGGCGGGCCAATGGCAGCAACGCAGGCAAGCAAGGCAGCCAGTGGCAAGGGACCCTGTCTCTGACTGACAGGTCCCTCAGCCAACTGATTCCGGCGCGCATTTTCACCATATAAGGTATGACGAAAATCCTTTTATATATAAGGAAGGATTACAAACTGAATGAAAAATTGAATGGGTATGTCATTCTATTTAAGACATAGATTAGATGCTTCTTTCACTGTAAATGTAGAATAAATATTAATAAAATTGGAAGCGGCCCCCAGCCCATTACAACTACAGGTAGCAAAGATTTAATCTCTTTCCATACCTACACATTGCAGTTCCTGAACAAGAAATATCACTGACTAAGGAGAATATGTCCATCTGTGGCAACTTGGCATGATATGCATTTCATAAAATGAAAATATGTATATGTCCATAAGGCATGCCATTAGAAATGATATATTTCAAATGTAATTTTGGTACAGAATATGTTTCTTACAGCTGGCATAAATGAAAATCCAATGAAATTTTGGTATACTTTGAAAGTTCACCTAAATTGGTTTTACAACTAAGTTAAAATGGAACTATCTAATGCCTTCTGCAGAGCATCCACATTTCATGTTTATTATTATTCATATTTCACTATAATACACAAAAGTATATTTGTAAATCATTTTCCTTACCTCACTGTATAGTTCTGCATTGGCTTTAGCCTTGACTAACTGTGGTACATCCTGAGGCAGAGTATAATGTGTTTTGGTTTTCTCATACTGAGCTCGGTAGTTTAACTGCAACAAAATATTCAATATGTCTTAATGTCATTTAACTATATACACTGTAATCAAAAACAATTTTTAAAATACAGAAAATTTGAAAAAATATAATACATAATTATGACCATTCTCCAGATTTTATGAGGAAATGCCTGAGGAATAAAAAGGTTTTTATCAGCCTAAATTTAAAATTACAACTGTGCTGTTGATTCTGATTTCCAATTAGGCTCTGAGGATATCAGAAAACCATTTTATCCCTTAATACAGATCGCTGTAATCAACCATCTTGAATTGTATCAACAGAATTATCATTGCTATAAGAATATGTATGCAAAATGCAGCTCACACATCTACAATAGCTTATATTCTATAAAAACTATACTATATAAAAATAATGCAAAAAGCAGTCTACGAAATGCAGCTCACACATCCACAATGGCTTATTTTATATAAAAATAACTATACTATATAAATATAATGCACTTACACCTTTAACTATTTGCTTATGATAGTAGTGCTACTGGCACTCAAGCACAGGTAGTCTTTCTCCCTACATAAATAATTTACAGAGGGCTAGTTTTCACTAATGTGATAAACCCATATATGGGCTGCGGGTACAGGCTTCTATGATATAATGCTCTCCAAACAAAAATCATCCCCTACAAAAAAGCTAGATACTAGAGAGATGTCCTCTCCCTGAAATGCTGTTTTTATATCTTCAGGGAACTTTTTTCTGTATAGCGGGTATCATATGAGCCTCTGTCTGAGGTCACAAGCCCAGCTACAGCTTTATCACCACAGTGAGAACAAGGCCCTACTGCTAATATTAGCCTACATTAACCTTACCACTTGTAGTTACTGTATTATTTATAATCATCAGCAATTTAAAGTTACTGAATTGCTTACCAATAGTATTCACCTATAACAAAAGTTGAAACACTGAGTTCACACCATTTGAGGTTTCAGCTGTAGTTTGTGCATTTTCACTTTTTAATCTCTGTGTTATGGGGGTTAAACAAACAATTTTCAGTCAACTATCATTTTAAAATCCAAATTTTCCTTCGTCTGACAAAAGAAAAAGTCCTTGCCCATACCTTAAATGGTATGAAACTATACTCAAGAAAATAGCCCGTGGTGTTTTAGGGAATGGGCTTAGCAGAACATCATGGTTCAAGGTGACCAGAATATGTGGGCCTTGGCCGCATGATGTGTCTGTCAATTTTGCTGTAAAAGGAAGCAACTGGTCTAAACTGTTGTATAATCCCACCATGCATGTCAGCCATGTATCTTGACTCCAACTAGACATGAAAAGCTTGTAATGTCATTTGAAGGCTCAAGCTTCAAATCCTCATCTTAACAGTGCTAAGGAGAAATTATGTGCAACAAAAGAGTTTCTGGTCTTGTGCATGGAAGAAAGGCATGGGTTAAATCTGTGTGTTTGAAAGTGTCAAGCAGGAGGACTAAGAAGGAAGGTAGGGTCGCCAGCTCTGGGTTGGGAAAAACCTGGAGATTTTGGGGGTAGAGCCTGAGGAGGGTGGGATTTGGGGAGGTAAGGGACTTCAATGGGACATAATGCCATAGCATCAACTTTCCAAAGCAGCCATTTTCTCTAGATGAACCAATCTCTGTCACCTGGAGATCAGTTATAATAGTGGGAGATCTCCAGCTACCACCTGGAGGTTGGCAACCCCAATAAGTTGTAATATTCAACCTTCACTTTGGCCTGACATTCTGAATTCTGTTATAGACCTTATCGTTCCATTTATCTTTGAGCATGAGGACTTATGCAAAAATCAGGAGACAAATGAGGTTAGTTTAGTGAAAAGGCTGGGACCTGAAATTCTTTCCACAAGTGCTATTACAATTATTTTGGTATATAATAAATGTTAAATTATAAAAGTGATACCAGCATCTGGTTTCTGACAAGAAGACTCTCCTGGAAAAATAATATAAGCTCCTTACATTTACAGCTCTTAGCCACATGATAAGTGCAAGATACCTGCTTAACTATGTTATAGTTCTCACGCTTTCATGTAACAATCAATTGGCAGTATGACTTACATTACTAAGCTGCTGTGCACTGATTTTTGCTTGAATGATCTGAGGTGTGCAGGTAACAGAGCTATACTTCAATTTATCTATATTTTGCCTGTAGTTTACCTACATTAAAATAAAAATGTACACATCATAATAGGATTGAGTAAAGCAATTCTCCAAGCCAGAAGATACAACTGATACTAAGACAGAGAAATACATAAGGATTTAAACTATCCACAGTAGTAACTAAAAATTAGAAACTAAGCGGCTTTTTACTTGATGCAATTTCACTCGTCAAGTGTTTACATGAAATCAGCATCCTTATTTTTCCTTCTGTCTCTTCTGTTTGACCCACACTAGGAAAAGCTATATAATGGAAACTAAAAGAGTTTTTGTTGGAAGAAAAGCATAAAAATTATCACTCCACTAAAACAATATATTAAGTTATGGTTTTTAAATGTAAGAAACATAGGGAAAATTAGACATGCAGTGGAAAATTGTAATAAGGCAAAAATGTTATTTCAAAGTCAGTAAGCTCAATAGTTTGCTAATACATTACTGTACTGGCAACAATACTTAAACTATACAAAATGGATTATTAAATCCACAAATTATGCAAAATAAACCCTCACGGTGAGGTTTCTGTTTAAGCCTATTCCTTCCCAAAACCTCCATGTCACTCAACAGGATACAATTATTATCCTCAGCAGGACTTAATTAATATTCAGTCTAGTTAATTACCTCCTTGCTAAACAGCACATTGTATGCTACTCAGAAGTAGTTTGCTAAGAGGGTTTTGCTAAGATGGAAAGGGACTAGAGCATCCAAATGGTATGTAAAGCTAAAGAATTTATTTTAACACGGCTCCCTTTTCCTAAAAATATGTAACTTAATGAGGAAGGTGATCAATATAACCAAAACAGTTTTTCTTCATGATCTGTGTTTCTTGCAGAATTTTCTGTTGTAATTCCAAAGGGATAGCCATGTTATTCTGGCAAAATAAAGCAGAAGTCCAGTGACACCTTAAAGATTAACAACATCTATTCCAGAATGAGCTTTTGTGAGTCAAAACTCACTTCTTCTTCTTCTGCCTTATGGAAACTCGTGCTGATATAAATGTTGTTAGTCTTTAAGGTGCCACTGGATTTTCATTCAATTTTATACTGCAATTGCTGGACCTCAAATTTTGAAATCCAAATCCAAATGAAATATACAGTCCAGATGTAATAAAAGAGAAGAATGAATGGCTAGCTCTTAATTCTAGAAGCAAAAATTTAAGTGTGGTTATTTTTGGCTTATTCTCCTCCTCCTGGTTACATCTATGTTATATCTTACACTCAGCCTACCTCAGAATGTGTGCTGGCTTAGAACAGGGTAGAGAATTGAAAAACACTTCCAGATATTACAAATGATGTACTGAGTCTGCTGTGGTCCTTTTGTGAAAGCAATTTCACACAGGACAAGAGAATACTCTAGATTTTATACCTATACATTATGCTTAGACTACTAATTATGGTGGGGATTTATGAGCCCTGCTTGGTGAAGAAAGGAGTCAGATAAAAATCGAATAAAATAAAAATCAATGATGTTTACATTACTCCACTTGAAACAAGTCATTGTTAAAACCATATCTGTGCCACAAATATAAACTCTGGGAACTATAGTTTTCCTAGTGTACCTAAGGAATTCTAATACAGTACTTGCAGCATCCTTATCAAATCACAACTCCCAATATTCTTTGGGTAAAGCAATGTTAGCTAACTAACCAGAGTAAGTTCATCATGCCCTTAGGTCAGGGGACTGCAACGTATGCTCTAGAGCCCAATGTGGCTCATCACTGAATCAAATGTGGTTCTTTTAAAAAGAAAACCTAATCTTTTTATGTTAAGTTATATTGGAGGAGTAGGTGGGTTACTAGAAAAACTAGTACGTGAAGGGAATAGCAAGCAAAGATTTTTATGGAACTAAAGTGCTTCTTAGAAACATTTTACAGAAAAGGAAATTATAGAAGTGAAGAGTTTCCAGGAATCCAAGTGCAAACTAGGCAGAGATTCAAACAAGATCAGTAAGACTTTTGCATAGGGAGCTCCTATGTACATTTCTTACTTATTGTGAGATCTTATGTATGCCACTTCCTAATAAAAAGTCACAACAACTTCTGTTTGGCCTGCAGAAACTTTATGAATTATTGATCAACCTGTTAACTATCAATAATGCTAAGTTATATAATTTCATTTATGTAAATGGGCTTCCTTGATTTCTTTCTCTTAATTTTGATGTAATTTGGCTCTAGTTATAAAAGATCTCTGCCTTAGGTGGCAGTAATGATCTTTGGATTACAACCAAAGAGCATAAAACTGACATCAGTACATCTAAATAGCAGCATGCTTAGTATGCCATTTCCAGGCTCCTGAGCTTTCATGATCTTGCTAGCTGAAAAACAACTTTTCTCTTTTTGGACTCTGCTGTCATCCACTATGTTTGTCACCACAATGAAATGGCTGGCCATGAATCATACTCCCTCCCGCAGAGGGTGGTGAACCATTCAAGTAACAGGGTGAGAACTCATAAGGCTATTTACGTCTTTCAAAGGGACCAGCTTCCTTGTTGTTTGATATGAAGGAGTGAGTGTCGCTGGGTAATTGTAGTCAACATCATCATGTGTATAGTCTGATTTATAGGCTATCTGGAAGACAAGAAGAACAAAAAGAATCAACTTTTTAAAAGCTGTCATTTGTTCTGAAAAATTAGTAGACAAGAAAAAAGAAAAACAATAAGATTAATATTAAACACAAGAAACAAAGTAAGCGCACTGTTGTCAATGCCAAAGAAAATGAAATTATTTGCATAGTTTAGCTGCTAATTGATTCTTTTTCAGCCACACAATTAATCCAGTGCCAACTGTGGGAGCATTAACTTAACTTCCACCTGTGACACATCCCTTTTATCTTCCTGCTTAGTTCTGGAGCTTCTTACAGATCTGTAAATAATGCACTTCAAGACACAGTATGTAATGAAATGGCATCTCAATGAACCCAATACAATTAAACCAGGTTTAATTGCTTATGAAAGATTGCTTTGCTTATGAAAGATTGCTTTGTGTAAACAGACTGACCATGGGAGAGGCTGCATAGCAGCAAATGAGAGATAGAGCATTCTGCCAAACTAAACACACTAATATTAGGGTCCAATCTCAAGAGTTATTGGACTCAACAATGAATTAATATTGACAAAGCACGATACCTCAGTGATATAGCCACATTATGGCATGCTGCCCAATCATTCAAAGCTTATTATTGCTGTGTTTGTTCTGTTTAATGCTCAGAAAGATTTCTGAAATACCTCTTATCCCCCCCCTTATCATTGCATCTCTTCAGGCAGAATCAAACCTATGGCTACTTTCATTTGAAGCTACGTAGAACAGAAGTCATGTCTAAACAATGTGTAGATTAAAATATCTGCAACACAGTGAGTCTAACCAACTTACATTGCTTGCCAAACTTCCAACCTTCATGGCATGCAGGGTACGCTGGTCCAAGCCAACACCTTCATAGTGACCTTTCTGGTTTTGGTAATGCTCTTTGTATTTGAGCTGCAAACAAAAACAAATCCCTCAAAAATAAAAGTGCTTTCTTTTTGTTTGTAACAAACAGGACACCATGTGCAAAGGAAATAAAGAGTAAATTAGAACTACTAGTGCCGCATTTCTGATCATCCTGAAAGTACATTTTACTCATTTCAAAACAAGAGATACATATCCACATTTCATGTTAAGACTGCAGGAATAGACAAACTCATCAATTCCATTTTATGAAGAACTTACTGTAGAAGCAAAAAAGTGGAATGAAGATCAATGTACACTTGTGGCCAGGAGTTACACACAGGGATTAATGTTTAAGTTAAATGAAGGAATGTAACATTATTGTTTGCATGGATATTCATTGATGCAACTACAGTTGGCTTTTTATGCTAGCTGACAGATATTTTGGTTTTTCTTTTTTTTAATGATTACATTTGGGTATTAATTTCAAATCACATTCAAATTGATTTTTATTCACAAATGCTTTAAAAGTATTCTGTAATGAGCAACAAAGCTATTGTGACACCTTCTGTTCATAAAGGCTAAGGCATTAAAATTCAGCTCAGTATATAACACACTAGGTAACAAAATGTTTTTCTTCCATTCATGGTGGAATATGACTTGCTTATAGCCTGCTCTATAATTTGCAACTCAAGCAGGGTTGACTAAGGTTACTTAGCAGTGCTAAAAACCAATTAAGAAACAGGCATAACAGATAAAGTAAATGAAAAAGAGTAAATTAACATTAACAATTAATAGGCATTGTTTGATTAGATTAGTGATGAATAGTATATAATCTGTTTTTCCTGTAAAGACTTTTATATTCAAACTCCCAGTGCTTTTTTTTTTTTTCTAACCAAGGGTTTCTCCTCTTATCTGAAGTTCACATGTGTACAAACTGATTCCAACAGTGACTAAGTTAAGCCTTCACAGAATGGCATGCAAGCTTCAGAAGACTTACATCACTGGTATATTTTGAGAGCTTGCTAACATTCCTGAACTGAGGAGTCTCACAATAGTTGATACTATGTCCTTTGCTGTTCTCCAGATCCTTCTTGTATTCCACCTTTTGGATCAGATTGTAAAAACAATGAAAAAAGCAAACTTATTCATTTATTGCAAACAATATTATTTACATGCATTACATAAATGGGATTCTATCTTGAGGGTGATATTGCATATACAATAAAGCAAAGGGCAGAAACATAAGATGGCTCAGCATGCATACAAGCAATCCGAAACGTCCTCTAAGCAGCAAGGCTACAGAGCGTATCAGTTCCCCAAAGTCTTAATCCCTCTGGTTTTAACGGAACTTAGGGCCTTTCTCTGAATTTCACTTAGGAAGAGTTGCCATCAAATTTTTGCTAAAACAAAATTAAAACTGAATTTGTAACATGCTACTCAGGCAAAATGTCTGCAAAATTTTGAAAAGAAGGCCCAACACTGTTGATAATATCCACAGAGTTTCTCCGAGTGGCACATCATACATCTCCAAAATGTCATTTAATTTTACAGTGAAATTTTGCTTTTAAACTGAAATTCTAATCACATTTGCCACAGGGAAGGGTAACACTGCCATGGGTGGAAGTTATGTTGCTGTTCTAATATAACCAGAGCAGCTTGGGAAACAGACGCAAGCATGTAACATTCCCATGGCTCCCACTATGGAAAAAGAAGCCCTTGCAGACCATTTAAATTGTTATCACTTTCTTGTGCCATGCACCATTTGCAAAGTGTGGTATATATTTGCTTGTTCTTATGTACTGTTTGCTACTGTTAACATGCAAATAATTGTTCACTGCATTATATATTTCCCTATCAACCTACGTAATATTTGACCTTCTTACCTCACTGTATAGCTTGTTAGTATCCTGGGCTTGTTTAAGAACAAGGTTTTCTTGGGCTGAAAGTGAATGAAAGTGGGCTGCTCCTTTCATATTTGAAAAGTCCTTCTTGTATTTTATCTAAGAAGAAAAGGACAAACTCAAGAAGTAATAGATGCCAAGTGGCCACTCCTTATTTGCCTGATTGCTTGCTAATGGTTAGTTGTTATTTCCTCCGTGGGATCTGATGGCTGCAAATGTTTTGTTAGTGAACAAGGTATTTGCAGAATGGGATCCGAAATCAATGCTCTGCCAGCAGGTGGATACAAGTGAAAAAGAGGCAGTTCACATTGTGAATTCAGGTGGAACAATTCAGAAAGGTAGGGAGGACTGCTGTAATAAACTATTTTTTAAAAAAAATATTTTGAGGAAGGGATGTTGCTTGTGAATCTGATGCAGACTTAGATGTGCTACTTGAGGAATTTGCTTGGTTCCAATATGTTTTGCTTGTAGGTTTAGAAATATATATATCCCAAAAGACATAATAATTCACAGGGTTTTCTCTCATTAGGACAACCCTGGAATTTCCTAACTCTTTTAGTTACAGTGTTTCAGTGTCTAAATAAGTACTTTGATGCAATTTAAGTACAGGATCTACTTGGAAAATTAATAATGTGATCCTAAGCAGAGTTATAGGTCCACTGAAATCAGTGTGCTTAGAAGAATGTAGTTCTGCTTAGAATGGCACTATAAAACTTCTAGTTCTTCAAATCTGTTGGGGCACGTATTTATTTAAGATAGTGTTCAATTCCAACTAGAGATGGGCATAAATTGGCTGATGCACTAGTTTGTCACAAATTTTGATGCAGTTTGTGGTGGTTTGTGAAGAGCAGAAACCCATGCTTCCTCATCTTTATGAAAAACAGTTGAGTGGAGGGGAGCTCCCTGTCGCTCAGCTGCTTGGTTTAAATGGTTGCAATCAATTTCATCCCCTGCTTTCTGCTCGCCACCATTCACGAACCAATAAGAACCAGGTCAATTTGCAAACCAACCTCCCCATTAGTTTGGGTTCATGGTTCGGTTCGTGGTCCAGCCATGAACCATTAACTGAACCACAAAAATGCAGTTTGTGCCCATCCTTAATTCCAACAATCCCCCAGACTGGGAATACGGTGTGGAACGGCATAGTATCTCCTTCCCCTTTTATTTTCCCATTATGCACATATTCCCTCTTCCCTTTCCCGGATTTTGTTGTGATGCCCAATTGAGCAGATAGGGATTAGTACTAACCAGCATTGCCTCTAAACCTTGATTTGCAAACTCATGATTAGGAGTAGGGATGTGCATTTGGTTCATCTGAACCGAATGCACCCCCGAAAATGGCTCTTTCAGGCCCCTTTCAGACTGCTGCAGGCTGATACAGATTCTCAAACCCCCTTTGTCTTGTGAAACTGGTTGTGGAAGTGTTTGGACCCCAGCCAGAAAAGTTGACTGCAAGGCAAAGGAGAGGGAGACAAGACCTGCTCCACAATTTTGTATAATACAAGCAGAAAAATACTGTGTGGTTACTATATTTTAAAAAAAAATTCTACCAGTAATTCCAACTCAAAACAAACCTATCTTTGTGCATATACAAAAACATACAGCTACTACCACTTCGTAGGCCCATTAAAATAGCATCCTCAGGCAGGAACAGTTATCTGTGGCATCACTGGAACTGTCACAAAAATCAATGAGAGTCAGCAGAAGTCCCTTCTTACAGGTTTCTGTCAGTTGCTCAAATAGATACCACAGAACTTTTCATTATAATAAACAACTACTTGCATCTGGCCAATGTTGGATATTTCTTGCTTCATACTTACATCACTAATCAGTTCATTGGCCTTCTTTGCATTTTGATATGCTGGGGTAATCATAGCAGGAAAGCTTCCTTTCCCTCTGTGCTCTTCGTAATCATCCATATACTCCTGGAGAACATTCAGTAGTTAACTATTTACTCATTGTGTGGTATTTATTTTTGCATATATCTTTCTCATCACAGATCTTTCTTGCCAGCATAGTTCTCAGAAAGCAATCCCAAAAGGCCTACACAGAAGCAAGTCTCATATTAGTCAATGGGGCTTACTCCCAAGAAAGTGTTTTTAGGATTGCAGTTTCTGTATATTAGAATATAATGTAAAAAACAGAAGAAAGCAGAATGGGAATAAGCCCAGTTTATGGATGACAAGGCTGAATGAAATTAAAAATATCCTATGATGCTGCCAGTTTTCAAGTTAGACATATAAAGCCATAATTTTGCTTAAAGCTTTCAGAACTGTTTGCATAGGGCTATTTTTGGGCAGGAACGCACAGGAACGGAGTTCTGGCTGGCTCCTAAACTGGCCATGCCCAGCAGGAATTCATTAGCATAATAGGCCACACCCAACAGCAGAAACTCATTACAACTGGCCACATTAGGGGTTTGTGGCCTAACATGCAAAGGAGTTCCTGCTACAAAAAAGGTCATGGGTTTTGACAGCAAACAAGATAAACAGAATAAGCAGCAAAAGGTGGGTGTTGCTGGATGACCACACTTCTGGTAACATGGGGGTGTGACCTAATATGCTAACAGACTGTGATGTTAGGGGTGTGGCCTAATATGCTAATGAGTTTCTGCTGTTGGGTGTGGCCTATTATGCTAATGTTCCTGCTGGACTTTTTCTATAAAAAAAGCCATGGGTGACACTAATATCTTGATTCCCCCACTCCACTTCATTCCCTGTGCATACTTTTTATACCATAATGAGTGTATACATTGTTGAATATGACACATCTTCCAATAAATGCAAAATATCCATAACCAATGCTCCCTCTAAGCTGTGGAGTCTTGTGAGCAAAAATTCTGCTTTGTGAGCTACTGGCATTAAAGTTGTGAGCAAGGGTTTTAGCTACTGCATAAGTTAGTTTGCTCTGGAGCCCTCCTTCCTGAACTAAGACAAAAATGACTGAGCCAGAGGCTAAAAAACTGTGAGCTAGCTCACACTAACTCACTTGAAATATGATATTATTACAAATCTTTCTTTTACTTTGTTAAATAAATTGGTTGATTGGGGGGGGGCAGAGAAAAGGAGTTCTTGGTACTATTTAGAAAATAATTTCTGATGACAAAGAGGGGGCAATTTTGGTTGATTCTCCACCCCCATTACAGACCCCATTTCACCACCAACATTGCTGATGAGGGCTCCTGAGACCCAAAAGAAGAATTTCAGGAGGCTCAGGGGGCTGTAGCTGGATAGAGGAAGCAGAAAAGTTTTAAAACACCAGCTTAGCTTTGCTTTGCTCAGAATAGTTTGCAATTGATACATTTTGGCAGTGATTAATTTGTATTCTTCCTTACCTGACTAAACTGATCTACATTTTCTTTTGAAGCACAAACAGAATGACTTGCTTTTCCCTTAATCTCTTTTTCGTATTGTTGGTGATATTTAACCTGAAAGCAAGGAAGGCAAAAGGATAATCCTTATTGGTCTTACAACTTAAATATATTACATTTATTTGCTTTATAAACTTGTATGCCACATTTTCCATAAAAAGCCCAGTTCTATAAAAAATCCCATAGCTATATTGTCCAGTAGTCCCAATGTACAAAGAGACGCAAATAATATAGCATTATGTAAAGTGAGCTGCCATAGGACTGAGAAAATAAAAATATCTTAACAAGCCATCTCAGTGAATGCTATGTGAGAGAGAGAATTACATAATACTGATGCCAGGACTCAGCTTCAAGATCTAGCCAACAGTCTCATGGGTGGGTCTCCATCAACAAGTCCTCCTGCTTTAAAAAAATCAAGCCTGGAAGCAAACTAATAGTCAATACAGGTCCACCAAAAGACAATTAATGTGTTCTATGCCCAGCCTCCATTAGTAAGTAACTAAAATCTTTCCAACAGTTGTCATGTTACAATAGTGAAGATGAGAGCAACCAATACAAGAATGACAGTGGCAACCTGTCCAGTGTTCAGAAAGGAGTAAGGTCACCATACAGTTAAGTTCCTCCCCATGCTTGCCTTCCCCCTAATCTAGATCCAGGCTTACAACCAGACTGTGGCTCTGGTCACACTGCAACTGACATGCGCTTTGTTCCCGGTTTATTTAAATCGGGAACATTTTTATTCGCATTGGGCTGTCTACATGCAGCCAGCCCCTCTTTCCCAGCATCCCTTGCCTACTGCTGCGCTGTCCTTCCAGGCGATCCTGCCGGCCACGGGGAGGCTTGGGCGGCTGCTGCTCCTGCCGACACTTTGGGGAGGGGGTGCTGCCGCCGCCGCTGCCGCCACTGACCCACGAAAATAGGCTCCGCCGTCTCCACCATCCTCCTTGCCGGCCCCATCCAGGCTGCCGTAGCCCCCACCTCTCGTTCCCGCCTCCAGGGCCGTCGTTGTGCGTTATTTTTTTTAAAAAGCTTCTGGTTTGAGCGCTTGACTAAACATGCCCTTAATAAATCCATTATTAAACTTTAAATGGATTTATTAAGCGCATGTTTGCTCAAGCGCTCAAACCGGAAGCTTTTTTAAAAAAAACAAAACCCAAGAACGTTCAGACGGCCCTAATCGCAATCCTTGCGAGAGAGGGGCTGTCCACATAGGCGAAATAGCGCAATCAAAGCGGAAGTGCCAGGAAAACACTAGTTTCTCCAGGGGTCAGGAAAACCCGGAAGCATTGTGTGAGTAAGCCCGCTTCGCGGCGGGAGGCAGATTGGCGCGTGTGAACGTGAAACTGACATGCGCAAGTAAACAGCCGCAAATCCCGATCAAAACGGCAGTGTGACCGCACCCTGTGACACTTCAGAGACAGTGTGATGCTGTCAGCTACCACATTCTCATCTCTATCAGGTCACACGGACTGCCAATCATCAACAACTCTGTTTTCAATTTGCTTGACTTCACCCAAGTCAAAATAAACAGTTTGTTTTAATAATAAGGCTATCTATGTTCCTTCTAAAATTTGTCTGTGCAAATCCACTGACTGGATTTCCCCCAAAATAGGAAATTTGGCCTTAATTTTTACATACATAGATTGGGTTTTCTTCCAGTATGTGATAACCAACTCATGTAGACCATGTTTTTGAAACTTACATTGCTTGCTAGTTCATTGGCTCTTTTAGCTATCTGATAGCCTGGAGTAATCATTGCAGGAAAACTGCCTTTTCCTCTCTGTTGTTCATACTCTTCGGTGTATTTTAACTGTAAAAACCAAGAGAGTTGAAAAAACACAGACATATAGAGAGTCAGTAACAGGTGAAAATAATATTTTTTTTCTTCTGTTCCACTTACATCACTTGTGAGGTGGCTCCCAGCCTGTGCATGAAGTATATCTGGAGTATCGACAACACCGGTGAATTTGGAAACACGGTCACCATGCCCTCGTTTATACTCCACCTATGAGAAGGAGTAAAATATACACAAAGAACATTTTAATATTAATAAAAACTGCCATCTTATTTCTTGCCATAAAGCATCAAAAGGCAAGGAAATAGATGATCTTTGGATTTGCTAATTAATTTTTCCCATTTTTTGTCCTGTAATATAAATCCCTTGGTTACAAATGCAAAAGAAATGGTACCTAGATGAAAAGGGATTGGAATGACAACATATTCTGACCTTATTTGTCAAAATTATGTGCTTTGGATTAATTATCCATTATTTCATTCCAAGTCCATGAATTCTCAAAGATGTTTATTTTATAACAAAGAAATGACTGTGGAAAAGTAAATGTATAAAGGAGATCAAACCAGTAGCCTATTAAAGTTAATAGAATGACTCTAAACTCAATGGGAACTTTGAAATTTTTATTTGGATGAAACAGCTTTCTTTTACACCAACCCAGCATGTTTAATCAGTAACAATCTCAATTGCTTTCATTTTCAATTCCTATTAAAGCACTACAAGTTATTCTTGGAATAATAGCTACAGAAATTTGTATAGCAATCCACAAGGTGAACCTTTTATTAAATTTCCATATTTTCATACTAGAAAAGCATGCATATAGTTTATTAAAATAGCATATTAGTTTATGATAGATGTTAAGACCCATAGCAGCAAGCAACTACCAGACTCCTAAAGCACTTCATGTGTCAATATTCCAGGATAACAGTTCCTCTGGTTAACCAAAGTTTGAGTCTAGTAGCACCTTTAAGTCCAACAAAGTTCTATTCTGGGTATAAGCTTTCGTGTGCACTCAGACTTCTGCATGCACATGAAAGCTTATACCCAGAATAAAACTTAAGAACATAAGAGCATAAGAGAAGCCAATGTTGGATCAGGCCAATGGCCCATCCAGTCCAACACTCTGTCACACAGTGACCAAAAATACCAGGTGCCATCAGGAGGTCCAGCAGTGGGGCCAGGTCTTAAGGGTTGGTCTTAAAAGTGCCACTGGAAACTTTGTTTTGCTGCTTCAGACCTACATGGCTACCCACTTGAACCTAAGTTTCTCTGGTTATGCTCACAAAAATGCTCAAAATACACAATTCATAGAAGTATAATAATGTATTTATGCAGGACTTTGATTATTGCTGTGAATCGTAACCTCTAATACCATTACCCATACAAAGATTCCTTTGAAGGGTTGCTAATCTCCAGGTGGGGGGGGGGGCGGAGTTCTCTCAGAATAACAAATGATGTCTAGACTACAGTAGGCTTGCCAATCCACAGGTGGGGGCAGGGGATTCCCTGATTTTGTGGGCTTCTGCCCACCACTGGGCCAGTGGGGTAAGCCTTGCCCCAAGCCCCACCCCCAAAGCAGTCACCCTTCTCTCTCCCTCCTGCAAGATTTAAAGGGCCCTCCAACTGAGCAGCAGGAGCACATGGCCCACCAATCAGCTGGAGGGCCCTCTAAATCTTGCAGAAGGGGAGCGAGAGGGGTGACTGCCAGCTGCGCACCTGAACTCCAAGTGACAAATTCGCTTCCCTTTAAATATTTTTTTGTGAGCAGGCACCACCGGCACCTTTCAAGGGGCTGCATCCCCAACGTGATGATGTCACCTATGCGTGATGTCATCATGTTGGGGAGTGCCTGCCCCCTCCTAGACAGCTCCCCAAAGCACCCTGCCAGCCACAAAATAGGACCTGGCAACCCTACACTACAGAGATCAGTTCCCTTGGAGAAAATGGCTGCTTTGGAGCATGGAGTCTATGGCATTATACCCCACTGAGGTCCCTCCTATCCCAAAACACCACCCTCCTCAGGCGCTACCTCAAATCTCCAGGAATTCCCCAGTTCAGTGTTGGCAATCCTATCTTTTGTCTCCTCCCCTCCCCCCCGGATAAAGCCCTGTGAAAGAGGAACTCACATCACTGGATAGCTGAGTGGCCCTCTTAGCTATCTGATAAGCTGGAGTGATCAAAGCAGGAAAGCTGCCTTTACCCTTGTGTTCTTCATATTCCTCTGTATTCTTCAGCTAGAAGTAAGAAACAAATATTTGTGTGTATCCTATCTTTCCATTATGGCTGTCATCCTATGCCCAATGATTCAGTCATTCAGTCCATTAAAACTTAATGCAATTTACCTCCAAGTAAACATAAGATCAGTCTTCATGGAGCTTAAAACAGCAGTTTAATAACACAATCAGAGGTAAGATCAGAATGAGAAATAGTAACTTACATGTCACAAATGAGTGAATTTCCTATATTTATTTTATTGTAATTTATTATACTGTTGTAACTCGCCCTGAGCCTTGCTATACAGGGGAGGGCGGGCTAGAAATTTAATAAAATAAATGAGTAAAATATTAGACCAATGTTCTCAATGAACCATTCTTTGCATGCTATAATTAGAACTTGTCCTAACTGGAGTAGCATTTATTTCTCAGGGCAGAGAAACAAAGATAACCAAGTGAAGTGTCACTTACCAGGTGACATTATTTACCATGAAAAGTTTCAGTGCACATTTCCTCACATTAAGCCTCTATTAAACAGAAAGGGCAGTTTTCTTCAGGCCTGCTGGTAACCTCACTCACAAACTAATGGTTCTCCCATAAATAAACATGTTACAAAATACAAACTAACTACATATACACATATATGGTTTATTACGATCCATGATCAGCTAATTAAAAAGAATGCATGATAGACATTGGCTACATAAGCAGGTATTCAATACAGAATTCCTACAATTAATGATAATATAAAATTATTAAAATACTAAACCAATAGTTTCCTTATTGAGCACACCAGTGCACAAAATGTTGCTACCTTAACGTTAGTTTCACTAAAACAGTCTGCAAGAAGAGAAATACAAAAATCATTGGATCTGCCTAAGTATTTGGATGTAAATGGAGTGATATACATATTCCGAATGGCCTTCTAAAATAGACCATACAGAAGGACGTGTTCTATTGTTTCTATAGTACCAGACTGACAGGGACAGAGATGTTGTGCATATGGGGTATGTACATACCTACCTTCAAGAAAGGCAGATGGGACAACGTTAAGACAAGCCAAAGTAAAAACTCTATGATACTTGGGAAATTCTAATGTGTACAGGTAATTTGGTGGAGTTCAATTCTGATCACTGTTCCCCACGGCCAGAACAAAATAGGGCTGTAACCCATATTCTTTGTTTAATTATTGCTCTGGTTTCTAAGTACCCAAGATGCAGTACAGCTGGACGAGAGAAACAGTATAGTTGTAATTTGTTCTCTATGGTTCTCACCCCCCCCCCAGAGTGGAACTTATCTAAAAAGATTAATGAAGTTAATAGGGGTGGGATTAACTTGAGCCTAAACCACATAGCTTAGAGCCAGGCATGTGCTTTGAGAGAGACTAACCCTGCCTCCTCTCTAAGCAGAGCATTAGGTATACAACAAGGTACTCCAAATACAAACTAACTTACATCACTGAAAGCTTTCTGTGCTTGAGCAATCCTGACCATTTCTGGATCTTGGATAGTCTCAGAATACCAGGATTTTCCTTCTTCATAAGCAGCATGGGAGGCTTTCTAAAAAGGAAAGGTATCATGACAAATACACACAGAGACCTTGTGGCCAAGTAGTTAAAACATTAGGTCTGTGACTAGGTGACTTTTATAAATGGGTGGCTAGACACAAAGCTGATCTTGCACATTTTTATGTCTGCACCATACCATTCCCTGTAGACTATCTTTCTGGGTTGTTGTTTTTTTTTAAAAGGAGCTATTTAAATAGGCTTGCACAGGAAAAGTCCACTGTTTGTATGCACTACCATTTTAGTCTGAATCACAGTGACGTACATATAAGCCTCTATGATTTCAATGGAATTTGAGCTCCAATTAATATAATTTTGATCAGGTTGTCAAACCAGGGGAGAGTAAACACTCTGCTCCTAAATATAGGTGCCCAGTCTATCTGCCCATAATAGAAATGCAGTCTCATTGGAAGGCAGTTTAAAGTCTTGTTTGCTGCTACTGTGTAGGAATACATGTACTTTTTCATTTTAGGACCTACCACTGTTACTTAAGAACATAAGAACATAAGAACATACTTCTGTTCTAGGTGTCAGCAACCTTTTAAGCCCTACCATTTTTCCACCACCTGGCCCTTTATTTATCATCATGCCATCTTTCTGCTTTTCCTGAACCAGTGTGCTGAATTCAACAGAGGAAGATGTGGAACTAGAAGAAAAAGTATTTGCATTTTCCCACACTCAAAAACCTTGGCTTGATCTAGACAATACACGGTGAAAGGAAATGGTGGTGCCCTGGAAATGCTGATGTGTCATGAAATACAGCCTTAAGACAGAACCCCATTGCCAGCAAGAGCACTTACTGCCCTCCTTATAATTATTTATTTGTGTGGGACTAGAATATATCACTTTTTCTAATGTAGAAATGTAAATATATACCTCAGCAACTATAAGCATACATTGGAACATAAATACAAATATTACATTATTCACCCATGTATCACTGAAAATATAATCTTCTACAAGATTATGGACACCTGTGATATAATTTGAACCTCTGCCCAAGATAGTTAGATTGCCCTGATGGTGGTCTTATTGTTGTAGAAAACAAAGGGGAGCACCAATTAGAGCAAAGAGATTTTTTTTATTCCAGATACCAGTATTCCTACATGTTTCACTTTAAGCTTCCTCAGAGGGTTCTATAGAATACACATGCAGCAGTGTAAGCAAATATCAATACCCCTGTGCATTTCAAGTTCAGCTTTATCAGGGGGTTCTGCAGAATATAAACGCAACAGCACAAAGGGGAATATTGGTGCATTTATAGTCTACAGACCCCTTTGAGGAAGCTTAACATGAAACATGTAGGAGTACTGATATTTGGAATTTAAAAAATTTCCCACTGCGCCATTGTTTTTCCTTTGTCTCTTTGCTTGTTGTTGAAGACCAAAAAAGGACTGCCACTGGCAGTTTTTAGGAAACTCTGAAAAGCAATATTGTTCAATAGGAACACTGAAGAAAGGTGATATTTATGCCATATGTTCTGTTAGCAGGTTCAGAACATACACTGTTTTGTGGGTTTTTTCTGTTATCTGTTTTTATTGATTTTGTTGCTATGCCTATTTTAGGTTCATGCAGATAAAAGAGCAACTTGTATAGAGGGAGGGAGGGAGGGAGGAAGGTCGATCTTGTGACATGCCTTTTCTCAGATTGCACTTGCCTCTGGAGGTTATAACTTTAAGTAAATACAGGTATTAAACAATATTTTGCAAAAAAAAAAAAAGAGAGCCCCAAACACCCTGCTTCCCAATTCGCTGAGGTACTTTTTATTTGATTAACAGTGTAATCCTAAACAGAGTTCCATCCTTCTAAGCCCCTCTTCAGTTCAAACCCTTAGTGTTACATCTAACATCTGAATGACCAGATCTGTAAAGGGTTCTGGTGCTGACCTCATAGAACTGAGTTTTGCATTTTATATCCAGATCACAAAAATCAGCGGTCAGGGTGGTTGGAAAAGCAATTGTAAACATAAATGATGCACTTGTATTATTGAAGTATGGGTTGTATATGTGTAAAAATTATAATTCTTTTTAGGAAATGACATCAGTTCATAGGAAATTAAATGATGATAAAATATCTCTTGCATGTTTGCAGGCCCTTGAGACAGGTATCATACCTGATCACTTAGTAGTTGTATTTTCTGTGCAGCTTGGATGTCGCTTGATTTCATATTCCAGTGAAAAACAGATTTGAATCTCTCTCCCTCTTCACGATACTTAATCTGAGTAAATGGACATAGTAGCCATAAATGCAAAAAAAATCACTTAAAATATGGGAAAGTAAATGAAAATGCGGTTCAGAATATCATGGAACAATAGTAGGTTTTCAAATGCTACTGTGATCCGTATACTTTAAATGGTCTTTCAGTGCAAGAGAGCCATACATTTTAGGAATCAAAACAATAACACCAAAAAAACCTACCATATGGAAGTTAGGTCTGTGGTTCAAACTACATTTTGACTTCTAAAAAAATCTGCATTTGACTTTTGAAATCCAGACTTTCACATTTAGGGAAAATTTGCTAAGAATGAGGCATGTTATTATGTCAAAGAACTGAATGCTAAGCTTTATTTCCAGTATTTCACATCAGATATTATCAGGAATTCTACCCATTACTTAAATTTCAGGGGCAGATACCAATTGTGACAATCAGACATTAATATTTGAATTTCAAGAGGGAAATCCAGACTCAAATATTCTGTTTTGAACATGCAACCTCAGAATTTGCTGCAGTGCAAGACAGACTTTGATGCATAATTTGTTTCAGTAGTTAATACAAATACATTTACTTCCCTTGGCTGCTTAAATCACCATGATATGCAAACATGGTATCATCTTTATTCCCATATACAGAGAGTTGCAAGAAAGGATCCTTACCAATGGGGCACAAAGCAGTTCTTCCATGTAGCAAAACTCAGTGGAACACATCAAGTCATGCACCTAATGAGGCGTGCCACATAACAGGGAACCTCAAAAGCATGCTGATTAGACACAGTAAGGAAGAAGAACGCAGTCCCCCTAGGGGGAGTCCCATTTATCTCAGTAGGGTTTGCACAACATAACTTCACAGTAGATTAAGTCCCAAACATGTTTGCCTTCCAAATAAACATTCTCCCCCCAAAAACCCACACCCAAAAAGAGAATATAGAATTAACATAAAAATATATTTTAGGTATTGCCAGGAAAGTAAAGCTATTCTGGCTCTTCAATTAGATTTGTGATACATTTATCCCAGGCACAGGTCATGGGGGAGGCATTTGTCAAGCAGCTAGATTCTAAGTACCTCTGGGTTAGGTCACAACTTACAAACTCCATGGGGGGACACACAGACTGTCAACAGTTGTGTGCCTAAAGTTCCATGCTGGGAATTCTCAGGTACATGAGCTCCAATTTAGATTGAGACCACAATGCATGGGGAAAGAATGCTTAACACCCCACACATACATACTTGTCCCAGCCTGGAATGGCCTCAGGATCCACTATTCGTCCCCTTCAGCACATTCAATCTTCCCCAGCAGGTAAATAATGGCTCCCTAGGGCCATTTCAAGTCAGGAAAACAGCACTGAGGGGAGACTGAAGCGTATTCTCTCAGTCACCATATTTTCAGCACAGAATTCAGTTCCCAGCACAGGTTCCTGAACTCCAGGTGTACATCTGATCCAAAGTCACTGCGGTAGCAACATGTCCACTACAGGGACTTTGTAATGTGTCATGTGCCTTCAATTGCTATTGGAAGAATTTGAGATATGGGTGCAAGAAGCCTCACTACCTTCTCCATCATTACTCTCAACTCAATCATTTTGAAAAGTAGGCAGAAAAGGATGGGATGAGCAGCATGGAAATGCTATGCAATTCCTCCCATTTTCCAACAATTTCCCCAAATGGACGTGCTAGAACAGAAGGCTAAGTTCACATGGAAGAATTAGGGGATTTTTGACAATTCTCCCACCTGCTGCAGGGGCCCTGACTCCCCCCACCCCATGTTATGCCTGTGGTGTTTCCTGCCACCAAATGGAGCTTGGGGGGCATTTCTAGATGAGGTAAGAGATGAAAGGTGAGAAGGCTGCATTCTGAAGACAGAAATCCTATGTAGGCCAAACCCTCTACAAACTGTACTATCCATACAAGAGAGATGTTCCTATAACTTTGGAAGACCAAGATTTGTATACAAGGAAGAGTATAAAACAACTTAGAATGGCTGCAAAGGTTTAACCTTTGATCCAGATACACGTATCAGGAAGCTGTATGAGATTTCTCATGCATGAATCAGTTTGCCAGCAAGTACATAAACCCCTTGGGTGCAAAACATTAATGTGTGAGTATTAGCTTTCATAAGCCTCTGTTTTAATTCAAACTTCCATTCGTGATTTAAAAGAACAGGTATGTTTTAGATGAGAAAAAGCAGGGAAAGATCTCTAATCTTGCCAGCATACAAATACTGGAAGTGACAAGCTCTGATATTACAGCCACCAAATAGAAATAGAAACTACTGTTAATCCTAGACTCATTGCAGAGCAGCACACTGTCACACACATGTAAAAGGAAGTGTACCTGTTGTTGTTATTATAGTTTTGGATATTCCAAAATTGTGAAGCTTTTTTATAAAGTGTGCATGAAATTCTCAAATACTATCATGAGAAAGTATGATACAGAATAGGTCTAATAAAGCTGTATGAGTACAATGTTTTCCCAGTTTTTATCCTGACCTTATCACATAGTTTGTCATTTGTTTCTGTTATAAACACAAAGACAAAAAAATAAAAATTTAAATCCCCAAATTTTGGAGACTTTTAACTGGGAACACAGTGATTAATAGCTTTGGAAGCACAGAACTATTTCAGAAGATTTCTTACAGCTTCATCTTGAAAAAAAATCTAGCAGACCCTTACATTTCACCAAATTTCCCCAATGCTACCACATAAAACTCACTTGACTTTATATAGTTGTTAAAAACTCAGATTTAAGTACCAAGTTCATCAGAGGTTTGAAAAGCCCCCTTTTTAGTGAACCTGGGTTCAGATTCTAATAAATCTGCAGGCACTTTCTGGTTTGGTGTCAAAGACTTGACAGATTCAGCTGAGTTTTCCTTTGAGTTTTCTGGTTCATTTGAAATGAAAATTCAAAGGAAGACACGGACTGTGAAACAAAGCTACAGAAAGCGTTTGCATGAACCATTATGACTGAACCCATCACACTTTCCACACCTCAGTTCAGCATCCCTAGCAATTTTTGGTGAGCAAGGACATGGATTTTCAAATGGTGTATTAGCTGAGGGTGTTCAGGTTCTTCAGTTCTTATTTAGGCAGGTCTGTTTCTGGTATTCTTTGTTTAAATATAAACCATAGAGCCAAGTTTCAAAAATGTACAGAAAATAAGGCAAAAGTTCAGCACTACAATTTCTATAATAATACAAGTACAACTAGCCATTTCCAAAAGTTCCTTAAACTTGCCAAGAATCAAAGCTACAAATGGTGCACCTAAGTATAAAAGGCTATTTGCCTTAACGTCAAGGCCCAAGCATGGTGAGGAGGTATGGGTACATAACTAGGGAATAGGGTTGACAACCTCTAGGTGGGGCTGGATTAATCAGTCCAATCTAAAGTCTAGCCAGTGTTTTGGCCAATACAGTATTTCAGCTTATGAGTCAAGCACTGAAAATTGTCACTATATGCTCACGTGGCACTCATATGAGTTGATTAATTAGCCCTAAAAGAGATTTTGACTATATTTTGGATCCATTATCAGTTTTAAACTGCTAAAACAAGCAAGCAGAAAAAGTGGGGTCATTTCTCAAAAGCCTGTAATAGCACTGAGAGGCCTCCCCGTAAGCGATTTCTGGAGTCACTGCAAAAAGGTTGTGAAACAATCTGTTGAATGGACTCTGATTGACTAGACATGCCCACATGTAGAAATGGGGATTTCATTTGTCCTTAATGAGATCTAGTACATAGCTAGTTCAGATTGTCTGTATGACAGCGTGGTATCATTACATCCAGCATATGATCCCTTATTGGCTGAGATCAACAGAAGAATGAAATATACAAATATGACATAGAAGCAGCAGCAGAGGAAGTTTGTAAACAGCAGTAAGCAGCCAAAAAAAGGAAGGATTAAAAGGCTGGGGTAATTCATTAATTCTGACATGAAAAGCAGAGCAAGAGAACATTCCTTTCAGTTACGTGTTAACATAGTGATTACTGCTGAATATGAAATACATCTAAAGCATCTTACCTCACTTATGGCTTCAGATTGCTTTTTCACGTTCATGTTTATCGGTGTCTCAAAAACACTTGTGAATGTATTGTTTTTTGGATTGTGTCTATAAAAGAAAGCAGGGAACAAATTTAAAAAACACCTCTCAATGGGATATACTGTTTATTTTGACACACTTATTTTAAAACAATTAAATAGGTTTAAATACAAGCTTAAAATACATATAGATAAAATACATATAGACACATACAAAACAGTTTAAAACAATTAAAATGAAAAACAGACACATTAATGGGAAGAAGACTCAGTAAGGGAATGCCAAACAAATCAGAGAAGTTTCACCCACTGGTGGAAAACAATGATAGAAGGAAGCGACATATGTTCTTGGGGAGGGAATTCTATTGTTTCGGTGCCACAACCAAAAAGATCCTTTCTCAGGTTGCCACCCATCTGGCCTCAGATAGTAAGAGCACCCAAAGCAGGGCCTATGGAGATTACTGTGAGGATGAGGTAGGTTCATATGGGAGTATGAAAACACAACTATCCCCCACAACTAGCACCTTAGACACAAAATTTTACTTTGACTACTTCCCTACATTTCAATTAATTTTAATAATTCTATCAGTGCTGCCTTTCTAATACTAAAAGAGAATAAGATACTGGAAACACCTCTTTCTTTCAAATGTTTAATAGAATTGATCCGAGTGAACTTATTTTTAAAATCCTATCCCCTAAACATTTTTTTGCAACTACTAAAGAAGCAGGTTTGTAGCTTTTGGGCGCTACTAGACCCGGGCCTCCTGTTGGATAAACAGGCAGCAACAGTGGCTAGGGATGCCTTTCACCAGCTTTGCTGATGAACCAGCTTCAGCCATTCCTGGAAACATCTTGCCACTATGTTGCACGGCCTGGTAACATGTAGATTAGATTGCTATAATGCACTCTGTGTGGGGCTGCTCTTGAAGACTGTTCAGAAGCTACAGTTGATACAGAATGCTGTGGCCAGAATGCCAAATATTGTAGTTTGTAGGAACCATATTACTCCAATACTGGTTCCCAATTTGCTTCCGGGCCCAATTCAAGATGCTAGCGCTGACCTTTAAAGACCAATACAGTTTGGGGTCAGCATACCTGAAGATATGTTTGCCATATGAACCTACCGGACAACTCCAGTCACAATAAGAAGTCCTGCTTTGGGTACCCCACCATTTTAGGCTAGACAAGTTAATTTTTGAAAACTTTTAATGTTTGAAATGTTTTAGTGTTTTAATGGATACTGACTTGGGAAGCTTGAATCAGGTGGAAAGATGGCATAGATATGTTTTAAATAAATATCCATCTTCTTAATATGGCTGATATATAACATTAAAGGTGTTTTAAAGTCTGGATAAAAATGTATTACTCACATTTCAGACTATGCACATTTGGCCTTTTTCTTAAAAAAGAGAGAGGCACAAATTCATCCAAAGTTAAGTATAATTTCTCATTTTTTATCACTATAAGTAGCATTCAGTATAACTGTACACAGCATAAAGTATACCTTTGAATAATCAACTATGTGAGCTGCGTATGATCTATATTTTGACTCACTGGCCTAAAGGGCTACCGTTCCTTTCATATTTTCTTTTGAAAGCAAAGGGAGGGGAGAAAGATTGCATATGCAGTCCCCAGCTTGCAATGGAATACTGAAATGGAACCCATGCATTTTTCTTAGCTGTGTTCCATGGCTGTGTATACCACAGTATGCCAATTAGGCCTTCGGGGAGGGCGGGATATAAATCCAAATAATAAATAAATAAATAAATAAATAATAAATGCTACAGGATTGGTATTTATTTGTGGGAGGGTCAACAAAGGGTTTTGCTGCAACAGACTGACATAGCTGCTGCTATCGAATTGCCTACAAGCCTGTATTTTGAGGGGGAAACACAGTAAAATATCTGGAAGAACTCTACACTGTTATTAGAAATCAATCCAGCCAGATGCTCTTGAATTGGAGGGGGGGTGTATGTAGTCATACTTACGTTTGACAGTAAGGTCTCTTCTGGTGGCTAACAAAGTTATTTACAGTTAGCATCATCTTGCAGACTTCGCAGTGAAAGCAGGCTTTGTGCCATGTCTAGAAATAGCAAGGATAAAAATACATTGAAAGTTACTTGCATTTCATACTTGATTAGTCTGTTTTAAAAACTCATTACCAATTGCTCTTGCCTATCTAATAAAAAGTATTGCTCACTACATCTAAAAGCCCATGCCAAAAATTCATTTAGTCCATACACACAACATAAAAAGAGATACTTTTTATATTTTTTACATGTTTGATGAAGTTCATTCTCTGAACCAAGTTATCCAACTTGAATACAGATGATAATACATTTTCTATTTAGTTCAATTATAATGTTATGTAGGACAAATACACAAAACTGTATGAATATGCATATTGTATCAAAAACTTCCTTAATGGTCAAAAAAATAACAGTATCTACTGACCTGATCTATACAGTTAATCTTCTCTGCAGGATAAACACCAAAGCCACATCTGGCACAAGACTGAATATTCATCTTGAAACCACCCAAGGGAAGTCAAAACTATTTTATCAAAATTTTAGAAGATACAAGAAAACAGTTGCTTCCTATCTAACTTGTTAAATCATGCCAGTCCTCAGCCCAAAACTTCAGCCTCCCCTTTTGCTGAGCTTCTGCTTCAAACTCAGCTGTTGTCTGGTTTTTAAAGCTGTCCGTTACTAAGAGAGGTTATTTTGGCAACTATGTAAGAGTGCATGGGAGGGAAAGACACTGAAGAATTCAGTGACACCTTTCTCTAAATAGAAAAGTGAACTCACAGTGAAGCATCATAGTCATATGAATGAAAAAGTCTAATTGTTAGTATTTAAACTTTGGACCTCAGTGGTGGTTAGTTGTCAGAACTTCAAGATGCACTTCTAAATATACTCAGCTTCATCTTCAGATTGTTATCTCTTAGCAAAGAGTCACCACAAAGGGAAGAATATGGCAAGGCAGTTTCCTAACTAAGCTCTACCAATCCAGAATTAGTGCTAGATCCCTACAGGAAATTGCATATACAACATCCACTATCTCACCCGCCTAAATTGACATCAATGTTCTCCATTAGGCCATAGAATCCAGTGGCCAGTCAGCTTTTAATGGATCCTCCCCACTGACATAGTTTTGCATATCTCTCCTTATAAATAATTATCTTTTGGTTTCGCAAGATTCCATGCGCTCCCATTGGCTGTAAAATGCCCTCCCTCAGCCATTGGCCCATCAGCTGCCACTCAAGAGTACTGGCGTGCCATTGGCCGGGTGCTGGGTCTGCTCCTCTTCCCCACCCACGCCCCCTGGCAGACAGCTCTCTCTCCTGAGGAAGACAATTCTCTCGACTCCTGTGAGGGACTGTCCCCTCAGTGGCTGTTGGTAGGCAGCCAAGCTTGGTTCTGTGAGTAAAAAAACAAAAGTCTTTCAGCATAACCCCCTCCCCCGCCCATAAACCCCTCCCCAATGGCCACTTTCCTGTCAGAATAAATGGGAAAAGGCTCTTTCTCCTGCTTAGCTTCAGCATGGCTGGCTGGCTAACGAGGTGGGTCAGCGACCATCAGACCATTTTCTTCAACTCCCCACTGTGCGGCTGCCTTGCCCCTAGGGCTGCCAATCTCCAGGTGGGACCTGGAGATCTCCCACTATTACAATTGACCTCCAGATGACAGAGATCAGTTCCCCGGGAGAAAATGGTTGCTTTGGAGGGTAGACTCTATGGCATTATACCCTGCTGAGTCCTTCCACACACACCCCAAATACTGCCCTCCACAGGATCCACCCCCCCCAAATCTCCAGGTATTTCCCTAATCAGAGTTGGCACCTGTACTTTCTCCTCTGTCAGTAAAAGGCCCTTTCCACACCTATGTTGCCCTTTGGGAGAAAACTCATTGGGCCCAGTCCTGATCAGGTTGCCAACTCCAGGTGGGCAATTCCTGGAGATTTGAGGGATGGAGCCTGGAGAGGATGAGGTTTGAGAAGGGGTGGCACCTCAGACAGGTACGATGCCATAGACTCCACCCTCCAATCCAGCCATTCCCTGATGGGGAACCATTGTTTCCAATCTCCAGGTGGGGGCTGGAGATCACTCAAAATTACAACTGCTCTCTAGGAGGGATGGGGAAGGAGATGGAAAACTAAAGGTAGGTTGATGGTTGGCTGGGAGGGAGATAGGGTTGTCAACTCCAGGTTGGGAAATTCCTGGAGATTTGAGAGGTCGAACCTGGAGAGGGTGAGTGTTGAGGAGGGGTGAGACCTCAGACAGGTACAATGCCATAGACTCCACCCTCCAAACCAGCCACTCCCTCCTGGGGAACCACTGTCACCAATCTTGGGGGTGGGCTGGAGATCACTCAAAATTACTACTGCTCTTCAGGTAGCAAAGATCGGTTCCTCTGGAGAAAATGGCGGACTCTGTCATTATACCCTGCTGAGATTGCCACAGCAAATTGTCACTGAGTGCCCAAAGCCGGGGCACTCTCCCAGAGCCTCTTTCTAGAGCCTGTTGTATTTATTTCCACAACGGGCCTTATTCCTAGTACATAGTATATTGCTGTACATTCCATATCCATGGAAAGTCTGAGAGCCAGTGTGAATAAATTGGGGTAGAGTGCTGGACTAGACGGTGGGAGACTCAAGTCTGAATCCTCTTTCCACTATGCAAATTCACTAAGTGACCACCAACCTCTTTCATCCTAATCTGCCTCGCAGGATTATTGTTGTAAGAATAAAAGGGGAGAATGGGATATAAATATATATATATTACTAGCTAAATTGACTCAGAATCAGTTATCAGAGACAGGTCAGATTAATTTGTCTCCAGAGGAAGGCTGGGACACAGCTCTTACCAGGTCCACTGATGTTTGTCAAAGTGTTGTCTACCTACATGCTTTATGGTAAGGCTGCAAACTTAGTTGGCCCATGTGTCATGTAGGCTCATATAGTCTTCATTTCACCTGCTTTGCCTTGCCATGCTTTTCTATGCTATGGGGAGTTCCTTGTTCTTTTTGCCATGGAATCTTTAAGTGGAATAGGCATATACATATCACAATTCTCCCCCTATTCTCTTGACTATCAGTTCCTTAGGGTATTCTTAAATCAGAGTTCAGCTGTACTGGAAGAATTCTGCTCTACAAATTTCCAGATATTGGACTGGATCCAAACAGCTTTTCTACTGCAGGAAAATGGAAAGGCTCCCCTTTGAAAAGGTTATGCTGGGAAGCATGAACTAAAGGCATGTGTGATGGGAGTTGTAGTAGTGAACAGTAACTGAGTGAAAAGAAAGCTGGCTGGTACAACCCACTGGATTTTTGGTCTGTGCTCCGAGACGAAAAACTGAATAAATGTATGAGATAGGGGACAGGGGCTGGTAAAAGGTACCTTGGAGTTTTGATTCTACGACTACATTGTCAAAATCTATAGGGACATTAGATGGACATATTTGGTTGTGTGTTTTTAAATTTTAAAATCACTGCAAAAAGGTTGTAAGTTAGTTGTGTAACTTGTAATATGAAACTAATTGTGAATATGCTTAGAACATTTGATAATGAACTGTAACAATCCATTCAATAATGCATTGTAACAGATTGTAACAGGTGACCAAGTAGGTTGTGTTCAGGTCACTGTCTAACATCAGACGGAATATTATCCCCCTGAAGTTTATTAAACAAAGAGCATGTTAAAAGTAGTGTAATCCAATGGTTCCTGAAAGTAGTAAAAAACAACATTCCAATATTTTGTGAAATAGAATGTCAATTTTACCCTGACTGAATGAGCAGAGACAATCTGAATATGGAATACAATTAAATCTGCCCTGTAATACTTTGGAGGGGATGGAATTAAGGCGAGCAAAAGCAAATGCCCTAACAAGGTGAGGGACCGTTAGGTGCCTCATGCATAATGGCAGAGTCTGAGGAGGTAAAATACCAAAAATTTGACTCAAGCAGACTGCAAGAGCAAATCACCATACTGTTGTAATCCAGCTCTGTGAATCAATGCTGGACAAGTGAAAGGGCCTTTGCCTTACCTAGTAAGAAGGTATCTGCAGTTAAAAGCCCTAGCTATCTTAATCTAGTATCTACTGTCTTCATCCATTAAGAATAGTAAGCATCTTGTTTAAGAAAGAAGACCTTTGGCTTCTGAAGCAAAAATAATCCTTAGCCTTAGCTTCCAATGACTTTTGGCTGAGTTCAGCTCTAAGAGATACATATGAGATGCAACGAGAGACTCCCATTATCCTACATATAAGCTGACATAGGGGATGGTCAAAAGATTCTGAGATCACTGAAGTCCAGATACTGACCCCCTATAGTAACCCTCTGAGAGTTTGGTGTAGTGGTTAATAGTGGTGGTCTCTAATCTGGAGAACTGGGTAGGATTCCCCATTCCTCCACATTCAGCCTTAGTTTCTCACAAGTTCTCTCAGAGCTGTTCTCTCAAGAACAGTTCTCAAAACAGCTCTCTCAGCACAACCTACCTCTCAGGGTGTCTCTGTTGTGGGGAGAGGAAGGGAAGGAGATCGTAAGCTGCTCTGAGACTCCGAGTGAAGGGCGAGGTATAAATCCAACTCTTCTTCTTCACCACCACCACAATGGATCTGGGCAGTAGTACTGGTGTACAGGATCTTAATTAGCCAAAGTAGTCTTTAATCGATGGATAGGCTTCAGCTCACTGAATTTAATGTTCCCTTATAAGATTCATAAAGGCCAATAAAGCTTCCTGCCAGGACTAGTTGTATATTTTTCTGCTAGATGAAAGAGGGTTAAACAGTGACCAATAGTGGAAAAGCCTCTCCTAAAACCAATTTGTTTCCAGCCCAGGATTTTCTTGGTCTGAATCCATTCCACTAATCTTTGGCGCAAAACAGAATATAATTTCCCAACAGATGATAGGAGGCTAAGTGGCCGATAGTTGGCTGGATCAAGCCTACTGCCCTTTTAAAAAACGATTATAGAATGCTTCCAAACTGGGGGGAATTTTTCCCGTCTGATTTATCTGAAAGAAAACAGGTGCTAGAATCCTTCCCCACCACCAATCCAGACCTTATCTGAACAAAGCGCCTTGCCAGCTCTCATCTGACAGATCTTACTGTATACATCTTCCTCAGGTACAGGTGCCCAGTTAGGGAGGTCATCCAGCATTCTGTCCTCTAGCTGAGTATTGTTGGAAGAACTATAGCAAAACAGATCCTTAAAATATTTTGTCCATCTGGAAGCAGAGATATATGATGGCAAGTTGGATCTCAAATTCATGGCCAAAGAAACAGCTTTCCAAAGACTGGATAAATCATTGTTGTTAAGTGATGTAATAAGGAAGTGCCAGCCCTTGTACTTTTCTTCTCTCTTTTTATCCTGAATTAATTTCTGGCCCTTTTTTGAGGTCCAGTAATTCCCCTAGAACATATAAAATATTATCTCTTTTAAATTCCATATGCTATTGCTGAATCCTTCTTTTCATAGTTTTACACTCAGAATTGAACCACTTGTTTCTTTTCTGGCATATAGCATTACTGAGCAAAAGACTGCATTTCCTAGCCATTTTGCACATTATGCAAAAGCAAATCCATATTTGCCATTAAGCAGGCAGGGCCAGCCAGGAGCTAGATCCCTGATTTTAATAAACTTCATTAAAATGAGAATCATCAGATCAAACAATTAAGGTCTGATATTTTTAACCTGAAGAAGCTTCAGGGCAAAGAACACAAACAAAAGCAAGAATGGGAATATTCCAAACAGATGGTTCAACAAAGATTAAGTTCATCGCAAAAGTCTCCAGAAAAGAGGAAACAGCTTGAACAAACAACTACAGATGAAGAAGAATTAAATGTTATACAGTCGACTGAAGATACTACACAATTTAAAAGACATTTAAGCTCACTTCAGCTCCCAAGTGAACAGATAGAAAAGCCCCTGGATGATGAACAGCATACAGCTCAAGAAACAATGTTGATGCTAGTGAATGCAATTGTTCCACTGAATAATGAAAACGCTACCCAGGATGAAACCATCAGTGTGCACTCAGAAGTAATGTTAATGTCCTGGATAAGGAGGACAGCCTTCACACAAGGAGGTGGGAAAACAGAGAAAATTGCTTGTTTAGACAGGAAGCTAACCAACATGGGGAAAACTATGTCAAAAAATCAATCAGCTGGAGTCCTCCTTAGACCAGTCAAAGGATGTCTTGCAGGCAAAGACTGTGAAATAGCCAACCTATGTGAAAGACTTGAAGCAGTGCATCCAACAAAAGCAGAAAAGTGAAAGAAATCCTTCTAACAGAAACGAATGAGCTCCTGAATGATCTAGCTACCATGACCAAAGAAAACCAGATCTTGAAGGATTCACATTTTTCCCAAGTGCAAACCATGATTGGCCCAAAAAGGCCATAGCAGGTGGAAGCACCAGATATCAATTTGTCCCTTAACACTGCCTTAAAGGCATCTCATGCTTGATCCTGCGTCACCCAACAGTCAGAATTAAATTTAAAATATTCTTCTACATCTCTAGAGATTCCTTCACAGACCAACTCACTCTGTAGTAACAGTTTGTTTAGTGTCCAATTTGGGCCCTTATCATCCGTAACTATATTTGAAATCTGACATGTAACCCACACATGGTCCGATAAATTCCTATTTCCTATGTCCGCCGATTGACTTTGATTTAATAAAGGTTTGTTAACTAAAATGGGGGGAAATTACCATTAAGTACAATACAGAGAGGCATGTGCACAGAATTACATCATAATCACACCACTTTGAAGCTACACTAAGGTTACCCTTGCCTTTACATTGTTGACACATACAATGTAGGAATGAAAGCATAAGTCCAGAGCAACAATTGATCTGGTCACTCCAAATCTGAAAATGCTGGGGCATGGAGCGTATTGATTGGAGCAGTGATTCTTCCTGTCTATCCTGGTGACAAATCAATATATGTATTCGTCTAAGTTTTTGAAGCCATCTGAACTAGGCCCTGGGGCAAAAACCATCAATTGCTCCCACAAACCTATCTTCATACACCCCAGAAAAAGAAGTCTCGACTTCAGAAGCTGACTCTGAAGCTTTCATCTCTTTGCACCAGTCACCTTGTGGCAATGTTAAATGTAGAACAAACGTTCGGTAGGAACTGTTATATTCAGTGAGCTTTTGTTTTGTTTTTTAAAAATGATGCCCATGATAATTACAACAGAAAATTCATAAGAAACCAGATGGAGGAAGGTACCACTGAGAAAAAATATAGAGCCAGTTTGATGTAGTGGTTAGGAGCATGGACTCTAACCTGGTAGAACCAGGCTTGATTCTGTGCTCTTCCACATGCAGCTGCTGGCATGACGTTGGGTCAGTCACAGTTCTCTCACAGCTGTTCTCGAAAGAGCTCTCTCAGCCCTACCTACCTCACAGGGTGTTTGTTGTGGGGAGGCGAAGGGAAAGGAGATTGTAAATCACTCTGAGACTCATTCAGGTAGTGAACGATGGGGTATAAATCCAATCTCTTCTTCTTTTGCAAGACACAGTTCGGTATTTGTTAGCAATTGAGTGTGTATTCTGCATAGCAGACAATATGTAGATAATTGAACAAAAACATTTTGCAAATTAAATTTTGACACGTCTTATGGTGAATTGCATGTCACCATAGGTCAGAAACCAGATGCTTAAGGATTATCTCACTACCCCCACCCCCAGGTTTTTAACAGAACACAATTCTGGGAATAGCACTGTTATAATGGAAATCCCATGAAGAAGGAAGGCTGATTAACCACTGGAGTTCCCCTGCTAAAATTCACTACCACCACCATCCCATGGCCAGTTTTACCCCTAACTGGCCGCTTGGGATGCCAAAAAGGCAGTATCAGTAGGGAGAAGGAATGCATATCCCTATACCCATGCCACCCCTCCAAGACAAGATGACAATAAAGATTTAATGGACAGAAATTTAAAGTCTTTCATGACATGAAGTTAAATATCATCACCAGTTTAAAAGTTGGCAACCCTAGCTGTATAAGGGGGAGAAGATACATGTTCCTCTGCAACTGATGTTGCTGCTTTTGTCACTGCCTGGCTGGGTCCCAAAGTGGGCAACATAGGAAAACACCTGGAGCCTCAAAATGTCATTCTGCCCAAAATGCCTTAATCCAACAACAAATATTTAACTTCAAATGAAACTGTAACGGAATTTAGTGAGTGAAGTTGTACACTTCAATAGCTGTTTATTTTAAATGTTATTAGAAATCAAAATTTGGAGAAAATCTGCTCCTTTTCTCATGGCAAAGGCCTCTGAGAGTAAATGAACAGCTGAGCACTGAAGGACAAAATTGGAATGGGAAAGGATTTGCTGGCACACGATTCTATTCTTAATGCTGCAATACCCAATTATCATTCACTATACCACCTCTGCATGCCTCATTTCAGGAAAGAAGTGGGATATTTTCCTACCTTTTGGCCTAGGTTTTCCTTTGCAACCTTTTTCCCTCCAAAGCCACATATCTTTCCTTGATTTCCTGTCCTCCACCTTCTCTTTCCCTATGCGGGTAAGTGCATCCGAATCGCAACCCTCCCTTTTTAAAGACTGGAACTCAAACGGGACACCCTAAGGCTAAATATGGAAATATTCAGTGAAGGTGCGGATGGCTCAGCTGGGGCAGGCTGGGGAGGTCAAAATGCCCTGGAAAGGGATCGTGCCCCCTGCCACCACCATACCACCCTCAGCTGATGGAGGGCCACACGGCACAAGGCCAACTGGGGGAGTCACCGCTCTCCTTCTGGCCGATTCTGCTGTGCCCACCATGCTTCTCCACACCAGTTGCACCATGCCTGGGGCAGCACAGGCCAAAGCCGAGCCAGCGTCGCGAGACGAAGACGGATGCCGCCGGCATAGTGCAAATCCGCGTTCCTCTTCGATGGTGTGGGCACCGTGGAACTGGCGAAGTACGAGGGCGATTCAACGCATTAAAAGGCAGCCAGGTTGGCACAAAGACCTCCCTTCTCGTCGAGGGCTGATGGTTCAAGGGAAGCTTTCAGCGCCCAGGAGGTGGCGCTCTTCCAGAGTCGGGCTGAGGGGCGGGAAAAGAATGTTGGAAATCGTGTTTAAGGCGTCTCGGCTCCTTCCTCGCGATAAAGGGACAAAGGCCGGATTGGCGCTTTTAGTTTCGTTTTTCTCCGTAGCGTGCAGCTGACGTTGCAGGACTTCCCGGCTGTCTCTTCTCCATGGAGCCCCCGAAGGCAAGTCTCTCGGGGTCCGGATTGGGATGTAAAGAACCCCCTGTTCTGTCTTGGCGTCTCTCCCTCGTAAACAACGCACCCCAGCCCTCCTGACTGCTTTTTCTCTCCGCTCTGTTGCGTGGTCTCTTAGCTTTCACTCTGCCTGTCGGGTCATCCATATTCCACTTTGCTCTCTCTTCCCTTCCGCTTCATGGTATTTTAAAGGGTCGCGGTTTTTGAGCTGCTCATTTGAAACTTCGTTTAAACTTTCCCGCCCATTTACAGCTCTTCCTCGTCTTCCTTCTCCCTGACTCTCCAGTCTCCCCATCATTCTCCTTCCTGCCCAGTCATCTGTTCCAACGGCTACCACTGTTTTCTGTACGAGAAAGCTGTTGTTTATGTAAACTATTTATATGCCGCTATATCTCCTTGGACTCAAGGCGGCTAGCAAGCCAACAAACAAGTTGCACGGACACAAAACCTTATAACAGGCCATTATAAAGTAAGAGTGATAGAATAAAAACGCATCCAGATCTGCCACAAATGATTGTAATTCTGTCTGGTAGTTAAGTGCAAGGAAAACAAATTTTCCCATTGTTGTATTCCTGTGTTAGGAAATACTGATTGCTGAATTTCTGCTTTGGAGGCAAGTGTTTCATCTCTGCATTTCCATGTAGGGGGGAACTGACCTGTTGACTTTCTAACTAAGATGCAGATGGAGGCTCTGCCAGGGAAAAGATGGTGTAATACTGAATTCTGTAAACTAGGGGCTACTTGAAGGCATTTTGTCTACCTCTGCCCCCCCCCCCAGCCATGCTGTCTTGGCAGCCAGAGGTGTTGGCTCTGGAGCTCTTCTGCCTGAACCTCCCCTGTTGATTTGGCTGCCCAAGCAGTCAAAATGGCCCTGAATCTTCCTTCTGTTGTGCCCTGAGTCTTCTATACTAAAGGTAAAGGTAAAGGTTCCCTTGCTCAAAAGCCAGTCAAATCCGAGTCTAGGGTTTCAGTGCTCATCTCCGTTTCAAAGCCGAAAAGCCAGCGCTGTCCGAAGACGTTTCCATGGTCATGTGGCCGGCATGACTAGACACCAAGGCGCACGGAACGCTGTTACCTTCCCACCAAAGTGGTACCTATTTATCTACTTGCAATTTCTTGCTTTCGAACTGCTAGGTTGGCAGGATACTGGATATCGCCAAAAGGAAGATGACCCTGAATGTAGTGGATGTTGTTTGCCCATTTAAGATGGCTCCCTCTTCTTGACTTCACATTCGAGGGGAATAAACTAGCCTTTAAAAATCTTTCCTTTAGGTAAATTAGGTGTATATAAGCTCACCTCTGCCATCATTTGGTTCTGTATTCATAAAAAATAAAATGAACTAAAATGTACAACTTATGATTGAAGAGAAGATCATTCTGATTCATGATGACCATGACGGCATAAAGCAGATGTTCCTCTTTAACACATTTTCAGTAACCAGTGAATCATAGCTTGATGTTTATCAGAATGGGCCTTACAATAGCTTAGTGCAGGTATGATCAACTTTTTGATTCTGGGGGTGGATTCTTATTGGCCAGATCCCCCATGCTTTTTGATGTTGTTCGCCATTTTGAGAAGGCTAACCTGCTGCTTAGATTTTTCTCTGTCTTCCCACTGCACTTTGATGAAGAAGGGCAATTGCAGTGTAAGGAGTGGGACCAGGTGAGTTTCATTCCACTTCCTTGCTTTCTATACAACCCCATCATTGGGAAATGAGAGATTGCCCCAGAGGCCTTCATGTAGGTTATATCATTTTGAATTAAATTTATTTGTTGACTTTTATGTTACAAAAGCAAAAACAAAAAATACAGTGCATAACTAATTTTTTGGAGTTTACATTAAACATTCTTTCTGAACCATTTGTTAACTCTATACCATCTTTTTTGAAAAGCTTTTCTATCTTTTCTTGAAAGTATCATATTCAATTTATCCATTTCTGCAAGTTCAGACATTTTAGTAACCAACTCTTCTCTAGTGAGTGCTTTCTCTGCCTTCCAACATTTAGCAACAAGAATTCTGGCTGTGGTAAGGATATATGACAAAATACATGTATCATCACGCCCAAACCCTTCTGGTATTATATTGAGCAAATAAATTTCTGATAACAGATGTAGATCTATATCCATAATCTCTAATATTAGCTGTTTAATATCTTTCCAAAATTTATAAATCTTCTCGCACTGCCACCACATGTGAAAAAATGTACCTATGTTATTTTTGCGCCCCAACAGTTTCTTGATACCTCCTTATATCATGATGAGAGGAATGGCCCACAGTTCTTTACCCTCATTGTACCTGATTGGAAGTAAAAGGCACCACGTTGCTGCTTGCCTGACAGGCACCGTTCCAACCAGGAAATCAAGATTTAAATATGATCCTGGCAAGACAGCAAGCTTCCCCATGCAAATTTGCTCAAGGTCTCATTTGAACTGTACTATAACCTATATAAAGTCTTTTCTGCTTCATTTGACACCAGAGATATGTAGCCTTTGTGTGCATTGTGTTGGCATGCAAAGAAAACACACATAGTTGTTTTGCATGGGTAGTAGCCAAATTTAAACAAGATGCTGAGTGTACTCAAAGTCTTAAACAAAGCTTTGAGTGCAAAGTGCTATATTTATGTTCCTTTGCCTTGCCTATGTCTTCTTTAAAGCTGACCTAAATCCACTTTACATTTCCTGCCTGGTACTTATAGAGGTAGATGGGGCCAGAAAAAAAGAACAGGGTTTGAATGTGGTCCTCTCCACCAGGTGACCACCCTTAATTTTTGGCCACTGTGTGACAGAGTGTTGGACTGGATGGGCCATTGACCTGATCCAACATTTGGCTTCTCTTATGTTCTTAATCTAACGGTTGTTGCCTAGTTTGCAGATAATGCTTGTTTCCTTTTTAGGACCAAGTTATTTATCCCAGATAAATCCTCAAGAACAGTTTAGATGGAGCCTAACACTACTAATAGCAGGAGTTTTTACACAGGCAGTATTCGGAGAACTACTTCGCAAATACTTGGGCGTGACCATTGGAATCTTTTCCCCATGTTTCTTTAAACAGTAAACCCCCATGTTATATATTATATAACACAATCATCAGTTTCAAAAGAAGCTTTGCCACATGTCGGGGGGGGGTGTGCTACTACTCAAAACCAAAGCTTCCTTAGGTATTATAGCTGCCAGGCAGTGGCTGGCAACCAGTGGAAGTTTTCAGCAGTTCCTAGAGTTGTCATTTGTCACTTCCAGGTAGGTCTAGGAATCACCAAGAACTGTATGGTAAGAACATCCTGGAAGTAGATGAGGCCTTATTTTGCTTTTTAAATTTTTCTTGCTGCTACTTGGGGGATTTCCCAGGGGCTTGGCAGCCCTATTAGGTATGCAGAAATAGTTGCATTTTTCTGTGGTTCCCATGTGTTTTATCTTATGGACTTTGGACCAGTAGAAATAATATATGAAATGTCATGACATGCAGCCAATTAATAATTGATCTAAAATTCAATAGTCATTAAATTTTAAATGCTGCTTTCAATATATTCTATATTGTGTGTAATAATAAGAGGAACTGCAGTGAATTGCAGAAGGGCTATTGTTAAGCAAGTATGTAGCTCGATCTTTCTTTATATGTACATGTCTTTTTTATTTATTATTCCCCCCAACAATTTTCTATTAATTAGATGTAGATGTTTGCATATTGACTTAATGTTTCTGTTATTTTGAGTTTTTTAAGTATGAGAAAATTTTCAATTTTTTCTGGAAAATTACTAGTTCAAATCAAACAGAAGGAAAAAGGTAGCCTTTTTTGTTGTTGTTAGCAGGGAAGGCCAGCTGTTTTTTAAGAGGGGGTGGCAGACATCTTGTGCACTTAAGTCTTCAGAACTGTGTGGTTGCATGTGTGTATGTAAAATGCCATCAAGTTACAGCTAATTTTTGGCAAAGTGGTAGGGATCTAACAGAAGCAGAAGAAATTAGGAAAAGATGGCAAGAATACACAGAAGAACTATCTAAGAAGGACCTTGATGTCCTTGACAACCATGATGGTGTGATCACTGACCTTGAGAAAGAAAATGAAACCTAAGCCTCGTGCCAGAAATGCCAAAAGCTCAACAAGTCATGCCCCTAGACAGGACACAACAGTAGAACTGCAAAGAATGCTGACGGAAGCATTGTGACCCCTGCGGGAACAAGTTACCGCATTACACCAGAAGCTTGACGCACAGCAGGCTCAGCTGAGCGAAACAGCCAAAAAAGCAGAGAAAGTGGAACATGAACTTAAAGTGGTCGATGCCAACGCTAAAAAGCTTCAAAATTAACTACATACAATGAAGAAAAACAGACAAATTAACGAATCCGATTTGTTATGGCTGTAAATGGAGAGGATAAGCTATATCTTAAGGTTCCAGGGAATCCCAGAAGCAAAGGGAGAGAATCTGAGATTGATTATGTGTGAGGCGTTGGCCCTGTTGGCAGATTTAAAAACAGATACAATACAAAGCGAAATTGACATGGTCTTTAGATCGTATTCAGAATTTATAAGAAAAAATAATCTACCCGGGGAAGTGATTGTGAGATTCTCTAGAAGACAAGTGAGAAACCAAATACTTAAAGCATCAAGTGGGGCCTCCCTGAAGATCAAAGACAAAGAAATAAAAGTGTTAAAGGACATTCTGTTTGAAATAAGAAGTAAAAGAAGGAATAGGGATTTGGCTTTATTTCCTATACAGGAAAACAACATCATTTATAGATGGATTGTATCAGAAGGTTTAATCTTTAAATTTATGGATAAAAAAGAAAAAGTTGACTCTGTTGAAAAGGCACAGGAGTTTTTGCATCTACGTAGTCGTCCAGCAAAAGGAGAAGAACAGGCAGAAGACAACAGCACCAAAGAAAGTGATGAAGAGGGTGCAGTGGCATCTTCTGATGAGAAAGATTCAGCATTGGGGGCAGCAGCCCCAAAAATAAGCTATCGACTGAGAAAGAAAAAGGGCAAATGAGCAAATGATTAGTTGTTACACTCTGAATCTCTTGAACTTTTTATAATGTTTCTTTTTTCTTACTTAGCTCTTTATTAAAGTCAAAGTGGGGGAGGTTTCAATTTTGTTTTTTAAACAGACTACTAGATGACCACATTCAGTGTTTTATATGTATAATTTGTAACTAAGAAGCAAAATCTTTTTCTGGTTTTTAGTGGGTTTTTCTTTTCTTTCACCCATAGTATGTAGTTACCCTTCTCTTTTCTTCATTTGTAGTTTTTAGAGAATGCAATAAAAAATCCCCTACGGGGGGGGGAGAGAAACTCAATATCAAAAAAACTAAGATCATGACATCCAGCAAATAGAAGGGGAAGACTCCTTGGCAAATAGAAGGAGAAGTCATGGAAGCAGTGACAGACTTCACGTTCCTGGGATCCAAGATCACTGCAGATGGTTACTGTAGCCGTGAAATTAAAAGACGCCTGCTCCTTGGAAGGAAAGCAATGGCAAACCTAGACAACATAATAAAAGTAGAGACATCACTCTGCCAAAAAAAGGCTGTATGGTCAAAGCAATGGTATTCCCAACAGTAATGTATGGCTGCAAGAGTTGGACTATGAGGAAGGCCGAGCGCTGAAGAATAGATGCTTTCAAATTATGATGCTGGAGAACTCTTGAGAGTCCCTTGGACTGCAAGGAGATCGAATCAGTTAATCCTAAAAGAAATCAACCCTGACTGTTCCCTGGAAGGCCAGATACGGAAGCTGAAGCTCAGATACTTTGGCCACCAAATGAGAAGGGAGCACTTACTGGAGAAGACCCTTATGCTGGGAAAGATTGAAGGAAAAAGAAGGAGGGGACGGTAAAGGATGAGATGATTAGACAGTGTTATTGATGCAACGAACATGAAATTAAGCAAACTCCAGAGCATGACAGAATACGGGAGGGCCTGGCATGATGTGGTCCATGGGGTCATGAAAGTCAGACTTGACTGCGACTGAACAACAACAACATGGAATTTTCAAGGCAAGTGATGAACAGAGCCTATGTGTCGGAACCCTGGACTTCCTTGGTGGTCTCCCATCCCAAGTACTAACCAGGGCCAAATCCTGCTCAGCTTCCAAGATCTGATGAGTCGGGGCCAGCCAGATCAGGACATGTAGTTGGATATGTACCATTATATGTGAGCAGGACACCTTGTAAACAATGAACACTGTGAGCAAGTGACTTCTGCAGACTTATTGAAAGCTGGATTGATCTGCTAGCTAAATGGTTTAAACTTAAATGTTTAAAACTTCAAAGACATAGTAAATACTCCTGGGATAAGAGAAATTAAGGTTATTTTTTCCTAAGAGCCCAGTCCAGTTGGTTCCTTATGCAGAATAGCTTCTCTCTACTGTAAAGAGAACTACAGACAGCAGGGTATCCCACCCCCATAATGCATGCAGTATAGATTGTTTGTTTGGTGCAAAATACTAAATTTCACAAACTTTATCAGTGTTCTGAAATTAATTAACAAATTAAAAATTTAGGGCTTAGTCCAGCCCATCTTCTCTTCCACCTCTGTGCAACTCTGTATGCATAGAAGGAGATTCAGTACCAACTGTCCTCTGGTAGCCCTTCTGTTGTAAGTGTAGAGCGGTACACAATGTCCCAAAGTTGATTTCAAAAAGAAAACTTGAACACTCAGAATTCAAGTGTGTAAATACAAATTTTAAATTTTTCCTTAATTCTCTGTGATTTTTTTTTTAGTTCTAGTAGTAGAGGTCTAGTGTAATTCTGAAATGTGGAAGAAGTGGTTTACCACTCTTAGAGTACTTTTAGAAGTGCCTGTCATTGAACTTATCTTTTATTTATTTGATATAGCTGGAAGAAGACCTTTCTGATCCTGCATCATTGCAGATAGATCAAGATAATAGAGAAGATCGTGGGGATCAACTGGATGCAAAGCCAGACAGAAGAGATCGGTTATCAATCTTCGGAAAGTAAGAAGCGCTTAAAAAAATCTTTATTATGCCTTTTGCATTAAAGAGCTTTGTCCCAGTTCTTCTGTGAATCAGTAATTCTCTGATTTCTTTGTGCAAACTAACTCTGGATTAGGGCTGTCAAGCTCCCAGGGGGCAGGGAATGCACTGTGCCTAGGTCCAGTTGCCTGCAGTCCAGGAGAAAAAAAATTAAATTGCATTTTCAAGAGCTCCTACCAGAAGTGACAGTCTAGCAGTCACTGGAAACGCTATAGTTTTCTGATGATTCTTAGATGTACCCTTTCTTTGTTATTTCTAATTTCTAACATAATATAGTGCCACATGCACCACTGTGGGCCCTACATGGCCTGTCCACAACCTACTCCTGCTGAACCCACTGAGAGAAGTATAGCAGGAAAATGCTGATTATAAATTGTTCTACTTAATTCTTATACACCACAATTCATATAACACCACATTTTTGGAAACTGAACAAAACATTCAGATTGGAAATATAAACAGAAGTGCTATGCTGTAGCACGTATACCACTCTGAGATCCTTAGAGTAAGGGAGAAGTAAAACTTTAATAAAATAAAATTGTATAATAATTTTAAATTTCATAGGATTAATTTGAAGAGGACCAAAAAGATAATATATTATTAATTAGTAAAGAATTAATATGAACTATTAGTAAACTCTTCCTAAAGAGTTCAGGATAGTGATAGGCCCAAACTACACGTTATCCACGATTTCATATAATGTTATCTTTCCAGTCCTGTTGAGGAAATCTGTTTCCATTGGGAGACAATTTGGAATAAGATGCATGTGTTTGAAATCAGGTGATGTTGAAAGCTGCTTGCGGAGTAATTTGCAGCCGGGAAACAGTAGCAGAGACCTGGCTAAGAAACAGTCCTTCCCACTACTCCATTCTCAGGAAGCAATCATAAGCAAGTCAACTCAGAAGTACATCCCATGCTATTCAGTGGGCCTTGCTTCCAGGAAAATGTCATTAGGATGGTAGTCACAGTTGTGTTTCTGGCTCTAAAATAGCTAGCACTACATGCAATTGTGTATAATGGATTGCTTTAGTTATAACAAAAACAAAGGTTCTGCTCTTCAGGTGGAAAATAGCAATTTGTGTTTTCTCACTTTTCTTACAAGCTAGATATGTTTATCATTAAGATGGGTGAGAAGTGGAGTAGAAAACTTCAACATCTCATGAGCTCTTTAGGACTTTTCCAGACTAACAGCTCCTGCTCCAGGCAGGTACAGTAGCTCAAGCCGGCCAAAGTTTTCCTTGTGAATGGATCTGCTTACAAGGAAGGAAGGCTGATTTCTGTGTTAAACATCAGGTGCCTTCCTAGCAAGTGGAGCTGCTAACAAGGAGGGAGGGCATTTGCTTCTCATCATAATTTCTTTTGTCCCTGGCCCTTTTTAGAGTGGTTTACAGAGCATATTGAAGAAGAGAAAGAGGGCCAAATAGTTGTGTTCTTGGCACAGTGAAGTGCATGCTACAAATAAAGCAGTGTTTTTAAGTTAAAATGCCCTGTTTAAAAGTTAGAATACTATAATCTAAATCAAATTTTGAAATACTAAACTTCAAGAGTAGATATTAGTTTTTGTTTCATTTTGTGGCAGTGACACTGATACACTTGCTGTTAAATTGCATTAAACTGGTTTCAGTTTGTTCCCTTGTTGTTCAAAGGTAAGCTTTGTTTGTTATGGGTAAAGCACTGATAAAAATGGGCTTGGCTGAGCAATGTACAAGGTGTGCCTAACCTTACTTACAGGATGTAGTTGCTTTGGCCATTTCTGACATTCATTTTAAAAGGCCAACTTTTGGAAGCTAACAAAGCAATCAGTTCTGTTTAGTTTGGATGTGTGCTTAATTTCATTTGTTTGATTTGTCTTGTCACATACCAGGAGCAACTTTGTGTATTCTGTCCATCCATCACTCTCATGAGATTCTCAGTCTTACCTAACAGAGGTGACACCCAGTTCTAGTGTATAGTGTAACTTGTCCAGCTTTGTTGGGCCCAAAGATATGTTCTTGTTACCAATGTGGGGATGTCATTGGTTTAAAATGGGCATTATTGGTTGGTCTCTTTCTTTGCATTGAGTTCTGCATGGTGTGTGATGTATAGGTGACTCCAGGATCAGGAAAGCTGAGGATCAGTTCAAATCAGTACCAACTTAGATGCTTAAAAATAGTCTAAATCAAGGATTTTGTAATGTGTAAGTCTTGAGTGGACGGCTTGGATGGCTCAGGCTAGCTCCATCTGGTCAGCTCTCAGATGCTAAGTAGGGTTGGCCCCGTCTAGTACCTGAGTGGGAGACCACCGAGGAGGTCCAGGATAACTACACAAAAGTAGCAGCGGCAAATCACTTCTGAATGTCTCTTGCTTTGAAAATCCTATGAGGTCGCCATAAGTCAGCTGCAGCTTGACAAGACTTTAGGCACAGAAGTCCTGTGAGTTGCAGTTGATACTACCCACCTGAACCAAACAATGAAGACTATCCAACTAAGTAATCTTTTATTTTGTTATTTCTGTCTGTTCCTTCTGTATAATAAATGATGTAATTTTATACAAGTATGTCAGAGACCCCATCTAGGTCCTATTGGGTTATTGCTCCTGACTTCCTGCTTGGAACACCTTGGATACACAGAAGAAAAAACAGACCTTGTATAACTATATAAAGGTCTATTAAATTAGTAAAGAATTGACTATGCAATAAAACAAAGAAGCTAACTTTTCTATTACATACCATGGTATTAGACAGCCAATTTCTTTCAGCATAAAATCAAGACAGTAGCATAAAAGCGTTCTATACATTGCATTCCATCATGATGAAGCATAACATATCTAAGCATACTAGCATGGCATTAGCCTGTACCCTAATTATGGCTTTCTACCCTATGGCATGAGATGGTCTCTCAGGTCCAATCAAGGATCTTCTTAGGAACTTTCTGGGGAATGTTGGCAAGTGCTCCTATTCCCCCACCCCCCGCATCTGGTTATACAACTGAGCACAGGTTCTCATGATTTGCCCAATTACTGCATTCTTGTGTGGGACCTTGAAAGAGATAAGGATAGTGGTTGTAGGAACACTGAAATCGTGAACACCTGTGAGCAGAACTAGGCCTTCTAATATTCACATTAACCACTGAGGGGAAATTAGGATGCTTAGCCTCACACAAAGTATTATATCCTTTCTTGAAAAAGGCTTTCTGCTCAGATTAGAATGGAGAAGAATAGTGGTCACAGGTCTTAAAGTATTTAAACATATGATTTTGTCTTACACTAAGTCAGACTATTAAGGGAATTTCACATTACCAAGTTTCAGCCGGTTTGAAGCTGGTTTTGATCTGTCTTGAAGTAAACCAGTACAGGGCTGCCATTTCACACATGGCTTTCCTCTATTGGAAAAGAGCCAGATCAGAAGCAGTTTGGCAATTCAGACTGCACCACTTTGTTTTCCCACCGTTTCCTGCCCGCGCCATCTTTTTTTTTTTAATATTCGCTTTAGAGCGCTATAACACAACCTCAAAACAGTGATGGGATTCCAATGGGATCGCTATGGTGCTGTTTTGACGTTGTGCTATAGCGCTATAGCGCTCTAAAGTGAATGTTCAAAAAACAAAGCCGGATATCGCCCGCGCAAGCGAAAAACGGCTGGAAAAAGCATTTCCGATCCGGGAGAAGAAACTGAAGACTACTTGGAAGCGGTTTACAGGTAAAATGATTCAGCCCTGTTTCCTGAATGGGACAGAAGCGTTTGAGTGTGAAAGTACAAATATATTCCAGTTAAGGAACCAGTTCTAAAACAGTTCTGTCTGAAATGTCAGAAACCGTTTGGGAACCGTTTCTGAACCGGAATATATTGCCTGTCTGAAATTCCCCTTAGTCTGTTAGAGAGCCAATTTGATGAAGTGGTTAAGTGTGTGGACTCTAATCTGGGAGAACAGGGTTTGATTTCCCACTCCTCCACTTGCAGCTGCTGGATGACCTTGGGCAAGCTATAGTTCTCCCTCTGAGGTGGAGGCCATCTTGTGGGTGATTCCCGTCCATCACTCAGGGAGGCAGGATCAAATCTAATTTTTTCCTGTTTCCTGTGGTGGGAGTCACCCTCAACTCAGTTTCTTTCCTGCCTCAGTAGGGAGAGCAGCTAGGAGTAGGCTTTGCCTAAACCTTTTTTCTCTATTTTGCTCAACTTCTTGGTTTCACTGTTCCTGTTACTATATCTTTTATTCCTTATATTTATTCCTTCTAATCTATCAAAAAAAAAAAAAAAACACCCTCCCTACCTCTCCTCCTTTTTCTCCAACTTGAGAGAGTCCTTCTTTCACTTCACTCTCTGTGTTAGGCAATGGCGCTCCGGGGAGAGAGTGACGGTTTTCTCTCTTCTGGAGAGTTAGAAAAACAAGAACGGAGGAGAGAGAGAGCGGCTTGGAAGAGGGCCGTGGAAGTGCAAGGCTCCAAACCATCTGAGTTCAACGAGGGTGCGAAGCGCGCCAAAAGCTCCCTTTCCCGCGCTCAGCCGGAGCCCGCGCAGACAGCGGCTGTTTTAAATGAGGGAATTGGATGGCAGAGCCCTAGCTCAGCCAGGGAGCGACCCGAGACTGTATGTCGTAGTGGGTCCGACATTGCAGCGATCGCTTCAGCGGAGGCTGCCCATGGGGACGACGGGGACGATGACTCAGAGACCGGTAACCTTGACGACTCCAGGTCCACCCCCTTTCCCCCAGAGCAATGTCTTTCTTTAGAAGGGCCATGAGACAGGAAATAGCCCATTATTGCAAATCGGGAGGTTGCTATACCCGCTCACGTTCCTCCTCCTCCTCCCCCTCCCCCCTCCTCCAAGGCATAAGAAACAGAAAGCCTGGCCCACTAAAGCTTCCCAGAAAAGCTTTTCTGGTGATCACCAGGAGGAACAGGGGGAGACGCTTCTAATACCCATAGCGAAAAAGAGGAGGGGGAATTTTCCTCACACGATGAGGAAGAGGAAAAGATTCCTATAACCTCTGAACAATCCTGTAGGTTTTTTAAAACTGAGGACCTACATTACCTTCTATCCAAGACAGTTTCTGCTCTTAAGATACAAAATTTACTAAAGTCAAGAAATAAGAGCTCTGATGAACAAGAGCAACAAGAGGGATCAGAGATCACTGATGAATTCTTCCCTCCAGACGAGTTGTCTGAAAGAGCTTTTCCATTCCCTAACTTTTATATGCGCAAGGTTAAGGCAGAGTGGGATAAACCACTGTCTAGTAAACCCATTCCAGGCATTATTAAGAGATTGTATCCCATAACCTCTGCCACTTCAGATCTTTTACAGATTCCAGCCGTAGACGCCCCTGTAGCGGCTCTGCAATCATCTGGTCTTCTACAAGAGGATGGTCATGGCAACTTGAGAAATAGTCTGGTTAAGAGATGTGAGTTTGCTCTCAAAAAATCACATGAAGCCTCTTCTTTAGCCATCAAGGCGTCTTCAGCTGCATCCACAGTCTCAAGGGCTTCCATAGTATGGATGCGGAAATTAATTCAGATGCTGCCTGAAAATAATTCCAGACTACTTGAGGGAGCTAACAGAGTCCTTAAAGCCATCTCATTTACGGCTGATGCCACCCTAGACACTATGGTGTTATCTTCTAGAGCTATGGCATCATCTGCAGCAGCCAGACGTTTAATATGGCTACGCTCTTGGCCAGCTGATTACCAATCCAAAGCAATAGTTTCAGCGTACCCATTCCAAGGGAACAAATTATTTGGAGATCCATTAGAGAAGATCTTAGTTGAAACTCGTGATAAAAAGAAGGCACTTCCAAAATACGTGCGCTCAGGAGAAAAGAGATCAATGAACTTCCCTACCACTTCTGCTTCTTCTTCTAGACCATACCAGTCCACGCCCAGACCACGACAGGACTACAGGAGACAAGCTTGGAGCAACAGCAACAATAGCAAGCAGTCCTTTCGTAGGGGAGGATTTAATAATAGGTTCCCAAGATCATATGGCAACAGACCAGATAGAGCCAAAAGGGAACCCAAGAACCAAAAAGCATGACTATCTAACCCCTCCAGTGGGGGGACGCCTGCTTCTCTTCAGTCAAGCATGGGTCAACTCACATCCAGATGCCTGGACAAGAGACTTAATCCAGGAAGGCTACAAAATAGAATTCCACTCCATGCCTCCTCTACGCTTCATCATGTCTCCTACACACCAAAACCCCATCAAGAGGGACAGAACCAGAGATGCAATACAACACCTCCTCGACATACAAGCCATAGAACATGTACCCACAAGCGAAAGGATGACCGGTGTGTACTCCATCTTTTTCACTGTATCCAAAAAGAACGGAGACTGGAGGGCCATTCTAGATTTAAAATTCTTGAACAGATATGTAGAGCCAAAACACTTCCGAATGGAGACACTGAGGTCCATAGCAGAAGCACTACAACCTCAGGAATTTCTCTCTTCTATAGATCTAACGGAAGCATATCTACACATCCCGATCTTCCCTCCTCATCGCAGGTTTCTACGTTTTTGTGTGAACGGGGATCACCTACAGTTCAAGGCGCTCCCTTTTGGCCTCGCCTCGGCTCCAAGAGTATTTACCAAAGTACTCATTCACGTGATCGTCTGCCTCAGGGAGAAAGGAATTCATATTCATCCGTATCTCAACGACATTCTGGTCCGGTCCCCTTCCAGACAGCGATCCAAGAGGGATACGGACATGATGATCCAATGTCTACAGGACTTCGGATTCATAGTAAATCTACAGAAGAGTTCACTACTTCCCACTCAAAGATTGGAACATCTAGGTGTAGTCCTGGACACTCGAGCTACAAAACTGTTCCTACCGCACAACAAGGCAAAGAAGATACAGGACATGGCCAGACAAATTATAAAGGCAAGAACTTCATCCCTATCTGCCCTAACCAAGATGATGGGATTGATGGTATCGACATTCGACTCACTCCAATGGGGACGGTTCCACTCAAGACCATTGCAGATGTTCATGCGTCCATTCCAGAATTCTATTGCCCTCAAGATGGACTTCTCACTGAAGGTACCACCACTACAAGTAAAGGTGAGCCTCAGATGGTGGTCAGTTCTTCACAACTTGACACAGGGCAAGACATTCTGGATCCAAGACTGGATACAGATTTTCACGGATGCCAGCTTATCAGGGTGGGGCGCAACATTAGCTCACAACCCAGTTCAGGGAACGTGGTCCAGAACGGAGTCCAAGCTACCCATCAACCTTCTGGAGCTGCAAGCAATCCGATTGGCTCTTCTGTGTTTTTCCCCTCAGATCAAGGGACGCCATGTTCTGATCAGGACGGACAATATATCTGCAAAGGCATACTTAAACAAACGGGGGATCACGATCCCTGGCCCTACACAAGGAGGCAACCCAACTCCTCACATGGGCAGAGAACAACCTGTCCTCAATCAAGGCGGAACACGTACAGGGCATAGTCAATCTTCAAGCAGACTGGCTGAGCCGACGAACGATCAAGGAGGGCGAATGGTCCTTACACAGGAAGATCTTTCAGGTGATAATCTCCAGGATGGGACTAACACAGGTGGACCTGTTTGCCAATCAAGACAACAGTCAACTGACACGATTCTTCACCAGATACTTTCACCCCAAGGCGGAAGGCACGGATGCCCTTCTTTCCAGTTGGCCAGCCGGTCTTCTTTACGCATTTCCTCCAATTCCAGTCTTACCAAAACTACTTCGGAAAATAAGACTGCTGAAGGCGGAAGTCATTGTAGTGGCACCATACTGGCCACGTCGTCCGTGGTTCTCCTCACTTCGGGAGATGGCAGTGGCTCCTCCTCTCAAGCTACCGGTCTCAGAAGATATGCTAACTCAGGGACCAATCTGGCATCCCAATCCAGGTTGGTTCTGTTTGACCGCGTGGAAATTGAGAGGAACAGGCTTACCAAGCTAGGCTACACAAGTTCTGTTATTGATACTATGATGGCATCAAGGAAGTCATCTACTACAAAAATCTACAACACTCCATGGAAAGCATTCGTTCGTTGGGGCCGTCGGAAGAAGATTGATCCACTACACCCGAGGATTGGCTCGTTGCTAGAATTTCTACAGGACGGCAAGGCTAGTGGTCTCAAAGCAACTACACTTAGAAGACAGGTGGCGGCACTAGCTTCGGTCTTGCCACGTTTTCAAGGTGTCTCAATTTCACAGCACCCTCACATTGTCCGTTTCCTGAGAGGAGCTTCTCTATCTGACCCTCCTCAGGCTCATAGGTTTCCGACATGGAGACTTAACACAGTCCTTACTGCACTTACCAAGCCTCCTTTTGAGCCATTGAGGGAAATCACACTCAAATTTTTGAGGATGAAAACTCTGTTCTTAGTAGCCATCACATCAGCAAGAAGAGTCTCCGAGCTGGGAGCTCTATCCGTGCAGAAAGAGCTGTGCATTTTTCACAAGGAAAAAGTGGTACTAAGAACAGATCCTACCTTTTGCCCAAAGGTGGGTTCCAAGTTTCACAGGATTCAGGAAATATGCCTGCCATCGTTCGTGCCACGTCCTACTCACCCAAAGGAGAAGATGTGGCATACTCTGGATGTAAGACGGGCCCTCAAATGCTATATACTCAGAACAGCACCATTTAGAAAAACAGAATCTCTGTTCATCAACATCTCACCTCCACACACAGGGAGGAAGATGTCAAACTCGGCCATAAGTTCTACCATTCGGTTATGCATTGCTGAAGCCTATAAAAGCTTAAACCAAAGAGTTCCGGATGGCATCACCGCCCATTCCCTACGCAGTGCGGCCACTAATGCGGCCTTTGCCAATAGGGCTTCAGTAGAGGAAGTATGCAAGGCTGCTACATGGTCTTCATTGTCGACATTTATCAGACACTATAAGATAAATGTGTTTGATTCTGCTGATGCAGCCTTTGGGAGACGGGTTCTTCAATCTGTCCTTTCTCTAGATGACGACCTTCCCTCCCAAAATTAGGGACACTGCTCTGGGAGGTCCCACAAGATGGCCTCCACCTCAGAGGGAGAACGACCATTGGTTACTCACCGTGAAGGGTCCTTCTCCTCTGAGGCTTGGAGGACATCTTGGCCCTCCCAGGTCGTCAGTCCTTCCTGATGATATGTATATAGTTGTTCTTTCTGCTGTGTCTACGAGTACAGTTTTCCTTTTCATAATGTCACTTACTGTTGACTTACAGAGTTTTCCAGTTCTCTTTCTACCTTTTAGAGAGGTTTTTATTGCTTTCGGAGTCCCAAAACTGAGTTGAGGGTGACTCCCACCACAGGAAACAGGAAACACTTAGATTTGATCCTGCCTCCCTGAGTGATGGACGGGAATCACCCACAAGATGTCCTCCAAGCCTCAGAGGAGAAGGACCCTTCACGGTGAGTAACTAATGGTCGTTCTGACATGAGCTGTCCTTGAAAGGGCAGTTCTTGAAAGAGCTTTCTCAGCCCCACCTACCTCACAGGATGTCTGTTGTGGCGAGGGGAAGGGAAAGGAGTTTGTAAGCCGCTCTGAGACTCTGAGTGAAGAGCAGGTTATAAATCCAATCTCTTCTTCTAGTCTGACTAGCTCAGTATTGTCTACTCTGATTGGCAGTGGCTCTTTGGGGTCTCTGTTAGAGAAGGGTCTTTTGCAAAAACTGGAGATATCTGGGATTAAACCTGGAATCTATTCCATGCAAAACATGAGCTTTGCTACTGAGGCAAGCTAGCCCTATAGTCCTTGTCTGCTATGTTGTTTTTTAATTTGGATGTCTGAGTAGCCATATCAATTTAAAAGCATGGGGAAATGGTTCCATGCTAGCAAACTAAGAAGGATTTCAGACAGCAGACAGCATGGGGAAATGGTTTTGCATGCTAGTAGACGAAGAAGGATTTCAGACAGCCTATCTATTCCATTTCAGGAACTGGTTACTAATGTTTTTTTTCTGTCATTTCAGACCCATTTTAGTAACTGGTGGCTAACAGAATATATTCACCTGTTCGTGCAATGCTGGTTGTCTCCCATTTGGGAAGCGTGTCTGAGGCATTGTTGAAAAAAACCTGCTTTCCTCAGATCTTCAATCCCTTCTTCCGGGTCTGAATCGCTACAGTGGGCTGTGTAAAATACCCCATAGCACTTCCTCCAGTGACGGGTTTTTCGTTCCCATTTTCCTCCAGCACACAATTTCTCCCCTTTTTTATGTTCTATTGGGAGTGCTATAATGCTGAAACAGGACATCAAATCCGCATCATAGCACTCCCAATAAAATGTTCAAAAAAAAAAGTCTCAAGGAGATCATGCATGTGGAGCAAAATGGCGGGAAAAGAAAGCGGCACAGTTTGAAATGGCCACAGCACTTCAGAGACAGCTCCTTACTGGAAGGGACATTTTGTGTGAAACAGCTGTCCCTGTACCAGTTTCTTCCATGATAGGCCAATAACGGAAATCATGTGGTTTAAAAAGGTAATGTGAAATCGACCTAAAATACTGAGTTTTGACCTGCATTTATAAATAACTTGAGAAGAAAATCAAAGGAATGTACAAATAATAGAAACATTCTCACATGGGGAAAAAGACAGTGATCCCACCTAGCAGGATATGAAGGCAGGATTATCTTCCAACTTTCTGTCTCATTGGGAAAGAGTCATCCCTCCTCCAGCACATTTCCTGCCTCAGCAGCAAGAACAGGGGTTGCAGTGAGCTATCACCTGAAGTCTGCTGCCTAGCTGGATTTCTTTCTTTCTGTATCTCCATTTCATCTTTTGTATACTGTTTCATGTTCCCTTTCATTCCCCTGCTCATGTGGAACCCCCTCCAAAAAAAAGATTCCTCCCCCTGCCCTCATGTCACAGTGGCAGGAGCTGTACTTTGGCCAAAGCAACCTCATGCCACAAGGGGTACCTGATTGGATTAAACAATTATAGACCAGCAACCACAGGTGACTAAACTTATGGAGGGTGGTAAAAGGCAGAGAGATCCCTCTCCTCTGCCCATTAGAAGGGCTGAAGTGAAAATTAATAGGTCTCAGCATTTCAAGAGGAGTGGCATGTTTAATCTATGAGAAAAGTGCTAAGCATTTACATCCCTAAGACATCAAGGAATAGAAAGTCCAAGACCCTTTTCATAGTCTTTCATTGCTTAATTCATGGCAAGGTGGTATCTAAGTAAACTCTGTATAAGTGGTTCAGGAAATATATTGCTTTGGCCTGTGAAGCACAATGCAAACCAACCAGAACATTCCATCTGAAGCTGTGTCTGCAGCCTTCAATGCCCAAATGCTTGTTGAAGAGATGTGTAGAGAGTCATCATGGTCCTCACTGTTGACCTTCTCTTGTCATTATAAAGAAGATACCATCTCAGTTGCCACAAGTGGTCTGAATCTTTTCTTTTTTTTCCTAGTACAGCCAGAATATCTGTACAGATTGGATGCTGCTATTGGGAATCCTGCCAATCAGGATTCTAAACTGAGAACAGAACGTTGGCTCTTTCCATCTGGGAGTTAGGAGAGTATCCTGGCCCGTCCAATTGTTTGTTTTTGTGGTGGAGGAAAAATGGTTGCATTCCTAAAAGACATTAAGTCCAGTTTTCGTTCCTACATCATCTGGCTATGTGAGTCAAATATTATTTTAAAGTGTTCCTGGGATCTATTCCATTTCTTTTTGCATGTGCTAGCTCCCTCCTAGGGTTGCCAGCCTCCAGGCAGGGCCTGAAGATCTTCCAGGATTACAACTAATTTCTGGATGACAAGAGATTAGTTCTCCTGGACAAAATGGCAGCTTTGTATTGCATTATAAGCTGCTGAGTTCCCTCCTCTACCCAAACCACACCCTTCCCAGGCTCTTTCCCCTAGCTCCATGGTGACATGTCATCATTCTCCAATTAGCTGCTTGCCCTCGCCACCATCACTGCTCTTCCTTTTAGAATTTGGGATTTATGATCATATTTCCATTTCATGAAACAAGTATATGAAGGAAACTGGTTTCTTATATAAAGGATTCATTTTATTTCCACTAGATGGCAGGCAAATATAACACAATGTGTTTTAGGTTTCTACAGTTGTAGGAGCTATTCAAACCTTTGATACATTTTAATTATTATTATTATCATGTGTTTATAAACTTTGCTTGTTACATAAATATTAAAATATGCAAATATAAACCTTAAAAAATTAAATCCCAAAATAGAAAATGAAAGGGGACAGGGTAGTCTGATTTCTTTTCTGATTTTATTGGTTTTCATTATTGGTCTTTGCTTTAAATTATGGCTGTGGTCACACACCCTAATAATCCACTTTCACTTTCATTGCACTTTCCAACTGGATTTTGCCAGTTTACACAGTAAAATCCAGTTGGAAAGTGAACTGAAAGTGGATTGAAAGTAGATTATTTTATTGTATGTGACTGCAGCCACAGTTTCTTCATATCCTGTAACTTTGCCCTATAACTCTTAGTATGGTTAATAGAAGTGAATTGCAGTTCACCATACTGTGATGAAGCACATTTACTTGCTGTGAACAATCCAATTTTAGAAACTTTAGAACCTTGTAAGGACATGTATTTATTTAGATATTTATACCCTACTTTTCTGTCCAGTGGAACCCAAAGCAGCTTACAATAATATTCTCTCCCTCCTCCATTTTATCCTCACAAAACCCCTGGGAGGTAGCTTAGCCTGAGACTGTGTGACTGGCCCAAGGTCACCCAGTGAGCTTCTGTGACAGAGCAGGGTCTGCCAGATCCAATGTAACCATACTGTGGTTCTAAGCACATGCTGTGGGCCTAAATGAAATTCTTTAAAGGCAACAGGACATTTATCTCAACTTTTGAAAGAGCCTTTGGAACTTACAGATGATTACCCTATGGGTGGTGTCAATTTTTATGATGGCTGTTCTTAATTTTTTAAAGAATTATAGTTTTTATTGGTGTTTTTCACTTTGGGTTCAAGTTATTTGGAAGAAAGATGGGTGTATACATGTTTTAAATGAATAAACTTCAGATCCAAGCATGCTTGGGTCCAGCTCATGCAATAGGGATTCCTGTATAGGTGCCATCCCTGTTGCATAACACAACATACAGAGTATGTACTCTGCCAAACCTAGAAGGAGTATAGAAATACTGATTTGGTAAGTTTGTGAATTAGACCTTAAATCTTTGTATGAGGCACTGGATATAATACATGACTATTCAGAATGTTTTTGTTGAACATTACATAGTCTGATTCCCTTTTGAGAGTAGTACATGCAACTTCTAGCCTTGTTTTGTTTTTCAAGTCAATGTTCAGACTAAAAGTGTGGGACTTGCACTTTAATTGTTATTCACAGCCACCTGGGTGCATTTTGCTGCTAATGTTTTGTACCATTTGTTTTTACAAAAGTTTATTCACTGTGTAACTTGCAGTCTTTTGCTGAAGAAAGAGACTAAAAATTCAATAAGCCTTGATTTCTTTACAGTACTTTCACATAGCTTAAAAACCAGCTGTGTTGACAGTTTCTGATACGTAGTGCAATTGGGAAGGTTGTGCTCCAGCCTGTTTCTGTAGTGTGACTTTCTTCCATTACCACCTCGCCTGGTAGTTCATTCCTTCCTTCATCTGTAGTCACTGGACGTTTCCGGAAATCTTAAACTGACAAAACGCTAATGGGAAAAGGATGTAATAGTTAAGAAGGTTAAAAAAAAATTGGTCCTCTCAGAACCAGGTGTGATTTTTTTACTCTCCTGTGTCTTTTAAAATGCTGGACTTTGCAAAATGAAGCTTCATTTTCCTTGGAAGCAATGGGCTGCATCCAAATGACTTAGAATGGAGTGAAGCACCTTCTTCTTTTTCCAATTGGTGTATGGTTGTGCGGCTCCAGGATAATTGCAGTATTGTATTGCAGAGCTTGAGCATTCTTTGGTATCATTTTATTTTTATCTTTGTAATGCAAATTTCTGGTTAGGATATCTCATCATTGTTTTTTAAAAAAACTTCATTGGTGAAGGCACCTGCATTTGGATGTCATGACTAATTGGAATTTGGCTGAACTTGACTTCTGTGTTCTGTCTCAGTACACTGTGAGATAGACAGAGAAGAAGCAAAACGAAGCTAAGGTTTGTGCTGTCTGCAGTGAGTCCTCCAAGGAATACCAGGGCTGGGATGCAGAGGCAGGTAATATCAAAGCCACCTCTCTGAAATGTCCAAACTCCACTAGGGGTCAGCAGAAGTCACCATGACTTCCAGGCGCACAAGCACACAAACAAAAATACCAATAAATAAATATGTGGCATGTATGTAAATAGACTGAGGATTTTTTTCTCCATCAAGAAATTTATTTAATCATTTTCAGGAAGACTTTCTTAATAAATTGGTATAAATGGTTAAAGGGAGAAGATGAAGTTAAAAAGATTTATATAAATAATAATATAGCCCTGATTCCTGCAAACAAAGAAAAATACACTAATCTCTTAAGCACTTCATCTTCCCCTGCACTGTCATAACAGCGTAGTGATAACAGCGTGGTGATAGAATCAGTGATACCTATTTTTCTGCCTGTCAGCAGGAGCGGAAGAGACCTACATGACCTCAGCTGCTTGCTAGGCCATAGTTATGGAGGTTTCAATAGTCCTATAGAAAAGTCCAGCGTGACCCATTGCTGACACAGACAAATGCTTGGGTCTGTGAGCACACTGTCGCCTGCTTCACTCTCTAATGTAGTAAAAGCATGGTGGGATGCTGGCATTACTAGAGAAGACTAAAGCTGTTTCTCAGCCCAAGGTGAACGTGTTTTTCAGATGCAGAGTGGTGTACCACTTGATGAAGAGCCAAGGTATTGTATGCTGTTTCTCCTAATTAGCATCATGAAATAAAACTTAAATAATATGTTTCTGGTTTACTGGCAATCCAAAGGCATGTTGTTGGCCAGCTCCTTTCTTGGACCAATTAAAACAGGACAATACTGGGTATAATTAGAGAAATCGTTTGCTCTTTTGCAAGCAACATAACTCTCAGGTCCTTTCTCACATTATGTTTGGGAAGTGGTAGCCAGTGGAATAAGGTTCCTTCCAGTGCTTGGATGATGTGAACTGTCCTGAGCACGTAGGAGAAGCCTCTGGTACAGCTCTTCCCTACGCTAGTGTTGTCCCACTTTGCAGGAGAGGTGACATTGTGTCACATTGCCTGAATCATGCGCAAATATAATATGAGAAGAGTCCTTCAGAGTTACTGAAAAACTTGTCATATGCTAGTTCCATGTATGCTAAACATCTATTGACAAACAAAAGAGCTTCATGAATGATTTGAAGCTGGAAATTGTTAGAAGGCGAAGCTGAAGAAAGCTTTGTTACAGCAAAGAGCCAATGTTTTTAAAGTACGAAAAATTATGAAATAGTGGTATAGACTGAAGCCCTGGTTTCTAAATAATAGAGGATATCAAAAAGGCATTTGGTTGTTTGTCCAGAAGGTCCAACTAGATAATTCCATATTATTCTGATTTTGCATTATATGTGGGTTTAAACATTTTGCTCCTGCTCCAACTGATAAGCGGTCCATGGTCTGCAGGACATGGTGCTGTTAAATTCTGTTGTTTCCCTGCCTGATAGGTTGTGTATAGGTTGTGAGTTGTATCTTTGTGTATTACAAAATCTGACAGGACTATTTGTTGAATTTATTTGTATATCTTAATGTCAAGAAGTTTTTATGGGGACAGTCTTTCACATAATTGCTAACAGATTAGAAGCATTTCAGCATATGTGTTAAATCCTGATGAAGAAAATATGTGAATTATGGGGCTTAATGTTTTAATGGGGCATAGAGCTTAATACTAATAGTGGATATCCATGGGACAAGATAACCATTAACATTCTTTACTAAAAGAAATAATGATGCTTTGATCTAGAAATGATTGTTTAATTATGAGAGAGAAGTTTATAATTCACTTCATGTAGGTGTGGTTCCCATGGTGTCTTTTTCCATGATCCCGTGGCTGTAGTGTGCATATTAAGTTAAGTGAGGTATATAAATTAATATTCATTTGCATGGGCTGCTTACTTCTGTAATCTGTTGGAGGATCCTCTCTGCATAATGAAGCATTATATTGCTTAAGGCTTGCATTGCTTTGTTCATATGAACAGTCTTCTAATTTAAAATCCAAAAAAAAAGAGCAGGCAAGTTTGAACAGATTATGTTTCAGATCTCTTTTCAGATTAGTTTCTTCTGGATAGAGGCAGGAAGCATATTCAAAAATGTCTAGGGTTTAAGAAATTTAAAAGCTATATAAAATTCTAAAGATATAAATATTTTGAAAGCACATTCATAAAATTGGAAAGGGCTGTTAATGTACTAAGAGCAGAGAGCCCTGAAACAAGATAGATACATATATTTTATCAAGTAAACACTTTGTTCACTATTGACAGCTTATGATTGTGCCTTTCTTTGTTCCAGGTCCATAATTTTATAATGCAACGCTTCAGTATCCAATAAAACAAAATTGTGATTAAACAATTGATTAATGCAAACAAGAATTGTGAAGCCTTTAACAATTTTTTACCACTTTCTACTAATTGCTTAGTTTATGGTATACAGCTGTACTCCAGTTGTTGATCCAAACTGATACCCGTTTTTTATATTACAGCAAAGGGATAACTGCAGCACCTTTTCCCTCATCATCTTTATGCATAGCTAGCAACTCTTTCAGTGGTAAAAAGTCTGATTTTGCTAGGGCTGCCGGATGTAGGTTGGAAAGTTCCTGGAGATCTGGGAAGCGCAGAGTTCAGGGACGAGAGGGTGCTCAGCAGGGATGTGATGCTATAGACTGTGCTCTCCAAAGCTGCCATTTTCTCTAGGGAAACTGATTTCTGTAGTCTGGAGATCAGTTATAATTCTGGGGAAATTAACAGTGCTGGGGAAATTAACAGTAGCTGTACACAGGAAGAACTTCAGAATGCAACAGAAATCTTCCATATAGAAGTGGTTTGATGATCTCAGTTTATTATTCTGTGAATGAATTCTTAAAAGCTAGAGGTCATTCGTATCACTAACAAGAGTTTACTTGCCTAGCAGGTGCAACAGAACTAAACTGAACAGGGATTCCTGTTCACAGTACTGAGGTCAGAGTCCTTTATCCCCCCAGTCCCTGTCCTACTTCTGGATTTCTGACCAAGATGGTTTATTTTTAGAAGAAGAGAAGAGATTGGATTTATACCCCGCCCTTCATTTGGAGTCTCAGAGTGGCTTACAAACTCCTTTCCCTTCCCCTCCCCACAACAGACACCCTGTGAGGTAGGTGGGGCTGAGAGAGCTCTTTCAGGAGCTGCTCTTTCAAGAACAGCTCTGACAGAACTATGGCTTGCCCAAGGTCATCCAGCAGCTGCAAGTGGAGGAGTGGGGAATCAAACCCTGTTCTCCCATATTAGAGTCCACGCACTTAACCACTACACCAAACTGGCTCTTTTATTTATTTATATTATTTATTTATTTAAAACATTTATTACCCACCTTTCCACCTTACAGTAACTCAAGGCAGCTTGCAGTGAAAACAGCAACAAAACACAATAATATCCATAAAAACCACCAGTTTAAAATCAGTAATGTAAAACTGTTGGAGGCAGAAGAACTGAAAGAAATGGAGCCTTTTGATATAAAATGATTTTAGTTTCTTCTTTTGCCTTAAGAATAACTGTAATTAATTAGCTGTGAAGGTACGATTACTTCAGTAAATTCTGGGAGGGGAACTCTGCGTTTGAAAATTATTCCTGTATGATGTGAAAATTGTTGAAAAGAAATTCAGTTCCGACATGAGTACAATTGGAGGCAATAATACCTACCGTGTAATAGAAAATCCCAACAGCAGTGGTACTGAGGGTGATTTGATCCCCACTTTTTGGAGTTATCATATATTCACATAATTTTAGAACATACTTTTACCTTGCCACAGTAATCCATGCAACAGTCACCTCCAAGTTGGACTATTGTAACTTGCTTTATGTAGGGCTACCCTTGAGACTGACCCAGAAGCTCCAACTGGTACAAAATGTGACTGCATGGGTCCTTACGGGGACCCCACAGAGGGCACATATCCATCCTGTGCTGCATGAGCTGCATTGGTTGCCAGTGGAGCACCGGATCATATTCAAGGTTTTGGTGCTTATCTTTAAAGCCCTGGTGGTTCCTGGCCCCAGAGATATCCGGCTGGTTTTGACTAGCGTCAGGGCTTTCTCAGCCTTGACCCCCGCCTGGCAGAACTCTGCCAAATGACATCCATGCCCTGTCTGATCTTTTAAAGTTTCGTAGGGCATGTAAGGCAGAGATGTTCCACCAGGCCTTTGGCTGAGGCCAGCGATGGTTTCTTACATCGGTCAGGCACCCTCCCCCCCCAAAAAAAATCTGAATGCTAGACATGCCGTCTTGTTCTTAAAATGGTTTAAATATTTATGTTGAATGTTTAATATTTAAATCTTGTGGGTTTAATTGGTTTTATAATTGTATTGAACTAATCTGTTGTAAACCGCCCGGAGCCCTGCTTAAGCAGGGAAGGGTGGTCAAGAAATCTAAAATAAATAAATAATCATAATTCAAGCAGCCTTATAACTGTAGGCTGCATTCAAATAATACAGATGATAATGCTGAGATTTTCTTTTGTCCTTGCAAAATTATGGAATCCAAATGGTTGCAAAAGAAATCTTGGTTCAGCAGCAGGTAACTTTAAACGTGACCCAAAGATGACACCAGTTCAGTTTGCATGCAGCAGAAACTTTAGTTGCTGTAATTTAGGTAACTGGCACAAAACCAAATTGACAGGAGTCAAAATAACTTTTTCAGCCAAATTGTGGGTGGGGGTCACAACTTTTAAAGAAAAAAGTTGCCCCGAGTGGGGGCAGGGGTCCCTTGCTGCCAGGCCCCAACTACCAGCTGGCCGCCAAAAAAGGGAGGAACACCCAATGTTTTAACAGCTTGCCTGTGTGACTTCATTGTGACTCAGAAGTGATGTAGGCATGTTGGGGCAACACTGTTTTTTTGGGCAAAAATTCTATGGTAGAATTAGCTTCTACCATAAGGTTTTTGCCCCCAAACCAGAACATTGCCTCAATGTGCCTACATTACTTATGGGTCACATGTGAACTCACATGGGTACATTGCTGAATTGTCAAATGAAACTCCGTGCTCCCAGTAAACCCACCCCCATCCCCTGCCAGCTGCCAGGAGGGACCTGACAACCCTTGCTATCCAGGTTACAGCAGTATGAGATACAGGAATGTTTTTAAAGCTTTTTTTTAAAAAAAAATATTTATTTCATCTTGTAAACCCATTGGCAGAAAATTGTTTTGGATTATTCATCCTGCCTTATATATAATTGAGCTTTGGCTTGCCCTAATATGGTCAAAATGTGCGCCAAAATCAGTTGGCCGAGGGACCTGCCAGTCAGAGGGGTCCATTGCCACTGGCTGCCTTGCCTTCCTGCGTGGTCAAAGGCCCGCCCACTCAGCCAGCACACAGCCTCATGCCCCCAGTCTGTGGCCAGCCACCAGGTGGGATGGTTGCTCTGGCGGCTGTGCGCTTCAGGACACAGGCCTCTTCCGGGCACCTGCATGTCCTTGCGGCCCTAAGCTGCCACCAGTGCTCGCCCTTGCTTGCACTCCGTACGTACGGGGCCAGCCTCCCGCTACCGCGCCTGACAGGAAGCGGTGCCCGCTTCCCCCGGACCCAGCCCCAGGAAGGACTCCCTCGCTTGCCACAGCTGGCCCCCACAGGTAGGCCATTCTCAGGGAGCTCACCAGCCGTGCCGGCCGCCAGGCACTGCCAGCGTCCCGCTGACCAATGGAGGCCACCGCCACCTTCTGGGGCCACGGGCCCAAGACTGACTCCCTTACTCGCTTCTCTGCCACTGGGGAACCGCGACAGTGAGGCGGCAGCGGAGGCTGCCTCGCCTGGCAACCGCGGTGAACAGGAGAGGGGACAGGGCCTTCCACCACGCTCCGGCTAGTGCCCATTGCATCTATGCGCACAATGGGCCTTGCAGCTAGCTACTTTTATAAATACTTTTTAGGCTAAAATAAATGAATGGAGGCGATAGGGGGCCATTTCATGCTGCCATAGGAGGGAAAAGCAACACTAGTCACATTCCACGAATGAGAGTTCTTGAACCCTTGCATCCACATAAATGTACTGTTGGGTCCACTCTTTTATCTCTACCACAGCTCAGAACGATAGCTAGAATGTAAGAATGGCAGGAGAACCCTGAACCACAGACTCCTACTCAATGGGAGTGAAAAACGGCTTATTAATTAGTACCAAAATAATTTTAAAAGGACCTTATATGTTCTTTCTTGGTTAAGCATGATTGTCTAATAAGGGCATAAAGTAGGGTTGCCAGGTCCTATTCCCCCCAACAGGAGATTTGGGGGGCATGCCGGATGGGGGCTGCCACCATGTGATGATATCACACAGAGTGACATCATCACAGCAGGGACACAGTGCCATGTGCGCTTGCCCCCTCCCACTTGCCCCAACCATTTAAGAAGAAGAGAAGAAGAGATTGGATTTATACCCTGCCCTTCACTCAGAGTCTCAGGGCGGCTTAGAAATTCCTTTCCCTTCCCTTCCCCACAACAGACACCCTGTGAGGTAGGTGGGGCTGAGAGAGCTTTGAGAGAACTGCTCTTTCAAGAACAGCTGTGACAGAACTATGGCTTGCCCAAGGTCATCCAGCAGCTGCAAGTGGAGGAGTGGGGAATCAAACCCGGTTCTCCCAGATTAGAGTCCACGTACTTAACCACTACACCAAACTGGCTCTCAAACCTTCCCTTTAAATGCTTGGGGGGAAACAGGGACCGCCGGTGCCTGCCCTGCAAGCCATGAGATTGCTGCTTGTAGGACAAGTACGCGTGGCCCTGCTCTTTTGAAGTAGGAGCTAATGGCGCTTGCCCTGCAAGCTGCAATCTCGCCGCTTATAGGGCTGGCATAGGCAGCCCCTGCTTTAAAAGAGTGGGTGCCGCTCCTGCCTGCCATGCAAGCCGTGAGACCGCAGCTTGCAGGGCAGGAGTGGGACTCCCCTCTCCCCCCCCGACCAGCTGGCTGGCAGAAGGAAGGAGCCACCCCAAATCAAAGAACCCCCATGGGACCGGGGGATGTGGCAACTCTAGCATAAAGTAAGCACAATACTAGTAAAAACAGAATCCCAAAAAATTCTCTTTCGCTTACAGGAATGTGTGGAAGTTGCTGTGATCTAGAATGAGCAGGTAATTATGATCAACAATTCATAGAAGTTGTCATATAGTCTGTATAGGATTGTCAATTCCAGGCTGGGAAATTCCTGGATTTTGGGAGGTGGACCCTGGGGACAGTGGGTTTTTGAGAAGGGAGAGGAAATGTCAGGTGAGCATAAACGCCACAGAGTCCACCCTCCAGAGCAGCCATTTCTCCCTAGGAACTGATCTCTGTCTCTTGGGGACCAGTTGTCATTCAGGAAAATCACCAGTCCCACCTGGAGGTTGGCAACCTTATGGCTGAAGTTTACTTTTGTTACTGGAAACAATAAAGTTTGGGAATAGGTTTTTCTGTTTACTGTGGAAATGGATTGCATCATACTTTTTGCCTTCAGAACTTGTACTGAGCATAAGTGAAACTACAGAAATCAATAATTCCTTTGAGTATTCTTGAGCCAGTTGTTTTTATAACCCTTTGCTTTGGCTGGTAAATAAGGGAAATTCCCAGATCTGATATTTATAATGCAAATTAGCTTCCTTAATAACCTGCCAAGCCTTGGAGAAATACCAAGCATTTGCTGTAACTGCCTACCGGGCTTTTAATAATATGGAACTGATTCTAAATAAGTACCAAGCGTAGGCTTCCTCTAATCTTTGTACTGTCCCATTTCAAAGTCCAGTAAATCTGGGGAAGCTTGGGTAGCTGAGGCTTGCACATAAAGAGTTCAGCTTGCAAAGGAGAAAGCAGATGGGGGGATAACATTGAAAGCAAAAAGGATAATGCATTTTATGAATATCTTGCCAGGTGCATAACATCTAACTGAGCTCCAACTCCTTCCTGTCTGCAGGTTTTAAAAATCTGGGTGCAAGCCAAAGGACAAGGGCCAAAAGCGCTTGACCCTTGGCTTGAGGCTTACAGTCTAGGGCCTGTAACAGTCCTCTGAATCAGGATTCACCAAGGATGTTTGTTTTACCCTTTTGTTGAAGTACAGCAAACAGGTCTGCTCTGTCAGCTAAGCAAAAGCTGACAGCTGTTCTCTTAGGTATTTATCATAGACCTGTTAATCCAGAAAGTACTCTTTGCCTGCAAATCATAGTGACTAATCCTGCAAATAAGTTGGTTCTGAACTCTCCCCAGAAGCTAAAATAACTAAATGTAGTACTTTGGGCACATGAAAAGAGAAGATTCACTGGAAAAGACAATAATGCTTGGAAAAGTTGAAGGCAGCAGGAAAAGATGGATTGACTCAGTCAAGGAAGCCAGGGTCCTCACTTTGCAGGACCTAAGCAAGGCTGTTAACGATAGAACATTTGGGGGGTCATTAATTCATAGGGATGTCATAAGTCAGAAGCTACTTGAGAGCACTTAACACACACACACAATATTGCATAGTGTGTTCTTCACACAGTAATTCAGAAGACTAGAACTCAGCATCTGACCTTAATGTTCCCAGGTCAGTTACTGGAGCTCAGAGAACTGTTCCTTATGACATGCTTCATAATTCTTTGCAACGTAGACAAGTTGATATGAAGGCAGAAAGCTGGAAAGCTACTGTGCTAAAGGGAGACATTTTTCTGGGTACAAACATAAGAGGGCAGGATCTGTCTCATGAAAAAGAGTTAACTTCTATTGTGCTGTTTTAGAATGCTCTAACACTTCAACACTGCAACAACCAAATCCATAGATTTCTTCCTTTATCACATTCCAGAGCAGTTTATCATCTGACTGTTTAAACTGTGGGAGCCCAAAGAAATTAAAAATAGCTGCCTGCCATAGAGACTATAATTGTCTCCTGGGCTGCTTATTTTTAACAGTTTAGCTACATAAAAACAAAGCAGCTTCCCACCTTTGACTCTTAACAAATGCTTTTCCCTCATTTTAACATACATAAAGGTTTTCATGAAGAGATACAGCATACATATACAAGTCAGAGTATTTCTCTCATACGTGTACATTGAAAACTTACATGTGTGTGCATCAACAAACCTAGTGACTGTATAACATAGCAGTTTAAAGCAGTTTGAGGTGGGAAGAACCCTGGAGGCCAGGGAACAAAAATTAATTATTTCTATGAGAGAGTGAATTTGTGTATGTGGTAAGAAGCAGAGTTATTTAGGGATACTTTACAATTAATATTTAATTAGCCTGCTGCTCCTTCAAAAAGACAAGATCTATACATGTCGCGCCCTCTGCGGCCAGTAGGAGGGTGTCCTCTAGCGGCCATCGCCAGAACTATCCACCGAGGTGTAGATGCCTCGCCATCTGCCCCTCCAGGTCAAGCGGAGGGGCCAAAAGGGCCGATAGCGGGGTCTGCCGAAGGCCCAGGATTATTAGCCTCAGAAGGTGGGACTGCCAGAGGGGTTTCTTCACCTCTCTTGCCCGTTCTGGGTCTGGCCTCTGGCGCAGGGGTGCTCTTGCCTTCGGGGCGTTGTCCCTCTCTCTCTGCTCTCCAGGCTAGCCCCAGCCAGCCCAGTCTTCCTACCTGGCCGCCTCCCTTCCTCCTTCTTTTATTACCCCCGCATCTCCCTTTGGCTCCTCCCACCTTTGTGCCCTGCCTCCCTCCAAAGGCGAGGACACTGAGCTGGCGTCTGCCCTTCCGGCCCCTGTGTCACTGGCCTGGGCATGGGCTGGACGTGCACTGCCTGCTGCGCCCCACCCCTGGGGTGCGGCTGCTTGGCCGGGCTGCTGCACACGTCGTGGGCTGGGCCTTGCCCACCCCGCCCGTGGCTCGCCATCTTCTGCTGCCCTGGCCCCCTCCACTGCCAGAGGCCTGTGTCTCGCACCGCCGCTTCCTGGTGGTGCGTCATCGTAGAGGCCGGTGAGTGCTCCTCCCAGGTGGGGGGGTGCCACCAGGGCCGTCCCCGGACAGCAGCGCACCTCTGGGGAGGGGGGGGGCATCCCTGGATGGCCATCACGTCTCCCTGCACCGTCCCGGCGGGAGTCAGGACAATACATTGGTGGCAAAAATTACTGAGTGGTGTATGTGTTGTTGGTAAACATAGCTTATGCAGGAGGGAGGCTTGTGGGGACTAAAGCTGCAGCTAGGATTGTAGTGGGTCTGCTCTTGGAGTCATCTTAGAGACTCCAGTTGGTACAAAATGCTGCAGCTGTGTGTAAAAGTTTTATAGATAGGAGCATTTATTTTATGTAAAGATCATCACATGCTTTCATTTATAGCATATGTATTTGTAAAGAGATATTTTGGCTTGGTCCATAAGCGTTGTTTCCATTTGCAGTCCTCTTCGTTCATTGTGGAGGCAGGTATCTGCTGCCCAATGCATTCCCCTGGCACTAGGTGCTTTTCAGCTTATTGAAAGATGCTTTTCCTGGATTAGTGGAACCTTGTCATGTGAAATATGCTCTGCAGCAGTTCTCCCTCTGAGGTGGAGGACATCTCCACGGATTATTCGCATCGTTCCTTTAGGGAGGCAGGAAACACTTTTTTCCTTCTTCCTCTTGGTGCCTTGGGAATAGCCCAGCCCCTCAGTTCTGTTCCTGCTTCTTTGGGAGTAGCAGCTGGGGTCAAGGCTCTGCCTTTCTGACTGCTTTTACCCACTATTCACTTTCAAACTTGCTTCTTTTTCTCCTTCCTAACTCTTTCCCCTGATTCTTAATCCTTCTAAATCTCCCCCTTTGTTCTACCTCTGTTCTCCGGCAAGAGTCAACAGACGTTGGGGGAGTTCATTTTACCCTGAGTACTTCTGAGGGCTGCGAAGATGACGACGGCAGCAGAGCACTCCAACAGTTTCTCCTCCACTGAGGATGAAACGTTTGCCACCGCCACAGACAACTGTGGAGCCAACTTGCCTTTGGAGCTTGATTATGCCACCCCAATGGACCCAGCAGAAGCGGCAGCAGTGCAGCACACTCAGAAGCGCCACCAGACACAAGAAAATGCAGAGCCCACCAGAACTGCATGGGCAAAGATGGGTGGTGGCCATCTTGGATTGGCGGATCAGAGCTCCAGAGGCCATCCAAACCTTCTGCTGGGCACTCATCAGACCGAGGGAGCTTTTAAGACCTCCGCTTCATGTCTTCCCGGGCATGATCTACCCCTTGGGGGGAGATGCAGATGGGGCCTCGCCAATTACCCCAAACCTAATACAGGTGTTCCGGCAAGCCATGCAGGAAGAGATATCATTCTGCACTAAGATGGGCATTACTGGCCAAGGTAGCTCCCATATTTCACCATCTCAACTCCCTGGTCCACTAAGGTGGCCCAGAAAGCGCTTTCCTGTTCTCATAGACAGCAAAGGGACCATTGGGAGGAAGATGAGTGGTCTGTCTCTCCCATTGAGGACAGGGAAGAGGGTGAATTCCTCTCTGATGAGGAAGAGGAGGAAATGAAGATGTCTGAACAATCCAGTAGATTTTTTTAAGGCAGAGGACTATCAGTACTTTCTTACTAAAGCAATCAAAACCTTAGAAATTCAGGACACTCTTGCTACTGATGAGCAAGGTCTTGCTAAGCCCAGATTTAAATCTCACTCCAGGGGGCTCTCAGAATTTTTTCCTCCAGAGGAGCTAGTGGAAAATGGTGTTTTTCCTTTCCATAAGTATTTTGAGAGACAGCTAAGGGTGGCATGGGACAGACTCTCAGCTAATAGACAGTTTCCTGGGTTTGTGAAGAAGTTGTATACTCTACCTTCCTATGCAAATGAGCACCAGTTGATGGTCCAGTGGCAGCTATTCAGTCTACAGGCCTAGTATCCGAGGATGGACATGGCTCCATACGTGATCCAATCAATAAGGGGCGGATGCTACCCTTAAGAAGATATATGAAGCCATTACTATGATGGTGAGAGCTGCAGCTACAACCTCCATAGCGTCCAGAGCATCAATCGTATGGATCCGCAAGCTAATCCAGCTTTTACCTGAAAACAACGGGGTCTACTCGAAGGAGCCACTCGTATTTTGAAGGAAGCTTCCTTCTCCACTGACGCCACGTTGGACATCTTGACGTTCGCATCCAGGGCTATGGCTTCTACAGCTGCGACTAGGCAATTGCTCTGGCTGAGGGCTTGGCAAGCTGACTTCCAATCAAAACCGATGGTCTCTGCATATCCCTTCCAGGGAAATTGCCTCTTTGGGGACACACTAGACAGAATTCTAGTGGAGACACGCAACAAAAAGAAGGCGATGCCCAGGAACTTCCGCCATACAGAGAGAATGAGTGCGCATTTCTTTCGCATGCAGCATTCCTTGTCCAGATTTTGACAGGATCAGAGAAAAATCAACTGGAACACCTCAAAGCCCTCTAACAGGCGGAGAACATTCAACACCAAGTTCCACAAGCCTTCATTTAACAAGCCCGACCGTGGGGCTCGAGACTCCAAGCCCAAACAGGCGTGACTACGCCTCTCTTCCGGTAGGTGTACGTCTTCTCCTCTTCTCTGCAGCCTGGACAGAATCTCATGCAGATGCCTGGGCCAGGAAGTGGTATCCCATGGTTACACAATAGAATTTTGTTGCACCCCTCCAGAAAGATTTCTGGTCTCTCCTGTCAGCAAGGCAATTCCCAAAAGATCAGTGATCGACAGGGCGCTCCAACACGTTCTAGACATCCGAGCCATAGAGCCTGTTCCCTTGTCAGAATGGGGGCTCAGGGTTTATTCGATCTTATTCCTGGTTCCCAAAAGGAACGGCGATTGGAGGGCCATCCTAGATCTAAAGTTCCTCAACAGATTCATCAGGCTCCGCCATTTCCAAATGGAGACGCTCAGATCCATCACGGAGACCTTGTTGCCAGGCGATTTCCTAACGTCCATAGACCTCACGGAGGCCCATCTTCACGTCCCCATTCATCAAACGCACAAGAGGTTTCTCTGTTTTTGTTCAAGCTCCTCATCAATCCTGTGGTCCACCTCAGGTGTCAGGGGGTCCATGTGCACCCTTATTTGGACAACCTGCTGGTGAGGGGCAAGGATCTGAACTCTGCCATGCGGAACACCAGCAAGACCTTGCAGTGTTTACAAGAGCATGGATTTGTCGTCAACTTTCCCAAGAGCTGTCTTCGACCAGTACGTCAGATCGAGCACCTGGGAGCGGTAATAGATATGATGTGCAACTCTCTCTTTCTGCCAGTAGACAAGGCTCCAAAGATCCGAGACATGGCAGGCTTAGTGATACAGAGTTCGTCAACGACCCTGATGTCCTTGGCAAAGCTTCTGGGCCTGATAATATCATGCATCAACCTAGCACAATGGACTGGCTTCCACTCCAGATCACTTCAGCAGTTCCTCAGATCGTATCAGCGTCAAATTATGGAATGCAAGGTTGTCAGTCTGTGCATCCCAGTGCAAGTCAAGTCCAGTCTCCAATGGTGGGCAAAGCTTCAGAACTTGGGACAGGGCAAGGTTTATTATATCCCATCCTCCAAGGAGATCTTTACAGATGCCAGCCTCACAGGCTGGGGGGCAGTCCTGGAAGGAATCTCCATCCAGGGCTTGTGGTCCAGGAAAGAACAACATCTCCCTATCAACCTCTTAGAATTAAGAGCTATCCGGCATGCTCTGCATCACTTCGGCCAGGCTATTCAAAATCGACACATCCTGGTCAGAACAGACAATGTCTCAGCCAAAGCATATCTGAACAACCAGGCCAGCTCCAGGTCCTCCCAGCTACATTGGGAAGTGACACAGATTCTCAACTGGACCAAGAAGAATGTGGCATCAGTCCGGACCGAACATGTGAGAGGGGCCATCAACATTCAAGCAGACGGGCTCAGCAGGGAGACCATTCTTGAGGGGGAATGGTCTCTTCATTCGGACCTGTTCAGCTTCATAACAAAGCATCTAGGGCAACCTCTGGTGGACCGCTTTGTGTCCCCGCAGAACCACCAACTACCTCGGTTCTTCACGAGATACCATCATCAGGAAGCGGAAGCTACAGATTCCCTAAATGCTCCATGGCTGCAGGGCCTCCTCTATGCCTTTCCACTGTTTCCTCTGATCCCGAGAACCATTCGACGGGTTCAGCAAGAGAAGGCAGAGGTTATGCTGGTGGCTCCCCTATGGGCCTGCCATCCATGATATTCAGCTCTGCGGGAGCTGTCCATGCTACCTCCTCTGACTCTGCCGAAGTCTCCAGACATGCTGCGGAAGGGACCAATCTGGCACCCACATCCGGAATGGCTATGTCTGACCGCCTGGAGATTGAGCGGCAACAGCTCTCCCAGTTAGGCTATTCATCAAAGGTCTTGGACACTATTTTAGCTTCCAGGCGACAATCCACCATTCGTATTTACAATATGACTTGGAAGGCATTTGTCAGATGGTGCAGGAGGAAGAAAATCAACACTCTGTCACCCACAGTGGTTTCGGTCCTAGCCTTTCTACAAGAAGGTTTGGATTCCGGTTTGAAGGTTTCGACTCTGTGCAGACAAATCATGGTGTTATCCACTGTCATCCCTCTTCTGGGAGGGTACAGATTGACTAAACACCATACATCCAGCTGTTTCTGCAGGGAGCATTGGTTAAATCTCCACCACAGGTCCACCGGTTCCCTACGTAGAAATTACACACAGTGCTCACTGCCCTTCGAGCCTCTCAGGGAGGTTGCCATGAAGTGGCTCAGGATGAAGATACTATTTCTGGTGGCCATCACCTCTTCACGTCAGGTCTCTAAGATCAATGCTTTCTTTGTAAAGTCCACGCTGTGCATTTTTCACGAGTCGTACTTAGAACCAATCCTACCTTTCAACCGAAGGTGTCGTCTGTTTTTCTCCGATCTCAGGAAGTCTACCTGCCAACCTTTTGTCCCAATCCTAAACACCCTAAGGAGATTTTGTGGCACACACTGGACGTTAGGCGTGCCCTGAAGATTTATATCATCAGGATGGAGTCAATTAGGAAGACAGACTTCATGTTCATGAACATCTCTCCGCCAAGGGTAGGCGACAGGATGTCCAAGGCATCCATCAGCACTGTTATTAGATCTTGCATAACAGAGGCTTATAAAGCCACGGGATTGGACGTCCCGAAAGGGATTACAGCACATTCACTGAGAAGTGCGTCAACCAATGCGGCTTTTTCCAACCAGGCAACGGTGGATGAAGTATGTAGAGCAGCAACCTGGTCTTCTATCTCCATGTTCGTTCATCACTATAAATTGATAAAGCCAATGCAGCATTCGGAAGAAGAGTTCTTCAGCACATAATGACCTCGGGTGACGATGATGACCCACCCATCTAAGGGACACTACTCTGGTAGATCCCATGGAGATGTCCTCCACCTCAGAGGAAGAACGGCCATTGGCACTTACCGTGAAAGGTCCTTCTTCTCTGAGGTCAGGAGGACATCTTGGCCCTCCCGTTCTTGATCATCGTCTTCTCTACCTGTTTGTGCTGCTATCGTCTTCCTTATTTTCTCAATTTCTTACTGTTATGCCACCTACCTTTCAGGGGAAGTACATGTGGTTACTGTATATGGTTCATGTTCCCTGTGTTGGCAAGGTTTTATTTGTTCCTGCACAGGAGAGTTAGTTCAGCTAGCATTTAATGCTCATGGAGTCCCAGAACTGAGGGGCCAAGAGGAGGAGGGGGGGGTGTTTTCTGCCTCCCTAAAGGAATGGTGGGAATAACCCATGGAGATGTCCTCCTGACCTCAGAGGAGAAGGACCCTTCACGGTAAGTGCTAATCGCCGTTCTCCATTGACATGCAGAACAAACAAAAGCGAGCTTGAAGATCCAAGCCTATATGTTAGGGACTTTTTGTAGCATGTCTGTAGGTATCAATCATATCTTAAGCCTTCACAGGGTTATACCCACATCATCACAGGGAATAGTACACTGGTTTACTTCCAGAACATCCGGAACTACCATTATTGGCTTAGGGAGTCTTATGGACCATTGTTGGCTTAGGGATCAAAAGGTCCCAAAGACAAATTAATAAGAACAGAAATAAAGGGGATAATTCTACTTAAAGGATCTGGCAGGACAAAGGACTGTTCTTTTCCCAGCTTAATTTAACAAAATGTTTAGAACCGAACCTTCTACATAGTTAGGCATGATATGAATAAAGCATATGGTACCCTTGACTATTGGGAAGAGGTTGTGACTTAGTGGAAGAGCCTCTGCTTTTCATGCAGAAGGTCCTAGGTTCAATGCTCGGCAGCTCGAGTTCAGGATCAGGTAGTGATATGAAAGACCTCAGCCTGAGACCTCGGAGATCCACTGCCAGTCTGAGTAAACAATACTGACTTTAGTTGCTGTAGATTTTCCGGGTTTTGTGGCCGTGGTCTTGGCATTAGGACCTGACGTTTCGCCAGTAGCTATGACTTGCATCCTCAGAGGTATAACACTGGAAGATGGAGTACTCCATCTTCCTGCGTTATACCTTTGAGGATGCCAGTCGCAGCTACTGGCGAAACGTCAGGTCCTACAATGCCAAGACCACGGCCATGCAACCTGGAAAATCTACAGCAACTAATGAACTCCAGCTGTGAAAGCCTTCGACAAAATACTGACTTTGGTGGACTGATGGTCTGATTCAGTGTAAGGCAGTTTCCTGGGTTTACAATATGAAAATTCAAGTGACAACTTTGACCATAGCATCAATTGATTCATAAGCTCTGTCACTCACAGCAACTATATTTCAAATATTAACATTCCGTTGTGTTTCCACAGCAAAAAAAAGAATGGACAGGAACAACAGCCAGATCCAGAGGCGTCTTTCAGTAACTACTACCGAATTGTTACCCCAACATTCCGGTACAGTATGGACTACAAGAAAATTGGTAAATGCATTATTATAAACAACAAGAATTTTGCAGACTATACAGGTATGTTTTTTTTTCCTTTTGTAATATAATTCTGGGTTCTGGATCTGTATAATAGATTTTTTTATTGCATGAACAAAGAATACTTTAAATAATGAAATGACCTTTCCCAGGATGTCACCCGTCTGCATTCGCTCACAATTTGTATGTAGACATAGCTTTTACATGGCAGTCACTTTAATGCTAGTCATTAGAGAAATTGATCAAACAAACAAAAAACATGTTACTATAATTAAAGCTAGTGTCATTTGACTACCTAAGAATTTTCAAATAATAGCAGTCTGAGTTTTACAACCATTTTTGTTCATGAATAAGTTGCTTCTCTGCAGATCTGCAGGAAATTATGGTACTTTTCTGCAGCAAACTGTGATTTGTCTTTGTTTCTTATTAGGCATGGGTAGACGAAATGGCACGGATAAAGATGCTGGCGATTTGCAGAAATGTTTCCGAAATATAGGGTTTGATGTTGTTGTCTATAATGATCAAAGCTGTGAAGAGATGGAGAAATTGCTCAAACAAGGTAACAGTGAAAGTTCATTATGTTAGATTTCCCAATGTGCAGTGTGTTCCTGTTGGTTTAGTTAAGAAGGCATACAATCACCTTCCTTTTGTAGTCATTTAGAAACCTGAAGGAGAGTCTAGTTAGTTCAGCCTTGCTTTGTAGAACCCCTTTAAACAGACTTGTCAGTTACAGCATTGTAAAAAGAAGCTGAATGGCATTTCCATTGTTTAACAGGAAATGTGTTTGATTTATAGCTGCATGTGAGAACCACAGCGATGCTGCTTGTTTTGCCTGTATATTTTTAAGCCACGGAGAGGAGGGTCTCATCTATGGTACAAATGGAGCTATGCCAATCAAGAATTTGACTTCGTTTTTTAGGGGAGACAAGTGTCCAAGCCTTGTTGGAAAACCTAAACTATTTTTCATTCAGGTAAGTTTTCAGTCCTAGCTACAAATCAATAGGTAGAAACAGTTTTCAGTGAGTAAGATTAGTAAGCTGAGATCTCAAAGACTGAAAACACAATTCTTCCTGGTAGGCTGAAGGGCGCTGGTCACTCTTTGCAGGTTAATTCCTCCCATCCATCAAAGAAACAGAACAAGCTTCTAAATCATCTGTTTGTGGGAGAGCTGACCCCTCCTGCTCCTAGACCTGCCTTTGCAGTGTGGGAACAAGTTCACATGAGTTCTAGAAAGCTCAGTGTTGCGTATTAATAGCATGTACCTGCTTTCTTTGTTCTTTCTTCACCTTCTCTCCCTTTTCATATCCCAATACCACCAAATACAGTTAGGTAGAATTTGGGACTTCCAAGGCTTGAAGCAGCCAAAGAAGCTTCAGGACCAAGTGGTTATCAGCCCAACAGCATCTTTATGTATGTTTGTTTGTTTGTTTGTTTGTTTGTTTGTTTGTTTGTTTTAATGTATAAGGGAGGTAATGGTGATGTGTTTGTTTCAGATGAGTCTAGTCAGGCCTGATTCAGATATAGCCATGCACATAAAAAACCCTAGCCATCTCATTAGCTTTTCTATATCAGATCATTAATCTCCTGGCAAGGGGCACATCTCAACATTGTTTTGGATTCATTTCAGATATAGTACAGAAGTAAAAATATTACTAGAGAAGCTTGCCTGAATTATATCTTTTTATTTGAAATGTAATTATTTACATTTTAACACTGACTAAAATGCTATTGCCATCTATTGATTTTACATTGATAATTAAACAGCAATTACTTGAGCTCATTAATTATTTCTTGCAAAAAAGTAAGCAGGTTACAGGCAAGCAGCATTTTCAGAGTAATTCAGTTTCCAATATTTATAGGTGTTAAAAGTCATCTTCTAACAATAGGCAGCTGTCCATCCTGATAGGGCTCACATTCTTGGCTAAATAATTAATATATTTAATTCTCAACCTTGCCAGATCTGTGGATAATTAAATCCATAAATTGGAGCCATGAACAGCCAAGACAGATCTTTCTGCAAACCAGGGGAAAAGCCTCACATTTGCAGAAAAATATGAAATCATTAAAAAAAATACATTGGGGGCTTAACTTCTTCCCCCAAATAATGGAAGCAGTGCTGTAGCTTTAAGAGATCAATGCACTCAGTGGCCATTATTAGGCACCTACAACAGTATTACCAGCATTCAAATATTGGTTTCATTTACACTTCAGTTCTGTGATATGAACCTGTTACAGTTACTGAATAGGGATAAAATTCCATACCCCCACACACACACACTCCTTAATGTAGCTTGGATTTATGTGCGATTATTTATGGACAATGAAGTTATTTGTCTTCTGTGTTATGATTTCAGGCATGTCGAGGTTCTGAATTTGATGATGGTATACAGACGGACTCAGGTCCTTCAAATGACAATCTGGAAACTGATGCCAATCCCAGATACAAGATTCCAGTTGAAGCAGATTTTTTGTTTGCATATTCTACAGTGCCAGGTATGGTTGGGGAAAGTGACAGCTTTTGGCGTTCAGATAAGATAAATTTAAAATCAGGTGTAAATTAGTGGGACAATGTCAAAAGGCCTACGATTAAACTTAAAAATGGAAAATGTGAATAAAAGTGAAAATATTGTAGGGAAATATTTACATTGGGTTTTAAGCCAATGTAGAATTAAAAAATTTGTTTGATAGAAAATAAGTAATTGGATTTGTACACTTCTAAAATAATACAAGTTTTAAAGTCATATTTTATTTTTCTTCCCCTTCTTTTCTACTTTAATGAAGTGGTAAGGTATCAAAATTCCAAAATGTGTATAATGTTATATATATTTTACATGTTTGGTACTGTTTACATGTTTAGTAATTATAATCTGTTTAATAATGTAATCTGTTTCCATATTAAATCATTAATGTTTGCATGTTTAATCTGTTTACTGATTTAATAAATTAGCAATCAGTATAACTGACGGTACGCTGGTAGAGTGAGAGTGAAAGATGCCCTAGATTTCAGAATACAAAATGTGTAATTAAAATATGAATATAGCATTGCTTTGAGGGGTGAGAACAAAGGTAGGTTTGGCACTGTCTCTACCCATGGCCAGCCACATGCCCTGGGAAGATCACAAGCAGAAATAACTTAGATCTGCCATCCTTGAATTTGTCTGAATGTGTTTGAAAGTTGAAGTTGACCCATTGCGTAAAGAAATTATTTACTGGCTGTTGTATATTAACATATTTACTGTTTATAATTTCTTTTCAAAGTTTAAAGAAAACCTACTGCTGGTTAAGTTCATCAGAGGAGTTCAAGTTCTAGTGTCTGGAGATCAAACAACTTCTCCCTATTTTCTTTCACAACTATTCAGATCTTATAAATCTCTGTCATGCTTTTGTTTCCTTTCTACACCAAAAAGACCCCAAATCCTTAAGCCTTTTTTCACAATTAAGATGTTAATTACTGCAGTCCACAGTGGTGTTTAGAACTATGGCCATGCAAGTCACTCTTTCTGATACTAACTCCCTCACGGGATTGTTGTGAATCTTGAAGGGAGGCCGTGCTTGTTGTTGCAGCAAACCCTACCAAACAAAGCCCCGCTACTCTTCCCCCACATGAACACTCAAATACAATTAAAAGCCCTGGCACATAAAAGGGACTTACAGTGCCTACTGCATCTATAGACAGCACACACACATACATACATGCATACATATATATCACTTCCTCTGGGAGCTGTTACACAGGGTGGGAGCTGCTACTGAAAAAATACTGAACTCTGGAAGATGGATGACAAATGGACAACTTAAGTGGGGAGGGCGGTCAACTGGAAGTGGCAACTACTATAATTGACTCACAGGGATATATGAAGAGATTCCTTCTGATATGTGGGTCACAGGCCCTGAAGGGCTTTAAAGGCTATAATCGGCAAATCAAATTAGAACTGTTTCCACCTGAACTTTTTAAAGAAAGGAGTATAGTAGAAATGTAACAAAGTGTGGTTATGGTGAGGACTGCAATATATCCAGAATTTTTTTTTCTTTGTTTGAAGTCTCACCCGAAACAGCCATGTTCTTGAATATGCAGAATATGTTTTGAACTGGTGACTTCTTTGTTCAGAAATGCAAGTGGCTGTGGGATAAACCTCTGGCAACAGGCTGTGTTCTTTTCTTCGCTCACCCTGTACCATCATAACTCGTAATACATGTTGAAGTTTGTGATTTTTATAAGACTTTTATAAGACTTGCTTCTGACCCCCACCATTCCTGCTAAAAAAGGACACTTTGCTGTTCTAATTGATATTGTTTTCTTATTCTAAATTATAGGTTATTATTCCTGGAGAAATCCAGGAAAAGGCTCCTGGTTTGTGCAGTCTCTTTGCTCAGTACTGAGCAAGCATGCAAAACAGCTGGAGATCCTTCAGATTCTCACCATGGTTAACTACAAGGTAGCTACAAGCTACGAATCGCAGTCTGATGATCCTCGTTTTAGTGAAAAGAAGCAAGTTCCTTGTGTGGTCTCCATGCTAACTAAAGAACTTTACTTCTGAAATCGCATTTCAAAGGACTAGTTATGAATAGCAGCTCCCAAAACTCAACTCAAGCTCTGGAACCAACTAGATGCTGTTCTTCCAAAATATGCAATGCCAAGTTTACCTCAATTGATAGATTAGATTCTTTCCTACATGCTGTTGTGTATGTGTGCACGTGAGTGTACACTGATCAGTGCTTCAGTTCTTTGTTTATATGGACACTAAAAGAAATACTGCTAATACCTCTCTTGATTCACTATGTCCAGGGTCTTTTGTCCACATCATGGAAATATCTTGATGTTTCTGTATTAAGTATTTTACTTTGTTTCTAGCACTACATGGAAACCACCATGTTATTTTACTTATGTAGTACCTGCAAGGGAAAAAAGGGAGGGTGTGAATTATACAGATCTATGACCAAGGTGTAGTGGAGGGTAATTTTAAGTTTTCAGTATCACTGACGTTTACATATCAGAGGATATTGCCATTTAACATACCTTGATTGGTCCAAATCTGGACCTTCCCTAACTGATGTAGCTTTTTAGCCATTTATTGTTAGAATCCTTCCATTTAAATCTCTTTATACTTTTCTTAGTCTTGGACAATCTGGCCTTAGAAAACTCAGGAACTGCTAAACTGTTTATTCTTATCAAATGGGGGGAGGATTGAGTCTACTTTGAGATCACTAAACAATAAGTGCAACATTTAATCTACTTAGCACCGTAACAAGTTGGCAAAAAAATCCATTGTAATGTGTAGTTATAAAACTGAACAAATGTAGACTGTTAGTCTATTCATAGTACGACGATTTCACAAAGCAATAAATAAGTCTGTAGCAATATTTTTTTTAATTGTTCAATGCAAATGTCTTAAATTATTTACTGCTGCTGATATACCATAATTGTTTGTTTCCAGTACTCAGGATAGTTACCTGTGTCTCCAGTGCATATTCACAGTTTGCACATTCTCTTAAAGAACCACACCTTGATCTCATACTTCACAAGCCTCATATGATAAACTATTGTTTGTATTCAAGCCTGCCAACTCTACCCACAGGTGGGATCTATAGATAGAGTCAAATATTGCGGCCAGATCGAGCCTTCAAATGACCATGAATACCCAAATATGCCAACTGATAAAGTGCTTCGCAATGGTCGGTAGTCCCTAGGCCCTTTTTGAAACCTGCTTGGACTGGATGGATAATTTGCTTCTCAGCTACCCAGTCTTCTAGTTTAGAAAGCAAGTGTTTGCTATATAATTTACCTGCAATATCAGGCAAACTTATGGGTCTATAATTTTGCAGAATTGATCTGTCCCCCATTTATGAATGGCGACAATAATGCTTAATTTTCAGCCAGTGAAGATTAAACCTGTGTCATAATTTGTGTGAAGACTGACCAACACTGGGGCCCACCAATCTGGAAAAGCTTTATATAAGTCTGGAGGGATCAAGTCTTCTCCAGGAGATTAACGTGAGGCTAGAAAAGTACTGTTTTCCTGTGGCAACAGTTGTCTCTCATTTTACATCCAGTATTATGTAACTACTGAATTTTGGTTATTATAAGAAAGCTGTATATAGTCAATACTGTATACTGGATCCAAATACATGTATTTTTCACATGTACTTACCAGTTTTACTGTTTTCATTACTAAACATCATTTCTTAAATGGTATTTTAAGGATGATGTCTGTCTGACATAAATTCGGCCCACAAATTCTAGCAGCATCCCAGAAAGTAAAATCGCTAGCCCCAAAACTTTTCACGTTGAAACTGAAAGTACATAAATGTAAACAATCAAAAAGTAATTACGGAAAGATTAATTCAGTTGTTCACTCCAAGAAGAAAATTTTTAGTCACTGTAAGATGGAATCCCAGTGAAGGGCCATTGTCTGAAGGGACCCAATACATTATGGATTATATGATGGAATTTAAGGCTACAATGACATCAGCAAGACAAAACAAAATATAGCTGTGGAATTTCATGTGGTGGTGACTACAGAATTCACCATGAAGTGGAGAAGACTTCATTCTTTGACTTTACACTGACAGTGACTTGTATCTTTGTGGAAGAGAGTAAATTTTAAAAGCAAACCATATAAAACATTCTCAGTTATTCTAAGAATTATTTTTGGCACTTAGAATTGTTGAATGCTTCAGAGTTTGCTAGTTTGCCAGTTATGTGCAGACTTGGTAAGAGATTTCTCACAGGATATCAAAGCATTGATTGTTCTTAGCTTTATAAAATAAAATGGGAAATTTCGACAACTTAGTATCTTGAAGTAGTGAGTTTAATCAAGTGTTTGTGTGTGATGAAGGTTCACTAAAATGTCCTTTGTTTTTCAGGACAAAATATCACAGGATTTTTTTGACATCTATATATTTGGATAAGATACAACCTATCTGTATGTTTAAAGGTATTTTTCTATAATTATTGTAAGGCAACAGGTAATATCTACTTTTTCTTTCAAAACTTGTTAATGAATTCTTTAGGGAAATATAATTAAAGAAATAAAAGTAATTTCTTAACATCTACTTGTTTAATTTTTGTCTTCAGGTGACATCTGTACATTCAGAGCACTCAACCACTGAGATCATGGGCGGTTTTGTATTACTCTTTCAGCCTTTTAAGGCTTAAGACCCACTTAAATCCCAAACTGCAATAGGAATCTTACTTTAACTTCTTTTTTTACCACGTGTGCAAATCTTTTTTATATGGCTAGATGAAAAGGAGGCCAGCAGTCCTCTATTCGAAAATGACTGTTTGGAAGTCTGACAGAGTAGAATTGTGCAGAAGAGCTGCTTAGAGCACACTGGAAATAGTAAATTTGTAACTGAAGGATCTCAGCTGTAGGAATAGGACCTCAGTTCAAAAGTTCAATGGAAGTGAAATGTTGCTTATGCCTTACCATCCTAATTGTTTTGTTCATATCATAAATGAAAGTTTTCTCATTTTGATTAACCCTGTGGGCTGCGGGTCTAACAGAAACACACACAGAAAATTTATACATATTTTTTGTAAATTAAAAAAAGCACAAGTCCTTTCCTCACAGGGAAGGTATTCCATTCTCTGACCTTGCTCATATTATTATACTTTTTGGTATCTTTTCCAGCTCCTCGATACTCTTTTTGAGTTAGGGTAACTACAACTAGACAATATTCCAAATGCAAGTTAACACCAAGATTGTACACAGTACTCACTCCAACAAATTGGTGCATTTTGTAAAAGAATTTGGCCTTGACTGAAGAAATAAAACCCATTACATGACTTTATGATCAGCTGTGTTTATTGGGCATGTGAGGAGTATGCTTCTTGATTATATGTTAGTTGTATTGAATAGGGATGAGGGCAATCAGGAAACTAGCTCTACAGCTGAGAGAAAAGTAGCCACATTCATTTTCATGAAGACACTGGTGGTATGATGCAAATAATCCATTCAACATATTTTGCATATTATATCATGAGTTACTTTATAGTCTCACTGAAGACTGTATAACAATGACTGCTTGGGTCCCTCCATAACAGCCTGAAATGCCCCCTGTAATGTCTGCCTATGGAGCATGATTTCCTGCCTCTTACAGCAGCCTGAAATCCTTGCATCCACAAAAACTCTACTTGGATCCAAGTGACACTGCCACAGGTAAAGTACCTAGTTAAGTGTTGCATATATTCCCACAACAGTTTAATGCACTTAACATGTGTTGGCCCATTTATGTATAGCATTTAGCATTCTGGCATGCAAACACTACATCAGTCACCTGACCTGGTAAGTGTATTGAAACATAACAAGGTGTTCACCTTGTGTTTCAGTACACTTATCACATAAATTAGGTGGAGCTTTTATATGGGTAATATCTTTACCTGTGAACTGCACATAGATTGGAACTAAATTCATGTTTTTGGTTTCCTTCTCCACTGTTTGGCAATAGAGATTTTTCTTAAATGTCAGATTTTAATTTTGGTCCAACAGTTATATCTGTCGGTAGCTAGAGGAATAAGAACTGCCAGTGTTGCTCTTGTAGAAATTACTGGACACCATAAAGTAATTCATCACATTAGCAGCATTGGATGAAGCAAGAGTACATTCTCCTGACTTAGTAAACTTTTCAGAGCCATTCTCAATCCTCAGGCCAAACATTTTAAAGAATAAAGTCAAAGTAACCCCAACTGGACTGATGCCTTGGCCTTTAGGAAGTCTCTGAGTAGGATCTGTGATCTCAAGTGGGTCCTTCCTAACCCAAAATTTAGAACTGTAATGAATTAATGATCATATCCTATATTGGCATTAAAGTAATTAAAATTAAACAGGCTAATGGAAACTTGATACACTGGTCAAGTACATCTTGTTCTATCACATCATCCCAATTCCTTTTCTTGCAGGCATTGGAGACAGCAGGAAGCATATAAATATTAATCACTTTCTGTGTTTCAAGTGAAGCAGTACTAGCATAGATAGTGGATCACAATATAGTAAAAGAAACATAGCCAGTGCTAAAAGCACCAAGTCATTTAAAACAAACTTTGCCATTACTGTTGCCAGTATATCTAAGGCTATAAAAACAATTAAGGCCTGTGAAAGCAATTCTAATCAGATCTATGCAGAAATAAGTTCTGTGTTAACTTCTAGGATTGTAGCCTATATCATCTGATGTCCATGTTTCTTGTAATAATATATGAAAACAATAGAAGTAGTTCACAAAACCATAATTGAGATGAAAATGTACTGGTGAGGCCACAGCAGGTGAACTGGACTATCACTATTCCTTCTCTGATTTAATGGACTATGAAAGACTGGATTGGCCAATTGTTTGGTGGTGAATCAAAAACATATAATTATTACAGTCCCTGTACATATTTTCTAGCCAACCAAAGACTGCAACCATTGCACTTTTTAAACTAAATCTTGGGGGAAAGCTTTGGGTTTGGGATGGCTCATCTGTAAGAGATGAAGGGTAGCTGTTACTCCTCTCCAATAGGATGAGGAACCATTAACAAGCACTCCTTGGGTTCAGTCTGTCAACCAGTTACAGATCCTCCTAACAGGCACAGGATCCAAACCACATTTTACCAATTTGTCAACAAGAATATTATGTGGAACCTTATCAAAAGCCATACAGAAATCAAAATAAACTATGTTTACAGCAGTCCCCTTGATCTAGCAAGGTAATAACTTTCTCAAAAAAAAAGAGATAAGGTTAGTTTGACATGACTTGTTCTTGAGAAACCCATGCTGGCTCTTAGTAATCACAGCCATCCTTTCTAAATGCTCAAGGACTGTCTGATGATTTGTTCTAAAACTTTCCCAGGTATAGATGTCAAGCTGACAGGTCAGTAGTTACCTGAATCCTCCCTTTTCCCCTTCTTGAAGATAGGGACAACATTTGCCCGCCTCCAATATTCTGACACCTCACCTGTTCTCCAAGAATTCTCAAAAATAATGGACAGAGGCTCAGAAATTACATCCACAAGTTCTTTTAGTAACCTTGGATGCAGTTCATCTGGCCCCAAGGACTTAGTTTCATTTAGGTGTTCATGTACTACCCCTATGCTGATCCTAGGACTCTAATCTGGAAGAACCAGGTTTGATTTCCCACTCTTCCACTTGCAGCTGCTGGATGACCTTGGGCAAGCCATAGTTCTGTCAGAGCTGTCCTTGAAAGAGCCATTTCTGTCAGAGCTCTCTCAGCCCCACCTACCTCACAGGGTATCTGTTGTGGGGAAGGGAAGGGAAAGGAGTTCATAAACCACCCTGAGAGTCCGAGTGAAGGGCAGGGTATAAATCCAATCTCCTCCTCCTGTTTTGGAAGCACTTAGGGAGCCGCCAAATGGCTCAGAATGTCTCTTGATTTTCCTGCTCCTGTGGATTACATTCTTCCATGTGCCCTCCGCCTGTGTCAGGTGCTCCTCCATTTGCTGAGAAACCTTTTCCTCCTCCACCAGTTGTCCTGTCAGGAATGCTTCATATGTTCTGTCCACGAAATCTTCACCTTCCCTTATAAACTAGAGTATGGACAAGCGTGCCACAAGTCCTTGTATCTTGTCCTCCAGTGGGCTACCAACTTACACTTGCTGTAAGTGTAATTGCTGTTACACTCAGGTAAGAATACAAACATGCCACAGACTTTGCATGTCACTGCCTTAGCTCTCTCACCAGCCATGCTACTGCAATCCATTTCAAAATTAGTTCAGTTTAATTGGCACTTCCTTGATAACTTCCCTGTCCAACAGCCTCTCAAGACTACTTATGAAAGGTTAGCAGAAGCAAAAACAAACTTAACAAATATAGAATGTAAGAGCTACTCACCTTTCTACACGGCCTCCAGGCCAAACTCTCCGGCTAAGAGCCATAGGGCAACAGCCCTTTAGGTCTTGCCCTTTGGCTCACGCCAAAGGCTCATACGTCTGGCAAGGATGAGCCTTAATACAATTACAGGCTCACCCAGCAGAGGGCAGGGCCAGCAGTCAGCTCCAGGTAAAAATGCTAAAAGCCACAATCACACTCAGGCAAAAGAGATAAACAGAAACCACACATCCTCAAACAAACACCACTCTCCAACAGGCTATACACACCCACAAAACCTCAAACACTATCCTCCCACACAGTAACCTCAGCTACTTCTCCTCAGCAGTTAAATCCAATCTTCTCCTCCTCCTCCTCTTCTTTTTCTTCCTCCTCTTCTTCCTCTTCCTTTTCTTCTTCTTCTTCCCCCGTTGCACGCCAGTGATCTCCAAGTGGCCTGCAAGCATGGCTGGTGAGCTCACCCACTTTCAGTCATGCCAGCCTAACAGCAGATGGGCTCACGCGCCCTGCTCTTAGGCTGACATGGCTAAAAGTCATGTCATCGATTCCTTTTGCTCCCCCCCCCAGGCTTGGAAGTGGGGTGGAGTGAAAGGATCAATGAATTAGCTTCTAGCCATGTCAGCCTAACAGTGGACAAGTTCACCTGCCCCACTGTTAGGCTGACATGGCTAAAAGCCAGGGCTATTTTTGGGCAGAAACGCACAGGAACGGAGTTCCGGCTGGCTCCCGAGCTGGCCACGCCCAGCAGGAACTTATTAGCATAACAGGCCACACCCAACAGCAGAAACTCATTAGGATTGGCTACATTAAGGGTGTGTGGCCTAACATGCAAAGGAGTTCCTGCTCCAAAAAAAGCCCTGGGTTTTGACAACAAACAAAGTAAACAAAATAAGAAGCAAAAGGTGGGTGTGGCTGGATGACCACACTTCTGGTCACAATATGCCAATAAGTTTCTGCCGTTGGGTGTGGCCTATTATGCTAATGAGCTCCTGCTAGGCTTTTTCTACAAAAAAAGCCTGCTAAAAGCCATTTCATTGATCCCTTCAGAATCGGTTTAAATGCCTTCTGAACCTGTCAAGTTGTGCTGCCATGCAGCACAAGTCGGCAAGTGAACTCAGAGGGCATTTAAAGTTTAAATACCTTCTGCAATCCATTGTACCCTATGGGGATGGTCACCATAGGGAATAATGAAGCTGAATAAATTCGAGTTTCCTGAATATTTACTCGAATCCCAATAAAAAATACTAATAGTGGGATTTGGGAATACCAATATTTTGGGGTTCAATAAACCCGAATTGGAAAAAATACAAAAAATAAAAAATTTGTACACCCTGAGTGAGGAACCTCACCTTCTACAATTCTTTCTATTTTTAGTTGCTGTCATTATTTGGCCTGACCTTTTCAGGAACCACAGGGTCAAGTTTGGGTATGACAACCAGGCAGTTGTCAGGGTAATTATTCGGCAAACCGCACACCCTAACAGCGGTATGCTCATCGCCCACAGGTTTGTACTTGCATGCCTGACTGCTAACATTTATTTTTTCAGTCCATCACATTACAGGCATGGATAATGACATTGTGGATACCTTGTCTCGCTTTCAGGAGGAGAGGTTCTGGACTCATTCCCAAACGAGTTGTGGGCACTTAGCGTCAACTGATATTGCAGGGAGCATTTAACTCTGTTGCACCCTCCACACTCTAGGGCCACCTCAGCCTTCCTGGCTTTTGCAGCATTCCATGGAGGCTGCGGTTCATGGCCCACCACAGTGACGATGGTCCTGCAGTACCTTTCTTCCCTCATGGAGAGGGGCGTAGCACCCAAGACCATGGCTCTGCACCTGGCTGCTATGACATTCTACAGTAGGTCCTACAGCTTTCCCAATCTTTGTCAGACCTTTGCTGCCCTTCGGGCCATTGAAAGTTGGAGGAGGCATTCTTCCTGCACCTTGGAGTCATGAAGGCCCATCATCTTTTCCATCCTATCTGAGGTCCTGCAGCAGTTCCTTAAGATCTGCTGATCCTCCTTTGAGGCTTCCCTGTTTCATGCCACCTTCACACTGGCATTTTGGGGGGCCTTCAGGTGCAGTGAGCTGGTCACAGCCTTGCAGCATGATTGTTCTGGCTGGGCCCTCATTAGACAGGGCATGAGAATGCACTGGCCCTGGCTCTGGGTCCTACTACAGAGGGCAAAGAAGACCAGAAAGGCCAGTCCCACCCAGTCGCTGCAGCCTTGGAGTATTCAGTTGTCCTGCCTCCTGGCCCTCCGCTTGTTTGTTCACAGTGCTAGGTCTCCCCTTACTAGGTTCCAATTTGCCTCTGTCATGGGGGTGGGACTGGCTGCCATGGGCCTCCCACTGGAGGAATTTGGATCTCACTCCTTCAGGATCTGTGTGGCCATCTCAACTGCTGAGTCTGGGCTCCCCCTGACTGCATTTGGGCCAAGAGGCACTGGAACTTCAACACTTACAGGTCTTATATTCACCCTCAATTGGTTCTCTCCACTAATGTGCTCTCTCTTATTAGCTTCCATAGGCACATTCAAGAGGGTGTGAACAGTTGGCCACAGTATAGTACTCTGGGCAGGGAAGTATGCAGTGTCGGCATGATGGGGGACTGCCCTCGCCATTGAGGACTGCCTTTGAATTGTTTTGGTGAGTCAAAGAAGCATGCATTAGAACTCCTTTGTCCAGGTTATTTGCCATGCTGTTGCCCAGTGGAGGCCATTGCACACCATCATTGTTAAGCTAAGTGGGAATGTCCTGCCAGGCCACAAGTTATCAACTTGCCATCACCATGGAATGTGATCTCTGAAATCTGCTTTCTCATTTCCCATATATTTGGCTTTTCTGGTCAGAGTTGCTGGAGAGGTAGACATGGAGGGGTCCTGCCTCCCCTAGCAAGGTGGACGGTGCTAGGAGAAAGGTGTTCAGGGAGGTTTGGCCTTTGTGGATGCCGCTGGCAAAAACAGTTATCTGTCACCTGGACATTTCCTTATGGCAGAAAGCCTTGTTCAGGGCTGACGGCGTCTACCTCTCCTGCTGGAAACAGGATGTCTGGCTTCATCATATTCAGGGTGCCCTGCTGTCTTGGTTGCAGTTTTAGGAGTTTTGACAGGGTCGGGCAATCTTGTGCACCTCTTGTGGTGGTTTTAGGCATTGGGCCAGATCCATTGGGGGGAGGCTAGGCCTGAGTGCCTTCCTTCTCTGGTAGGGAAACTTTTTAAGGGGTTTTGAGTGTGGAGCCAGTTAGTGGTATGCCCAGCTCACGGACTGTAACACAGTATTTTGTTTGGGTCTTTAATTGTCACACCTCTGGGCAGTTTTAGGCATTGAGTTGGATCTAATTGTGGGGGATGCTGTGCTTGTGTGCCTGCCTACCCCGGTTGGGAACTCCCTTAAGGGGTTTTGAGGGTGGAGTCAGTTAGCAGCATGCTTGGGTTCATGTCCTATGCTGCACCAACGCTCTTGTTGCTGTAATCAATAAAGCTGTGGCCTGTTTTACCCCAACTTTGTGTAATTTTGTACGGCACTGCCTGCTCTCCTGCCCTTCACTTGCCCTTAGGATTGCAATGGCAATTCTTGTTCCTCTAGTGATTAATCAATGACAAGGGAGACCGGGGGGGGGGCTGTTTTTCCTGAAAGATTTGCTTTGGAAAGTCCGGATTTAGAAAGAGAAGCTGGGGGTTTTGTTACTTGTTTACAAGTCTATGCTGTTTGGATTAATTGATTAGTGAATACTGTGTGCTTCTTATTCTTTAAACAATCTTTCAACATTAACTTTATCTTCTTGCATTAAATGAAACACATTCTTCTTTGTTTATAATCCTTTCTCATTGAATGTCAGGTAACCTGATTCATTCTATATTATAAACAAGATGCCAGAGCATTCCAGAAAATGTGTAGGGACTTTAAGGAGAAAATGAAACAAGGAAATTAATTCATTGTTACCATTGTTTTCGAACCTGGGAGCCTTTTGTATTAATATTTATCAGGGTTGTCTGATGTGTGTTAGCACTCTACCGCCTACTGGATTTCCCCTTTCAAACATCCTTCAGTTAGAAAATATCAGCTGGGTTATTTCCTTATTACTCATCCTGCAGGCTGTGTGTTAGCAGAGAGTTGAGTTAAAGTCACTTATTGCACAATTAGCATTGAACTGGAAACAATTCAGTGCTCGGGAAATACATCATGGTTGGAGGTTGTTGATCTTCGACATGGCAAACACACTATGCCTGTAAGTATTTTTACAGCCTTCATTTGGGCACTGTTTGTGTTTATTGGAGTTTTGTTTCTTCCTGCTGCTTTATCAACATGTTAACTGACATGGCTATGACACAATTAAGCTGTACTAAATTGAAGTTGTATTTTTAAAAACTCAGAGTAAATCACAGGAGGTATAGTGATGGAATTATCATTATTTAACCTATGAGAGTTGGTTAAAAGAGCATTATACCACTAAATAAAATTTAAGCATACTATAATTAAAAATTCTTCCTCCAATCATCTCCAGTCCTAAACATAAACTGAAATTCTAATAAAGTGGTTGGTAATCTATGAAATCTTCTGCTAGAATAAAATCTTGTTAGTCTTCAAGAATTCCGCAGATGACACTGGATTCTGCAAATGATTAAAGTCTGTATGCCACTTCGTGTGTGTATCTCTCTCTCTCTCTCTCTCTCTCTCTCTCTCTCTCTCTCTCTCTCTCTCTCTCTCTCTCCATATGACAATTGTTGCAATTTAAATGCTTCATCAACTTTTAGTTAATAGACTTACAGACCCATGAAACTGTACAAGCAGAACATAAATGTTGCTAAAATATCAAGAGGCAAAGCATGCAACTGCTATATTAAGAAACTGCTTATGCTTTTCTTTAGCTTTCATTTGGAATTAACTCAGTGCCTAATTAAATAATTTGGGCCATAAATTGCTTATTAGTAATTTATTCTGTGCCTTCACCATGGGGGCAAATCGTAGATTTCACTACACTACAGTAGTAAAAAGAAAGGTGTTGTCTTAAAAATAATATTATCACTTACCACTACCTTGAGGTGTACTGTGGCCCATAGTCTCATGCCATCAGCCTTCCTCAAAGCAATTCTGTTTCAAAGCCCAAGAGTTCTGGAGAATTCTGAAATTAGACTGCTGTATTGTCATTTTTGCATTGTATTTATTTGTCTTAACAGAGTGCAGAATACTACATCATTCCACACTAATTAAAAGTCCAAGCATTATTCATTATCCTTATCATTGAGTTGGGATACTATTTCCATAAAGTAAAATTAGAAAGGGGCATGTCACTACAATTGATCACATTTTCATTCTCTCATGAGATCTCCTCCTTGATTTCTAACATCGCTGACTCCTTCTGAGTCCCTTTGCTTTGTGTTCTTTGAAAGTAAAGTTGACCCTGATAGTCAGAACAGATAAAGCAAAAAAGATCAACAGATAACAATGAAATGGTTCATAAGCAGTATTTGCTAAATACAAAATATTTCCAGTTTGGTGTAGTGGTTAGGAGCATGGACTCTAATCTGGAAGAACTGGGTTTGATTCCCCACTCCTCCACATGCAGCTGCTGGTGTGACCTTGGGTCAGTTACAAGTTTTTGCAGAGCTGTTCTCTCAAGAGCAGTTCTCGAAAGAGCTCTCTCAGCCCCACCTACATCACAGGGTGTTTGTTGGGGGGAGAGGAAGGGAAAGAGATTGTAAAACATTCTGAAACTCCTTCGGGTAGTGAAGGGTGGAGTATAAATCCACTTTCTCTTCTTCTTCTTCTTCTTCCTCTTCCTCTTACTCTTCCTCTTCCTCTTCCTCTTTCTTCTTCTTCTTCTTCTTCTTCTTCTTCTTCTTCTTCTTCTTTTTCTTCCATGTCCTGACCTGGATGACGCCGGCTAGCCCAATCTTATCAGATCTTGGCTGCTAAGTGGGATTAGTCCTGGTTAGATTTGCATGGGAGACCACCAAGGAAGTCCAGGGTCACTATGCAGAGGCAGGCAATGACAAACTGCTTGGGAAGGTCTCTTGCCTCGAAAACCATATGGGATCACCATAAATCAGCTGCAACTTGATGGCACTTTCCACCACCAAATTTATGCAGAGGCCAACTTCATGGCTGCCATGATGACCATGGTCTGTCCTGAACATTCCAGTCCCTATGCACATAGCAGGACATATGCTTGACTTGGTTTTTTGTTTTGTTTGTTTTATTCCCCTGGGACAAAGGACATGGTTCGGTAATGGGAGAATTTTCCACTTTGCCACTGCCATAGACTGACCATTACCTGGTAAGATTTAGACTCATAGGCATTCAAAACCTCTGCAACGGGTTTCCGGTCTTGGCGATCACCATGGCAGACATCTTCTCCTGGGCTCCAGGAGAAGCCTGCCAGCGCCTGCGGCTGGGTGGGGGCATGATTGTCCATGCCACCCCAGGAGTCCTTGGGTGGGACTCCTAGCCATATGGTGCTAAAGAACCCCCTCGGCGTGACAAGCCAGAGAAGGCGGGGCTCCTCCAAGCCCTGATGGGCCCACTGCAGAGTGTCCCAAATGGGAACAAGATCAGTACAGCGGAGCAAGCGTGCGGTGATCCAGCAATTATGAACACAGAGAGGAAAACCCTAAAAAAGGGAGTCGAAGAATAAGCAAGAATCACCCGCAAACATTGTGCCCCCTAAAAGGAAACGAGGGGCGAGGGGGAACCTCCTCCCGCTAAGGACTGCTTGCAAGTGATTTCAAAGTCAGAAAGGGTGGGGGGGGCAGTACTAAAAAGCGACTGAATGGAAATAAAGAGACTGTGAGAGTTTACTGTTTTGATTAAGAACTTCCAGAGGCTTTGACAAACTTTTATGAAAAGTAAACAATCCTCAAACACGGCACCGTCAAAAGACTCTAAGGACAAACTAACGAAAGATAAGCCTCCTTCAGTAAGTTCCAGCCATTCAAGTTCTGTGCCTAGACAGGACTCAACTGTGGAGCTCCAAAGGTTGCTGTCGGAGGTGCTTCACCCTCTGCTGGAGAAAATTACAGCTATTGATAACAAGCTAGATGCACAACAGGCACAAACAGTGTTAAATACACAGAAAATCGAAAAAGCAGAGCAGGAGCTTAAAGAGATTGGTTCGAACTTGGAAAAGATGGATAAAAAACCTGCAGGCACTTGAAAAGAAGTCCCAAATTGAAGAGTCTCGTGTTTTACAGCTACAAATGGAAAAGGCGAGCTATGTATTGAGACTTCAAGGGATCAAAGGGGAGAGAGGTGAGAATCTGAGACAGATTGTAAGTGATTTGTTGGCTCCCTTGGCAGAGACGACATCAGATCAACTTCAAAGTGAAATAGATACGGTCTTTAGATCAGAAAGAATAATCTGCCAGGGGAAATTACAGTAAGATTCTCCCGAAGAAAAGTGAGACATCAACTATTGAAAGCGACCAACGGAGTTGCCTTGAAGTTGAAAGACAAGGAGATTAAAGTATTGAAGGATGTTCCATTTGAGATAAGAAGGAAGAGAAAGAAAGAAAGAGTCTTGGCATTATTTTTACAAAGCCACAAAGTGGCCTAGAGATGGTTGGTACCCGAGGGACTGATCTTTAGATATGCAAATGGCAAAGAAAGGATAGACTCTTTTGAAAAGGCTTCTGAATTTTTGCATCAGCTTGGTCGACCACCAGGAGAGGGAGAAGGAACCCCCGATGGCATCAAGGAGAGCGAAGAAGAAGGAGAGACTGGATCTTCTGATGAGGACTCGGACTCTAAGTTAGGGGCAGCAGCCCCCAAAACAGGCTATCAGTTGAGAGGGAAAAGAGGGAAAAAGTAGAATGTCAATGTTCTCTGGAGTACTTAAAATTATTTAATTCTAGGGCACAGCTCTTTATGAAACTGTAACTGCTGGTGCAATATTGGAATGTTTTATTAGCTAGATGATCATTTTTGGCGAAAGTCAATTAGTATTCAAGAAGTAGAGTTTAAATTTTAAAATCTATGCTTGATCACCAATTCTTGGGTTTTTAGAGGGTTTTCTTTTCTTTCACCTATAGACTGTAGTTTCCCCATTCCTAGTTCTCTGTGTATTGTAGACTCTTTTTTTTTTTTCTTTTCTGTATGTAGATTTAGAAAAAGCAATAAAAAATCCCCTTCGGAGGGCCAAAAAAAAAAAAAAACACCTCTGCAAGGGTTACGATGGTCTGCCGTAGAAGGTGGATGAATCCAGAGGCTTTCTGGTGTCTCTTGGGATTTTCCAGTCAGCAAAGTTGGTGATACTGTTACAGCACTAGCTGACTTGTGGAAGAGATATCCCAGGCTGGGCACAATAGCAACTAAATGCCCCTTTAGTTGACTGAGCAGTTTGGAACAAGGGAGGAAAACTTGAAGTGAATATGGCTGAATACAGATGAGAGCACATTATCATGCCTACTCTGTGGTGGAAAAGTAAGCTCACTTCCTCATCATCATTGTGCCTATACAATGTCATCAGGGAGATGTTGTTTTAGTTGTAAAGGGGCTCTTATCTCAGACCCTTGAGGATTTTGACTTGGAAAACCCACTGGCCTCTGTAACTCTTTTGCTATACATTTTGCATATAAAATTGCTCAAATTATTGGTTCAGTTAAATCTCAGAATGTTATCAGAATGCAGTCTGGTTCTAGATGCACAAGTGAATTTCAGTTGGTGAGGCCTGATGAAGTGGGCAAGCTGTTTAGAAGAATGCAACCCACCACACCTAGGCTTGACCCTTGCCTCTCATGGCTGATAGTATCAATTTGGGCTGAGTTATTCAAATGGGTTCAGTAGGTAATAAATGCCTCTTTGCAGGAAGGTGTTAGTTCCAATTGCTTTGAAAGAGTCAGCTGTGAAACTCCTCCTGAAGAGGGCATCCCTGGACCAAAAGGACCTAAATTACTATCATCCAATGGCCAATGTTCCATTTTTGGGTAAAAAGCTTGAGCGGGTGATGGCTACAGAGCTTCTAACAGTCTTGGAGGAAACAAATTATCTAGACACATTTAAATCCAGATTCACCCCTGGGTTTGGGACAGAAATAGCCTTGGCCACCTGCCTCACAATCTTCACTGAGAGAGTGACAAGGGGAATGCATCCTTTTTTTATTGTCCTGGAGCCCTTGGTGGCATTTGATACCATCAACAACGATATTCTTCTGGAGAGGCTGGCTGAGTTGGGAATGGAAGGTACCACACTCTGAAAGAACTGCATTGTCTGCCTATCTGTTTCTGGGCACGATTGAGGTACTGATTCTTACCTTTAGTGTCCTAAATGTCCTGCAGATAATGTTCTTGAGGGACCACTTTGATATGTTTTGTTCATTCTACCAGTTAAGATTCTCTTCTGTAGCCCTGGTGTCTGGGCATCTGCCTTCAGAATTGAGGCAGGTGGCAACCAGAGACAGGGCTTCTTCAGTGGTGGCACCCTGCCTTTGGAATGCTCTTGCCTCTGAGCCTTGCCTGGTGCCTACCTTACTTTATTTAAGGGGCAGGTTAAAACATTCCTTTTTACTCTAGTAAAAAATTACTATTTTTTTAATATCTTAAAATATTTTATGCTCTTCTGTCTTAAAGATTAATTCATCTACATTCATTTTAGGCTGCTCAATATATATTTAATGCTATTTCGCAGCTCTGGCTTGTTCCAATGGTATTGTGGGGGTTTTTTTAGTGATTTATTATTTATTTGTTTGTTTGTTTATTCTACTTCATTTATATCCTGCCTTTCTCCCTGATGTTGACCCGAAGTGGCTTACATCATTCTCCTCTCTTCTATTTTATCCCTGAGGCTGAGAGTTTGTAACATCCAACATGGCAATGTGAGGATTCATACCTGAGTCTCCTAGATCCTAGTCCCACTCTTGACTATTACACCACACGAGCTTTATTATAATTGCTTTGATTTCCTTTTAATGGTTGTGTTTTTAACAGTTTTGTCTTATTCTTTAGTTGTAAGTCATTTCAAACAAGGCTCTGGGAGAGGCAGGGTCTAAATTTTCTTATTATGTATATGCCATTTTGAATGTATATTGGTTGAGTTCTTAGAGACCATTTTAAATGGAAAGCCACTGGCAATAAACGGGTGACCCATTCTATTTGATTACCCCTCAGCCACACACTGAGTAATGTTTAACATATAAAACTGCTGGTCCTTGTTTAGATAACTTATGGTATGAGGGTGGAATTACAGATTCCAAGAAGTTTCAGGATAGTTTTCCTGAGATCTTTTTTTTACAGCACTTTGGTAAAATGGCTTAAGACTGGCAAGAGGCAAAGAGTGCTATATGTGAACCAGGCAATATGATGTTGGGGAAAGAGCTTGTGGAAGGAATAATAATAATAATAATAATAATAATAATAATAATAATAATAATAATCTTTATTGCATTAGCATAAAGCCATAGCAACAGTGCAGTATAAACAAGTAACCAGCACTAGATTCAGGCAGATATTAGCGAGTCAATCATTTTACAAGGATAGAGGACCAGAATCATGCCCCCCCGCGCCCCCCCCAAAGGAAAAAGGAAAAAAGGAAACACTTAAAATTATCAGTTTGTACGTGGTCAACAGCTATCAGGGGTGAACTAATTAGATTCGGACAAATTTACATTCCTGATCACTGCAGCTAAAAAGGAGGCCACTTTAGCCGTGATTTGCTTGTCAATAGTATTATCAGAGAGTAGCACTGAGACTATCCAAGGGAGGGAAGGGAGTTTTTCTTTTCTCAGAATAGGAGTAATATATCTCTCTCTTTCCTTGTTCCACTTGGGACAGAGAAGCATTATGTGGTCCATAGTTTCTATCATCTCTTGTCCACAATCACACAGTCGTTCCGAAAACGGAAGTCCCGAAAAACGGCCAAAAAGCACCTTAGAGGGGAAAGAGTTAAGTCTCGCCAGGGTGAAAGCACGACGTTGTCTTGAGATCTTAAGAGTATAGCAATATGTTGGAATCGTCTCGGGGGGCAAGACCCAACGATAAACCCGAGCAAGTACGCCGGGCTCTTTGAAGGGTGCTACTGAAATCAAGTTCCTTTTAATTTCAATTTAATTTCTCTGAACAGCTCATTAGGCAGTGGGGTTGATATATCAATCCCCAAGGTTTTTAGTTTCTGTTTGATTAACTTGGATCGGCTGCTCTTGTAGGTGTCATGGGGGATTAAATGTGAGAAACCCGCTTTGTTTGTGCTGCCCCCTGAACATCCTTCTTCATGAACAGCTTAAAAGCTGCGAGCCAGGCTCTCTGTTCAATTGATGGTTGAGCAAATTCAACCCTGAGTGCAGTTCCCGCTACGCATCTAGGAACTGCCGCAATTTCCCTCAAAAAGGTGTGTAAGGGAGAATCAAGGGTTTCAGATACTCCTTCAATCCACACTGTCCACCCATAAAGAATCTGTGGGATAGCCTTGGCATTGAAAATCTTAATGGCAGCTGGTATGTGGTTTGCACCTTTGGAGTAACAGAATTTTTTTATCGCCTTAGCTGTGATATTTGCAGCTTTAAGGGCTGCCTAGACATGCGGTTTCCATGATAGATTGTAATTAAAAGTGATGCCCAGGTAGCTAAAGGAGGGGACTCTCTCCAAGGCCCCGCCCAATACGCTTATCTTAGGTCCATTGTGGAATGTTCTGGAAAATCTAAGGACCTTTGACTTGGAATAGTTAACTTTAAGGTCCTCTTTAATGCAGTATGTAATAAATGCGTTTATTACTGATTTTAAGCCCAGTTCAGTTTTGGAGAGAAGAACGGCATCATCTGCGTACAGAAGGATTGGAATTGGTATATTTGCCATAAAAGGGGGGTGTTTGGCCTGGGATTTCACAAATGGGATCATATCATTGATAAATAGATTGAACAAAGCTGGGGCGAGCAAGCAGCCTTGTTTCACTCCCTTGTTAGTTTGAAAACTTGCAGTAAGTTGGCCTTGCCAATTGTATCTAATTTGGGCGGAGGTATCGGTGGATAAGTTCATAATTAAAGATAGTAACCTTCTGTCTATTGTAGTTTCTGTCAGTTTGCACCATAGTCTGCCACGATTGATGGAATCGAAAGCAGTCTTCAAATCCATGAAGGCCGCATACAGTTTCCCGCCTGGGGAAGCCAAATACTTGCTCGCTAAATGATGTAAAACAAGGGCGTTGAAACCCCTTTGCGGGAACCTGTCTGTTCTGGGAGGAGAATCACCTCCTGATCAATCCAATCCGTTAATCTCTCAAGGAGCTGTGCTGCATATATTTTCCCTGGAATAGAGAGTAAGCTTATGGGTCGGTAATTGTGAGGGTCAGCCCTATTGCCTTTCTTGTAGATTGGAACTATAATTGAACGCTTCCACTCAGTTGGTATAACACCAGAACTATTTATTAGTGAAAAGATGGGAGCTAAACAGGAGCCCCACCAAGTAGGGTTCATCAAAAATAATTCCAGAGGAATGAAGTCTGGCCCAGGAGCTTTTCCCCTTTTCAGGTGTTTTATTATGTTAGTAATTTGGATGGGGGAAACCGCTGGCCAACTTCCCATATTCTCAGCTAAAAGTGATCTAATCTTTTCTAGGTCCTTCTGAAGACCTGTCTTTTTAGTTGTTCTGTACTGTAGTCTAATTGCTCTTTTCAATTCCCTACACTCCTCATCATACCAGCTGTTGCTCTTTAGTATGGGTGTAAACTCCTCTTTTCCCTTGACTCCCCTTTTGTGGAAGGAATAGTGAGGTTGAAGAAGAGATCTATTAGTGCAGTGCTTTGGTATCAACATAAGAAATGGTTTACAGAAGTGGTGTTTGAAGAGAACTTGAGTTACAGTCAATTTGTGGCTGTCAGCAGGTATTAATGAGCTGATGAGGCCCTGGATAGTAATTCTGCTGTATAGCACTATATCATCTATTTGGTGGTTAGGAATAAGAATGATATTCAGATGAACATTCCATCAGTAATTAGAATTGTGTTCATATAGCCGTCCCCATGCATAGACCATATGACAAAAGAAAACACTTGACCATTTATGGAGTTCCCTTGTTCACAAAAGAGAGAGAGAGATAACTCCCCTCAACATACAAGATTCTGAAGTGCTATAAATACATCTAGTTGCTTGCTTACTTATGATAGTAGCCTTCCCCATTTTAAATTATGTATTTGTTTGTTTATTATTTTATATATTTAACTATTTATACCCTGCCTTTCCCTCAAGACAGTTTACAGTATAAAAATAATTTAAAAACATAAATTTGGTAAAACCCTATTTGAAGCTCTCACAAATAAAATGGTCTTACCACACTGCCTAAAAGCAAAAGGGCTGAAATGGTTTGGACACTTACCTAGGAGTAAGCCCTACAGCTGGAGTTATTTCTGAGGAATTTTGTATAAGATTGGAGTGTGTGATTACCTTGCAGGCTAAATGTGGTAACCTAAGGGTTAAGAACATAAGACCATAAGAAAAGCCAATGTTGGATCAGGCCAATGGCCCATCCAGTCCAACACTCTGTCACACAGTGGTCAAAAAATACCAGGTGCTCTGCAAGAGATAACCCAAATTGTTACGGGTGGGGTTAAAACTTTACTAAACTTGGTTCTTACCAGAAGGCAGTGTCTGGGCTCTGTTCTGAGCACAGTTCCCGCTAAGCTGCACTAGGGAGTGCTGGCGCACAACATTTTAGAGGCGAGTGCAGAGGATTTTTGCTTCAGCTCACAACCAAGCTTCCATAGGAAACAATGGAGGATGAGGCACCTCCTTCTGGGGCCCATAGTATTGGACCCCCTAGTCCAATCTTTTTGAAATGTGGGAGGGGTGAGGAGAGGCACCAAATTTGCAGCAGAGCTCCTCAAAAAACAGCCCCCAGAGCCCCAGATACCCCCAGATTGATTCTCCATTATAGCCTAGAGAGAGAGAGAGAGAAAATTGCCTTGAGTCACAGGAAAAACTGGGATATAAATATCTGAATACATAAGCAGTTTGGGCAGGTTGATAACATTTAAGCAACCTTCTGTTTGTTAGGTTAGGCAGGGTTTTGTCAGGGATTGTTCCACATCTGTTATACTTGACCTGTAACGCTGGTAGTCATATTTCACTAAAAAAACCCTAAAGTGCTGATATGTTTTTAAAGAATCAGTGCAGGGTGATGGTCCAAGGCAAGGTCTAACAATAGAGTGGACTGGGGTGGGGAGACCTGTTCTCCAGAAACCAGGTCTTCCAATATAGTGGAAAGGAGTGGGTAGACCTTTTCTCCTGCAATCAGGTCTTCCAATATAGTGGAAAGGGGTGAGGAGACCTGTTCTCCAGAGGCCAGGTCTACCAATATAGTGGAAAGGGGTGGGTAGACCTGTTCTCTCGAGGCCAGGTCTACCCCATAGAGGACAACATTTTGTGTAATGAAATTTGACTTGATTCTGTTTTCTCTTATAACATTTAAATTATTCTTCTAAAAATAATTTATACAATAGTCAAACACAAGCTTGCTCACAACTTTAATGCTACTAGTTTTTTTCACTCATGAGGTAGAATTTCTGCTCTCAACACAGTGGAGTTTAGAGGGAACATTGGTTCTGAGTATTCATTGTAAGCCAAGCTGAGCTTACTATATATGGCAACAAAGGTAAAAGAATTCCTCTTTAATTCTCTCATGGAAAGGACTGATGTGGGAAGAAGCAACAACTGCAGCAGCAGCCATCATCAGGCAAATTATGCTGTAGGCCTATATCTACCAAGGAAATATTGCAGTACCCCACTGGTACTCTCTAAACTGACTCAGTTCCTGTGAATGAGGTCTGGAAGGAAGAGGATGTATGAGGAGCTTCCGATGGCTTCCCGATCTCCTGGGAGCCATGCACCAGTGCCTGTGGCTGGGAGGGGGTGCAATTGTCTGCACCACCCCCGGAGCCCTTGTGTTGGGCTCCCAGCCATGGGGCTCTAGGAGAGCTCTTCCTCCGGTGACTAGCCGGTGAAGGGGGGCTCTTCCATGCCCCGAAGGTCCCACCGCGGAGCGTCCATGAAAGGAACTAAGAACACACACTGAGATAAATGTTTGGTGGCCGAGCGTATGAGCTAAAAGCGGATGAAAGTGGCTACATCATTGAAATGTGAGTCTAAGTGAAAGCGAGAAACACCAAAGATCTAGCCAAAAACCTTCCTTTAAAAAGTGAGGTGAGGAGGGAACTCAACAACAGAGCTCCAAAGGGTGCTGACTGAAGCACTGCGATCCCTGCAGGAACAAGTCACAGCATTACACCATAAGTTCGATGCACAGCAAACGCAACTGAATGAGACAGTTAAAAAAAAAAGAAAAAAAATTGAGAAAGAGCTTAAAGAGGTGGCTGCCAACACTAAGAAGCTTCAAAAACAACTGCAGACGATGGAGAAAAAGAGACAAACCAATTAATCCCATTTGTTACAGCTGCAAATGGAAAGGGCAAGCTATGTCCTAAGATTTCAAGGTGTCCTGGAAGAGAAGGGAGAGGATCTGAAGCAGATTATGTGTGATGCTTTGGGCCTGATTGCAGATGTTAAAACAGATATATTACAAAGCGAAATTGATATGATCTTTAGGTCATATTCAGAATTCATAAGAAAAAATAATCTGCCCCGGGAAGTTACAGTGAGATTCTCCAGAAGACAAGTGAGGGATCAAATACTTAAAGCGACAAACAGAGCTACCTTGAAAATCAAGGACAAAGAAATAAAAGTGTTGAAGGATATTCCATTTGAAATAAGAAGGAAAAGAAGGAAATACAGGGACTTGGTTCTGTTTTTACAGAAAAACAATGTTGCCTACAGATGGACTGTCCCCGAAGGCATAATCTGCAAATTTATGGACAAACAAGAAAAAATTGACTCTGTTGAAAAAGCACATGAGTGTCTGCATCTTCATAGTCGTCCAGCAAAAGGAGAAGAGGAGGAGGAAGACAACAGCACCAAAGAAAGTGATGAAGAGGGAGCAGTGGCATCGTCTGACAAGAACTCAGACTCAGCATTGGGTGCGGCAGCCCCCAAAACAAGCTATCACTTCAGAAAGAAAAAGGACAAAAAATGAGTAGTTATTGCACTCTGGAACATCTTAAAGTTTTTTTATTTTGTATCACTATTTGTTACTTTGCTCTTTATGAAGGCAGACATGGGGGAGTTTTCAATTTTTGTATTTTTCAGTTTAAATAGACTATTAGATTAACATATTCAATGAGATTCAATTAGATGAACATATTCAGTTTTTCAGTTTAAACAGACTATTAGATTAACATATTCAATGAACTTTAACTGTAACTTTGAGCTAATAAGCCGATTTTATAAGCATTATGTATGACCACCATCTCACAGTTTTTAGTGGGTTTTCTTTACTTTCACCATTAGTTTATAGTCCGTCCGTCCCCGTTTTTGTTGTAGTTTATAGAAAAAGCAATAAAAAAATCCCCTTCAGGGGGCAAAAAAAAAAAAAAGGAAGAGGACGTATGAAAGATAAATCTGTGCAAAGCAAGAAGAGTATAATATTGGGTTTTTTTCCTTTGAACATTCAGCAAAACAGCTACTCAGTTTAAGGCCTTGCCTGGGATGTACCCAGCAGCACCTGGCTAGGGAATGAGCGCTCCCCCTATGGAACAAGAAAGAAAATTGCAGATCATTTTATATAAAGAAAAAGGTGGGGGAGTATTATCAATATCTGCAGACCATGGCACATTTTGGAAAGATGGATACCTTTGACCTAAGCCAGGAACGTTGGAGCAGATATTCTGAACACTGATTTTTCCCCCCCTCAGAGCCAGCTCTGTGACTGATGATGAAAAGAGCTCTGTCTTACTGATTGTGGCTCTTCCACTTTTGGGCTTATCAGGGACCTGCTGATTCCAAAGGACCTTGATAAGGTATCCTATGATGAAATTTTAGAGATTATGTCCAATTACTACAACCCAAAGCCTTTTGTAATTGTGCAGTGCTTTAAATTTAAGTCATGTGCCAGAGTCCAAGGGGAAACCATAGCAGTTTTTGTGACAACACTTGAACACCTTGCATCCAATTGTTCATTTGGCACTATGCTGGAGGACATGCTGCAAGACTTAGAAGACTTAGCTATTCCACACCACCTTTTAAGCTGGCCAGGCATGATTTTAAAGACACTTTAGAAAAAGCCTGTACAATGGACTCTGCAGACCAAGGGGCAAAAAACATCCATCTTGGAACCTGATGTACACCAGTCCTCAGAATGCAGGCTTCAGGAGCCAGTCCAAATCCAGAAAGGCAGGGGACTATGCAGTCATCCCCTGTAATAACTATACAGAAACCTTGTCACTGCTTTGGAGACTATCATCACTCACAAGGTTGTAGGTTTACTCATGTTGAATGCCACTGCTGTAAAAGTAACAGTTATTTGGAGAAAGTTTGCTGTAGCAAATCAAAGAGTCACAAAAAAGGCCTATTACAAAGCTCACTGCTTAGAGGAACCCTCAGTCACAAGAGGTACAGCAGAAACTGATGACTGTTCACTATTCACAATGCAAAGGCCACCCATTGATCCTATCATAATGACTTTTATCATGAATAGGAGACTTATCCAACTAGAATTAGACACAGGTACATCTGCCTCAATCTTAGGAGAAGTAACATTCCAGGAAGTAGCCAAAGGTGACCCAAGCATCCAGTTGGAGCCTATAACAGCAGTTCTTAGGACATACTGTAGTGAGAGGATTCCAGTTCTGGGAAATAGATGTCTGGGAAATGGATATGGTATCCAATAGCCAGGCTACCACTCCTGGTAGCTCAGGGCCGAGGCCAGGCCTGTTGGGATGAGGCTGGCTTCAGACCTTAAGGTTGGATTGGTAGAACATCCTGCCACTAGGGTTGCCAGGTACCCTTGGGCCACTGGTGCAGGCTGGGGAGTAGGGCTCCATGACCCAGGCTGGGAAACTCCTGGAGATTTAGGAATGGATCCTGGGGAGAACAGGGACCTCAGTGGGGTACAATGCCACAAAGTCCACTCTCCAAAGCAGCCATTTTCTCCAAGAGAACTAATCTCTGTAGTCTGGAGATGAGCTGTAATTCTGGGGGATCCCCAGGTCCTAGCTGGAGGCTGGCATCCCTACCTGCGATCCATTAACAAAATGCCACAAGGCCTCTTACCTGAAATTTTCAAGTGATATGAGGCAGTATTCCATGACGAACTTGGGGAGGTTTTTTTTTTTTTTTTTGGTAAAACTCTCCTAAAGAGGAGAGAATTTTATTCTTTTTATAAGAAAAGGGTAGGGTAGACAGCTGGAGAAAGAAAAAAGATGGAGTGAAATTTTTCTGTTAATAAGGGTTAGTTTTAATTAGTAATATTTTAAGCATCCATCGCGGTTAGAAGATCTTCTTTTTAACAGTCCAAAGTCCAAAATAACTCTGTTAATGAAGTTAGTAAAGTCCATTGGGGTTAATTATTAAACAGCTCCTTCAAGATGCTACACGAACAGCCACTGCTCAAGTTGTCTTCTTAAGTCTCTTCAAGTAAGAGTTGAGTCCTTTTAATCTTGATGGCTCCCGCTCCGTCACTCCTTTCCCCTGGGCTGCTGTCTTCTTCGCTGCTTGCATTAATCCCAGTTTTGAGTGCTGCTTCCTCCATGCTGGCGTGTCTCTTCAGAAGTTTTGTTGCTTTAAGGATGGATTCCATCTTCTCTCATTTCTTTTTTTCCTTATATTTCCGACCATCAATTTTTGCAGGCTCCATACTCACTACAAATGAAATTAGATCTCTGATGTATTTCCTGCTCAGCTCGGCATCCCCTTCTTCTGGCAGAATATTTTCCTTTATATAAGTGGAATAGGCTTTGGGAGCCATGTCCACCTCTTCTTTTAATTCATTCGCTTCACTGCCAGTTAGGGGTGCCAAGTCATTCGTCAAGGTAAAACTGAGATCTTCTTTCTCTTCTTCTTTCTCGCCCAAAGAGATTAACATCAGATCAGCCTTTCTTGTTGTTTCCGAGATTTGCTTTTGCCGACTGATGAGAACACTTTCCACTTTCATCAAAGTTTCATTGATTTTCTGCATTTGCTCCAGCAGGGGCCGCAGTAACTCCTTTTCTTGTTGAATGACAGCGAGCTCTGGGGGGGGGTTACCTGGACCGGAAGTTCCACCCCTCTTCTATTCCGGTTTGTGCAGGACAATTTTCAGCGTCGACATTTTCTTTTTTTGTTTACTTTTTCAAAGTTCGTGCCGCATCTTCCAAGAAGCTAAGAATGTCGTAGCCGCCTGCCAAACCCCAACGGTACCTTCACCAACACTTTTTTCTCTTTACCCCCCTCCTCGCACTCCCTTTATAGATCTCGCTTCTCAAAGGGGGTGGGGACTCCTCCCTCCTCCCTACGCTTGTGGGGGATTTTATCTCGCTTCAAATTAGATCTTCAACTCACGATTTGATGCAATTCTTCTTTTTATTTTAATTCATACCGCTTTCTTCACTCCTGGTGGAATTCAGGGGCGCTGCTAAGTCCCATTGCGGGCACGACGCAGCGGGGCCGATTGGGGCGGGGAGAAAGCCTCAATTTCCCGGCTGTCTGCCGGCAAAGAGGCTACTCCCCAAGCGCCCCCGGTTCGGAGCCTTTGCCTAAGGCTCACTAGGGTCTTGCATACATGCAAAGACCCCCCCAAACTGCGCGTGGGCTAACCACCTCCGGGAGCGTCCTGAAAGGTGGCCGCCATTCGCAACGCCGGAAACCGAAACCCCCACGAACTTGGGGAGTTGAAGGACTGGAAGATTCATATTCACAATGAGTCTGCAGTAAGGCCTAAATTTTGCTAAGCCAGAGTTATTCGCCTTGCATTGCAAGCCAAAATGGAGCAGCTGATATAATATGACCAGTCACCTATTCTAAATGGGCAGCTCCAATTGTGCCAGTTTCAAAGCCAGATGGGTCAGTCTGAACATGTAGAGACTATCAGCAAATAGCCAACCAAGCTTGGCTATCCAGTTACTTGACTGGAAGAGCTCTGTTCAGAAATCTATGGAGGAATCGTCTTCACAAAACTGGGTGTGGCCCATGCCTATCAACAGCTAGTTTTGGCAGAAGGTCCCAGATTCAGTCCTCTGCGTATCCATTTAAAAGAACTAGTAGAAGGTGAAAGAAATTGTCCCAATTGACACCCACACTGTACACATACAATTGCCTTCCTTTTGGAATCTTATCTGCCTGCTTCATAAAGCAATAGCACAAGGTCTTCAGCCATTAGATGAGGAAGTGAGAGCCATTGATGGGATCCCAGAGTGAGAAGGAGATGATAGCCTACTTAGGTCTTCTAAACTATCATGGGAGATTTTTTTTTCCAGGCCTTCATTTTGGAACCACTGCACAGTCTCCTCAAGAATTATGTAAAAGGGATATGGGGGCCTGTTCAACAATGTGCATTCCAACAATCTAAATTCCTTTTGAAATCTGCAAAATAATTGGACCCCTATGATGCTTCAAAACTTCTCATCCTCATCGTATGGCACAGGTGCTATATTATCACATACTATGCCAGACAGTGCGGTGGCTCAAGTGGTTAAGACGCTGAACTGCAGGCTGTGGAAGGTCAGTAGTTCAGCAGTTCGAGACCCGGGTGCCGCATGACGGGGTGAGCTCCTGTCTCTAGTTCCAGCTCCTGCCAACCTAGCAGTTCGAAAGCAAGAAATTGCAAGTAGATAAATAGGTACCACTTCGGTGGGAAGGTAACAGCGTTCCGTGCACCTTGGTGTTTAGTCATGCCGGCCACATTACCACGGAAATGTCTTCGGACAGCGCTGGCTCTTCGGCTTTGAAACGGAGATGAGCACCGCAACCCTAGAGACGGATTCGACTGGCTTTCGAGCAAGGGAACCTTTACCTTTACCTTATGCCAGACAGCATAGAGAGGCCTATTTGTTTTGCAAGTTGTTCACTGTCTCCTGCAGAAAGAAGGCACTCCCACTTAGATAAGGAAGGGCTAGCCATCATATTTGGAGTAAAAAAAATTCTACCCATATATTTATGGCCACCTATTCACCATCCTAACAGCTCATAAACCCTTGCTGGGATTGTTTGGGGTATTGAAGAATCTGCCACCACGCCACAGGCCTCTGCTAGACTTTAATGATGTGCTCTCATCTTGGCAGCTTATCAGTATTCCATGTTGTATAAACCAGGTCAGGCTACGGCAAATGCAGATGGACTGAGTCACCTACCTTTACCTGGACAACCTGGAAATCCACGTGTCACCAACTCAGGGCTACTCAACTTCATGCTCCTTTATGTCCATGGGAATGATCTGGTCATCCTTGGCTGTGGCTTCATATTGATTATGCTAGCCAGTTTATGAGGGTCATGCTATTGGTAGTGGTAGATGCACTCTCCAAATGGCTGGATATCTTTGCAGTCAAAATGGCTATTTCTGCTGCCTTCATCATTAAGTATCCACAGACTTCTGCACACTTTGGTAACAGTCAATACCTCTATATTCACTAGTGAGGAATTCAAAGGGTTCCTGACCATCAGTGGGATCAAAAGTATCACTTCAGAACCACACTATTTGTCCACAAATTAGTTGGTGGAAAGAGCAGTGCAGACTGTGAAGGTTGTAGGACAAACCTTACAAAAAAAACCCCTCTCCCACTTTCTTCCTGTGTATCGCATAACTCCATGTATTACCACTGGAAGATCTCCATATGAAATGATGTGTGTAGATCTATTCATACCCTATGGGACTTGCTAAAATCCAATATACACAGTTAAGTCCCTCAGAAACATCAATCCATGAAAAAGAATCATGATAATAAGCCACCCCACATGGCTCTTATGTTTAGGTCACCCTGTGTGGGTCAAGAATTTTTCAGTGAAAACCAAGTGGGTTCCAGGGCAGTTGTTATCACAAACTGGACCACTCTTACACAGTCCAGGTGGACAAGATAGTTATGAGATGCTATGTAGATTGGTTCCTGCTTTGCACAGAGTGTCAAGAAACCCTAAATGCTCCTGCAGCCCTTCTGGGACAGCGTGAGTTTCTGAATGCTGAGGTGACTAGTGTGGGAAATGATGTAACAGTAGTACATTGATGCACCTTCCCTATGAGGAAATGCTAAGAGTCTGGGACTTTTCAATTTAGAAAAGAGGCTTCTAAGGGGGGGGGGCATGATAGAGGTTTATAAAGTTATGCACGGAGTGGAGAGAGTTGTCAAAGAGAAATTTCTCTTCTTCTCCCAAAGTACTAGAACTCTAGGGCATTCAATGAAGCTAATGGATGGTTCAGACTGACAAAAGGAAATACTACTTTACACAGAGAGGGATTAAAATGTGGAATTTACTGCCAGAAGATGTAGTGATAGCCACAGGAATAAACAGCTTTAAAAGGAAATTAGATAGACTCATGGAGTATAAGTCTATCAATGGCTATTAGCCATGGTGACTGAGGGGAACCTCCACATTCAGAGGCACTAAGCCTCTGAATCCCAGAGCCAGGAGGCCATATCAGGAGAAGGCCTCAGCTTCTCTGCCCTGTTGTTCTTCTGGATGGCCACTGTTTGAGACAGGCTGCTGGACTAGACAGACTATTGGTCTGATCCAGCAGGGCTCTTCTTATGTTCTTATGTACTGAGGTAGATTCACCCACAGCCATCATAACCTCAACTGCATAAGAGTCCCATGATCGAACTGTGAATTCTCCATGTGATGTTCCTGAATATCCTGACAGCATAACTGTTCCAGAACTATCTGAGCCAGTGCCAGCCACAGCAGTGCTTCCTTCACCTCATGTATCAAAAAAACTCAGGGAACAGCCTGTGAGAATGGAGCTGTAGATAGTAACGGCCAGGGAAGCCTGGGCAGAATAATCCCATCCCATTAACCACTGAGATCAGGCAGTCTACCCTATATTTCTAGTTAGTTGTTCATTCTGTTTGACTTATCAGTAGACTATGGAGGAAGGGAGATAGTAACCTAAGGGTTACTGTTGGAGGTGGGGTTAACTTGGTTCCCTCCAGAAGGCTGTGTCTGGATTCTGTTCTGAGTACTTGTTGTAAACAAGGCCCAGTTTACAACACTAAGAAAGCAAAAGATGGTGCTAACAAAATAAAGTTCTTGATTAGTGGTAGAGGTCATGACAGTGACACAGGGAAAGAGGTACTATGTTGGAAGCAAGACATTCAGGGCCTTTTCTTTAAGACTTTTGAATTACCATGAACTGAAGGCTAGAATTAGGTATATGCACTAGGAGCCAAGTTCAATTCCTGCCAGCTGCAAGGACTCAGACAAATTGGTCAGAAAGAAGCAACTGTTGCTTTATTTGAATAAAGGAGACCCCAGCCCAAATACAATACAAGCCCAAAACATTATGGCCCCAACTTTTATAGTAGACAATATACAGCTTCTCAAGCATGTGATTTATTAACTTCACATAGCAAGCACACATTTTCCCACCTGCATGTTGGCCTCTCACAAGCTTTCCTTGTTCTCTTATCTTCCTCTAAGTTAGCAAGCCGTGGCTTTCAACACAACTGTCCTGAACAATAACGTTTAGTTTTTAGCATGCACAGAGCCTAACTACATGCCAACAAGCTAACAAATAAGTTGTTCTTCTGTGCTCAATATATTTCCCCTCCAGGAAGGTCTCTTTCCTATTGCTCAACACATATACATTTTAAATGAATAAGCATTTCTCCTACAAAACTGATTTAATTCTCTTTACAGAACTGCTTTAATTTTTGAGTGCTTCTAATTGATAAAGAAATGTTAAGCAATTTAAAATTCAAATGGCATGAATTATATAAATATAATTAAAACTCTTGCAGTATTACCTGCTGCTAAGCAAGATCATTTTAGGAATCATTCCCTCAAGCTGCCATCTCCATGCCTTTCCAATCAAATCTGGTGTCTCCTGTTCACAAAATGAAATAAATAATTATACAGCCATCCTTATACCTTTCTATTTTTCTTTTAGATAAGTTGGTCTCCTGTCTTTGTCAGCATCATTGATTGGGTCTCAATTTACCACATTTTACCTTTTGTGAGTATGGTTTCAGTTTCTGATTCACAATGGACACCTATTATTAAGTGGAATTGTGTTCTTACATATACACAAATTAATGTGATTGAACCCAGTATCCATTATTCTATCCATGGAATAATGAGAATATAAAATGTATACTTCCATAAGGATTTTCTTGTGCAACTGCACCTTTCTTATGAACCTTACAAATAAATAGTTCTGTAACTTAATAAATACTAATAAATAATTCTTTATCCCATATTTTTGCAATCTTGATTATCCTCACTGTTCTGCTATTTGCCATATACATATAAACATGCATAGAATACCTATATGTTTTGTTAACTGGGTAAATAGCAGTTTTAGGGACTGAGATCCTGAAAACAGCAGGGAGAGAAAGAGTTAACAACATCATGGTCACCCCCCTATCATGCCATTGTCCTAATCCAAAGCAATGCCCTCTTGCTCTTTGCAAAAACAGAGAATGATCCATTATGGATTCTTCACTGTCCGATCAAGTTAAACCCTGCACATTTTCCTGACTTTCCCTTCAGGGACAAGATTCATCCCCATTTTCTTACCTGACTGTTCATCCACATTTCCTTGTCTTATTCTAAACCTTACCAAAACATTCAATTCTGTCCTGAAAAAGAAATCAGAATAAGAAGTGATATAAACCTCTGTATTTTGTGAATAGAATTTGAATTTTCTTGACCTCGAATTCTTATGGGGCCCTTGTGTATATATGATTTTTGATTTTTTACATGAGGTGTGATTGGGCCTCTATATTTTTTAATCCTTTACAAATAAATACATGTATTTTTACATACTATTTATATATTAAGTTTTAATTGTTGGCCCTCTACTCAATTTGACTTACCTTTTCAGGTTCTTGATCCTAGTTTTCAGGGTTAAGTTTGTTTCCCTCCTTCATTAAAAGTGTATTCAAAACAATTCACAATAATGCTGGGGAAGGAGCAAAACAGAAAATTCCAGCTATTCATGTTATCTATTATGCATCATTTTGGATAGCCCACAGAGTCTATCAAAGCATACTTAACATTTATGTCAGTATTTAGATAAACTTGATAATGAACATTGATAAACAAGCATTATTTACCATCTAATAAATCATTGCTAGGTTACAGATTCTGTTTATCTAACTTAGGGCAGAAGAACAGGAAAGAAAACAAAGTTCATAATTCCCTACTGATTTTGTATGAAAGGACTTCTGATTATTTACCTTCAAAGAATTATTAGACCCCCCACTCTGTGTGGCAGGAACCGTATTGAGAGATGAACTAGGTGTGTGTTCCCTAGAAGCAAGGGCCTGGGCATCTGTTTTTAGATTCTAGGTCAAGTTAACCTTTGCCTCTTCAGGAACAAGTAGGCTCATTTTACTGAGGATGGATGCCTTTAAAACAACTTGGCAGAAATTGGTAACTTCTTGTTTGGATTGCCTGGGGATTTCCCCTAATGATACTGACTCCCTTAGTTTGACCTCTGCTAGATAGTTGATTTTGAGACTTCTCTATGCCGTAGATGAGTCCAGTACTAGTCTTAGGGCCCATATAGTTTGCTCTCCCCTATCTGGGATTGGCATACCCAAACTTTAGCCCAACTTATCTTGATTATCTGACGGTCCCAAAATATTGATGAGCCTTTATTTTAGCTCAACTTAACTCAGAACTCCTAGGCCACTTTGAGAGGATTCCACTAGCTGAAAGATTCTGTAGCTGTGGCACAGGGAGTCTTGACACTTTGTTCATTGAACTGTCCAAAATTTCAAAGTTAGAGAATCATTCTTATCTCTCCCTTCCTAAAGGATCTAGCTGGTCTACCAGCCTACTCTAACTTACAGATCCTCTTGGCCGGAAATGACCATGATATTATTCTGGTTGTTGCTAAGTTCTTCTTCTATGTCATCAAATCTAATAGATAGTTAGATCCAGATAACCTGATGTTTCATTTGTTATAAGTGTGCCCACTGTTACGATTATTATTACCACTGTTTTTACTGTTGTATGCTGAACTGTTAATGCTCAATACTGTAGTCATGAGACAGAGAGAGAGGAAGGGGGAGGGGGGAGAGGGAGGGAGAGAGAAAAAGAGAGAGATAAGTTACTGAGAAGTCATGGAAGTCCTCAATTATAGTGGCAAACTGGATAGCAGATATGAGCATGAATCAGAGCAGCCTTTAATATTCACCTTTTGTTTATTTATCAGGTTAAGAAACCAGCCCAATGGATTCTACGCATACAAGAAGAACCAGCATGGGTACAAAACTGATTTGAAGGAGATTTGGCAAATAGAAAACCATAACTATTTTATACCATCTTTATGTTGGCCATTTATCAACCTGTTTTATACCCCAAGAGGAATTGTTAGGGGATGGGCAGAGAGAAAAACAGGAGCTTCCCCTCCCCCGTACAGGGCAACAGTACAAGACAGCTGAGATTCAGGGCTAGATGAGTAGATTCCCCTTCACCCAACCCAAAACTGAGCAGCCTGGGATTGTAGTGTAACTGTCCCCCACCCCACTTCTTGGATGCTTGGTGCTTGCTTCCATTCAGCCTATCAATTTTATGTTGCACATTTTATCATAAATGTATAGCAGGTCATAGACTGGGTAGTGGACCGAATAACTATTGGATTGTTCATCCTGCCACTCATTCTTCCATATCAACCCACTGCCTGATTTACAGTTTCTCCCGGGTTTATGAAATAAGCTGCTACCTAGTTGGGAATGGTGTCTCCCTCTTATAACTTTCATCAGTTTCTCTTTGTCAGGGGACTACAGTAATGAAGATGTCTGCAAGCAGGGTTTCTTCATCAAATCCCCTCCTCTCCCTCTTTTCAACAATCAGGTACAGTTAGCACAGTCATATTGCTACTACAGCATTATAACAGACTGTTTATCTCCAATGTGTGTTTGACCAGGTGGCAAACCAAACTGCTTTGTTTCTTCAGAGTTCCTGGAAAAGGAGATATTTTGTCCTTTCCAAGTCCAGCAACGGTTATGTCCTTAAGTATCATAAAGGCCAGCACAATAAAGGCTGTATTGAAATCAATGAGTAAGTATCAGAACCTAATATTCTTTTGACACAGTCACTGCCCTTTCACGTATCTCCTTGGAGACTAGAGTCCTTTGATCAGTTAGATAGAAAAGGATCATATACATTTCAAGAATAAACAAATAACACAAAGAAGCTGCCAATACAGATTACTAGATTGATAGCTGTATAAATGATGGGTGTAATGCAGTTGTCCACACATCTCATATCATCAGGTTTTCTATTTGCATAACATTCTATGAATTTGGGAAGAGAAAGGAACCCTTAAAAGAAGAAGAAGAAGAGTTGGTTTTTATACCCTGTTTTTCTCTACCTTAAGGAGTCTTCATATGCCAATAAAGGTCTGTGTATATATGTGTATGTATTAAGGCGTCTCAGAGTAGATTACAATTGCCTTCCCTTCCTCTCCCTACCACAACTGTCACCTGGTGAGGTAGGTGAGGCTGAGAGGGTTCTGAGAGAACTGTGACTGGCCCTAGGTTACTCAGCAGTCTTCATGTGGAAGAGGAGTGGAGAATCAAACCTGGTTCTCCAGATTAGAGTCCCTGCTCTTAACCACTGTACCACACTGGCTCTCAAATGGATGGCTCCGTTTCCAGTTGAATTTATTAAATCCACTGATGTTCACTTGATCTGCTAGCTGGGCTTTGTACATTCTAGTTGTGGTGTATATCTAGAAATGATGCTTAAAAACCAAATGCAATAATAGAACCAAACACGATGGGATGCTAGGGGGTCGAAAACACTTCCCATACATTTTTTTAAGTGTCAAAGAAACCTGAGGTGTAGGGTGACTGCATAAGCTAATGGTGCAGCAGAAAGCTTTTTGCTACATTCTACTCAAGAACTAAAACTGAGGGTTGAATTTCCTTAGGAGGAGGTGCTGGCATGCATGTCTTCTGATTTGGCAATTATCAGTTAGAGATGGCTTTGAAATTTATGATAGGTTTTGGAGCACTGACATAAACATACAAATACTATATGCCCCTTGATTTCCAGACAGATTTATTACATGCACCTAAGTGCACCAGATCTGCGGACTGGCTCCCAAAAGAAAAACAAAAATGTGGCATAATGTGGTAGGTGAGGCTGGCCATGATTGGTGGTGCATAGTTCAAAGTGCAAGGAAGAGCACCACCATGCTCTATTAATGCAGTGTCTGTGAAAACAGCTGTAGGAGGCTCCCAATTGCATTATGCCTATAGGGTGGAGAGGAATGGAGTTTAATCCCACCCCCAGCTGCTATCTGTCTCAATATAGTGCCTATTTCTCCCCCTCCCCCTCCCCAAGAAGGGATTATTGAAACTGGAAAAATTGCTCAGGGCCCTGTGGGGAAGGAAGGGAGATTGAAATGGACAACTATTTTCCTGTACATTGTTAATAACTGCTCAAGAGGGTTTCAATTTTTGAAACCATTTGGGGATGGAAGGGTTAAAGCCCACATAGCTCCTTGCAGTCCCAATACTAATACAGACTAAATGCAGCTGAAATTTGTATTTATTTATTTAAACATTTCTGTGCAGTTTTTCTCCCCAGTGCTACTTACAAGAATTTCCAAAACAATCAGTGTAAATAACATTATTTAAATAAGGAAAACCAGGGCTTTTTTTGTAGAAAAACTCATTAGCATAATAGGCCACACTGAACAGCAGAAACTCATTAGCATATTAGGCCACATGCCATGTTACCAGAAGTGTGGTCATCCAGCCACACCCACCTTTTGCTTCTTATTCTGTTTACCTTGTTTGTTGTCAAAACCCAGGGCTTTTTTTGTAGCATGAACTCCTTTGCATGTTAGGCCACACACCCCTAATGTAGCCAATCCTAATGAGTTTCTGCTGTTGGGTGTGGCCTGTTATGCTAATGAGTTCCTGCTGGGCATGACTAGCTCGGGAGCCAGCCAGAACTCCGTTCCTGTGTGTTCCTGCCCAAAAATAGCCCTGAGCAAAACAAAGGAAACTGCATATTCTGGGCAGGTCCCAGTTCACTGAACTGGCTATGATAGGACCAGGGCCATGAACCAAAGGCTAAGGAGTAAGGGCCAAGAGCCCTTTGGCTGACATCTCTACCCATGCCGAGGCTTAAGTACCTGCAAACAGAGGAGAAAACAAACTCAGTTGGTATTCAGCTGTTGCTAGCAAAATCTCTCCAACTTCCTCCTGTCCATTAACATCTGATTTAACCCTTAGACAAAGAGTATCCTCATTTGTAAGAATCTTTTAAAATGTTGTAGAAATTGTCAACTAAATTCCATAACACTGATTATCTACCTATAGTATGTACATCTTTCACATATGACAGGAATTCAGAAATAGAAATTGGTATAGGTGACCATGAGAGAATGACAGCAGTGAAGAGGATGTTTAAATGCCAGCCCTCAGCAGTGATGACCATCAAAACAGAGGAAAGGACTTACTACCTTATTGGGACAGATAGGTAAGTGCACCACTCTCTTCAAGAATACAGCAGTAACTTCCAGAGTTGCAGGTATGAAAGCAAAAATTAAAATGAAACAATTTGTAATGTCTCTAGATTTTGTCACAGCCGCTTTTCTACATGTCAAGGAAATGAGTCTCAAGTTTCCACACATTTCAGACAGACAACAGCCCTATTCTCTGATCATTCTATGGATATTTACTTGTCCAAAACAGGCTTATACTTATGTAGGCAATTTATCATAGCCTCTCCCCAGGTCTTCAGTTTTTCTTGGGCCCTGGACATGGCTCCTTTGGAGTACCTCAGAGTGTCAGTATACCTCACACTTGCGCTCATGCAAACTCCCTTTTCATGGCACATGCCTTGCCAAAGAAACCACAGTGCTGCTTGCAAACAAGTAATGCAAAACCTGCTCAGCAACTTTTTTGAATGTTATGCTCTCCTCATGAAACTTCTTGATTTCAATGGAGACATTAACAATGAAACTAAACAAGTCTGCCCTCAACAAAAAAGAAAAACAAACACCCATTTGTTAATCATGCATGACGTTTTCCATGATTCAGAATGGCATACCAATTTTCTTAGTAGATACTTAGGTTCTTAGCTCTGTAACAACTTGAAAAGCTTACAACTTTTTGCTTCTCTTTCTGTTGGGCCATTTGGGGAGAGGTTTTCTCAAACAAAGAGAAATGTGAGATTACATTTTGGACAGGAAAGTAAAGGTCTCTGCAGAAGGGTTTGCTGCCACCACTAGAAATTAACTATTGAGGATAGAACTACACATTAGGAGAAACAAGGGGCTGCCTTCCAAAACAGCAGTCCCACGTTGAGTTGTTTTCCTCAGTCTCTCCTTCTGGAACATTCAGTAACATTTACGTTCTGATGCCATTACAGAAAGTACCAATGCTTCACATTACTGGCTGGCTCAAGTGAGGGGCAGGAATTATACAGGTATATGATACCAGATATGGAGCTGCAGTGGCTCAAGTGGTTAAGATGCTGAACTGCAGGTTGTGGAAGGTCGGTAGTTCAGCAGTTCAAGACCTGAGTGCCGCATGACAGAGTGAGCTCCCATCTCTAGTTCCAGCTCCTGCCAACCTAGCAGTTCAAAAGCAAGAAATTGCAAGTGGATAAATAGGTACTACTCCAGTGGGAAAGTAACAGCGTTCCGTGCACCTTGGTGTTTAGTCATGCTGGCCACATTACCACGGAAACATCTTCGGACAGCACTGGCTCTTCGGCTTTGAAACGGAGATGAGCACCGCAACCCTAGAGTTGGATTCAACTGGCTTTCGAGCAAGGGAACCTTTACCTTTACCTTTACGATACCAGGACAGGGGCAAGCTTTTCACTAGACATGGTGTTATGTCTGGGACCTGACATCGACGGACCGAGCTTGCGAACACAGAATAATAGACTGCTAGGATCCTGGTAGGAACCTATCGACCAGGAGGACCGCTGTAAATAGCCTATCACAGGTAGTGGGTGTATGTGGGGTGTGGTGTTGTGCACAGATTTAAGCAGGGCTTCTGTCCTTCTAGAGTTGTCTTGTAGTTGAGCTAATCACTGAATAAAGCATGAGCTGATCACTACTCGTGTGTCGAACCCAATATATTTCACTGGCGACGAGGATGGAATCCTGATGGGCGAGTGTGCGCAAGACAGCACTGCACCACGCAACAAGCCCCTGAGCACTGCACCTTGCACTGCTCTAGAGACCATGGCTGCCACATCAGGACATCTACCAGAGTTCGACCCCACACACCCTGAGCTGTGGGAAACCTTGGTGGAACAGCTGAAATACTTCATCTTATTCCAGGGCATCACAGATCCCGACATGAAAAAGGCCCTCCTGCTCAGTGCATGTGGAATCAGCACCCTATGACTGGTCTAGGGCCTCATCACGCCAAACACCTTGGAAGCGTCCACATACGAGGACCTCCTAAAGGTACTCACTGGCCATTTTGTGCCACAGCCCACCAAGATGGCATGCCACATGGACTTCTTTTTGCACCAACAGAAGCCCAATGAAGTGGCCACTGACTTCATAGCTGACCTTCGCTGGCTGGCTGGCCCTCCACTGTGGGTTCTTGAACCTTGATGAGACCCTACTCGACCGATTTGTCATGGGCATCTGAGAACCGAAGCTGTGCCGCAAGCTCATCAGCCATGAGGAGCTAAATCTGGTAACTGTGCTATGTGAGGCCACCACAGTCCAGAAGGACCAGAAGGACCTCTAGCTCTCCAGCACATACCAGGCCACTGTCGCATCGGCTTCAGATGCATCAGACGAGGAGGAGGCACACCAGGTCTGCCTCCCAACTCACCGTGACCCGCTTCCGTCCACAGCTCCAGCATATCCAGCAAGGACAGCTGTGCCACCTCTCTGCACCAGCTGTGGGGATGACCACAAACGTCGTTCCTGCCATTTCCATGACACAACCTGCTGGACCTGTGGCAAAGGCATCCAGAGACACACTGCAACACACCAAGAGTCCGTCCACCAAACACCACCACTGTCTACCAGCACAAGGTATTGAATTTGCCCCGGGACATTCCCCATAAAATAAAAATAACTGTGCTTATAGAGGGAGTGCCCTGCGAGATGGAACTGGACACCGGGTTCTCCATATCTATAATATCGGAAGAGACTTTCTGGAGGCTTTGTCCACAGGGGAGTCCCTGCCTTAAACCCACCGGCTTCACCCTCAGGGACTTCCAAAAGAACGAGGTGGCCATCAAAGGATGGGGCAAGTTTCCTATAAAATACCACCATTTTGAGGGACTGCTGGACTTGCTAGTAGTGGAAGGGTGGTTCACCAGATTATTGGGACTATCGTGGTTCGTACCCTTGGGATTCAGAGTGCATCACGTGGTCTCCAAAGATTTTCAGAAAGTGTGCGACGAGTTCCCTGCAGTCTTTGACGGGACACTTGGCCGCTACACCAGACCTCCGGTTTCCCTGCAACTCAACTTGGAGGTGTGGCCAATTAGGTTGAAGGCCAGACATGTCCCCTTTGCCCTTAAGCCCAAGATAGATGGGGAGCTGGATTGGTTGGTGGCCCAAGGGGTTTTGGAGCCAGTTCCACATGCCTTATGAGAAACCCCCATTATGACCCCAGTCAAGCCCAATGGAGATGCCCACATCTGCGCAAACTATAAATGTACCATAAACAAGGCACTCCAGGATCATGCATACCTGGTCTCTGTAGTCAACCACGTCCGGGCAAACCTAGCAGGTGCTAAGGTTTTTGCGAAATTGGACTTGACACAGGCCTACCAACAGCTCCCGGTAGACAATACGACCACAGAGGCCCAGACAATTGTAACACACAGGGGTGCATTCCGGGTGCAGCAGCTGCAGTTCAGGGTGAGTGTCACCCTGGGAATCTTCCAAAATCTAATGGACTCTCTCCTTAAAGGAATTCACGGGGTCCAGCTGTTTTTCGATGATGTTTTAATCACAGCACCCATGGACGAGGAATTTGCCAAGCGACTGCACACCATCCTACTGCATTTCCAGGAAGCTGGCCTCAAGGTCAAAAGGGAAAAATGCCTCCTGGGGGTTCCACAGATCGATTTCCTGGGGTTCTCTGTCAATGCAAACAGCATCCATCCTGCTGCCAGCATCCATGCAATTGTCAATGCCCCGACCCCCACATCCAAGCAGGAGCTCCAAGCACTCCTGGGCCTGCTGAATTTCTACCACTTGTTCCTGCCCCACAAAGCAGTGATTGCAGAGCCACTGCACTGTCTTCTTGACAAATGGGTCCCCTGGGTCTGGGACCAGAAGCAAGCCACTGTTTTCCAAGCCATCAAGGAGCTGCTCACCTCAAATGCCGTCCTCGACGAAACGCTGCCCGTTGTTCTTGCCTGCGATGCATCCCCATACGGGGTCAGAGCCATCCTGGGACACTAGCTACCCAATGGTAGATAGGTTCCCATGGCCTATTACTTCCACACCTTGTCATCAGCAGAATGCAATTACGCACAGATAGACTAGGAGACATTGACAATTGTGGTGGAAGTAAAAAAATTCCACAATTACCTCTATGGGTGGCCCTTCACAATTGTGATTGATCATAAACCCCTACTGGGCATGCTGGCCTTGGCCCACCAGACACCCCAGATGCTATCTCCAAGGGTGCTGCACTAGTCTATCTTCCAGGCTGTCTACCAGTATGCTCTTCTCCACCACCCCGGGAAGATGATGGGACATGCTGATGTGCTCAGCTGCCTGCCATTACCCTCCTGCAACCCAGACCCTGCTCCTGCCCACCAGATCATGCTCCTGGAGGACCTTCCTAACCGCCCTTTCCAGGTATCGGACGTGTCCTGACACACCGCCAGGGACCATGTCCTCTCCTATGTTTTGGACTGCGTGGGGAGGGGATGGCCCGCCTGTCGGGTAGGCTCAGAATTCACGGCGTTCTCCCTCCAGGACAACCTATCTGTACACAAGGGTTGCCTGCTGTGGGGAAGCCAGGTCGTGGTGCCAGCTCTGTTGCACCAACAAGTTCTAGTGGCGCTACATGAAACGCATCTGGGGATCGTACAGATGAAGGTACTGGCCTGTAGCCACATCTGATGGCCTGGTATGGACAGTGAAATCGAGGACTGTGTTAAGCGCTCTCAGGCCTACCAGGAATCCCAGGCACTGACACGACAGTAGGCATCCACCCAATGACCGTGGTCCCGGTTACATATTGACTTTGTAGGCCCCTTCCAAGGGCAGATCTTCATTCTGGTGGACTCCTATACCAAATCGCTAGAAGTGGTACTGGTCCCCTCCACCTCTTCCAAGGCAGCCATCTGCACTCTCAGAAGTATCTTCTGCACACACAGCATTCCCGACACCTTGGTGTCAGACAACAGGATGGCCTTCACCTCAAATGACTTCATGGGCCATTACTTTATCAGGCACGTACAATCTGCACCATTCCACCCAGCCACCAACAGCCAGGCAGAACAAATGGTAAGGACTACCAAGGAAGCCCTGAGGCAGATCATTCAGGAAGATTGGGACCACCAGCTTGCGACTTTCCTTTTTGGCCATCGGGTGACACCAAGCACCTCCACTGGCCACAGCCCAGCGGAGCTCCTCATGAGACGGCGCCTCACCATACGACTTGACCAGATGCACCCTGACCATTCTGCAGAGCATCATGCAGCCCCCAAGAATCAAGCGGCACCCCAAGGGTTCTTCCCAGGCCACCCTGTCTATGCCCAGAACTTCTCCAGCAGCCCCACCTGGATCCCCAGCCAAGGTCATCCGACTCACCAGCCCCCTGCCTTATGAGGTGTCGACTGACAGCGGGCAAATACTTCAGAGGCACATCGACCGACTCCACCACCATCTCCTCCCAGTGAGCCAGGTCTGCCATCAATGACCCCTGATGAAGATGATGCAGAGTTGCCAGATCTACAGGTACAGGAGGCAGAGAGTGAGGTCCCAGCAGCCAGCGATCAACCTGCGGCCAGCGAATCACCAGGTGGACCTGCAGAAGCAATGCTGAAGCGGGCAACCATGGATGGGCCTGAGGACATGCTGGCAGCACCGCTGACCCCAAGCCCCACAGCTGTTGCATCAGGACCAGAACCAGAAACCCCGGCCCCACTGACAGAACCACATTGCTTGAACCAAGAGTGACGCAGACTGATCTATCTGAGGGACTATGTTTGTTAGGATGTTCCGAACCTTGGGAGGAGGGGTGTTATGTCCAGGACCCAACATCGATGGACCCAGCTTGGGAACACAGAACAATAGACTGCTAGGATCCTGGTAGGAACCTATCGACCAGGAGTACCACTGTAAATAGCCTATCACAGTTAGTGGGTGTGTGGGGGTGGTGGTATTGTGCACAGATTTAAGCAGAGCTTTGGTCCTGCTAGAGTTGTCTTGTAGTTGAGCTAATCACTGAATAAAGCATGAGCTGATCACTACTCACGTGTCAAACCCAGTATATTTCAGGGGGAGAATTGTTGGTTTGGGTGGCAGCCAATTTTCTGCCAGGACATTGCTTTATTCCCCTGTATCTGGATGAGAAAGGATTTATGTAGATTATCTTCTCTGTAGAGCAATTGTTCAGCCACAATACGGAAGAGAAAAGCATTGCTTAAGTATAGATTAACTTACTGGGGAGTGGGAAGCTGGTCTGCCCTTCTAAAAAACAGAAGATTCTTATCTGGGCAGGCCTGTAGCCAGGATTTTTTGGCTAGTGGGGCATTTGGGGCAGCCATTATGTGTGTGTCTATACACAACTGCATGAATGTCTGTGTTACTTCTCCTTTCCTTAAGGACAGAAATGTGTTACTTCTCCTCTCCTTAAGGACATAAATGCAGTTATTCAGCAACTTCTCACAACAACCCTGTCAGGGAAGTTAGACTGGAAGCGTTAGCAAGCTTCCATTGCAATGAGTGAGGATTCAAACCTGGGTTTACCCAGGTCCTAGCCCATCTTAGAATGCAGCCCACCTTTCAGGGCACCTTCCCTTCTTCAAACTGTTCATTGATTCTCCAGTTATTGCTTTTTAAATATTCCTTCACCTCTACTCCACTTCTCTCTCCAGGGGGACCCAAAGCAGCATACATTGTTCTCTTTCACTCCATGTTGTTCTCACAACAATCCTGTGAGGGAGGTTAGAGTAGACTGAAACTGCTAGCAAGCTTCCATAGCACAAGTGAGGATTCAAATCTGGATTTACCCAGATCCTGGCCCACCTTCCAAAGCTGCCCACCTGACAACCCACCCCCATGAGTCTAATGTGCCTTCCAGGCAGGGTTCAAGGATAAGCTGCACTTTTAGTGATGAAGATGATGAAGAGTATTGGCAGACTACTGAGGGAAATACACAGGAGGGCGGAGAGGGAGAGGGAGGGAGAGCTGGCGAGTGTAGAGTTACCAGCAAATCAAGGAAGGAGGGGAAAACTGGCAAGTACCAGTAATTCAGGAAAAGGCAGCAAATCAGGAAGTGGGCAGGGCAAAGCATGCAGCAGAACTTTAGGGATGAATTAGAAATAATAGCCCCACTGTAGCTACAGGCCTGTCTGGATGGTAGTAAAAGGCAAGGAGTGGTAACAGAAACAGCAGATTATGGATGGAGGTCTCCAGGCTGAAATTCTTTGTAAAGGGAGGAAGTAGGGTTAGTGCCATCAAGGTGAGGCCTTAAATCCTCCCAGAATTAGAACAGATCAGCAGCCTACAGTTCTTCTAGAGAAACTGGCAGCTTTGGATGGCATCATAACTCTGCTGAGCTCTCTCTCCCCTCCCCAACTTCCTCTGTCCCTAGGCACCACCAATGCTCCCTCTAAGCTGTGGAGTCTTGTGAGCAAAAATTCTACTTTGTGAGCAACTGGGATTAAAGTTGTGAGCGAGGAATTGGCTACTGCATAAATCAGTTAGCTCTGGAGCCATTCTTCCTGAGCTAAGACAAGAATGTGTGAGCTGGAGGCTAAAAAACTGTGAGCTAGCTCACACTAACTCAGCTTAGAAGGAACACTGGGCACCACCCCCAAATCTCCAGGTATTCTCCAAGCCAGAGTTGGCAATGTGGAGGACTGAGCATGGAACCTTCTACAGGTTGTAACTCCTCCCTCTTGAGAAAACTGCATATGTCTAATTTAGCTAGTGAGAGATGAAAGTGACTACAATGAGTTCATCATCTTATACAGCTCCATTTCAGCATGCTAATGTCTTTTGATCTTCAGCATGGCAGATATTAGTGCTTATTGGAAGAAACTGTCTGACTCCACACAGGGAACAGAGAAGGAATATGTATTTCTAGTATAGAAGCTGTTCTCCATGATTACTTGCAGTATTGTCCCTGCTGTATGCTCTCAAAACAAGATTTCTGAACGAGAATAACTCAAATTCTGTACCAACGAAAACAGAATGATGCAAATTATCTTTAAAAGCAGATTTGCATAATTTATTCACTTCTGATAGGCATGATAATCAAGACAGCAGTCCTGCTCTGTGACCAATGAAAACCCTGTTCATTTTTTCTCCTAGCTTCTGATTTCATCAGGCTTTGTCAACATACTTGGAACTTTAAGAGTAGAAATTTGCTTTTAAAAAAAGAAAGCTGAGGTTCTCAGGATATTTACTTTTGCACAGTCATAAAATAGGCACATCCCCGGTTACATGGTGGTAGAGTAATAGGTTAGAATTTTCAGATGTTCTCCAGACACAGGTCCAAGGTATTGGGTGTTTTCATATATTGCTCTGAAGGCCTTTGATTATTTTAAAGGGGACAGTGAAGTTTTGCGTTAAAAAAACAGTTTAACAAACTTTATAGACATTCATAATTCCAATCCTGAAATTCACCTTCTGTCTCTTTAAAAATGTGATCTCAAATTCCAGCAAGGATATCGAGGAATGGGCTAACTTCCTATTTGAAGCCTGCAAGGAAAAGGAGACAATCACATGGCAAACTCTGGTAACTTTTTTAATGATTCACAATAGTAATGAGAAATATTATCACTGCATAAATAAAAAGGTTGTTTCCCCCCACAACTTATTCTTAAATAAAAGATAGAAATCCACACTGTCTAGAATGGGATTTAAAAAACAGCTGTGGCCCCCAAAGCTATATTGTGGCTCAAAGATGTTTTTGAATGTCATGTATGAAAATGGTCCTATTCTTGGCAGAAGCAGAATGAAAAGTAAAAAAAAAGTGATAGCAGAATAGAAGCCGTTGTGGGCCATGAGTAGGGCTGAAAGTCCTTGTACAATGAGCTATGTATAAGCAAGAAAGTTGCATAAATTGAAGGGTAACACTGACAATAAACACAGCAAACAGGATTTATTGTTTCATATAGATAGATAGCAAGTCTAGTAACTAGACTTATACATATAGGAAGGTCACTGGGTCTCAGCTACCATTTTTTCAGACAGTGCCAGAAAACTAATTTCTACAGTAAGTAGAATTGCCGTTAGGGATGGGCACGAACATAGTCCATGGTTCACAAAGCAATGTTTGTAAGCTAAAGAGCCACCACAAACTTCCACAAAAGGCAATTTGTGGTCATTTGTGGCAGTTTGTGAAGAGCAGAAACCAGGGGTTTAAATGGCTTGGAGCCATTTAAACCCCTGCTTTCTGCTGTTCATGAAAAACAGATGAGTGGCAGGGAGCAGAAAGCAGGGTGTGAAATAGCTCAGAATCATTTCTCCCTCCACTTTCTGCCCACCAACCACTTTTGGTGGGGAGAAAACAGCAGGGTATATGTGAAATGGCTCAGTCATTTCATTCCCTGCTATCTACTCCCCACCAAAAGCAGCAGGGAGCAGAAAGCAGGGTCATAAACCAATACAAACCAGGTCAGTTCACAAACCAACATATTGATCCATGGTTCAGTTCATGGTTCAGCCATGAACCAAACTGCAAAAAAGCAGTTCGTGCTCATCCTTAATTGCCATCAAATTTCACCTAATTTAAAATTGTAAGGATTTGCATGCACCAGCTCAGGCAAAATACCTGAGGATTTTCTTAGGTAGAAAAGATAAGACAACCAAATTTTCTTAGGCAGATTCCATACCTTGCTAGTGATGGGCCTAGAGGTTTTTTCCCTACCCTTTGAAAATTGAAGTCAAATCAAGCGTCTGTGACTGGATCCCTTTGTGTGTGATTTAGCCTCAAAAACCAGACACAGATGGTGTCCAAAAGAGATCAAGTTTTCAGAGATGGAAAAGTTTTTTTAAATTACCCTGTACCATTTTCTCAATCAAAATTGCCCCCTCCCTAGACTGCTTTTAGTTCTGGCAGGGGAAAGCAACCAGACCCAGTATTAGTACCCATCTTTTCCCCCCATCAAAGCCAAAAGCAGCCCATGGGACTGTGCCATGGAGCGGATTGTCACAGAACCTAACAGGGGGGAGGCGATCCTGGACTTGGTCCTAAGTAATGCTCAAAACCTGATGAGAGATGTAAACGTGATAGCTCCAGTTGGGAGCAGTGGCCATAATGCTATTAAGCTGAAACTGAAAGGAAAGCTAAGGGGGTGTAAAATCCCTTCAGGAAGCTTGGAGACTGTTTAAAACTTCAATCCTGGAAGCTCAGATAAAGGTCGAATCTGCATTTGCATTTTTAAATCAGTTCTGTTCTGCTGTGACGCCGTCTTTCTCTATGCTTGTTTGAAGAGTTGTTTGGAGAAGATTCATTTAAAGCATTGTGGAGGCACAATGACAGTGCAGACACCACAATAGGACGATAAACATATGCAGACATGCAAAAGTATGCTAGCACTGTTGAAGTGTGAAAACGAAAGCAAATGTAGACAGCTTTCTTGAAGATGGAGTCAGAAGGTTGGGACACTGGTGGGAAAGACAAATGCAGATTCAACTGAAATGTATACCACAGGTTAGGAAAGATACAAATAGGTATTTCAAAAAGTCCTGCAAATTTAACCAAGAAATTAATGGAAGCAACAAAAAGTAAGAAGATTCTTTAAGAGGTGGAAGGCTAGTCTGAGTGAGGTAAATAAAAGGAAGCACAGGCTTTGGCAATAAAATGTAAGCTGTTTATCAGACAGGCAAAAAACGACCAACAATAACAATTTATTCAATACATTAGAAGCAGAAAACCAGCCAGGGAGGTAGTGGGGCCCTTGGATGACCAAGGGGTAAAAGGATGATAGGGAAATGGCAGAGAAGCTGAATGCATTTTTTGTCTGTTTTCACTGTGGAAGATGGGAGTTGCTTGCATACTCCAGAACTGCTGATTTTAGGAGGGTATTGAAAGACCTGAGTTGGATTGAGTTGTTGAAAGAGGAGATCCTACAACTGATGGACAATTAACAAACCACCAGGCCCAGATGGCAAATATCCAAGAGTTCTGAAAGAACTCAAATGTGAACTCATGGATCTCCTGACAAAAATATTTAATCTATCACTAAAATCTGCCTCCATTCCCAAGTACTGGAAAGTAGCTAATGTAACCTCCATCTTTAAAAAAGATTCCATAGGAGATCCAGGAAATTACAGGCCAATCAGTCTAACATAGATACCGAGTAAGTTGCTGAAATCCATTAGAGGCACATTGATGAACAAAAGCTTCTAAGGAAGAATCAGCATGGATTCTGTAAGGGAAGATCTTGTCTCACTAACCTTTTAGAGTTCTTTGAAGGGGTGAACAAACATGTGACCCAGGGTCACCCAGTAGATGTTGTTTACCTAGACTTCCAAAAAGCTTTTGATAAAGTTCCTCATCAAAGGCTCCTAAGTAAACTCAGCAGTCATGGGATAAGAGGACAAGTCCTCGTGTGGTTAATTAACAGGAAACAGAGAGTGAGTATAACTGGGCAGTTTTTACAGTGGAAGCTGATAAGCAGTGGGGTTATCCCAGGCTCAGTACTCTGTCTCGTGCTTTTTAACTTGTTCATTAATGAGTTGGAGTTGGGAGTAAGCAGTGAAGTGGCTAAATTTGCAGATGACACTACGTTGTTCAGGGCAGTGAGAAGAAGGGAGGACTATGAGGAGCTCCAAAGGGATCTGCTGAGGCTGGGTGAGCAGACATCATGGCAGCAAGTGAGGTTCAACGTGGGCTAGTGCGAAGTAATGCACATTGGAGCCAAAAATCCTAACTATAAATATCCATTGATAGGATCCAAACTGGCAGTAACTGACCAGGAGAAAGATCTTGGAGTCATGATAGATAACTCACTGAAGATGTTTACTCAGTCTCTGACTGCAATAAGAAAGGCAAATGCTATGCTGGGGATTATTAGGAAGGGGACTGAAAAACTGTATAAATCTATGATGTGTCCTCATTTGGAGTATTGTGTACAGTTGTGGTCACTACACATCAAAAAGGATATTATAGCATTGGAAAAAGTGCCGAAAAGGGCAATTAAAATTATTAAGGGGGTTGAATGCCTTTCCTATGAAGAAAGGTTTAAAAGGTTAGGACTCTTTCACTTGGAGACACAATGATTGAGTGGTGACGTGATAGAGGTTTACAAAATTATGCATGTGATAGAGAAGGTAGAGAAAGAAGTACTTTCCTCCCTTTCTCTCAATACAAGAACTTGTGGGCACTCAATGAAATTAATGAGCAGTTGGCTTAGAACAGATAAAAGGAAGTACTTTTTCACCTAAAGAGTAATTAACACTCAAAGAGTAATTAACAGCAGGAAGTGGTAGCAGCTACAACCATAGACAGCTTCAAGAGGGGATTTAGGGTTGCCAGGTCTTACCTCCTTGCTTGGCGTGGGGTGGGAGAAAGCTTTCCGGGAGTGGGAGGCAGGTTGACGTCACCACGTGTGACATCCCTGACATGATGACATCACAAGGAAGTGACATTCTCATGCTGGGGATGTTGTGTGGTGATGCTCTGGTATTTTGAGTTTTGCCCAAAATACCAGCATGTCACTGTGTGACATCTCTGGTGTGATGACGTCACGTCATATCAGTTGTGGCTGTTGGGAGCAGGGCTTTTCCCACCAGTTAGCTGGCCAGCGGCAGACAACATTCCAAAAATCAGGGAATCCCCCACATCGGGCCTGGCAACCCTAAGGGGATTGGATAAACATATGGAGTAAAGGTCCATTAGTGGCTATTAGCTATGACATATGGATGGAACACACTACCTGAGGCAGTGATGCTCTGTATTCTTGGTGCTGGGGGGTAACAGTGGGAGGGCTTCTGGAGTTCTGGGCCCAGTGGTGGATCTCCTGATGGCACCTGTGTTTTGGCCACTATGTAACACAGAGTGTTGGACTTGATGGCCCATTGGCCTGTTCCAACATGGCTTTTTTATGTTCTTATGTTCTTAATCGGGGAAGCAGCACAGAGGAAAAATTACAACTCAACTTCCCCAGTGCTGAGTTACACATCAGGGAATTTAGGCGTGGATCTCTAGAGTCATCTGTAGTTTCACTTTTAGGCCACTGCTGTTGTATTTTCTGGTGATCCCTGGCCTGAAAGATATCCAGCTGTCCTCAACCAGAGCCAGGGCTTTATGGCCCTGGCACTGACCATGTGGAACTCTTTGTCCAATGACATCCGAGCCCTGTGAGACCTAGTGCAGATCTGCAAGGCCAGTAAGACAGAGATGTTCCCCCAGGCCTATAGTTGGGGACAGCAATGGTTTTTCCATCAAGCCTGGTTCTTTTCTTCTTTCCTCTTCCCCCATGGGATAAGGATATAAATTGGTTTCTTAGTGCCATCTGAAATTGAAACTGGAGTTGTATTGAATTATTTTACTGTTTTAATTGTCTTCAACTTTACTTGTGTGTTTACTAAAATGTTGTTCACTGCCTTGAGCTCTGCTTGCAAGAGAGGGCAGTCTACAAGTTGAACAAACAAACAAATACCCATTTCCTTTGTAACTGCTGTGTCTACAGAGCCTTTTATTATAGCAAATAATTAAATATTTGAACCATGTGAAACTATTCTAAAATGGCCTTGTTGCTCTCATCCAGACAGAACCTAAAATCCGTCCACAATCTTCACCACCTAATCTGAATGAATCTGTCAGCAAGGAGGATCTACATGAGGGCAATGAATATGAAGTAAGAATGTTATGTTATTTTTCCAATGGTTCATGTGCTCTTTACAAATAGAGTTAATTTATTCATAGAATGGTTCATATGAACATTGAGCCATCCATGCATCAGTGCTGCTCTCCAGTCCCCCTAGTCCAGACATATAACCCAGAGTGCTACAAGCAGAGAATGGATACAATGCAGTATGACTCTGCAAAGCAGTGGTTCCAATTATCCAACGAAAGAGGAGGTCATTAAGTGCGGATAGTAAAGGATACCAATTAGCTTGACCTGGAAGAAATATCTGCAGCCCCTGAGCTTGAGCAAATCCCATCCATGCTAACTATGGAGGAGATTCTGGTTGCTGTTGGCCCTCAGAATGAGGGGTTCACAAGACCAAGATCATAAATGGAAACTGTCCCTGTTGAACTGTTACTAAAATAACTATATAAATGGAAGCCACAATGAAATACCAAACCTTACTATTAGAAGCAACAGCTCTGCAGCTCTGTATCATTCTTCTTGCTGTGTGAGCTTCAGTGCTGTAATGGCTGGATTTTCAGAGACTCCCCAAAAGAGGGGGGGAATCTAAATCAACAAAGCACAAACCTCCAAAGGAAGTTTAGAAAACTAATAGAGGGCCATAGGGCTTTTTTTGTAGAAAAAGCCCAGCAGGAACTCATTAGCATATTAGACCACACCCAACAGCAGAAACTCATTAGCATATTAGGCCACACCCCTGACAGCACAGCTCCCTCCCAGGATCAGCTTCCTCAGGTGCCCCGCAGCTTGCGGGGTGCATGGGGAACTTGAGGGAAGGAAGGCAGTTTCTGGATCGGCTTCCTCAGGCGCCCACAGCCTGGGGAACCCGAGGAGGGGAGGCACCCTGCAGGAAGGCAGTTTTTGGATTGACTTCCCCAGGCGCCCCGCAGCCTGGGGAACCCAAGGAGGGGAGGCAGTTTAAACTGCGATATGTTGTCGAAGGTGGGGGAGGTCTGAGTCAATTATGTAGTGTAGTTGTTCAGGCTATTAACATGCTAATGGAGGAGCTTTCCTGAGGAGGTTCTTTTGTCTATGGATTGTTTCCTAAGGAGGTTTGAGGAGGTTCTTTTGTGTGTGGAATGGCTATTGAAACTCTAATCTAATGTTCCATGTAGAAGTTTGCTCTAACTGGGCTGAGACGGCTTCCCATAGCAACCTCATCCATCTGTTCATAGTATTCGTTATCCCATTGGAAGTAACTGGTTGTCAAACAATGGTGGAATAAGGCTGTTATGTCATCTGGAAAAATCTGATTAACCAGTGTGAGTGTGTCTTTTACCGGAACCCTGGTAAAAAGAGATACCACATCAAAACTGATTAGTATGTCCTGTGGATTAAGTTTCAGAGAACTGATTTTGTTGATAAAATGTGTTAAATCTTTGATGTATGTTGTGGTTTTTCCAACGTGGTTCTGTAGAAGATTGCCCAGGTATTTAGCTAATTCATACGTAGGGGAACCAACGGCACTCACGATGTGTCGGAGTGGGACTGAGCCCTTGCGAATTTTAGGGAGTCCATATAGTCATGGTGGCTGTGCTTCTGTCTTGCATAGTTTTTTATCTGTGTTGGGATGAAGTGAGGAATTCCTGATCAGTGAGCTCGTTTGTCTGGTGATTTTGCAGGTAGGGTCTCTTTTTAGTTTTTTGTAAGTGGCAAGGTCCAGCAGATCTCTAATCTTATTTTTGTATTCTTCCGTTTTCATGACCACCGTGGCATTGACTTTGTCAGCTGGTAGAATAATGATGTCTGGATCCGCATTGAGGGTCTTAATGGCATTTCTCTCCTTACGTGTTATATTGCTGGTGGGAACTGCCTTCTCCTTATGTGTTATATTGCTGGTTTAAACTGCCTTCCCTCCCTGGATCAGCTTGGCTTCCCCAGGCACCCCACGGCCTGTGAGGCGCCTACGGAACCCAAGGGGGGGTAGGCTGTAGGTGTGGACAACTTGGAAGCCAACCAGAATGCCGTTCCTGTGCATTTCTGCCCAAAAATAGCCCTGGAGGGCCAAAAGTTAAAAACATAATAAGTGTACAAAAAAGTGTTTATTGCAAAGACATATAAAAACCTACTAAGGGCCCAAATAAAGCCTCATAAAATGTACAAAGTCACAAATACACACAAAGAAGAACAGTGTATGACCTGACACATTTCAGCTCACAAGAGCCTTCTTCAGAGGTCAAATAGTGCAAAATATAACAAGCAACAGAGTCCCTGTAACACATGTAAAGCAATTAACAACAAATATAAAATAGATAAATAATATAGGACCAAAATTGGAATGCTGTACAGGAAGATAAAAACAGTTTCAGATTAATATTTAATAATTCAACTGAAAATTCCATCCAATTTTAAAAAATATTTTACTTTACTCAAATATACTTACTTATATTCAGTTCCATATTCCAATGTGCGTATTCTAAATATGAACATTCTACTGTTCACACAAAATGGTAACTGCATATATTATTAGAAGAATCATGAGTAGCAAGTATGACCACCTTTTATTCAGACTAATTGTCACTTTCCTTTTGCCCCTCCCTTCTTCAAGCAAGCATCACTTGCGACTTTTCAAGCTCAGTACTGTAGTTTAAACAACAATCCATTTTAACAGTTGAAAATTGCTCCAAGAAGGGTTTGCAATTGAAAATTAGCACTGTGCACAATGCCTTAATCTGAGCACCAGAAGAACATGTTCCCTTGATTTTGATCCCAAATGTACTCAATCTGTGGTGATTGCTCTTCCACAAAAAAGGTCACTGTTAAAACTGTGTATATGAATACTTAGTTTATGCATTAATTTAAAAGCAAACAATGGTCCTGACTTACCTTTTGCAGCCTGGGGCTGGGAACAGACAGAGGGAGGTTGTTTTGCCAGTTGGCTCTGTGCTAGCCACATGGCATTGGGGCGGGGGATGGTCCATGCAGCAGGAAGACCAGCCAATTACTCTTGCTTCGGGCTGGGGGGCAGAACTCCAGGTGGACCTGGAGTTCAAAGTCTTTGCTGTGGTCTGCCCCTTCCCTATTTGGTTGGGTTGCTGTGTAGGCCTTGCCCTCAGGCACTGCCACTCTCCCTCCCTTCACTTTTGGTTCTTACAGGTTGCATTTCATTATACTCTGTTGCTGCTCCATTGTCACAACATGTTGGGTGGTTTGAGCACTGGGACGAATCTGTTTGTGGGGAAGCTGCGCCTGTGTGCCCAGTTCCCCCATTTGGGGACTCCATTAAGGAGCCTTGGGGTGGAGCCATTCAGTGACATGGAAGCTCAGGGGAGGTGGCAAGGGAACCATACAATGTCTTATGCTCATGTGGATCCCCAGGCTTGCTACCCTGTGGACTGACTATGTTGTGGCCCACCTGCTGGGAGAAGAGGTACATCAGCCAGGGCAGGACCCATCCCCATGCTATGCCAATGCCCCTGTGATTGCATTCAATAAAAGCTATGGTCAATTTTCCCAAACTTAGTTATGTCATCTTTCTACTCCCTCGCACTTGCTCCCTCACTAGCCCCTGGGCCCACAATGGTCCTTTTATATGTGTTTGCAGGGCTCTTTTTGTAGCAGGAAATCCTTTGCATATTAGGCGACACACCCCTAATTTGGCCAATCCTCCAAGAGCTTACAGAGCTCTTCTTACAGGGGCTACTGTAAGCTCTTGGAGGATTGGCTACATTAGGGTGTGTCGCCTAATATGCAAAGGAGTTCCTGCTACAAAGAGAGCCCTGTGTGTTCACAACATTTTAAAAGAGAAACTGCAACCCAAGAACAGATTTTCTGGATGTATACAGCGTCATCAGACTGAAAATGACCAGTTAGAAATTGTAATTAATCAGCTTGAAAAAGAGCCATGCAGTGCCTAATCTATGATTGTTTTCTTTTAATTTCTTGGGATTCAGGAAACTCTTGCATACAAAAGAAGGCCATATTCAGATCCTAGCCCCCCAGCTATTTATGAGTTACCAAGAAAATGTATATTACGTCAGGTGGGTATAGAAATTAGGGATTGATAAAATGTTTGGATTCTTAGCAACATTCACTGCCGCACTTCTCACATTTCACCAGCTATTTTTTTCCAGGGTTGTGTTCTAAAAACAGTCCACATCTCACTCTGATCAAGTAGCTCATAAGAATTCTTTTTGTGATTTTCTTGTACTGTACTGTGCTTTACTTGTACAGTACTGTAACTGTTGTCAAGTTTCTGTTCTCTGCAATGAGAATATGGGCTGAGATAATGTCTAGTGCATAGTTTACTCAGATTCCACCACCAAAACTGTTAGATATATTCGTATGAATGATCTAGAAGAAGAAGGGATTGGATTTATACCCCGCCCTTTACTACCCTAAGGTGTCTCAGAGCGGCTTACAAACTCCTTTCCCTTCCCCTCCCCACAACAGACACCCTGTGAGGTAGGTGGGGCTGAGACAGCTCTTGACAGAAACTGCTCTTTTTCAAGAACAGCTCTTATCAGAACTACGGCTTGCCCAAGGTCATCCAGCCAGGTGCAAGTGGAGGAGTGGGGAATCAAACCCGGTTCTCCCAGATTAGTCTGTGTGGATAATTAATTTTCTAATAGTTTTTTTTCCGGGGGGGGGGCGGTGTCCTGCTTCTGAATGGCCTGTGGGCCATAACTGACTGGTTGACTTTTGCTTGTAAAAAAACCTGCTTGTTTAGCTTGTAAAAAGATGATGGGTTTTGGACATTACAAATTAAGAATTTCCAGGGCTCTTTTTGTAGCAGGAACTCCTTTGCATATTAGGCGACACACCCCTAATGTAGCCAATCCTCCAAGAGCTTACAGAGCATTTCTTGCAGGGGCTACTGTAAGCTCTTGGAGGATTGGCTACATTAGGGGTGTGTTGCCTGATATGCAAAGGAGTTCCTGCTACAAAAAGAGCCCTGAGAATTTCTCAAAGTATATTAAACAAACTATAAGGATATTATAAACACTTTATTTTAGAGACACCTACCAGGTAATCATGGTGTATGTGAAGAACAGACAAAAGGAAAGTCTGAAAAGGAGAAAGAAGAGGAGAGTGAGCAGCCATATTATGCTACTCCAAAAAGTGTTCTGGTTGAGGTAAGCTACATGGGTATAGCTTCCCCATTCTCATCTGACTATTGACTCAGTTTAACTTTTCCATATTCACTTGGAATCCTTGAGCTAGCCAGCCATTAATAAAAACAACAAAATACCCAAAAACCTAAAATTAAACAACAACAATACTGGAACAGCAGTCCAAAACAAAACAGTTGATACTGCATGTGGTCAGACACAAAGGTACTCTAGTTATGTGCCTTTGTGAATATGTTTCAGCTCCTTGAATGACGCCTGTCTTCACAAACTGTACTGCGGGACCCAGTACGGAAAAACTATTTCTCTTCCATAGCATCAAACTTTTTGAGGTGCGGGCTCGTTTTACAGACTGAAGCAAAACAATTGCTCCCTAAAATTATTGTGTGCTTCCCCAGACCCAATAATCAAACAGCACCAATGAAAGCATATGCCAGCAATGAAGGTGTTTTACAGTCCCTTTGTTCAAGAATTACTTATCCTGATTTAGTTTCACAGCAGCCTTTTGCAGTAATTGAGATGAGTGACAAGGACTTATTCAAAGCGCAAAAGTCCTTCATGGCTGGTTAGCTCCTTTATATCCAAATCCAACACTCTGTTCATTCCATTCAGCTTTTACCAGGATTTATACAGAAAGTAAAGAGCATTTAGGTATAACCAAGCACTCAGTAATTATGAAATAATAAGGGCATTTGTTGAATAGATTTGCCTTGTTGAGATGAATTTTATTCATGCTCAGTTGCCTTAATGTATACAAACGGGCTCAGTAACATTATTTTTCTGGGCCATCCAGTTTAATGGAGCAAGGGTATTATATATGTTTTTTATATGCATCAGTATGTATGTTGAATATTGTTTTGCTTTTATAGCTGGATCATTATGATGAACTCCCTTATTTTTGAGTCTGTGGTGATTTAACTTTGTCAGATACATAGCTCTGTCAGACACTGAGGCACACGCAACTTGAAACAATAAAACCAATTGACAATTTTATTTTCAAGAACAGGCAGGCAGGGAATATATGTACAAGGAAAATATGTGATGCTTGTAGATACATGGTTCCAAATGTTATATTTCAGCTTTAGATTAGTTCTTTTATAATCATTCACTTCAGATGCCACAATACAAAACATGCTCTTTCTAAACTCAGCCCCTGTGCTATTCTAGACGGCCAGTTTCTGTGTGGATTTCTCAGGTACTTTCCACCTCCACAGAGAAATACCTCAGCTGTGCCTTGGTTTTGTTTTTGGACACCCACTAGTTCAATAACTCTCCTGGCACACACTAAATCCACTAACCCAGACTCTCTCTTGTTGCCCTGCAAGGCTTTTGAACCTCTTTATGGACTGTAATGAAATAATAAACTGTGCCAGTGTATGCATAAGGGACTGAACCAAATGGTAACCCCATCCAGATGCCAGCAGAGACTGCACCCAGGCAAGAGACGCTTCTCCTGACCTTTCCAGCAGCTCCAGTGCCCAGCATAGGTTACCAGCCTGCTCCTCATGAAGGAAAATGGAACAGACTCAGTATACATTAAGCACAGCACCATGCCTTAATAAAATACAAGGACTAGGAACTCCAAAAACGCCATTGAGAGTTCCTTCTACATCAGGCAGGCAGCCTCTTTCCCTCCCCCCTCACCTGCAAGACCTCACGTAGCCCTGGCAGAGTCTATTCATTGTTGCCTAGTAACTGATTGATGACCATCAGCAGCCTGGCTAATGCCATCAAGAAGACAATGGAATCGGCCTGGTGACTTATCCTAGCTGCTACCAGGTGTCAGACATGAGCAAGTTTCTAGCTCTCAGTATTGACCATCCCTCAGGCACACCTCCACACACCTCCCCTACATCTTCCAACCAATAGGGTGTTTTCAGGGACGGACTTACCAGGAGGTGGGATCAGAGGCTGGAATCAGCCCCCACCCTCCTGCTTATTAGGAGATGCCTGACCACTGGCTCTCTCTCTGCTCTTCGACCCCTATCGAACCTTTGACCCTCTTATGTCCAGCTTGCTATCCCCAACCCTTGCCTCCATCTTTAAACTCTAGGTCTGCAGCCTGAGTTTCCATGTGCTACCTGCTGGCCAGGCCACATGGTTCCCCATTTTTCTTAGTTTCCTTCCCCTCCATTTTTCCTGAGGAACACTCTGCATAACAGGACCAGTAAGTATTGCCCACCAACAATTTACCTGCTAATGCAAATGTGCTTATTTCTCTCTGTATCTTCCTAGACTTGAGTAATTGTGTGTGAGACTGTGTATTGTTTGCTTGTGAAGAACTTCAGTAAAAGACTTTATTTTTCAACTACAAAAGTCTCCTGGTCTGTTACCAACACCTCCCGGCGGGGCTGACCTCTGTATACACAGGTGTTTGCTCTCGCAGCCGATTGCCTATTAATAATCAATCATATTCCCCTCGTTATTATTCATAATAATGTGCAATCAGGCTAACAATCTCCAGCAGGGTATAGATTCTATGTGAGGGGAATGTGAATCTCTTGTTTAACCACCAGGAGCTTATTTTCCTTTTTAAGACTCCTTAGTTTTCACTATGGTTTTCACGTTTGACTTTTCTCAGATTCCCTTAATATTGGAATCTGTAAAGAAATCTCATTTGCCCCAACCTGACTTGTCAGTCCCCTGGCACAGTACCCACTGACCAAAAACAACTGACAGTTTCAACCGCCAAACTCCAACAGTCAAGAGGGGTTTTTTATTAGGAACCCCCCCCCCAGTTCTATACCAGAATTACATCACCACTGCTAGTCACGTGATTTTCTTGCAGGCTGATCCCAAGCCTGGAGTCCATCACAATCATGTTGTTGCTGAATGTGACATCCCAGTGGAGAACCTGAGTCCAAATGAAGCCAATGGTAACCAAAGTGGAGTTTACATGCCCATGAAGAACTTGTAAGTATCCCAACGTCGTGTGTTTTGCTTCTGTTTTATCCGAGAGCACATCCTTATGGATTTGTTCTGGGGAATCCACTTAAAAAGCCATATTAATTCCAAATCCAGATTTCAGGGAGGGAAGGATTATCCCAAACTTTTGGTAGTGTCCTTACCAGTTTGGATTCTGATTTGTTCATTTGTTTTGGATTCTGAAATTTCAGGCCTTTTTTTCATTTTCTCATCCTTCCCCCTTCCCTACGGCAGGACATGTAAGGGTGGGAGGAAGCTGGCCTTCACTAACAGTTATCTCTCTTCCCTTTAAATTTTAAAGGGCCAGTACTGTTCTATGGGGCTGGACCTGGCCTCCAGAATTCAGAGATCAGCTCTTCCAATAGAACATAATACAACTTTAAAATTTAAAGAGAAAAGAGACTCTGAGTAACACTGCTTGCTGGGACCAGCTTCTTCTCTCTTCCTCCCTGCTCCTGCCCCTCCCTGAAATTCAACACACTCCCAAAATCCCAGGAGACAAATTTTTGTTACATCTGGAATTTCAGGACTGTTTGGATCATTTCAGATTATCCTTGAGCTGACCCAGAACAGCTATTTTCAAGTTTAATGTTGTCTCAGGTATATGAGAATGTGCACCCCTCATTTGTTTTCTAAAACCATTTTTCTGGATGAGCACAGGTTGACCATTATTGCATAAGTGGGTAGACACTTAAGTCTCCCAGCATAGTCATCAAACATAAACAGTAGACTTCAAAAATACTGAACTAAAATTTATTAGCAAATTCAGTTCTATTGAATTTGGATTCAGTTAAAATTGATGCTTGGTTTCTCTTTAAGTGTTGAATTAGTATAGCCTGGAAGACAACATTATCATAAGTTACTGCTGTGGCATATTGTTCAATCTGTTCTTATTTTACATTTGGACTGTGCATAGAAGTGTGTCAGAACTACTGTTGCCCCTTGCATTGTCCACACAATTTGCAAACATTTCCTTTTCCGTAGCCATTTATGTATTTCAGCTATGAACTAGCAATTCATGTCTGTAGATTCAGGTGGGTAGCCATGTTGGTCTGAAGCAGCAGAACAAAGTTTGAGTCCACTGGCACCTTTAAGACCCACAAAGTTTTATTCAAGGTGTGAGCTTTCATGTGCATGCACACTTCCTCAGACACACAAAAGCTCACACCTTGAATAAAACTTTGTTGATCTTAAAGGTGCCACTGGACTCAAACTTTGTCCTAATTAATGTCTGTAACAGAGTAGGTTCTAGATTATGGATGTTTATGCTGCAATAAGTTTGTTAGCCTTTGAAGATGTTTCAGAAACTTTGGTTAAAAACATAAGTGTTCAAGCCATCTAGTCCATTTAGTGTACCCTATTTCATACAGTCACCATAGTAGCCTGGAGGGCCAATAAACAGTAGCCTGGAGGGCCAATAAACAGAGCACAGAGGCCCAGGCCTTCCCCTGATGTTGCCTCCTAGCATTTGCATTTAGAGGTTTACTTCCTTTAGTCGCCATGGCTAGTACTCAAGTGGTCCAAAATACCTGGAAGGCTTATGGCAGGCAACATAAATCATCAGTATTTCACTGGCCACCTGTCTATTTCTGAACTCAGTTCAAAATATTTAACTAAAAGCCTTAAATGTTTGAGGATCAAGTTTTTAGAGGATTTCCTGCTCCAGTATGAGTCTGCCCAGCTCTATAGAACTTTTTTCATTTGAGGCCCTGCTTCTAGCATATGAGTAGCCATGACAGAATCAGCCTTTTCTGTTGGGGTACCTCATCTGAGGAATGTCACATGAACACATGAAACTGCCTGATATGGAAACAGACCCTCAGTCTGCCAAAGTCAGTATTGTCTACTCAGATTGGCAGTGGCTCTCCAGGGCCTCAGGCTGAGGTCTTTCACATCACCTGTTACATGATTCTTTTAACTGGAGATGCTGGGGATACCAATTGTATTTTTGCCCTTCCATAAGTTCAGGACAACTTACAACATAAAAACATTAAAACCAGTAATCATAAAACATGGTAAAATAAAACAAAACAACATTAGATAATATTACACAGTACAGCAGGTGAACCAATAACAGCTCAACAGGATCAATCTAGGAAGGCTAAATAAGATGTGACAGGACTTTCAGTTGTTTTTGCTACAACATCTTAGAATTCTGTTCCTTTTTCAAATGCTTATTAGCAAAATAGTCCATCTGCTAACTTTAGGGAAGTTTTTCTCCCTTATATAAAAGGCTGCTGAAAGAAACTTCTACATGTCAATGGATAACCTTTGTAATGAGCCATTGAAAAAAAATTATCCTTTTAATCTCAGATGTTTCCTCTGAATTCCTTATTCAAGGGATGATATATTTCTCTCTCAGTTTATTGTACAGAGGGCAATATAATATTACATGAAATAGAACAAATTTGAGTCCAGTGACACCTTTAAGACCAATAAAGTTTTACTCTTGGTATAAGCTTTCATGTGCATGCACACTTCACACTTATACCCAGAATAAAACTTTGTTGCCTCTGGACTCAGACTTCATTTTGCTGCATCACACCAACTTGGCTACCCACCAGAATCTATTACATGAAATAATAACTCTACCTGATTTGTATCACATTTACATAAATGATTAATAACTGATATTTTCAAGTACTATCCCACCATTTCCACTGTCGAGGTAGCATTACAGCATGCTAATGTAAAGATTCTTCCATATGGATGCATTAGGAAATAAAAATGTTTAGAAAGAATAAAATAGTGTGGAAAGGACAAACAAATATACAATGGAGATCATTTTCTATTTGCATCTCTCAGGAGTAACTTTTGATAAAAAATCCTAGAATTCTTTACTGCACTGTTTCCTACCACTCAGCTACCTTCTAATATATCTTCAATATTCATTCATCAATTCTTCTCCCTTTTTTGTCATCCTTCTTGTGCTTCTGGGATCATCTTCTCAAAGGCATCTCAACATATGGCAATGACAATTTTCAGCCAGGTCATGCCGATTTTCAGCTACATGATGCCTAGAAAGGCAATCATGTGCTTGCCTACAGCAAGTCTAAAATTCAGCCACAGTTTATTTATCTGAAATATTTACATGCCCACATTTCTCACGAACACCTCAGGACTCAAGATGGATAATCAACAAACATAATATTCATATATTTTGTTTACTGTCAGTGCTACTACCCTAGAAAAGAGCAGAGAACAGATGCTTAAAATATCCTTAAATATATAAAAACCCTCAAAAAGACTTGTATTAAGGACTTGTGACTCATTCTGATAATGCCAATGACATGGCACTACTTTTTCACTTTGAATGCATATTCTAAACCAGAGATTGAGTTTTAGCAGTAAATTCTGTTCCTGTTAGAATAATGTGTATATTTGGGGGATGAGTGGGGATGTTTCAGTTCTTGTTTGGGTTAACACACTGACATGGGAATTGTGTCATATCAGGAAGGTAATCATATGAACCACATATAAGGATGATCATGAAATCCTATTAGATTGAATTTTTCACCTACCTCTTCTCAGACTGCTCATTAAGGGACTTCTGATGAGAAAATGGGGGAAGTCATATTTTTAAACAGGGGTCTTTTAGTAGAAAAACAGCTGCAGGAGCTCATTAGCATATAGTATGCTAATGAGCTATTAGGCTATTAGCATATGCCACACACCCTGACATCACCGGAAGTGATGTCAGAAGGGGAAGCAAAAGGGGGGGAGGCATCTTCAAAAGCCTCCCCTTCCCCAGCTGGTCTGGGTGGGGGAGCTAAGAGAGAAGGGGTTTAAAGTTTAAAGTCCTTCTCATGAGAGTTGGGCCACAGAAGAAGGAAAGAGGGAAGGAAAGAGAGAGAGCAGAGAGAAGGAAAGAAGGAAGGAAAGACGGAAAGAAAGAGAGGGAAGAAGGAGGGAAACAGGGAAAGGAGAAAAAAAGAGAAGAGAAGAAGGAAAAGAAAGAAAGAAAGAGAGAAGAGAAGAGAAGAAGGAGGGAAAGAGGAAAAAGAGAGAAAGAAAGGGAATGAAAGAAATTTGGCGGCAATTCGGCCCCATTATATCCTATGGGCCACCAAGTCGATGGTGAAAACATAGGGTATATTCTGGGGGCTGGAGGGGAGGGGGTTTGAGGGAGAGGCTCAACAAACAAGTTACTTTTTCCCCACTATAGAGAATAATGGAGGGAATAGGGACAACCTGTTTAGGGGCCCATAGAATTGGACCCCCTGATCCAATGTTCTCGAAACTTGGTGGGTATCTTGGGGAGAGGCTCCATCAGCTACCCTGTGAGTTTGGAGCCTCTCCCTCAAACCCCTCCCCTCCAGCCCCCAGAATGTACCCTATGTTTTCACCATTGACTTCAATGGCCCATAGGATATAATGGAGCTGAAATTGACATTCGGCTGCCTGAAAGACTCCCTGGGATGCCGGCTGGGGGCGGGGCTTGGCTCCTGAGCTCCCGGAGCTGTGCTCTGGTGCGCTTCCCCCCAAAAAGACCCCAGCTTTTAAAGAAAGTATAATTGTCTCCTATATCTGTGAAGACCACGAACACAAAGGGGAAAATATTAAAAACCATGAGTGCTAGTTATTTTCTTTAATTCCACATTTTAAGAATTATGGGGAAACTGCCCCCAAGGCATTCTTGAGGGGAGTTTTTTGGTGGGGGGTTTTTGGGTGTCTACCAAGTGTGGACACCAAGAATAAACATTTTCTAAGGTTCCTGTGTCCCCTCTTCTGTGATTCAAACATCTTTGGGAAGGCACAATAAAGACTCCCTAATGCAAATTTAATTTTAAATGTTTTATATTTATAAAGACCACATAAGCTTTCTCTGCATAATATATATCCTTTCACAATGTAGAATATACAAACATACATACAGTGTGCATAAAGAACAATAAAGGTGTAGCTTTCTCCTGCAGTTCTTCTCTTCCACCTTCCACACATTTGGTTATACATAGATTTTGTCATTTGCCCAGGATTACTGTTTTAATTAAATGCTACACTTATTTTAATTTTTATATAATTATTCTTTAGGGCGATTAAACCAAAAATCCAGCCTGTGTGTACAAGTGTTGAATTGGTAACCTGTCCCATAAGTCAGGAAAACAGCACGGATCTAAAGGGAGATGTGGGCACCCAACAACTCATTGAAAGCAACACTGGAAACAAGGAGCCTCCATCAGAAAAAAAACCAAAACACTTAACGGTGGTTCAGTTGTCCAGACTTCTCAGGTAAGAATGTTTTGGCTGTGAATAACTGTCATTGTTTAACAATAATATCCCCCTCCAAAAAAAAGAAAAAAAAGAATTTAGGCCACAGTCTTGAAAAAAATGTTAGCAGACAAAAGATACAAATTTCCATTTGAGGCAGAAAAGATGCCTTCTTCAGGTGCCTCAGCAAGTGGAAAAAGACCCCCCCCCTCAGAATTCTCTTAATACTATGACAGGAAAAGTGAGCAGCTTTAACATTTTACTTGTATTAATTTATTTAGTACATTTTTAACCCATCCTTGCTTCTAGGCACTCAGAGCAGCATACCCTGGTCTCTTCTCTTCTGTTTTGCCCTTAAAAAATAAGAATAAAATCCAGTTCATCACAAAAAGGAAAAGAAGAAGAAAAAAAGATCAGCAGTGCAGCCCTATGCACAGTCACTCCCATTTATTTCAACATAGGATTGACAGCACTTTAAATTGCAGAATTTAACTACAAAACATGTTGAAGTTCTTCCAACACTAACAAAAAAACCTACTGAGAGCTACAGAAAACCACCTTCATTTAAATCGATTTGCAGTGAACAGATTTGCAAGTGATATGTTCAGTTGAGTTGTTTAATCACAGGAATTTAATATCATTTATATTTATTTATTAATTTGACTTTTACCCTGCTCTCCCACCAAGGCAGCTCAGGGCATCTTACATAAAATCATAAAACCAGCATAAATACATACATAAAATACCTAGATTCAGTTCCATATAAATACAGTTAAAACCATTTGTGTATGGTGGTGTCATATGATAAAGTGCAAGTAATGTTAGTGCACTGCTTTCTTTCCATATGAATCCCAAGAAAGAGTACTTATTTTTTTAATTTAACCTTTAACCACCACCCCCACTCCCCTGTGATGCTGCTGAATTGATGAAAGCAGAGGTGTTGATTAGTTACAAGGGCCGGATCTGACATAAATGTCATTTTTTTCAGTCTGGGCCACGTGTGCCATAAAATGTAATGCCAGATACTGGAGAAACAAACTTTATAAAGGACAACAGCTAGTAAGCTTCAAGTTGGTGTGTCCTCACTGCAAAGTCCCCATGGGCTGGGTAAGGGTGCAGAGGAAAACCTGCATGAGTGGACTGGAGAACCAGCAGTGCAGCACTGGACACTGCCCAGAGGGGAGATAAACCCCTTCCCCAGCCCGCTCCCACTGTTAGTGTTGGGAGCTTGGGCCCTAGGGTAAAAATGTGAAGTGGCTGGGTGTTGAGAGCTCCCCCCTGCCCCTGAGGGGACTAGGAAGGGGACTGGGAAGACAAGTTGAACTAACCCTGCCTGCCTGCGGAAGCAGAGGGGCGGTAGCCCAGACATGAGTCCATGTGCACAGCAGGATCCAGGCCAAACAAAGCCTGATAAGCTGGAGATGCCTGTGCAGCAGCAGCCATCTCTGGCCAAGGCCGGCCGGTGATCCATGGTGAGGTGATACTGGGGGTTCAAGCCAGAGGTTGTCAGCAAGCCATGCCACTGCCAAGTGGTAGTAGCTGCCCCAGGCCAAAGACCACCAGATTGTCTGATGGGGGAGTGGGCACCGCATGCACAAGGCCACATATGTGGCAGAAGCTCTAGGCCACCCCGTGACCAGTATAGCTAGAGATCACTGGCATTGCCCTCCCACAATGTAGCAGTCACCTATGGTTGAAGGCTGCCAGGTGTTCCATGGGGGAGGTAGGCCTGGCCACTGAGTCATGTGCTTGGTGGCATAACTAGGCCCCCGATTTGTGGAAGAAACTGTCAAAGAACACCTTCATGGGCCAAAGCACAGCAGCCTCATGGGCAGATGTGAATATGGTGGTGCTGGCCACCAGCAGGCCTTAGCAGAGGATCATCTGTGCCCCCCCCACACACACACATGCTAATGCAATCCATGACAACATCCCTGGAGCTGCAGGCCGAGCAGAGAGGTGTGCCACCTCACTATGGAACCCTGAGCTGGCATGACTGTGGCTGCTGCAGCTACCAACTTACCAGTGAGTCTGCTGCTGAAGCAAAGTGGTTATGCCTGACTGCTGCAGATGAGGTTGTTCTGCTGTGCTGAAGCCACAATCAGAGTGGCTCTGCCCACTCCCCCCGAGCATCCTCCTGTTCTCCCCATCACACCAATTACTTGTGTGCTGGATAAGAACCCTGGACACGCTGGTTCCAGGCCCAGGCCTTATATTTGCTACCCCTGGACTAAAGATTTTATCAGGCAATGCTCCGTTGGTCTAGGTACTTTATAGAGAAGCAGCAAAAATGAATTGATACAATTCCTGTTCCTACAACATTCTGACTTGTAAGGAAAGAAGCCCATTTGATGGGTGACTTGACAAATTTGTTCTAAACTTTAAAATGTCACTGATCATATCATATTATATGTCATATCATATCTGAATTTCATATCACCAACTGCCTGATCCCTTTTTAGGGGGGAGATATTGGGGATTGAACCTGGGACCTTCTGCATGCCAAACAGATGCTCTGCCACTGAGCCATAGTCCCTCCTCTGACCTTAAGAGATGTAATATGACCTTAAGAGATATAAAAGGACCACCTTCCCTATTAATCTATTTATAGCCCTATCCCAGATTCTCTTGCTGCTCAGGATAGGATGTTTTCAATACCAAAATTCTAGAACTCACCTCCTAGGAACCTTACCTTTGGAAGTTGCTCTAGCTTATCTTTAGCTTTTGAAACCCCTTGAAACCAAGCAAAGGGAGTTTGTTTTTCAATGGGGTTTCATCCCTTGGATTGATAATAGTTGAATTGGTTTTGTTAAAGTGGCCCTGATATTTTGTTGCTCTTTTAGTCATTATTTTTGTTTTGCTTTGATTATATTTTCAATTTATATTGTGAAGTTTCTGATTATTTGTTATCTGCCTTCTGAATTGTGGGACAGAATGAAAATGTGTGTTTTTTAGGAATAAAGTTAACCAAGATTTGAATTGACACTTCTGAGTGATAGTCTCCACATTTCTCAGTAATGGCTCATACAGTACCAGGCAAGCAGGAGAATTATAGAAGTGCTGCATGATCTCCACAAGTCCCTTGATACAGGTTTTGAAACTTATGCAGTCAGCTCGTTGCTCTTGTGTTTGTTTCTGCCCAGCAGTACTGCAAAATTACAGTGAAATACAAATGCAACTGAGAACCATTTTCTTGACATTCTATAGATCTTCCCAGGCCCATACATCCCTTAGAGGCTCTGCCACTTCAAAAAGGTGTGGTTTAAGTGTTTAATATAAGAAACAGAGTAAATAAATAAGCATGCCAGTTGTAGGTTGACATAAGAATGGGGATGAGGAGAAGATACTGCAAGGCTTTCTACCAAGTAGGCCACAGAGCCATACTTAATGTGTAGGGTTGCCAAGCTCCAGGTGGGCTCTGGAGATATCATGGAATTGCAACTGCTCTCCAGATGGCAGAGATCTGTTCCCCTGGAGAAAATGGCTCCTGTGGAAGCTAAATTCTATTATATTACAACATTGTACTCTACTGAGGCCCATCTCCTCCCCAAACGCCACCCTTTGCAGGCTCTACCTTTAAAATATCCAGGATTTTCCCAAGTTGGAGTTGGCAACCAAGTTAATCAGCAACAAAATAAGCCACTGTTTTTCTATTTTTCCCACTTTGGGAAATCAGTGTTAGTAGTCTGCAGAGGCAACCACTGTACCTTATTAGCCTGGCATTTGGGGTTTAATGCAACATGCTTGTCCATGGTTGCCAGCCTCCAGGTAGAACCTGGAGACTTCCAGTTATTACATTTGATTTTCAGGTGACCAAGATCAGTTCCCCTGAATAAAATGGCTGCTTTGGAGGGTGGACTCTATGGCATTATACCCTGCTGAGGTCCCTCCCCTAGCCAAACCCTGGCCTGCCCAGTCTCCACCCCCAAAAGCTCCAGGTATTTATTTCCCAACCCACAGCTGGCAACCTATGCTTGTCTTTTGCAGTAAAATCACAGATAGCCAACTGGAAGAGGTGAATATTCTCCTTCCCCAGAATGATGCCATAAATTGCCTGACATTTACAGAAGCAATTGGACGTATATGGTAAGGCCTTTATTTTTATGTTGATTTGTATCCCTCCAGTTTGGAAAAACAGTCAGCTGAAGAAAGAACAGTTGGTTTTTATACCCCACTTTTCTCTACCCTAGGGAGTCTCAAAGCAGCTTATAACCTTCCCTTCCTCTCCTCGCAACAGTCACCTCGTGAGGTAGGTGGGGCTGTGAGAGTTTTGAGAGAATTATGCCTGGCCCAAGGTCACCCAGCAAGCTTCATGTGGAGCAGTGGGGGATCAAACCCAGTTCTCCAGATTAGGGTCCGCCACTCTAAACTACTACACCCATGCTACACCCATGCTGAAGTAGTTTTGATCAATTAATTACCACACATTTAATGAATCCACTGACAAAAACAAACTGTGACGTAGTCATCAAAAGATAGCATTTAGAGGTAAATGTTTTCTTGACTTACAGAAACACAAACAAAATGCATTGATTAACTAATCGTCAGATTGAAGAAATGAACATACTATTTATGACAATGCCATAACCAGTGAATCCTCTTTCACAAGAGATAGTTCCAAGTAATATGTGATTTGCTACCAATTAATTTGCCTAAAACTTCACCTCTGGTTACTATGCATTCCAAGAATGTATATGGAAGAACATATAACTTGAATTCCACCCCCACCCCCCGAATTTCTTGTTTGTTTTCTTCTGTTCATCAACAATCTACAAGAAACACCCTGCTCTGTATAAAGCCTGCTGGATCACAAACTAGGCTTTCTACAGGACTATCTTTCCCAGTGCACGCTGCTATTGCTGTTCCACTCAGCCAAACAAATTTTGTGGAAGATAGAACAAATTTCAACTATCTTGCCTTGAAACAGAAAACAATCTTTTCTTTCAGAGCCCCTACTTGGTGGAAAAGCATTCCTGAGAGTGCCATGAAAGACCCCAATCTTGGCAATCTTTCAAAGGCCAAATTATTTATGCACACAGTTTTTCATCGTGCGGAAGTTCTGTTTGTTCTGATTTGTCATGCAGAAGTTCTGTTTGTTCTGATTTGTATGGATTTGGGATTGTTGTATTGGGCTGAGTTTTTCAAGATTACGGCTTAGATCTCAACTTGGATTTTGCTAGGTTCAGAACTTCTGTTTGAACAGCACCATTTTTCTGCATTCCTTGTTCTTGTGGGACCCTGAAATCCTGTTCCAAACCACAGCCTGTCATATGTGTCCACATGTCCACAGATTCATTTTGAGATCTGACAGGATGGGGGAGGGAAAATTCACCCTTCACAAATAGAAGTCCTTCAGCCTTTGGAAATGATAGTTGGGATCCAAGCCAATGGAACATCATAACTGGCTTTGAGTCTATGTTAGAGAAAGGCAGCTTTTAAAATGCCATTAAATAAATAAATTGATAATAAATGTGAAATGCTTTCCCCAATTACAGTCACCAATGCCCCACTGTATATATTTTAAAGATGCTTAACAGTTATTTGCTCGAACCAGCATTTATGAGTTTACATTTTGTAGGTAAAATTAAGTGTATATTTTAATAAGTTATTGTTCTTAACTTCTTTGGGAAAGAAATTACATTTTGTAATAAGCAAATAGATGTTTACTGAACAAATCCTCCCTACAACTGGAATGATGGTCTGTTGTACAACTAGGGGTGTGCCCTCAGTATATACCAAGATGAACAAATATCCAAAAAGTACCTTATCCATATTTTTCAGGTATTTATTCAGCCAAATCAGAATTTCTAATTTGGTGGCATGCTGCCACGGTGGTGCAACTTGGGGAGGGAAGAGGAGGTATGGAGCTGAATAAATCTGGCAATACAGATCATTTCTCAAATCCCAATATCATACCAATATTGGGATTTGGAAATATCAGTATATAGCAATATTTTTCGGGTTTGGTAGACCCGAACCTGAAAAATACTGAATTTTTTTTTTGCACACCCCTTTGAACAACATCAGATCTGGTTCTCTTGCTTTTGTATTGTCATGTGGTGACTTCTTAGGATGCAGTGGCCAGGAAAGCTGGTTAGGAAGTGATGCTATCAGAAAACAAAAAAGAGTTCACCATTTAAATGCACTAAGAACCAGTACTTGGCAGCTGAGGCTACATCTTCAGCTTTAGATCTTGAAGTCATCATTTCAGTATTAGAATAGCAAAGAATAGTTTTTTTAGATCCAAAATTGTGCATGCATTCTCCCAAAATACATTATTCTCATGCTTGTAAATACAAGGAAATGTGTAAAAGTCTAGAGTCTCTGTGGACCACAAGATGTCACACTTTCTCTTCCACAAAGATAGATTCAGGTGAGTAGCTGTGTTGGTCTGAAGCAGCAGAACAAAGTTTGAGTCCAATGACACCTTTAAGACCAACAAAGTTTTATTCAAGGTGAACAGCAGCAAATTAGTCCAGACTTCGTTCCTGCATCTGTTAGCTCTCGCATTTGTATGCTAATTTGCTGCCATTCATTGATCTTGCCGCCTTGATACAGTCTCAGCTTCACTTATGTATCTTAACTCTGACTGGTCCTTCCAGACACTTCTAGCCCCCCCATCTTCCTGTATGGAAGGCTTGAAGAAATTGTGTTTCAATTTGTCTGAGGAAGTGTGTTTGCACACAAAAGCTTATATCTTAAACAAAACTTTGTTGTTCTTAAAGGTGCCATTGGACTTTTTTCTCTTCCACAATTTGTTCTGTATGATTTAAAAAATAACCCAAACAGTTGAGGAATTAGAAAGGAGTTACCATCTAGCTGTCCATTCCATTGTTTACTTCCTGTGGTCACACAACAACCAAACTGTACACAACATACAGATGTGTTAATTTTGATTTTCAGTCTGCCTGAATCTAATTATAGAGCTTTACAGGTATGAATGTCATCTCCAAACAAACTTTGTGGGAAGCACTATCATGTGACTTCCTGTTCCTCCAGAAGTTTCCTGTGGACCATAACAAGCCCACCAAGTCCCTGCCAGTTTCCGTGCCATCACAACTTCCGTGCCATCACAACTGCCTTTCCCACCAGCTCCTAGAGGCACTGCAGTGTTCCTTTCACACCATTGTCCATTTTATACTGTGTATATATGTGTGTCTATGTGTGCATGCTAGCACATTAGAAGCCATGATTAGGGTCCTAGTGGTTATAAACATGGAGACTTGTCAGCCAAGGATTTAGTAATTTAGAGGCGGGAAAAATAATGCTATTCTAAGAGATTTCCCCCCCCCATAATATCTGAATTACAACATGCCTTAAACAAGGTCCACTGACCCATACAGCTTGTCAGTTCTCCAAAGGGAAACAACATCATTATTAAGCCTAAGAGGCCTGGGGATATCAATTTTACCCATATGTTTTGCAGAGTTGACAGACAGTGTGGAAGTCAGTGTTCACCCTAAAATATCAGTATCAGTGACTGAGGAAAGTAGGGGAGGGTCAAAAGGACAGGCTGCATGGAGAGAAGCTGTGTCTAAAACTTATCTCCTGCTGTGCTTTCCCTTGTGCGCACTGTACTCCTCAGTTGCAAGACTCTTTTGATGTACTTCACTTGTCTGCTTTACACTGTATGCAAGAAGCAGCTTTCTCAGGCCCTGTCAGTGAGAGGAGGAAATGTTCCTTGGCAAGTTGAAGACATAAGGTCCCCTTGTCACAGAATGAACCATGTTGTATATTTCTTAAACTTCTGGAGAGTAAAAGAAGAGCAATTGTTGCCTACATAGGGCAAAAGACAATGGATTCACCTTAATGGAAAGAAGATTTAGCATCCAATAGCCTACTAGACCAATCTAGACCAACTCCTCAGTTGCAAGACTCTTTTGATGTACTTCACTTGTCTGCTTTATACTGTATGCAAGAAGTAGCTTTCTCAGGCCCTGTCAGTGAGAGGAGGAACTGATCCTTGACAAGTTGAAGACATAAGGTCCCCTGTCACAGAATGAATTGTGTTATACATTTCTTAAACTTATGGAAAGTAGAAGTAAAAGAAGAGCAATTGTTGCCTATATAGGGCAAAAGGCAATGGATTTACCTTAATGGAAAAAAGATTTAGCATCCAATAGCCTACTAGACCAATCTAGCAATGGAACAAAGCAGAAGCAAAAGAGTTGGATTTATACCCTGCCCTCCACTCAGAGTGACTTACAATCTCCTTCCCTTCCTTTCCCCACAACAGACACCCTGTGAGGTAGGTAGGGCGGAGAGAGCTCTGAGAGAACTGCTTTTTCCAGAACAGCTCTGAGAGAACTGTGACTGAGCCAAGGTCGCCCAGCTGGCTGCATGTGAAGGAGTGGGAAATCAAACCCGGTTCTCCAGATTAGAGTCCGCTGCTTTTAAGGTTGAGAAGATTAATTTTAAGAACCTTAAAAACATTATACAATCTCCTTCTTCTGACATTTGTTTAACAAGAGGCTACTTATATAGACAGTATTTTGCCTCTGGGTATACAACTGGACTATCCCAGCAGCCTTCATTTTTTCCAGTGCTGTGGCCCATCTTTAGTCTCCATGCTACAGCATGAGACCTACTAGGGTAGAAGTCCTTGATATCATTATCACATGACTTTGACTGTACCACTATCAAGGCAAAGACCATGGACAACCAACCAAGAGGGCCAGGTTCAGTCTCCAAGATGTATACTATAGTGTGGAACAAGGCAAGGAGGAATCCTACCCACTGCTGAGTGACATTGCCTCACTGTCCTGCTGTTCCTGTCAGCATACACACAAAGACGGGGAGAAGGTGTGACTCTATGCATGTACAAAGGAAGGAAGGAAGAAGGAAAGAAAGAAGGAAGGAAGGAAAGAAAGAAGGAAAGAAAGAAGGAAAGAAGGAAGGAAAGAAGGAAAGAAGGAAAGAAGGAAAGAAGGAAAGAAAGAAGGAAAGAAGGAAAGAAGGAAAGAAGGAAAGAAAGAAAGAAAGAAAGAAAGAAAGAAAGAAAGAAAGAAAGAAAGAAAGAAAGAGAGAAAGAGAGAAAGAGAGAAAGAAAGAAAGAAAGAAAGAAAGAAAGAAAGAAAGAAAGAAAGAAAGAAAGAAAGAAAGAAAGAAAGAAAGAAAGAAAGAAAGAAAGAAAGAAAGAAAGAAAGAAAGAAAGAAAGAAAGAAAGAAAGAAAGAAAGAGGGATGGAGGGATGGAGGGAGGGACGGAGGGAGGGAGGGAGGGAAAGCAGTTCATGACCAAACAGGGCTAGAATGTCATAATAAAAACAACACCACTGGCAACTATCCTATGACTACTGGCTAACTGAAAGATTTGAACAGAACATCAAGAAATTACTGTCGTTTCCAATAGACTCAGTATTTTGTTCCATCTGCTTTTGAGGATGTAGAGGAAGCCAGAGGTTTAGGTACCTGATATTACTTTAATTGAGTATATCAAAAAGACCAAAGGGCATTCTGTAAAAATGACAGCGCAAATCTTCTATAGTCAAACTCAGTAGTACTTGTAGTAATAGAATTTATAATTTACAGATATTCCTATATGTTTAGCGGTATTAGGGAAATGGTAGTTTGAGGACTTGCTCTATGATCAGAGAACCTTAGTTCTAGAACAAAGGTTAAAGACTGCTGTACAAGATATTTTAGTTGCTTTTCATACAACAGTAGTTTTAAGCCATCTCATAGGCTCTGGAAATATTATAACTGTAATGCAGAAATTAAAATCTTAGGGTCACCATCACTTTGGACCTTTGACCACATATAGCATATGTTACTAGTTCAAATGTGTTTGGATTGATAAAACATTTCAGATTCACAGGGGAAAGCAGTGAAAAATTACACATTCTGATTCATATTTTATGCTGCTTATAAGAAGATAAGATGATAATATTTGTGATTCTATAATGGTATTTGTAGGGTTGCCAATCTCCAGGTAGTGGCTTGAGATCTCCCACTATTATAATTGATCTCCAGATGACAGATATCAGTTCACCTGGAGAAAATGGCCACTCTTGAAGGTGGATTCTATAGCATTATACCCTGTTGAAGACTTAGGGAGGGAAGAGAAGGTATGGAACTCCCCAAACCTCACCATTTTCAGGCTCCACCTACTAAATCTCCAGGTATTTCCTAACCTGAAGCTGGCAACCATAGGTATTTGTGTCCCTAAAGATCACAGTACTTATTTCAGTAGACTTCCATTTTACCTTCTTGCACAGAAATATCCTCTTTTAAAATTAATTGCTGGTATAAATTAATTGATTACCTCTTATATTCATCCCAGCCATCCAGCACTTTTGATCACCACACTGTCACATGATGTGTGATTACTTCCCTAGACAAGAAGCCATCACAAATCAATTTTCTAAAACTAATCAATTTGTTCTTTGTTTTTTCTTCTACCACAGTGTTTCCCAATGGAAAGCTCCACATCACTTAAATTGTATATTTCATCATGGGGATCATATATCGGCTGTGAATGACCTACATGTGATGAGTATAGATGAAGTGCTTTTCTTCATAAAAAGATCTGCAAGAAAAGAGGTAAGACCCAACAATTTAATTACTCAGTAGAAGCACAGCATCCAGTGATGAATTAGGCTACAGTCCTAAGAACACTTTCCTGGGGTAAGCCCCATTGACTAAAACGAGATTTACTTATGCTGAATACTGCCATAGCACTGCTCTCTTAATTCCCAGTTGGAATAACAACCAATAACACATCTGCCTTCCTAACCTTTAGATTTAATTTGAGCAGGTCTTCACTTGAGCTAAGTTAGGACATCTGTTTTAGCTTCTTGAGACCTGGATCATGGAAAACATAATATTAAAGAAAGAGCAAGTACAGTAAAGATGAGTATAGACTATCCTCCAACCAGATTGTTTCAAATGGGCTAAACTTCCTTATCATCATAGGCTAAAAAAATCTGGCTCTCATAGAATATTCATGAACATTCTGATTATTTAGGGAGAAGATCAATCATATAAAGTTGACAAATATGCAACTTCTGTGGGGGAAGGTCAAACAAATCTCCTATGGCATCAAGGAAAATCATGAGCAGTTCTGTTAATAGGACAAGAGAAAGGCCTTTGGAGAAGTTCTGCTCAAACAAGGAAAATATAAGCTGAGAAACTAAATGAAAAGGGGCACAGGAAATGAAGAGGCAAGATATGAAAAAGTAGACTGATTGATGGAAGGGTAGCAGAGCGGACAGTGGCTGAGAAATACGAGAATAGGGACACAGAGATGCATGGAGATAAGGAAAAGTTGAAGGCTGACTCACACGTTCTGTAGTCCTCATGGCTGCCATACGTGTTCTTATCAGATACGTACTGGAAACTCCGACCTGGAAACTTAATTCACCAACACATGTGGGACCAATTCAAAGGCTCATGGTTGGGAATTAAGTTCCCAACAGGAAACTCCAGGCACACACCTAATTAAAGGTCTTTGAGGAGCCACAAGGAGCTTATTATGTGTGAACAAGCCTCAGGATAAGGGCAAGGAGCTGAGGATGCTGAGACACCTAAGAAGTAAAACGGGAATGAGGAACCACACATTAAACGTAGGGGCAGAGATTTTATGCTGTTGTTAGGAAATGGGATTTTGTATTTTTATTTGAAATGACTGGCAATATCTGCTGATATCAACTCCAGACTTCTTTCCCTCTTGGCAATTGTGTAAGGAGGTCACTGAACACTAGTAGCAATTAAATCTAGTTCAGTCTAGCCAAACACTATTAACTTGAAGCCACTGCAGGTTCCACAACACTACCTAAGGATTTCTCAGGTTTTCTAGTTCCCCAGCAGGATTCTCATGTCATCCAGATTAAGCTGTCTGGCAACAGAATTTGCTGCAGCTTCAACTGGTACTTTGAAGCCTATAATGCCTAGTTTGCACAAAGTTGCCCAACACTGGTTGAAGGGCAATTTTGCCCACTCAAAATGTGGGGACGACTAATTTTCATTGATTCTCCATTTCCACTGCAGTCCTCATTCCACCTTCATAATCTTTGCGAACGGTATGAACATATGAAGTTGCCTGGCACTGAGCCAGATAGTTGTTCTGTCTAGGTCAGTGTTGTCTAATGCTACTCTAAAAAGTAGTAACTCTCCAGGTAATAACTCTCTCAAGCAGAGAATGTTATTTCCCAACACCTTCTAACTGAGATGCTTTATCTTGTATGAGACACCAGGGACTGAACAGTACAAAACTGTGCTTCAGCAAAGATTTCTCCCACAAGCCAAGTTCTACTCTTCTCAGAATTCAAACTGTTCTTGCTAACATTGAGAAGATGAAAGCTGCTGAGCTATTTAAAAATTCTATGATGATTTCTTCTTCTCTCACCATTTCTAAAGGTTAAACTGACTGTGCGTCGACTGCCAAATTCAGAATCTTTTCCACATTAAAGGATGTTGGTGTAAAGAAAAGGAGCAAGGGAAGGTAAACACCAAGCTGCCCTACTCTTGTATGCATTTCTAAACAAACAATTTATTTATTTTTATTATTTCAATTTATTATTTTGTGGGGGAGTCCGTGAAATTTAGGCCCAAATCCATCTACACTGGTTTGTTAATCTTGCCTTCTTCTAGGACTAGATGCAATTTATTCCAGGACTATTGTGCTCTAAGTCTTGTCTTTTATTATGCCTTTCAGGACAGTGACAGAAAGAACAGTTAGATTCTCTCTAGGATGAAACAGCATATTACATCTGAGAGTTCAGCTACACATTACAAAGTTCTCATGCTTGCTGGGGAACAACACAAGGACCTTGCATCACAATTTTGTGCCTCTCAGACTGATGCCATGGGACTCCCGATCACAGGGGACTTTTGGATCCCTGGACACTTGCACATCTTAGCATGGGTCTCCCAATCAAAAATGGAGTCTGGGTCAAACTGATATCAAAATGACAGTAAGTCACAGTTCCCTCCCTGATAATGAGGCCTTAATCACAACACAAATGATCAAGACAATGAGCAACGGACTAGCCCCAGCCATTTCCTCCTTAAGTGCTGGACAGGAAGATTTCTCCCCTACTCCATCATGTGAAGTACTCAGCCACCTACTTGCCTATCTAAACTCTCAGTCTCCCTAAAGGAACACGTCTCCTTGATACCTTTACCTGTCATGTAAAACTAGAAAAACTCCCCTCCATAAGGCACACAAAAAACCATTTTCAAATTAGCCCATATCTGGAGAGATGGACTTTTCATCCCTCCCACATTCCAATGCCAACACTCCCCCCCCATCTTAGCTAAAATGCATAAAAAGTTATCCTTCAGTCCATCCCATTTGTAGCAGGTTTTGGATCACAGCCAGTTACCTCAGCTGTATTGCTGGCTTCTCTACTTTTCCATCCTATTCTGCTGTGCTTCTCCAGAGTTACCCAGCTTCCTCGAACACAACGACTTGGCAACAGTGATCCATGTGATGGTAACCTCGACATTACATTACTGTAATGCTCTCTACATGGGGCTGCCCTTGTCACAAATCTGGAAGCTACAGCTAGTGTAGAATGCTGCGGCTAGGCTGTTGCTGGGTCTCCCCATGCAGGAGCACATCCAGCCTGCACTGAAAGCACTGCACTGGCTGCCTATAGCATACTAAATTTACTTCAAGGTGCTGGTTCTTATCTTTAAAGCCTTTTATGGTCAGGGGCCTGCATGCCTGAGGGACCTCCTTTCCCCACATGTTCCCCAAAGGGCACTGTGGTCAGGGTCTCAAAATTGTTTGGCTCTCCCTGGACCCAGAGATGCCAGGCTAGCCACAATTAGGGCCAGGGCCTTTTCAATGGCAGTACCATACTGGTGGAACAAGCTCCCAGAAGACAAAACAGAACTCTTCCACCAGGCTTTCAACCAAGGAGCCACCTAAAAAATATACTGCCCAAGGCCCTGTCTCTGGAAACCATCACTGGCAGCCTGTCTTATGCTAATATTCATGGACTGAAGCGACAGCTTTAACATCAATGCTGACTATACTACACTATGAGTGATCTGCCACTATGTTCTGCCATTGTATACAATACTGATTGATACTAGCACTTGATGAATTGGTTTCATAATTTTATAATTTTATAATGCTTGTCTTAACATAAACATAAGAACATAAGAGAAGCCAATGTTGAATCAGGCCAATGGCCCATCTAGTCCAACACTCTGTCACACAATGGCCAAAATATACCAGGTGCCATCAGGAGGTCCAGCAGTGAGGCTGCTCAGTGCTTATGTATCTTAAGTTTTATGTAAGCTGTCCTGAGCCTGCTTTGGCGGGGAGGGTGGGGTACAAATCATACTAATAAATAAATAAATAACACACACACCCCTTTAAGCCTTTCCTTGCCTAACTGTCACTTTCCCATTGGTAATTTTGAGACTATTTTGTCCTAGCTGGATGGGCACTGAGATCAGTAGTAAGCCTGGTTAAACCTTAGATGGGGTTTGCAGGTGGTAATCAGGGTGCATCAGTTACCATCTGTACCATGGTCTTCAATTTCTGAGAACACAGAATGACAACCGCCTTGGTTTACCCAAATTAGGGTACTTATAATCTGGAATCCTTTATGGGATCTAGCCCTTTCTGCCTTTGTCTAACACCAGGGCGCCATTGTAATAGTTGTGATGTAGTTTGATCACCATCCTTTAAGGGTTAAGCTTATTGTTTTAATCTTGATTTTATTGTTTTATACTAATGTTGTAACCTGCCCTGAGCCCACTCAAAGGGCAGGATAGAGACTGAATTAAATAAATAAATAAGGTTCTGTCTCCTGGCAGTGGCAATTCACCCTTGTGGCCTTTGAACTCCTGCATTAACATTACCTCATCAAATGTGACTTTGAGAACATCTGGTGAGATAATGAATAGTTCCACCCCTATTCCCAGGCACTCATGCAATTTTCCAGAGCACCATGTATTACATTGTAAGATTGCATGCAGTCAAGAGGTCTCCTTTTTAGTTCTTGGGGGGGGGGATGATACAGGGATGAAGAGTTAAATCCTACTTCCCTAGCATCATGACCCCAATCAAAGCTGCAGCCTTTTGCCACCATACCTGGCTGTGTTCCATAATTCTCACTGTGGTGGCCAAGCCTCATATTGAAGATCTGTGGGTCTCACCAGCCCTGCTTTTAAGACTCATAAACAGAAGCAGTGGTTGGAAGTGCTCTCTCATTTCTACCTCAACCAAGAACTGGTTCTCCCTGCCTTTCCCCCAAACCATTTTCAAAAGCAGGGAGAAGCCTGCACTCTTTGGAGGCCTGGAGAGCACTGGCATTTTATGTGAAAAACACAGTTCCTTCCATGAATCACCCTGAACTTTTTAATCTGCTGTTCTGTCCCCAATAAGGAAAGGAAGTTTTTTTCATAGCGCTTCAGCCATTGTCAACCATTAAAACTGGCTGTGAGTTGGGTCACAAGCTATTCTTAGGAACTGTACCAGTGCATGCATTCAACAATAGGCAACACCAACAGCCTTCAGCCAAGGAGATCCCATATCAGAATCACCTAGTCTCCTTTGGGAGACTGTCTTAATCATCAGAGCCCAGAAGAATGCTGCCCTTGGCAAAGCTATACTCAACATTCTCTTTGTCTGACTGCACCAATGCCCACCACCACGCAGGTGAACTTGCTAATATGTTCCCATTGGTATGAGTATAAGGGACCAAAAAGAAGGGGGGGGGGAGTTGCTTATCTATAGCGGATGTTCTTTGGTCATATGTATTGTTCTTTGGTCATATGTACTGCTCTTTGCCAAAGGACAATTCTACTGAGGATACTTTGGCTAAACAATCATAGGAAGGCACTTTCTGGACCAGATTTTATTACCAGTGAAACACCACTTGGCATGTGATTGCCTCATTTGTACTTTTATTCTGTGCCTAGTGGTTTCATTTTGGAACAATTTTCATCTGGTCCTTCCTGTATTTATATTTTATATCTGTATGATTGTACTGTACTATTCTATAAACCAATATGTTCCTCACTGTGTCCATTAGCCCTTGTGTGTTAGATTCTGGTATTTTTACATGAGGTGTGATTGGGCCCTTATATATTTTTAATCCTTGTTAATAAATGCATGTATCTTTTCATATACTATATATTATATAGCTTTATATATTATATATATAGCCATATATATTATATAGCTACTATATATATTAAGCTTTTATTGTTGGCCCTCTTTTCTATTTGACTAACCTTTTCAGGTTCTGGATCCCCGATTTCTAGGTTAAGTTCCCCCCTTTTTGTCCCAGTTTGGTATAAAACCCACCTGCCTTCCTTGCAGCAGATGCTTTTAATTTGCTGCAGTGTTATTTTTTAGAAAAACGGAGTGGAAAGTTACATCTCCCCCTCCTTGGACATGCATAATGTCATGTGGGCTCAAAATGGAGGAGGGTAACACACTTAAAAGCCTAGTTCTAGAATGTTCCAAATTGAGGCTCTGTGCAGGAGGAGCCTGCCGATACAGTTGCACAGATAACCACTCAAAGAATATAAGTTACATGTAAGCAGCCTGTTTTTCTCTTCTCTGTGTCATTCATTTCCATGTTGGGATTCTTTGAAATGGAATGTGTTGTGAAATAAGGGAGAACATGGGTAAAAATGGTACTTACCTCTAACCTTTAAAGAAGATGGCATGTGATAATTCTATATGGGATGTGTTTTAACAACTAGTGGGACTATCATCAGCTCTCTATGGTCTTAGACTGATATGACATTTTGAGATGTGTATGAATGCTGGGGAAATCAATATGGTCTGTGATTACTAAAGATGCCTGCCAAAATCCTTCTGAAACTGGGCCAAATGACACTGGATGAGCATGTACTGCATGCAACTTCCTTGAGAATTCTTAAGTATGTACAATGAGGTCCAACAGATTCTGTAATTGGGTCTGGAAATTTGGCAGAATCAAGATCCAAAAAATCTCAGTTGCTAGCCGTGCAAGAAACAAATGTAGTAAATGTATGCCTATCTGGTACTCCTGTTGCAGAATCTTTCTTGAACAAGACCCTAGACAAGTACAAATGAGAATATAAGTTTGTCAACAGCAGTACAAATGTCAGAACAGGTAATAACAGCACAAGGACCTGGCAATAGCATCTGTAACACACCATCCCAAATATGTGATTTCACTCTTCTTCTTTTTTTTATCAGTAACACAAGCAGCCGTTTTGCAAGACATCTCTTCCTATGTTATGGCAGTCTTCAGTTGTAGCTCTAAAGAGATTGGTACTTTTCTGGACTGGAAAAGGATTATATTCCCTTGTAAATGTCCAAAGGCAACTGTATATTCTGCCACTGACAATGTCCAGGCATGCATTTCAGAGATGTCCTGGAAGAATTCACGTGTTTGTAAAATCTTTGTATTCTGCAAGGCTCCAGAAAATAAAGTCATGTTATATGATTCTTCATCCAGTCTGTATCACCTTATAATATCCTTATTACCAAAATTAGCAAAGGGAGTTTAAGACCTTCTTACAGCCTACTTTTTTCTTGGAGCTAGTGGACCTTTCTCCCCTTATTTATGAGGGAAATATGGTCATTTCTTGCCCATTTATGGAGCTGGCTCTTATATCCAGTAAGCAGCTGCTGTTGTTGGGAAATCTATCAGGATGGATTCCATGTTTATAGCTCACTTCACTCAGCTTTATGCCAAGATTTGTAATACATATTCAATTAAATGAACATGTCTAAATGAACACTAGAGGTTTAGAGACTGCTGTTTGGACATCTGAAAAACATTCTAAATATTATGCTGTTGGAGGGTTATTTTGTGTTTTGTATATTTAGCCACTATATCCAATAATAAGCTGACTGATCCCCGTGTAGATGCCAAAAGACTAAAATGAGTTAGGTTGCCAATCTCCAGGTGGGGCCTTGAGCTCTCCTGGAATTACAATTGATCTCCAGATGATGGAGATTTTTTCACAGGGAGAAAATAGCTGCTTTGATGGGTGGCCTCTATGGCATTATAACCTGCAGACATCCCTCCCTCCCCAAACCCCACCTTACCCAGGCTCCACCCCCCAAATTTCCAGGTATTTCCCAACTAGGAGACAGCAACCCTAAAACTAAGGTAACCCACAGGTAAAGCAAGAGTTCCTACATACTTGGAGGACTGCCAGGTATACAGACTAAAATGTCTTTGTAAATTAACCCCGTTGCTAAAAAAAACCACCCTAAAATGTCCTGATAACTAAAAATGCTCTGGAAAGGATAGTATTTGTTTAGATGGTTCCCTCTGGACCCCCAGTCTGTACATATAAAACACAGTGAAATGTGTCAAATTGCATGTGATCATTGTTCTGTTCTGGACAAAAACATACACTGGATCGCAAAGCACTACGATAAAGCTGTTGGGTTTCAGGTACATGGAAAACACTAAGAATGGGAAATTAAAGAAAAGAACAGCTTAAACTGCTGGAGTAAAGGCGAATGCAATCAGTTTCTATAGGGAAAGGGTGGACTGGACATATGAAGAAGTTTCTACAGGGAAATGTCTACTGGGGTACACACTTTCCTGAAACTGTTCTGTGAAATTCTCTTATAATGGCATACATCTCAAGTATGGACCAACTTAGCTACAATAATGTGAAATTAATCTGTTAGAAAGTCCTCATTACATTTCCTAGGAATGAAACTTCTTTCAGAGAGAAAAAAATAGCCTGAATTCTTCTGTGTGTGTACTTATAAGAAACAGAAACTATGAAAGGGAAAAGACTCGTATAAAGGCACCATAAAACTATAATCTTAAATGCAGTTTCTTGGAATCAAGTAAAGGTGCTTAAGACCAAAATATACTTGCCAGGGCTGGCTGCAGGTTTTCATGGATCTAGGGGCACAGGATGTCATTAAGCCCTTTCCATACCAATTACAGTCATCTCCTCCTTCCAGTCATGTCCACCGCCCCTCCTCCAGTTGTGGCACTGTTCTCCCCCTCCCAAATCGTGGCCATCTCCCTACCCAGCTGCAGTCCCCTTAGTCCCTCTCTGCAATTTCATCTATGCTGATTAGAGTGACTGTCTTTAGTTCCATCAGTACTATGGGTCTAAAAGGAGTCCTTGCAATATTGCAGGGACGTCTGGCCCATGCACGCTTTCACTGTTGACTGTGAGAGCTCTTTAGCTGTCTCTAGGCCCTTCTCCTATTGGACAGTGGAAAATCAATCGAATGTCTCCAGTTCGGGCGCTGACCTTCTTCTAGCCTGTATCCTCAGCATTATATTGAATTTTTTCTTAAGCTGCCTTGAGCCCTGCTTGCAGAGAAGGGCAGCCTCAAAATCGAATAAATAAATAAGTAAATAAATAAGCCACCCTAAGCCTGCTTTGCGGGGAGGGTGGGGTATAAATTTGACAATAAATTTTCATGCTCCTCCTCACCAAGCCTTCTTTAGTGCTTGAGGGAGGTGTGCCACATCCAGTCCAACTAGACATAAGGTCTATGGGTCAAGGACAGTAGCACCCCTCAAGGGGTTCCTGTCCTGGGTCCATGAAGCACTAACGGCCCCAGGCTTCTGGTATGAGAGTTACGCCTTCATCCTCCAAACTGATGCCTCAGGGTGCTCACTTGAATTGTACCATGTGGCCAAAGAAGGAGGGCCAGCCCAAAGCAGGTCCATATATGCCTTCTCATTGGGCCACGTATACATCCTACATCAGGCCCCTGGTATGGATGTAGACTGGCTCTCCCTTCCTGCCAGCCAGTGGCCAAATCCTGCCCCTTCCTCACTGCTTCATTCAAAGGGGGGGGGATGGAGCAGCCTTCCTATTCCAGCATAAATTAAAACCACAGTTCCTTTGGACACATGGCCAAAAATATCAGATTGGATTCTCAGAAAATTTCCACATGTGCAAGAGCTCTAGTGCAAGCAGAAGTGCAAGAGTCATTGCAAGTAGGTTTTGCGCTAAGGCAATTTAACTGTCTTGCATTTTCATTTGCACAAGAAAATGTGCAGGGTATATTTCAACTCACAGAGACACACAGACTGATAATGACCTTCTTTGGTCAAATTGTAATACACTTCCAAATTGCACTGCAATAATTGCATCAAACAGCCTTTTGCATTTATGTACACAGAGGCACTACTTGAATCAGCATGTGCTCTGGCGACACCTCTCGTAGTCCATTCCAAGACCTTTTGCATTAAGTGAAACTTCTCTTTTGCTATCACAGGATGGGATCCAACCCACCTTTTTTTTCAGCATCTTTGTAGCTCTTCTCAAGAGGTTGATCAGGTATAATTCCAATGTGAGCATCTCATGGTTTCATCCAGAACCAAGCACCTTTCTTAGTCTGGCACCCAAACAAGAGTCGAGGAAAGTCTTTTGATATGTGGAGGGAATAATAAGGAGATTGCTATCTAGAGGCATTATTTTGGTTAGTAAGGAGATGACGACCTCACTGTTACAGAGGGAGAATATCATAGTATATATAACAGGTTTAAGTGACAGTCACAAGAGACTCATGGTCCTGGAGTGTCTGTTGCCTGCAATGTCACTTCTGGCACAACCCTGAAATGACATCATCACACCACTGGCAATTCTCTAGCATTTGCCCAAAATTTATTTATTTTTATTTATTTATTTAATTCAATTTATATCCCACCCTCCCCGCCAAGACAGGCTCAGGGCGGCTTACATTAAAAGTTAAAATACATTAAAACCAAAAATTATAAACATCATAGAAGATCATATGCAGTTAGCGTAATCGTAAAGTGCTAGTAGTGGGTATTTAAAGGCAGTATGATATTACATAAAAATCCCAGTAGGCCATGGTGGAATGGTCACAAAAGAGTATAGCCAGAGTTGGTAAACAGCTTATCAGACAATTTATACAGGCTGGTGCAGGCTGCTGATGGTAGTCCAGGGGGCCTTGCCACAGTTTGCTTGTTAGAAGCAGCTCCTAATGAAAGGCCTGTTGGAAGAGCTCCATTTTAAAAGCCCTGCAGAACTGTCAAAGGTCCTGCAGGGCCCTGATGTCTTCCGGGAGCTCATTCCACCAGTATGGAGCCACAACTGAGTAGGCCAGCCTGGTATCTTTGGGTCCAGGGAGGGCCAAACGATTTTGAGACCCCAACTGCAGTGCTCTCTGGGGAACATGTGGGGAAAGGCAGTCCCTTGGGTATGCAGGACCCTGACCATAAAAGGCTTTAAAGGTAAAAACCAGCACCTTGAAGTGAATTTGGTATGCTATAGGCAGCCAGTGCAGTGCCTTCAGCACAGGCTGGATGTGCTCCCGAATTGAGAGTCCCATTTGCACCAGCTGCAGCTTCTGGATTTGCAACAAGGGCAGCCCCATGTAGAGAGCATTACAGTAGTCCAGTCTCGAGGTGACCATTGCATGGATCACTGTTGCCAGATCATTGCATTTGGGGAAGGGAACCAACTGCCTAATCAGCTGAAGATGGTAAAAGACTGCCTTAGCAGTGCTGCTACCTGGGCATCCATTGTTAACGAGGTATCCAGGAGGACTCCCAAACTCCTAACCTTCGGCGCTGGCACCAGCGCTGCCCCATCGAAGGCTGGTAGTGAGATCCCTAACCCTGGCCTGCTTCGACTCAGGCACAGGACGTCTGTCTTCATCAGATAAAACTTCAATAGACTCAGTCTAAGTCAACCATCCATGGCTTGTAATGCCAGGTCCATATCTTCTGGTCTAGAGTCAGACTGACTGCCCAACAACAGATATAGCTGGGTGTCATCCACATATTGGTGGTCTAGAGTCGGACTGACTGCCCACATATCTTCTGGTCTAGAGTCTAGAGTCGGACTGACTGCCCAACAACAGATATAGCTGGGTGTCATCCACATATTGGTGACATCCCAGCCCTTGCCTCCAGGCAGGGCCGACTTGCCTAGGACGCATCGGCCCTCAGGGGTTCCAAACTGCCCCAGCCAGGGCGCTCCTGCACCCCCGGGTCTCCCGCCCTCCCCCTCGGTGCCATGGCAGCAGCCAGTGGGGACTCACTGCCACCGCCCGCCGCTGCCAGTAACAGGACACCCGGCCGGCCAGCTGGGGCACAGGAGGTGGTGGCAGCCCAGCGCACCCACCCTCTCCCTCCCCCCTTGTGTGGAGGAGAAGGAGGAGGAGGCTGGAGAAGGCCCCACCGGCTGGCCAGCTGGGGCACAGGAGGCGGCGGCAGCCCAGTGTGCCCGCCCTCCCCTCCCCCTCGGAGTGAGTAGGAGGAGGCAGCCGGAGAATGCCCTTCTGGCCAGCCAGCTGGGGCACAGGAGGTGGCGGCCCAGTGCGCCCACCCTCCCCTCCCCCTTGAGTGGGGGGAGCAGCTGGAGGCAGGAGGCAGCAGCTGGAGAATGCCCCACCAGCTGGCCAGCCGGGGCACAGGAGGTGGTGGCAGCCCAGCACGCAAACCCTCCCCCTCCCCCTTGGGTGCAGGAGGAGGAGGAGGCAGTGGCCGGAGAATGCCCTGCTGGCCAGCCATCTGGGGCACAGGAGGCGGTGGTGGCCCAGTGCACCTGCACTCCCCCTCCCCCCCTGGGTGGAGGAGGAGGAGGCGGTGGCTGGAGAATGTCCCGCCGGCCGGCCAGCCAGGGCGCAGGAGATGGTGGCAGCCCAGCATGCATGCCGTCCCCCTCCCCCTTCGGGTAGAGCAGGAGGAGGAGGCAGCGGCTGAAGAATGCTCCACCAGCCGGCTGGCCGGGGCGCAGGAGGCTGCAACGGCCCAGTGCGCCTGCCCTTCCCCCTTGGGTGGAGGAGGAGGAGTAGGCGGCTGGAGAATGGCCCGCTGGACAGCCAGCCAGGGCACAGGAGGCGGCGGTGGCCCAGCCCATCCATCCTTCCCCTCCCCCCTTGGGTGGAGGAGGAGGAGGCGGCCAGTGTGGGGACTCCAGGCCCTGCCGGGAGGTTGGCATCTGCAACCGCCTAGGGCACAGAAGCATCTCGAGCCGGCCCTGCCTCCAGGCAATCTGGGCATATAAATGTTTAACATCAGGGAAAGCACCACCCCTTGGGGCACTCCACAGATCAGCGAGTACCTTCGGAACAATTGATCCCCAAGAGCCACCCTTTGTCCCCAACCTTGGAGAAAAGAGACTAGCCTGAATCCCAGTGTCAGCAAGGCGGTGGATCAGTACCTGATGGTTGACCATGTCGAATGCCACCAACAGGTCCAACAAGAACAGCACTGCCAATCAAGATGTCTCCAGAGGTCATCCGTGAGGGCGACCAGTGCCATCTCCATCCCATGGCTTGGGTGAAAGCTGGACTGGAAGGGATCTAACATAGAAGTGTCATCCATAAAACCCTGCAACTGTAGTGCCACTGCTCTCTCAATTAATTTGCCCAGATAGGGCAGATTGGAGACCAGCCGATAGTTTGCCATTTTGGCTTCTTAAAGAGAGGGTGGATCATTGCTTCCTTGAGTGCCCCAGGGAACCATTAAGTTTTGGGTGAATGCTAGAGTGACACCAGGTACATAATGGCACTGGGATGTTGATTGCCCCCATTCCCCACCCAGCTGAGTGGTGGCAGGAATGGCTAGCAGGGATGGAAGGTTCCCTTATCAAAGTGGGAGAACTAGCAAGCCTAGTTATGACATTATTTTCATTTGTGCCCAGAAATAACATCACAACACTGTAGTTTCCTGATCTCTACTATAAGAATCACAGAGATTTGGGGAATTCCTAGAATGTAATGATGTTAGGTGATGTTGCTTCACACCCACCATTTTTGCTCCTGCTGGTGTAAAAAGCAGCAGCATGGGGCAGGAACTTGGGAAAGGATAGTCCCCAGCTGGTAAGCTTAATGCTACACCTTTTGATCAGCTTTTAATCAGGAGTAAGCTTTTGCTACAATATACTATATTCTGATCACAACCAGATTACATTATTATAAGGTGTGCTAAGTGGAGTTGCCTTTGAAGACCATTCAGAAGTTTCAGCGAGTTCAGAATGCTGCAGCCAGAGTATTGTTGAATTGGATATATCTCACCCCTAAACTGCCTGTTTTTTTGGCCCAGTTCCAAGGCTTTCTTTCCTAACCCAGGCATTTAGTTACTAATTTCTCTTGGCTGCCTTTTTAGTTTTTTTGCTTATGTTAATATTTTACTAACTGTATTATGATCTACACCAGTTTGGATTGTTTCATTTGACAGACCATTTTACTGTTCTGTAAGCTCATGATGACTTTATTTGCAATTTGATCCTTTGCTGCTGATATGTTCTTTTGTCATTATTGTTACCAGTCTGGGGCATTTTTTGATTGGCAGCTGTTTAGTTATTCTGATTGATCATGATTGTTTTAGGGTTGTTTTACTTGTGTTCTGAATTGCTGCAGGCAGTTTTGTCTGGAGAGGGGTCAGAGAAATGTGCTAAACAAATCTGAGGTAGTTAGTCCGTGTCTCAGCCATACCATGATAGTTTCCACACTATGTCCTTACCACTCTGAAGCTCTGTGGGAAAGTCTGTTTTAATGCTGCGACTGGCACTACTTCTGCAGTAGGGGCTTTCCTATGGTGTTTCCTTTGCTTATCATTAGTCCCCACACATGCTCAGGGAAGACTGTGCATAAGTGAATCCCTCCCTCCCCAGAAGGGGTTTACTTCATTACATTGGTTAGTGCAACGTTCTTCACAGTAAAACATGAAACCCTTTTTAAAAAAAATTGTGCAGTGAGAATGGAATGCAATATAAGTAATGTGATAACATGATTGCCTTGGACTATTAAAAAAATAAAATAAATGGAAACAATAAGCTAATCAACTGAAACTGTTCAGCTGTAATGTGGGGTTGGAGGGTGGGACAGACACATGTGGAGGGGAGGAAAGAAAGGACCTAGTGTTGAAAAACATTGGACAAGAAAGATGTCCCCACTAGGTTGATGAGAGTTCAATGCTGGGATTACAAAAGCTTCCCCGAAACAGGATTTCGATGTCATATAGCAAGAGAGGGGAAAGTGTGATTTACATCTGGGAGGGTGAAATCATCTGCGAAAACCAGGGAAAGCCATGGATGAATAAAAATGCAGGTGTGGGAAATCTGACACTGTGGAATCAGTCCATGTTAGACTGCATATGGATTAAATATTCTTCTATAGATACGTTAAAAACTCCATATTAAAAAAATAGACATCAGACAATATCTAGTGGTTTTGTTTTGTTTTGGCTTTCATTCTGCTGGCTGATGGGCATTCACCTGTTTCAGAGTTGCATTGCTACTTTCTTCTTGGAAAGAGAAGGGAAGGGTTATCATAGACAGAACTAGCCATGCTGGTAGGAACTTTGCCATGCTCATTGTTTCTGACCACCAAGTAAGGAGCACTATTAGAAGCACCTCAATATGCCATCTGCCCAAAAGGGCTTCTGCTGCACCAGAAATCCTGTAGGTGTACCACATGCATGCTGAGGCAGTTTATGCTCTGCTTATGATGTGCATGGGTGGTGTCCCATACCTCCACTTTCCATCCAATAGTCCAGTGAAGTCACTGAAAAGGTCTGTACTGGATTTTTTACTCAGGTTCTCAGTCAGACACCTGCAAGTGGTAGGAATTGCCTGGCTTGTGATAACTGGGATGCCGCATGGAAGGAAATGATATGATGCTCACATCTGCTATCCTGAGATTTAAATGTTAGCAAGTATTCTGTTTTGTTGTTTGGAAAACTTAATGACTTGAAGTTGACCTAATTGATTAAACATCATTTTTATTTAGTTGCCGCACCCCTCAACCCTTTCAAATGTACGTGTCAGCAATGAGAGAGCCACAGCTGTGGCTTTAATTAGAAATCCACATTAAGGCCCTTGTTTCCTTTCCCCAAAGGTTCTGCAGCTGTTTTTCCAGCCACCCCAATACCTTTTGATTTGGCTTCACTCCAAGTGTCACACTCCACCAGTGTGATAATTATCACTCAGAGGGTTTCATTTGTTTCAGTCACTGAGTAAACTGATGAAGGGAGTTCATGCATTCACTGGAAATGCAGTTTTTGTGGATGCACTGGGTGTTTCCACAAATCTGCAGCTGACATCCCCAACTGTTCCTTGGAACTTCTTGGTGCCCCTTTTAAGCTTGTCATTTGAAAGAGGAGTTAAATCAAGAGAATGGCCAGGACAGAAATAGAATGGAAAGCAGCTGTGCGTTTGGCTGCGATTGGGCTTTGGATGTGTTTGGGAAGTAAATCAGGACACTGTTTATTCATTCTCCTTTCACAAACGCAGCCTCTTGGAGAAAAAAAATAGCATATAATAATCATAATAGACACTTTATCTACAGCTTATAACCCCAAGTTGTAAGTAGTTGGTGGGGAGGGGAATGCTGAATGATTTGATTAATGTTAATACAAGGAAGAGCGTGAAAGAATGAAAGAAAAGTGATGTGGGAAAAGAAAAGGAAAAGTGCGAAAAGCAAATCAAGAAAGAGGAAGGACTAGAGAGTATTTCATTTCTTTTTCTTCTTTTCTGCATATTATCTTAGACTGATTTTTAATGTGTCCCTTTCTTTCCATCATATTCAAAACTTGGTCAAACCTAGCCAGGGTCTACCTATGAATACTTACAACACCTGTCCTGTTCTCTCTGTCAGCAGAGCAACTATTTTGGTTCATTCTCTCTTATTATGTCCAGATTATTGCCGTGCTATCCTTGATTATTTCCTTTACAACCCCTGTCATACCTTCTTTGTGAGCCAGCCTTAATTTATTTTCCTTGTATGTTTGCTAGGGATGGACACGAACCGAATCATGGCAAATTTTGCCCTGTTCATGGTTCCCGAACAGAAGCTCATGACGAGTCTGCTGTCACAAACTTCTGTGAACCTTCAGAGCAGATTCATGCTGTTCATGGTTTGTGCATGGGGCAAAAAGCCAGGGTTTAAAGGGACTAAAACCTTTAAATCACTGCTTTCCGTCCCCCCCAGCCTTAAAAACAGCTGAGTGGACAGGATGTGCTCCCCACCAATCAGCTGTTTCATGCTGTCTTCTGTAGTTCCTTTAAAGGAGCTGCAGAAGACAGCCTGAAAAAACTAATTAGCGGGGAGCAAGCTGCTCCTGCTGCTCAGCCGTTTTTCAGGCTTTCTACAAACCCCATTTAAAGGACTGTGGTCCCTTTCAATGGGGTTTGCAGAGCCATTAACACAACAAATTAGTTTAGTCCATTAATGAAGTTTGGTTTGTGGATTGCTCCAAACTGCATTTTCACAGTTTGTGCCCATCCCTAATATTCGCCCATCTTTCTCTCCTTGTGGTCTCTCCGCATTGGCCTCCCCCCACATTTAAATCCTTTTCACTTATCAAAGTCTTTCAGAATTGTCTTGCTACTCTTTTCTTCATCTGAGCTCTGGCTCCTCATGCATCTTATATTCTCCATTCTCTCTCTCTTGCTGTCTGCCCCCCATACACCAGTCCAACCCCTCAGTTCTTGATTAAACCCTAAATTTGGTGATTTGCTAGTGAATGCTATGAAAACTGGAATTCCACTGACCAGAGATGGCTATCTGCACCCTTAATCTACATTGAAAGAGGAACAAGTCAAGAGCTTCTGACAAAAATACTTTGAACTTGCCAGTATTGCTTGATTCTTCTATTTTATTTCATTAACAAGTGAACACATCAGGCTATTTTATGCTGGACTGCTCAAGGGTTCATTTTGTTACAGATGAAAGTAAAGGTTAACTAGTGCAATGAAATTCCTAGCCTGTGTCAGGAAGTGGTTCATGTTGGTGGCGAGCAGGACATTGTGGTATCCATACATCATTGGATATTGCACTATTGCAATCATTTGCCTGTTGCAATTTCCTGCTCTGGACAGAAGAATCCAAGAGGCAAACAATCACAATAATACAATGCACAGCAATGATGGATCTTGTCTATCTATAATTTCTCTTTCTTTTTAATGTAATTTTGGGGAAGTGATATGTAAACATCCATTTTTGTGTGGTGCTAGATGTAGTTCATTGGAAAGCCAAAGAACTGCCTGCCAGTTTGTGGGTATTCTGTTACCTCATTAAGGTATGTCATATGGGAGAAAATTGAAGTGGGAAGCTATTTCCCCCACGTGTTCGGTTTTATATAAGTGCTTATTTTAGATTTTGTTTGTGCTGGTTTCTATCAGCTCCATGATACTGCAGCTCCTGCAGATCTGGCTGAGTGGAAAAGTCCAGTTGGTGCCAAGGTACTCATTAGAGACTCGATAACAAGATGGCATTGTATATTAATGGTTAAAGGATGAGAGAAGCAAAGGCCCAAGAAACAAAAGCCATTTCAGGTCATCTCAGCTGCTCCAATGCCTCTCCAATACAGTATTGTATAGTACTTTTTCTGTGCAACACATTGAAAAGGCTCAAGGTATTTCATTACAAAATTAATTATGCTCTCAAAAGGCTTTTTGTCGAAGTAACTTCCAAGAGCAGAGCACTTTACACTCGCTGTCCTCTCTCCCTCTATTGGTACCTTTTCATTGGGCATTATGTTTTTTTTCCATTCCCTGTTTAACAATTGCAAGGGGAAGCAGACATCTGGGAAAGCAATAAAGATGGAGGCTTTTAATTGCCTAGCTTCTTTATTAATTGGATTTCTAATTAAGTACCTGTGCGATGGCTTTCACAGCAACTTAAAGTGTTCCCCAGACTTACTGAGAACAAGCCCAGACCTAGATAGCCCAGGCTAGCCCAATCCGGTCAGAACTGGGCTGGCCTTAGTTACTATTTGGATGGGAGAGACTACTGAGGAAGTCCAGCATCATGAGTCAGAGGCAGGCAATGGAAAACCACTTCTGAACATCTCTTGCCCAGAAAAGCACGTGGGGTCACTATGTCAGCTGTCATGTGAGGGCAAAAGAAAAGACAAGACAAGAAAACCACAGAACAAGCAGAATGCTACCATGAATGGGGACCCCCCAAAGTTTTCTAAAAGCAAACAGTGATATGAAGTTTGATCTCTTGATTACTGCAAATGGACCTATCAGTAATATCTAATCTGTCACTTCAAGAATAATAATGTTGCCGTGGGTTTCTTTGGACTGAAAGCCTGCAGGACCCATTATGTTGCTTTTGGAATCCGATGCAAGATCAGTGGCTTTGCTGTATGCTTTTATTTGCTTCCACTGTACTCTGCCTGTATACTGGTAAATAATACAAGAATTACAAAGACAGAATTACAAAAAAGTGCTTTTTCATCCAGAGGAAACTATTTTTTAATGCTATATCTTGACATTTTGCCAATTGGGAAAGTGGAGAGTACGTAACAAAGCAATCTCTATCACTACTCTATCAGGCATTAAACTTCAGTACCCTTTGAATGATGAGTGCTTGGGAAACACTGACACTCATATAACACTTCCTTAGTTCTATGCCTTATCTCACCATGACATTATTATTCTAGGTTGAGTCGTTATTATCCCTGTTTCACAGGCAGGTCATTCAGGCTGAGCGAAGGAATTTGCAAAGAAGACTCTATAGCCTTTTGCATTAAAGCCAGCCCTCATTGGCTCCCAGTCTCCCACGTACCTCTCCACTCCTAGTTCAAGTCTTTTAATATTTTCTAATAACTTCTTTATTTGTGATATAATATGGAGATAAATTTACCCTGGAGCACTGCTTTCAAGGTATCCCATTGAACAGTCAGTGACACATTACAGTTCTGGTTGTTGATGAAATAGTTTTTGCTCTCAGTTTCATTTTGTCCTGTCTAACAGGGATTCGGTGAAGTGCATTTATTCAGAGACCACATTGTGTCTTTAAAAAATATATATTAAAGGCTATCTTACTTTCAATCTATGAATGGTCTGATAAAATTGTCTGGCCAATTTCGATTGATTGTACTTTTGGGGAGGTATCATAAGAAGCTAAAATGTAATCAGTTCTAGTGTGTGTTTTATGGTGGGCTGAGTAGTATGTGTAATCTCTGACTCCTCTCCACTCCTAGTTCTGAGTTGCCTTGCAAACTTTTTTTCTGGCAGGTTTCCTATACATTTAGCAACTGCAGGATGGGTTAAAACTGAGAAGGTTTCCCTTGTACTGCAAAAGCCAGCGTGGTGTTGTGGTTAGAGCACTGGACCAGGACCAGGTTCCAATCCCCACTCTGCTGTAGAGGCTCGTTGGGTGACCTTGGGCAAGTCACTCTCTCTCTCTGTTGTGAGGATAAAATGCAGGAGAAGTGAGAATAATGTACACCACCCTGAACTCCTTGGAGGTGCTGGGAACTATATTTGGTGCACTAGCAGAGTGCCCAAGCCACAGTGATCCATGCATTGGTCAGGTTGGACTACTGTAACTTGCTCTGTGCAGGGCTACCCTTGAAACTGATCAGGAAACTTCAGGGTTCAAAATGCACCTGCACATGTCCTCACTGGGACCTCAGGATGAGCACATATACAATCTGTGCTCTATCAGCTTTATTGGCTTCCAGTTGAATACCAGAATATAAAGTTCAAGGTTCTGGTATAAATCTTTAAAGCCCTGTGTAGGGTGGGCCATGGTGAAAAATGAATAAAACAAACAAATACAACGCAGCATAACTCATCAGGTTAGTATGTGCTAGCAAGAAACAAAAGTAGAACCTCTTTTAACCTTTCAACCGAGTAAGAATTCTTTATTATAAGAACTCCATTGCTAGATAGGAAATGGTAGAGACAGATTCTCTAATCTAGTCAAACTACCTAGATGGATGGAGACACAGAAAGCCTGTCCTGCTCTTATGTCGCCAAGATGGAGAAGCGTGGCATCGGGCGTGGAGACAGGGTGAAGCTGGAAGGAAGGACATTTTCCTGGGAATAGCAATCTGCACTTTGAAGGGAAAGCATCAGAGAGAGAAGGGAAGGATGCTTGTCTCCTAGCCTCTCTCTCTCTAATTCTCTTGCAGTCTTCTTGTGAATGCTGAGACTAAGAGACAGCATAAAGTCCTTACCATCCAACAGGAGGTAAATGAATAAGTATAATTTCTGCTAGCCCTGCAGCCATTAAAAACACAGTGGCTCTGTCAGATAAAGATGGAAACCTTGACTGACTGGTGATAGTGTGGCCCAATGCCACACTAGATCAGCAGCCTCTAGATCAGCAGCCTTCAAGGGATTGGATTTCTGTGTGCAGGGCTCCCCCCACCCCCTCCCACTGTTCCTCATCTAGCCAATTCTCATTACTCAACTTTTCCCCCTCAAAAGTAGGGGAGGAGACAAAACAGTCCTCTCTTCTTTCTGTTGGGTCTCTTTTAGGCCAGGGGCTTGCTTTTGCTTTCGTTGGATGCATGACGATCGTCTGTGGCAACTGGCTCAGCTATAAAGTAAATCAGCTCAGTCAAGTATTTATCTGAAAGTGATCCTTTTAATCGCAAGGCCAGCTTTGTAAACTGGGTTAACCCATGAAGGTAAATGAATGGATATATGGAATAATGTCAGAATGTTTAAGCTAATTTCAGAGCTGTCAGACATGGAGCTGTTCCAAGGCTGCTTTCATCTTAATGCTTTGATTTCATGCAGAGTGTACTGACTTTGTATACAGGAAAAACCCATGAAGGTTGCAATGGAATAGCTCAGCAAAATGGTGACATCGCCTTGTTTATTACTGGGCAGTTGTCTTGCTGCTCCATCATCAAAAACTCATTGCGTTAAATGGCACTGGATCCTCCCCACATCTACCTACTGTTTGTCCAGTTTGGGGCTATATATGGACAAAATAGTATGCATGACCCCAAAACACTCTTCTCCCTTAGTGCATGCTCCCATTCTGCTTCGTAAGATTTCTTCATGTTATAACTGATGGAACTATCTGACCATTAAGCCATTCTGATGTAAAACATGCATGCTTACCTAGTAGAGGTAAATACACAACAACATGCATGTTTACCTAGCAGAGGTCTTTCATTGTCAAAGGTTAAATGTCATGGAACATATCTGAATCCCAATAAGCAACTGTGGATTTTAAAAGAGCAGAAAAATCCAGTGGCTGATCCAAAGTCCACGATAAAATAATGGCTGCTTTACTTCTCCTGCTTCCTTGTTACTTTCTTTTGGTGCATGCAAGTGTGTGTGCCTGGAAGTCATGGTTGACTTCTGGCAACCCTTAGTGCGGCTGAGAGGCAAGGACGTTCAGAGGGGTGGCTTGCTGCCTGCCTCTGCATCCCGGCACTGGTATTCCTTGGAGGTCTCCCATCCAAGTACTTGCCAGGGTTGGCCTTGCTTAGCTTCTGAGATCTAATGAGATTGGGCTTGCCTGGACTATCCAGGTCAGGGCACTTCCTTGCAGGCCCGTAGCTAACTCAGGGCCCACAGGGCCCAGCACCCTAACATTTCTTCCAGGGCCCCAACTTGAGCCTTGGCTTCTCCTCCCTCTGAGCACCACAGTAGCTATGTGCCTGTCCATGAAACAGGAGCGGCATAGGATCACAGGTCCGATCTCACAAGACCATCTCCTGGTCAAACTTGAGTTTTTCTTCAAAGTTCTGCAACCAGGGAGAGGTGAGTGAGGGTCCGGTCACACTGCCATTTTGATCGGCGTTCGCTGCTGTTCCCTTGCGCATGTCAGTTTCATGTTCACACGCGCCAATCCGCCTCCCGCCCCGAAGCAGGCTCACTCGCGCAATGCTGCCGGGTTTTCCTGACCCCTGGAAAATCTGTTTTCCTGGCACTTGCAGTTTCAATGCGCGATTTTGCCTATTTGGACAGCCCATCTTTCGCAATGATTGTGATTAGGGCCGTCTGAATGCTCTTTGTGCTTTTTTTTTTAAAAAAAAGCTTCCAGTTTGAGCGCTTGAACAAACATGCGCTTAATAAATCCATTTAACATTTAATAATGGATTTATTAAGCACATGTTTAGTCAAGCGCTCAAACCAGAACCTTTTTTAAAAAAAAAAGGGAAAAAAAGACCCTGGAGGCGGGAATGAGAGGTGGGGGCTCTGGCAGCCTGGACGGGCCGGCAAGGAGGATGGCGGAGACAACGGAGCCTGTTTTCATGGGGCAATGGCGGCAGCAGCAGCAGGGGACCCCTCCACACACAGTGGCGGCAGGAGAAGCAGCCGCCTGAGCCTCCCCATGGCCAGCAGGATCACCTGGAGGGACGGCGCAGCAGCAGGCAAGCGGGTGCTGGAAAAGTGGGGCTGGCTGCATCTAGTCAGCCAATGCGAAGAAAAATGTTCCCGATTAAATTACAGTGGGAACAAAGCACAATTACCTTGCTGTGTGACCAGGGCCTGACTCTTTCCATGTTTGCAGAAGGAAGAGACGATCTTACGTGCTGGGGGAGGTGTGTGTAGTGTGACTGACAAGCGGCCTCACCAATGCCTGGAGTGGAGGGTGAAGAAAGAAGAAGCACAGGCAAGGGAGCTCCCCGCCCAGTCTGAGCTGCTAATGGGAAGGGCTCAGTGAAGGGAAGTGGGATCGCCTGGAGGAGGGGTGGGCAGGCAATTCCAGAGGTGCTGCTCAGGGAGCCTTCCTAAACAGCTGCCTGGAGTGGGCACCAGCAAGGGAACCCGAGACAGCAATGTTGCAAAACTGTGGGTGAGGCTGGGCAATGCAAGTCTATGATCAGGTAGGCAAAAAAGGGAATATGAGGAACATATAGCGAAAAACATAAAGACCAACAATAAAACTTTCTTTAAATACAATAGAAGCAGGAAACCAGCCAGGGAGGCAGTGGGGCCCTTTGATGACTGAAATATACCGGGTTCAGACAGGTCATCATCACTGTCTTCTGGTATGGGTGTCCCGGGTTCAGCAGGGAGGAGATGGCTGCAGAGCTGGTCGATGTGCCAGCGTAGCCTCTGGCTATCTTCTGTGGATACCTCATATGGTAGCTGGCCGGTTACCCTGACAATCTTGGCCAGGACCCAAACTGGGCCACTCGAGAAGTTGCGAGCATAGACGAGGTTGCCAGGGAAGAACCTGAAGGGAGCAGCTTGGTTTTCTGGGGCCAAGCTGTGCTCTGGAGCACGGTCTGGGTGCAGCCAATCCAGACAAGTCGTGAGCCACCTTTGAGGTGAGCAGATCCTTGACGGCCCGGAACACTGCAGCTTGCTTCTGGCCCCAGACCCAGGGTGCTTTTTTGTTGAGAAGGCGGTGTAGGAGCTCAGCAACAGCTGCTTTTGTGGGGCAAAAAGGCGTGGTAGAAATTCAGCAGCCCCAAGAAGGCCTGGAGTTCAGACTTGGATGAGGGTGTTGGAGCATTGACGATGGCACGGACCTTGTCTTGTGTTGGGTGGATGCCCTGTGCATCAACGGCAAACCCCAGGATCTCAGCCCTCAGCACCCCTAGCAGACACTTTTCCCACTTCACCTTCAGACCAGTGGAGTGGAAACGTTGCAGGACGGTGCACAGTGTTTCGGCAAAAGCCTCGGTCATGGGTCCTGTGATCAAAACATCGTTGAAGAATGGCTGAACCCCGGAGATATCTTTAAGAAGACAGTCCATTAAATTCTGAAGGATCCCTGGGGCCATGCTGACCCCAAATTGCAGTCACCGCACCCAGAATGTGCCCCTGTGTGTGATGATCATCTGGGCCTCTGCTGTGGCATCATCCATGGGGAGCTGCTGGTACACTTGGGCCAGGTCCAATTTTCCGAAAACCTTTGCACTCTCCAAGGAGGCTAGAACATGGCTAACTACAGGGACTGGGTATGTGTGGTCCTGGAGGGCTTTGTTAATGGTGCACTTGTAGTTTGCGCAGATACGGACATCCCCATTGGGCTTGACTGAGGTCACGATGGGGGTCTCCCAGAGGGTATGCAGCATGGGCTCCAGAACCCCTTGGGCCACCAGGTGATCCAACTCCCCATCTATCTTAGGCTTAAGGGCAAAGGGGACACTCCTGGTCTTCATGTGGATGGGCCACAGGGTCGAGTTTTAGGGACATGGGTGGACCGGTGTAGCAACCCAGAGTCCCATTGAAGATGGCTGGGAATTCATTGCACATGCCCTGAAAATCTGATGGCCACACATGGTGCACCCCCATTACTCCAAATCCTAAGGGCGCAAACCAGGACAGGCCCAGTAAGCTCGTGAGCTGCCCTTCCACTACTAATGTCCAAAAGTCCCTTAAAGCCCTTGTACTCCACCTGAAATTTCCCCCACACTTTCGCAGCCACTGGATTCTTTTGGAAGTCTCTTAAGGTAAGCCCGGAGGAGGGTTTCCACAGGCAGGGACCATTGTGTGGACAGAGCCTCCATAGAGTCTCTGCCAAGATGATGGAGAAGGAGGTCCCCGTGTCCAGCTCCATCTCACATGGGGATCCCTCAATATACACAGTCACATTGATTTTGTCCGGGGTGTCCTGGAGCAAACTCAATACCTGGTCATGGCGGGCATGTTCCACTGACTGTGGTGGTTGTGGTGTTCAGTTCCACTGATTCTTGGTGTGCGGTGGTCTGTCTCTGGAGACCCCTGGAGTGAAAGGCATGTGCTATGTGGCTGATTTTTCTGCAGGTCTGGCAGGATGCATCTTGGAAGCAACAGGAACAGCATTTGTGGGCATTGCCGCAGCTAGCACAAGGTGCTTGCATGGCAGTCCTTGCAGGGCGGGTGGTCACAGTTGATGTCTGTGAGTCTCGGCAAGCTGAGCGGCATACCTGGAGTATTTGTGGAGGCCTGATGCACTGAGGGGGCCTGGTGATTACGTTGTGACTTTTCAAAAGCCGTGGCCATGCATAGTGCCTTGTCCAGTTTGAGTTCATCAGTACCAATGAGTTTGCTGTGGAGTTTCTGTTCTCGGATGCCCCAGACGAATTGGGCATCCTCGAGATCTGGGAATTCGCAGTTGATAGCCAGCCTGCGGAGATCAGCCATGAAGTTGGTGGCCGCTTCACCGGACTTTGGGTTGCATGCCAAGAAGTCCATGCACTTCACCATCTTAGTTGGTTGAGGCATGAAATGGCCTGTAAGGGCCTTGATGAGTTAGGAGCAATGAGGCCCTGGCCTAGGCATAGTGTGGCGATGCCGCATGTGCTGAGTGTGGTAAGAAATTTTAGAAATATAGAAGGTTTGGGTTTTAAAATGAACCAAATAGTTTATAAAATCCATGTATCTGTCTCTGTTTTTGCTAGCAGGAACCCAACAGCCTGCTTTCACTGAATCAAATCCCATGAGTCTTTGCAAAAAACCCTTGTTCCAGGCAAAGCACCCCTCTCTGTCATGTACAAAGTTCACACATTCCATTCCCAGGATCTGAATCAATGTAAATCCCCTTAGGTGTGAGACCCACACTATCCATTTAGCCATAAAAGCCCATCTGGCAGGAAAAGCTTTTTGGGCAATGACAGACTTCAATCCTGCTGATACAGGGATTCACACCCCTACTCCCATCCCAGAGATAACATGAAAGAATGGTTCATCTTCAATGCTGGGAACACCAGGAAAAAAACAACAATGACTCTGTTTGGTCCTGTAAACAAAAGGTAACTTTTTGTTGTGTGAGACTCAGGGAAGCAATTTCCTCACAAATAATCTCAACTTCAAGATTTCAATTTACAACTGTAATTTAATTATTGCGGACCCCTTTGATCATGTGGTACAAATGCTAGTCAGTCCCAACAGACCTTCGCTGATTCTTGAAGGAATCAAGAGAGCTCTTAGTCTCTGGTGACTTTTAGGAGCTCAGCCCGGAAGGCCTTTCATTTTCTGCATGCATTGGGGGGAAACTTTGCTTGCATGTTTATTGTCTATATTTTTCACTATCAATGTTTAAGAAATAGGATTGTACGGTGTTGGCAGCTGGTCTGGCGTCTTGCCAACCACCTTGCCTGGTAAACTTTTGGATGTTTTCTTAATAGATATAAGTTTTATTTTAAGAAGAGACATTTTGCTAAGAGTGTCTCTGCCAGCGTTTGGGGGTTTCCTTTTTTGTTGTTGTTGTTCAGTCGCACAGTCGAGTCTGACTCTTCGCGACCCCATGGACCAGTTTACGCCAGGCCCTCCTGTCTTCCGCTGTCCGCTGAAGTTTGCTCAATTTCATTGGGGGTTTCCTAGCTTGCATCTATTGCCTTTGGTAAGGAGGCGACACTCAGGGAATACACAAACCATAATATCTCACAACACTGAGCAGGAGTGATTTTTTCTTGTCGATGTCGTCTATGCTTTGGAACCAAATGAAGTACTTCAACTGCTTCACCCATGCTTCCCAAAACTCAGGGTGAACGGGGTTGAATGCAGGAATGATTCCCAGAGCACCAGCCATGACCCGTGGAATGATGAGAGGTGTGGAGTCCTGGAGATTGTTGTGTGGTGTGGTGCTGGTGGCTGGGTCAGGGTCACTCATAGGGATCCCACCTTTGTCACCAGTGAAATATACTGGGTTCAGATGCGTAGAATGATCAGCTCATGGTTTATTGTGATTTCAGCTCAAACTCAAGACAGACAAGATGGGTTCGAGGCCTGCTTAAATCCCTGCAACACACCACACCCAAACACACACAGACCCCCGTTATAGGCTGTTTACAGTGCAAGGTTCAACCATTGGTTAATTCTAGGATCCAGGCGAGCCTATAGGTCTGTTCCAGAATCCTAGCCAGCTTTTGTTATGCAGCCGAAGCTGTGCTTATTCACGTGAGTGGTAGGAGTTTGTGCACAAGTACATGTGGCTATTCGTGTGAGCAGTAGGAGCTCGTGCATAAATACATGTGGCCATTCCAATACATAACAATGACCAAGGGGTAAAAGGAGTAGTGAAGGATGATAGGGAAATGGCTGAGAAGCTGAATGCATTTTTTGCCCATCTTCACTGTGGAAGATGAGAAGTGCTTGCCCACTCCAGAACCACTGATTTCAGGAGGGGTGTTGAAAGACCTGAGTCAGATTGAGGTGATGAGAGAGATGGTCCTATTACTGATAGACAACTTAAAAACTGATAAATCACCAGGCCCGCATGGCATACATCCAAGAGTTCTGAAAGAACTCAAATGTGAACCTGTGGATCTCCTGACAAAAATAGGTAATCTTTCATTAAAATCTGCCTCCATTCCTAAGGACTAGAAGGTAGCTAATGTCACTCCCATCTTTAAAAAGGGTTCCAGAGGAGATCTGGGAAATTACAGGCCAGTCAGTCTGATGTTGATACTGGGTAAGTGGGTGGAAACTGTTATTAAGGAAAGAATTAGTAAGGACATTGATGAACAAAAACTATTGAGACTGACTCAGCATGGGGAAGATCTTGTCTCACTAACCTGTTAGTGTTCTTTGAGGGGGTGGAGAAGGGGGACCCAATAGATATTGTTTACCTTGACTTCCAGAAAGCTTTCGATAAAGTTCCTCATCAAAGGCTCTTAACTAAGCTCAATAGTCACAGGATAAAAGGACAAGTCCTTTTGTGGATCAAAAACTGGCGAATTCATAGGAAACAGAGAGTGAGTATAAGGATTCCAGCTGTGCACTCCGCAGCTCTGAAGTACACTGGCTTGCAGTTACTCAATCGGCCCCATCTGAACTAGAACAGTCGTGGGGGGGGGGGAGAATGTGCATAGCTCCATACAAACAGATAATGGCTGGCCCCCCTCGCAAAAAATTGCCCCCCCTCGCAAAAAAAAAATTACTAGCTACAGGGCTGCTTCCTTGTTACTTCCATTTTGCTACCCTTCTATGCCCCTCCACTTCTCCATGTAACTATAACCTAATACCTGCCCAGCTGCAAGTCTATACTTTGAGCCAGCAAGGCATAACTGAAGTATAAGGCCATGCTACACAATAAGCCTGATGTGTGCTGGGTCACGGGGCTGCAGTCAGACTCACAATCAGATGTATATCAGGGAATTCATCTTAATAAGGATTTGTTTTCTCGATGCTGTGAGGGAGCACTTCAAAAGGGGAGGAGGAGCTTCCAGTTTCCCTCCCACCTGCTTTTGCCAGTGGAAAGTGAGGTGGGGAGGGGCTTTTCAGCCCTTTTCTCAGAGAAATGGCTCCCTTGCCACTTGGAAACATAGATTTGGAGGGAAACTAGAAACTCCTTCTCTGCTCTCACCCTGCTCCTTTGCAGTGCTGAGCAGACAAGTGCCAACTACAGTTCTCAGGCAGCCATCTGTTGGCTTTTCCACGACTTGGGGTTGGCCCATTTGGCATCAGCCAAAGCCCCGGCCTCTTCCGTCATGGCACTGGCTCTGTACAATGGGCTCCCTGAAGAGGGGAAGGGAGGTCCCTCCCTGGAGATCTTCAGGAGGCACTGCAGGTCTGCCTGTTTGCTTTTGAGCGGGTATGAATTGGCAGGCATCTCTTGGGGGAGGTGGGAAGAAACCTGGGGTATGATTTCTGGTTTCAAACTGAAAATGTTTTTAACTAGTATTGTAAGCTGCCCTTAACCACAAAGAAAGTCAGGATAGAAATGTCTTAATAAATAACTAACTGCAAAATTAGTTACTCCTTATCCCTTTGGGCATTCCCTTTATGAAGCATGGGGCTTCCATATAACTTCCAGGATACAGTTATACATGCAAAGTTGCAGGCATGTTTTGTTCGTTACTGTCAGTGCCAGGATCTGGGCAGTTTTGGATTCCTTTATGGTTTTGGGGTTGAAAAGTATGATTTTGTGCATTGTGTCATTATAAATAAATTCTAAAATGCTTTGTTCCTTTATCTGCATTCTAAAGTTAAAGCAGCTGTTTCCATCTAACTACAGAACACTTCAGCTGGCTCAAGAAAGCTATGCTGAATTCTTACTATTTCCTGCCATATTTTGTACCTGCTTTTTGTCAGAAACACACAGCTAAAATACAGTCTATTTTTAGGCCAAGAGAAAAGATGTTAAGAAGTCAACTGGCAGAGTGACGTGACTCTGAAGGAACCCAAGTAAACATCTTATATGTCCAAGAGGCAAATTTTTGGCTGACAGGTACTTCACAGACAGGTTCAAAGGCTGAAGTGTTTGGATCCTCAGTAGATCCAGATTGTATCTTCCAAAATCACAAATTATTAATCACAGATACAACTCCAAGATATGCGGCAGAACTGATTAGAGATTATTACTGGCCAGTGTCTGAGAGTGCAAATGCTCTCCCATCTTAATGATTGCAAAGCCACATAAAATATCTGCATCCATATTCCATGGTAACAAGAGGAAGAAAAGATTCTGGTGGGGTTTTTTCAGGACAATTTTTTAAGCGCTCTTAGATATCTCAGAACTTTCAAAGGTCCTGCTCAGTCCAAATACTCAGTTGTACCCAGTTCTCTGATGTGAAAATAAAACGCACATGGTGGTGATGGAAGGCAACTGTGCTAAAACAAGAAAGAAACTCATGTGTCCATCCTTGAGCCTGAGGAAGGGGCAGAAAGCTGTTTCCACTGGTTAAAGCGGCACATGAAGGAAGCTGGCTCCTTCCCCTTTGCAGTGTCTGGAGCTGAGGGAGTGGCAGAGAGGTTTTTAAAGATTAGTCCTCAAGTGAACATGGGCATCTGTGATTCAGCTTCAATAATAGCTTGTGTCACACGTTACATGTATTTTGGCTTTAAAAACCCCATCAAGCTCTACAGTAAACCTGATCCTGGACTGTACTTCAGATTTCAAGGATGTGTTTCATACATTTGAGTGCTCCCCTGTGAAAACATTTCTGCACATAGCAAACTAAGTGAGCAGTGACTTACGAAAGCCCATACCCTGCCACAAATTTTGTTAGTCTTTAAGGTGCTACTGGACTCTTGCTGTTTTCTACTGCTACAGACAGATTAACACAGCTACCCATCTCAAGCTATCCTGTCAAGGATATGGCTAGGACAGAAATCTTCTTCCTTCCAGGCTAGTCTTCTCCACGGAGAAAGCTTAATTATCCTTCCTCTCTGAAATAGTACTTTCCATAATGCTGTAGTTCATCTGTTTGGAGTAAGCTCCATTGCATACAATTTAATTTTGAACAAACTTGTTTAGGATTGGGTTGTAAAATACTGAAGTGAACTAATCTTATAAATGCAGGAATGCAGTGGTTTTTTGTCATAACTTGCAAGTAACCACAGGCCAAAATTTGAATGCAGAGAAGGAACTTCTACTTTGAACCTGAATTGTCTGAGCATCAGTAGCACAGATAGACTAAAAAGTAATCAAAAATAGTAAGCCCAAATGCTACTAGTCAAGAGAGTCAGCATATTAAACTACATTAGTCCTGTTTACCTTCTGGCTTCCTTTGAACAATCAGAAGTCACTGTTGTCAAAGATAAAATAGTAGTCTAGGTTGACCTTTCATTAAGAAAGTATAACTGTTTGATATATAACATTGTTGCCATACTGATATGAAGAAAATAAGATACAAAATAAAGTAACAATCAACATACTTATTTTGCAACAACCATATAGCTGAGTTGTTATAAAATTTCCAATTATCAGGTAAAATGCTGATACCATTTATTTCGCACAGAGTCATACAGCTGACCCCAGAGTCTAATTAGTGCAAGAAATATTTACTGCAGAATTCCATTCCTGTTGGGCATTTTGCTTCGCTTTCACCCACTGACCAGGCAGGCACCTTGGAAGAACTATACAGAGAATAATAATAATAATAATAATAATAATAATAATAATAATAATAATAATAATAATAATAATAATAATAATAATAATAATAATAATATCAGGGCTATTTTTGGGCAGGAACGCACAGGAATGGAGTTCCGGCTGGCTCCTGAGTTGGCCACGCCCAGCAGGAACTCATTAGCATATTAGGTCTCACCCAGCAGCAGAAACTCATTAGGACTGGCTACATTAGGGCTGTGTGGCCTAACATGCAAAGGAGTTCCTGCTACAAAAAAAGCCCTGGGCTTTGACAACAAAGAAGGTAAACAGAATAAGAAGCAGAAGTGTGGCTGAATGACCACACTTCTGGCAACATGGGGGTGTGGCCTAATATGCTAATGCGCTGTGCTGTCAGTGGTGTGGCCTAATATGCTAATGTGTTTCTGCTGATGGGTTTGGCCTATTATGCTAATGAGTTCCTGCTGGGCTTTTTCTACAAAAAAAGCCCTGAAAATAATTATTATTTTTTGAATTTGTAGGGCTCCAGATTGTAAGTATTTTTTCCATATCTGCTTGCAACACCAGTTTAGTAATCTAAAAATCATTTCCATTATTAATCATTTTGTTTTACAGGCTCCATTTGGATGAACATAAATGTCATCTTAAGATCATGAGAGCAATTTTTTTTCCACCAGCATGTGGCCAAGTGAAAGAGAGAACATGGATGCTGTTAATCATGAAGGTGGATGACAAGTTGAAAGGTTGCTTTGGCCTGCACAGAAGAATCATAAGGGTGAAAATGTAGGATGGGAACAAGTATATTAATAATACATAAGAAATCTGGGAACACACTGCTCCAATTGAATTTGGACCCATTGTTCAAAGACAATGGGAAGTTCTAATTGGCAACCAGCCTACACCAGCACTGAAGACTAGACAACCTCTGTTGGCATCTGAGACAAGATGTACTGAAAAGTTACAAGTGGTCATGCTGACTCTTGCCAGTTCCAACAAAACTTTCCCAAGATTTTTTCTGTCTAGACAACTCCATTTATGAACTCCTTTATCTTGGGAAGCCAGTTCCTCTTGAAACCCAAACAAAAGAATGTCCTACAATGCCAAGACCATGGCCACACAACCCGGAAAATCTACAGCAACTAATGAACTCTGGCCGTGAAAGCCTTCAACAACATATAAAAGAAGAAAAACCTCTGATTCACAAGTTACGCTTCATGGTAATACCCTAATACGGTGTGAGTGGTCAAACAAACACAAAGCATTTGCCTTTCTCTCACTCTTAAGTTTTCAGTGTGAACAGACACTGCCCAATTGAAGAGTACTCTGACTGAGCTCTGTTTCAGACCTCTGATTAGTTCTTTATCTAGTTTTAAAAGGGACTGGCAAACAGGTGGAAAGAGAGCAGGCTCTAGGGTTAACTGACAGATTTAAAATTAGTAAGTCACCAGACTGGATGATGCACACCAGAGTTCTCAAATGTGAATGTTGATCTTCTGAAAAATATGTGCAACATCATGAAACTTATCCTCTTTATTAAATGTTGCTATCCTAATACTAAGTTTTAACAGCCAGCTAGCAAAGTATGTGTCTGTTAACCCAATATGTGCTGCAAATTAATTGGCTGAAAGCACTACAAGAATTATTAAAATATACAGGAGAACAAGCCCTACTGAGGAAGGATTGCTTCCACAAAGAGACATCCTGCAAATTACATATACATTGTTTTCAGAATGTCATTGACCAGGCAGCAATGAGTGATCTGATGCAAATTATATATTTTAACTTTCAAAGTGCTGTTAATAAAGTCATTTATCAAAGTCTCCTGAGTAAATGTAGCATTTCTTTTTAGGTTAAGAGGACTTGTCCAGTATACCTCATTAAAGGACAGGGAGAAATAGGGCAGTTTTTAAATCATGGATGAAAAGCAGTACAATCCTCTGTGGAGTCCTCTACAGATCTCTGCTGGAATATGTACTGAAGTATGGGGTACTGAGTACTGAGGTAACCAAATGCACAGATGACAAATTATTTATGATGGTGAAAACACAAGAGACTGTCAAGAGCTCCAAAAGTATCTTTCCACACTTAGTAAATGGACAACAAAAAGGCAGGTATGATTATTATTCATATTATTCATATTCTTTAATTAATAAAACACATTGGAACAATTGTTTTCCCACTTCACATATAAGATAGGGTATGCACTGGGACTGACTGTCCAGAAAATGTATCTTTGGATTACAATAGATACCTTAAACCAGTTATACTCACTTAGTGGCTTGGGAGCCACATACGGCTCTTCTCAGCACCATTCTCCAACATGCCATATTCTCCATGTCCTGGGAAAATAGGCAAGGCCAGTACTCCAAAGGACTTATGGTGAGCAGGTGGTTCCCAGCTGCCAACAACCCTCTTGTCCTTCTCTACAACCTCTGTCGGAGAACAGCAAATTGGCCACATAGAAGGGATAATAAAACCACCATCACCACTATGGCAACCACTTGAGAGAAGAGTAAGTGTGCCCCTGGAAGAGCACTACACTCAGGAAATAAGAACGGTCCGAGAGAAGTCCAACTGTCCTTGACCAGGGTCAGGGCTTTCTTAGCCCTGGCTCCTGCTTGGTGGAACACTCTGCTGGAAGACGTCCATGCCCTGTGGGAGCTGTTACCTTTCTGCAGGGCATGCAAGGCAGAGATGTTCCGCCAGACCTTCAGTTGAGGACAGCGACAGGACTTCTTTTGGCACTCTCATATAATTCCCTATCCCTTATAACCCCTCCCCTTAGGGGAGACTGGGGAGTTAGGATTTCTCTGCCATCTTATATAAGAACATAAGAACATAAGAGAAGCCAATGTTGAATCAGGCCAATGGCCCATCTAGTCCAACACTCTGTCACACAGCGGCCAAAAATACCACGTGCCATCAGGAGGTCCAGCAGTGGGGCCAGGACACTAGAAGCATTCCCACTGCTGCCCCCTTCAGCACCAAGGATAGAGTGCATCACCTGCCCCAGACTGAGAGTTCCCATCTATACCCTGTGGCTAATAGCCACTGATGGACTTCTGCTCCATATGTTTATCTAATTCTCTCTTGAAACTGTCCATGCTTGTAGCTGCCACCACCTTCTGTGGCAGTGAATGCCATATGTTAATCACTCTTTGGGTGAAGAAGTACTTCCTTTTATCTGTTCTAACCCGACTACTCAGCAATTTAATGGAGTGCCCACAAGTTCTTGTATTGTGAGAAAGGGAGAAAAGTACTTCTTTCTCAACCTGCTCAAACCCATTCATAATCTTATAAACCTCGATCATGTCACCCCTCAGCTGTCGTTTCTCCAAGCTAAAGAGCCCCAGGCGTTTTAACCTTTCTTCATAGGGAAGGTGTTCCAATCCTTTTATCATTCTAGTTGCCCTTCTCTGCACTTTTTCCAACACTATAATATCCTTTTTGAGATGTAGTGACCAGAACTGTACACAGTATTCCAAATGAGGTCGCACCAATGATTTATACAGGGGCATGATGATACTGGCTGATTTGTTTTCAGTTCCTTTCCTAATAATCCCCAGCATAACGTTGGCCTTCTTTATTGCAGCTACATACTGTCTAGACATTTCCATTGAGTTATCTATTACGACTCCAAGATCTCTCTCTTGGTCAGTCTCTCCCAGTTCAGACCCCATCAACGTGTATTTATATTTAGGATTTTTGGCTCCAATGTGCATCACTTTGCACTTGGCTACATTGAACCCCATTTGCCACGCTGATGCCCACTCACCCATCCTCGACAGATCCCTTTGGATTGCCTCACAATCCTCCCTGGTTTTCACCACCCTGAACAACTTTGTGTCATCTGCAAATTTAGCCACTTCACTGCTTACTCCCAATTCCAAATCGTTAATAAACAAGTTAAAAAGCATTGGACCGAGTACTGATCCCTGTGGTACCCCACTGCTTACCACGCTCCACTGAGAAAGTTTCCCATTTATACTCACTCTCTGTTTCCTATTTATAAGCCAGTTTTTGATCCACAAGAGGACTTGTCCTTTTATCCCATGACTATTGAGCTTACTTAGGAGCCTTTGATGAGGAACTGTATCAAAAGCTTTCTGGAAGTCAAGGTAAATAATATCTATTGGGTCCCCCTTGTCCACATGTTTGTTCACTCCCTCAAAAAACACTAACAGGTTAGTGAGACAAGATCTTCCCTTACAGAACCCATGCTGAGTCTGCCTCAATAGTTTCTGTTCATCAATGTGCCTACTAATTCTTTCCTTAATAACAGTTTCCACCAACTTACCCGGTATTGATGTCAGACTGACTGACCTGTAATTTCCTGGATCTCCCTTGGAGCCCTTTTTAAAGATGGGAGTGACATTAGCTACCTTCCAGTCCTCAGGAATGGAGGCAGATTTTAAAGAAAGATTACATATTTTTGTCAGGAGATCCACAAGTTCACATTTGAGTTCTTTCAGAACTCTCAGATGAATGCCATCCGGGCCTGGTGATTTATTAGTTTTTAAATTGTCCATCAGTCGGAGGACTTCCTCTCTTGTCACCGCAATCTGATTCAGGTCTTTCAAACCCCCTCCCGAAATCGGTGCTTCTGGAGTGGGCAAGGACTTCTCCTCTTCCACAGTGAAGACAGAGGCAAAAAATGCATTCAGCTTCTCAGCCATTTCCCTATCATCCTTCACTACTCCTTTTACCCCTTGGTCATCCAAGGGCCCCACTGCCTCCCTGGCTGGCTTCCTACTTCTAATGTATTTGAAGAAGGTTTTATTGTTGGCTTTTATGTTTTTTGCGATATGCTCCTCATATTCCCTTTTTGCTTGCCTGATCACAGACTTGCATTTTATTTGCCACAGCCTGTGTTCCCTTTTATCAACTTCACTGAGACTAGCTTTCCACCCCTTAAAGGAATCCTTCTTACCTTTTATAGTTTCCATTACTTTATTTGTTAACCATGCAGGCTTTTTTCTATACCTATTTGTGCCTTTCGTAACCTGCGGTATATATTTTTTCTGAGCTTCTTGGATTGTATTTTTAAACAGTCTCCAAGCTTCCCCAATGGTTTTGACCTTCTCCACTCTTCCTTTCAATTTCTTCCTCACATGTCCCCTCATACCAGAGAAGTTACCCCTTTTAAAGTTAAAAGTGGTTGCATCAGTCTTTTTGGGCAACTCCCTATCTGTACAAATGTTAAACTCAATGACATTATGGTCAATGTTCCCAAGCGGTGCAATCACTTTTATATCTCTCACCAGGTCTTGGGTGTTACTTAGGACCAAATCCAGGATCGCCTCTCCTGTGGTAGGATCTGTGACCATCTGTTCCATAGCACAGTCATTGAGAGTGTCTAAAAACTCAATCTCTTTTTCCCGACTAGAACTCATATTAACCCAATCAATGTGTGAATAGTTAAAGTCGCCTGTTACAACACAGTTATTTCATCTAGCCGTTATCTTTAATTCATTCGTCATTTTATAATCCTCCTCTACCTTTTGATCTGGTGGGCGATAACAAACTCCCACTCTTAAGCCTCCTTTTGGACCCACTATTTCAACCCATAGCATATCCAGAAGCGAATCCAATACTCTTACCCTCTCAGTCTTACTGGACTGTATACCCTCTCTGACATATAGAGCCACCCCACCTCCAACCCTTCCCCCTATCCTTCTGATATAATTTATAACCAGGAATCACTGTATCCCACTGATTTTCCTCATCCCACCAAGTTTCTGAAAGACCCACAATGTCTATCCCCCCCCAACACCAAGCATTCCAACTCCCCAATTTTACCTCGGAGACTTCTAGCATTTGTGTATAAACACTTATAGTTTCCCACTCTTGTTAAGCCCACAACCTTCCTCTTCCTGCCTCGAGACCCTGCCAGGCAGTTCCTATCATTAGCCACAGTCTCAGTGGACAATTTTAATCCATTTCCTGGTACAAAAGTAATAGCTACCCCTTCATCTTGTACAAAAGTAATAGCTATCCCTTCATATATTGTATATACACTGTTTTTACCTACTAGCAGGGCTCTTTTTGTAGCAGGAACTCCTTTGCATATTAGGCGACACACCCCTAATGTAGCCAATCCTCCAAGAGCTTACAGTAGCCCCTGTAAGAAGAGCTCTGTAAGCTCTTGGAGGATTGGCTACATTAGGGGTGTGCAAAGGAGTTCCTGCTACAAAAAGAACCCTGCCTACTAGTATGCACAGGACTGTTTTAATTTAGTTTTATATTGACAATGTATACTACCCTGTCGTAAGCCGCCCTGAGCCCTACTTTTAGGGAAGGGCAGCTTAGTTAATAATAATAATAATAATAATAATAATAATAATAATAATAATAATAATAATAATAATAATAGAAGCAGCAGCAGCTTCATGACCAGTTTGCAATCCTTTGGGTGCCTTGGCATTTTCACTCTCTCACATAAACTGCTGTGCCTCAAGCTGAAGAGAGAGCAGGAAGGCAGAAAGCCAAACTCTTTCCTTCTCTCCAGGTACACAAGGGTTAGGTAATGTTGAACAGTCATGAGGGGAAACATGTACACGTATACTCTGGTAATTAAAAAGATTATAGTTCCATATTGAATGTTAATAGCTATTGTCTTGTATTATTATATGTGTGCTTGGTTGTGTGGTGTGTAGGATTTACAGTAGTCACGTGGCTTTTTAGACTGATGGTAATTGTGAATGTGGCTCTCCATGAGTACCATTGGCTCAAATGAAAATGTGAATGGTAGTAGGGAAATGGCAAACCCCATATAGCAGGAAAGCATCTGAAAAGAAAGCTAAGATGGCTAGAGAGGCAGTGGCGTCATGCCCGCAATGAAGCTACAAGAACATCTTATAGGATGTTTACGAGATCCTATGAGATGACAGTCAAGGCTGTTAAACGACAGTATTATACGGTCGAGATTGCGTCTGCTAGCTCACGCCTAACCCAATTGTTTAGAACAATTCGATCTATTACTGCTTTGATGCAAAACAGATTAAATCATAGGGAATTGGATATCGGCTGTGAGGCTGTTGTGAGCTATTTTGCATATAAAGTCTTGATGGTCCGCCGTGACCTCCCCACCACAGTTGATACAGTAAAGGAACTTAAGGCTCCATTCACGTCTTCTTGTCACATCTTGGATTATTTCGGCCCGCTCAGCCTTGAGGAAGTCAACAGATTGCTCCTAACTGTACGCCCTACCACGTGCTCCCTTGATCCATGCCCTTCGTGGCTAATTAAAGTAGGCCACAAGGGGTTTTGAAGTGCACTGCAGGAGATAATTAATATGTCCCTTGCTCAGGGGCTGTTCCCAGAGGCACTTAAGGAAGCAGTGGTACACCCCCTCTTGAAAAAGCCATCACTGGACCCAGCCGAATTGGGCCAACTATTGGACAGTCTTCAACTTGCCCTATTTGGGCAAGATGATAGAGAGAGCAGTGGCAATTCAATTACAGGGCTTCCTGGATGACATTTCCATTCTAGATCCCTTCCAGTCCGGCTTCCGCTTGGGTCATGGAACAGAGACAGCACTGGTCGCCCTCACGGATGACCTCCAGAGGCACCTGGATCGAGGTGGATTGGCAGTGCTGTTGTTGTTAGACCTGTCGGCTGCGTTAGACACAGTCGACCATCAGCTACTGATTCGCTGCCTCGCTGACATTGGAGTGCAGGGACTGGCCCTGCAGTGGCTTGGTTCCTTCCTCCAAGACTGGGGACAAAGAGTGGCACTAGGAGATCAACTGTCCTGAAGACATCCACTTCAATGTGGTGTGCCCCAAGGAGCAGTGCTGTCCTCAACGCTTTTTAACATCTATATACACCCTCTTGCCCAGATTGCCCGGCGGCATGGGATGGGTTGTCACCAGTATGCAGATGACACCCAGCTCTATCTGTTGTTGGGCAGCCAGTCCAACTCCAAACTGGAAGATCTTGACCTGGTGTTGCAAGCTGTGGCTGGTTGGCTTAGGCTGAGCCGGCTAAAAATGAATCCAGTGAAGATGGAGGTCCTGTGCCTGAGTCGGGACAGTCTGGGGGTAGGGATCCCACTCCCAGCCTTCGATGGGGCACTTTTGGTGCCAGCGCCAGAGGTCAGAAGTTTGGGAGTACTCCTTAACAATGGAGGCCCAGGTAGCAGCCACTGCCAAGTTGGCCTTTTACCATCTTAGGCTGATTGGGCAGTTGGTTCCCTTCCTCGAACGCAATGACTTGTTAACAGTGATCCATGCTATGGTCACCTCAAGATTGGATTACTGTAATGCCTTCTACATGGGGCTGCCCTTGGCCCAAATCTGGAAGCTGCAGCTAGTGCAGAACAAAGCGGTGAGGCTGTTGTTGTGTCGTCCTGTGTGAACACGTTCAGCCCACCCTAAAAGAACTGCACTGGCTGCCTATAGCATATCGGATTCGGTTCAAGGTGCTGGTTATGATCTTTAAAGCCCTTTATGGCCAGGAACCTGCATACCTGAGGGACCGCCTTTCCCCATGTGTTCCCCAGAAAGCACTGCTATCAGGGACCCAGAATCAGCTGGTCCTTCTGAACATCAAGGAGGCCAGACTTGCTTCAACGAGGGCCAGGACTTTTTTGGTGGCAGCTCCACTCTGGTGGAATGAGCTCCCGGAGGAGATCAGGGCCCTGTGGGACCTGTTACAGTTCTGCAGGACCTGTAAAATGGAGCTCTTCCGCCAGGCCTTTGGAGCCCCCACCACCACCATTACTATCACCACCACTGACATCTGGTAGCCCTCGGGGTGCAAGCCCGACTTTCTGGGGGCCCTAAATATAGCCTGACCCAAGTGCCTGGGTCATCTGTAGCAGACCTGAGTGCCTGGGACATTTGTAGTAGATCAAGAAGCTGACCAAGTTTTGAGGAACTAATGCTAGCACTTTATTATGCTGTATGTTTATGGTTTTAAATTCATGTTGGGGTTTTATTAGTTATTGTATTTATTGAACTGTTTTATATTGTTGTAAGCTGCCCTGAGCTGGGAGGGAGGGGTAAAAATATAATGAAATAAATAAATAAAAATTAAGAATCCTGTAAGAACATAAGAGAAGCCAATGTTGGATCAGGCCAATGGCCCATCCAGTCTAACACTGTCACACAGTGGCCAAAAATACCAGGTGCCATCAGGAGGCCCATCAGTGGGACCAGGAGACTAGAAGCCCTCCCACTGTTGCCCCCCAAGCACCAAGAATACAGTGCATCACTTGCCCCAGACTGAGAGCTCCTATCTATATCTTGTGGGTAATTGCCACTGATGGACCTCTGGTCTGTATGTTTATCCAATTCCCTCTTGAAGCTGTCCATGCTTGTAGCTACAATCACTTCCTGTGGCAGTGAATTCCATGTGTTAATCACTCTTTGGGTGAAGAAATACTTTCCTTTATCCATTCTAACCCAACTGCCCAGCAATATCATTGAGTGCCCACAAGTTCTTGTATTGTGAGAAAGGGAGAAAAGTACTTTCTCTACCTGCTCCATCCCATCCATAATCTTGTAAACCTCGATCATGTCACCCCTCAGCTGTCGTTTCTCCAAGCTAAAGAGCCCCAAATGCTTTAACCTTTCTTTTCCCCCCCTCTTTTGTGCCCCAACCTTTCTTCATAGGGAAAGTGTTCCAACCCTTTTATCATTCTAGTTGCCCTTTTCTGCACTTTTTCCAATGCTATAATATCCTTTTTGAGATGTAGCGACCAGAACTGTACACAGTACTCCAAATGAGGTTGCACAATTGATTTATACAGGGGCATTATGATATTGGGTGATTTGTTTTCAATTCCCTTCCTAATGATCCCCAGCATAGCATTGGCCTTTTTTATTGCACTTGCACATTGTCTTGACATTTTCAGTGAGTTATCTACTATGACTCCAAGATCTCTCTTAGTCGGTCTCTGCCAGTTTGGACCCCATCAATGTATATTTATAGTAAGGATTTCCGGCCCCAATGTGCATCATTTTGCACTTGGCCACATTGAACCCCATTTGCCACGTTGATGCCCACTTGCCCATCCTTGACAGATCCCTTTGGAGTACCTCACAATCTACTAATTCTTTCCTTAATAACAGTTTCCACCAACTTACCTGGTATCGACGTCAGACTGACTGGCCTGTAATTTCCCGGATCTCTTCTGGAACCCTTTTTAAAGATGGGAGTGAAATTAGCTACCTTCCAGTCCTCAGGAATGCCTTATATAAATCTATGATGTAGCCAAGGCTGTGTCCAGTTCTGATCTCCATCACAAAAAGATAACACGGACCTAGAAAAGTTGCAGGAAGAGGCAGCAAAAACAACTAATGGATCCAAGCACCCTCCCTGTGTTGAAAGGCCACAGCATTTGGGCCTATTAAAATCACTGAGGGGGAGAGACATCATAAAGATTTATAAAATCATTAACAGTGTGTTGCAAGGAAATTTTCTCCCTCTCATAATACTTGGGTTTACTCAATGAAAATGGTAGACAGCAAAGCCATAACAAACCAAAGAAAATACTTTGTACAATTAACAAATGGAATATTTTCAAAGTGGCTTAGATAGATATAAAAGAGGATTAATCAAATTAAAATTAATGATAGCTAGCATGTATCATAGCCATGGATAGGCTTTAGTTATCCATTTTCTATGGTAATATGTGTCTAAATATTAGTTGGGTGGGAGCAAACTATGACAAAAATCACTTGTCTTTGTGTCTTGTTTGTTGGCTTCATTAGTGGAGGGTTGGATCCCAGTGCTCCTTTATGAAAACTAAGGAATCTTCTGCATATAGGAGATGCATTCTGTCAGGAAAGTGTGTCCTGTTCATGAAACAAGTTCTCTGTGACTGGAAGATTCTTCACATGGTGAGAAGGTACCTTAAAATCCAACCCAATCCAAAAATGGATTCTTGATTTGATCCAGCATGACTCTTCTTGAGTTTTCCACCAATTAGAATAGTCCTCTATCACTATTATCATGTCTTGTTTGATAAAGCTTTGTTTTATTTCATTGCGGCAATACAATATAAACTGAAGCCCTTGTGTAGAATACATCTAAATCCATGATTTATGTAGACTACCCACATGCTGTGCATTGATTTGAGGTCAGAGTCTAAAGCAGAGACTCATAGAAAGAAGCTGCTACGACATCTTAGGGGCACATCTGATAGTTTTATTAATTAAGAACTTTCATACAAAATTTAAATAAGTTATAAATGCATAGTTAATTTGGAATACATTTTTATAAAACTGCAGAAGATATTCTCATTAATGTATATTATTTTTAAATTATTCTGCTCTTCACCACAGTGCATAATGCATTCACAGATCTTAGTTATGATATAAATTTTACAAATCAATTTAAAAAAATGGTGTTCACCTTCCTGATCACTGTGAAAAAAGCCTATCATTCTGTGGCATCAGGGTACCATTAAGCAGTACAAGCCTGATTCAAGTGCATCCAAGTATGTTTAGGAATACCCCCTGGGGAGCTGTGACCTACATGTCATTCCCCCGCATTCACTGTATAAAACTCTTGGTCTGGAAAATTTCAGGAAACTATTCTCCCCTTGCCATACCTTTAAAAACAATCCCTTGCCATTTAGCCATCTTTCTGGGTTTTTCAGTAGTAGATACTGTGCCCATATCTTAGAAACTAGTGTGTTTGGCTAGTGGGCACTTAACTTGCTAGGAGACCGTAAAATCTTCAGCTGGAAATTGCTCATTGAGACCTTCATGCAGTTGCTTGGCCCAGGGACAATAACACATATACACATACTGCAGCATGCCAGGGAGAGACATCAGAAGTTCCAGGAAGAAACCATTTCAAAGGCTGTAACTTTGTAGTCCACTACAATCCAAGCTTGCCGGCTTTTGGAATGAAAACACTGAACAGGAAATAATTTTTGAGATTGTATCACTTTTTGTGGCTTGTTTTAAAAAGGTAGAATGGAGAAGCAATGTCATGTCTGTTGTATGCTGTGGAATATCCATTTCATACCACTGGCTTCTGCATGAAAGTATGATTCTGACCAAGGCTGAAAATTTCAAATGGAACTTAAGGCATACAGATGCTGTAGTGTAAATTTCACTCCTCTTCCTAGTTCCACCCAGCAACTCCCATCTTCCAATCTCTAAAATGCTTCTCCATTTCATTTCTGGCTTTCCAATCACCTACGTTTACAGTGGGGATAATTTTGTGAGGCTTCAGCCACTGGACAAATCGCTTCATTTCCAGGAAACTGCTGTGTTCACTGTAAGGGATCCCTGCCAACAAAACAACACAGGAGACATTTAGGGCATGCGCTTTGTGAAAAATATTAACTTTTTTTTCTTCTAAAAAGAAAGACAGGATATACATTTGCTAAATAAATAATGGAAATAAAAGAGTGGGAAGAATATTTTGATTTCTCATTCCAAGCATCAAGCAAGTTGTCATGCTGAAATCCTGAGAGTATTAGTCAGCATCATTCATCAATCCATCTTCAGTGCAAGCAAATGCTCTGTTAGGAAGCCAAGTCACAGCATGGATTCCTCCGTTATGAGGTTGAACAATATCCACCAAACCAGTACAGGAAAACTGTAAAATCTTTTCCTTGAATGCTTCCTGCCAGTCTGCATGTGATTTGAAAGTGAGGTATAGAACAATGGATTTTGCTGAAACTTCTGAAGAATTACCAACAAAGATTCATTTGGCAATACTTAACTCACAATCCAAATAAAATACAGCTTCCCCCACCTTTTCAATGTACTTCAATGGGCATACAAATTCAGTAATAAGAGCTACAACTGATTGTCCTCTTCAGTATGTATACACACACACACACGCACACACAAAGAGAGAGAAATATCATCCAGTGTGACCTAATCTACGGATACTTATATCCACAGACTGGGGCCAGAATGACTGTAAAAAGATGGTTCTGCAAACTTTGGGGGAACCCCAGGTTTTCAGAAAAATCTGGAAAAAAATGGAGGGTTTTTTTTTGCATCCACTGCAAATATGTATGCACAAGTGAAGACAACGCTCCAACACTCTTCCATGTGGTAAAGCTATAAGTGGGCAGGGGAACAGAGCTGTCTCCACTGCCCTTGTTGAGGTGGCAAAGATGCATGTGGGTGGGGGAGCTGTCCCTTTTGCAGCTGTGGTGGACAAGTCATTCTGTTGTTCATGCTGCTGCCTCTGAGGTGGTGAAGCTGTAGGTGGCCAGGGAAACAATTTTCGCCACCACTGTCAAGGCAGAGAAGTTATCCTGCTGTTCACACCACCACTGCTGAAGCAGCAAAGCTGCAGGCAAATGGAGGTGCTGTCCTTACTGCCACCAAGGCTGAGAAACTGTCCATGCTACTGCTGCTGAAGTGGTGAAGCTGCAGGCTGGACAAAGCCACACCCACTGTGATGCTGAATTGCAGCCAGACTGGGGAGCTGTCCCAGCCACTGCCACTGATTCAGAGAAGTAGCTGTAGAAGGGTGAAGGAGCTGTTCCCACCATGGCGGTGAACTTCAGGCAGGTGAGGAAGCTGCAGGATAGAACCCCCCCCGCGATTCTCACAGGTCCCAACCTGTCTTGCTAATCCAAGGGGGGAAAATCCTTATTTATTTATTTATTTAGATTTTCAGGCCACCCTCCCTTGCAAGCAAGACTCAAGGTGGCTTACAACAGAAAAAAGATATACAATGGATATTTAAAAGTTTAAAAAACAAGAATACATAAAATATATAGCTCCAATAATTCATCAGCACAATCCAGTCATTTCAAGATGGTGGAAAAATTTTCAAATTGTACAAGACGGGCAGGGGCTGATGGAGAATGGAGAGTATGAGAGTGCCAGACTACATACTGTACCGTTGCTGTCCTCAACCAAATGTCTGGCAGAACATCTCTCCCTTCCATGCCCTGAGGAAAGGTAACAAATCCTGCAGGGCACAGATGTTCTCCAGCAGAGAGTTCCACCAGTAAAGCCTCAAAGCCTTTGTTGGAGGGTCCTGTCAGAACTATATTTATCGGTTTATCTGATCAGCCTTTGAAAAATGCCACATTCCAGGAAATGCCTAATAACATGTATTTGTCATTTCCCCATAACCATGACTCTGTAACATACCTCAGAGTAGCATACTAAAAGCTGATGTAGTATAGTGCTAAAAGACTGAGCTATGGTTAAGTAATGCCTGGTTCATATCTCACTAGGTTCATATCTCACTAGGGAATCAAGGACATACAGCCTCAGCCCAGTATTTGTAATATTTATCTATTTATTTATTTATTTATTACCCTTATATGTAATATATGGTGGGCTCAGGGCGGCTTGTAACATAAATAAAATACAGTAGATATAGAATTAAAACCAGTTAATTAAAATAAGATGGCAGCAAACATATACATTGTTCAATACTCCTTCTGTTAGACGTTAGCAGGGTATTAAGCATCTGTAGGAGACAATACTGATCTACCTTACAGGGCTGTTATCAATATTACAGCAAGATAATGTAGAGAGAGTGCTTTGAACCCTTTAAAATATTGTATGTATTCAAAGTTTTATAATTATAATATAAACTATAATAATTTATAATAATCACCACCACCACTTTTGAGGATTTTAAACTTCTTAAACACAGTCTAAACACAAAGTTCTGTGCACCTAAAAAGCCTAAATCTGTGCTGGGTTATGGTCCAAATCTGTGAGCAGGGTGACAGTTGCTTATGACCTAATCCTTAAAACTGCTATCGGGGGCGGGGGGGGGATTTCTACCAAGTACAGCATCATTCATCTTTATCAATCTATGGTGAACTATTGATATTGGTAACGTTTAGCTATGTTTTTAGCCAATCTAGGGTTTTAGTTTAATTTGTTCTCAATTATAATCTCTATCAAGTTTCATGGAACTGATACAGGCTTATTAGTATACATTTTGTGTATCACATTTGGGTATTTGTTTTTAAGCAAAGGGCTGCAAATCAGGGATCAGTTACACATCACACTCCACTGCTACATTTCTGTCCCTTCAGAACTCTGTATTAAAACTGATCTGGTGCTAGTTACATTAGCACAAGTTTTAGATCATAGGACATCAACAGTCGGCAGAAAACAATAAGTGGAAAAAGCTATTTGAAGAAAACTAAACATATTACATCATTTGAAATGACAGTACCGTATATAGTGATCTTTCCTCTAGTTTGAGGTTGGATCTCGCTTAAGGAGTAACATCTGCCTGAATATGTCCACCCAGTGGGTTTAAAGGCTAAAATGCGATCAAAATTCTTAGAGAACTTGTTCAAGTGGTTCTGTAAACCCTGACAATAGAAAGTTATAGTTAGTTATTATGAATGCAAGACCCACAGGCTCTACAAAGGTGGCACAACAAATGGCAAACTGATATAGTGTTTTATATCAAATATGAGAACATTAATTCAGGTATACAGGCACAGAGTGGTCAGTTTAATACCCTAAAACAGAATGAGCATTATATGCTGCAGATATATAAACAGGAAAAAAAAACCCTACTAGTGACACAATCCATATTACAGGCATTTTAGACAATGGCTTATATTGGAACAAACGGGGTTAATGGAATTAGAAATTGCAGCTATCCCAAAGATTCTTTGTGTAATTGCATGTGAGTATGTATATTCTGCTAAACTGTATAATTTCCTTTTAGAATACAATCCTGCCAAATACATCCTGTGCTTAAGACATCAATGGAATGACTTATAAGTGTATTGTTAGTTAGTAAGGCCTATAATCCTATGACTAGGTCCTCAGAAGTTATGTTCCACTGAAACCATCAAGATTCAGTACTGCGAGACATAGTTAGGATTGAACTACAAGCCAGATCTTCCTAAGATATTTTAGGAATAGAGGTAACTGAAGCATATTCAAAGATACAGAAACAGGTAGTGACCAATCCAACACATTTCAGAAAACTCAAGGGCCCAATTCCTCAAAAAAGAGAAAAATATGAATACTCAGCACTATGAAAACAACAAAGCAGAGAAATTGACCAAAACTAAGGACAGGAAGACCAATTAGAGTGCAAAGTAGGTGGAACAAAACAATGAAGACAGGATAGTGGCAACCAACAAGACCAAATAAGAGCTAAAATACAAGAAGAATGAAAATAAATAGGAGATAAGAGACAAGCCTAATTTCAGTGGATAAACACACAAAAAGAAGTCTTAACAGCAGGACAGGAAGACACGAAAAAAGTATATAAGAGATTAAAAAGTAATCCAATATGGGAAAATGGTAGCTAAGAGATCCAGCAAAGAACAAGATGTAATAAATAAGATCAACAGCATGTTCACCAAGATGAGCTGGAGGAATGATATAAACATAAAGACTGAAAGAACTACAGAGAGAAGACAAATGCCAAGTAGGCTGATCACAGACTGCATCAAAATGGTTTTTAGATCTAATTACTGGAAGAGGAGATAACAAAAAAAAGAGAAAACTAGGTCTCAAATTTAAAGAAGAAAAGAATACCACCCAAGGGGGATGATATAGTATTAGGGAGAAGAAGAAGAGAGAAGAAAAGATAGGATTTATACCCTCATTCAGACTCTCAGAGCGGCTTACAAACTCCTTTCCCTTCCCCTCCCCACAACAGACACCCTGTGAGGCAAGTGGGGCTGAGAGAGATCTTTCAAGAACTGCCCTTTCAAGGACAGCTCTGACAGAACTATGGCTTGTCCAAGGTCATCCAGCAGCTGCAAGTGGAGGAGTGGGGAATCAAATCCAGTTCTCCCAGATTAGAGTCCGCACAGTTAGCCACTACACCAAACTACACCAAAATCAGCATAATCCTCCTGAGCACCAGAGTAGAACACATAAGGAAACTTGAGAGAAAAGGCAGAAGAAAAGGCAGATAAGGTTCCCTCTCCCCAATACTTTTCATAGCACCAAAATCCAATGCAGAAGAAATGAACTATTGTCCCCAAAGTGACAATTTATAGCTACAGATGAAAACAGTTACATGGCATCAGTGAAAAATGTACAAGCCACAACTTGGCATCCACCTGGTTTCTCTAAGTTAGTTGATATACACATTTCAAAGCTGTGAAATTTTTATACTGTAGAATATATTATGTAATTAGAGTCTGTCCTCTGGTTCATGATAAATTTTCAATGGTTGTAGCAAATCTAAGGCTTTGAAAGGTAAAAGAGAAAGTGTATCACACATCATCTCAGTGGTTAATAGGAGAGGGGATACAATCTCTTTATAAAAGCTACTTCAAAAAAGACCTACAGGTCATCTGATCTGGTTTCATGAGGCTCCATTAAAAGAGATATTACACATCCTGTACATTTTTAACTCTGCCCTGTGCTGAAAAAGGTTGGGGTTATCAAAAAAGAGCTAACTCAACCTGATGTCAGAAAGAATGATAAAGAATTAAGCTGACACACTTCTGTCTCTCTCCCAACCAATCCAAGATTAACCATATAATTACAAGTGACAGATTTTAAGCTTACCTTAAAATTAATTTGCATCATAGGTAGAAGATGAAGAAAAGTGCTGCTCCAGTCCAGGGTGATGAGGGAATTTATTTTTGCTGATTCCAAACACTGCAGTGTTTTGTACTTCTCTTGGGACATGCTCACTTTTGAGCCCAGAACTTCAGCAATAGCTACAGAATTCACAGTGAAGAGAATTAAAATGATGAAAAAAGGAACAAATGAAAGAAAATAAAGCTTGAATTTATTGTCCTAGAGGACCCTCCCGAATTTTTGCGAGTCTCTGGTGGTCCCTGACGTGACAGACTACAATCTGTAAACACTAGCCAATCCAACAGAGGTATCTTAGAAAGAAGTCACAGGAAATTGGGCTATATAGAGCTGAAAGCAGTGTTCCCTCTAAGCTGAGTTAGTGTGAGCTAGTTCACAGTTTTTTACTCTCCGGCTCACAGATTTTTGTCTTAGCTCAGGAAAAATGGCTCCAGAGCTAACTAATTTATGCAGTAGCCAAATCGCTTGCTCACAATTTTAATGCCAGTAGCTCACAAAGCAGAATTTTTGCTCACAAGACTCCACACCTTAGAGGGAACTTTGGCTGGAAGGAAGTTTTGCTATCAGTTTCTCTCACTTGCTATCATTCCATCCCACCTATTTCCCCATATGGAGATGTTCAGGAAAAACGGTGATAAACGTTAGCAAGGTCTCATTCCTCAAGACTGTAATAGTAAAGGCTTCAAAATTACTTTTTTTAAAGTCTTTCTCTGGAGGAGAGAACAGTAGTAACGATAATTCAAGGAAGCAAATTGACGTTTCATTGAAAAGCTGCCAGCTAGTATATTCTTTTTTTAAAAAATTGCATTTTGCTCCTATTAGAAAATGGTGCAGACTAATTAATTATAAAAAACTATTAAAGCTGTATCCGCCTGCGTGATTAAAAGCCATTCAGCTAAAAGCTCCATAAGATTTAAAAGTGCAAAGATAAGTATAAGGCATGAAATGGTTTCTATTGAAATAAAGCGGCTAAAAGATTCATTTTGGGAACAATGTTCAAGAATAGTTGATGTGGATGTCTCAGCCGGTTGCAGCTTGGCATGGAAATAAATTACATTGCAATTGGAAGTGTAATGTGCATACCAAGAGGCTGAGGTTAAAAGTTTTTAAAACACCTTACATTTACAAGTCTACTAAGACTGCTTTAACGCTTTAAAATTGTAGCATTACTAAAAAGGAGCTGCACTCAGTGATCAGTTCAAATCACACTCTGGTTCATCTCCACACTCTATGCCAAGATGACCAATGTGCTTTGCTTTAAATCACTTTTTCAGAAATACTTTAATCCTGAAAAGAAAAATGTTACAAGTAGACATTTCAAAAGAGAGCTTTGATGGTCTGCCTAATGAAACACAAAATGTGAATCCTGTTAACAGAGGCTGTAATCATGCCTTTACTTACTTAGCAGTAAGCCCTATTTAAAACTATCACTCACACAGCACCTTTTGGCCTCCGTTATAAAGAGTCACACACATACCTAGAAAGACTTTTTCTTTTCCAATAGAATATGTGCCGCAAACAACCAAAGTTCGGGGGGTTAAAGTCACTGTCTCAAAGGCAGTATTGACAGCAAACTGAATAACTTCTTGCTGGGAAGGAAAAGTATATTCAGGACTACAATATCTAAGAAATGGAAACAGAAGATATATTGAAACACTGGCTCCAGAGGAAGCATTGCTTTATATAATGGCCTAAACAAGTGTCAGGTTTAAAATCAAGTAGATCCAGTCATTCTTGCACAAAGAAAGGTTTATTGGATTATCTTGCTAAAACCCACAGTAGGAGGTCATTGTCAGGAATGGGGGGCGAAGCAAAGCAAGCTAACTTATAGTGTGATGCAATGAAGCGCCTAGCAAATAAAACTTGAGCACTCGCGCGGGAACTCCCGGCGGGAGAAATACTTCATGAGCGGGAGACTACTCCCCCCTCCCCTTGCCTTCCCAGGACTGGAAAATTCTCAGCGAAACAAGAATAGTCCAAAGCCTACATTCAAGGCCACCGTGATAAGGAAAAGCGGCAGGGAAGAAGCTCCCACGTTTCTGCCTGCATAGCTACGCAAGCGCAAAGCGGGGTAGGAAACATAAAACAATGGATTCAGTGAGAAACATCGAAGGCATTTTTTTCTGACATTCTGCCCTTCCCAAAATACCACCCACCCACCACTCAGGAAGGAGAGAATGATGGCCCCCCAGGTTTATTAGGGTATCGAGTGTGAAAGTCTTTCAGGTGATCAGGTGCATTGATATCAGATACTTTCACCCACTCCCTGTGTTGGGGCCCAAAGTGTACCCATTGGATGAGGTACAGGAGTTGTCCACGAAGAATCTTAGAGTCCAAAATATCAGCAATTTCATAGTGCTCCTCATCGCCAACCATCAGAGGGGGGAGGTGCCGACATCTCAGCTTGCCATTTAGTCGGGGGTAACGCAGGTTTGAGGAGGCTGTAATGGAAAATTGGATGTATTGCTTTAAGAGATTTAGGCAAATCTAGTTGAACAGTTACTTGATTTATACATCTCAACACTTTGAAAGGACCAATATATTTCCAAGCAAGTTTCCTGGACTGTTGCGCTAGCCTTAGGTTCTTGGTTGACAGATAGACAGAGTCTCCCGGTTGCAGTTTCCATCCACCTGCCCTTTTTTTGTCTGCCTGTTTTTTGTACTGTGCCTTGGCTTCATTCAATGTCTGAACAATTAGGGGCCAAGAATCGCGGAAAATTTTACACCACGCTGAGGCTTTCCCAACATTCTCACCGGGCTTCAAGAAGGGGAGAGGGGGCTGTCATAACCCATGGCAGCTTTGAAGGGTGACATTTTTGTTGAAGCGTGCCATGAGTTGTTGTACGCAAACTCCGCCAGTGGCAATAAATCAACCCAATTGTCTTGTTGATAGTTAGAAAAACATCTTAGGTACTGTTCTAAAGTCTGGTTTACTCTCTCCGTTTGCCCATCGGTTTCAGGGTGATAGGCAGTACTGAGAGCACGTTCAATATCCATTAGAGTCATTAGCTCCGACCACAACTTGGAAACAAATTGAACCCCCCTGTCGGAGATTATCTTGAGCGGCAACGTATGTAGCCTGGCAATGTGTTGGAGGAATGCTTTGGCCAAGACTTTGGCTGTTGGTAGACTAGGGAATGGTATAAAGTGAGCTTGCTTAGAGAATAAATCCACTACCACCCAAATGACCGTCATATATCTAGAAGGGGGAAGATCAGTGATAAAGTCCATAGAGATCACTTCCCAGGGTCGGCTCGGGGTGGGTAGAGGTTGTAAGAGACCTGGAGGTTTTCCCGGTCTGGCTTTGCAACGATTGCACGTTGGACAGGATTAGAGGGATAAATCCTGTTTCATTCGGGGCCACCAGAAGCCACGTTGCAGGAGTCGTAAGGATTTCACATATCCAAAATGCCCCGCAGATTTTGAATCATGAACTGTCTGCAACATTTGGGATCGGGTAGCTTCAGGGACAAACATTTTATTTCCCCTGTACCAGCAGCCGTTCGGACTACATTTCACATCGTCCCTGGCTTGTAAATCATTTGTTTCCTGTGGGGTGATGTCAGTGAGAAATTGTTTTTCCCAGGTTAATATCTGGATGGGATTCATTGGTGTTTGTTTGGCTTTACGGGTTACAACTGCACCCACCAATTGTTCCGGGGTGAACATAGACTCTCGTACTTCGGCTCTCTTACAGAAATGTTGGGGAAGGCGGGAGAGAGCGTCCGCCAGATGATTGGCTTTCCCTGGGAAATGGTGAAGGGTGAATTGAAATTTGGAGAAAAACTCAGCCCACCTGAATTGTTTAGCATTCAGATTTCGGGGTTTTCGCAGTACCTCAAGATTTTTGTGATCAGTCCAGATTTCAAAAGGTACTTGGGACCCCTCTAACCAGTGTCTCCATGTGATCAATGCTAAACGTATAGACGCAGCTTCTTTATCCCAAATGGGCCAAAATCTCTCTGTATCATTGAATTTTCTTGATACATAAGCCAGGGGTTGTAATTGTCCCTGAGCGTTCTCTTGCAAAATCACCCCACCCATAGCAGTATCCGACGCGTCTACTTGGACCACAAACTTTTTTGTCTCATCGGGGTGTGCTAGTATGGGTTCAGACGTGAACAACCGTTTTAGTTGTTCAAACGCTTCCTGACACTGCGGGGTCCAGTTCAAAGGGGCCCCTGGCACCGAAGCCTTAGATCCCTTCCCCTTGGTCTTTAGCAGTTCCGTGAGGGGAAGGGCTACTTGGGCAAAGTGTGGCAGGAATTGACGGTAAAAGTTGGCGAAACCGAGGAAACTTTGGAGCTGTCGCCTGGTCTTGGGGGGTTCCCACATTAATACATCCTGGACCTTTTTTTGGTCCATTTCCAACCCCGCGGAGGATATGCGGTACCCCAAAAAGTCAATGCACTCCTGGTGAAATTCACATTTTGACAGCTTGACAAACAGTTTGTGTTCTAATAGCTTTTCCAATACTTTTCGCATAAGGATAGTGTGGGATTCCTGATCCGGGGTATAGACCAAGATATCATCCAAATAAACAACCACCCCCTTGAATAAATAGGGGTGTAACACTTCATTGATTAAGTTCATGAAGACCCCTGGTGCCCCCTGTAAACCGAAGGGCATGACCCGATATTCAAATTGCCCCAGCGGGGTATTAAATGCAGTCTTATATTCATCCCCCTCTCTGATACGAACCCGAAAGTAGGCATCTCTCAAATCCAGTTTAGAAAACACTTTCCCTTTAGCCACCTCTGCCAGTAAGTCTTTGATGAGGGGCATTGGGTAGGCATTAGTTGCAGACACTGCGTTAAGTCCCCGGTAATCCGTGCAGAGTCTGAGCCCCCCATCTTTCTTTTTACAAAACAATACAGGTGCTGCAAAAGGGGATGAGGCTGGTCTAATAAATCCACGGGCCAGATTTTTATCAATAAAACGGCGCAGTTCTTCCTTTTCACTTGGACTCATGGCATAAATTTTCCCTTTTGGTAATTTCTGGCCCGGAAGAATTTCAATTGCACAGTCGGAGTTACGGTGGGGGGTAGTTCATCAGCTTCTTCCTCCTCAAAAACCCTGGTTATATACTGGTAATCCTCAGGGATGCGGTTAAGGTCCTCCGTGGCTAAACAAGCTCGAGGAGGTTCATTGCATGGGGGATTTCCCCACCCTGGGTCCCATTTGTGTTCTGTACATTTCGGGGAGATAAATTGTACATTCCCTTCCTCCCATAGAATGTAAGGGTTATGTCCATGTAACCAAGGGCTACCCAACACTAAGGGGAACTGGGCTTGAGGAGCTATCACGAACGAGCGTAGCTCCCAGTGGTCACCAATGCCTATTCGTAAAGGAACAGTCTCAAATCGGCATGGTTCCTTCATTGGAGACCCATCCATTTGTGTGAAAGTTATTGGGTCTTTCAAGTGGACCACGGCTGCCTCCAACCCCATAACCATAGACGGGTTTATGAGATCCCTCCCGCACCCTGAGTCAATGAGGGCTCGAACCCGAATGTGGGTCATCATTGCTGGGTTCATCACCAGAACAGTCACAAAAAAGAGAGAGGGGTAATTGCTCACCAGTTTAGGCGCCTCAGGTGCTGGGTCCTGCTGTGTAGCGCCATTCACAAACAGGACCATTTCGTTTCCCTGTATCTCACTCTCCTCCTCCAGCATCATGGTATCCGCTTGGTCGGGACTAGCAAAAAGAGCCCGGGTATTGCGTGGTTTTGCTGTACCTTTCCTTGGAGTAGGGGATGTCCACCTTCTGGGCTCTTCTTGTGGTAGAGCCCTATTGGGATCCCCTTTCGGGCAGGCTGCGGCGAAGTGCCCCTTCTCCCCACACCGCAGGCAGAGGCCCTGTCGCATACGCTGATCTCTCATTCCACTTGGGGTGGACGTTGGTTTGGGTCTGGCTTGGCCTGCCGCAAGACTCGGACGGTTGTTGCCCAACGATAGATCCAGTTTCATCATACGTAAGCGACTTTCAGCCTTCTCGGCTTCCTCCATCCAACCCTGGAGGGTGCGGGGTTGCTGAGAGCTGAGGACATTATTGCGGACTTCTACGGCTAGTCCCATTCGATATTGCTGGGCCAAGACCGCATCGGTCCAGTCCCGAATTTTCACTGCATGCCTTTGAAACTCCCTTGAATACTCACGCACTGAGAGTTTGCCTTGTCTGAATGTGCGAAGGAAGGCTTCAGCTTTTTCGGCCGCCCCGGATCCTCGAAACGGTTTCTCAAAGCCCACATGAAGTCATCTACATTCCCCAACTCCGCTGCCTCCAGATCATGAAGGGCTACATACCAGCTAGTAGCACTCCCCCGGAACCTGGATGCGATAAACTCCACCTGTTGTTCTTCGTCTGGGAATACATAGCCCCATCTTTGCACAAATTTTCCGACTTGCAATATGAAAAAGGACACAGTCTCTGGATCTCCATCAAATGTGATCTCAAGCATGTCCTTGGGGCGGATTACCGGGGGGGCCGGCGCCATGACCGGTACTGGGACCGGCTGCATGAGGGGTGCTGGAGCAGGGAGTTGAGGCGGAGGTAAAACTGGCGGCTGGATAGGTCCTGGTTGCCCTGGCCCCGGTCCTGGCGCTGGGGGAACTGGTGCTGGCTGGCCCGGCCCTGGCCCCGGGGGAACTGGTTGGCCCGGCCCTGGACCCGGTGGTACTGGTTGGCCCGGCCCCGGACCCGGGGGGCAGGAGGTGGCCGTCCCGGTATCAACGGTGGCGCCGGGGCTGGTACCGGTCTAGGTTGCGTCAGCGGATGAGCTCGAATTGCTTGATCCATCATCTGGGGTAGGGACTGCATTAGTTTGCTCATGTCTCTTACCAGCCGTCGGGTATCCTCTTGAATAGAATCCATGCGGGCATCAGTATCTTGGCTGGACCCCGTTCTGGGAGATCCTCGGGACACTCTCCCTTGGGGAAGTCCAAAACTACCTCTGGGATCCAAAAGGCTGTCCCGGCTCTGGCTTCCCGGCATAGTCCAGGTTGTCTGGGTAGTGTCCAACAAGTTCTTAGTCCAATCGCGTGATCTGCGATAGGTCACCCCTTTATCCCAAGGTGTTGGGGCTCCTGGCACATAGGTTCGTGGAACCGCACCTCCCTGACTCTGTATAGGCCCGGCCGGGCTGTAGATCGGGAGAGTGTACGGAGCACCCAGTGTGCTGATCAATGGCGGGGTAACCAACCCGGCTGCTGAGTGGGGTGTCGGTGCCGCCAAAACTGTAGTTGTAGTCACCGGAACAACGGTGGTGGTCGGGACAGTGACCACTGGAGCTGCCACAGTAGTGACTGGACCCGTGGCTCCTGAAGTCGTAGTCACTGGAATGGCGCCCGTGGCTCCAGCAGTAGTGGTCGCTGGAACTGCGCCCGAGGCTCCCGAAGTAGTAGTCACCGGGACTGTGCCCGTGGCTCCCTTCCCCGCTCCGCTCATCGTGGTAGATGGCGGAAACTGACGGTGAGGGAATGATGGTGATTCCTGACAATTTCTGTCAGGTTTAAAATCAAGTAGATCCAGTCATTCTTGCACAAAGAAAGGTTTATTGGATTATCTTGCTAAAACCCACAGTAGGAGGTCATTGTCAGGAATGGGGGCGAAGCAAAGCAAGCTAACTTATAGTGTGATGCAATGAAGCGCCTAGCAAATAAAACTTGAGCACTCGCGCGGGAACTCCCGGCGGGAGAAATACTTCATGAGCGGGAGACTACTCCCCCCTCCCCTTGCCTTCCCAGGACTGGAAAATTCTCAGCGAAACAAGAATAGTCCAAAGCCTACATTCAAGGCCACCGTGATAAGGAAAAGCGGCAGGGAAGAAGCTCCCACGTTTCTGCCTGCATAGCTACGCAAGCGCAAAGCGGGGTAGGAAACATAAAACAATGGATTCAGTGAGAAACATCGAAGGCATTTTTTTTCTGACAACAAGGCTTATATTTAAACAGAGCAATAGTAAAGCAGAGATATAACCAATGGCAAGTGCCTCTTAGCAGTGTACTGTTATCTCCATTGCACTGACAGAATACATGCCATATGCTGGACATAAAAACTGTCTTACATTGTCAGACCACTGCTCCACTTAGCTCATCACTGACTCCTCTGACTGGATCTCCAGGGTCTCAGAGTGAGGAAGGTCTTTCCCAACAGACTGAACCTGGGATTTTCCGTGGGCCATGCACGTGTCTGAGCCACAGCTAGCCATGTATATTGCAGAGAAAGGGGGGAGGCATAAAGCCCCTTTCAGGCTAGGGGCCAGTCAGTGCTGCCTCACTTGCCTCACTAGCTTTTTGCTTTTGACTCACCATCAGTGCTGCCTCACTAGCTTTTGCTGGAAGTGGCACAAGCAACTAATCCTGGCAATCTATCCATCTGTCGGTTTACACATTTTTATACCACCTTTTCTCCAAAGAGATGACAGTGGTGAATATGCCCCTCCTTTTCTAGCCCAACAGCAACCCTGTGACATAGGTCATGCTGAGAGAGAGATTGTCACCCAGCAAGGCTCATGGCACAGCAGGAATTTGAATCTTCATTTTGCAGGTCCTAATACAATACTCCAACCAGCACAGAAGACTGGCTGCATAGGATGAGGATTGTAATGTTTTCCAAGTCACTGTAACTAACATTGCACTGATCACTGTAAGGAATACTACTTTTAACTGCTTCCCTATTATTATGTTTTTCCTAATATATGTTTGAGAATTTTATGTTTGCTTTTAAAAATTGCGTGCTTTTCATCCTGTGATGTTACTTTTCACTGATCATTGTGAACATTTATAAGGATGGCATTCATTTCATATGGCTTGCAACTTTTATGCAGTTGGGTGGGTGGGTTGTGTGTGTATATATAAACTAAACAAAATCTGTCACAGTAATGTAATACATTCGATGATATTGTTGCCCACATTAGCAGAACACGGTGTGTATGAGTCAGGTAGGGTGTGAGCTCAGTCAAACAAAGTGGAAGGAAGCAGATGGATGCAGGTACCAAAGACGTAAGAAGTAGCAATGGAATGCATAGGAATAGTGTGCAGATATTGGTCAGAGTCTAGGAATGCCAGAAGTGACCTCAAGTACTGAGGAACTCCATTCCAAGAACTCCAAATTGCCCAAAACTGGTTAAAAATGCAATGAAAGATCATGTGAGCAAGTTACAGTCCTATGGGGGAGAGCAGTGCAATATGGAACAGAGTGTGCTATGGCCCTTGCAACTGTTACATATGTTAGGAGAAATGGAAGAGACAAAGCATAAAACCATTGTACCCTCTGTTACTAGAAAGAGGCAACATAATCTGCCCAGATCCCCAGTTGTCTTTAGCACCAGGAAGACAATGAGATCAGATTCACAAGTATCTCAGCATAGTGTAAGCGTAACTAAATCTACAGAAGAATAGCTCTGGGACACAAAGCAGACTAAGTTAAGCACATTCCATTAGAGAATGTAACTTACGTAGTATCCAAGTACAGACTGTGAACTTTCTGGCCAATCAGAAAAGGATAATGCTCCATAGAAGGACTTGCTCTGAAGTCTCCTGTGTGCAATACAACTGTCCCATTTGGAAAGGAAAAAAGGATCATTGCAGCACCAGGACAACTGCCAGGGAGTGGAAGGGTGGAGGAAGAGAAGAAAGGCATTTTGAGCCGGAATTCATGTATTAGAATCCATATAGACAATAAAGATCTCTAGTTAAAATACATTAATTGATCTGTTAAACACTGATGCTAGTTTTGCCAAAGATACCTACTGATTAGCATCAAGCAATACCACCTTGATCCCATTTACTATGCATTCTTTATCCATTGGCAAGATGTGGACATACTGTTCTTGCACATGAAGCTTGCTCTTCACCAGATTTCCAGTTATCTGAAAAACCAAGAGTGTTTAGCCAACAATATCCCCCATTTTGTCAATTACCCACAATTTTATCTGATACAGAAAGACTTAAGGGCCAAACGACACCTTATATTTCCAGATCCAGCTGGCTTTCCACACAACCACATAGCAGCTGCAGAAAAGGGCAGGGGCCTGATTTGGCTCAGGTTCATGCCATGATGGGTGGAGGGGCTCCTGCCTTTTCCTACAACATTTTCATGAGCTGAAACGACCCCAGGGAGGAATACATACAGTATGCCTTGCACATATAGCTCCAAAATGGGGCAAATGATTGCCCTCCAGGGCCATTTCAGTTTGGAAAAATGGCAGAGATGCAGGAACTCCTCTTTCCCCCATGCTGTGGTCCTGGGCCAAATCAGTAAAGTGAGCTGGGTCAAAGGAAATGTAATGTGTCATTTGAACCACCTAATATTCAAAGGGATGAAAAAAACCTAATTTTCAACCTATACTTTTCAGAATTCAACTGTTAGAATGCTGAAGACCTACAGGTAGACAGCAAAACTAAAAAGAAGAAACCTCCACAGATACAGTTTATCTAGGAGACTTTTCTTCAGGACAAATGAACCTCTTTCTAAAAGAACAGCTATGACATTTTACATACCATCCTTTCAAATGCCTTTGAAAAAATATGACTTTGGAAGCTTTGACACATTTTCTTCAGATCTAGGACCCAGTGTAAAAATTCAGGAGCCAGACTTAACCATAACAAATACAATTTTTTCATTATCATGTGACCTGCCCCAAGCAGGTCTCTGTAGAGGGGACATAAGTATTAACTGGAGTTCAGTTCCCAAAAAAATCTTATACCAAATTTTGACTATAAACGTGCACACACACAAAAAATGACTAGATTCTGGGGTAAACTTTCCAAGTTGCAGGTTCTATGAACAGGGACAGCCTGTATACAGAGTACTCTATCTTAGCTTTCCCCACTTGCATTTTGAAAGTACCTGTCCACCAAAGGTTTTACCACCTGAACTAGATGCAAGACTTTTAAGGTTTCTGAACAATTTTTCCCACCACAGATCCTGATACTCTGACCACATATAAGTGTGTTGTGCCAGTTTTCATATATTGCCTGGACAGTACTTTTTGTATTTGCTTATTTTCCTAAAGTACTTCAGAGCAATGCTCCCTCTAAGCTGTGGAGTCTTGTGAGTAAAAATTCTACTTTGTGAGCTACTAGCATTAAAGTTGTGAGTAAGCAATTTGGCTACTGCATAAATTAGTTTGCTCTGGAACCATCCTTCCTGAGCTAAGACAAAAATGTGTGAGCCGGAGGCTAAAAAATTGTGAGCTAGCTCACACTAACTCAGTTTAAAGGGAACACTGCTTTAGAGTTGTGCACAGCTTTGCAATAGATAGATTTCTTTGAACTAAGTTGCGTAATTCTGGTGGCACTGGAGGCATGGAGATGCACTGGCCTTAGTCAACAGGAGCTTTTGAAAACATTTAAAGTAAATGGCTTGGCAAGAGTAACAACCCCTTTTTGTCTACCTTTCTTTTCACCCTTTCAATAACTTGTTTCAATGTTTTTGATGGCGGGCTGGCTTGGGGACACTAAGCTGGGTGGAAAAGTGGCATAAAATATTTTACCTATATATTTATTTGAAAAAAGTTCCATTTTCAGTACTTGGAAAGTGAAAGAGGATGCTTCCGCCACTTCCATTTAAAGTGCCCATTTAGCATACATGGCAGGCAGAAACAAATACGCAAAAGGGGGCAAAAAGAGCAGAGTGCTGGAGTAGTATGTCCGAAGCAATCTTACCAGCAAAATACATATTAAGTTTACAGGCATATAACAAAGTCCTGCTGGGGTTCTTAAAAGAAAAGATTGCACGAGACTATGTTTTGAATGGAAAGGAGGGCTAAGTGCACACTCTTTTATGTTTTATTTAGTGCTTTCTATTAGGTGACACAGAATCTTGTATGTCTGTCATTCTCTGTCTACTGTCCATCTGAACTCTCCTTGCATGTGCTCCCTTGCTATGCCTTCTAAAGAAGGGCTCCAGTACCACCTCTTAGGCAAGACTCTTGAGACAAGTGGAATTGCCAGATTAGCTACTCGTGCCAAAAGCCCTAAGAGGCATCACAGCAGCTGCCAACAGAACTTGTTAAAAAGCACCCCATTCCCCGCCTCTTAAGCAAGGCCTGTGGGGGAAAGCTGTACTTAAAAGGCAGAAAATGGAATGCTACATAGGAACATGGGGGCAAAAGCTTCTTATGCAGCACTCCAACCCTGCCTCTGAGGAACGGCTATGGGTGCCAGTTCTGTTGGACTGTCAGAAGGGCTGGAAATAAAATTAAGGCACCACAGGGAATTATTAGGGTACCATGGCCCTCTGCCAACCAGATCTGTTGAGGCCTGGGCTATTCTAATGCGGTTTTCCCATTTCTATGATAGTGACACTCAAATTCATCTTTAGCAATAAAGACAAATTATTTAATCATGTGTTTATATAAAAACGGGAGCTGCGGTGGCTCAAGTGGTTAAGACACTGAATTGCAGGCTGTGGAAGGTCAGTAGTTCAGCAGTTCAAGATCCGTGAGTGCCGCATGACGGGGTGAGCTCCTGTCTTTAGTTCCAGCTCCTGCCAACCTAGCAGTTCGAAAGCAAGAAATTGCAAGTAGATAAATAGGTACCACTTCAGTGGGAAGGTAACAGCGTTCCGTGCACCTTGGTGTTTAGTCATGCCGGCCACATGACCACGGAAATGTCTTTGGACAGCGCTGGCTCTTCGGCTTTGAAACGGAGATGAGCACCGCAACCCTAGAGTTGGATTCGACTGGCTTTCGAGCAAGGGAACCTTTACCTTTACTTATATATAAAGACTGTCTGGTAAGTACACTGCTAATGAAACATAGTTAGAGAATATGATTGTGGTTTGGTCCTGCTATGCAGAAAAGAAGCACCAGAAAAACCTGATAACAGATCACCAAGGGAACATGCATGAGAAAAACAACAGAGGCTGGACAGACCACTCCTAATGGCTAAGAAACTAATAAAACAGAGAAACATTTCTCTATTTTCAGAAACTTATCTGACTTACAGTAAAAGCCCTTCCCAGTATACCTACTGCTGTACTCTCTTGTGCACAACACCTCTTCCAGATGGTTGCTGGCTGGCTTGGCCCCACTGAGTCCTCCCTCAAAGTCCAAAACATTCCTGGAATGGGGCCTGCCCCCTCCCCTTGTCTTTTATTGCCAGAAACCAAGGCTTGAATACTGATAATATTGTGTGCATTGCTAGGCGATCACAACAACAGCCATAGGGAGAACTCCTTTTGTGTATCAATTTAGGCTACATAAAGTCATCACTTTTAACAGATGTTAAGCTGGCATATAAATGAAGCTATTTATTGCTTGGCACACAGGAGCACCTCCTTCCTCCCTACTATACCAAGAAGCTGACTCAATTTACCTGTGATATATGAATGCAGCTATATGAGTTAACCAGAATTTGTTTCCCCACCACCACCAAGATTCTAAACCAGAGAGAATCAAGTTTGTGGGAGTAAAATGAGTTTACATGAGTGAATTTGTATGGCATGGGTAACAGGAGTTACTTTCTAACCAGGGTTCTCTCTGGGAAAAGGGAGGAGGTGGAGCAAGAAGCCTTCATGAGCCCAGCAGCAAGCCAGGATCAGGAACCTCCTGGCTTAAAGATGGTTAAAGGTGATGCCTGAATGCAGCCATGTTCAGTATAAAATCACTATAAAGGTTACAGGGTACATCTATGTGAAACTTACAAAAAACGTACCTTATTGCAGTATATTGGGAATGTAAACTTTTTTGTGAGGCCACCATAATGATCAGAATGAAAGTGTGTCAGGAAATATCCGGTGCATCCTTCAATTTCTCCATACTGGAATGCATCTACTACAAAGCCTGTTCCTATAACAAATCATACAATTTAGTTAGCTCATATAAATGGGAGCAGCTACAATCCTTAGAAAAAACACCTTTGATTCATCTAGCTACCATATTTACCCACACTGCTTACATGCAATGTTCGGCCTCCATTTTATCCTCGCCACTACCCTATGAGGCAGGCTAAACTGAGAGAAAGTGACTGACAAATTAAGCCAACGACCTTCATGACAAGGTATGGATTTGAAACTGGATCACCCTGGTCTCAGTCTGACACATTAACTGCTACACCACACTAGCTATAAAGTACCAAGCATCATTTTAACAGACATTTCCAAACCAGGCCAAGCAATGCAAAATGTCAAGGTAAACTAAAGAAGCAAATTATATCTATGCACATTTTCTCTTCTGTAAGACTAACAACAAGAACCAGACATGCACGTGTCTTCCTGCTGTTTCCAGTTTCTTCTTGTTTCTCTGTTTTCCAGAAACTATGTTTTTTGTTTTTCGCAAGTTCTTCACAAAATAATATAGTTTATAAATTGTTTTAAAAGCCTTAAAAATGAAATATATAAATTAAACACACTAATGCATTTATCACTGTTTAAGTTAATAGGATTTTCAGCACAAAATCCTAGACTTCCTGAGCGCAGGGCCTCAAAAGTCCTTAACATCTTAAACCACAGGGATACTAAGAGGGGCTGGACAGCTGAAAGGCAAGAAGAACTAGGAAAACTTCAGAAATATACAGAAGAGAGAGATGGTTTCTGGTTTTAGGGTGGTAGAGCTCACTGTGTATGACTATGGATGAATAAGAAACATGTCCAAGGGAAGCATTTCAAGTGAATTACTTCATTCTTTTGCTAGACTAGTATAAATTTGTATACTAAAACCCTTAAGGCTACAGTCCAAAGGGCATTTACTTAGGAGTAAGCATGCAGTGATATTAGCAGTCAGACCCCTCCTCCCACAGGGGGGCAGTTTATGGGTAGACAGAGAAACACCTGTCTTAATATTACACCTAATATTTGAGGTGCGGGGCACTGCTTGGGCCAAAATGGGCTGAGATGGATGCCAGCCAGGCATTAGCCTGGGAAAACAATTTTAAAATGCAAGTCAGAGTGGCTGGCTACAACCCCCCGTCTTGTCCTGAAGAGATGCATGACTTTAGAACAATGGGTTGCTCAAGACCTATTGATTCATTCAGCATAATCCCATCAACACCCCAGCCTCACTTCCTCATACCCATTACCCCTGATTAAGTGGCAATTAATCAACACTTAAATTGCTCTTCCTGTCTGGTGCTTATAGAACCATCAAGCCTCTTACACCTTTTGTCTATCTCTGGTAAAGGCACTACGTCATTGTTTTCTGGCAAGCACATCCTCCCTGCCAAAGGGTATGTTTTGTCCTTTAATCAGACCACTTTGCTGCCTTGGATCCCTCCTCACACACCCCACTTTCATTTCCCAAAATGCTGGCTGTTTTTGCTCTTTGACTGCTGCTTCTATGGACCTCTTCAAAATCGGTAATTATCGCCCTTCCCTAAAAATTTCTCCCCTTCCTCCTTATTTTCTTAGTTAGTTCTTCTGTGTGTGTGTATGCATTTTTTTTAATTTCATCTGCTTGGTTTATTTGAGAGTTCTCTTAAGAGGAAAAATCCTGGTATACATAGGTAAAGAATTCCAGTTACCTGCTTCTTGCTCTTTCTCCTTTGCAAATTCCCCCAATTAATTAGGAGATGGCCTATCTGGGTAACTAATTTCAGACTATAAATTTATACTGCAATCCTAAGAGCACTTTCCTGGCAATTGGCCGCATTGACTAGACCTGAGCAGGATTTTGAATAGACCTGGTTACAATGGCATTTTCAGTTTCTCAAACATATAAAATAAAGCAAACTGCATATTCAAAGAGCAAATAAAACATGAAATGCATGAAAATCTATTGACAACAATGTAGCAACTTAATAAAAGATTTAGTAATAACTAAGAAACAGTACATGTCAGAAAGAAGTATCTAATTTGGAAACACAGTTCTAATACTACTTAATTTGGTTAGTCTTTTAAAGAAGTTTTTGTTGTTGTTTAAAAAACCTCCGTCAGGCTTATTATTCCAGGAAAATAACATAAGCTCTTATGATACAGTTTCACAATTCTCTGTATAATTAGATTTGTTTTGCATACTGATGCTTCATTAAAAATAGATCATATTTTCATGCATATTTTGGTTAACAAATTATACAGGTTTTCTTCCTGCAATTAATTAATTAATTAAGAAAAACTGGAGCAGGGGTGGAAGAAATGCAGTAGAGACATTGTACAAATCATAAAAAGAGAATATTTTTTTACCATCATTGGGAAAACATGGCAACACAATAAGAGTAGTTTAAGAAACAGAACATACTACCTGGTATCTTCTTATAGAAAGGACACTGTTTTTTTTTTGTTTCACTTTCACCTGTCCATGATTCTCTAAATCTTTTTCGCCAACGTCTCTGCCCACCAAATGCTGGTTCTGCAGGGATGGGAATTTTTCTTGAGCTTTCCGTAACCACATCTGAGTCTCCCAGTGAGCCTTCAGCTTTCCTCTTTCTAGATTTGGACCTCTTTCCTGCAGCAGTGGATGGACTCAATGTGTGTGTTTTCTCACAAAGATTTTTCTTTTGGTCACTCTCCATTTTTGCTTTCGGTTGCAACCCAAAGAAAACACCAATGTCCATTTGTTTAAGTTCCTTGGCTGGAATGGCTTGAACTTTAAGTTTTGCAGAAGAAACATGTGGCAATTTTTCAGAAACAGTACTCGGAAAAACAGGCACAGCTACAGTATTACTAAGCCTTCCTTCTTTTTCTGTGATTGAATATGATTTGTTATGAGACAGTGTATTTCCACATGAATCAAGGATAGTTTTAGCTATACTGCAGGACTTCTCTAAAGAGCCAGCTTGCCAGTGTTGAGAAGGCCAAACGCTTTCTTCTGTGAATTTCATTGCCAGCAGCTTGTTTGTAACAGCAGTGTCTAACTTGGCTATTGAATTAGAGTTGCTCGACTCACATTCACCTGCACTGGGTATGGAAGAACTCAGTTTAAGGCCCTCAAACTCCTCCCCACTACTCCTGTAATCAAGAGGAGGAGGAAATTCTTCTGTAGTGTGTTTCACCAGGTCAAGAATGTTTGTTAAAATCCTTTTGGAAGTGCTAGCTTGTGAAAAAGACTTAGAAACTCCATCCATAATTGGGAATATATTTGAAGTTTCACAGCAGTCATTGATCATTACTTCAACACTGTTATGCTCAGGTTCCCTCTGTTGTGAAGTACCAGCTGGTTTATTAAGTACACAGCTTCCAGCTTTTCCACTCCTGTCTTCTGGGCTTTTGACAGCAAATAATTTTTTTCTGAGATGTTTAACCTTTGTTTCTTCCTCTTCCTCCCCTTCCTCTTCTGTAGATTTTTCTTCATCTGTATTCAGAGGAGAATAAGAAATATCACAGTCGCTGAAGTCAGCTTCTGAGAGTAGAGTGCCATATTGTGAGTCATATTGACTTTCCTGAAGACTGATTTCTTGAGAAAAGGGGCCCAGACTCACAGCCTGCTTTGTACCACCTGTGAACTGTATCCTGTGTTGATGGATACCTTGAATGTTTTCCAAAGAGGAAGTCTTTATACTAACCACATCTACAGAATTTGTATTTGATGAACTCTGCTTTAACAGAACACAGCAATTTGGAGATTTTCCCATGCTTCTGTTCAAATCCTTCAATGCCTCATCTTTAGTGGTACTGCTACAGTTAACGGACTGAGAAGCACCAGGACCAAAGAGATTGTTTCCTAGGCTGGAGGATGAGAATTCCACAAGAGGATCCCCTGCTCTGTTTGAAGCAAGTAGAAAGTGACTATAATGTTTGTAATGAGAAGGTATGGTTGAAGTACATAGAAGACCATCAGAGCACTCTAAGAAAACAAATAAAAGTATTAGTAGTAGTAGTGGGGGAAAAAGCATTTCTAGCACAATACTTGATCTCTGAAATCACTACAGATAACCTACAGCAACAAGACCAAAGAGATTCAGACAACTTGGTTCCCAAAAGCTTTACTTAGAAATGCTGTGAGGAAGCTCCAGGCTCTAACCAATAATATCTGTGAACACCTACTTTGCCCTGCTAGATCACAGGTGGTCCATCAAGTCCACCATCTTGTTTCACACAGTGTCCAACCAATTGCCCAGAAAGGCAAACAAACAGACAACAGAGGCCAATGTCTGTTATGAAAGGATAAAATGTGCACTTAGGAAAATGAAGGCAGAACTGGGGGTGGGGGAAAACAGATCCTAGTTACACGCCAGGAAGTGAGGACAGGGATATGGCCATCGAGAGAACTAAGAATGGAATAGAATCCTGGGCTCATCTGATTGTGTAACCAAGTTTTAAAGGGAGACACAGTAGATCATTACCAGCTGTCCCCCTTGGTGTCTTAACCTGTTATCCAGACTTTTGCAGCAACAGGTGAAGAGCAGGCTTGAAGGGAGACTTCGAGCCTGTGCCCCTAACTTTTGATTGGATTAGAAAATTCCAGGCTGCAGGAAAATCTTTAAAACTGTTAGCCTGAATTGGTGTTCCCTGCACAAATGCTGGTATCAAAGGTAGGCCCATCAGGCTGTGCCAGAATGCTCCATCTTGGACCCATTCCTAGGAGAAGAAATGTTAAGAGTCCTTTGTAAGGATAGGGTTAACTAGCAAGATACTTTTTTTGTATTTTCATTCCAGTATTTTACTTAACTGCTCTGTAAACTGCTTGTTCCTGATTATCTGTGCTTTCTAAGAGCTAGGTTTAGTTAGTCAAGATTTATTAAGAAGTATGAACTGACTGCTTAAGAAATCCCACCAACAGTACACCCAGCTGCTCTGTTACACATTCAAGGCTCAGTCAGATGTTGCAAACCTCTGTCTCACATGCACACACACAGATGTTCTGGCATTTGAAAAGGAACCAAGTGTACTCCACAACAGCCAGACTAGGGTTGTGCAATTTTTTTTTAATTGGTATTTTTTGGTTTGGGTCTATTGGACCCCCCAAAATGTTGGTATTTCTAAAAAATCCCAGACCTGGCTGGGAGGGCTTCTCCTACAGCGTGGTTTAAACTGCACTGCAAGAGAAGCTGGCCCCAGGAACTGCTGTGCCACAGCTAGCAGATTGCTCCCTGTGGCGCAGCAGCTTTTGGGGCACAAGAAGCCAGCCCCAAGCCAAGCCAATGGGAACGGTCTGCCCCCCACTCGTACAGCTGATCCTTGGGCTGGCTTCTGCAGCCCCTTTAAACTTTAGAGGAACTGTAATAGAAGCTCGACAAACAGCTGAGTGGCAGGAGCAGATTACTCCTGCCTCTCTGCTGTTGTTGGATCGATTGGTAATTCCCAAATGTATCCAGGATTTCCCCTGCAGCTTTCCTGAGAAAACCTGGATACATTTGGGAAGCCAAAATATATTCAGAAAATACCAATAAGGTATTTTTGGGGTATATTTTCAGCTCAGGTAGATCTGAATGCACACCCTTAAGCCAGACTCTTCTCCAAAAATTTGATATACATTTTTACTTTATCAGGTAATGCTACATGTAGAGTTGCAATTCCAATTTAAAACCTGATCTAATATTATAGAAATTATTTTTCAGTAGAGAGTAAGGTTGCTGTTTTTCTTTTCACTGGCTTTGTTCCTGTGAACAAACAGACATGCTCTTTTCATGGCACTGAAAATATTTCATCTCCTAAATCTCTGAGAGTCAGACAGCTCTTAAAGACACAGGAATAGGGCTTGTAAAAACCACACTGGAGAAGCATTTTGTTACCCATTACTGTACCTTGTCCAGCAGTTCCTGCACTGTCCAAACATTCAGTAACATGCCACTGAGGTGTCTGGACCAACAGCAAAGAGAAAGGCATCTGGCAACTTGGGCAGTATCCTTCATACACTGGACGTGCATTTACAGGGCTTTGCTTCTTACAGTTTCTCTTTGGTTTTGCTGAAGATGATGTTCTTTCTTGGGGCTGTACAACATGGTCACTGTTGAAAACAGCAACATTCTGATCTTGCTTTAAGGATGTCTGAATGCCCCTCTGCCTTGGCCTTTGCTTTCGTTTATTAGACTTGTATTTTCCTTCTGATATTTTGCTATTACTTTTGCTGCCATTACTTTGTGATGTACTCTTTCCATCATTTGATTCCTGTGCGTTTGTGGAGGTGCCTTCTGAAGTCTGGCACGGTGACTTCGGTTTTCTAATAGATTTGTACTCCCAGATGTCCTCTTCCAACAGGTCATCTTCAGACATGACAACCCCAAAGCATTCAAAAATATTTCTTCAAAATTTAATAGCATTCCAATATTCTCCAATGTATGTACTTTCTTGTCTTAATTTTTTTTTTTTACTTCCTTGGTCTGTATGACAAAATACTCAGATGCCATTTAAAAAATGAAGTTCGGCCACAAACATAAATCACTTTCCTCAAAAATATGGATTTAATAGACAAACGCAGAGATTTTAATTCTATGAGTTATTTTTAAAAATCAACCATGGAAATTTTTAAGGAGACTAGGACAGTTTCTGAATCTATTGTTCCTCCTGGGACAACAGTCTTTGTAATATCAGCTTCTGGGAAGTTTAGTTAGAGGATAGCATGACTGTTGCACTGACTCAAACATCTAAAATACATAACAATACAAAAAATGGTAAATTAGTTCTTCAGTAACTTACTTAAATGCAAGAAAAATATCTTGAGAGTAGCCACAAAGGCTTTGATCCTGCCAAAAATGTATTTATTGTCTTTACTGTTTTCGCATCCAGAGTTATAAACAGCAAACCCTTGTTCCACAATAAACCTTGATCTACAGGAAAACATGAAAGAATTTAAAGGCTGCTACTGTGAAAGTTGTCATGTGATTTGACAACAGCTGCTAGAAATTTTGCCACATGCAGGACCAAAAATAAAAGCACACTCTTTCTGCTGCAGTCCCAAATACCCCGTCTCCCCAAATGTTGTTCCTGGAAGACAAGGGGCTTCCAGGAGCAGCATGAATGGGAAGTCACAGGTCTGCCATCCCATCTGCCTATCTAAATCCTCCATAGGATGCAACCCATACCATGCTACAGCAAACACAAAAAGACCTTAAAGACTAATCAGTTGCATGACCAGAAGGTACCCACAGTGGCTGATCTTTTCATGCCTTGCCCTCCTCACAAGAGACCACTGTGACCCTTGAAAAGGTACTGCTGGGTCATGAAACTCCACAGGCAAAAACAACCACTTGTCATGGAGACCTGCTGTGAGGACGGGGAACTGAAAAAAGTTGCTCTTCCACCAGTGTTCACTCTTGCACCAGTAGAGAACTTGGTGGAAAAAGTGGTGGAGCAAGAACCCTACAGACACAAGAGCAAAGTGGAGCTGATTTTTCTCCACGCCCTTTTTCTTACCACCACCCATAATCAAAAGATAATCAAAAACAGGGAGTTGCCTACTCACAAAGACATGGCTGATATTTACCCAGACTGTCTTCCCAACACCCAGCAATAAGGTCTGCACGAACCCTGCAGTTACAAAATTTCGATCTGAGGAATTAATGGTCATATTACTGCAGCAAACCCTTGATATAAATCAATACCATATAGTCTTTTCTATCTTTAAGGTCCTCTTTTCACTTCAGCACAAAAGGAAAATCAACCATATACCTTCCAGGACAAAGTCTTGCACAGTCATATCCTCTCAATACTTATTTGGAAGTAAAGACTTAACAGGAATCTTGTGGCATCTGAAAGACTAACACGATTTTATTCCAGCATAAGCTTTTATGGACTAGAGCCCATTTAGTCAGATGTCACTAAGCACAGATTTATATACGAAGGGCGGAAAAATTACAAGAAACAAAGGCTACACACATCTGACAAAGGAGCCTCTAGTTCAGAAGACTTTATGTTGGAATAAAATCTTGTGAGTCTTTTTTGTTGTTGTTGTTATTGTTACATAACTCTGCTATCCCTCCGGGGTTATTACTTGGAAGTAAGTCCCACTGAGTTCAACAATGCTTATACCTAAGTAAACATTGATAGAACAATGTTTAAGGAGGGGGAAAGGCCCGATTTCAAAGAAAGCGGAGAAGGCACTGCCTTGGTGCTTGTGCTACAAAGCCAGCCAAAACCCAATGAGTGGACTCTGCCCTCAAGACAAATGCCCTGAGCTCACCGCTTGCTTTACCAGAAATTAAAGCACATCCTTTAACACGCGTTTATACCTACGTAGGTTCCCGCGAATATAGATTTCTCAGACACAGGAAGCACTCCTCAACCCTCTTCTTACTCACATATTTGATGTCAGCAACGATTTCAAGTCTTCCGTTCTCTCTTTGGCATCTGTTACCTTCTTCCTCCCGAATCATACTATCCAATAGGAAGCGCACTTTCTCTTCTACAATTGTTCTCCTCGGCACTGTATCCCTTAAAAAAATAAAATTTTAATATTTTGGATTATCATTAATCCATATTTTTTTTGTCTACTGCATTTATTTTTCTAGGAATATCATGTCGACTATTCTTTCTATTGAATCGGCAGAATCCAAATCACTACTCAGTTTTGCTTGTTTGCCGAATATGCGGTTACCCGCGCTTTTTTGAGAATACATTTTACATAAAAAGCAAACCATTGAAATTTTTATCTTTTTAATGAGACGATATTAATAAATTGTTTTGCTGCAGACTGCTTATTTCCGCCATTGGATGGAGTATTTCCTTGAATCTGCTGAGAACGAAACGGCAGATCAGTAAACAAAGAGCGCACTCTAGGATTACTTCATAGACAGAAGAAGCGAGGCGGACAATATGGCGACGGGCGGCGAACTAGCCGCCCTTTTGGCCGCGCAGACACAGCTGGACTACGCGCTTGAGGACGCGTTGACGTCTCAAGAGAAGGCGAACTTGGTCTACCAGCACTTGCGAAAGGTGGATACGTGGGAGCGGGATTTGAAAGTCCCGGAGTTTGAAAAAGGTGAGCTGCGTTGTGGATTGGAGGAGATGGAGCTGGGCGGAAGGGCTTCGTTCCACCTTTTGCGCATCCTCAGAATCATTCACTTCTGGTTAACTATCTCTGTGTTTTATGTATCCCTTCCGCCCGCAGAATTTTTCTCTTTCCTTTTATGGTCATAACAATCCTGTGAAGCCGGTTAAATTTAGGCTCGCACGGGTCGGGTGTATTTGAAACCGGGGTTCCCTAGGTTGAGTGGAACAACCATACCAGTTCCTAAAATCCAGCCACCTTCTTTGGACTCTCTGCTAGGATAGCTGTTTTCTCTAGTATTTGGCTGAGGTCATAGTGTTATTCGAATGATAGGTTCCATGTCTAACCCAGTTTCTTTATCCGTATGCTGCTAAATTATTGTGGGAATATGTGCACACTTACCAATTTGTTTGGATGGTAGTCTTTATAAGTAGTCTGTAGATGGTAGCCTATAAAAGTCGTGTTTGAATTTGGAAGCATTTTCTTTTTTACTATATGTGTGTATCTAGGTAAGCACATCTGAGCCATATGTGTGTATTTACTAGGTACCTCTAGGCCTCTTTGTTGTACTTGTATCTCCTAACCAAGCTAAACATCTTAAATAGGTGAGGATTCAGAGAGCCTATGTAAAGATATACATGTACAGGCCATTCTTGTGCAGGAAGATTTGTTGATGGGGGCAAAGAGATAATAAAGATTCTTTTCAGTGAATTTCTTTATTTGCACCTGCCCTCACTCTGGAGCCCCATGTCACCTGATCTTTGGCCTTGTCTCCCAAAGGAAGTCTGGATTAGCACAGTTCCAAAGGCTTTTCGTTTGTTTAAAAAGGCTTGTGAGGGTAGTTGAATAATTGATGTGATTATTATGCAGTTGATTTTGTGCAATGGAGATAGAGTTAGGGCTGCTTTGTTCTGTCTCTTTTTTATATCTATAATGTTTTACTATGCATTTATAATGTTTTGTATTTGTGCAGTGTGGCTCACACCTGGATTTATAAACCACAGTTTGACAGAGGGAATGGTGTGGTATAAATATTTTAAGAAATAAATGTATTACTTTTAAGAGCAGCTGTGAATTGCTCTCAGTGTCTTCAGACTTTGCATCTTTCCTGCAGATGTCTAAAATTCCCCACCATCAACAATCTGCAATTCTTGCAGGAAAGCCACTGACAGAAATTGCCTGTTTGTCCTTCTAATATCATGAACATTAGCAAATCCTACAAGATGTGTGTTCTATTAATTTTTTTCAGTCAGTGTTATCCTTTTCTATTTAGTATATTTACAGTGCAAACAGAAACAGTTACATCCTTCTAAGCCTATGTAAGTCATTGGCCTTGATAGGGTGTAACTCTGTTAAGGTATTTGTGTGTGTAGACTGCTATGAAGTCCCAGCAAGGGGCTTTCAAGGCAATGGGAAGCAGAGGAGATTTGCCATGGCCTTCCTCTGCAGAGTCCTCCTTGGTGGTCTCCTTCCAAGTACCAACCCTACTTAGCTTCCAATATTATAAGAACGTAAGAAGAGCCCTGCTGGATTAGACCAATAGTCCATCTCGTCCAGCATCCTTTCTCACACAGTGGCCAACCAGTTCCTCTGGTTGGCCAACAACAGGGCATAGAGGCTGAGGCCTTCCTCTAATGTTGCCTGCTGGCTCTAGAATTTAGAGGCTTAGTGCCTCTGAATATGGAGGTTCCCCTCAGCCACCATGGCTAGTAGCCATTGATAGACTCATCCTCCATGAATCTATCTAACCCCCTTTTAGAGCTGTTTATCCCTGTGGCCACCACGACATTCTCTGGCAGTGATTTCCACATTTTAATCACGCTTTGTATAAAGTAGTATTTCCTTTTGTCTGTCCTGAACCTACTGCCCATCAGCTTCTTTGGATTCCCTTGAGTTCTAGTATTTTAGAGAGGGAGAAAAATTTCTCTTTGTCAACTCTCTTCATCCCATGCATAGTTTTATAAACCTCTATCATGTCCCCCCCCTTAGTCAACCCTTTTCCTAACCGAAAAGTCCCAGCCTTCCTCATAGGGAAAGTGCTCCCAACCCCCGAATCATCTTGATTGCTCTCCTTTGTACTTTTTCCAGCTCTGCAATGGCCTTTTGGAGAAACGGTGATCAGACACAGTGTTCCAAATAAGACCACATAGATATACACAGGGGCATGACAATATTGACCATTTTATTCTCACTCCCTTTCCTAATAATCTCTAACACAGTTTGCCTTTTTCATTGCTGTAGCACACTGGGTTGACACTTTCATTGAGCTATCCACTGCAACCCCGAGATCTTTTTCCCTCTCAGTTTCAGCAAAGTCAGACCCCATTAACCTATACTTGAAGTTGAGATTTTTTTTCTCCCTATGCGCATCACCTTACACTTACCAACATTGAACCTCATTTGCCACATTGTTGCCCATTCACCCAGTTTGTAGAGGTCCTCTTGGAGTTCTTCACAGCCAGCCTTGGTTTTTACAATCCTGATTATGTATTTATTAGATTAGATTTTAACCACCCTCCCCTGCCTGAGGCAAGACTCAGGGCGGTATACAACATATACGACACAGGAGATGGTGGCAGCTACAAGTATGGACAGCTTCCAGAGGGAATTAGATAAATATATGGGGCAGAGGTCCATCAGTGGCTATTAGTATAGATAGGGACTCTGGGGCAAGTGATGCTCTGTATTCTTGGTGCTTGGGGGGTCAAGAGTGGGAGGGCTTCTAGTGTCCTGGCCCCACTGGTGGACCTCCTGATGACACCTGGTATTTTTGGCCACTGTGTGACACAGAGTGTTGGACTGGATAGGCCATTGGCCTGATCCAACATTGGCTTCTCTTATGTTCTTATGCTCTTATATTAAAATCATGTAATAATTTTGTGTCGTCTGCAGACTTGACCACTACACTACTCACCCCTAGTTCCAGATCAGTTATAAACTAATGAATTAATACCAGACCCAATACCAATCCTTGTGGGACTCCACTGCTTACTTCCCCTCCATTGTGAAAACTGTCCATAGATTCCTACTCTTTGCATCCTGTCATTTAACCAGTTTTTAATTCATAACAGAACTTTTCCTCTTATCCCATGATGAGCCTGCTTTGCGGGGAGGGCGGGGTATAAATTAGACAAATAAATAAATAAAAATAAATAAGTTTACTCAGAAGTTTTTGGTGAGGTACCTTGTCAAAAGCCTTTTGAAAATCCAAGTATATAATATTTACTGGGTCACTGTTGTCTATATGCTTGTTCAATTTCTCAAAGAACTCCAAAAGATTGGTGAGGCTGGTTTTCCCTTTGCAGAAGCCATGCTGATTTTCCTTCAGTAGGCTTTGTCCCTACCCTATCTTTGATTACAGTTTCTACTAATTTGCCAGGGACGGACATTAGGCTGATTGGCCTGGAATTTCCTGTATCCCCTCTGGATCCCTTTTTAAAAAATTGGTGTAACATTTGCTACTCCCCACTCCAGTCTTCTGGTACAGCAGCTGAACTTAGGGATAGGTTACATATACAGATTAGTAGATCAACTATCTTACATCTGAGTTCCTTAAGAACTCTCAGGTGTATGCCATCAGAAATTGGTGAGTTATTGAGACCCAGTAGGTCTAGACCTTCATATCTGGTCACTTCAACTTGGCTTAATTCTTCAGACTCCCTTCCTGAAAATAGGGGCTGTGGCATAGGTATGTGCCCCATATTTTCCACAGTGAACAGAGAAACAAAAAAGTCATTGAGCTTCTTTGCCATCTCCCCATCTTCCTTTAGCAACCCCTTTATTCCTTTGTCATCCAAAGGTCCACCGCTTCTTTGGCTGGTTGCCTACTCTGGATGTATTTTAAAAAATGTTTATTGCAATGTTTTTAGCAAACCGCTCCTCAAGATCTCTTTTTGCATGCCTAATTATTGACTTACATTTCTTTTGCCAGAGCCTGTGGTCTTTCCTGTTCAATTCATTGGGGCAGACCTTCTGCTTTTTAAAAGAAGCTTTTTTAGTTTTTGTAGCTTCCTTACTTGCATTGTTAGCCACACAAGGGCTGTGATCACACACACTAAATAATCCACTTTCAATGCACTTTTGAATTGATTTTGCCAGTTCACACAGTAAAATTCAGTTGGAAAGTGCACTGAAAGTGGGTTATTTAGTGTGTGCGATCGCAGCCAAGCCTTCTTTTAGACTTGGTAGTGCCTGTCCTATTCTATTCTATTTCAGCTTCAATTAATGTAGTGTTAAATAGCTTCCAAGTATCCTTTAGGGGTTTGACTCCCTTGTGTTTCTCCTTCAGCTTCCTTTTTCCTATTCCCTTCATTTTTGTAAAGTTCCCTCTTTTGAAATCTAATGGAAACGTTTTGGCCTTTAGGAGTAACTTTCCATTGCCCTTAATGCTGAACTTAATAGTATTGTGTCACTGTTCCCAATTGGTGTAACAACCTCTATATCTCTCATCAGGTTTTGAGACCTCCTCAGGACCAAGTCCAAGCTCACTACCCCTCTGGTTGGCTCTGTGACCAACTGTTCCAGTGCACAGTCATTTATGATGTCTAGGAGTGTCATTTCTACAGCATGACTTGAGCACATGTTTATCCAGTCAATGTGAGCGTAGTTGTCTCCCAGTATAATAACATTACCTGCTTTAGTCACTTCCCTTATTTCCTTCTCCATCTCAAGATCAGCCTCAAGGGTTTGATCAGGTGGGCGATAGTACATCCCCCACTTTTAAGTAACCCTTAGGGCCCAGTATTTCTACCTATAAGCTGCCCTGAGCCTGCTTCAGTGGGGAGGGTGGGGTATAAATTGAATAAATAAAATAATAAAAATAAAATATATTGCTTCTGTTGGGGAATTAATTCCCCTGTTTCCTAACTTAATTGATTCTGTGCCCTATTTGATGTACAATGCAACACCAACAACTACCTGTCCCACACCCCTGACCTGCTTGTAGAGTTTATATCCTGGAATGAATGTATCCCATATATTTTCCCCATTCCACCATGTTTCTGAGATACCTGTTATATCTAAATTGTCATTGAACACCAGGCACTCCAGCTTCCCCATCTTAGCTCAGAGACTTCTAGCACTGGCATATAGACAGCTATAATGTGTTTCCCTCTCCAGTAACCCTCGCCTCCCTTGGCCCCTTAGTCACTACACATAGCCCTCCTCAGTTGCCATCATTCCCTCACTCCCAAGTTCTATTACGCTCCTGTCCTGTCAGTATTACCCAGTGTCCCTTTATACTGACTTGTCCTGAACTGGAGGTTCCCCAGTTTCTGTCAACGCTGCTCTGCCACCTTTTTGATATTAATCTCCAGCAGCCCCTTTGGGCTCAAGTGAATACCATCTCTTTTGTGCAGGTTTGGCTTGTCCCAGAAAATTCCCCAGTGCCTAACAGACCTTACTCAGTGAGCAACAGACCAGATAAAAGATCCAAACAGACCCAGACGGAAACACCACTCTTCAACAGGCTACAAGCACCAACTCTCCCTCAAACTCTGTCCCCTCACAAAGCAATGTCAATTTATGCTTCCCAGTAATTTAGCAGTTTAGGAAATGCAAAAAAAACACTCACCTTCCCAGCACCTCAGCTGGCTCAGTTCTCAGATGAGATTGGGCTATGCCATGCCCCCTTCCCTCCCAATGTATTAGCTGAAAGGGGGGAAATTTGTGAATATTGTTGACTATTATACTTTTACAAGAAAGGGGACCCGTGATACTCGTGGGGGAGGGGAAGAGCTCCATGCAGAGCAGGAGGAGGAGGAAACAACAGCAGCAGGTAAGCCCCCCCCATCCCCAGACACCGGCGGCGCAGCCTGAGCAGCTGCCAGTCACCAAGTCTGCTGATTCTCCCCGTCCCCAGTCTCCTCCACCCCCCTCCACCACCCCCTGTGGCTCCAGTGGCAAGGGCCAAGTGGCTGCCAGCTGCCGGGCCTCGCTGAACTCCCCCCCAACTCTGGCGGTGAGGCCTAAGCAGCCTCGCTGATCTCCTCCACCCCCTCCCCCAACTCTGGCGGCAAGTCCCGAGCGGCTGCCAGCTGCTGGGCCCTGCCAAACTCGTCCCCCCCCGGCTCTGGCGGCGAGGCCTAAGCAGCCTCATCAATCTGCTCCACCCCTCTCCCCCGACTGGTGGCAAGGGCCAAGTGGCTGCCAGCTTCCGGGCCTCGCTGAACTCTCCCCCCCCCGGCGGCGAGGCCTAAGCAGCCTCACCAATCTGCTCCACCCCCTCCCCCGACTCTGGTGGCGAGGCCCAAGTGGCTTCCAGCCTCCGGGCCCACTGATTGCCCCTCTGGTGATTTCCTCTGCTGCTGCCGGCAATCTCCTCCCCCTCCTGCGGCGAGGCCTGAGCAACTTCCAACTGCTGGCCAGCCGTAGATTTCTCAGAGCGTTCCCTGCTCATGTGCAGGAAATGCTCTTACTTTTCTGGGGATTTAAATATTCCCCCTATATTTTTTACAGTGTTTAGATTTTTCTGCACACCTGGGAACTGCCCCATGTGCGCAGGAAAATCTCCTTGCCCCCCAGGTGCCCCCGATGTGCAGATTTAGATATCCACACGAAGGGGGCAACTTGGAAATTAGATCTATAGATAGCTGATCAATCTAAAATGATTGTGAAAATTAATAAAACACAATTTTAGTATTTTTTTAACATCGATCTGTCACTGAACAGCAGGGCTCACACAGAAGTTGCCATCCCTGCTACACGCTCTTTTGTACGTCAAGACAGCTTTGGAAATTACTTCCCAGTAAGATACTCACCATGATGGCTAAAGTTTCCTATACTCTTTCAATCAAGAAGTTAATGTTTCTAGATTTAAATATACATATAATAACAACAGATGAAAAAGAAACAAGACTTTTTATGGAGGTGGGCAGTTCCCATCTGCCTGTGCCATTTATCTGTCTAGTTATGTTCCTCAGCTGTACAAGTGGAAACACAATTATTTGTGTACTCAAATAGTTATGTTGAAGAATTTTCTTTATCCACATTGATATTGAACAATTTTATTTTATTCTTTGTTGTCAGAATGGTTTTGGATCATAATTCTTGACATATGTTTGGTGATATACTTGTAATATGAAATAACACAAATGTGTAGCTGTATCTTGCACTGACTACCAGTACTTGGGAGTACCTCACAGGTTGCTTAAACATATCTAATGCCTTCATAAAAAGTTTCCTTTCAGATTTCAGTGTGGCAAAGTCATCATTATGCTTCATAACAGAGGCCCCTATGCTCAGTGTCCACAGAATCCTGGTGGGGGAGATTTTGATTGCTGAGAGATTTCTTAATTACCCCCTCCGGTGATTCTTTGTAAGTCCATCTTGTCAGCTACTAATTTTGAGTTAGTTTGTTCCATGCACTTTTCTTTGTTGGAAATAATTTATTCATGCACTCTCTAATTTATAGGTCTAGAATGGCTAAATACTGAAGGTCCCCTTTCTTTGCATAAAGACTTTTGTGGAAAAGTGGTTGTATTGGATTTCTTCACTTACTGCTGCATCAACTGTATTCACCTGCTGCCTGATCTCCATGAATTAGAACAGAAATACTCTTCTAAAGGTACCAATCAATTTGTTTGTTGAAAATATTCATATTATCACAGAGTAACTTTGTCATTAACAATTTTGCAAAGAATCTGAATTTATAATATTAGAAATCTGCATACTCGCATGCACTTCTTAGAAAGGGTTACCTGTAGATATCTAGAGAAGGGCCTGAATCAGTAGTATAATTCAAAATATCATTAGTAATATTTGTACATATACTTAATATCAACACAAAAATTAATCTTAGGACTTTATGGCAATAAGAATTTCAGCTCCTCCCTCTTTGTTTTTTTTAAAAAAGGAAATGCTAAGTCTCCCTGACCACAGTTGCAAGAAATTTTTTTAAAAGGCCTCCTCTTTGAAAATATCCTGAAATCCAGTTTCTAGATTTTAGGAAACTTGGACCATGGTCAGATTTGCCTTTCAGTCTGACTCACCTGTGAATGCCTGACTGATCTAAAGGGCATGATCAGACAGCAACATCTGGGAAACATCCCGCAGCCGTCAGCACCCCATGCTGCCCCATCACAGAAGCAGAGTTAAAAGACACCGGGAAAAGTCTAGTTCTAATGCTTGCTGACAGGCTATAGATGGACTTTTCCCATCTGATTGCTCAAGCACCCTCTCATGCTGTCGGGATGGTTTGCTCATTCCATCCCGACTCCATGTCATTTTTTCCCCTTGCTTAGCAGTATGTGCATAACAGCATACTACATGGGGAACCCTCAGTGCAGAGGTGCAATTCCTCGTTTATGCACATGGGAAACAAAATGCAAAAAAAACCACTTGGCCAAACATGCCGTCTGATTGATCAGTGAAGGGCTGAGCCCCCAGCTACAAAGGATGTGTAATTGCACAATGCCATGTCAATTTCAGCTGGGGGAAATAGGCTCGCTTCCCCTACACAAAATGGCGCCTCTGACCGCAGCCTTATTCCTGAAAGCAACTGTGGGTCTACCATAGCATCTGATTTGAATGAATTCAGTATGAAATTAAAAAAAGATGAAGAAAAAGCTAGCATTTTGCAGTTTAAATTCTGTGAAAATGTTAACTCTGGGTGTTTTTAATCTGTGCATTTTTTAATCTTAATGAGGTTGCTTTGTGTCCTCACAGCCTCATGTTGCTGTATTAGCCGCCCTGAGTCTAAGGAGAGGAGAGATATAAATAAATATTTTAGATAAAACAAATTTTTTGTATTCCCGAATCCTGATGTGTCTCCTGATTTCTTGAAATATTTGATCCCAATTCAAAGACAGAATTCAGAAGAGGGAAGTCTGAGGGTGAGGCCAGAGTCCTTTGGCGGTTTGAGGCCTACTACCTGTTTATATAACCCTTGCCTTTCCTGGCTACTCACATTTGCCAAGGGGCAGCTAGCTGACTGAGTCCGAGAGGTAATTAATGCCTCCTTGAGATAGGGTGCGGCTGCCGGAGCTTTGAAACAGGATGTAGTGAGTATGCTACCTGGGCCCAGGAGCCATCAGTAACTATCAACCAGTCTCAAATATTCCATTCTTGATCAAGGTGACTGAATGGGTGGTGTGGCTGGGCAACTTCAAGCATTTCTGGATGAAGTGGATTGCTTAGATCCCTTCCAGTCTTGTTTCTGGTTAACAGGGCTGAAACGGCCTTGGTCATTCCTGGTGGATGATCTGCACCATGAGATGGACAGAGATAGGAAGTGCAGCTCTGACACCTAGGCAGCTTTCAATCCTTCTGGACCGCCTTTCCGGGCTGGGACTGGGAAGTAACACTTTCGGTGGTTCTGGTCCTACCTGGAGGGGGGTAGGTTTCAGAAGGTGGTGCTGGTGGACTGTTGCTCAACCCCTTGGCTGGCTCTGTCTTATCCCCTGCACCTTTCAAACCACTGGGTGAAGTCATCTGGATATTTGGGCTGACTTGTTACCAATATGCGCTTGATACTCAGCTCTATCTCACACTTCTGGCTGATCCCAGGGAGATTGTAGGGACACCAGTGACTGGAGACAGTTTTGGAGTGGATGCAAGCTAATAAGCTGAAGCTTAAATCCAACAAAACAGAAGTGTGACTGATGAGTGGAAGGTCTGATCTAAAACTTAAAGAGTCACTCATTCTGGATGTTGTTGCACTCCCCCTGAAAGAACAGGTCTATAGTATCAGGGTGCTTTTTGACTCGGACCTGCTGCTACCAAAGCAGGTGGTACCTGTAGCCAGGAATGACTTTTACCAGCTTCAGGTGGTTAGGCAAATGTGGGCTTGCCTGGACTGAAAACATCTGGCCACTGTGGTGCGTGCCTTGGTTTCATCTAGATTAAAATATTGGAAAGTTCTCTGCACCGGGTTGCCTTTGAAAAGTGTTCAGAAACTTCAGTTGGTGTGCAGGATTTTGCTGCCAGGTTGTTGACTGGAGTGGGTCATAGAGATCGAATCACTCCTGTCTGGCTCCCAGTCTGTTTCCAGGCACAATTCAAGGTACTGGTGTTGACCTTTAAAGCCCTGTATGACTTGGAACCAGCATACCTGAAGGACCACCTTTTGATGTTGTTCAGTCACACAATCAAATCCGACTCTTTGCCTCTCCATGGACCACATCATGCCAGGCCCTCCTGTCTTCCATCGTCCTCCAGAGTTTGCTCAATTTCATGTTCATTGCATCGATAACACTGTCTAACCATCTCATCCTCTGCCATCCCCTTCTTCTTTTACCTTCAATCTTTCCCAGCATCAGGGTCTTCTCCAGTGAGTGCTCCATTCTCATTTGGTGGCCAAAGTATTTGAGCTTCAGCTTCGGTATCAGTAGGACCACCTAGTCCCTTACAAACTTACATAACCACTACCTGAGGCCCTGATTAAGGTGTGCCTACCTTCTGTGATTAGATGGGTGGCAACCTGGGAGAGGGCCTTCTTGGTCACAGCACCAAACCTCTGGAAGGTTCTCCGCAGAGACTCACCTGTCCCTTTTTATTGCCATCTTCTGCCAGCAGATGACTTTTTTGTTTTGTCTGACATTCCCTCAGTGATCCCTCCATTGTTCCTTGTGTTTTAATTTTTTAAAAATGTTTTTGTATCTGTAGCTTGGTTTTAATGATATGTTCTTGTTTGGTTTTAATGGTTTGTAAGATGTGTGTTTTATTTTATATGTTTTTAATCTGTTTTCTACCTTGGTGGCTATGATGAGGGTAGAAGGACTGGGCATAAAATTTATGTTTGTTTTTTTAAAAAAGGCCGGGTATAAATTAAATGAATCCCAATAATCTCATACATTGGGCAACCAAGGACTAGGCTGTTCCTGGCATCATCATTTCCTCTTGATTTTCACCTCCTCTTCAGCAACTTTGATCTCAGCATAGGTTGGGGCTAGGGCAGCCGGACCGGGACAACTGTGTATCTTAATCTGCAGTATGGCTTAGATGCCAAGGAGAGACACATAACCTTAAGGACATGCATGAGTCACTTTGGCCATTGACATAGCCTCATAGGTGTGTGAACTCGATCTAGTCATTCTACACAAGGAAACTATATCCCTACTAAAATACTCCTACTAGATAATCTACTGCTAAGGTGCATAGTAAGTAAAATAACTGTTCCAGGAGCCTAAACCTTTTACTTAATCAGAAACTAAAAGCACAGAACTCTAGACTGCAGGAAGAATAAGCATCCTTTTTATCATATACTTAGCATTCCAACATAAAGTTTTTTGCTATTTTGCCATACATGTTTTTTATTGGTGTGGTGTATATGCCCCTGAGTATATACTTATTTCATATCAAAATATATGTTGCTATGATAGGAAATGCTTGAATACAAGGAGCTGGTTTGTGATATCATCAAGGTCATCTCATTTTCTTTCATGAATGCATGCATATCTGGAATTTCATCGGTTGGTCTGTGAAACAAAGGGCACAGGAGTTAATACCACATCATAGCATGTCTATCAGATATATTCTTGTTCTTATCCCTGCAAGTGCTATTTCTGTATACAGTGTGGCATCCAGAAGGTTATTTTAAGCCCTAATGCACATTCATTTCACGTCATCATTTAGAAATGGCCTGTTGGATTGCTGTTTGAGGAAGTGCTTCTTAGGAGAAATGCTTTGGGTAAGGGCCAGTTTGCTGCTCTTGTCTAACCCTTTAATTGCAGATTTGAATCCAAATGCATTTTCACATAGTAGAATTTGGCCTGGGAGAGTTCAACTTTACTTTAGAGTACCTTTAGAAGACCTCTTTCTGAACAGATTGCAATGGTGAATAAGGCTTACGCTGGTGTAACTTGGAGATGTGTCAGGTTGGCAGCATAGAATTGGGCTGTATCAGGGGCATGTTGTGGGCAGAGTGGGTCTTAGCTTGGTTCTTAGGTTTCTCCAGCCTCGGGCATGCTCCCAGCACTGGTAAAGTGTTAGGGCAAAGACAACCTTCATGTACCTTTACGATATCCTGCTGAGGTCAATGCAAGTGGAAAAGAATAGAGACCCCTTCCCAAAGCCCTGGTGCAGTATAGTGCATAGTCCTGGCCTGCAGCCAGTCGCAGTCCTCCAGAGTGTTATTTACCAATTGGGAACCCATAGTTCAGATGATAGGGATACCGAGTGGCACTATATATCTCTGGCCTCATATCTAGCACCCTTTAAACACACACAGGGGAGTTGGGTGATGGGAACCCCCAGAAAGGCCACTCAGCATGAAAAGGGAGCACTGAGCAGGAACAGTCAAGACACTGAACCATATAACTAACAGTTCTCTGATCAGAACCCTTACAGGTACTCCATTTACAACACGAACACCCAATGGCAGCCTCCAAAGGATGCAAGCCACACACAGGTAACCAAACTACAGCTGCTCATCTCAAACTACAGCTGCTCATAATGACTGTATGGGTGCATTTTGACAGCAGCAGAGCAGATCAAAGTAGAGTTGCTAGTAGTCACCCTGGACAGTAGTGGTTTTCCTGTGTCTCCTACTTGCAAGCAAACAGTTACTCTCATATGGCTTCATGTTGACAACACAGTGCTGTGCTGGCAGGGTATCTGTATGCCACTTCTGGTCTGCACTGTACATAGAGGGAAAGTTGGTGGGGCGATGCACAATGTACATACAGATGAGCAGCTGTAGTTTGGTTACCTGTGTGTGGTTAATCTTCAAGACAGGAGTGCTTGTTGGTAAGTGTTTCCACAGTGTGTAGTGTGTAGAGGAAAGTCATGTTTCTGGAAACATGGCAAGCACACGCATAAGGGCCACAGTTGGCCAAAGTTCCTGGGCACGTTTCTTGTCTGTTTTGGGACATGAATATCCTTGCCATACAATACAGGATTAATGTTTTACTCAGCAAGGAAACTAATCTTTCTAGTTCTAAATATAGTTTTATCTGGTATGTAGAGATTTTGTGGCTTGGTGCCTTGATCTATATCAACAATTACCTTTTGTTATGTTTCTTCTGCAATTTTTGTGTCTCTCCTTGTCTCTCATTTCTTGCACCCTCACTTTATGGATGTTACTGAGGATTAAATCTCGCTAACTTCAATATGTATAGGACTACAGCATTTTCATATTGAATAAAATGCCAAAGCATTTCAGGATATTTCCCACTTCCTATGCAATGTAGTCTAGTCTCCATTCCTGCAGGTTGTCCCCTTGCCCAGGAAGTAGAAAAGGAATGAGTGCGCTGGGATTAGTGCTGAGACCAGAGATCTCTAAGTCTGTGGCTTATCCTTAGAGCCTAAATGTGTAAGTGGAAAAAGAACGTCAGTTGGAGAATCTTCTGTGTGTCTTTGGAGCCTGACAATGAGGTGTGAAGTACAGATATTGTTACATTCCACCCCCCCCATGACATTTTTAAAAAACTGTATGGATGGAAGAATATTGGAATGCTTCAGTATGGAAGTGTTCTCCCATCTCTTCCTACTGTTCTTAAGAACTTGGAAACTAAGGAGGGTTGGCCCTGGTTAGTATTTGGATGGGAGACCACCAAGGAAGACTGGGGTGACTATGCAGAGGAAGGCAATTGCAAACCACCTCTGCTTATCTCTTGCCATGAGGGGATGGCATAAGATGGTTGCAACTTGACAGTAGTCATTTATTTATTACTCAATGTGGAAATGTTCTCCCATCTCTTTGTACTGTCCTTAAGTGTATCCATCTGGCCCACAGCAAAAAGGGGTGTAATTGAAATCCAGCACTAATAAAACCTCTCTTCCAGATGGTAAGAAATAAAATGCAAAGCAATATAAAGTTTTTTTTTAAGCTAGTGTGTGGGAAGTGACCATATCTATCACCTTATGCAATTCTTTGGATATAGGATTGTGTCTATTAACAAAATACTAGAATCTTATTTATGGCAGTGTTCTATCAACACTGAACAACAGAAGGACAAGGAAATTTTCTGCTAGAGGCGCTAAAAGGGCGTTTAACAATTCTTTAAAACATAGCTGTCATTAAAGTTGAGATTGAACTTGGCTTTATATGTGTGTTTTTCTAGAGCAGATTGATAGTTCAGTTAATATGTCAGATTGATTATTCAGTAAATTGATGAGCACAGGTTGTATTAGTTCCATAACTTTTTAAACAGATTTTAAAAAGTAGGTTTATTTGTTGTGTGAAACCTATCTCATTATTGATTTCATCATATTTTCTCTAAAATGTCTCAGAAGGTAAGTCATGTATCATTTATGAAAGCTGAGTATATTAAGTCACCATTTACATTTTAACACACTTAAAGGACTCATAGGCACATTAAAGCTGTGTCTAAGAAGCAGCCCACAAAAATGAGTGTGGAGTAGCAGCATAGTTCCTGTTTCCTAAAGACTGGGGGGAGCTCCAATGAATGTTGCACATATTGCGGGTTAATTGTAAGCAATTTTTATTCATATTATTACAGTGCACTGTGTTAATTTGGTTTATTTCTGTGCTATGTTTGTTGGTAAGGTTTCAGTGGGATATAAATATTCATGTGCATATTTTAAAAGTAATTAAACCCGGTGATGTGAGCTGAAGTTTAAAATGGGAAGTTTTGCTTCCTGGAAAAGTTACGGGTTGGAATTTTCTGTCCTTTATGTAATGACGTCCAGCCTAGATAAAACTTGTTAGTGCCATTTTGGTGTTTCCTTTGTCAGCAATAAGTTGGGCAGCTGCTCTCTACTAATATAGGTTATCTGCCCCTAACCCTAATATGAAAATATACTAAGTTGTTCCCTCTATCCTGACTATTGCTATGTAGATGGACAAGCCATGGCATACCTCTGTCCCTTAGGTTATTGGTGTTGCATCTTTGTGCAGCTAAATCCTGTGCATGAGGCAAAGAATTCCAGGTACTCCACCTCCCATTGGACACAGTACTCTAGTCTGCTTTCTCCATCTCTGAGCATCAAACAATACTTGCCCATTTGTGATAAAAGTAAAGAAGTAAGTTAATATGGAAATGGTTGCAATTCAACGTTATGTTAAGAAAAGAGAAAATGATAGTATGAAGAAACAAAATATACAGAACTACCTTGCACTTCTGATTCTGTTCTTGATTTTGAAACCCTTAAGGATGTTCTTAAGACAGGAAAAGGTTTTCAAATCCTAATGTGTCCATGTACTGCAATGGACTGCTGTTCCAGATGTTCCGCTCTTGTCGCAGTTTCCAGCAGACTTCCCCATATTTCTTCATTTTTCTACTCTTTCTCCTTCAATGGGGGAAGTCATCCAAACTAGTTAGGTCACACTGCCTCTCTCTCCAGGCAGGGATATGCAAATTTGTATAGACTTTGTATATGCTGACCCTCCCGAGCCTAGCTCCCCTTTCTTGGAGCCTCTTGCTTTATTGGTATGGGTGACTGAAAAGCCTTGAGAAAAGACCCCATCGCCGATATTAAAAAGAAAAAGGAGACCATTAAAGATGAGCCTCTCCTGCCTGAGGTTCCAGGCACTGGAGACTGGCCAATGGCAGATACCTTTATAGTGGCACAAGCCACCATGAGTGCTGGCTGACCATTTTTAAATCTAATCAATATCTGTTATGGAGCTGGGCTATACTAAGACTGGAGGGGTCAGCCTTGCTCTAAACCAATACAGTCTACACAGATTTGCATAGCCCAGCCTCGAGTGAGAGGAGGTGTGACCCGACTAGTTTGGATGGCTTTGCCCCACTGAAGAAAAGAAACCTTCAGGTAAGTTTCAATGTTCCATTCCCTGCCTTCCTTAGATTATATAAGCCAATTTCCATTACAATATATTTCCTGAAATGTAAAAAATTCTCCCCACCTCATTGTGCTCACAGAGGTATAAAGGAAATTCTGCAAGGCGCTGGATTGTCAGTAATAATCCACATTGCTTATCATTGTACAGAGTGACCCCATATGAATTAAAAAACAGCTCTTCCAGTGGATCAGTAAGCCTATTTTATAGCCATTGCTCTACTGAGCCTTTGATTTGTTCCGAGCATGCTCAGAATTCCCTATGACAGGAGTTTGTAGGTTTGCAGAGATGTGGCATCTCTGAAGTGGCCTCTCAGTTCATTTCTTATCAACCAGTTGCCTCTACAAGATAGAATGGTTTGTTCTGGTGCAAGAGCCACAAAGACCTGGGGTTAGTCATTGTCTATACTTGATTAAGTCTTTTAATTGCTGCAACTAATTTTCAGTTTGTTTGGGTTTTTTTACTCTGTGTTTTCAGATGGTCTTCTTGTTGTTGGTGTGCACTCAGCAAAATTTCCAAATGAAAAAGTTCTGGATAACATCAAAAGTGCTGTTCTGAGATACAACATCACTCATCCTGTGGTAAATGATGCAGATGCAAGCCTTTGGCATGAGCTGGAGGTGTCCTGCTGGCCAACCCTGGTCATCATTGGCCCCCGCGGAAATATGCTGTTTACTCTGGTTGGTGAAGGACACAAGGAAAAATTATTTCTGTTTACATGCATAGCCCTGAAGTATTACAGGGAGCAAGGACAGATCAAAACTAATATAATTAGGACACAGCTTTATAGAGATTCTTTGCCGCCTTCTCCTTTGCTGTTTCCTGGAAAAGTTACAGTTGACACTTCTGGGGACAGGTTGGTAATAGCAGACACCGGACATCACAGGATTTTGGTTGTCAGGAAAAGTGGTCAGATTCTGCACATTATTGGAGGTAAGGGTAAATTGAGTAAACTATCACAATAGACTTTGAATTCTGTGTTTCTTGCATAGCTTTTAGTACTGTACAGTTGGCAGTATTGAAAACAAAACTTGTTTGGGAAATTTGCTTACTTCAGTTATCTTTTAGCATATATTGTGTTAGACTAGTCTGCAAATAGGTGCTTCATTATTGAACACAGGTACACATTTCATAATCTAGACACTATTGACAGGCTGAGAAAAGTACCTTAAACTACAAACCCAGTAATAGGGTTTAGGTGAAGGCATTTCACCAAGGCATGTTTTTAGTGTCAGCATGTCTTTACTGCAAATGCTCTGATGATCTGTCCTATTCTTATTGTGTATAACTGATGATATCTAGCAGTCGCAATCCAGCAGATGTAACTCATCTCTTCAAGAGAAAAATTAGTATAGTGTAATGGTTAGATTTTTGGAGTAGAGCTGGGATCCCTGTTCCCATCCCCATGCAGCCAAAAACCTCACCAGGCAACCTTGGTCAAGTTGCTGTTCCTCCTGACTTATCTCAGAAGGATGAAATTGAACCTTCCCAAGATCGTTAGAAGAAGAACAGGATAAATATGCAGTAGATGGCACCTCAATATAAGAAAAGTGCATTATTGCAATCTTTGTGTCTGTTGAGACAAATCATCTCCCAGTTCACAGTTCCTTTTGCATACATTGCCAAAAGTACTTGCAGTAATCATAAATCCAAATAAGTGGGTGGTACTTGTGAAACTAGAGAAAATGTATCAGTTTTAATGTGGTACTCTAGAGAGGTGTGTCTAGTTGGTTCTTTTGTTTTTTCTTATCCAGAATATGTTGCATATCTTTTACTTTGGCCACCAAGATGTCTTGGGAGTTCTGATGACCCAGATCAAATTTATGAACTAATTAAAAAACATTTGCAAGAAGTTCAGAATGTTTTACTGTTATGTTTCATGAAGTGCCATTAGGAGGTTTGAAAGAACTGCCCACGTTCTTTCCCAAGGCAAATTCCCCCAAAGCAAATTGCAGATGTATGAAAGAACTGTCCACATTCTTCCCCAAGGCAAATTGGCCTAGTGACTAGAGATCAGAACAGAGTGGTTGACTAACTTATTTAGAAAATGTATATGCCTCCTCTCCTCAGACCTACTTGATGTGGCTCACGTATAAAATGACACAATCAAATCATGTAGCCGCAGCATTAAAGACAAACTATTAAAAAAGCACAGCATAAAAATAACCAAGCCAAAACAGTCCATGAAACAACATGCAACAGTGGTTCATATAACACTCCATGGGCTGTAGAGGCAAAACATAAAACTGATTAAAAGATGGGATCCCTCAGTTAAAAGCCAGGGTAAAAAGTAATGTTTTGTCCTGGTGCCTAAAGGAGAAAAAGGTAGGCACCTAGTTGCTGTTCACTTCTCCTCTGCAGGCAAAGGGAATATAGAGCAGGACTTGAGAAGAGGATTTCTCATAGTACTTTCCATTTGTACTTGTGCAGTTGTTTCCCTTCTGTTCTTTGCTGCAAACAATGATACAAGTTAATGCAGAAGGATTGTTAGGTACAGATAGTTCTGCTGTTAGAGACTGAGTAAGATCAGTCTTGTAGAGTAAAACAAAAAAAATATTTTACAGTGTAATTCTGTGTTCTCAGTCATTTTCCTTGTGTTTCAGCTTATGGCTTTGTTGTGAATAAAATCAACATGCTACAGCAGTTTTGTTGTATTTAGTACTAAAAAGTGATTGAGGCCATCTGGCACAACAAAAGAAATACTTTTGAATATTCTTTGGAATGAAACATCTATCAATTGACCCCAAAATTTATTGAAGAATTTATTTAAACTATTTGCATCCCACACTGTTAGCTTTTGCTCTTGAGGCAATATAGGTAAAGCTTTCCAAATTAAACTAGATCCAACTTTCTAAAAAAAGGTTTTGGAAAACAGCAGACTACAAAAATATGTCTCTCTCTGAAAGTTCTTAGAAAAGGTCAAAGGACTGCCACACAGATCTAGGGCAGCCATATGTCTGTTGTTGATCTTTTAATGTCAACTCTTAACTTGGCAGTTTTGTTTTCCGTTCTTTTAAGGACCAAACAGTGGAAGAAAAGATGGAATGTTTTCAGAAGCATCATTCAGTTCACCACAGGGGGTGGCTATAAAGAATGATATTATTTACGTAGCAGATACAGAAAACCATCTGATTAGGAAGGTAATTTTTTCCTCGTTAAAAATGTTAAAGGATAACAGCCAAATTCTGTTCCTAGTTATTGAGACAGAAACTGGCGTCAAAGCAACTGTTCAGAAATTACTAAATATATCTGAAACTAGAATATTGCCCAGTATTTAACTGTATTTTGAAAATATTTGGGATGTTCATGCTTTCCTCTTTGCATATGCTTTTTATGGCAAGTGATTCGGTACAACAATTTAATACTCTCCGAAAGGGAAAGGAATGCAAGAATAATGTAGTTCTGTGTCCTGACTTTTGTTATGTTTTTAAATTTAATTATATTTTGGCTTTCTAAAACCTTTTGTTTTGTCTCCCTTCTCCAAGAGAACCATCTACCTCCCATTTTATTCATTCCCAGAATTATAAAATGACTAAAATTTTGCAATATCAACACAGTATATAACTTATTTGCATTTTTCTATTAGCGTAAAATATCCAATACCAAAGTTTATCATTTCAACCATAGAATCACATGACTAAAATTGAATTGATCAGGTATTCTGTTCAAATGATGTATCCTGCACATGTGAAACTATATATAACTGCACCTCAATAGTGCTCTATAGTTTTGCTCACTTGATCTTGAATGCTTCCTGATTCAAGAACAAGAAAATGTTTAAGAAATTCTTTCCCAAAGTAGGGGGTATGGTGTAGTGGTATGGTAGGACTGGAGAGACCCAGGTTCAAATCCACACTTGCCATGAAATTTACTGGGTGACTGTGAGCCAATCATTTTCTCTCAGCCTAACCTATCTCACAAGGATGTTGTGAAAATAAAATGGAAGAGAGGAGAACCATTTATGCTAAAAGTAGCACTTTTCAGCCAATTATTTCACACTTCACAAATTGTTTGATTCAAGAAATATTAGAATTTTAATATTTACCTTTATAAAGTTACATTTATTTGTAGGCTATTGTATGGTGTTTCTTAAAAGTAAGTCCATCAGTTGTAATTTTACAACATGGATTAGGACCTTTAGATGACGTGTTCAGTGCCATGATGTTTCTCCTTTAATAGGGAGAAATACATCAGCTTGGTTAGTTAGAGTGTTAGGCTAGGATCTGTGAGACCCAGGTTCAAATCCCCACTTTGCCAATGAAGCTTGCTGGGTTACCTTGGGCCAATCACTCTCTAAGCCTAGCCTAACTCACAAGGTTGCTGTGAGGGTTAATGGAGGAAGGGAGATCTGTGAATCATGTTTCCATGAGCTTCTTGGAGGGAAGGTGAGATCAAAATGTAATAAATAAATAAGTTTACCCTTTTTGTGAGAATCAACTAAGCCGGCCTTGGCTGGGAGGGTGGGATATTAGATAGATAGATAGTTTTGCCTTTTTTACTTGGCTCAGTAGCTCTTCCCTAAAAGATCTAAAGACCAAAAACAGTTTGAACTGAAGTCATTAAAGAATTGATGATGGACTCTCTGCTTCACAAGCAACTATCTTTCCCCCCCCTTTTCTGTCTCACATGAGAATCCACAGTAGGCAAATGCAACAAAGCAGCTGCAAATTCTTCTTAATAAAATGGAAGATGTTTTCCCAGGTGTAGCTTGTCATGAGTTTGATAACAAAAAAGCAGCAATTCTGTCTCATTAGTATATATAGTTGAAGAAATGATAAAAAACACAATTTAGTTTGTATTTTTATCCTAGATTGACCTCCAGTTAAAGATGGTGAGCACTGTAGCAGGGATGGGAATACAAGGCATGGATAAGGAAGGGGGAGCCCACGGAGAGGAGCAGCCCATTAGTTCACCATGGGATGTGGTCTTTGGAACTTCAGGTATTATTTGAAGCTTTACACTTCACAGTCTTGTTTTTGTTACTGCTATCTCTTACCTTCGGCATACTCTCATAGACTATTTAAATTATCCATGTAGAAACCACTGGTGCCTCCCACTGCCCATCATTTGAGACCACATGATTCTTCCTCAGTGTCAAGTATAGCTGGCTAATTCCCAGATTCTACATACAGTATCATCATCCATTCTATAAATCAGGCTTGAATCCTTGTCACTTCTTTGTCCCATCTATGTAAATAGTTGCCATCATGTCACTTCTCCCTTTGTGGCATTTTAGTGCTAGGTTCTTTTCTTTCCACCTCCTCAGCAAAAATTGATTGAAGCTTTGGTCATCCTTTTCCCCTTAACTACTGAAAATCCACCTGGTCTTCATCCCTATTCAGTGCTTTGTTACTAGTATAATTCATCTTAGTAATCATCTTGGCCACTTGTGACATCTGTCCTTTATTGCCTACACTGGTTTCCTGTCCTTGCCAGATCCAGCACAGTTTCCCACCTTCAGAACCCTCCCTGGATTCCCCCCTCCTTGTATTATTGATGTTATATATACAGTCCTGCTAGTTGTCTTCACTCCTCCAGCTTCACTGCTTTCACCCACCCTAAGACCTCCTGTTCCTGTGACATCCACATTTGGCAAAGCCGCTAACTCTTGTGACAAACAAGGATTCTAAATCACAGTGGTTTAAAGGAAGTGCACAAGTCTGAAGATAAAAGAAAGCTTGATTATGACTTCTGAATAGTTGGTATTTTTAATATAATTTTCACATCCAAGGAAAGTCTGAAACTGATATCCTAAGCCAGTTTAGTGTAGTGGTTAAGTGCACAGACTCTAATCTGGGAGAACCGGGCTTGATTCCCCACTCCTCCACTTGTGCCTGCTGGATGACCTTGGGCAAGCCATAGTTCTGGCACAGCTGTTCTTGAAAAAGAGCATTTTCTGTCAGAGTTCTCTCAGCCCCGCCTACCTCACAGGGTGTCTGTTGTGGGGAGGGGAAGGGAATGGACTTTGTAAGCCACTCTGAGACTCCCTTGGGTAGTGAAGGGTGGGGTATAAATCCAATCTCTTTTTCTTCTTCTTCTAATAACAGAAGTAAAATTCATAGTTAACTATGGCCAGGGGTGACTCTACCATGAAACTAATGAAGCTTAAGTTTCAGGGTCTCTGATCCTGGAGAGGCCCTGAAGCAACTTTTTTTTATAATGGTGAATTTTTGAACAAAATTGGTGGTGGTTTTTAAGCGTTTGTTATTAAAATAAGGCAATTTTAGTGACATAATCATAAGCCAATGGGTTGAAGTACTTAACATTGACCTTAGAATATGCTCTAATAACCGTTTCATGTCCTTGTTGGATGTTGCCTTATTGTTGCTGGTTGAGAAGAAGACCATAACAGTTCAAGCTTCAGGGTCCCAAAAATGCAAGTCTACCACTGATTATGGCAGTTGTCTGTTTTTTTAATTTCTATATCCCTTGTGCTTTAATAGCAAAAGCCCAAGTATTTAGTAAAAAGAAAAGAGGTGTAAATTCTAATCCATATAGGCACTATACTCCATTTATAGTATTAATAAAATCAAATTGCATTTCCTTGAAGCCTCAAAATACAAGGCTACATTTTAGAAGATAGCCTTATAGATTACCATCATTCCACAGATGTTTTGCATTCTGAGAAGATAAACTTTTTATGCTAAAATCCATAACATACACAAATGTTTCTGAAATATCTGTGGTAAACTTTTAAACAGTTGATAACATCAGTATGTTCAAATGTTGAAAATATATTTCTTCAAATGTTAGTTGATGGTATAGTTAAAAACGGCTTGGTGCTGCATCGTGTTTAGAAAACATTTCATCTTATCCCTGAAATAGAGTAGAGTAGAGTTTTCTGTCTCCTTTTCAAAGTGCATTTTAACATATAACTGTGTTAATTCTAGATGATTATGTCCTTTCTTGTCTTCTGTTTGTCTTTATAATTCAGTTCATAGCTTATGTGGCTAAGAAACCGTTTGCCTATGAGGCTTTAGGGTTTTATAAACTTTGCATGGAAATTAATTTATAGTACTATAAATAATAATTTATCAAAATTAAACTTTTAAATCGATGTGGATTTGTATGTGCAGTTAACAGGCAAAATGTGACTGAGATAAGAAAATTACATTACTAAAATTATTTATCTATTTATTTTATTCAATTTGTATCCTGCTCCCACTCTGCAAGCAGGGCTCTGGGGTGGGTTCCAACAATTCATACATCATATAAATGTAATACAATTTAAAATCATGTACAGCATTAATAAATACTATAAAACCTGCTATTTCTTAGCCTAACAATTAATCTCTCCTTATATATAAGAGTTTTGGTGTCTCTCCTGGACACGCTCCCACAGCCTTTGGCCTGCTCAGCTGCCATTCTCACGGTCTCCCAATCCTGTGGCTGCATTGGCTTGCTGCGTTGGCTCGGCCCTGCCCACCGAGCCAGCAGGCAGCATTTCACCGTCGCTCTGGAGGGAGCCAGAGAAGGAAATGGAGTCTCAGCCTCAATGTACTGGGAGCCAAGGCACGAGACAGGCATTCCAGCAGCCGAGGGGTGAGGAGGCCGACTACGAGACAATGGGGGAACACGGCACAGGAGACTAAAACGAGAGTCCAAAGACATTTCAGAATTTGCTGCCTCCTCCTTCCCTCCCATTCTCTCAAAGACTGTCTGCCTCAACATGCCTCAGAGGAGCACGGGGGCAGAACCAGCCCTGGAGTGGGTGTGGCTTGAGGCTGCCTCCATCACGTGCCCTTCATGAATCTGCAGAAGGCCTGTCATGAATATTTATGCTCGCCTACTGCCACCACTTCTTTCACCCCTCACCAAAAGTGGCCGACCAGTCAGCTTGGAAAGATTTGCGACGGGCAACATGGTGACTGCCACTGCCTGCTCGGTGTGCTGACCTGACTTTGGGGCATCCCCCGCACTCAGCTCCTTGTGGCGGCGAGCACCCAGCCAGCCTGTGGGAGCTGGCGAGGCCTTCGGTGATGGAGCTCTCACAGGCCATCAGGAGCAACATCCTGTGCACAGTGCCGGGCTGTGGCAAAGTGCTGCCCAACTCGCCGGCACTGAACATGCACCCCAGCAAGGTCCACCACGTGCAGCAGGTCAGCCCGGTGCCACGCCCTTCTCGCCCCATCATTTGTCTCCTCACCTCAGCCCAGTTGTCACTTAGCTGCCTTCCATTAGAGGCAAGGAAGCCCACCGATGTTTATTTCATTCATTCATTGTTACCTTGCCTTTCCGCCCCACTGGGGACACAGAACGCCTTACAGAGTTCTCCTCTCTTCCATTTTATCCTCACAACCACCTTGTGAGGTAGGTTGAGAGCGACTGGTCCAAGGTCGACCAGCGACCTTCTGTGGCACGAGGGGGATTCGAAACCCCCACTCCAGATACTAGTGCCCGTTGCATTCCCGCTGCAATGGGCTTCACTCCTAGTCTATTATAAAAGATGGTGCTTCAGTCTATAGTAACAGCTAGAGCAGTCAATCCAAGATTCTGTTGAACAAAACTATGAAAAGAGAGGAGGCCAACTGATCTATAGTACTAGATCAAATATGCCTTTAGCATATTAGCATAATTCAAGAGGGAATTAGATAAACATATGGAGCAGAAGTCCATCAATGGCTATTAGCCACAGGGTATAGATGGGAACTCTCAGTCTGGGGCAGGTGATGCACTCTATTCTTGGTGCTGGAGGGGGCAGAAGTGGGAGGGCTTCTAGTGTCCTGGCCCCACTGCTGGACCTCCTGATGGCACCTGGTATATTTTGGCCACTGTGTGACAGAGTGTTGGACTAGATGGGCCATTGGCCTGATTCAACATTGGCTTCTCTTATGTTCTTATGTTCTTATGTTCACTGCTTGCTTTCGTCAATAGTGAATAAACAAAACACTGAACAACAAAAAGTTGAAAGTATATAGTCATTTATAAGGTTTATGTTTAAAAACCAGAAAGGATTAAGGGGAATAAACAATTAGGAAATTTCCCACACCACAATAATACAACATTGCTGAACTCTGGCTGTAGGTTAGTAGCTCCTAACCCTGGACTTCAGAAGTCTGTTGCTATGTGTGGTTGCCCTGACTGCTGAGGTATAAGGCTAAGTTAGCGGAAAATTGCTTACCTGTTGTCAGATTTGAGTGGCACACAGGGAAAACTAAACTGGAATTGAGGAATGCATATATCCCCTTCCAAATCTAGTTCTATCCCCCATTCTAAGATACTGTGATCTGTTAGGAGATCTGTCTCCTTCACAGCTTTAGTAAGTGATTAATTAGGGTAGCGGAAACTATTCCCCCCACACACTCTTTGCTTCAAAGTAGTCAGCAACTTCAGAATATTACAGCATCTGAGATTGGTGACAGTGGTAGAGAATTAAGGGGTGCATACGTCACAGCATGCATTCCCTAACCTTATATTTGTGCACTGGGTTACTATGTATTAGGGGCTTGAATAGGTAATTTCCCTTCTGTTTCTCCCCATCTCCCTTTTACTAACATTCAGTTGTCCTCAATATTCTAGCCCTTATAGAAGGCAAGTCTGAAGGGGTGAGGGCTTGCTTTTTTATTTTTTAAATGTAGAAGGTAATGGAAAATACTTAGGTTACCCCTGCGATATACCTCTGCTTTGTCTTTAGCTATTTGATAGTCACTCAACTATTGTCTTTATGATTAGAGGAAACAGACTGGGGCACTCTGAAGTATCATAGGTGAATGGGACAGTTTGGAAATCCCAGCTGACTCCCCTGCAGTTCTTCCTTCTTCTTTAATCCTTGCTCAGCTGCTCTGGACATTTTGTCCCGTCTGGAGCATATTGATCCCATCAGGCCATGTTCTGTAGTTTTGGGGATTTTTTTGCTAATTTACAGAGTCAGATTTATTTATTTTTTGCATACCTCAAAGGAGCAGCAACTCTTATTGTCAGGGCCTGGAGGCCTCCCTCAATGTGACCCAGTTTGAGATGAATGGCTGGGCTGCAGGAGAGGGCTCCACATGTCCCACTGGCATCCCTTGGGTTGGAGATGATCAACCTGGGGCCCCTTGTGGACTGGCTGCCAAGAGGAGACGGGCCAGGAGGCACTCAGGCAGAAGAGGCCCAGGTGAGAAAGGCCTGGGAGGTGTCATCATGGCAGCTCAAAGGACCGGGGCTGGATGAGGCCAAAGACAGTGGCAGTGGTGGGGAAGAGGCTGAGAGTCTCTGAGGAGCTGATGGCAGGCCCTCCAGGAGCTGGGACTGCGTGGCTTGGGCAGGCCGGGGGGGGGGCAGAATGCTGGGCTGAAGACAGCCTGGGAAGGTAGAACCAGCAGATGGTAGGTGCTGCTTCCCTTCTGGGGAAGAGTCTGAGAGAAGGAACACAGTTTTGTGTTTTCATTATCCACAGGGAGCCGGACAGTTTACTATTGGACAGAGTGATGGCAATAATGCTAAAATCACACAGCAAAAATAATTGCTGCGCAAAACATGAAGTATGTCTCTTAAGGAGACAAGTAACATTTGTAACTTGGAGTATGCTTTTTATTAGTCTTCAATTTCACCAGACTAGAAGGAAGTTGCTATCATGTTTTTGAAGTGAGGCATGTAATCAACTAGCACCAATAAATACCTTTTGTAAAATTGTGTCTGTTTGAAGTAGTATATTTTACTGCTTTTGAGTTCTTGCTTAAAGTATTACAGTTGTAAAGTTCAATGCTTTATTAATGACCATGTGCTTTTCAAGTTTCTTTACCATCCTCTTCTATTTTTATTCAGTGCTATTGAAAGCAAGTACTGCTAAATGCACATTTGATTGAAGTGTGAAATGTTCCTGATAACTGCAGCCTTTCTGAAAGGAACAGAGCCATGACCCAGCCTTTATTATACAAATGTGTGGCTTGTGTTCCAAGAGTGAGTTCTTTGGGCCACAATTAGCATCTGATTATAAAAATGCCTGCTTAGCACGCATTGGTTTTACAGAAACCATTTCGGCTCAGTACATATTTAATGGCAAACTATGTTTTTTCTTCAGCCTCATTCTGTCATCGGGTGCCTCTTTCCTTTGCACCCTTCCACATATCGTCTTTATTGCTGAAACATACCTTGTTGTATCCAAACCAGGCACACTGTGATTTGTTAAGAGAGGGAGTTGGAAGAGGGAGTTTCTCTAGGAACCCAGGATATGGAGCTGAGATTCAGATGGGCAGAAGAAGAAGAGAAGAAGAGATTGGATTCATACCCCGCTTTTCACTACCTGAAGGTGTCTCAGAGCAGCTTACAGCCTCCTTCCCCCCCCCCCACAACAGACACCCTGTGAAGTAGGCAGGGTTGAGAGAGCTCTTTCGAGATTTGCTCATGAGAGAACAGCTCTGAGAGAACTTTGACTGACCCAAGGTCAACCAGCAACTGCATGTGGAAGAGTGGGGAATCAAACCTGGTTCTCCCAGGTTAGAGTCCATGTTCCTAACCACTATACCAAAATGGAAGAGACAGTGATCCTACCAACCACTGCATGCAAGGTATTACAGTCAATCCAATATGTTTAAACTCTTCTATGGTAACACTAAAAGATGCCTTCTCCTTGTATAAACTGTTTGCTGTTTTTGGAAAATATTTACAGTGAGAACTTTTCTTCTTCTTGTTCATGCTACCTCAATGTAGCTTTTCCCCCCATCTAATGAACTGAGGTCCTTTTCAAAAGTTATCCTCCAAGGTGTGATCCTCTAACGCCCATTCTTCCGTTTTCATGTATTCTTGTGTTCTACCCTTTCTTGCCTCGTGTTTGACGCTTTCCCCCCTGACTGCTACTGAAAAGTTTGAGTTCAACCTTCTAAGTGCTGCAGACCATATTTTAGATACTGATCATGAATTTGATCACATTGATTTGACGCAGGAGTCGTTTCCTGCCAGAGCGTCCCGGAATGGCACTCCGGCAGTAACAAGCCCAGGCCCCTCCCCCTCCCCAGGGGAGAATTAAATGCCTGGCTTCCCTGCACAATCTTCGCGCAGGGAAGCCAGGCATGTCTGCTGAGCTCCCCTTCCTGTCTCCAGCCAGGAAGAGAAGCTGGGCAGATATGCCCTCCTTTCCCCCTGAGCTGCTCGGCTTTTGCGGAGAGACTGGGGGGGAGGGATTTAAAAGCCTGGCTTTCCTCCGTGACCTTCTCGCCATGGGGCACTCAGAAGATCAGGCAGGGAAGCCAGCCATGTCTGCTGGGCTCTTCTTCCTGTCTCTTCCTGCTGGGCAGATATGCCCTCCTTTCCCCCTGAGCTGCTCCGCTTTCACGGAGAGACTGGGGGGGGCAGATTTAAAAGCCTGGCTTCCCTGTGCAACCTTCTAGCTGAGGGGCAGATCACAAAGGGAAGCCAGGCATGTCTGATGGGCTCCCCTTCCTGTCTCTGGCCCAGGCTGACTGGAAACAGGAAGGGAAGGCGGGCAGAAATGCCCTCTTTTCCCCCTGAGCCTTGTTTCCCCCTGCCAGGCACCTGGAGAAGATCAATCAGGGAAGGCAGGCATGTCTCTCCGCCTCCTCTTCCTTCTCCAGCCAGCCTGTCGCAGCTCATAGTTTATACTGGAGGAAGTCCATCCCCCCCCCCCGCTTTCAGTTGGTTTTGTTTATTTATTTATTTTATTATATTTCTTGGTCTCTCACTCCTCCCAAAGGGTCTTGCTCTTGTATACATGTCTATGTGTAATGGAACAGTCTGCTCTTCCCTTAATATCTGTGTGATTTAGTTTGGTCCTGTTGGATGGAACTCTTGTTCCACTTTCGTTTTATTTGTTGAATGGACTGGAGAACTGGTGGCTGAGTGAGTACTCTAGCCTAGGAACTCGCAGCCAAAGGAGGAGGTTTCAAATGTAAGCCTTCAAGCTCCTTTTTAACTGCTGGTGGGGGAATTTAGAACTTGGGGAAAGCAAACATACACAGAGGCTTTCATTTTCTTTCCCTTGCTTTCCATTTCTTTTCTCCCTTTCTTTCCCTTTCCCCCATTTCTTTCCCTTTCCTCCCTTCCACTTCTCTCTATCCCTTTCTTTCCATTTTTTTCTTTTCCCTCCCTCCCTCTGTCCCTTCCTTCCTTCCCTCCTCTCTTTCAGCTAATGAGTTAGGCTATAACCAGCTTAAATAAAGGTTAACAGTCAATAAACACAAAATGTGCCGAACAAAGCTTGAGTCCAGTGGCAACTGTAAGACCAACAGAGTTTAATTCTGGGTCTAAGCTTTCATGTGAATAAATTTTGTTGGTCTTAAAGGTGCCACTGAACTCAAACTTTGTTCTGTTGCACTGGAACAGATAAGAAGTACCACTGCCAATGAAACTTTGAGATGCTATCTTTCCTTAAGCATGTGTGGACAGGAGGTGTTGGGTCTACCCTAATCATTTGTTCAAGTAACTTTGTGAAGTCTTTTGTACAGTGTAACCCTATTGCCTGTGTAGAAGAGCCCTCTTGAATAATTCTGGTTTGCATAGATTCAGGTGGGTAGCTGTGTTGGTCTGAAGCAATAGAACAAAGTTTGTGTCCAGTGGCACCTTTAAGACCAACAAAGTTTAATTCTGGGTATAAGCTTTCATATCCATGCACTCATTTTCAGATACATTGAAACAGAGGCATTACATGGAGGTAGCATGTGAGAAGGATGTTGCCCATATCTGTAGACTTCTGCAAATGTGGGAACTGTAGCCTCTGTTCATAACTGGGTCATTGGTTACTTCTTCAGCCATGAAGTATCTGTAGACAAGAGCAGTGGCTCACAAAAGCTGATCCCCTGCCACAAATTTTCTTTGTGCTTTTATGCTTTTGAAGCAGTTTTTTCTCCAGGTAGGTTCGCCAGCTCTGAGTTGGGAAATACTTGGAGATTTTTGGGGTGGAGCCTGAGTGGTGGGTGTTGCCTTCGGGCACACTTCTAGTGATGTTAGGGGGTGTGGCATATGCAAATAAATTATGCTAATGAGTTATGCTAATGAGCTCCTGCACCTCTTTTCCAAAAAAATGACCCCTGATTTGACGTATAAATAAACTCTCATTGTCTTTGGGATCTATTGCTCCTTATCTCGCCAGGGGCCATCAGCCTTCAGGGTTTGCCCTTTCCCCACCATTTTGCTGCACAGATTGAGCAGCCGTAGTGATCAGGGGAGAAAGTTGTCCATTGACTTATGGACTCACGCTAATGAGTTAGGTAGCTTCTTGTGATTTATTCTGGAATCAGAATAGAAAAATTAGGTGTCAGAAAGTTGCAGACAAAGGTCATGTCCCGAGCAGGGAGGATTCTTTTTTCACAGTTTTGGAACAACATCGCAGTGCATGCATTCTCTTCCTGAAGAGAATATTTACTAAAACTGAATGGCCTCATTTTTAAACTTTGTGTGTAGTTTTTGAAAGACACAAAGTACAGTTTAGATCAGTGTTTTTCAACCACTGTGCCGTGGCACACTAGTGTGCCGTGAGATATTGTCTGGTGTGCCGTGGGAAAAATTCCAATTTCATCCGTAACATATGAACAATTATAAAATAAAGTATTATTATTTCATAATAAAGTAATTATAAAATAATTTATTTGTGTTTATTTGATTCCTATTCAAGAGAATTACTTTATATATAGTCAATATAGGCACAGAGTTAATTTTTTAACATTTTCTAATGGTGGTGTGCCTCGTGATTTTTTTCATGAAAAAAGTGTGCCTTTGCACAAAAAGGTTGAAAAACACTGGTTTAGATTAATTTTAAAGGAGTTTTCACATGCCTGATTTACCAGAGCTTCTTATGACCTTCTGTTTCTTTGAAGCTGCAGCAATTCCTAAAATGAGTTTTTCTCTGACAACTTTATATACTAAAGATGTCACTGTTTTATATATATCAAATGACATGCTGCCACTTTTCTGTCCTTCAGATACTTCCTAAAAACCTACTTTTTCGTGTGAAGCCTTTAGCATGACCCCTAGAATCTTCTGTTCAAGGTGCAACTGAAGTGAGAACATGCAATGCTCCCCCTAAGCTGTGGAGTCTTAAGAACATAAGAACATAAGAGAAGCCAATGTTGAATCAGGCCAATGGCCCATCTAGTCCAACACTCTGTCACACAGCGGCCAAAATATACCAGGTGCCATCCGGAGGTCCAGCAGTGGGGCCAGGGCACCAGAAGCCCTCCCACTGCTGCCCCCTCCAGCACCAAGAATAGAGTGCATCACCTGCCCCAGACTGAGAGTTCCCATCCATATCCTGTGGCTAATAGCCACTGGTGGACTTCTGCTCCATATGTTTATCTAATTTCCTCTTGAAACTGTCCATGCTTGCAGCTGCCACGACCTCCTGTGGCAGTGAATTCCATATGTTAATCACTCTTTGGGTGAAGAAGTATTTCCTTTTATCTGTTTTAACTCGACTGCTCAGCAATTTCATAGAGTGCCCACGAGTTCTTGTATTGTGAGAAAGGGAGAAAAGTACTTCTTTCTCAACCTGCTCAATCCCATTCATAATCTTATAAACCTCGATCATGTCACCCCTCAGCCGTCGTTTCTCCAAGCTAAAGAGCCCCAAGCATTTTAACCTTTCTTCATAGGGAAGGTGTTCCAACCCTTTTATCATTCTAGTTGCCCTTCTCTGCACTTTTTCCAATGCTATAATATCCTTTTTGAGTTGTGGTGACCAGAACTGTACACAGTATTCCAAATGAGGTCGCACCAATGATTTATACAGGGGCATGATGATACTGGCTGATTTGTTATCAATTCCCTTCCTAATAATCCCCAGCATAGCGTTGGCCTTCTTTATTGCAGCTACACATTGTGTAGACATTTTCATTGAGTTATCCACTACGACTCCAAGATCTCTCTCTTGGTCAGTCTCTGCCAGATCAGACCCCATCAATGTGTATTTATATTTAGGATTTTTGGCTCCAATGTGCATCACTTTGCACTTGGCCACATTGAACCCCATTTGCCACGTTGACGCCCACTCACCCATCCTCAACAGATCCCTTTGGAGTGCCTCACAATCCTCCCTGGTTTTCACCACCCTGAACAACTTCGTGTCATCTGCAAATTTAGCCACATCACTGCTTACTCCCAATTCCAAATCGTTAATAAACAAGTTAAAAAGCATTGGACCGAGTACTGATCCCTGTGGTACCCCACTGCTTACCACCCTCCACTGAGAAAGTTTCCCATTTATACTCACTCTCTGTTTCCTATTTATAAGCCAGTTTTTGATCCACAAGAGGACTTGTCCTTTTATCCCATGACTATTGAGCTTACTTTGGAGCCTTTGATGAGGAACTGTATCAAAAGCTTTCCGGAAGTCAAGGTAAATAATATCTATTGGGTCCCCCTTGTCCACATGTTTGTTCGCTCCCTCAAAAAACACTAACAGGTTAGTGAGACAAGATCTTCCTTTACAGAACCCATGCTGAGTCTGCCTCAATAGTTTTTGTTCATCAATGTGCCTACTAATTCTTTCCTTAATAACAGTTTCCACCAATTTACCCGGTATCGATGTCAGACTGACTGGCCTGTAATTTCCTGGATCTCCCCTGGAGCCCTTTTTAAAGATTGGAGTGACATTAGCTACCTTCCAGTCCTCAGGAATGGAGGCAGATTTTAAAGAAAGATTACATATTTTTGTCAGGAGATCCACAAGTTCACATTTGAGTTCTTTCAGAACTCTCGGATGAATGCCATCCGGGCCTGGTGATTTATTAGTTTTTAAATTGTCCATCAGTCGGAGGACTTCCTCTCTTGTCACCGCAATCTGATTCAGGTCTTTCAAACCCCCTCCCGAAATCGGTGCTTCTGGAGTGGGCAAACACTTCTCCTCTTCCACAGTGAAGACAGAGGCAAAAAATGCATTCAGCTTCTCAGCCATTTCCCTATCATCCTTCACTACTCCTTTTACCCCTTGGTCATCCAAGGGCCCCACTGCCTCCCTGGCTGGCTTCCTACTTCTAATGTATTTGAAGAAAGTTTTATTGTTGGTCTTTATGTTTTTTGCGATATGCTCCTCATATTCCCTTTTTGCTTGCCTGATCACAGACTTGCATTTTATTTGCCATAGTCTGTGTTCCCTTTTATCAACCTCACTAAGACTAGCTTTCCACCGCTTAAAGGAATCCTTCTTACCTTTTACAGCTTCCATTACTTTATTTGTTAACCATGCAGGCTTTTTTCTATACCTATTTGTACCTTTCCTAACCTGCGGCATATATTTTTTCTGAGCTTCTAGGATTGTCTTTTTAAATAGTCTCCAAGCTTCCCCAATGGTTTTGACCTTCTCCACTCTTCCTTTCAATTTCTTCCTCACATGTCCCCTCATACCAGAGAAGTTACCCCTTTTAAAGTTAAAAGTGGTTGCGTCAGTCTTTTTGGGCAACTCCCTATCTGTACAAATGTTAAACTCAATGACATTATGGTCACTGTTCCCAAGTGGTGCAATCACTTTTACATCTCTCACCAGGTCTTGGGTGTTACTTAGGGCCAAATCCAGGATCGCCTCTCCCCTGGTAGGATCTGTGACCATCTGTTCCACAGCACAGTCATTGAGAGTGTCTAAGAACGCAATCTCTTTTTCCCGACTAGAACTCATATTGACCCAATCAATGTGTGGGTAGTTAAAGTCGCCTATTACAACACAGTTATTTCGTCTAGCCGCTATCTTTAATTCATTCATCATTTTATAATCCTCCTCTATCTTTTGATCTGGTGGGCGATAACAAACTCCCACTGTTAAGCCTCCTTTTGGACCCACTATTTCAACCCATAGCATTTCCAGAAGCGAATCCAATTCTCTTACCCTCTCAATCTTACTGGACGGTACACCCTCTCTGACATACAGAGCCACCCCACCTCCAACCCTTTCCCCCTATCCCTCCGATATAATTTATAACCAGGAATCACCGTATCCCACTGATTTTCCTCATCCCACCAAGTTTCTGAAATACCCACAATGTCTATTTCCCCCCCAACACCAAGCATTCCAACTCCCCGATTTTACCTCGGAGACTTCTAGCATTTGTGTATAAACACTGATAGTTTCCCATGTTTGTTAAGCCCACAGCCTTCCTCTTGCTGCCTCGAGACCTTGCCAGGCAGTTCCTGTCATTAGCCACAGTCTCAGTGGACAATTGTAATCCATTCCCTTGTACAAAAGTAATAGCTACCCCTTCATCTCTTTGAGATGAGCCATCCCGAACCAGAGACTTTTCATCTCCTGTCGGCTTTCCCCCATTATTCAGTTTAAAAACTGCTCTGCCACCTTTTTGATTTTGAGCGCCAGCAGCCTGGTTCCTTCTCGGGACAAGTGGAGACCGTCCCTTTTGTACAGCTCCCTCTTGTCCCAAAAAGCATCCCAGTGCCTAACAAACTTGAACCCTTCCCCCTACACCACCGTCTCATCCACGCATTGAGACTCCTGATCTGTGCCTGTCTCTCCGGCCCTGCGCGTGGAACAGGTAGCACTTCCGAGAAGGCTACCTTGGAGGTCCTGGCCTTGAGTTTCCTGCCCAGCAGCCTAAATTTCTCCTCCAGGACCTCACGACTGCATTTCCCCACATCGTTGGTGCCGACGTGCACCACGACCACTGGCTCCTCCCCAGCACTATCTACCAGCCTATCTAAAACACGCGTAATGTCCGCTACCTTCGCACCAGGCAGGCAAGTCACCATACGGTCAGTACGCGGGTTCGCCACCCAGCTGTCTACCTGCCTAAGGATCGAATCACCAACTACCAAGAGCCCCCCTCCCACCCTTCCCAGGGACGGTTCCTTGGTACGAAAGGATACCCGTTCACCAGCTGAAGAAGAGGTCCCTTCTGAGGGCACATTCCCCTTATCCTCAGCATGGTGCCCCTTTTCCCCTTGACCCTCATGCTCCCTGGCAGCAGCCGGGCTGCCAGATCCAGAGTGGGACATATCTAACAAGTCCCCGAGAGTCTTCCCCGTGCACCTAACTGACTGTCCCTGCTTCTCCAGGTCAGCCACCTTGGCCTCAAGGGAGCAAACTCGCTCCCTGAGAACCAGGAGCTCCTTGCACCGAGCACACACCCAAGACTTCTGACCAGTGGGCAGATAGTCATACATGTGACACTCCATGCAAAACACTGGATAGCCCCCAACCCCCTGCTGGCATTCTGGCTTCATAATTGTTTTTAAACAAATACTTTTCTATAACCCCCCTTTTAAAACACTTTGTATTTATATGGCTCCTGTTGTAGGAGTCTACTTACCTTACCTTACCAAGGAGCCAAGGTCCTGGCTTTCTGGCTCTTCCTGGGCTTCTTACAGACCCCCTAGGCCAAGAGCCACAGGCCAAGAGCCTCGCCCTTTTGCTCTCGCCCTTCGGCTCGTGCCAGAGGCTCGTGCCTCTTGCAAACTTCCTGCCTTAAATGGAATTGTCTCCCAGGAGAGGGCGTGGCCAGCAGCTACTCAAAATCACCCAAGGCACTTAATGACTGTCAAACAAAGCCCCTTTCACACCCCAACTCCAGCAGCCAGGAGTCTGCTATTCAATTTCACCCAAGCACTTAATTACAGGCAACAATGACCCTTTCACACCCTAACTCCAGCAGTCAGGAGTCTGTTACAACTCACCCACACACTCCCAAATACAGTCACTGACACAGTACCTTCTCAGCTAAAGCACCTCAGCTGAAAGTAAATAAATAAAAATACCACTCACCCCTCTGGCAGCTCAAACACCTAGCTCCTTCTCAGAGCTCAGCTGGGTCAGCTCTGCTTCTGGCAAACTTCCTGCCTAAGTTGTGAGCAAAAATTCTACTTTGTGAACTGCTGGCATTAAAACGAGCAAGCGATTTGGCAACTGCATAAATTAATTTGCTCTGGAGCCATCATTCCTGAACTAAGACAAAATTGTGTGAGCCAGAGGCTAAAAAACTGGGAGCTAGCTCACACTAGCTCAGCCACACCCCCATTTTACCATTGTCTCCATCCTCCTTTCCATGATAAATTTTAAACTCTTTAGAGCAGGGGTCTGTTGCCTTTTTGATGTTGTTTAGTCTCTGTACAGTACCTTAAAGAATGTTCTTTTCATTACCTTGTTACCTTTAAGCTTGTGACTAAAGATACAGAGCTTCTAATTTGAAGATAATTAAAAAACTGGTATTTTAAGTCTATGATTTGAGCACATATTGCTGTAATACAGGGGTGTCAAAAATATGGCCCATGGGCTGGATCCGGTCCCTGTAGGGCTCCAGTGTGGCCCACGAGTAACTGGCTTTCTGCTGCTTCCTGTTCTATTTTATTAGATTTATGAATTGCCCAAACCCACAAGCGAGTTCTAGGCGATTTACAACCTTAGAACAGATAAAATACAATTAACAAAATAAAATTATCACAACACACTAATAAAACAACCAGTTCAGATGGCAATCAACCCCCTTTTGATGGCTGCAAGGCTCTCTGCGCAGCAGGGCAAGGAAGGGGACGTGAGGGCCATAGGAAGAAAAGGAGGGTGCCAGTCTTAACCGTTGCTGCCCTCAACTAAAGCCTGGTGGAACATCCCTGCCTTACAGGCCCTGAGGAATTGTATAAGGTCCTAGGGTTGGGAGTTGTTATCTCCCAGTAAGTTGTTATCAGCTGATCTCAGCAATCTTCTGGGGACATATTGGGAGGAGGCGGTCCTGAAGATACATAGGTTGCTGACCACTCAAGGCCTTAAAAGTCAACATTGATTCCTTGAACCTGACTCGGTATTCCACCAGTAACCAGTGTAGCTGGCACAGCACAGGTTGTATATGTGCTGTCCGTGGCATTCTTGTCAGGACTTGCACCACCACATTCTGGACTAGTTGGAGCTTCTGGGTCAGTCTCAAGGGCAGGCCAGCACAGAGTGAGTTACAATAGTCCAGTCTGGAGGTGACAGTTGAATGAATTACCTTGGCCAGGTCGGGGGGGGCAAAAGGAAAGGGGCCAGCAGCTGTGCCTGGCATATATGGTAAAACGCCAGTCTGGCAGTATTATTGTGATCTGTGCCTCCATAGACAGGGAAGCATCCAAAGTCACACCCAAGCTCCTGACAGAGCGCACTGGTGTTAATGGCACCCTGTGAAGGGCTGGAAGCTGAAACCCCAGTCCTGGAGCCCTCCCCCCCCCCAGCCACAGAACCTCAATTTCCCCTGGATTTTTGCCCAGTTTCTCCTATTTTCTGCTTTGCAGAGGAGAGAAAGAAAGTCAAGCCTCCCTTCCCTTGATTGGCTGAGGGCTTCTTACCCCCTCCTCTGGGTTGGGAATGGGAGAGAAGGAGACAGAGAGAGGGGGAGAGAGAGAGAGAAATGGAGTCCCATGGCACTTTTAAGAACAACGACGTTTTATTCCAGGTATAAGCTTTTGTGTGTAAGCACAGTTCTTCAGAGAGAGGGAGGAGGGAGGGAAAAGTGAGGGAAAGATCCATAGAAAATACGAGAGAGAGAGACCTGTGTTTAAGACAAACAACATTTTATTTCAGGCATAAGCTTTTGTGTGCCTGCTCACTTCTTCAGAGAGAGAGGGAGAGTGGAAGATAGATAGGGAAAGAGCCAGAGAGAAAGAGAGATGAAGTCCCGTGGAACTTGGAAAGATCCCCCTTTCCATTTCTAACAGATGGAGGGGAAAAACCTAGCAGCACAGCTTGCATTCGTTATTAGTTATTAATCCAGTAGCAACATGACAGCTAACAAAATTTGTGGCAGTGCCTGATTTTTCATTGCTCACTTCTTCAGATAACAGCTAGAATGTGAGTGTATCTGTCCTTATATCTTGGAGAGTAAATTGATTTCAGACGCCAAATGACAATAGCAGGAATTGGTAATGAGAAGAAGCCTAGGTCTCAGTTCAGTCCAGGAGGATACTTTGTCTTGAGCTACATGATCGGTTGCAATTCAGCAGTCTCTCTTTCTAATCTCCTTTTGACATTCCTTTCTAAGAGAACTGCTACTCTTAGCCCAGCAACTGAATGTCCTGAAAGGTTAAAATGTTCCCTGACTGTTTTTTAAATGTTGTGGTTTCTAATAGCAATAGAAAGTGTAAGAGTCCAGTAGCACCTTAAAGACTAACAAAATTTGTGGTAGGGTATGTGCTTTTGTGAGTCACTGCTCAATTCTTCAGACTTATTTCCATTTATTTTTTGCATCCTCTTGGACTGAATCCTCCTGTATCAAATTGAGACCTAGGTTTCCTTTCTCATTACCAATGCTGATATCTCCATGCCTACTACCCCTCTGCATATCACACCTAATCCAATCATGCCTGCTATTCCCAATTGGCATCTAAAATCATCTTGTAAAGTTTATATTTCCAGAACCTTGTGTTACATTTTATGGCAAGCATGGCCCAGTGCGACAAAGTGACATTTATGTCAGATCCAGCTCTCGTAGCAAATGAGTCCAGCACCTCTGCTATAGGAAATAACCTGTTGCTTCTTATCAAGTCCAGATATTAACCAAAGCCTTCCTTTTCCTGATTCATATAATTGCTTACATCAACAGTTCGATTAATTCCCTATCCCTTATAGTGAAAGTTAAAAGTGAGATGGTGGGAACAAGCATCTGCTGCATCTGTTCCAAACCTCTGTCATACTGTTAATTAACTGATTGTCAAGCTTAAAAAACTTTATCTCTTCTATAAGAATGTACATGAAGGTGTATTTGTACATTCCTGCTTACCTCCCAGTAAGGCCATATCTTCTTGATACCTTTCCTAATCTGTAACTGTTGGCTGATGCCGCCATGGATTGTCTGTGTCTCTGTTTCTCACCTGGCCTGCTTCCTCCAGCTGACCCCTCACTTCCCATCCTTGCCCTCCTCCCTTTCCTTGGTGTTCGCGTCTTCCCTCTGCCCGTTATATCTACTTTGTCCTTGAAGCTGAGCACTGCTGAGAGCGGTGAGCCGTTTTCTTTTGGATGCGCAAGTTTATCCCCCTCATTGGTTTATGCCCTCCTGATGCATAGTATGAACTGGGTATAATTATCTGTCTCCCCGCCTAAACCCCATTCCTGAAACGGGGTGTGTTGAATGATGACCCAAGTACCTTCCTCAATAAACTGCACTTCACTGAAAGCCTGTTGTTGAGTGTGAATGACTGGGGACTCTGACAGTAACCAGTTGCAGTCTAGCTGCCCTATAATAGAATGATAGATCTGGAAATCTACAACCTCATCTTTTTTCTTTAGCACTGTGCATAATCTTAACCATAACCCAAGGTATTTTCCACTTCCCATATAAAATGGTTAAGCAGTCTTTTGTCATTCTTCAACACTTCTTCAGGAATGGGAGCAAAAACATTTCTTTTTTAAAAATGTGTACTGCATATATGACCCAGTAAAGTTTTAAAGATGACTAAATTGCTCAATTTGTATTGATTTGGGTAGTTAGAGGGATTTTTTAAAAAATATTTTGAACAGTTTTCATAACAAAACAACACAACAGCGCATCTAACTAGCATAAATACAAACAGTGAGCAAATCTGAATAATAACAAAAGCCTTATGAAATGTGTGTATACTGTGTGAAAAGCAGGTAACACATTTGAGTTAACATTTTCCCAACAATTATATTGACCAAATGATCAAAGAAGTTCAATAAGGATTTAAGTTAAGCTTCTAGATGTATCCCCACCTAAGTAACTGCTGCTTTTTGAATTTATCTTTATATGCTTTAAAAAGCACCCTTGATCTATATTAGCTTCATCTACATGATAGAGTAGAGCCTCAGACTTATCGTGGTTAACTTTAAACCATACCAAACTGCCATATTCTTTGATACTATCTGGTAATGCTTTGTGAGACTTCTGAAAATCTGAAATAAAACATGCAACATTATCTGCATGCAAGTTTAATTTATATACATGCTTGACTAATTTAATCCCTTTAATCTATTTGTTGTCTCTAATGTATATTGCTGAAGGTTTTAAGGAATTTAAGGCCGAAAGGGGGTGCTCCATCTGATTCCCTGATCTTTTCAGATCTCAAATGCTAAGAAGGGTTAGCCCTGGTTAGTACTTGGATGAAAGATCACCAAGGAAGTCCAGAGTTGCTATGCTGAGGCAGGCAATGGCCAATCACCTCTTGCCTTGAAAACCATCTGGGGTCACAGGAAATCAACTGCAACTTAATGGTACTTTTCACCACCACCATCTGACAATATTCCATTCACCAACAACTGTGCATACACTTCAGTGTGTATAATAGGTATCTGAGTAATAAAATACTAACCCAAACCAAAGGCCAAACATTCTGTGTCAAGGAAGACAACTGCAACTAGAGTTTTTATCTTACATATTTGATGACAGCTGTATTCCTGGTAGAGTTTTCAGTCTTTACAATAATTTTTTTAAAAAATGATTTCACTTTGTTTAGAAAAACATAGTTGCTTTGTAGCGATTGTGTCTTCATCTCTCTTTGTCTTGACTCTAAAACAGTAAGTGTTCATACAACTTCAGAGAGGTAGGAGAGGGGAGAAAATTGTGATTATTCACCTCTGTGCCTACAAGCATTGCATAGGTGGATGGACGGATGGACGGACGGACAGATGGACGGACAGACAGACAGATGGGGGCCTACAAGGAATTGCAGAGTGGGTGGAAAGATACTGAAAAATATCTGCCAACCCAGAACTCTCCTCCAAGATAACTAAAAGCTCTAAGAGGAGCTTTAACCAGCTGATTTCTCCACCTTGTTTGTTTGGCCATTAGCTGGTTCTCAGCTGCTCTCAATATTATGAAGGCAATTGATTTAAAACTTTTTAACAAAATACATGTCCAACTTATCTTAAGGCAGGTAACAAAAATAATAAATCACTAAAACAAACATAAATAAAAATATAAACAAGTACAGCTGTCAATAACCATGACAATCTAACATCAGTGCCTAGACAGATATTTAATACATCACCTAAACATAATCTTCCACAGTCAATTCTCATCAAAATTTGCAAAGGGCAGGCTCTTCCTTTTTAAAAATTACACAAGGTTTTATTGCTCATTTCCTCATTCTGGGTGGGAGGGGTGCTCCCTTGTAATGAGCTCCTGTGTGTGAAATTTGCTATTGGAAGAAACAAGCTGGGAGCCCATGAGAAATTCTGGGAGAATTTCTCCCCCTCCAGTATTCTATAAGCTCTGAAAGGCTTGAGCAGGTTGAGTCCCTCCCACCATTTCCCTTTAACAAATTTATTATGCCATGCCTCCTAGACCTAGTTCATTATTATCAAGCCATCTTTGGTTTGTACCTTTTTATTAATTTATATTATATTTTTATGCATACCTAAGAGTCTGTCGACTATGTGGAGATCTCTGCCCTGTCTGTTGGTGGCCTCCCACTTTAGTATTGGATACAGTAGTTTCAGTATAATCACTATATGTAAAGTTAAGCATATGTTGTTAATGTTTAGTCAAAACTAACAGTAGAGAGCCTTTCACTGACACCAAGTGAATCAACACTGATCAGGTTGGAATATAGTAGAATTTACAGTGACATTATTACATTGTACCATGACACTGTGTTTTACACAACAGGGGCCAGGCATCCTGTAACCATTTACACCAATCACCTGCCTCACCCTCAGGTAGCTGGGCTCCGCCCAGGAAAGGGAGGGGGGGCCCTCGTAACCATGCATGGCCATGAATGGAGAAACTCCCATACAGGAATGACATGTGTTATTGTAGCAGAACTCCGTAAGGAGAAGGAGCCCCTCCGAATCATCTTGCTGAAAGTTAGTGAAGCAGCGGAGGTACTGTTAGAGAGTCTGATTAACACGCTCAGTTTGCCCACAAGTCTCGGGGTGATAGGCACTACTCAAACCCTGTTCCACCCCCATGAGGCATAGCAGCTCACTCCAGAACTTAGAAACAAATTGTGAGCCCCAGTCGGAAATTATCTTCTTCGGCAACGTATGGAGCCTAAAAACCTGTTGAAGAAAACTCAGAGGTGCATCCCATGGGTTCCCTAGTAATAACGGGAAATGGGCGGCAGGGGTGATGACAAACGATCGGTGCTCCCAGTATTGTCCTTGCCCATTTGTAACGGAACAGTCTCGAATCTACATGGGTCTTTCATAGTGGACCTGTCCATTTGGGTAAACACCAGGGGCTCTGAGAGTTTAACTACTTTCACCCCAAGTCCTGTAACAAGAGAGGGGTGACTGAGATCCCATCCACACCCTGAGTCAATTAGACCCCTTACCCGCACATGGGTGTCCAAGTCGGGGTTTATGGTAGTCACAGTCACAAAAAAGAGGGGGGGTAACTGCTCACCATTTTCTACACCTCTGGGATGGGGACCTGCTGGTCAGTGCTACTCACAACAGGTTCTGGTCGTTTCCCGCTGGCTGAACGTCTTCCTCGCTGGATGAGGGGGTGTCTTCTTCCAGGAGACTAGCTTGCAGGGCGCGTTGAGTCTTTGGGTGAGCAGTCTGCTTCTTGACCAGAGTGTCAGACCTTTCCTTCTCCCTGCTCCTCTTTGGGGTGCTTGCAGATCCCGATCCCGGGCACGGAGCAGTGAAATGGCCCGCTTCACCACATTTTAAGCATAAGCCTTGCTTCATGCGGAGCTCTTGCGTCCCTTCCTTCTGCCGCACTGGTCTTGGTTTTCACCAATGCTGGCGTGCTCTTTACCAGGGTGGTTGCGTCATTGATACATATGTTCTGGAGACAGCTCTCCATGTCGGCAGCCTTCTTCATCCAGACGTGCAGGGACACCGGTTTCACACTACAGAGGATTGTTCCCCAGATCTCGGGATTAAGACCCAAACGATAATGTTGAGCCAGCACCCTATCAGGCCACCCCTGAATCTTAGTCACACGTCACCGAAACTCCTCAGTATACTCCCGCACCGATTTCTTCTCTTGGCGGAAAGTGCAGAGGAATGCCTGGGCCGTCTCACTCGCATTAGTGTCCTCGTAGTGAGCTCGCAGGGCCCACATGAAAGCGTCAACCTCTCGGAGCTCCCGGCCATCTACATTGTGTAGATTCACATACCAGTCAGCAGCTCCCTCCTGCAAACGGGATGCAATATAGTCCACAATGCGTTCCTCGTTAGAAAACAAATTACCTTAATTTCCCACGAATTTCTCAGCCTGCACCAAGAAAAACACCAGTTTCTCTGGCGTTCTGTCGAACGTGGCATCCAGCAGGTCCGCTGCTTGGGGCCCTGGGGGAACATACGGCGGCTGGCCTGGAAGCAGCAGTTGTCCCTGTTGCTGGCCGGGGGCAGCTGTTGTGCCAGCGGTTGGGCTGGGAACAGCACCTGTACCCCTGGCTGCCCTGTGGGCTGTCAGGCAGGAGGTGCTGGGACCGCAGGCAAGCGTTGATCCAGCACCCATTGCACTACCATTGTCACTATCTCCGGTATTTTACGGAATGAGTCCTCAATCATGCAGAAGAGCCGGTCTTGCCCCCGCTTAAGCAGATCCAAACGGGTTTCCACAAAATCCTCAGCATCTCCCAGCTTACCAGCACCTGCTTCCAGCCTGGGTCTGATGCTCAGTCGGTAAACGACCCGGTCATACTGACTTTCCCGGTGGGGCCCCAGAGTAAGGGACCAAGTCTCCGCTGTCTCCACCGGGAACCTGCCCCAGGATCAGTGTTTCGGCCGGGTAGTCACATTGGCATGTGCCTCTCCAAATGGATCTAGGTAGGGCATGCCCCACTCCTCCTCCCAAGGAGTAGTAGTCGGTACCGCGGTCATCAGTACCGTGGTCGTAGGCACCGACTCCTCTGCAGTAGTTACAGATGTAGTGTCCTCCTCATCCCTGCTCATCTTGGCTTAGGAGAGATCCGGGTCAGATGAAGGAAAGGAGGATTACAGATACTTTGTCAGGTTCCTCAGTCAGCTCATGCAACACAGGGCTTCTTCAGAAGACAATGTTTAATGGTGAATCAGAACTAAAGGCACGTGTACAGCTTGTGTCTGTAATGGCTACATACAATAGGACTTACTATGATATACTACATTCAAGCATCCCCCCCCCATAGCAGAAGCCAATGAATACAAATTGCGCATGCAGGAACAAGTGGCAGGCTAGCTAGCAAAACGTTATGGTTCCCAGCCGAATCTTCAGCAGCTGGAGAGTGAAGGTCAGAGACCTGATAAGACACAGTTAATAACAGTGAGGAAAAGTTCAGACGGACTACTCCCCCCGCATACCATGCACTTGACAAGGCAACCTGACATCGGGCTTGCTCCTTCTTTTTGTATGTGAGCATTGCAGTTAGAATCACCCTTCAGTATAATCATGATATCCTTTATATTGAGCTAAATTTAAAGCAGATTTATATTAAAACATATTCTAAATTGAATATGTTTATTTAATCTTGTTTATTGAATGAGGACCACTTTATTCACAGAAAACTTGTTTTGAGAGATACCTCTTATGTGACTTCTCATTTTTATTTATAAAAAATTGAAACTTTTAAAATTGCACAGAAGAATCATGGGGGTTTAACTTTGCTAAGTGCTGATGCAGAGGTAGCCTAGTGGGTCTCCTAGGAAAGCTAGTTCCACCAAGGTAATGGCTCTAGCCCTCACTAGTTTTATACTTAATGCAGGCAAAGAATTTGTGCAAACACTCTCTGAGCAGATCACAATCAGGTACCTAATTTCAAACTGTAGCATGCTGTGGCAGAAAGGGGAGAGAGAAGGGGAATGTTGATAAGATTTGCTAATATTAGAGCTCCTGGTCGTGACTTGTAGGTTTAAAACAGCTAATCATCTTTTCCCACCAGATTGTTAGCATGTATTTGTTTTCTTTTTTTCTGTTCTGTTCTAGGTTTTTGCCTAACTTAAAATCTATTCTGATCATTTAGAATTGTTTATGATGAAACTGAAAATTTCAAGGACATTCATGATCACCTCCGATAGTTCTGTTCCATTGTCTGGGCACAATAGAGAGAGGTTTGGCTCTTTCTCCAAAATTCCTTAGCTGTGAAAGTGTTAATCCAGGGATGTGAAATGTATGGCCTGTGGGCCAGACCTGGCCCATCCAGGGCTCTTATCAGGCCTGTGAGCAACTGATGTGAGGGAGGGAAGGTAGGAGGCTGTTGGGGGGGGGGCGAGCAGGCACATGCTGTAGTTGCCTTGTTCTAGATAATGGCAGTTGGTCTCCTGCTAATAGGTCTCTTTACTTGGTAATAAAAAGATGCTCTAAAAAGATGCTCTATACATAGTCTCTATAGAGACACCTCCCTCCCAGTCCCTTCTCACCAACAAACCAGCAACTCCCACTTGTCCAAGGGCACTTCCTCTTTGCTGCTCCTGGTGCCCGCAGCCACTGACAAGCATCTCTTCTATGACTGCCCCTCTCCTCCTCCCTTTCTTCCTCTGATAAGCCTGTGTGAGAGCCAGGAGCTGCCCTTGGCTGGCTGGGGACCAGATACAATTCCTCCTGGCACCCACAACCTCTTCCATGGGTGCTTTTCACCTTCTCCTTTTCTTCCTCTGCTAAGCCTGGGCAAGAGCCGAGCACTGCCCTTAGCTGGCTGGGGGCTGGGCGCAGTTCCTCCTTGGGGCTCCCAGTGCTCGCAGCCACCAACAAGCACCTCTTCCACAGGTGTCTCTCTCTGCCTCCCTTTCTTTCTCTGCTAAGCCTGGGCAAGAGCCAGGCACTGCCCTTGGCTGGCTAGGTGAGGCTGCTCTTCCGCACTGAGCCAGCCGCCTTGCACTCGCCTCTGCTGACAAGCACCTCTTTGCCAGTGCCTCTGTCCCTCTAATTTTCTTCCTTCATGCATGGGGAAGATGAGTTCCAGGCACAGCTATTGGCTGGCAAGGGTCAAGCTGCTCTTTGATGCTGGCCGACTTAACTGGCCAAGTGAATTTCTCCTGGGGCCCACCACTTTTACCCCCGTCAACCCCCCTCATTCAGCCCTGGTCTGGATGAGCCTGCCTCATTGCCCAGGAGAAGAGACAATGCCCCTGAAGGAGTGCAGACTGCCTTTCCCTGGCACCTGCATTCTCCTGTGCAATTGTTTAAATAAGCAAAAAAAGTGTGCACCCCCATCATGCATCTAACACCTAACACAGCATATACGACACAAGGGCTTTGGATCACATACCAGCCAGCATCTTTTTCTTTTCTTCTCCCTTTTCTTTCTTGGTAACATCTAGCCTTAAGTGTTCTGGAGAACTCTGAAGCTTGCCCTCTGTTATGTGACTCTTGGTTGATCCTAATAATAGATATTCTGTATTTGATGACTGTTCTGAGCAGTCACATGGCTGTAATCTAACTTCACCAGGAAAGGGTGGTGGTGGAATAAATGTTTTGCCTTTTTCTAGGAGGAAGGGTCAAAATGTGTGTGGGGGGGTATAACTGCTGTGCTGTTGGGTGCCTTGTCCCCGCCCCTTCTTTCTTTTATGGGCAGAATCCAGGGAATGCAGAGTGCCTTTCCCTTGCACCTACCAGCAGTGTTCTCCCCTGAGCAAATGTTTTAAGAGGCTCCAGATTTTGATGCAATAATTCATAGCAAGAAGTATCAATTATCAAAGAACATTAAGTAAAAGAAGTACTGTAGGAGTTTCAATGTTTGAAGCATGTTTGTATTTTGAGTAAAAAATAATATTGTTAATTGGGTTTGTCTGTGTCCTTGATAAAGATTATATCTCCAGTATCTGGTATTACATTTTATGGTACACATGGCCTGGCCTGACATAGTGATATTTATGCCAGATTTGGCCCATGTAACACACTGAGTTTGGCACCCCTGAGTTAATCTATATGCATATTGTTGATATTGGGTTTTGGAAATCTAGAGCCAAATCCCTGCCAGCTTTAAAAGTCACTGAATGGCCTCGGAAAAAATCTCATATTTCAGTCTGATTTACCTTCCTTAATAAGACTGTTATCTAAGTAAAATTATCCCTATCCATTTGGCCCCCTTCAGTATGACACAGTGTAGTTGCTGCCAGTCTACTACCTATACCCCCTTCTGTATAAACCCAACTGTTGTACAGTGGGAGAATGGAAAACGAACTAAATCTTAGCTCTTAAGTTAGTTCTCTGACTAATAATACAATAATAATACAAAAACAATATGGACCAGCAGATGGAGCTGGCTTGTATTATGGAAAGTTCCCTGTATATGTGTAAAAAAACATTTCTGACACTTAGGCTTCAGTTCTAAGAATGGCAAGATTCCAGACCAGTTGCACCTTAAGAAACCAAGACATATAAGCTTTTGAGAGTCAGAGCTTTATTTGTTAGATATATCTGATGGAAGGGAGCTTTGATTTTTGAAACCTATGACCCAAAAATCCTGTTGGTTTCTTAAGGTGCTACTGGACTTGAATCTAGTTCTTCTGCTGTAGACCAGCACAGCTACACTGAAACAATCCTAAGAATACTCTCCTTGGAGCAAACCCTTGAATAAAATGTAGCTTACTTCTAAGCAGTCCTGCTCAGGATTGTTCCCATAGAAAAATTAGCCTGTGAGGGAGAAGGAAAGGCAAGAGTCTTTCTCCCTGATGTCAAATGTTTGTTACCAGGTGACATTATTGTATGGTGGAGCATTCTGTATGTTTCTCCTGCAGTTTGAATGGCACATCTCAAATGGGATCTCCCCCCCCCACTTTAAAGCTCAGAGTATACTTTGGGAGGGTGTGTGTGCTTTTTTGTTGTTGTTCTAGTAGTTACTGTAGTAAAGTATGTACTTAGTATATACTTAGTATTAATGAGAAAATCCCTGGTGGTCCAGATGCAACCTGTGGACACCTGTGCTCAAGGAGAAATGGAGTCCTAATAGTCTATAGAATCCTTAAATACTGTAAAAATATTGTTTTTAGGGAATGTGGTGTTTTCCTATGTAAATATTTTGTGTGCATCTTATTTCTCTGATTTAATGTTTAATAAACCTGATTTCTTTTTAATTTAAATATAAATAATTTAAATATAAATAATATAAATAATCTCTATTTATGTTTAAGAGAACAGCTGATTTAGTTAGAAAAAAGGATTCCCTTTTACCTCAGAGGCACCCCCACGCACTTGACCTGTCATTCTGCTGAGTATAGTTAAGCCATCCTGTTTATTGGGTTCGACTAAAAAGTCTAAGGCAAGAGCCTTTGGTGGCAGCGAAAATAACTAGGAAGTGCTGAGGAAGGCAAGGAGGCAGCATAGCACACATCTCAGAACACTACAGAGGGCTGCCATTACAGGTGTTACATATAAGGGGCCTCAGAAAGAAGGAAAATGTTGCAGGGAATGTAAAAAGAATGTGATAATATGGATCAACATCAGAAGCTGTATTTTACCATTAATGCTTGTTTATACCAATACTATCATCATAAGGCAAACTTTTGCTTTGATAGTACAAATAGCACTGGCAGTGAGAATGTACAGCAATGGCAGTGAGAATATACATCTCCTAATAAAGATAAGCTGTATTGGTTTGGAACTGCTCCCCAGTTGGAATGTAGAGTTTAATTATATAAAAGCGAAGGAATGTCTTTGTTCTTTTTATTGGGGAAGAGTCTTTAATATTTACTTTAAAAAATACTTTAGGTACATCTTTTCCACCAAAGAATTGTAGAATGTACGTTAGTTTTACACCACCATAGTAGGAGGCACAAATAAGAGTGATATTTTGGTTCCTTTTGGATTTTTCAATTTATCATTTTTTAATTTTCAGAAGTACATCCACTTAGATTTTTTTGTAATAAGTTTCATTGTTTGACTGTGTATGAAATATTTCTGTGATAATTTAATTCTCAATTTGTCTTGTAAGACAATGAGAAAAACCAGTTATGCCATTATCCTTAGACAATTAATAGCCATTATATTTAGTTCTTAGTCCTTGCTCTGAGAATCTTGTGTATGATTGTTCCTAAAACTAAGGAATACACTGATTGTTTTGTAAAATCTCTCCATGTGCACCTATTTATGATAATTGCTTGTCTGTCTTTAGTATAGCTGTTTAGTATAGAAATTTGTTTCCAAGCACTGAACAATCTGCCTGTTTAGCATCCATATCAGAATCATTCTCCTCTGAGACAGCAAAAATTACTTTGTTTTAAACTTTGACAGCAATCCCTTTGAAAGCTTTGCTGATGATGTGGGTAGCAAATATTATAAACCAATAAAAGCTGGTTAGATGATGTAATGGAACTGCATACTTTAAGGGCCCCCCCCCAACTGCTGCTTTTTATTCTCTGGGTTCAAACTGGGAAAAATTATATCATTTTCTTTCTTTTTAGAATCTTAAAGAAAACTACTTTTTCCACAGGAAGGCTGTTTCTGTTACATAATATTTTTATGTGGGTACAGAGCATCTTGAATGACTTATTCATAAAATCTAAAATCTGCAATGATGGTTCTTCTTTATGGTTCTTCAACCAGTCCTGAACTTCAATTATTTTAATATGTTAATATTCATCTACATTTTGATTTTCTGTGGATTGTTGTTGAGTTGATAAAGGTTAAAACTAAAGTTTGGAGAGAGGCAGTCTTCATAAATAAAAACACTACCTAGATTTGCATTCAAAAGGCGGACATGTGTTATATTTACCCAGCAACCCCTCTTTGTTAGAATTAGTGATTGGCGGACTCCCCCAGCTCAGTTTGGAGAGTTCAGAATTTGCTTAGTAGAGACCTGGAGTATGGCTATTCACCACAACCATCCCTCCAGCTATTATATTGGCATGAGATATCTGGCTAGATCTGAACTAGGTAAAGTGCAATGCTAACCCTCACCCCCTCAAAAAAGAGTTTATTATAAAAACATTGCAATCCTTAATAGAATAATTCCAGTCTAAGCCCATTAATTTCACAAACATATTGCTAAGGAAATAAGGAGAAACAAAATACACTTGCCATTCAGTAATATTTATATGTACTTGGGAAGTGAGACCCCCATATTTCAGTGGAGTACACTCGTAAGCAGATCTCTAGAAGTCCTCAATAAAATCAAGTAAATAAATAATTGTGCGTCACATTGGAGCCCTGGAGCCCCTGGTGTTATCAAATTCAAATGTTAGTTCCTAACAATGTCCACCAGAATGCACTCTGTTTTCAGACAAAGTAGCAGGTGGTTATTATGGATAAACTGTTAATTGCTTTTCTGGGGGAAATATTTGCAAATTTATTTTTCAGGAAAGAAAGTATCATTTAGGGAATGATGGATCTACATTAGTTTTCCAGAACTATTAATTTCATAAATAAAGACCAAAGGAAATGAATACAACTACTTGTTCTGTTATATAATTAGTGCACATTATTTAACATTGTTATATAATGAGTGCACACTTACAGGATAATCTATGTCACATTTCTTGTTTTACAAATCTGAATTTAGGGGTGATGAGGAAACCCTTCCTTCACTTATAAGACCTTGGAGCAATATATGACAGGATTAGGCTGGTAATTAATACCTCTAATTTCCTTACATTACACCCTTCACTCTGTCATAACTTTCACTGGACAAGACAGACTGTGAAGGTGTAGGCCACTTCCCCAGAGGAAATTGTAATGGCTTCCTCTCCCTTCCTTTTCCTCTATTCCACATAGGAAAAATGCAGGGGGAATTGTATTTCTAAGAAATGCAGTTCTGCCTACTCCTGAATCCCAGAATCACATTCTGGTTTAAAAATTAGAATTTAGCCTAGTTTTAATAGAAGATGTGCTTCTGGGCAGAGCTTCTTTTGTTGATAATTCAGAATGTTTAAATCTGTGCACCATAATTTATGTTTTTGGAAACACAAAGGAATTTGAAAGGATTGGTTTGGATCTAGACTATATTGGACATTTCTGCTGAATCCCCCTTCTCACAGCAGACCCCCTGCTCTTGTGGTATCTCAGGGTGTCCTATTCCTTAGGAGTAGCATTTTGTGGAGATCAGTGGGCTGCAATGGGAGGGGAGCAGGCAGAAAATTTCCATTTTGCTAACGGGAACTTCAGCCTGCATCCAACCCATTGTATTTTCTGAAATTTTAACAGTAGTTAGAATATATTGCACAGATCTGTGAATTCACCCTAAGAGATTAAGTACTGTGAAGTGGGTACACAGGTGAAATGGGTACTGAGAAGTGGGTACACAGGTGAAAAGGGGTGAAGTCAGCATGCAACCATGAATTTTTCATCTGTGATGCATCTTATGAAAAAAGAAACAATGGTAATAGAATTGGTTTTATTTCGGAAGGTAAACATATCTTTAAACAATCTCTGGTTTTAAAAGTTAGTTTTACATTCTTACATGACAACATTAGCAAGCGCTTCACATCTTTGACATGGTATATAGATTAAGGATGTGATTTGAGTAATTTCTGAAGAGAATTAGCATAGTTTTAGCTAGTGTTAGAGTTGATTGTAAGTACAGTTTGTCTGTGTATATAAATAAGTTCTTGTAACTTTATTTATTCATTCATTTTGTTAGACTTATATCCCGCCCTCCCTACAATGTAGGCTCAGAGCGGGTTATTTATTAACTAACAAATATGTGAGTCTGCTTTTTACTACTAGATGTGAAGTTTTGCTTCTTCTTTTTACTGAGAGAAGTAGACTCACCCATTGCCATTTTCATTGAGGCTGTGCTGTCTGTAGTTTCAGGAATCCATGAAGGTGATATTCTGTGGATTGCTATGGCAGGCACACACCAAATATGGGCACTCATGTTGGAATCTGGAAAGCTACTCAAAAGAAGGTAAACTAGAAAATTAGATTGGTCAACAAAACACCATGTCAGCAAGTGATAAACAAAATATATTGTCCTCTTAGGGGTCATTTCTGGCAATATCTTAATATTCCACAGTTTTGATGACACTAAAAGGAAACATTTCTTCTCTATTTTTTGGATTCCAGTTATTGCCTTATAAATAAACTCCTAAAGAATGATCTGGTATCATTTTGTACTTTATTTTGCTATGATGCACCAAACATTTTTGATTATGATTCTGTTGCAATAGATTCGGGGGGGGGGTCTATTTCTGTGTGTGTGTTTAGTTTGCTCCCTTTTCTCCTTAGTAACTTAAAGAAAGGAACCTGCCTCCGCTTTGCTGGGAGTGGCAATGAAGAGAACCGAAACAACGCATATCCTCATAAAGCAGGCTTTGCCCAGCCTTCTGGTCTTTCCCTTGCTCCTGAGGAACCGTGGAACTGTCTTTTTGTAGCAGACAGTGAGAGTAGTACTGTGCGAACCATCTCGATGAAAGATGGAGCTGTGAAGCATCTTGTAGGAGGCGAGAGAGACCCAGTGGTAATAACTGGGAAGTATTGGGGGGAGTATTGGAGGGGGTATTAAATGCTATTTTCCCCAGTTCTTTTCAAGCCTAATTTTAGCAAGTAGGATCTCAGTGTGGTAGCTTAATATGACAGTTTGTATCTTAAATATATTGAATGGGGTATCTCTTTCTCAGATAAGATAGCATTTGATAATACAAATTTTGGTCACTGTTGGGAAATGCTGCTTAATGTCTTTTCAAATGGAGTCTTACAGTTGCTGTGTATGTGTTGGCTGGAGATGGGCACAGAATTCCCAGGTAGCATGTTGTTGTGGCTTTTCTAAGGCTGTGCTCAAGAGAGGAAGCAGGATCCCCAGCCACATACAAAGAAGCACGACCAGCAGAGTTGGGTAATACACTAAGTAGGAAGAACTCCATTTGTTGCAGAATAACAAGATAGTTCTTTCCCTTATCTATAAATTGCTTCAAATTCCTTTAAACAGAATGGCAATAGATAAATGCAAAATTCTGTAAGTATATAGACAGACACCCTGAACAGCTGAAAGAAGACTTATTTTCAGAATTTTATAGCTCGGGAAAATACTTGACTAAGAAAATACAATGATTCACATGGCAAAAGACCATGTAGTACAAATACTCAAAGTAGACAGAGGAACTGCATGTTTGAATGCTCCTGCTGTAACTGGAAGTCAGGGTTTAAGGTTGTTTGTATCTTCTATTCTTCAGGGATTCAACTTTACATGAACAGGGAGATTTCTACATGGGGCATCATTCCTCAAGTGTGTCCCCCCCATTCATATACCTACATGTTCTTTTAAATGTTTTATCTAAATGTTTTACCTGGCACTGTGAAATTTACTTGGGAAGGGTTACCCAGATGAGTGAGATAGGGATCATCACTAGCAATGGAACTGAAAAATAATTCACATACTCCACCAAATAACAATCACGTGACAACATTTGGCAGTTCTAAATCTGGATTTGTTATTATCTCAGAAAAGAAATATTCGTATACTTTGCCCCTGTTTTGTGCCTTAAGAACTGATGGTTTGAACTTTCATGTTCTGGAAGAATAGTAACAGATGTAACTATGGAACAATCCCTCTAATTAAAGTTTTTTCCCCCTGAAAAAAGAATTTATTTGCCTTTGGTGACGTTGACGGTGCTGGGCTAAACGCAAAGCTACAACATCCCCTAGGAGTAGCCTGGGACAGGAGGCGAAACCTCCTTTATGTTGCAGATTCCTATAATCATAAGGTGAGTCTGTATAATGAATTACTCCAAGCAATGGATAGTTGGCTGTTTCTTTAGATGCTTCGCCAAAACGTGTAGGTCATGTTGCCTAGTGATCCATATCAGATGCTGCACATTCACTTTTACACAGTAAAGAATAGGGATGGACAAGAACCAGAAAAATGTAGTTTGCTTTGTGGCATGTCCAGTTCACAAACCACTGCAAACTTTTAGGAGCTAGTTGAACACATTCGGTTTGTGAGGTTCATGATCCAGTAGAATGGATCCTGTACAAGCTAGATACCAGACTTGCAGGGGATCTCTGACTGACTCTCCTCTATCTGCCTTCCAGGTTTGGTTAGGCTTGGATATATGGGTCCAAGTTACAGCCCCCCAAAGGAGGGGAAATAACAGGTCATTTTGACAGGTGCAGGTTCAGTAGGTTCAGGAGTGTATAGAACAGATCCTATGCAAGTTAGAGACATAAAAGTTGCAGGGGACCTCCCCCAGATGCTCCTCTACCTGCTCTCCTCATTCCCCCCCCGGTTGCTTTGAAGTTCTGTAAACATTTAGATTGAGCGGATGCAGTCTGCCTGGAAATGTATCCATTCAAGAACCTCCACAAACAGCTGGAAAGTTCATGCCAGTTGACCTGCCACGAACTTCACTTCATGAACTGGCCAAACTTTGTCACAAATCTTAGTTTGTAAGCTGGTTCCTGCCCATCCCTACTAAAAAATCTCATCATCATAGAAGAAGGCTTTTATTTTTAAAAAATACTTCTTTTTCCTGCTTTTCTTTTGTAGGAATCTCAGTAAGATCTCTTGAAATCCATAACCCTTTCATAAGTGCACATTAGATTTTCTTCTTTTTGTAATCTAGTGTACATACTGAATGGTTATTCAAAAATTCCTTCATAATCCTAGTAAATGACATTTGAATGTCCTGCTCTTGTTGACCTCAAATACTTTTGTAATGTATCTGTTTACTGTTTACAAAATATCTGGCACTATCAGGGCAAATGGAATGTTGCAGAAAGGGAGGACTGTTAGATATTTGTATATACATACAGACACTCTCAGTGACGCTCTCAGGACATGCTAGGCAGGTTTAGATTTCACCCCAACTACAAAAGTATTTCCAAGTGCAGTGTTCTTTTCCATCCCCACCCACTGAGTGAATAGTTGATATTCCCTTATATGGGGGAAAGTAAAACAGTGTACTTAGTGACAGTGTTGAGGTGGGACTAAATTCCCTCTCTTGGGTTGAGGTGAGATTAAATTCCCCTCATCTGAGAAAGCTGTCCACATAGACACATCACTTTCTATATCCGTACCCTTGATTCAGTTTGTCTCAATCATGCCAATGTGTGGAGAAGAGAAGATAGTCGTACAGGGAGGGAGGAAGCTGAAGCCAATCTCACCTTCTAAGTAGGCATCTGAATATAACTGACATGCATATCAGTAAATGCAAGTTTGCACATACATTTATATGTTGATGTGTATCCATAAAACAACAAATGTTGTGTAAGCACTGAAAAATTGGAAGTTGAAGCTCTACAGAATAGTGTGATTAACAGAATGTTAGACTATGAGTGGAGAGACCTATGTTCAGATCCCTGCTCAGCCTCAGAAGTCTTGATTGGATGGCCTTGGGCTAGTCATATGTTCTCAGTTCAACCTGTCTCAAAGAGATTTTGTGAGAATAAAGGTGAGAACCACCTGCTCCATCTTATAGCCCTTAGATATAGAGTAGAATTAAAATTGTAATAAATAAAGCAAAAATGATTGTACTGACATCAAGACTCTGATCAGCATATGCCAGTCAGTCTTATTTTCTCTAATCGGTCTCTTGGGACTTCAATTGTGTGTACTAACTGAGTTGTCATTAACCACTTCAATACCTTATGTAACTTTTTTTATATCTGTAATTTTATTATTGATTAAATACTTTGTTTCAGACCTCCTGGATGTGCAGTCCTTGAGGATCCATCCTCTTTATGGTGGTTTGAGTTTGAGTCTTAAACTAGAAGTTCATACTTGCTGGTTCCTTCTATGACTCTCACTGTTATGACCATTATGATAAAGTTAAAAAAAAAATCTCATGATTTACAAAGTTTGTTTTTTCCCCCCCTTTAGATTAAATTTGTAGATCCTAAAATGAAGAATTGTGCTACACTGGCAGGTACAGGAGAAGTAGGCAATGTCATTGGTTCCAACTTCACCTCATCAACTTTTAATGAACCCGGAGGCCTATGTGTTGAAGAGGAAGGGTGTTTGCTGTATGTTGCAGACACAAACAATCATCAAATTAAAGTGCTAGATTTAGAAACTCAAATCGTTTCACTGGTAAGTCACCGTTATAAAACTTTATATGGTATTTTATACTCAGAATAAATTATTTGAGCTGTGTCTTCTTTCATCATCTCTCCTAATGCAACTGTCTGGATGGCATGAAACATAGCTGATGTATGTGTTCCTTGCAGTAAATGCATTCCTATGATGTTTTATAATGGTCTGGCAAACAGAACAGCATTTGTGTTGAGGATATCCTGTTAGGCTTAAAATAAATGTTCCATCTTTTTGAGAGGCTGGAAAGGACACTGGTGCAGTTAAAATGAGCAGAGCTACTAAGAAACTTTAGTATTTGCTTGATATGGAGACGAAGCCCCTGCATAGTGTATTTGCTCCATAACCTTGATCCCCCGCCCACCCCACAGTAAGTGAGGTTGAGGATAGTGCTAATTGTAGTATCCAGAGAGAGGATTTGGTGTGTAGCTTTTGGGGCACTGTTAGAGCCATATCTACAGGTGGATACTCAGATTGCATCTTCAGATTGCATGTTCAATGTGCCTTTACCTAACTTTGCTTGGTTTGCTAGGTCAAGAAGTGTGATCTGGTTCCAATGATGCATGTTCCTGTCACTTGCAGGCTCAGTTACTATAATGTAGTAATTGCCCTTGAAGGCAGTTCAAAAATTTCATTAGCAATATGCAATGGCAAGGTTGCTTGCTGGAGTAGACTGTAGACAGCATATGACTTCAGTACTGGACAATCTTCAGTGGCTGCCTTTTCACTTCCAGTCCTGATTCAGGGTGATGGTTTTTTAAACCTATAAAAGCCCTTTACAGCCTAGGATCTGGACATTCTGGACCACCTGCCTCCGTACAGTCCTGTCTGGACACTAGATTCTGCATTTCAGGCCCTTGTCCCTGTTCCATTGTATTCTGAGGCGAGGCAGAGGACAATGAAGGATAAATCCTTTTTAGTAGTTGCTAAAGTTGCTCACAGGGCTGGACAAAAATGTGCTGCCCCTTTAACAGAGACTTATTGTGTGGAAAGGGGCAGCTGAAACTTTTCATGGCATGGAGGTAAATAACATCCTATCAGCCTTCTATTAAAGGGGCAGGACATTCTTTATTCCAGGCAGCTGGCAACCCTAATGCTTGCTTCCTAGGTTTGGAATGCCCCCCCCCGGGTTTCCTTTGCCTGGCACCTTTACATAATTTTTTTAAAATGGTGTGTTGCTCATGCATTTTTGGTTTTTGTTTGTGCACCTGGCTGTATTTGAGGTTTCATTTGGTTGCTGCTCATGGGTTTAAATATTGTTACTGTGCTGCTTTTATTTTAAAATTCTGATTATATTTTATTTTTAAACCTGCCTGCTGATTTGCTGGTTTTCATATATTTGGTGGGTGATGCTTTATGAATGATTATGTTTGGATTATTGTTTGGGTTTTTTATTGTCACTGTCTTATGCACTATGGTGGAGAGGCATTTTAAATAAAGAAAAAAGAGAGCTCCACAATTTATGAGCAGCCACTGAGAAAGATTTCAGCCAGGTCCCTGCTAGAGAAATTTGTGGCAGTGTGGGCTCCTGTACTAGAAGCCCCCTGGAGGAACTCCTGTGGGGTGGAGACAGTCTTCCAACTGAAGCTGCTTAGGGTTTTAAAAGTCAAAACTGTCACTTTGAATTTAGCTCAGAAATCCACTGGGTGCCAGTGCAGTTGGTACAAAATTGGTTTAGTATGCTTATTGCAGTAAGTTCCACTTAATATTCTGGCTGCTGCATATTGGACCATCTTCAAAGGCATCAGCCACATTACAATTGTCTAGTCTGAAATTTACCAGCATACATAATTTTTACCCAGTCTATAGCACTTCCATATTATCTGGATTGAGTTTCAGTTCAATCTCAGATACTGGTTTAGCACATTCACTGTCTTCTTGAAATTAAGTGGTGAGGAAAGATAGAGCTGAGCACTGTCTGCATGTTGACGGTAACACACCCCAAATCTCCAGATGACCTCCCTCCAGAAATTTCTAGCAGATGTTAAACAGTATAAGAGATAAGAGGGAATGCTGCAGAAGTCATAGGCCAAGGGGCAGAGGGGGAAAGTTCCCCAGAATTCATATTCTCAGTCAAAGAATGACATAGTGGCACACAATATGTTTCTACACAGGAGCATGAAGCCAAGAATATGTATGCCCACTTGTGAGAGACCATTTGATAATTTATTGAAATGTGAACACTTTTGTGAAATACAGCTCCTGTTTCGTCTAGTACTAATTAAAACTGCACAGTAAAATAATTAGTAAATAGTATGATTAAAAAATTCAAACCCTTATTATAAATCATCAAACAGCAATAGAATCAGACAGTTAAAGATTAAAAAAAGTTTGTTTAATGAACCATCTGCAATTACATAAGTCATGTATGACAAGCCTTCCCAAGAATGCTGTTTTATACCTGGAACACTGCTACTGAAAAGTCCCTTCTGGATGCAGTACATTCTGAGCAGAAGTAATCCAGAGCAAGCAGGACTTATTTTGTAGCTCCTCACACTGGAGGAAAAGGAGTTCATACAAAAGAAGGAAGATTACAGCTACAGCATTTTAAAATTCAGAGGATGTTACACTGTTTGTATTTTAAGAATGCTTTTAATAGAATATGAGCAAATGACACTGTTCCTTGACTTGAGTCAATATTATAGCCGACTTCAGATTTTGGCTGTGCTTTATAAGGCAAAATAATTCAAAGGAAAAATTTAATCATGAGAATCATGCTTGGTACATTTACATTTACTTCCTTGGTAAATGTAAATGCATTTTTTAACAAAATCTAATATTCCTCTTAAATATCATCCACCATATGAATAATATGCATTTAGGGGAGGAAACATGGTTCAGTGGTAGAGAATATGCTGTGCATGCAAAGGTCTGAGGTTCAATTTCTGGCATGTTCAGTTAGAGGAACTCTGGTATCAGGTGTCGAAAGACCTTCCTCCTCCTAAAACCCTGAAGAATAGCCAGTGAGTTAGATGGGCCATTGGTTTCACTCCATATAAGGCAGCTTCATAATCACCAGCTCACATTAATTGAAATTCTACAGTTGCCAAAAGTTCAGTGAAATACCCCAACCACAGAGGAGAAATTGAAAAGTTAAGTCACATAACATTACAAACATTTTCAACATCTAGAACAAATAGTAGATCCTTTATCCTAAGCAGTTAGATTTAAGAACTATTTGAGCTGAGTATCTATTTAGACTACAAAGCGTCTGCATCTAAACAAGTCAAAACTGCCAAGAGAACTGCCTTTGTTTGGCATGAAAGCTGATGAATACACTGGAAAAGTCTAAACCGTGCCAGATTCTAGAAACTCAGATTTCCATAATAGTAAATTGTAGCAATATCTTTTGTTTGAAATGTGTGATTTATGCAATTTTAAAATGTTTAAAAAATGAATGACTGATTAAATGGAACACTTCACTTTAGGACGTTTTGTGTGTTTGTTCCCACATGTTGCTCAACCAGTTTAGGATTTGGTTTGGCAAAAGTTGATCTGTAACTCTTCAAGCTCCCTATGCATGCGCATGTGTTGCCTATAGGAAAGCCCATATGAACAAGATCTTTCCTGTTTCCGGCGGTGTTCAGTAGGGACTGCTGTGTATAGGATCCATTGAAGGAAGCTGCCCATAACATTTGGGGGTGGATGGGAGGCTTATATTTGTCAAGAGTTCTGTGTTCATGTGCGAAAGTCTAAAAAACTTTAGATAGGCTGAAGAATTATGATTCATTACACTGAACAGACAAAACATTTAACTAAGGTTCTCATTGGTACAGATGTACTAACTTTGGTTGTTTCATGTAAAAGTCGGTAGGCCTACATGTACAGAAGAGGCTTATAGTTATTTCAAATAGAAGCTCAAAATGTCTAATTATCACATGAATGTTGTTCTTTCACGCTTCTAAATGAAAAAAATCATATTTTCAGATTAAGATGCAGTTTCTTTCAAAACAAACATTCCTTTTTATTTCTTTGATAGCTACCTCTTGTGAATGCAGAAACAGCGGAAACTGTAGATGGTCCAGTTGTGCAAAAGGGTGCTACAGCAAGATTACCAAAGCTGCCTAAATCTGCTCCAAATGTTCAGTTACCTTTATTGGCTGTAAGCCCTGGTCAGGCACTTCAGTTCAGGTTAAAACTCAGTCTTCCTCCAAATACCAAGCTGACTGAAGAAGCACCTAGTTCATGGTTTCTTACATCAGAAGGTAAAGAGCTCCTATTAAGAATATACATATACTTAAGTAGATTTTTGCAAAATTCTGTTAGTATCCCAAGGTGACTGTCACAGTAAATTGATTTTTAAGATAGTAAGCTACATCCTACATCAGCATTGAATACATGATGATCCAGTAATCTCCGAACACTTACCAGTGTCTACAGAATCAGAAACTGACTGAGTTTATATAGCAGTTATTGACTGGTTTCTCACCCAGAGGCGAGGTTAGCGTTCCTAAAATTCAGGTGTGGTTACAACTCTGTCATCATCACTCCTCCATATTTGCATTTAAATGGAAATTTCTGTCATTTTGTAGTCAGAATCCATGTACCCTGGTTTTACCTTCTAAATGAATTGGAGGCATAATATTTGCAAGCTGGTCCTGAGTATGTGCATTCAGAAGTAAGCCCTGCTGATTTCAGCATCCTTTGCTTACCAAAACATAATTGAATATTCACACTATAAAGAAAATACAGCATGCTGGTGTAATAACCTCTCCCCTCGATATTGATAGAACCCTTTTGTTTTCCAGGTAGTGAGTGGTTGCTTTATGAACAAAACTTATCTGGAGAAATTGAGGACATTATCAGACAACCCGCAATCTCATTGCAGATACCCATGAGTTGCCTATCTGCTGAAGCTGTACTGTCAATCAAAGTGTGCCTCTATTACTGTAGCAAGGACAGCAGTGCCTGTATAATGAAAGGAATCTCATTCAACCAGCCTTTACATATAGTTAATGCTAACCCAGGCAGCACAGCGCCAGTTGAGCTGATATATACATTTTAATTGAACCAAAGCTAAGGAAGCAGCTGCACTCTTAATTTGTACTGCTTAATGGTTTTTAACCCAAGAAGAAGTATTTAAAGGGGGAGGGGGGTACTTCTGGTCTTCCAGAAAAGTGTTACAGTAATTCAGGTATGGAATTCACTTCACCTTGAAAGCCTAAAATATCTCTAGTATGCTTGATCATATGAAATAGAAAACTTTGTGCTGAATCATGAAACTAATTCTAGCCTTTGTTTCTTTATAGTAAAAGCAATAAAACTAGAATGGGTTGGGATCAAGTGGTACTCTTGAGCAAGAATGTTAAAGAGTTCATTTCTGGAGGTTCAGTCTTATTGATTTAACATAATACATTTATTTGTGATCAAACCTGTTTTGAGCTAAACACAAACCTTAAATGTATTTTATGCCTTCTCTTTGAATAGATTATTGAAATACTGATGTTTTTGTTTCTCTGATTTATAAATATCCATTTTTCTCATCATAAGATGGTGAAACCAGTGTGGAATGAACGTAAAATGAGTATAGGCTTAGAGCTGTTATATAAATACTAACATTTATGCCTTATATGAAAATCACATTTCTGTGCAAGGTCTAGAAATAATGGTTAACAGAGCTGGTTGCATTATGAGATAGGAAACACATCTATATAATGGCATTCTTTATCTGTTTTTCTAATTGCTGTGCCCATTCACGTATCTTGATGAAGCTTCAAAAATTAGTGGCTTAAGGCTGAAGTTACATGACTTGATAGGAGCTTTCTTAAAAAATTTGGCAATACTGTGAGAGAATCACAAAGACATTAACCATGCTTTGCGTCAATGTCAGAACTTATTAAAGTTATTATTAAATCATGGCAGACCTTACTAAAACACTTTCTTTAGCTTCATTGTACTCTGTAAAAAACATTTGAGTTCAACAGTCTTATTTAGATGTGTGTGTTTCTGGGAAGGTGTCACAAAAGAATATGCGTTCTTCTCATTGAGCTTATACTTGATTAAGTTATTCCAAGTGCCCTCGAAATGGTTATTTACGGAAATTGCTGGTTGTGGGAACTCATGAACCAAAGTGGAATTAAATGGATTTGCCTTTAGTACTTGTTTGAATATGATCACCATCCTTAGTAAGAAAGAAAATCAAGAAGATGTCAGTGAACAAATGCATTTTTGAAAATACATACTTTACAAACAGCACATTTCAAGAAACACTTATGCATGACAATACCACAGCAACATGCCTGTGTAAAAGCTAATCACATTCATGTTTGCGTTAGTTTTTAATAACCTTTGAGCAGAACTTGTTCATGGATATCCCACCTTGGTGGCCTTGTTTGGGCTAAAAGGCAAGATATAAAATTTGCAAATAAATCCCAATACCTGGGAACAAGCAGCTCAGATTATTGGGTGAAGACTTCTCCTTTTCTACCTAAAATGTTGCTGAAAAATTGTCAAATGTTTCTCTTTGAAGGGGGGACCATATGGTGTTGTATGGCTTTTCCCTCCTCCTTAAGATCACTTGCCAGCATAGCTGGGAGTTAAGAAGTCACTTGAATACCAAAAATAACAGTTTTCTTGCCAGAGCTGTCTAGAGTTTGAATATTTCAGCAGCCTTTTATCTTTCAGGCCAGGCTTCTAAACTCCTTTAAGTTCATGCATATGACAAACAAAAAAATGAATTCCATGTCTATTCACTATTTTTGAAAGAGTTTTTAAACATGGACATACCTTTTACATAGTAATGGAGAAACAAGAGAGAAGCAAAGCCAATCTAAAAAGTTACTTCTCCATCCTTATCCTCTATGGTTTCTTTAAAGCACCTCAGTTAAAATCATGTTTATTGAAGAGTAATAGATGCAGCATGGCAACATTTGAAGTACAGACTTGCTGGCACTTGGGTTTCTTTCCAATTGTGATTATATTTTCATCTTTATTTTGGAGGCTTACAATTTCTTCTGACTATTTTCAAATGCTTAATCTGTACTCTAGTTTCAAAAAAAATGTCAGAAGAAGAGTTACTACTAGAGGATAATCCATAACTCATAAATGCAAGCTTTTTCATTGTGATTTCCTATTCAATCATTGCTCAGTCTTAAGCAAGAGGACTTAATTAGCAATAGAGTGCCAGTAATTAATTAGCAAAAGACTTTATTGTGGGACCAAATAGTTTTCTCCCTTCTTTTTCATGAGTTAAAGTGTACAGATTGCTTTCATTAACATGGAAGCCAATAAAGATAGGTGATAATTTATAACAGCAGTGGCATTCCATAAAAATGCCAGAAGTTGCACAATCATTTGTTTTGTTGTCTCATTTCCATTTTGTTAGTTAGTCTGGGAAATCTGCTTTGATGTTTAAGTAGAACAGATAATTTCGTGGACCTAGCAATGTGATCCTGCATTATGTTGTTGCTAGCTAGTACAAAAACTATTTCTATAGATCTGCTTTTATCTTTGATTCTTCTACATACATCTAGTTTGCAATGGGGGGGGCAGTTCACGAAAAGACCCAAAATAGATTGGGGGGATTTAAGGCTATAATGATCCTAAATATATTTGTAATATAAAACAAATTAAGAACAAACAAATTAGTTGAAGTCCTGGATATGGATGAGAGACCAGGATGATCCTTGCTGGATCAGAGCAAGAATCTATTTAAGTCTGCAACCTGTTCCAAAGCTGATTTCTCTGGGATACCTAAAACTACAACATGGAGGCAACAACCTTATATTGGTAACATATAGTACAATGGAAATTCCATTTAGCTGGGACCGCTAATATCTGTTGACAGATATGGCATCCATATTATGTCTCTGAATTTAGTAAATTATCAGTTGTATGAAATACTTTTGTCTGTCTTGATTCTCCAGTCACTTTCTCTGGATTACAGTAACACTATGAAAAGGAATAGGGGTGCTTTGATTTTAACCAATGACAGCCTCATAAGGTAAGTCAGGAACCTAGAAAGTTGAGCAGCTAAACAAAAGAATATATACATCTATTTATTACAGAGTGCATAGTAAATATAGATTAAAAACATAGATAAAAAACACAAGGTAGTGGTTATCACATTACATCCACATAGCATACAGCAACATATGTAAATTGCACTTACAGTAACTAAGACCAAAACATTGGTTACACAAAATAACTACTAGACCAAACATGTTTTTGGCCCAGAGGGCCTAAATAATGACAACACACACTAGAAATGTAAGTATAAAATATCAGTTCCAGACCAGGCAGGTTGTGTGTGAATCAACTAAATAGTGTAGCTCCAAATAAAAAAAGTATTGATGTCAGTCAGGCCTGTACACATAGAGGAGCCTGCACACATCAAAGATGATAGCTCTGTACAACCATACTGCCCTTGGCCATTGCTCTATTCAAAGTGTGTGTCCATGTGTAAACCAAAAATGAAGCCTCCTAAGGTAATTCATTAGTGAGAATGGATAGCAAGTAATCAGAAAATATAGTTACAGAAAGCACACAATTGTGTATGTGGTTTTCAAGTTATCAATCACAATTGTTTTGAAAATGCAGATTAGATAGTGTCAAGAAACCCAAACATGGGTTCTTCTAAGCCACTGCCTCACAGACCACTCATGGGTCCCTGAGGTTATATGCACACAAGAAGACCAAAACCTTTAAAAGTATATACACAGGTTTATTGAACAAACAAAATTAAGAATACTGCTAGGCAACACACAGCGCAATCCTAAAGCACACTTTCCTGGGAGTAACCCTATTGAAAAGACCATAGTAGAATTCAGAGTAGACCTGCTTAGAATTGCTCTCACAGTCTCTAGAATCAATTAGTAAAAAATGCAATATAAGCTAATTTTTCTTTCTGACACTTTAGTACCTGTCAATAACTGATGCACCATTTAAAAGAGCAGAGTACAGGCTAGAAGCCTATACACCTGTCCCATGGGATCAAAAGTTAGCATAGCATCTCTGTTATCTAAGGCCCAATTATAGTTTCCTGCTTCAGGTGGTCTCCGGAATCCCATCAAAGCACCTGTTCGCTGGAACCCTCCAAAATATGACACAACTTGCTCTTGGCTACCCCTCTCCCATCTAGTTACTGAACTGATTTCTTCACTTACTGTCTTCTGATATCAGGCCTTGAAAGAGATACAGACAGTATATCTATGAAAAGGCTAATTACAAACACCTGCAAGCTGAAGCAGACCCCACTATTATTCATGTTTACCCTTGGTTGCTTTGCCTCACAGTCCATCCAAAGATTCTCCAAACTTGCTGTTTGTTGTAGTGGTGGTTGTAATTTCAAGTCCTGATAACCTGAAAGCATACCAACACTATCTGTGTCACTGTACTGTGTTTTCTTTCCATTTTAGCTTGTTATACACAATTGTCCTTTCCATTACAAAAGCTGAATACATGGATCCTAAAGAGATCTTTAGAGTACCATAAAAGGTACCAAAAAATGTAGCCCTAATCATTTAGAGCGTTGTGCATGTTTTGCTTTTAAGTTTGTGTAGTTATAATTTAGATATGTAATGTAATTAACTATAAATATAGTTTGAAGGGACTATTCCCAAGTAAATTGTAGTACAGACAAGGAGATTGAACCCCGTGCTTATTTTTCTACTGGCAAAAAAGCACTTTCCCTCTGCTCACTGCAGATTCCTACATCACACCTAGTGCTGCTTCCAGGGTATCCCTGGAAACATCCCTACCCAAGGGTAGTGTTTCTGGTGATGTAATGGGCTGCAGTGGAAGGAAAGAAGTGGGAAAGTTTGTTCTGTTCCTGGAATTTTGAATGGTGTTAAGAGTATCTGGACTTTGTCAGATAAGTGACTTAGAAATTATACTGCCATTTCAGTGCAGCACTAAACAAACTAAAAGTGTCCTCCTAGCCTTCCATTGAACTAGGGAGACCTGGTTTCGAATACACTTATTGGGTGCCTCAATTCAGATAATTCTAGAACTTTTGTATTTTATACTAGCAAATTCAAAGTCGTGATTCAGAAAGCTGCAAATCATGTAAGTTGAAAAAATAGAATCTCAAACGTCATGAACTGTTCTCTTTTCTGTAATTGATTTGTTTTCTTGTAGCAATCTTTTTCATAATTATTCTGATATACATTTTTTTCTTCTTGACATAATACCAAATATTTAAAATTCACACAGGATGCTCATCTTGGTTTCAAAATATGTTTTTTTTTAAGTCAATAAAGCCAAATACACTATTCCTTTCGTTGTAAAAGCAGAGTATGGTCCAGAAATGCTGATGTGGATATGTTTAATTAGCTGAGGTTTATTTCATATACACAAGTGACACAAATGACCTATTTCAAACTCCATCAGAGAACCTATTCAAGAGGCATTTCTAGCCATCAGAAAGTCACAGTCCTCTCTTCTAACCATTTAGCACGGAACCCTGTGGACAATAGTTGGGAGGGGGTAGAATAGTATTTGATACCTGTAAAGTGTCTCAGACCCATACCAGAGGAATTACTGACATTGTGTGGCTGCAAACCTCGCAAATCTAATACATGCAGGTGCAAGAAGGCTGGAATGCTGAGTTATCTTTTCTGCAAATGTCAAATGCATAGCAAAGTTCTTTTTGTATTAGGACTGTAATTTTTAAGAATGAGTTTAACCAGAAAGTAGGCGTTATAAGTATCACTGACAAACAAACACTCTAATATTTACTGTTATATAAGGCAGCAGAATAAATTAATTTATGTACTTTTATAAGCTGTCATCTTAACAATTCTATTACTTTTTGTCTCAATATTATTTGCATAAGAATAACTTTCTCTGAACTTATCATCCCCCCCAAATATTACGAACCTTTTGAAAAAAACTTTATTTTGTTTTTACAACAAAAGGAATAGTATATTTGGTTTTATTGACCCCAAGAACATACAGTTTGACACCAATATGAACATCCTGCAAGAATATGGGAAAAAATTCACTATCTTGCAAAATGGCAACTGCCAGGAAAATGGCTGTCTCTGCAACTAATATAATAGTGCAGTTTGGCTTGATCGACCTCAAAGACATATATCTTGATACCTGGATAAGGATCCCATGTGAATTTTAAATATTGAAGTAATCATATCTGCCATCTTGAAAATGGTGGCTACAGGAAAAATGTCCAACTTGTACAGTACTAGGTTGCTACTTGTGCAAAGCAGCTATGTGGCATGCTCAATTTGACAGAGAAAGACTGCTTGCTTAATGGAAGGGAAGCATTATCAACATTGTACGTACAGTATTATTTAATATGTACAAAAAAACCCCTTTCTCCCTCAGTAATAGTCTTCACCACCACTCTGTTTCCTTGAATTAGCTTTCTAGAGCAGTCCTAATACAACTTATTATTTTCTATATCCCTATAATTAGGAATGTAGGGAGTTGTTTTAACTGTTTTCACTTCTCTACCATGGCATTTTCAGATTTATGAAAATCAAATCTTTTCAACATGGGCCTACAATCTGAAATTCTGTATTTGAGTCTGAAATTGCCTGAAATCGCTGGGACTTTTTAAATTGTCTGGTGTCCATCAGTACAAATTTTCTATATATACATAACCCAGAAATCCTTAATACTGCTATCTGATAATTTTCTAGAATATCTGTACCTTGTTTCTTCTTTTTGCTGAATACAATGTAAAAGCTTCATTCAACAGTTTGTAGGATCTGCAGAAAATTAGATGCTGCATATTTTCCCCTTGATCTTTCTGGGTAACTAAGGCTGTTAACTGTTACATAAAAGTAAGTGTCATTGAACAGTGAAACTTGCTTCCAAATAAACAGCCATAGGATTGGGCTGTAAATAAGAACATAAGAGAAGCCAATGTTGAATCAGGCCAATGGCCCATCTAGTCCAACACTCTGTCACACAGCGGCCAAAATATACCAGGTGCCATCAGGAGGTCCAGCAGTGGGGCCAGGGCACCAGAAGCCCTCCCACTGCTGCCCCCTCCAGCACCAAGAATAGAGTGCATCACCTGCCTCAGACTGAGAGTTCCCATCTATACCCTGTGGCTAATAGCCACTGATGGACTTCTGCTCCATATGTTTATCTAATTCCCTCTTGAAACTGTCCATGCTTGCAGCTGCCACGACCTCCTGTGGCAGTGAATTCCATACGTTAATCACTCTTTGGGTGAAGAAGTATTTCCTTTTATCTGTTCTAACCCGACTGCTCAGCAATTTCATAGAGTGCCCACGAGTTCTTGTATTGTGAGAAAGGGAGAAAAGTACTTCTTTCTCAACCTGCTCAATCCCATTCATAATCTTATAAACCTCGATCATGTCACCTCTCAGCCGTCGTTTCTCCAAGCTAAAGAGCCCCAAGCATTTTAACCTTTCTTCATAGGGAAGGTGTTCCAACCCTTTTATCATTCTAGTTGCCCTTCTCTGCACTTTTTCCAATGCTATAATATCCTTTTTGAGATGTGGTGACCAGAACTGTACACAGTATTCCAAATGAGGTCGCACCAATGATTTATACAGGGGCATGATGATACTGGCTGATTTGTTATCAATTCCCTTCCTAATAATCCCCAGCATAGTGTTGGCCTTCTTTATTGCAGCAACACATTGTCTAGACATTTTCATCGAGTTATCCACTACAACTCCAAGATCTCTCTCTTGGTCTGTCTCTGCCAGTTCAGACCCCATCAACGTGTATTTATATTTAGGATTTTTGGCTCCAATGTGCATCACTTTGCACTTGGCCACATTGAACCCCATTTGCCACGTTGACGCCCACTCACCCATCCTCAACAGATCCCTTTGGAGTGCATCACACTCCTCCCTGGTTTTCACCATCCTGAACAACTTCGTGTCATCTGCAAATTTAGCCACATCACTGCTTACTCCCAATTCCAAATCGTTAATAAACAAGTTAAAAAGCATCGGACCGAGTACTGATCCCTGTGGTACCCCACTGCTTACCACCCTCCACTGAGAAAGTTTCCCATTTATACTCACTCTCTGTTTCCTATTTATAAGCCAGTTTTTGATCCACAAGAGGACTTGTCCTTTTATCCCATGACTATTGAGCTTACTTTGGAGCCTTTGATGAGGAACTGTATCAAAAGCTTTCCGGAAGTCAAGGTAAATAATATCTATTGGGTCCCCTTTGTTCACATGTTTGTTCACTCCCTCAAAAAACACTAACAGGTTAGTGAGACAAGATCTTCCCTTACAGAACCCATGCTGAGTCTGCCTCAATAGTTTTTGTTCATCAATGTGCCTACTAATTCTTTCCTTAATAACAGTTTCCACCAACTTACCCGGTATCAATGTCAGACTGACTGGCCTGTAATTTCCCAGATCTCCCCTGGAGCCCTTTTTAAAGATGGGAGTGACATTAGCTACCTTCCAGTCCTCAGGAATGGAGGCAGATTTTAAAGAAATATTACATATTTTCATCAGGAGATCCACAAGTTCACATTTGAGTTCTTTCAGAACTCTCGGATGAATGCCATCTGGGCCTGGTGATTTATTAGTTTTTAAATTGTCCATCAGTCGGAGGACTTCCTCTCTTGTCACCGCAATCTGATTCAGGTCTTTCAAACCCCCTCCCGAAATCGGTGCTTCTGGAGTGGGCAAACACTTCTCCTCTTCCACAGTGAAGACAGAGGCAAAAAATGCATTCAGCTTCTCAGCCATTTCCCTATCATCCTGCACTACTCCTTTTACCCCTTGGTCATCCAAGGGCCCCACTGCCTCCCTGGCTGGCTTCCTACTTCTAATGTATTTGAAGAAAGTTTTATTGTTGGTCTTTATGTTTTTTGCGATATGCTCCTCATATTCCCTTTTTGCCTGCCTGATCACAGACTTGCATTTTATTTGCCATAGTCTGTGTTCCCTTTTATCAACCTCACTAAGACTAGCTTTCCACCGCTTAAAGGAATCCTTCTTACCTTTTACAGCTTCCATTACTTTATTTGTTAACCATGCAGGCTTTTTTCTATACCTATTTGTACCTTTCCTAACCTGCGGTATATATTTTTTCTGAGCTTCTAGGATTGTCTTTTTAAATAGTCTCCAAGCTTCCCCAATGGTTTTGACCTTCTCCACTCTTCCTTTCAATTTCTTCCTCACATGTCCCCTCATACCAGAGAAGTTACCCCTTTTAAAGTTAAAAGTGGTTGCGTCAGTCTTTTTGGGCAACTCCCTATCTGTACTAATGTTAAACTCAATGACATTATGGTTCATTATTTACTGAAATACAAGGTGATTCTTCCGTGCAATGTTTAGGTCTTTCCATCACTCAGGAACAGACCAAGTGCTTGATTAAGCAACATTTCTTGCATTTTAAATTAATTCACATTCATGATCTATTACTGGAACTGCTAGTCAGCTTCAAAGGTGATAAAGGCTAAGGAAGAAAAATAGAAAATGGGCTAGAGATAAAAGGAAGGTGGGTATCTAATTTTTCTTTAAAATTTAAGTACTTACTGCAGAGAGCTACTTATATAAAAAAGGCTTCATTCCATTAGATGCTAATGACTTAAGAGATGCTTCAGAAACTACAAACTCTACTCAGAGGCCACGTTAACATGCTTCCTCAAGCCATAGCATTTAAATTGCTTGTACTAGCCCAATCAATTCTCAGCTTCAGTGCTACCCTCCTTAAAGATGGTCCATCCCGTAAAAATGGGGTCCCCAACCTTTTTGTGGACCTGTGGGCACCTTTGGAATTCTGACACAGGGTGGTGGTCACAGTCATAAGATGGCTGCTGCAGGAGGTGGAGCCACGTACACACAGAAAGTCCAAGTGCATGAGAGAAGACAAATAATAAAAAATACCCTGGGAAAGAGAGGTGAGGGAGAATAAAACAAATATTATTGTGGCAGCTCCCATTCAAACAATGTTATTTTAATCTGTATAGCTGATAAAATCTTCAGGGGCCAATCAGAAACCTTGGGCAAGAATCCCATCTTGCCCCACTCATTTTCTAAAAAAAAATTGGGTGCCAAGTTAGGTAATGGCAGGTGCCATGGCACCCACAAGCACCACATTGGGGACCCCTGCCATAAAATAATAATATAATGGAGGACTGATGTGCTCCTGACCTCCATGCCAAAGTGATCATCCATGCTGATCTGCCAGGTGGTCACCATCTTTACAGTTTTGTATTCTATTTAGTGTAGATAATACAGCTTAAGGGTCAAATGAGTGCAGGAAAGCCACAGGACTAAAATTAATTAATTAGTAATTTTACATCATACATTTTGGTGGGGAAAGTAATTGCCTGAGATATTGTTTGTTTTGTTAGAAACTCTGTGCACCTGCACTGGAATAAAAAGGTGTTTTTTATTTTTTTTTAAAAATGACCAGCTATTGGAGAGATGACTCTGACAGGAATTCCTGATTTGTATACAACGTGAAAATAGGCAAGACTGTTTGCCCTTTAGAGAGAGAATTGTTTTGAGTTGCTGAGGCACAGAAATACTGTAGAAAAGTGCACTTTATAACAGCAGAGATTCTGGGAAGAAACTTTTCCAGTGCTTTCCATTTCTAAAAATTCTTTATTTCACAAAATTAACAAAAGTAAATGGATGTCATTGCCAATACAACATCAGGTAAGTTGTGGCTGTTTCAAAGCTGTAATTCATGTCTTAAATTGAGAGATGTGCAAGCAGAAACCTAAATGGCTTTGGATTAATTTATAGTTTGATTTTAATTGGATTATTGTATGTATTTGTATCACCTCCTAGTTTAAAAATCAGAAAGTAAAGATAGACACCCGTAAAATGGTGGCTTACACCCTTGCACAAATAGAAGTGTGGAAAAAACCTCACACTAGCACTGTGCATGAAGTTAAACAGTGTATCCCAAATTGCTTTTCTCCTTGTGCACAAGCAATTTCTGGTCGTTATATAGTTTAGGAAGGAAAGCATTAGGCACCGCACAACATCTAGCACAAGCGGGACTGCACTAAATCTATTTATATATCTGCATTGCTAGATCCAAGTAAAAGCCATTAAACAAGCCAACCCCATTTAAATGAGTGAGTGCATATTGCACAGCATACACACTAAGCAATCTGTAAGGATGTTGAAGAAATTGCCAGAAGTGGACCCTAAAACATTTAAAAGATAAACCCCTTAGTTAAAAGCCTAGGTAAAAAGGAATGTTTTAGCCTGTCACCTAAAAGAAAGTCATATAAGCACCAGGTGGGCCTCATGGGAGCCCCATCTCTAGTTGCCACTAGGGTTGCCAGCCTCCAGGTAGGGCCTGGGGATCTCCCACTTTTACAACTGATCTCCAGCTGACAGAGATCAGCTCCCCTGGAGAAAATGGCTACTTTGAAGAGTGGACTCTATGGCATTGTACCATGCTTGAGACCCTTCCCCTCCCCAAACCCCAACCTCTCCCAAATCCACCCCCAAAGTCCCCAGGTATTTTCCAACCCTAGTTGCCACCCACCTCACCTCTGAAGGCAGGGGCCCAGAGAACAGGGCTCTGGGACAGGATCTGAACTGTCAGGCTGAATAATAATAGTGAAAGCAGTCCTTCGAGAATTGTGGGGTTGCCTGGGGAAATGTAGTGAAGGGGAGGGTGTCAGGGCAAGATAGATGGGATTTCCTTCCTCCCCTCCAAATATCACACATCCTATTTTTACACTAGGAAGTATTAGAATAGTTATGTGGGGTGAGACAAGTAATCCAACAAACCCCAGTATCCTGTCCCTAATAAAGCTGCTGTATACATCTTATTTGTTTAAAGCACTTTTAGCATAAATTTCTGCCACTAATGACTCAAGGTGGATTATATCTTAACTAGGAATAAGGCCTGTTGTGGAAATAAATACAATGAGCTCTAGAAAGAGGCTCTGGGAGAGTGCCCTGGCTTTGGACACTCAGTAACAATTTGCTATGGTGACCTCAGCAGGGTATAATGACACAGAGTCCACCACTTTCTCCAGAGGAACTGATCTGTGCTACCTGAAGAGCAGTTGTAATTTTGAGTGATCTCCAGCCCTCACCTGGAGATTGGCAACATGGGTCCCCAGGAGGGAATGGCTGGTTTGAAGGGTGGAGCATTGTACCTGTCTGAGGTCTCACCCCTCCTCAAACCTCACCCTCTCCAGGCTCCACCCCTCAAATCTCCAGGAAGTTTCCAACCTGGAATTGGGAACCCTATCTCCCTCCCAGCCAACCATCAACCTACTGTTTTCTGTCCCCTGGCTTCAGCTTTCCATCTCCTCCCCCCTCCCTCCTAGAGAGCAGTTGTGATTCTGAGTGATCTCCAGCCCCCACCTGGAGATTGGCAACAATGGTTTCCCATGAGGGAATGGCTGTTTTGGGAGGTGGAGTCTATGGCATTGTACCTATCTGAGGTCACACCCCTCCTCAAGCCTCACCCTTTCCAGGTTCCAACCCTCAAATCTCCAGGAATTTCTCACATGGAGTTGGCAACCCTATCATGACTTGCCCCAATGAGTTTTCTCCCAAAGGCCAACATAGGTGTGGAAAGGGCCTTTTACTCACAGGACCAAGCTTGGTTGCCTAGCAACAGGCACTGAGGAGAAAGTACAGTTGCCAGCTCTGATTAGGGAAATACACCTGGAGTTTTGGTGAGTGGATCCTTTGGATGGCAGCATGGGGGAGGGGGATGGAAGGACTCAGCAGGGTATAATGCCATAGGGCCTACCCTCCAAAGCAGCCATTTTCTCCAGGGGAACTGATCTCTTTCATCAATTGTAACAATGAGAGATCTCCAGGCCCCACCTGGAGACTGGCAACCCTAGGGGAAAGTCAGCCAAAAAGCAGGGGGTTGAAGATAATGGTTTAATGGTTGCTGGCCCACCTCATTAGCCAGCCAGCCACGGTGGAGCCAAAAAGGAGAGAGAGGCGTTTTCATTTTATTCTGACAGGAAAGTGGCCAAGCTGGCAGTGGGCGAGGGAGAGGGTTATGCTGAAAGTCCTTTGCCTTTTTACTGACAGAAGCGAGCTTGGTTGCCTACCAACAGCCACTGAGGGAAAAGTTATTCCCACACAGGAGCAAAGAGAAGTGTCTTATTCCTCAATAGAAAGAGCTGTCTGCCAGTAAATCTGACAGGGAACAGGGGCTGAAGTGAAAATGGGTGGGGAAGAGGAGCAGGCCCAGCACCTGACCAATGGGACGTGAGTATTCTTGAGTGGCGGCTGACGGCCCAATGGCTGATGGAACCACACTGCACAGCGAATGGGAGAACTGGAAACAGCCAATATGCTAAGAGAATCTCTCCTTAAATAAGCCTCCACCTGGGGAAGCGTCCATCCCCTTCGCCGGCTCCATCCAGACTGAGGCCAAGATGCTGGCCGCCGGCTCTGTGGGCAGGACTGAGGCAATGCAGCCAGGGGATTGGCAGACCTTCCAAGTGGCAGCTGAGGGAGCCAAAGGCTGTGGGAGCGTGTGGAACATTCACCCCAAAACAGGATTATATATAAAGAGAGATGAGTCTATGATCGTCCATAGGATCTAAGTGCTAAGAAACACTGCTAAGTGAATCTGCCCGCACACTGTCAGATTAAAGGTCTGTTGGCTTGTGAGCCATCTGCAAATCACAGTGACCATGATAGGTACCAATAATTGCATTACACCCAGTAATGGCTTCTGTAGGCGTATTCAGGCTGTTAATATTAACAAATGGCACCTAAAATCACTTAAAGCAACATTTTTTAGTTCCCTCTCAAAAATCACATGTACACAAATCTATCATTAGAAACATAATACTGCAAATCACACATTAGTGTTTTAACTGTGGTTAGCATACAAGTTCAAGTTTTATCAGATCTGCTTGTTTCCCCCATCTTTCATTAGGGTCTTTTTATGTAGTGACTCTGGAATCTGCTATGTTTAATTAAAGTTTTAAAAGTATAAAGAAAGGTAAAATAGACTGATGACTGACTCTTCCATTAAGCCCCCTGGATTTAAACTTCATGGAAAACCATAAAAACATCTACTTCTGCTTCATTAACTATGCTAAAGCCTTTGATTGTGTGGACCACAACAGACAGTGGAAAGTCCTTAAAGAGATGGGAGTACCAGGTTCCCTCACATGTCTCCTGAGAAACCTGTATAAGGGTCAAGAAGTGACAGTTAGAACCAGACATGGAATAACTGATTGGTTTAGAATAGGAAAAGGAATATGGCAAGGATGTATATTGTCACCCTGCTTATTTAATTTATATGCAAGGTACATCATGTGAAATGCCAGCCTGGATTAATCACAAATCGGAATTAAGATTGTCAGGAAAAACATCAACAACAGATGATACCACTCTAATGACAGAAAGTGAAGAGGACCTAAAGAGCCTCTTGTTTTCAGTGAAAGAGGAGAGTGCAAAAGTTGGCTTGAAACTCAACATCAAAAAAACTAAGATCATGGCATCCAGCCCCATCACTCCTTGGCAAATAGAAGGGGAAGTCATGAAAGCGATGACAGAATTCATGTTCCTGGGATCCAAGATCACTGCAGACTGTGACTGCAGCCATGAAATTAAAAGGCACCTGCTCCTTGGGAGGAAAGCTGTGGCAAACCTAGACAGCATAATAAAAAGTAGAGACATCACCCTGTCAACAAAAGTCCACATGGTCAAAATGATGGTATTCCCAGTAGTCATGCATGGCTGCAAGAGCTGGACCATAAGGAAGGCCGAGAGCCAAAAAATAGATGCTTTCGAATTATGGTGCTGGAGGAGACTCTTGAGAGTCCCTTGGACTGCAAGGAGATCAAGTCAGTCAGTCCTAAAGGAAATCAACCCTGACTGTTCCCTGGAAGACCAGATTCTGAAGCTGAAACTCAAATACTTTGGCCACCAAATGAGAATGGAGCACTCACTGGAGAAGACCCTGATGCTGGGACTGATTGAAGGGAAAAGAAGAAGGGGACAGCAAAGGATGAGATGGTTAGACAGTGTTATTGATGCAATGCACATGAAATTGAGCAAACTCCTGAGGATGGTGTAAGACAGGAGTGCCTGGCATGGTGTGGTCCATGGGATCGCAAAGAGTTGGACTCGACTGTGCAGCTGAACAACAACAACAAAGTTGCATTCAGTCCTTGCTGTTTAAATTCCAGTGCTTCTGTATAGATAACTACACCTAGCAAGGTTTCACAGCAGCCCATTCAGTCTGTGGTCATTTGTATAATATTCTATCCACTGCACAGGAGTGTTTGTTCAAACAAAGATACCATGTTTTATCCTGCATTTCACGTCCCCTGGACTCTTGTTAGTTTTTCATACCTCTACACAGTGAGGATCCACTCACTGAATCTGAAGAAGTGGGTTCTAGTCCATACGTGCTTATGTAGGCACACTATAGGTAACTAGGAAAAGTTGAAGGCAGTAGGAAAAGAGAGATGGATTGATTCAATGAAGGAAGCCACGGCCTTCAGTTTGCAAGACCACAGTAAGGCTGTCAATGATAGGACATTATGGAGGTCATTAATTCATAGGGGTGCCATAAGTCAGAAGCAACTTGATGGCACATAATACACACAACACACATATAGATAAAAGCCCAGTTATTAAACAGCAGTTTCCTCTAGCTTACATTTATATTGGTTAGCTACCATCTTATGTCATTGAATAATACAGCAAGAGAGAACTACTCTGATCAGTAAGAACTCTGTGGGGGCGGAAGCGGGGCTTCCCATTCCTATACTAATTTTGAACCAAAAGGCTTGAGCGCTTAACTAGATTTTAAGGTGCTCTACCAATTGAAATGATGCATGCTAATAATAATTGGCCCGAGTTTGTATGTCTACATTTTTTCCTTTCCTTTTTTAAAAAATTCTATTTATAACTATTATTTTAGAAGGAGTCTTGGCTATAAACCACTGCCTCTTCAAAAAAACTGAAAACTTATTATTAGCAATCAAATTTGCTGACAGATATGATTATATTTAAATAGTGCTGTCAAAAGATCTCTGTCACATACAGTATGGGAAAAGAATATAAATACTCAGGATTTACCCTTCAGATGCTCTTTATTCGACTTTCATATGCACATCCCATCATACATACTAAGTTTCTTTAGTAGGAAAAGTTGGGGGGGGCTTGAGGAGGTTGATTTGGTTTATTTTCTTCATTATCAAAAACATTTCTTTCATACTTTTCAAAGCATGCCCTTTTCTTCTTTGGATCGTTTTTAAAAGCTTAGGGGCAGATAAGAAAATGCTACATAAATAGCAGAATGACTGAACTTTATACATGCAGATTCTCATCCTAGCCTGTTTTTCAATGCTGTTTTGAGTTTTGAGACTCTCCCTTTTAGCCACCAATGTCATATTGAATAGTTCATCTACAGTAGCCTCAGTCTTTCTGACCAATACTTGATCCACAGCCTCAAGAATCCCTTAAGGTTTTGCAAGAGCGTAGGGTGGAGTGGGAGGCCAAAACAGGCCTGCAGAGGGCCCTCTTCACCCTCATCTGATGAAGGCTGAAGAGCCATTAGGTATATTGATACAGTTTACTCTATACTTCTCAGGAAATTCCTCCCTCCCAAATGGTACCCATCTCCGCATGTTATGGCTTTCTAATGGCAGGTCCTTCCCCTACATCCTGGACAAATATCCATTATCTCACTGAACTCAGGTACCACAGTCTGCTGAGCTTTTCTATCTCTCTACGAAAATGATGATAAGGGATTTCAGTTTCCTAAAATGGGTCTTTTTGCACCGTGATGGTGAGAACTGGTATAATTGCAACAAACAAGCCTGACAATGAGTAGTCTTGTAACAGCATACTGAGATTAGGGCACTCTAATGATGGGCAAATGCACACTACACCCGAGAGGCATTAAAAAAAAGGGCAGACTCATTTTTGGATACTTGAATGCCTTCTATCCATCATATAAGACCCAAATGTACTGCAGAAGCCAGAAAAATCAAATCATTTATCTGCATGAAATAGGTAGTACAGTTTTAAAACCTTTCACATTTATCTTGCTTGTTCTACAAAGAGTTATGAAGTGAGTTTCCAGAGGGCAAACAGATAGGAATCTTAGCAGACACTGGTGATATCTATCACATTTCTTTTACCATCATTTCTTCAAGGAGTTCAGTTTGGTGTGTATAGTTGTCCCCTTCTATGTTTGATCCACATAATAATCCTATGATGTGGGATAGACTGACTGATTAGCCCAACATAACCCAGTAAGGTTCATGCAGTAATTGAAATGTAATTGGGTGCAAACACTTCTTGTTGGCATGCTCCTCTCCCTCTTCCTTGGTTACATCCCAGTTTAGAATCCCAGCACTAGGCAAGTAAAGCTGTTCAAGTGGCTTCATTTGGACATCACGGCAGATTGGTTTTTTTTTAAAACAAAATTTTTATTGGGATGCATTCAACATTTTCAACAACGTTACCAATACAATTTGAAAAAAGTTTCCATCCCATCCCCCCCCACCCCTAATAGGCTTCCAACACTGCTAATAACAAACGAAAATATATATTAGACGGTAATCAAGTTTAGACTTATATGCGTCGACAAACCAGGTAACACATTTCAGATATATAAAACCTCTACAGTTTCAACATATTTTCAAATAACAGTATAATACAGTTCAGAATTCATTTCACTTCTCGTTCAGTATCCATACAGATCTAAGTTATATATTTTCCCCTTCATTCTATATTCAGTTTCTAAATAGAGTTTCAACCCTTCCCAATCTTTTATATACTGTTCTGCCATTTGTCCATTTAGTTTCTTTGTCATTTTGTCCATTTCCGCTAAAAATAGCAGTTTTCTAAACCATTCTTGTATATCTGGCACCTTCTCCATTTTCTATTGCTGAGCAAAGGCCATTCTCGCCGACGTAATCATGTACCATAACAATGTCCTTTTTTCCTGTGGAATTCTTTCCATTGTCAAACCAAGGAGAAGAAGTTCTGGCTTTCTCTCAATTGGGATTTTTAATATTTTCTGCATCACACAATGTATATTAGACCAGTATGCTTTCACTTTATCACATGTCCACCACATATGGTAAAAAGAACCCTCTGTTTTTTTACATTTCCAACACTTATTACTCAAGTTCTTATCCATACTAATATTAGCAATCTTTTTTGGTGTCATGTACCATCTATACATCATCTTATAGCAATTTTCTTTTACATTAACACAGGTAGACATTTTAAAAGATCTTTTCCACAAAAATTCCCATGATTCCATAGAAATTTCTTTGTTCATATTTATGGCCCACTTTATCATTTGCTCTTTAACAGTTTCATCCAAAGTATATACAGTCAACAAAGTTTTGTACATCTTTGAAATCATTTTTCGCTCTCTTTTCAACCATATATTTTCAAAATCATCATTCATAGCTCTAAAACCAAACTCTTTACAATCTTTTTTGTAAATATCCCTTATTTGACAGTATTGTAGCCAACCATACTCAAATTCTAGTTCATTATTTGGCTTTAAAACATATTTTTCCCCCTCTTTTTGCAACAATTCATGGTATTTCAACCAGTCATTACCTTTATGTTCTGAAAACAGATGTATAACTGCTGCTGGAACAATCCACAAAGGCCTCTCGTCCGAAATTGTATCCTTGTACCTGGTCCATGTATCAAACAATGTCCTCCTTATATAATGATGCTTGAACATAGAATCAACTTTACTTTTCCCATACCAAAGATAGGCATGCCAGCCAAATCTGCAATCGTGCCCCTCAAGAGCTAAAAGTTTTCTATTTTCCAAATTAACCCACTCAGATAACCAAGACATACATACAGCTTCATGATACAAACGCAAATTCGGGACTTGGAAGCCACCTCTGTCTTTAGTATCATACATTATCTTCATTTTAATTCTTGGCTTCTTTCCTGCCCAGATAAATTTAAAGATTTCTCTTTGCCATTTCACCAACACTTTCCCATCTTTCACAATTGGTATTGTCTGAAACAAAAACATTAACCTGGGCAGTACATTCATTTTGACAACGGCAATTTTTCCAAGAAGAGATAATCTGAGTTTTTCCCATTTTTCTAAATCACTCTTTATCGAAACCCACAGTTTTTCATAATTATTCTTAAACAAGTCTATATTTTTCATTGTGATTTCAACTCCCAAATACTTAACCTTTTTAACCACTTCACATTCTGTCACATTTTGTAACATTTGTTGCTTTGTACCAATCATATTTTTACACAATATCTTAGACTTATTCTTATTAACATAGAACCCTGCGAGATCACCAAACTCTTTTACTTTTTCGAATACCTTAGGCATATTATTTACAGGATCTTCAACAATAAACATAATATCATCCGCAAATGCTCTTAATTTAAATGAAAAGCCTCCAATATTCAAACCTTTTATGTTATCGTCATTTCTAACCATTTGTAGCAAAATCTCCAAAATCCAGATGAATAACAATGGTGACAGGGGGCAACCCTGTCTAGTACCTTTTCTGACCCGGAACGCTTCTGTTGATTCTGCGTTCACAATCACCGTAGCTTTTTGCTCTTTATATATTGATTGAATCATTCTTATAAATTCCGCGCCCATCAAGGATTTCTCAAACACTTTAAACATAAATTCCCAATTCAGATTGTCAAATGCCTTTTCTGCATCCAAAAATAAAAAACCAACTTCTTTTTCGGGGTGTTTATCGTAGTACTCAATTGCGTCTAAAACAACCCTCATATTGTCTTTAATTTGTCTGTTTGGTAAAAATCCGGCTTGATCTTCAGCAATAGTGTCTTTCAAAAACCTTTTAAGGCGCTCTGCTAATATTTTTGCAAATATCTTATAGTCGTTGTTCAATAATGAAATAGGCCAATAATTCTTTACATTTGTTAAGTCCTGTGTTTCTTTAGGAATTAAGGTGATCGCAGCTTCGTTCCAGGAATCTGGAATCTTCCCTGTCTTTCTGATTTCGTTTAAAAGAATCTCTAACACCGGAACCAGGTCTTCATGAAATTTTTTATAAAATTTAGCTGAGAATCCATCCGGGCCTGGAACTTTGGAAATCTTTGCCTCGCCTATTGCTTTACTAATTTCTTCTTTAGTTATTACAGCATTTAATATTGCTTTCATTTCAGGGCTTGGTTGTATCAAATTAACCTTGGATAGATAATCTTGCATCTTTTGCAGATCCACTTGCTTTGCTTGAAAAAGAGTCGCATAATATTTGTAAAATTCCCTCCGGATCCCTCCTGGGTCTGAAATTTCTTTATTTCCATCTTTCAGTTTAGTGATTGTTTTATTCTCTCTTCTTTTCTTCAATTGCCATGCCAAGTATTTGCCAGGTTTGTTTGTGCCTTCGAAGGATTTCTGTTGCAATTTTTTCAAGTTCCAATATACTTCTTTGTTCAATCTCGCCTCATATTACTCCCTTAAGATCCTCAATTCTCTCAAAATCTTCTTTTTACCAGGCCTTTTCTTAAGCTCCATTTCTTTTTTCCGAATATTTTCCATGATCTCTTTATCAATTTTCAATCGTTGTTTCTTTTCATTATTATTAATTGCAATCAGATGTCCTCTCATCACAGCCTTGTAGGCTTCCCATACCATTTGCGTCTGTACACCCTTATTTAAGTTCAGTTGGAAATATGTTTGGGTTTCTGTCCTTACTCTGTCCACAATGTTTTGTTTGTCCAGCAAATCCTCATTGAGTCTCCATCGGAATTTCTTTCTCTTAACATATGTTGACCATTTTACCGGACTATGGTCAGAAAGAGTTCTAGGTAGCATCTCAATTTTGCGTGTCTGCAAGATCAAATTCTCCGTCATCCACATCATGTCTATCCTTAAAAAAGATTCATGTCTTGATGAATAAAAGGAATACTCTCTATCCCTGGGATTTTTAACTCTCCAAACATCTTCCAAATGTTCGTGTTTAATCAATTGAAAAAAGACTTTCGGAAGTTTGCCCATGGCTTCAGTTCCTTTTTGGGATTTTCTATCAACAGCATTATCAACAGTACCATTAAAATCACCCATTAATATCATTTGCTCATAGGTTAACTGTCGTAACTGTTCCCACAAATTTTGAAAAAAAATTTCCTTTGCACCATTTGGGGCATAAAGGTTGACAATTAAAGTCTTTTTATTCTGCAACACGGCTTCTACCGCCAGAAGCTTCCCTTCATTATCTTTAAACACTTCCTTTGGTTCCAATTCCTTTTTAATATATATAACAACTCCTTTTTTCTTTTGGGAGGAGAGGGAGTAAAACTCCTCTCCTAATCTTTTTTGAATCAAGAATTTAGCATCAGTTTTTTTAATATGTGTTTCTTGCAAACAAACAATATCACATTTTTGTTTTTCCAATCAAAGTCTAACATTTTTTCTTTTTTGAGGTGAGTTAAGTCCATTGACATTCCATGATATAATTTGACTCTCCATGTTGTTTTTGTGCTTATTTATCAGAGTCTTTAAAGTTATCATTGATGAATCTGTTCATTTGCTCTACTGACTTGATGGTGACTCTCTTCTGTTTAAATGTAAAACTGACACCTTTAGGAATTTCCCATCTGTATCTTATACCCTCTGTTTTCAGTTTGTCAATCAAATCTTTAAAGAGTCGTCTATCCTGAAGCATTGCTCTGGGTAGTTCCTTTAAAACCATGATTTTCTTGTTGTCAATTATGAAATCTTCCTGGAATTGTTGCTTAAATAGATCCTCCTTCAGTCTTTTGGATATAAACTGGACAATCACATCTCTGGGTAATTTTTTCCTTTGCGCAATCGCAGAATTGACTCTGTACACCACATCAATCTGTGCCGCCACCTTCTCCTCTTCCATTTTTAAAAAATCTGCAACAGCATCCACCATAACAGAATGGATGTTCTCGCTCTTGTCTTCAGGGATCCCCCTGAATCTCATGTGGTTAAGCATTGCATTGTATTGGACCATCACATTGACTTTTTCTGTTTCTAAAGCAACCTCAGCAACATTAGATGCCACTCCCTTCACTCTTTCATCCATCTCATCTGCTCTTTTAGTCAGCGTCTGTATCTCTTTTTTAATCCCAGACATTTCTTTTTTCTACTCTGTTACTTCTGTTATTAAGGTTTTTTCCAACTTCTGAATCGCGTCCATCACTCGTTTCTCCATAGCTTCCATCAGGCCCTGTAGCTTCTTTTCTTCTTTCGCAGTCATTTTCGGGGAGGACCAGGAGTTCGCCCTCTGTCGTTGCCGCAGATCGTAAGCCGTTGTTTAAAATTCCCCTCAAACCTACATCAAATCAAAGTCCTTCTTATGCCCACCTGAATCGCTCTAATTTCACTTTTTTCTGTTAAGTCTTTCGTTTAAAATCAAAATATATTTTTTCTGACCTTCTCAAAATGGTGGGCGCAATTTCTCTATGGTAGATGATTCTTCCGGTTACTCACTTCCTGTCCGGCAGTCTTAATGGTCCCCCTGTCTCTGGTTTCCTCCCTTCTTCCGGCCTCCTTGGACTTCTCTAGGATGATTACTTGTCTGGTCTGAGGTCACTTCCTGTTCTGACGATTTCTGCTGCAGCTAGAGTACTGACATCACGGCAGATTGGAGCTTACTCGGACTCGCAAGTTTTTGATCAGGTTCCACGTAAGAGGGAGGCAGGTGCAGTTTGGCACCCCTGCAGCCGGTGTGCTCTAGGCAAGTGCCTAGCTCACTTAGTGGGTGAGCTGGCCCTGACTAAGCATACCAGTGCTCTTCATGAGTCTTAACTAACTCCTGAGGATCTTAAAAGTCAGTTTCTAAACACATCTGACCAGATGTCATGGAACAGCCAGGCCTGTGTTCCCTCTAAGCTGAGTTAGTGTGAGCTAGCTCACAGTTTGTTAGCCTCTGGCTCACACATTTTTGTCTTAGCTCAGGAAGGATGGCTCCAGAGCAAACTGATTTATGCAGTAGCTAAATCACCTGCTCACAACTTTAATACCAGTAGCTCACAAAGTAGAAGTTTTGCTCAGGGGCCTCCATAGCTTAGAGGGAACGTTACCCTGGATACTCCTCTGATGAAGAACAGCTGGATTCTGTGCCTATCAGCCATCAGCCAACTGCAGCTGAGCAATCAGACAAGGAATCACAGTTAGGAGGTTATGAGATGTGTGTTTCATCCCCCTCCCCACAGCTAACAGTTCAGGGTCAGCCAGCTGCCCTATCTATTCCAGGATCCCCAGGTCCGCAAGAGCAACATCGGCACAAATGTAGAGGGGATTTACAGTTCCAACACGTCAGCATGCCTCAGAGCTCAGCACTGGCAATCAGTTGCAGAGGAAGGAGTAATACCACCAGAGGAGAGGAGAAGCAGCTGTGGCAGGAGTGACATAGGGCTCAAAGTGTATAGATGAATGGGGGAGGAGCCCTTTTGCATGGCTTCAGCACATGCCTTTTGACCTGCTGCTGCTGTATCGGACTTGCTTTTCAGAAAACTGATCTTGGCCTGCTTAGACAACTCTTGTACAACTTTACTAAACTCTGGCATCTTGTCTCTGATAACCAGCTCCCATTATCTTCCTGAGTTAATTCTGCGTACACCAGCACCTACCTGAAGCAGAAACCAGGGATCTCTCCACTCTTCAGAGTTATCTCCCTGTTTTAACTGGGTAGGGAAATTCTTCTCTCACTAGAAGATCTATCTACTTTTCTGGCCTGAATGGGAGTCTTCACCTTACTACCTACTCCTCCCACCAACCTTCCCAGTACTCCATCTGTGTTAAACTGCTCCCAGTCAGGGCTAAACACAAATTCTGTCAGTACTAAACCCTTCTCGGTCAGGACTAGAGACAGACTTGTCAGTACTAGACTCTTCTCTGTCAGGGCTGAATTCAGTCAGCATGCAACTCAGGGCTAAACTTGGACTGAATTCCACTTATAACATTCTTTAAAAGTGTAGTCCATTACAGCTTGGGTGTGGCCAGAAGCAAGAGATGAAAGGCTCATGGTTCATAGCCTGTGATGTTGAGTAAGTGGGCCCAGTGGACCACGGACCATTCTGGGAGCTGTGCATTTTTTATTGTTGCTTAGTTTGTCTAAACTGTATTTCTATTTCCTTGTAAGCGTTTCTGAGTCCTCAATGAGGAGAAAAAGCAGGACATAAATATTTAAATACATAAATACAATTATCTCATTGAATTAAATTGCTTTACATAACTTTTTATGAAGGCTAAAAATACCACTTATAAGAGAGCTCAGACTTTCAAGGCACACTCCAGACCTCTCATTTAAGTCAATAAATGATAAAAGGGTGAACCATTTAGTTATTTAAGAGAAATTTTGCGCAGCTTCACTTTGTGCAATTATTTTGTCAGATATTAAAATTGCTCATATCATAGCATACCAAATACTTATGGCAGGTATAAGTTAGTTTTTCCAAAAGTACTAATTTGCCTTTTTCCATCTTAAAGCAGGAAAGTTATTAATACTTTGTGAATCTCTGCTCCTTTTTATTCTGCTTCAAACTGAAGACCCAACTGTATCAGCTCTCTCTATTTATAGATGTTTCATTTAGACACATATTTAAATATTTTTCCCCACCAGATGTGCCATCATAAATTTCCCCACACAACCCCATCAGGTTTGCCAGAATTTAATACTTTGGCTCCCTGCCACCAAACCATTAGTCCTGATTTTTTTAGCAGCTGGACTTTCTCATTTGACAGCCATGTCTTTTTTCCATTCCTATCTCAACTTCTTTACCTGCACAGCAGGGCTCTTTTTGTAGAAAAAGCCCAGCAGGGACTCATTAGCATAATAGGCCACACCTAACAGCAGAAACTCATTAGCTTATTAGGTCACAGCCCTGACAGCACAGCTCACTGGCATATTAGGCCACACCCCCATGTCACCAGAAGTGTGGTCATCCAGCCGCACCCACCTTCTGCTTCTTATTCTGTTTACCTTGTGTGTTGATAAAACCCAGGGGGTTTTTTGTAGCAGGAACTCCTTGGCATGTTAGACCACACACCCCTAATGTAGCCAATCCTAATGAGTTTCTGCTGTTGGGTGTGGCCTGTTATGCTAATGAGTTCCTGCTGCGCGTGGCCAACTTGGGAGCCAGGCAGAACTCCATTCCTGTGCCTTCCTGCCCAAAAATAGCCCTGCTGCATAGTATAGGTTTAACTGTAGAATTTTGCACAACTACTACAGCGTCAGCCAGCATGATGATGTTATTTCCAGGTTGCACTGGAAGCAATATCATTGTTCCAGGGATGGTGATTGAGGCCCTACCTAATTTCCCTGGAGGATTTTCTCCTACCACCCAGCTGAGAAGTAGTTCTGCAGGGACATTTCAGGAAATTGGCATGGGTTAGGGTTGCCATCCTTTGGGTGGGGACTGTAAATCTCCTGGAATTATAAATTATCTCTAGACTATAGAGATGAGTTCCCCTGAAGTAAATGGCTACTTTGGAGGTCCTTTTCCTACCAAAGCCCTGCTGTCTCCGGGTTCCACCCCTTAAATCTCCAGGAATTTTTCAGCCCAGCTATTTCCCCACCATTTTCAGAATAGTTTTTTTCTTCTTTAAATTTAATCACTGCAAAGACATCTTATTGTTACTGTGACTTTTAAAAATTCCTAAAAGAATAAAATTTATTTCCAGTCTCCATTCATTGGACTAAGAAAACCAACAGGACACTTGTTTTTATTCCATTATTTTTCACCGTGGCATCCAAAATGATGCAATAAGCTAGATCAAAGTGACAGCTGAAATGCAGTGGGCTTAGTTTCAGCTTGACCCATCGGTTTGCCATTTTATTCTTAGAACTGTAATGATGGACTAAGAATTCCTTTCTGTAGCTCCAGAGATGCTTGTGGTGACCTGGGCCTACTGAGATTTGTTTTGGATGAGGAGGAAGAGGAAAAGGAGGAGAAGAATGGTGGTGGTGGTGATGTATTGTCACAGTCAGATATTTTGACTGGTAGATGGTGTTCTGCAATTCAAGCTCTAGCCAAGTTCTTGGGAATTGCAGATGTATCTTCACAGGATTCTTGCTGTTCCAAGCAACACTGTCTTCTGGAGCTGAGCTGGTGTTATTTGCTCAATGCCCAGGATGTCCAGGTGTTTTCTGAGACTTCTAGTATTACTCCAAGTGCCACAGTGATAACTGGTGTGATGGTCACCTTCTCACAGAGACATTCTCTGTCTGAAGATATCAGTATTTTGTGATCTTCTCCTGTTCTTTCTTTTCTATCCTGCTGTCTCCTGAGATTGCAGTGTCAGTGATACAAACCCTATTTCTCATTTTGTCTGCAATTGTGATATCAGGGGTGTTACGCTCCAGGTACTTATCTGTTTGTAGTCGGAAGTCCCAAAGACTCTTTGTTTCATTATTCTCCGTGATCTTGTCTGGTTCATGCTCCCATGATTTTCTGGCTGATGGTAATCCATACTACCTGCAAAGATTCCAGTGCAAAATAGCTGTAGCTCTATTATGATGTTCTTTATAGTCAGAGCAATTTTACTGTAGGCACTGACCATGAGGTCAACTGTGTTTTGCAAAGTTGACATATGCTGTCGTCACTGGTCTTCTGAATCTTGGCTTTCATACTATTCATTTTGAGTGCCTGCTCTTGTGCAGCTAGAATGAGTCCTTCCATTTCTTTCTTCAAGTACCCATTTTAGAACCACTTCCAGGTATTTTCACTATCAACTTCATTTCTTTCACATATTGCCCTGCAAGTGCTTTTACTTCCAGTTGTCAAAGTGAGTTTTGATTTCAGTCTTTTTGTAATCTTCCTTGGTTTCTGATCTTAAATAAGTCTGCCTCTTTGCATTTCTTGATGTAGTCATTCAGTGCTCGTTTTTCTTCTTCAACTGCTTGCTTAACTTGCAGGAGACCTCTTGCACCTAATTTTCTTGGTAAGTAAAGTCAATCAGCATCACTTTTGGGTGTGATGCATTGTCATTATCTTACAAGTTTTGTGATCTATTACTTCTAATTCTGCTTGTTTCCAATCAATAATGCTAGCTGTGTATCTTATAACTGGAGCTGTCCACGTGTTAATGCCTTTACTGTGTTGCCTCCATTTAATTTTGTTCGCAATATCTTTTCAACTCTTTGGTAATACTTCTTGCTCATATTTTTCTTAAGGATTTGTTTGATGTTGTCAGCTTCTAAAATTCCAAGCTACTTGTAGTTTTCTTCAAAGCACAGTGTTTTGATGTTACTGTTGTTTGGCATCTTGATTTCTTCTTGTTCAATGATCTTTTCTCTGTTCATTGCTAATGCTGCACACTTATCAGGGTGGAATTCCATTGTTATATCTTTGCTGAATATTCAAGCTGTATTTAGTAAAGAATCAATCTCTGATGATGATTTTCCATATATTTTCAAGTCATCCATATACAATAAGTGTGCAGTCTTTGGGCCTGTCTTTGACAGCTGGTATCCTAAGTGTTGTTGAGAATGATTGTGAGTGGTATTAGGGCAATGACAAAGAGCAGCAGTGATAGTGAGTCTCCTTGAAAAATTCCTTCTTTGATATTAACTATTCCAATTTCTTCTCCATTTACTAGCATCCTGGTGTTCCATTTACTCATGGCAGTTTTAATAAACGTTATTACAGTTTTGCTGATGCCTACAATTTCTAGTGTTTTCAGGATCCATGTATGGAGGAGTGAATTAAATGTCTTCTTGTAATCAATCCAAGCAACATTCAGGTTGGTTTTCCATTTTTTACAATTTTGTAAGACCATTTTATCAATCAGTAACTGATCTTTAGTGCCTCAGGATTTTCAGAAAATTCCTTTTTGTTCATGTGGTAAAATTAAGTTGAGCTGTAAATATTCTTGAATGGAGTTGGCTACAATTCCTGTTAGTAGTTTAAAAGTTGTTAGGAGGCAGGTTATGAGGCAGAAGTTGCTTGGCACTGCTCCTTTCTCTCTTTTCTTCAGAATGAGAAATGTCCTGCCAGTTCTTATCCAATCTTCTACTGCTCTGGAACAGAGCATATTGTTAAATTGTTTCACCAGTCGTGGATAAAGACTTGTCAACATTTTATTATTATCATTATTGTTATCATTACTATTAGTCTTTAATACTTTAAGTGCATTTTCTTTAAAAATAATCCAGCACAATTGTTTACTTTATTATCAGTTTCTTGTGAACACTTACCTTTCATAAATATTCCTGCCCTCTTCCATTTAGCTGCCAGTGTTTGTTTTTCACAATGTAAATACACTTCTTTTGACACATTGCGTGGTAGGTGGGCACAGCATTTGCAAAACATATTTATCTCAAATTAAAGTGAACAGTACACCAACAGATGTTATAGCACTGAGCAATCCTCAATTGCTTGGTTGATTAAAAAATCATAGGTGTCAAGGCCACTAGCCTTAGATCCTAGTGCAATGAAAAGTTGCTTTTGAAATTTAAAAAAAAAAACACCTGTCAGGTTTAAAATCTAAACAGTTGCATTTTGGAAGTGTGTTTCCACATTTTCAGGCTTAAAATAGTAAAGGAGAAGAACTGCATCAAACAACACATTGTCGTGTGAGACAGCATGGCAACGTGCCACATCAGATAGCACATGGCTTTAAAAGAAAGGAGACAAAATCCCTCATGATTTTTGCCCAGTCATCACACAACAGACATCACAATAAAAGTTTTCTCTTTAAACAGCTACTAGCTTTCCAACTAAGAAAACCAAGCTTATCAAAGACAAATCTGAAGATTAGGTGTGGAGTATATTTGTGATACTAGATCTTTAAGACAACTGGTATAGTTACCCTTTGATGAATGATTAGGAACTTTTAGTTCGGAACAAGCTGAGAAAAAACACATGGTATATCTGCCAGGACTGTAATACTTCTGAATGAAGAAAGGGCAATCACAAATTTCTATAGGCACTACATAAGACAAAACTATCTGTCAAAAGACTAAGATAGGATCTTCTCACTCATATGTTAAGTTTTGACAGGTGGAGAGCTTTTGGGAGGCATTAAAACATATATTCCCTCAACTGAATTCTGTTTCATGTGACATATGGATGCCCATGTGACCCTCACCCAAGGGGACCCCCTTTTCTCTCTATAGTGTGACCCCTTCTGTACACGTGTACACCTGAGTGTGGACCCAGAAGCAATATCAGGACACTGAATTAAAGTGATATCATTCCAAAGAAGGAGAGGAATGCAGAGCAATTCTTCTATCACTCATACATGTAAGCCCACCCTAAGAGGGATTCAGTTGATGGTTATTTCCCCTAAGGACTCCAGAGCTTCCTCCTGGATAATCTGATCATAACCAATGACTCAGATTTCCAAAATAATAAGTATTGGGCCAATCCTAGTAATGTCTTTCCTATTTAAATAACTGGACAGGAAGACTCTAGTGCTTCCCAATCATGACAAGTACCCAGCCCATAAATGCAAATATATGTAGCTTCTAGATCTCCCCAGGGGACATTTTTGACCCTCCAAATGCAAAAGGGGAAACTCACCCCTTTTCAATGAAGACAAAGGTTTCACATACTTGCACTATCTAAAAAGACTGCATCTTTACTATTTTCACATTCCAGTGCCAACACCCCCTTCTCCTCTTCATCCCAGGCAAAAATGTATAAAAGGTTACTTTTAGCCCCAGTACTTGTTGCCAGTTTGGAACTTTCCTGTTAACCAGCCTCCAGGTTGGTCCCTCGTCTCTTCTGGATCTCAAACCTCTGCACTGCTGCCCTTGCACTGTGCTGTCTGCCTTCACCTCAGTTTCACTTCGCAGTACAGGTTCTTTGCCTCCACAGACAAACTCTCCTTCTCTTCCCCTGCTCCTCTTCAGGACAGGTTTGAATGTTTCATTTTCTCTTACAGATTTATTCCTCTTTAGGTAAGCAACAATTTTAGAGACAGGTTTTTGGTGTTATTTACAGTATCATGTTTCCATGCTGTAATTTTCATAACCTGCTCTACCTCATTGCTAGGGATGGGCACAAACCGGCTCACAAACTAAAGTGTATAGAATGGGGCTCAGCTCCCTTCCAGCCTGCGCCCCATCCCGAGGGACGTTGGCAGTGGGGCTCCAACATTGGCGTTGTATAATGCCAGGTCTATAAATAATAAGACCATGGTCCTTTGGGACTTCCTGCGACAGCAGCAGGTAGACTTGGCGTGCGTGACTGAGACCTGGGTGTGGGAAGGGGAGACAGTAGCTCTCTCCCAGCTTGCCCCTCCTGGGTTCTTGGGGGAGGAGTGGCTCTATTATTCCAGGAGGCTTACTCCTTCAGGGCGCTCCCATCGCCAAAGAACACGGGCATTGAGTGTGCCAGCTAGGTATGGGAGGCCGGGGGAGAGTGTGGAGAGTTGGCTGGTGTACCAACTGCCGAATGCACCAGCCAATAGCCTACTGTCCCTGATGGAGGCCGTATCAGGCTGCGCACTGGAACTGCCTAGACTGATAGTCCTGGGTGGTTTCAATGTCCATGTTGATGATGTGATATCTACTCAGGCAGCAGACCTGCTGTCGTCCATAGTGGCACCAGGACTCTCCCAATATGTAATGACCCCCACTCACCGAGCTGGGCACATGCTTGATTTGATTTTTGTGGCGGGGGTTTAGGCGATGAGGTCAGATGGACCCAATGTGGCTCCTGATGGCTCTATGGGATCTGATGCCCCCTGGTGGCTCACTGTATGAGCTTGTAGAGGACTGGCATAGCTGGCTCTCTGCAGCCATCAACAAGATCACTCCCTGGTGCCCTCTGCGCTCTCGCTTTAGGCTCGCTCCCTGGTTTACCCAGGAATTACGGCTTATGAAGTGAGAGCTGAGAGGGCTAGAGAGATGGTGGTGCCACGCACCTGACGAAGCTACAAGAGCATCTTACAGGATGTTTATGAGATCCTATGAGATGGCAGTCAAAGCTGTGAAGAAAGAGTACTATGCGGCCACGATTGCACCTGTGAGCTCACGCCCAGCCCAATTGGTCTATAACAGCTCTGCGACAGGGCAGACCAAATGCTAGGGAACTGGACATTGGCTGTGAGGCATCTGCGAGCTATTTTAAGGATAAAGTCCTGTTGCTCCGCTGTGACCTCCCCACCACAGTTGAAACAATGAGCGAGCTTGAGGCCCTAAGCATGTCTTCAGTCTCAGTTTTGGATCATTTCAGCCCACAGCCTGGAGGAAGTTGACAGATTGCTCATGACTGTACATCCAACCACATGCAGCCTTGATCCGTGCCCTTCCTGCCTTATTAAAGTGGGCCACGAGGGGTTCCAAGGTGTCCTAAGGGAAATTATCAACAAGTCCCTCTTAGAGAGGCTGTTCCGGGGGGCTCTCAAGGAAGCGATGGTCTGCTCAGTTCTAAAAAAATCCATCTCTGGACCCGGCTGAATTGGCTAATTACCAGTTGGTCTCCAATTTGCCCTATTTGGGCAAATTAGTTGAGGGGGCTGTGGCGATACAGTTACAGGGTTTTATGGATGACACTTCCATGTTAGAACCCTTCCAGTCTGGCTTCTGAGGTGGTATGGAAGTACTGTTGCTGTTGGACCGGCTGCGTTCAACATGGTTGACCATCAGTTGCTGCTTCACTGCCTCGCCAACATGGGAATTCAGGGGCTTGCCTTGCAATGGCTTGCTTCCTTTCTCCAAGGTTGGGGACAAAGGGTGGCACTAGGGGATCAGCAGTCTAGGAGGCACCTGCTGGAGTGTGGAGTGCCTCAAGGGGCAGTGCTCTCTCTGATGCTATTTAACTTCTATATGTGCCCCCTTGCCCAGATAGCCCAGAGGTATGGGCTGAGATGTCACCAGTACACTGATGACACCCAGCTCTATCGGATGTTGGGCAGCCGGTCAAACTCCAGTCCTGAAGATCTGGACTGGGCACTACAGGCCATGGCTAGTTGGCTCAGGTTGAGTCAGTTGAACCTGAATCCGGCGAAGACAGAGATCCTGTGTGTGGGTCGGGGCAGACCCCACTCCTGACTTTTGGTGGGGCATCATTGAGGTTAGGAGTCTAGGAGTGCTCCTGGTTTCCTCCTTAACAATGGAGGCCCAGGTATCAGCCACTGCTAAGTCAGCCTTTTACCATCTTCGGCTGATTAGGCAGTTGGTTCCCTTTCTCGACCACAATGACCTGGCCACAGTGATCCACATGACGGTCACCTTGAGACTAGATTACTGTAACACTCTCTACATGGGGCCGCCCTTGTTGCAAATTCGGAGGCTGCAGCTAGTGCAGAATGCCATGGCCAGGCTGTTGACAGGCTTACCTAGATGGGAGCACATCCAGCCTGTGCTGAAGGCTCTGCACTGGCTGCCAATAGCATACCGAATTCATTTCAAGATGCTGGTGCTTACCTTTAAAGCCCTATATGGCCAGGGTCTGACACACCTGAGGGACCACCTTTCCCCATATATATACCCCAGAGAGCACTGCGGTCGGGGTCATTGAACTGATTGACCTTCCCGGCCCCAAGAATGCTAGGCTTGCTGCAACTAGGTCCAGGGCCTTTTCAGTGGTGGCTCCTTACTGGTGGAACAAGCTCCTGGAAGAGATCAGTTCTGCAGGGCCTGCAAGACGGAGCTCTTCCACCAGGCCTTCAACTAGGAGCCTGCCCCACTATTACCTTCAACGAGCCCGGACCCCAGCCTTAACATCTGGCTCATTTCATCGAGTGACTTAGGAAGACCACTGAGATGGAATTTATCAGCTGTAAACATCTCAGTACGCCACCTCAAGCAATGAACTGTATGATCACTAGCACCTTATTGATCTTATGATTTTATCTGTGTTGTATTGTTTTAAAATGACTTATATGGTTTTATCAGCAATTGGTGCCAATGCTGTAAGCCGCCCTGAGCCCGCTTGCAGGGAGGGTGGGGTATAAATGGAATAAATAAATAAATAAATAAATAAACAAAATACCAATGAGTAAGGTCACCCAGCTGGCTTCATGTGGAGGAATATGGAAACAAACCTGATTCTCCAGATTAGACTCCACCGCTCTTAACCATTATACCATGCTGGCTCATTGGGGGGGAATAGAATTGAACCCTCTTTTTCACTGGAACAAGTGAATAGAAAGGCTGGGATATCTTGAGAAACTCTGTGGCTGAAACTTTTCCACCAGACTGGCCAGTGGAAGGAACCCTTTTTCCAAGGAGGCACAATTCAAACAATGCTCTTCTTTACCCACCCACCCCCCAATGCCTTCAGCAGCAGCACAGATAAGCAAGAAGCGGAGAACTGCAGTGGTCATTTTGACAGGGGCAGGTTCAGAAGTGTACTGAATGGATTCTGTGCAAGCTAGAGACACCAAACTCGCAGGGGATCTCCAGCTGACTCTCCTCTACCTGCCCTCCAAGTTTAGTGAGGGTTGGATTTATGGGGTCTGCGTTACAGCCCTTGGGCCTTAACTTGGACCCCATATATTTAATCCTCACCTAACTTGAAGAGCCAGTAGAGGAGATTCAGCTGGAGATCCCCTGTGAGCTTGGTTCCTCTAGCATGCTTAGGGGCCATTCTACCACCTCTGCAATTTAAATAAAAATTTAAACAACCTACATATTGACTCAAACTGTGATTTTATGCAACTGTGTTCATAATCTGCAGATCTGAACAGACTGATCGAACAATCCAATATTACATTGTTGAAGCTGAAGACAGTTTTATTTAGGACTGCATTTAACTGATTTACTTTTTTAATCTATTGACAGTCCTAACTGCACTTTAATTTTTTTTTACCTTTTATGTGTTTTTAAAATGGTTGTTTTATTTATATTGTTTTTATTGCATTTTTATAATAGTTTTATTTCCATTGTAAGTCACCTTGAGTTCTGCAAAGGAGAAAGGCAGCTAATAAATGTTTTAAATAAACAAAACAAAACATTGCTATACATGTTAAGTGAGCAGAATAATACCAGCAGCCAAGCTAAGAACACCCAGATCCAGAGGTCAACAAAACAATGTCCACACTCCTCCTCCCTTCTTTGTTTGCTGCAGAAGTCTAAACAGAAAGGTGCTCCATCTCAAGCAGGCAGCAGTATTAGCTCACTGACCAGTAGAATGTTACTGGAGAATGCTGCTATGCCTGCCATCTGATATAAACTAGCACTTTATATTTGTCTATTTTATATTTCTATTCATAACTGTATTGTCTTGATTTTATTTAACTCCTGTTTTAACTGTTTTACATACTATTTAAGCCGCCCTGAGCCTGCCTTGGCAGGGAGGGTGGGATATAAATTAAATAAATAAATAGATAGGTGTAGGTTGCCTTCTGTACCCCTGACTGGACAATGGATTGACCAATCCTGCCAACCATTCCCTACCAACACCTATGCCACCTCCTCCTCCTCCTCCTCCTCCACTGTTTCTTCAAGGGGGAGCATTTCTTTCCCCTCTCCCAGGACCCTGGGTAGTGAAGCTGTGCATGTGAGTCTGCTGAGTTCCACAAAAACAAGATGAAGGAAAACAGAGAAGAGGGGTTGGGGTAACTAAGCCTGGTGGAGCAGTGCCCCATTCATCCTAGTGAGCCATTCTCCCCTAACAGCAGGCACATTTCCATGGATCATATCTTGTCCACTGCTAATGATGTTCCCCCTGCAATGCAAGAGTGTGTTGCGGGTGTTGTAGGTCCCATTTTCAGTTCAGATTGGGTGATAGTGGTCTGCCTAGCCTGTGTTCTGGATGAAGAGATTAGGTGCCCGAGAAAATGCCTTAGAATCTTCTGAAGCACGCCTGCATTTCTCAGTAGAAGGGTTCCTGAAAGAAAAAGATCCAAAGCCACACTGGAGTCCACTAGCAGAGGCAAGCCAGATTTCTAGTGCCTTTATTTTCCACATTGCAGTGTTCATTAATGTTATTAACTTCCTGCCCTTTTTAATATCCTTACTCTATCTAATAGCAAAGTGGCTTGTCCCTGTGTGGACGATGAAGGTAGTGAAAACAGTCCATTCATACTGCCAAATATACAGGGGGGGAAATACAACTTTATAAATCATCTAAAAAAGAGGAGGAAAAACCCTCAACATGACAAAGACAAGGACAAAAATGCACCAGAAGGGCAGAATGTTGATAGCAGTATGCTGGTTAAAGGGGGAGGAAGAGGAACAAAGAAATCTGCCTGGTCAACCCCTGACATTTTAGAGGATCCTACAGGGTTGAGGAGTGGGATTGAATTTCCAAATTGTTTATTCTCCACTGCCCCACGGTTCCTCACAGGCTCCCAGCCTATCACGGTATGAAATAATAAAATGGCCTGTCCACATTATGATAACAAAGGCCGCAAAACCTGGCCACTCTCAAACAAGACAGGGGTCAATACTTACTCAAGTGACTCCCCAGTAAGCTAGAAAAAATGACTTTGTAAATTAACCAAAATAAAAGTGGAGTAAAAAGTATCTCAAAATTGCCTGATGAATGTAGTCTACAAGCAGGGAATGTTGTGGACAACTGAGAATCAATTAAAGGGGGAAAAGGGGAAAGAGGAAATAAATTCTCTTAAGTTCCTAAGAATGCACTGAATATGTTGTCGAAGGCTTTCATGGCCAGAGTTCATCAGCTGTTGTAGATTTTCCAGGCTGTATGGCCATGATCTTGGCATTGTAGAATTTGACATTTCGCCAGCAGCTGTGACTGGCATTCTCAGGGGTATATCACAGAAAGATGGAGTACTCTCTGTGTCAAGGTGAGAAGAAAAATGGTAGGCAGGTAATTTATATCTACTCAGGAAAGAAGAGAGTTTAAAAATGAATATGGCATGGTTTCCTGTCCTGAAAAAATGGGTGGGGGGGGCACAAAATGCTTTACATCTTACAACAGGGCTACAGATAAGATTAGAATTTCAATAGCCAATCCATATGCAAAAGAACCTCCTCAGGAAAGCTCCTCCATTAGCATTTCACAGCCTGGGGAACTCCTACAAGATAATGACTCAGCCCTACCCACCTTCCTGAGTAGATATAAATTACCTGCCTACCATTTTTCTTCTCACCTCAGTGCAGAGAGTACTCCATCTTTCTGTGTTATACCTCAGAGGATGCCAGTCACAACTGCTGGCGAAACATCAGGTCCTACAATGCCAAGACCACAACCACACAGCCCGGAAAATCTACAACAACTAATATACCAAATCTTAGATGATACATTTTGGAGCATGGGATGAGATTTCAGCAATTCTTTGAGGGATTCCAGCTTTTTCTGCGCAAAACTCATTTATGCACGGGGGCCCACGTAAGCATGCTCCAAGGTGGGGCAGGTGCTGGGGTCCAAGGCTATTGCCTGCCCACTTGCTGTTGCTTGCAAGCCTTCCCATTAACCATGCTCTCAGATGTTTACATTGTCCAGCACCAGTGGGGAAAGTGTGTAATGCACATGTAGCTGGGAATATGGGTGGTAGGAAGGCTTGTGAGTGAGTGAACTGGTGGGGAAGGACATGTGGGTGCATGGTGGGGGAAGGACAAGCAGGCAGGTGGGCAGGAAAGGAAGTAAAAGTGAGGGTATCAGTGGTGGGAAATGCAGAGGGCCTTGGTGTTCTTTGCCCAGGCCCCTCAGAACCTGGAACTGGCCCTGTGTTTATTCTATGAAAGTTCTTGGCCTTCATTCTATAATTTGAAGTGACTGAATTTCAGATTACGAAAACACTATTCTCCTGCTATTTTCTCTTTTTCAACTTAAAACATCCACAGCTGACATGTAATTCAGTTGAAATGTCAACCCAGAAGCATGTAGATTTTTGAAAGGGAAATTAAAAGTTACCCCTTTTGATTAACCTTTGTGTCACAGGCTTGAAAATTAATGATAATAATTACACTCACTTCTACATTAAGAAAGCAATAACTCACTTTAATGGCATGTGAGCATTAGAGCTCTGTCACTAGTTTCCATGAGTGTCATTTGGCTTGATGTTGTCTCAGGTGATTTCAACATTTTATACGGACACCTCCATGCGCTAAGCAAGACAATATAGTCAACAGAGAAAAAAGTCAATGTATCAGCTACTCTCATACCTACCAGTTGTTTTTTTACTTGGCCACTCCGTACTTTCACTAGAAGGGTGATATTTGAACTAACTGTACTTTCATTTACTGAAAGTAAATCCCTGATTTCCAAATATCTGTATTAACTTCCAGTTCTTTACTAATTTCCTGTAAACTTGCATGTGGAAGCTTCAAATTGAGCAGGATCATCATGGCCAGGTCATGAGAAAACTGTCGTTCTTCAAATAAAGTAGCAAAAACAAACAAGTTTCATAAGATAATGCATCTGTTAGATATATAAAGCTTACCTGCTCCTTTTGCACAATCTCATCAATGGGAGCTGATCCAATAAAAAGTAACCTGTTGCCCACGGATGGACAATTTCTTTGGCTTCACAGACTGCATATGAGCCGGAGGACCACATCCAACATACACATTTTAGCTGTACATGGCATGGGTCTGGCAGATGTCAGGGTGTATTTGACTGAGTCATTGCACATCTACAATGTGTTATCTGCAGCGGCCTGTCTCATTGTTGAGGGAAATTAGCTATGAGAGAGAGGAGGCCGGAGAGGTACCAGGGACCACACACCTATATGTACCAAGGTCCAGTTCACTAGGAAGACTCCAGATTTAAAGAGTGATTAAATAGTTTTATTAAAGAATATTCCTGATTACAGTCATACTAAGCAGTCAAGAAAGAGCACGCAATTCAGAACTAAGAAAATAGAGGAGGTGATAGTGAGGCTTAGGATCAATTATGGGGGTTATACTACCTGTCCAGATGCACAGAAGCCTGTGAAGAGAATAGTGCAAACGGCCAGCATTCCATGGTATAGAGGCCCAAAGACGAAACTTCAGGGGTGTATTCCAGGCACCGTCAGAGTGCACACCGAGGTGGCGCTTGCTCTCTATTTTTATAGGAATTCAGGGTGAGGGGCAGTCTCTTGGGGTAGAACTTGATGGGATTAATGCATGTTGTTTGTCCTACCAGAGTTGGCTGAATGGCTCTGATGACCACTGATGGTCCAACCATGATAGGATGAATAGGTTCCCAGGCTTAGACAAAAAGGTGGGAAATGGGTCTCTGATCAGTTTGATTAGTTTATCTTGGTATTCTGAGGGAAGGGGCAGGAAGGACAGGTGTTAAGACAAAGATTTCTACGTAGGTGTAGGTATCACACAAAAGGGACTACATGAAGGTTTGAAGACACAGGAGCTATTTGCCAGGTGGCTACAGAATAGCTTTGGAAATGCAGATGATTTACCTGGAGGAACTCACAGTCATTTCATATGCATACCTCTGCTGGGTGGAGGGGGATTGGAGATTGCTTCAAGGGCTGCCTTATGCAACCTGCAATTGAAACCCTTTTGCAGAGCTTTGGCTTGCTCTGTGGCACAAGTCAAGAGTGTCCTTGTTGCCAGAGGCACTGCCTTTCACTCTTGGGTAGCCCCAAAGCAGGGGTGCCCTACTTTCTAACCTGAGCCAAAGTCCCCAAAAACCAAACACTCTCAGCTTGAACCACAGAGTCAGCCTGCAAGCACTCTGCAAAAGGAATTTCATATTCAGGTGACAGGCAACCTCAGAGCAAGTCTCCAGTCTTCCCCCTCCACCCAGCAGAGATTATGCTTATGGAATAACAATGGGTTCCATCAGGTAAAGTATCTACATTTCTAATTCTTTGTCTTTCCTGCTCTGTCCCTCAAGATACCAGGATAAATCAATCAGTCATTCAAATGTTTAGCAATCCTTCCTGACACTAATCAGGGACATCTCCCACCTTTTGTCTACCCTGGCCAGGACCATTAGTAAGTCAGATAATCCATTTAACTAGCTACCCAACACCTGGCTTCTATTGTTAAATCCAGACGCTGCCTCTCTGGAAGCTCATTGGTCATACCTAAGGTCTGCCCCTACTGGCATCACACACCCCTGGGACTCATCATTGGTCCAGGTAATCTATTGTTCTCACCTGAGACCAGCCCCCAGAGCTGCCCATTGGTCTGCATTCTTTGCCAGTACCTATATCCCAGCATGCACATGGCCTTAGACCATGTGTTTTCTGCCATGAACCAAGATGGAAGTCCACCCCCAGACTCTATCTCTGAGTTTGGGCCACTATCCTTTCTTCATGGACCTCTGCACATCTGAACAGGTTGTATCACCTCTCTATAAGCCATCAATCACCTCTGTCTCCTTAGTTCTATATTGTGTGAATATTGTTTGTATGCTTGAGAATATTTAGTAAAGAAATCATTATTTTAGCCACCCAGTTTCTGTGTCTGTTCCTGGGTTCTTGGGAACTCTAACTCTGGTATACACAGGTCAGATCCTATAGATAAGCCAATTGCATATTAATAATTATAATTCCCCATCTTTATTATATAATAGAGCAATTTGGCTAACATCCTCTTTGGCCTGACTTTATGGGTCTCTGGTTCAGGTCAGAAGTGGTGTGCACCGCTGTTGGGGCTACCAGCGAGTAAGGCAGCACTTCTGGGCTACAAATATTTATAAGCTGATATTATGACCACAAAATGTGAAAAGTCTAAATCATCTCTTGGAACCAGTGCAGCTGTTAGGATGTTTTCATGCATGCTGCTAAAAGCAGAAGCCCAGTCCTTTTCCTGGCTGCTACTTATGTGTGTTTTAAAAGACAAAAACAATGGGCTGTGTCCAGCAGAGTAGCGTGCAGAAGAGTTTGGCTGAGCAGATCTTTCCCCACCTTCCCCCTCCCCAAGCAGCTTCCTGTTTAATTCTGGTATCCACTCAGAGAGACGGGAGAGCCTTGCAAGCAATATGCACCGCATTACAGGGGAAAGTGGCAACAAGAAAAAATTAGGCAAACTTGTTGTATTCTCCTTGAAGAGGCTATTCTGAGGCAGTGGTGCATTTTGTTTGTGAGGCTCTCCCAAACTTCAGAGTGGATTTTTGGAACAAACAGTAGATTGCTTGGGTAACAGCAATGTGGGGGAACTTCTTCCATGGAGCTAGCCCATGGATTTATACAAGTGCATGTACATGCACATGATTTGATTTGTGTTTCTTTGTACTCAATTAACTGCTATGGCAAATCCCTATATACTCAGGTTCAGGGCTATTTTTGGGCAGGAATGCACAGGAACGGAGTTCCGGCAGGCTTCAGACTTGGCCATGCCCCTTCCAGGTCCTCCCTGATCTGCCTGCCTTGGAATCGCCGGGGGGGGGTGTCACTCTCCAGGCCTTCCCTCTGTAGCCACGCACACAGAGGTTTTGGCTGTAGTGGGCGTGGCCAAGTCTGAAGCCAGCTGGAACTCCGTTCCTGTGCGTTCCTGCCCAAAAATAGCCCTGAACCTGAGTATATAGGGATTTGCCATAGCAGTTAATTGAGTTTGAGTTTAAATTGCCTTACCTTCCCACCAAGGACTGGCTTGCCTGGGTTCCCTGCAGCCATGCTGGCAGGGGTGTGGCCTAATATGCTAATGAGTTTCTGCTGTTGGGTGTGGCCTATTATGCTAATGAGTTCCTGCTGGGCTTTTTCTACCAAAAAAGCCCTGCTCAGGTTGTACTAGATTTGCTAATTCTAGATCAGGAAATTTCTGGAAATTTGGAAGTGGATCATGGGGAGGATGGCATTTGGGAAGGGGAGGGACCTCAGCAGGCTATATACATCCAGTTGACCTTCCAAAGCTGCCATTTTCTCCAGAGGAACAGATCTCTAAAGTCTGGAGAGGAGTTGTATTTCCAGGAGATCTCCAGAGCCCACCTGGAGTTCAGCAATCCTAGGCTGCACCAATTTCAAATGTTTAGATTAAGAATGCCTCCTCCCTTAATGTCTTGTTACTAAACTAACAGAGGTATGAGATATATTTTTAAGTCAACACTAACTCATAAGCCAAAGGCTGCTCTGGGTGTTATGTGGATGTTGCAGAGGAAACAAGAAGCAGAAGATGGGTTCATATTTGTGCCTCCCCTAAACACGAAGAGAACTGGAACAGAAAGACAAACATTTCCCCACTCACTGGTTTTCATAATTTCTGATTCTTCTCCTTTTTATGTCCGACATCAACCCCACTTATGACTGATATTGACCCTACTGACCTATATGAAGAAATAGGAGAATAGCTGACTGGCAGGAGAACATTGATGGGGCCACACTTATAGCCACACTTAAAGAGCACTGATTCCATACTACATGAGTCCTCTTTTGAATTCTCCAGTCCAACTTGTCACTGGTTTATTGGCAAGGTGGAACTAGTCTACACCAGTAGGAGAAGGTTGTGGTGAGGAGGAAGAGGTGCCAGTGAATGCAACCCCTCCCTCCATTCTGACACCTTACAGGACCTTCCAGTGCACTAAAGGAGGGCCAGACGACCAGGGTGCAAGGGGCAGTCCTCCCCCAAGTCCCAAAATTAGGTGCAGCTAAGCTATAGCTTCACACCCTCAACTTTAATCAGATGTCTTAGGGGTGCCAACTCCAGGTTGAAATTCCTGGAGATTTGCGGGTGGAATCTGGGAAGGGTGGGTCTGGGATATGGAGGCACATAATGCCATAGAATTTACTCTCCAAAGCAGCCATTTTCTCCAGGGGTAGTGATCTTAGTAGAAGTTGGCAACCTTATTCCTCAAATAATCCCAATTCCTTATATTAATTACTGAACTCACTTTTTATTTTAAAGCTTGAGAATGCATCTGTTGTCATATTGTTATTAGGTAAGTAACATAATTGTAAAAATAATTAGGTGCTACTTGATGTCCTGTTCTAGACAAGTAAAGAGGTCTGTACATGAAGTCTCAGAGACGGAGTCAGTAAATTAGAACAGAGAGGCCTAAGAAAAAAATTTATTTGACAGCAAACCACCAAAAACAAAACATTTTTAGAACTGGATATTAAATCCCAGCTTTGCTAGTGATCCAAATGTGTAGGAGACTTCCTGCAGAAAAGATTGAAGGCAAACTTTATCTTGGGATGAAAAGGCTCTAACAATCATTGCTATAATAAAACACAAATTTATTACTTTCCTCAGTATCAGAAAATGTTATTAAATGCTTTGGACATGTGTACCAGTTTGTTGCTTCACCAAGTCTCCTGCTCCTCATGCTGAAATGTTCCAGAGTCATTTTAACACTCAGATTTGGATTACCAAATATGGCGTTGAGGCCCAGCAATGCACGCTGGGAACAGGAGCTAGGCCAAAGACTTGAACAGGAAGGGAAAGCATGAGCAAAACATTGTGGACAACTGTAACTCCCCCCCATTTATTTAATTTAATTTAATATTTATACTCCACCTTTCCTCTTGGCTCAAGGCAGCATTTCCCTTCCTGTTACATGCACAAGGCTTGAATGTGGTCAGAGGCAGAAGCTGCTGAATCCAGCACTGGCACAGTTTATATTGTTTTCCCCCCTAACTGTTATAAGTTACTTTGGGGAGGAAAGTTGGGTACAAATATTTAAATAAAATAAACAGAATATGCTGAGAGGCTGGATCACCACAGCATCATTTTAAGCTCAGCTACAGCTGGGCACAACCCCAATTCAGATTGAAGGAAAGAGGAAGTTTAAGCCTTTCACCCTTGCCTGGTTTTTCAAATCAGAACCAGTCTCCCCATGTTGTCTTTATATTCCCTCAAAGAAAAAGCCTGCAAAATATAGGTTTCTATCTTTTCCCCTTGTAACTGGTTAATGACAACACAGGAGACAATTTTAGTCACAATACCATGTGGGGGTGGCCAGTATAGGAAAAAAGCTACCCTATGTGGATTGGAGTTGGACTGTAAGGAAGGCTGAGCGCCAAAGAATAGATTCTTTTGAACTATGGTGCTGGAGAAGACTCTTGAGAGTCCCTTGGACTGCAAGGAGATCAAATAATTCAATCCTAAAAGAAATCAACCCTGACTGTTCCCTGGAAGGCCAGATCCTGAAGATGAAGCTCAAATACTTTGGCCACCAAATGAGAAGGGAAAAAATACAAAGTTTTGAATAATTTCAATCTCTTCATCATCAGTTTTAAAGTTGTACAATTCCCTAGTAGTCATTACTATTATTTTCATTATGTTGAGCTGTAATCTTGCTTTGGCACTTGTGCTTTAACCTTCATCAGTAGGTGTTTCAAGTTTTCACTGTTTTCTGCCAATAATGTTGTGCCATCTGCATATCCCAAAATGTTGCTTCCACCAATTTTCATTCCACCGTCATATATATGTAATCAGGGGTCTTTTCGTAGAAAAACAGCTGCAGGAGCTCATTAGCATATGGTATGCTAATGAGCTATTATGCTATTAGAATATGCCACACCCCTGACATCACCGGAAGTGATGTCAGAAGGGAAGCAAAAGGGGGGAGGCATCTTCAAAAGCCTCCCCTTCCCTTCCCCAGCTGGTCTGGGTTGGGGAGCTAAGAGAGAAGGGGTTTAAAGTTTAAACTCCTTCTCATGAGAGTTGGGCCACAGAAGGAGGAAAGAGGGAAGGAGAGAGAGAGAGTAGAGAGAAGGAAAGAAGGAAGGGAAGAGGGAAAGAAAGAGAGGGAAGAAGGAGGGAAACAGGGAAAGGAGAAAAAAAGAGAGGAGAAGAAGGTGGGAAAGAAAGAGAGAGAGAAGAAGGAGGAAAAGAGGAAAAGAGAGAAGGAAAGGAGGGAATGAAAGAAATTCGGCGGCAATTCGGCCCTCGTATATCCTGTGGGCCATTGAAGTCAATCGTTAAAACATAGGGTATATTTTGGTGGCTGGAGGGGAGGGGGTTTGAGGGAGAGGCTCAAAACTCACAGGGTAGCTGATGGAGCCTCTCCACAAGATACCCACCAAGTTTTAAGATCATTGGACCAGGGGGTCCAATTCTATGGCCCCCCAAACAGGTTGCCCCTATTCCCTCCATTGTTCTCTATGGTGGGGAAAAAAGTTACTTTTTTCCCACCATAGAGAACAATGGAGGGAATGGGGCAACCTGTTTAGGGGCCCATGAATTGAGGACCCCCTGGTCCAAAGTTCTTGAAACTTGGTGGGTATCTTGGGGAGAGGCTCCATCAGCTACCCTGTGAGTTGGAGCCTCTCCTCAAACCCTCCTCCAGCCACCAGAATATACCCTATGTTTTCACCATTGACTTCAATGGCCCATAGGATATAATGGAGCTGAAATTGACATTCGGCTGCCTGAAAGACTCCCCGGGACACCGGCTGGGGGCGGGGCTTGGCTCCTGAGCTCCCGGAGCTGCGCTCTGGTGGGCTCCCCCCCCAAAAGACCCCTGTATGTAATCCAGCTTTCCTTATGATATGTTATGCCTATAGACTGAAAAAATGGGAAAATAAAATTCATCCTTGTCTGCCACCTTTGCCAATTGGAAACCATTCTGTTTCTCCATATTTTGCTGCAGTTGTTGATGTTTCCTTTTTTTGATTTTGAATGTTGATTGAGCATTTCCAGTCAATGGACCACTATTTTGTTTTCCATATTTGTTGGCATATTCCTGTTAAGATTTTGGACTCCATTTCCATGGCTTGGAATAGCTCTATCCAGGGGTCATTTCATAGAGAAAGAGGTGCAGGAGCTCATTAGCATAACTCATTAGCATAACTTATTTGCATATGCCACACCTCCTGACATCACTGGAAGTATGTCAGAAGGCAACACCCACCGCTCAGGCTCCACTGGACTGTTTTAGATTGCTAGCTATGGCGGGGGGGAAGCACACAGATCTACCCTCACAGAGGAGGGAGAGCTTGTACTTGAATAAACCTTGGTCTTAAAGGTGCCACTGGACTCTTTTGGATTGCTAGCTGGGGGGGAGGAATGCACAGATCTGCCCTCACAGAGGAGGGAGAGCTTGTACCTGAATAAACCTTGGCCTTAAAGGTGCCACTGGACTCTTTTGGATGGCCGGCAAGTGCAGGAAAGTGCGTGGCTGCTTGTGGGCCGAGGAGGGCATCGTGGAGGATGCACATGGCCTCGAGCAGGTAGGGGGCCAGGGTGGTGGTGGGGAAGGGGTGCAGGAGGAGGCCGAGTAGGTGCAGGAGGCCAGGGTGGAGCTCCTCGCAGGCCTCGCGGGAGTAGCTGGGGCCCACCTTGCAGAGATGCTGCACCAGGGCTGGCATGAAGTCAGGCAGAGCCTGGGTGGGCTGGGTGCCATGGCCAAGGCAGTGGCGGAGCAGCTCGAGGGCCAGCTCATGGCAGCACTCCACTGGGTTGGCCAGTGGGCTGGAAAGGCAAGGGTGGGGCTGCTGGGAGTAGGGGGCAGGGCTTGCTGCATGTGCCCACCCCCTGGGCTCCTTACTGCCAGAGCTTCACTCCTGTGCGCTCCTGCAGGAAATGAGCCCTGGCTCTATCGATATTTCATCCATTCCTGGTTATATGTTTCTCCCAATTGCTTTGAGTGCAACTTTCACTTCACTTTCTAAAACTGCAGGTTCTTCTCCAAAACATTCTTTAATATCTTCTGTATGGTTCTTCAGGTGTCTTCTTCCTTATTTTGTCCTGTTCAGTTAATATATTTCCATGTAGATCTTTCAGCATGCCTAATCTTCCTTTAAATGTCCTCTTGATTTCTTGGATCTTGTGGAACAGTTATTATAATCTTTCTCTTTACATGCCAATCACTAGAATACTGCATTTAGACGTCTGATTCTATTTCTGTCACCTTTTACTTTTGCTTCTCATCTGTCTTTAGCAATTTTAAGAGTTTCACCAGTCATCCATTGAGGCTTGTCATTTCTTTTGACTATGGGAATAGTTTTTAAGTATTCTTTCTTTATAATATCTCTGGTTCCAACCCATAGTTCTTCCAGTTCCTGTTCACTTGAACTTAGTAATGCAAGTTTGTTCTTTACATGATCTTTAAACTCTTCGGGAATGTTGTTTAGATTGTATTTTGGCACAGTGAAAGTTTGGGTGTTTTTCTTCAGCTTTTTTCTTTCTCAATATTAATAGTTCATGGTCTGTACCATAATCAGCTCCTGGTCCTGTCTGAACAGCGAGAACAACACTTCTCCATCTTCTGCTTCTGATTATGTAATCTATTTGATTTCTGTATTGGCCATCCAGTGATGTCCTCATGTTGGCCATTCAGTGGTATCTGTTGGGTTGCCTGAAACGTGTTCACAATGAACAACTTGTTGTCTTGACAGAATTCTATGAGCAGCTCTCCTGCTTCATTTTGTGCTCCCAGCCCAAATTTTCTGACAATATTTGATTCTACTTTCTTTCTCACTTTTGCATTCCAGTCCCCTATGATTATCAGCACATCTTGCTTAGGTTTGTGATCAACGATAAACAAATAGGCCCTTCTTAAACACAACAGTGTCTCCGACTGTACTATGAAAGTGAGAAGGAGAGGAGATTGGATTTATACCCCACCCTTCACTACTTGAAGGAGTTTCAAAATGGCTTACAATCTCTTTTCCCTTCCATTCTCTACAACAGACACCCCATGAGGTAGGTGGAGCTAAGAGAACAGGTTTGATTCCCTGGATCTCCAGTTTAGAGTCCACCGCTCTTAACTACTACACCAAACTAGCTCTACACTAGACAAATCTGGCCAATATCTCCATCTGCAAGTATGGCAAGGAATTTGACCCTGAATACTTGAGTCCTTCCATAAAACAGTTAATGCACTGAATTACCAACCACTAGGAGCACTATTCTGTAATCACAAAACAAGACAGAATACCACATGTCCTTTGTGCTCTCCCAATGTGTCATTATTCTGTACTACTACTAGCTCTTTTCCTCCTCTCTTGAATTGTCAAGTACTGTTTCAGAACAAAGTTTGAGTCCAGTGGCACCTTTAAGACCAACAAAGCTTTTATTCTGGTTATAAGCTTTTGTGCGCATGCATACTTTTTCAGATACATTGAAAGAGAGGTCACCAACCATTATATATAGGTAGAGGGTGGGAAGGGTGTTGCCAGGAAGGGCTAATTAGAGTCAAGATGCTAAGTAACTGAGCAATAAATATAATTAAGATTGGATTAAGCAGTTGGTAAGACCTGTAAAGCAAATTACCATACAGCATAATAAAAGAGTTTACAAACTGATGTGAGAACTGACTTACGTTAGCAAGTTGTGATGAGATTAAAAAAAAAAGATATATCTGTTAAGCCTTGAGGGTTCCTGTAATGCATCCACCAGAGAACATGTGCTCAGGACAGCGATGTGCTTGGACTAGTTCAAACTGGCCCGCCATGCGGCCAGGCGAAGGGGCTGAGCTTCGCTCCCAAGGACAATGGACTGCAGGATCCTAGCTCCCTTCCAATCGGGGAGCTGGAATCCTTGGACATAACTCAATCACTGTAAATAGCCCAATCACGGGGTGTGGGTTTCCTTGGGAATTAAAGCTGGTCTGTGAGCCGGCTTCTCTTGTCTTGTTCTTCAACTAATAAAGTATGTGAGAGCTGAAATCACTCGTCAGTCTCAGTACTTTTCAGTTCCATTATGCTGAGTGTTTTAATTGGCTGAGTTCAGACTGGCAGTTTGAAGTGGGAGCCAGTCGTGGCAAAAAAGCCCCAGAACAAACTGTTCTGGGTTTTCCTGGTCACACGGGGCTGACTGATGTGGGAGCATACTGGGAGGAGGCGCGCAGGAGCATTCAGACAGCTGGCCCGGAGGCGTGGCTGTAAACAGCTTTTTCTTGGTAAATCAGCTGGATGCCTATGTGTGTTCATGCCTATGCTCATACACACAAAAGCATCCAGCCAATTTGGGGAGGATCCCATTGCACCGGAACCACATTGGGTGGTAGAGTGGAGCACAGCCAATCATATCGCTGCTGTCTTATGCGCAATGCAGGTTGCTCCCAGCTTTTCGGCTGAGCGTTCACACTTCTGGGAAGTGGAATGCAGTGGGATAAAGGCACTCTCCAGGATTTGCTACCACTTTCAACAGGTATCTTTTAATCCCAGGAGTGAAGCAGAACAGCACGGGTTGCCTACGGGTGGGGAACGCCAGGCAGATGTGTCTGTGTGAACGCCCCCTTTAATCCACTTGGGAAACGTGGCTGAAATGTGGCTATAGTGGGGCAAATTGCCACTCTGAACTCAGCCATAATGTAACTCAGTAATCTCTCATTCTGTTTCTGAAGTGTTCTCCTACAGCTTTCTCAGTTTTGTGATTCTTGATGTCAGATTTGTGTCCATTTATCCTTTGGCATAGGGTTTGACCTGTTTGCCTTATGTAGAGAACTGAAGGGCATTGTTGGCATATCCAATGTTAGAAGATGAGCAAGTAAATGAGTCTGCGATGGTGTAGCTGATGTTGTTAGATCCAGTGATTGTGTTGTTTGGGTGTATGTGGCAGCATAGTTGGCATTAGGTTTTATTGCAGGCTCTGGTAGTAGTGTCTGGTAAAGTCTGTGAAGAATTTTGCCCAGTTTGTGGTTCACAAACTGAAGTTTGTGGCAAGTCAATCAGCACAAATTTTTCATGAACTTTCAAGTGGTTCGTGGCAGTCCATGAATGGATACATTTCCAGACAAAGTGTCTCCACTCAATCAAAATGTCTGCCAAACTTCACAGTGATGTGGCGGGGCAGCAGAATTCTCTAGCCTGTGTGTTTGATGTGTGTAGCTCTCAAGGAGTCCATTCTATCCAGTGATCAAGTAAATGCGCAAAGAATGGTGTGGAGTTTGCTGTCATGTGAATTTGTTCACCTCACTTATCTTCTTAATAACTTATTCACTTTAAAAAATGTAAATATTATTTTACAGTTTTGTATTATATCCTTTCTCTAAGACTCACAGCAATCCTAAGAAGTAAGCTAGTCAAAGACCTTGCCAATTCTTATCCCTATCTGTTTTTAACAAGATTTTTAGTACCCCATATTCCAATGTTTAAAAGGTAGGCTCCTTAGTGCTGTCCTACAATTTTGAATGTGGACTGAAAAACACAAACATTTTACATATGACATACTTCATCTTTCTGTGCAATTATTAGTGGAATATTTGGTTAATATAGCAGTTTTGCCCAGTCACAGAAGCATAATACTAAGTGCAGTAAAAAAATCTCCCAAGAAGTATATTGCAATAATGGTAAACTTATATTTATTCCAGTAGATCCAGTTCACATTCAGGTTGCAGTCAAAGAAGGGAAAGAAGCCTATTGAAAGAGTACTTTCCCTATCACAAATGGGCAGCTAATTCAGCATCATGCGTATAGGAGTATGAGGGCATTGTGTCTACAGGAGAGACCTGCAGAGTCATGTGTTTCCATGAAAGGTCATGTGCAGTGAGTGAGAGGACAAAGAGAAAAAGAGGAGGGGTCAGAGGGCGGCTCCCAGGTTAAGAAAAAGAGAGGCATCCCATTCAAGGAGATAACACCTATACACTCTTAAAGTGATGTAGCGGGGGGAGGGGGGGGATGTCCAGGCATGCTGTCACTCACTCCCAACAATTATCTGGAAAGCTCTACAGGGGAGTATAAGACCAAAGCTTGCTACCAGCTGTGAATTGTGTTCCAAAAATGCTATTTCATGGACTGTTATTTGCTCTCTTTTCAGTGCTCAAAGTGCTCAGCCCCCACTGTGGATTGAATAACACCAATTCTCAACCTTAGCTGAGGTGTGAATAAGCCTAGAATTTTATTTCTTCCACTATTATCTGTAAACCATAGTTGAACAAAGATACAGAAGAAGTGTATTGTTTTAGGAGAAAGAAAGGACTTCATTCTCCGGAGCTTCTTTCACTTGCTTTCCATCTACACTCAGTTTAATCAAAATAACACTTAAAAAAAAACCCTTTAAAATAGTTGGTCATTCAAAATACAGTCTAGCAGGGGACAGACTCCTCACCACCACAGAAACACAAAGTGGAAAACTTTTTTGAATAATAATTCATTTTCTTCATTCATATACCTGAAGAGTAACAATCTGCTGAACAGGCTGGTATTAATTAGCTGGCACTTGGCAGCATTTTAGAACATTCTTTAAACAAACACAACAGAAATTCCCAGTAGTACCATCTGTATCCAGGCTGTTAATGACTCTTTCAAGTCTGACCTATCAAGCAATCAATTACTTGAGGCCATGTGATTTTGGGGGGGGAAATATACCAGGCTGAGAAAATAACAGACTCTAAAAATAATTATTGTTTTTACCTGGGCAATATGCTTAGATGGTGGGCATGCACAAGAAACAAGGTTTCAAAATCAGACAAATGACATGACAATAAGGACTCTGCAACCCAAAATTTGTTTCTTTTTTCAGAAAAGGGAACCGTCATCTACAACCTGCCAATTGTTTTTCACTTCGATGTATATATATTACAAAAGTCTGATTGTGTGCCCCAATATGCAACCTCCTGGGGCTAATTAAAGGAAATACATAAATACACTTCCTGGCCGCTCAGATCAATGCACACAGGACATAGACCCTGGACTGAGTGGGATTTTTGTTTAGCAAATTAACTTTCTCCTTTCCACTCCTCCATATTGTTAAATTGGTATTTTCCTGGGATGTATTAGATTAAGGCCGAGGACAGACTGGCAATTTGCCGCGGGATGGGACCCGGGCTGACAGCGACTCAATATCGGATTAAATGGAATGTTCACACAGGCACATCTGCCTGGCGTCCCCCACCCGGAGCTTACCGGAGCCCTCGCGCTTCAGTGCCGGATTAAAAAAACACCTGATAAAAGCCTTCGCAAATCCAAAAGCCTGCGTTCGTCGCGCGTTTCTCCGCTTCCGGGGAGTCTGAACGCGCAGGCGAAAAGCCGGGAGCAACCCGCGTTGGGCACGAGGCAGCAGCACTGTGATTGGCTGTGCTCCGCTCCACTGCCCAATGTGGTGCCGGCGTTGCAGGGCAAAAAAAAAAAAATCGCCGAAATGCGCTTATGCGCATGAGCGCATGAGCGCTCAAGCGCTCATGCGCACATACGCCCACAGCCGAAATAATGGGGAAACAGCGAATATAGCGCGCCTCCGGCACGGCAGTCTGAACGCTCCCGCGCGCCTCCGTCCCGTTTCTTCCGGCAGAGGCCCCCGCTGTGTGGACGGGAAAACCCGGTATCGTTTACTCCGGGTTTTTTTTGCCCCGACTCGATACCGGGGCAAATTGCCAGTCTGTCCTCGGCCTAAGAAACTTTCAGTTTTGTTAAAAAATGGTAAACCATAGTTGGTCACTGGGATTCTTTTTGTGATCTCTTGAAGTACATAAAGAATGAAGCCTCTTTGAAGATAATAAGGAAAATCTAATTTCTGCATTTTGTCTCATTTGACATTCAAATAGCCTGTTATGTACCATTTATGAAAGGTGTCGCATTCTAGTGGCTAGCTAGTATTCCACACACATGCATTGAGGGTGAAAATTCTCCATTTCTTTCATCAAGAAATCATCTCTACATGCATGTAGTCTTTAAAATATATATATTTTTATTGTATTTTCAATCTTATTACAATTGATAAGAACTTTATCTGTAAAATATACAAGTATTTTAGGGAAATTTAAACCTATAATCGATAGCCTGCCAGGAAAAACTAGAAGGGACTATCTTGCAATAATGGTAGCCAGTTGGAATAGGGAAATTACCCTCAAAGTGGCAAAATGTGAATGGATGGCCATTAACAGGAGGAAAAAATGGCTAGATATGATTAATAATAGATAAATTATACAAGACAGAGGAACTTATTAAAATCAGATAGGGGGATGAAGTGAGTGGATACCCTTCAAGTAGCATCTAGATGAGGTTCAATAGTTAAGATTTTTATTGGCTAAATCTATTGAACGCCACGGGATCCTCCTCCCATCCAAGGAAGGCTCGGAGCAGAGCATTTCTCATCACATTCTCACCTAAGACAAATCAACACCATCCAATATAATTCAGTTATGTCTAATGGACATCATCCATCAGGATTTGCCAAGGGACAACTCAGTGTTTGGGAGTGAGTGACATAAATACTGTGTTAAATCCACAAGGCTATTCTCCAAACCTGAAAAGTATCCTGACCAGTATAGATTCTTTTAAAACCAACAGAATCCCTAAGACACCTCATTCTTTAAAGAAGGGGAACCAAGGACACAATAATTCTGCTGTAAATGTCCAACAGAAGCTCTCATTGCTTCCTGCTTCAGCTGACAGTTTCTCTTGTTTCATTGATAGTAAAATGCTTGTTCTTGGAATTTAATCTGAGTGTAATTTGTAGCTGCGTGTGTCTACCCAGAAAAGATGTCTGTGATGACTTTGGCTCTGTAACGGTGATTTAAGGTTGTGCTAATCTCAAACAGCCAGGATATATCAGGTATTTTAAAATAGAGCCATAAACATTTAAGTAGGTATGTGAAGAAGGGGGGGAAAGGCTTGTTAGAAGCAGTGAATAAAGACATTTGGGGAATAATTTGTTTCCAGGCCTCCACAATGTCTTTTCAATTAGAAACAAAGGACTCTCTCATTTGTATGGCTAAGAGCATTGTGCACTCAAAAGATGGAACATGCTTTTCAACTTACCAGTACAAACTTAGGGCTTTTGTCGTGAAATTTTCTCCCAGAAACATAACATGCTCACCCTGGACATAGGACACTAAAGCAGAACCTAAAGAATCTGGAGCATTTTGTCAGGACTGAAATAAGCATGGTATCTGCATTTGAAAGGCAAAATTGCAAATGTGAATGGAACAGTGTAAAACTAAGGCTTTATTTCATACTTTTCTATTTGAGTTTCATCAAGAATTTTACATTAATTTTTGTGCTTCGTGGTGAAGAATGTTGAGATTATTTTAAAATTTGTGATTTGTTTCTGAAACTTCATTGCATCTACTTCACCACTAAAGTTTCAGCTGTGTAGTTCCCTAGGGTTTAATTTTTATTTTATTTATTTTTCGCATTTATATCCCACCCATCCCGTAAATGGGCTCAGGGCGGATTACAACATTTCCATAAATACAATAAAATCTTAAAAACACGTTATAAGCATATAAAATCACTAGTCGTAGCTTGCCGTAGGGAGAGTCTGGCCCATTGATGTTGGTGGATATGGCTGGTTATCAGTAGGTGGGAGACAGCAACCTTGGGGGACCATGAGTGGACACCTGCTGCCTCAGCCAAAAGCCTGGCGGAACAGCTCCGTCTTGCAGGCCCTGTGGAATTCAGTAAGGTCCCACAGGGCCCTGATCTCAGTAGGGAGCATATTCCACCAGGTGGGGGCCAGGGCAGAAATAGCCCTGGCCCTGGTTGAGGCTAGGCAGACATCCTTTGGGACAGGGTTCACCAGGAAATGTTGACTCTCAGAGCGTAACGCTCTTCAAGGCATATATAGGAAGAGGCAGTCCCTTAGCTATGCTGGTCCCAGGCCATATAAGGCTTTGAATGTAATTACCAACACCTTGAAGTGGATCTGGTACTCAACCAGCAACCAATGCAACTGGCAAAGCACCTGCTAAGCATTAGCTCGCACAGGTGTTGATGTCAGCAGGTGTGCTGTCGCATTTTGTACCAGCTGTAATTTCCAAATCAGCTTCAAGGGTAAGGCGAGTTGCAGTAATCAAGCCTGGAAGTGACCATTGCATAGGTCACTGTAGCTAAGTCCTGGGGGCAGAGATAGGGTTTCAGTAGCTTGATCTGCCTAAGATGGGAGAATGCAGATCTGGCAACTGCAGCAACCTGGGCATCCATAGATAAGGAGGAAACCAGCATTACTCCCAGGCTCTTCACTGACTGGGCTGGCATCAAAGGTGCCCCTTCTGGTGTAGGAAGCCTAGTGTCCACCTCCATACCTGATAAGTATGACACTTAGGCAGTCCTCAACAAAAGTGATTCAGCTTTAATAAGTGATTCAACAGCTCAGAACAGACAACAAACATAGAGCAACAGGCTCTTATTTAAACAGTGAGGGCTAGCATAGCCATGCCCACATTCAGGTTAATAACCAATGGTATTACAGAGATAACATCCAATCAGTTTGCTTCCCTCCAGCACAATCCTTGTCTCCTGATTGGCCTGCTACACAGAGTAGCCAATCAGGTATTGCCATTTAGGATACCAGCATGTCAATGGGGATGAAATCCAAACTCAGGACATAACATCCCTCCACCCTATAAATGGACTACTTCTGAACAGATGTAGTCCTTAAGATAAGCTGGCCTTTGCCTAGACCGTTGAGACCGATGCAAGGTCTCTGTTGGGGGTGTCTGCTCCTCACTAGTAGTCAGGCACCTGGGATTCTGTCCCTTGTCTGGTCGGAGCTATCTCCCTAGCTTCAGTGACCTGAGGAGTTTCGCCCACTTCTACCTCTAGAGGCACTGGTCTGGCAGTTGGGCTCTCTGTTTCTCAGTCTGGGGTGGACCATCACTAGCATAGCTGGTCGATGTGGTGCCTAAGTTGTTGACCATCGTCTGTCTGCACCACATACGATAGCATTCCAGCCGCTTCAATGATAACACCCGGAAGCCAGAGGTGTCCCTCCCCATAGTTCAGGGCGAACACTAAGTCCCCTGCCTTAAAGGACCTGGGAGTTTCCCTGTCCTCCCTCTGGGGCGGTCAATCTGTGGTTAGATCGGGGTGGAGTCTGTCAAAGAGAGTAGTGAGGTGGTGACCCATCAATAACTCTGCAGGACTCCTCCCTGTAGCACGGTGAGGTGTTATATGCTGGTATAAGAAGAATGAGGCCACCTTTTGACTCCAGTCCCCCTGAGTCATTCTCCCCAGAGTCTCCTTTGTTGTTCGAACCATTCTCTCTGCCTGCCCATTTGTTGCAGGATAGAATGGCACAGGTGTAATGTGTCTAATTACATTGTCCTGCATGAACTTCTCAAACTCTGCCGACACAAATTGAGGCCCATTATCAAAAACTAATGTATCTGGCAACCCGTGTGTGGAAAAAAAGCTTCCACGGTGCTTTTACGATTGCCCTTGTTGTCATTTAGTTCATTGGGAGCACCTCGAGCCATTTAGAATAAGCATCAACTACAATTAAGAAACCCTGCCTGTGAAATGGGCCAGCAAAATTGACATGGATCCTGGACCATGGCCTGTGTGGGTTTTCCCAAGGGTGCAGAGGAGCGTGAGGGCGATCAGGTCTGGACAACTGACACTCATTTCAGACCTTTACCCGTACCTCAATGTTGTGGTCAATCCTGGGCCACCAGACATAGCTCCGGGCCAGAGCTTTCATTTTCACCACGTCCGGATGATCCTTGTGCAGCACTTCCAAGACTCTTTCCTGTAAGGGAGGAGGCACCACCACCCTGTTTCCCCAGAAAAGACAGCCTTTATGTACAGATAGTTCTTTTTGGCACGTACAATAAGCCTGAAATTCTGGTGGCCAACGACCACCTGTTGGCCACCCCCTCCACACCCAGTTAAGCACCTGGGCCATTACCTCATAGGTGGGAGCAGGGTCCAGGGCAGGTCCCGGAATGGGACACCGGCTCAAGGCATCCGCATGTCCCATTGCCTTGCCGGGACAATGTTCCAGTTCGAAATCATAAGCAGCCAGAAAAACTGTCCAGCGCAGCATACGGGGTGAGAGAACTGGAGGCATTTGGCATCACGGTGCAAAGAGACCCAGCAAGGGTTTGTGGTCAGTGACCATCACAAACTTCCGATCGTACAAAAAATGATGAAACTTTTTAACACCGGCAACGAATGCAAGTCCCTCCTTATCGATTTGTGCATAATTTCTCTCAGCCCCAGTTAGTGTCCTTGAATAATAAGCTATTGGTGCTTCCTGCCCATCCACCATCTTGTGGCTGAGGACAGCACCAATTCCAAATGGGGAGGCATCTGCAGCAAGTATTAGTGGTTTTCCCTTGTCATAGTGCGTCAACACTGAATTGGACACCAGCAAGTCTTTTATTTCATTAAATGCTTTATCATACCGCCGCCCCCAGGTCCACCTTGCCCCTTTTTGAAGCAGTTTGTGTAACAGTTCTGCCACTGACACCTTTTGGGGTAAGAAGGCGTGGTAAAAATTCTTGATGCCCAAGAATGACTGCAGCTCTTTTTTTGTTTTGGACTTTGGCGCTGGTTGGATGGCAGCAACCTTGCTCTTCGTGGGGTGTACACCTTGTTCATCAATCAGAAACCACAGAAATCCAACTTGTGCAACCCCAAACTGGCATTTTTGTTTTTTGACCTTTAATCCTGCCGCTTGGAATTGGCCCAGCACACCTCTCAGACGTGCTGCCAGTTCTTCTTCATTGGTGCCAGCAACCAGCATGTCGTCAAAATAAGGCACCACCCCTGGTAGATCCCTTAGCAGCCCCTCCATTAAACTCTGGAAAATACCAGAAGCCACATTGACTCCAAATTGTAAGCGATTGACCCTGAACGCTCCTCGATGGGTCACAATCGTCTGTGCCTCTGCTGCCCTGGGGTCCATGGGCAACTGCTGATATGCTTGTGCCAGGTCTAGCTTTGCAAACAGTTGCCCCCCTTCAGCAAAGCCAATACGTGGCTTATAATAGGAACAGGGTAAGAGTGCTGTTGCAAAGCTTTGTTTAAAGTACATTTATAGTCAGCACAGATCCTAACTGAACCATCTGGCTTGATGGGTGTTACAATGGGTGTTTCCCATTTAGCATAAGGCACATGCTCTAAAAACCCCTGAGCCACCAACTTATTGAGTTCCACCTCAATTTTCGGTTTGAGGGCAAGCGGCATAGTTCTGTATCGCAACCTTATGGGCGCTACTGAGGGATCTAACTCAAATGTGACTGGCGGACCCGTATACTTCCCAAGGGTTCCATCAAACACTTCTGGGAACTCAGCATACAACAAAATCAATTTATTCCCACCAATGTGGTCGATTCCAGACACAGTGATTCCCAGAGCCTCAAACCAGTCTAACCCAAGTAGACTGGCCCTCCGCCCCTCAGCCACTTGGAGACCTAGGGTCCCCTTAAACTCTTTAAATTGTACCTCAATAGTGGCTTCCCCAGCCACTGGTGTGCGCCGGCCCTGGAAATCTGAGAAATGCACCCCACTGGATGTTAACCAGCGGCGGCTCCTGCAAGGGAACAAACGCTGGAACATTTCCGTGGAGATGATGGTCAACGCCGATCCCGAGTTGACTTCCAATCTCACACGGCACTCCGTCTAACAGCACGGTGACGAGGATCTTCTTCTTGGTGCGATTTTGGGTGCTCAGGACAGTCGATGGGCTGGAACAGCTGGTGGTCATGTTGTCGATTCATGGTGAATGGACTTCTCGACCCTTGGTTGCAATGGTCTGGTGGCTTGCCGGACCTCCCATGTGGATCACTCAGCAGCTTCTGCAGCTATAGCCTCTGCATAGGCGGTAGCATAGGTGAGTTCAGCTTTGGTGAATAGCCGCTGCTGTAGACGCTCGTCTCGTAGGCCACACACCAATGGGTCCCTCAAAGCTGTCTATAGGTCAGAAAATCCACATGTGCAGGCAGCCTTCTGCAGCACAGTGACAAATTCCGTGGTCAATTCTCTGACCTTCTGGTCCCGTTTATAGAACGCGTGACGGCACGCAATTTCGGACGGACTAGGCACATAGTGATTTTTCAGCTTTGTTTTTAAGTCTGCCAATGACACCGTCAGGATGTCGGTTGGTGCAAACAGGGACCATGCCACATCAAACACTGCTCGGCCGCAGGAATCCAGCAGGACCACTGATTTCGTGGCTTCTTCCTCAATTTGGTGTGCTCTTATGTGACACTCAAACCATGTTATGTACGATTCCCAGTCTTCCAGGCCTGGTTCGAACACCTTGAACTTGGCGCTGGCTGCCATCCTTTCGCCAGTTCTGCCAGTGGGTTGGCAGAGTGCTGTTCTGCTGGTTGTGGAACCTTGCTTGGTCCCACTTCATCTGCTGTTGTGTCGGTATTCAGCGGGGCTGCCTACCCGCTATATCCCATCTTCGTTGCCACTGATAAGTATGTCACTTAGGCAGTTCTCAACAAGAGTGGTTCAGCTTTAATAAGTGATTCAACAGCTCAGAACAGCTCAGAACAGCTCAGAACAGACAACAAACATAGAGCAACAGGCTCTTATTTAAACAGTGAGGGCTAGCATAGCCAAGCCCACATTCAGGTTAATAACCAATGGTATCACAGAGATAACATCCAATCAGTTTGCTTCCCTCCAGCACAATCCTTGTCTTCTGATTGGCCTGCTACACAGATTAGCCAATCAGGTATTGCCATTTAGGATACCAACATGTCAATGGGGATGAAATCCAAGCTCAGGACATAACAATACCCCCACGACCCAGATACAGGACCTCTGTCTTCAATAGATTTAACTTCAATCGACTGAGTCAAAAGACCCAGATATCAACAAGAAAAGTGATTTTGTTTTCCTCACTTTCACATTGTAGACTGAACAGTTGGTCTTGGTTTTTCTTTTTGTATATCTCTAATAACCACTCAGACCAAATATAGAAATGAAGTAATGGGATCTGGCCAAGGCTTTTTGATTTATTTGTTTCACAGATCTAATAAAACATACAAAAGACTTAAGACCAGAACTAGAGATCTGTAAAGCAATAAATATTTTTCATTAGTATGGCCTGAGCTATTTAACATCCTCCTAACTTTACAGACATTTGTGTCCTTCACTTGTTTCTGAGGTCAACACTGTAGTGATCTCCTACTTGCTCTTACTTTTAAAATACACTCTTGGGGCACACAGAATAATATCCTTACTGAGTGAAACCCAGCCTGCAGCAGAAAACCTGCCATTTCCAAATGATTATCTTCCCTTTCACTAGGATATAATAGGGTTCCATTAGCACTTTTCATATCCATGCTAATGTATGAATATTTTCCTGGGTCTCTAGACAGCATCATTCTCAAAGCATGACTATTGTCTTCATAGAAGAGGTACATGTAATGTATGGAAGTTCTTCTCAATAAGATTTCAGTCAAATCAGGTTCACGGGTAATATGGATCTTTCATGGAATGGTATCTCAATATGCACAAGGGAGATTGGCTCTCATGGATCCATTCTGCTAATGGTAGCATTTTCCTCCAGGACAAGAAGTCTTACCCCAATGCTAGAGGCTCACTGGAAAAGGTTTCTGGAACATCCTGCATCTGCACTGAAGGAAAGCTAGCAGAATAAATCCATAGGATTCAACCCAATCCAGAGCAAGTGTATGTGTGTGTGTGTGGGGGGGGGTCACCTGTAAGTTGCAATTTGCTATCTGTCACTATGAGTCGGTCGTGACTCCACAGCCTGTTCTTCTTCTTATACTCATTGTTTAAAGTAAACGGATTGGCCAGTTTTCTTTTAGTTCTGCTTCAGTTTTAGGTAATAAGGTTTGTAAATACTGTGATATAGCTATATACAACTAATATAGCTAATACATCCTGTAAAGCAGTCTTTTTCTTCAGGGGAACTGATCTCGGCAGTCTGGAGATCAGTTGTAGTTTCAGGAAATCTCCAGGCCCCACCTCAGAGTTGGTAACCCAAAATACAGCTAGTTTGCTGCTCTGAAAGATGCTTATACTCTTATTATTGAGATTTGTCAACCTTTGTCAACTGCCTAAATTGGGGGGGGGGGGAATCGAGAGCATTTACATATTTTAGGCAATCCTTTGATTACACAGATATTTCAGACCAAACCATAACCACAGATTGCGTGCCAGCAAGGAGGCATTGACTTCCCTATAGAAGCCCTCTGGTGGCCATTCAGAAGAAACAGCTCTCTCCAGCCCCTGTGATACCACATGTTTTAATAGAGTGGATATCCTTCAAAATATGTGCATCAAATTTCAGGGCTAAACATGCAAACAGGCTCAACATTTATGAAAGATACTATACCACTTAGTCATTCTTATATGCAATCACATTAGCATTAAAAATAGAAAAAAGCAACTATAAAGAAACTGAAAACAGGATTTAAAAAAAAATGAATGACAGGCCATGTACTTCAGGGTCCGAATGGATCAGCAGTGTTTCATATCTACATCTATATTTCTCAAGCATGTGCCAGTCTTTGGATATCTAAATCCATGGATCTGGCCCACACTGAAAGAAAGATTTTTCCTTCAAACCTGAGGGAACCCCCAGGTTTGCAGAAAATTCTTAAAACTTTAAAAATACATTGGAGGGGTTTAAATCCCCCCCAAACAAAAACTTTGTCTGCTCACACAGAGCACAGTTACTGAATAGTGTGGCTCCCGACAACTGGGATGTGGGGAGAAATGGGGGATGAGGGAGCGTTGCCAGAGAAGGGGGTGGGGGAGAAAAGCGGAGAGACTGACATAGAGGAGGTGAGGGTAGAAGGGGAAGATTGATAAAGGGTGGGGGCAGAAAGAGAGTGGCAGAAACATTGACAGAGAAGGGGAGAGGGAGAGAGAAGGAAGCAAAGCAGTGGGATGCCCTCTCCCTGCAAGTTTCTTGTGGGTCCCCACTTGTCATTAAGCAGGGCTCTTTTTGTAGCAGGAACTCCTTTGCATATTAGGTGACACACCCCTAATGTAGCCAATCCTCCAAGAGTTTACAGAGCTCTTCTTACAGGGGCTACTGTAAACTCTTGGAGGATAGGCTATATTAGGAGTGTGTCACCTAATATGCAAAGGAGTTCCTGCTACAAAAAGAGCCCTTCCGTTAAGCAAAATCTGACACAAACCACCCCCATCTGCAAAGACTGTAACTCCTCTCAACAGGAACAGAATTTTAAATTTCAAATCTCTGCCATGATTCTTGCTGGGTGACCATGGGCAGATCCAGGGGTCTTTTCGTAGAAGAACAGCTGCAGGAGCTCATTAGCATATGGTATGCTAATGAGCTATTAGACTATTAGCATATGCCACGCCCCCTGACATCACCGGAAGTGATGTCAGAAGGGGAAGCAAAAAGGGGGGAGGCATCTTCGAAAGCCTCCCCTTCCCCAGCTGGTCTGGGTGGGGGAGCTAAGAGAGAAGGGGTTTAAAGTTTAAACTCCTTCTCATGAGAGTTGGGCCACAGAAGGAGGAAAGAGGGAAGGAAAGAGAGAGAGTAGAGAGAAGGAAAGAAGGAAGGAAAGAGGGAAAGAAAGAGAAAGAAAGGGGAGGGAAAGAAAGAGAGGGAAGAAGGAGGGAAACAGAGAAAGGAGGAAAAAGAGAAGAGAAGAAGGTGGGAAAGAAAGAAAGAGAGAAGAGAAGAGAAGAGAAGAGAAGAGAAGAGAAGAGAAGAGAAGAGAAGAGAAGAGAAGAGAGAGAAGAGAAGAGAAGAGAAGAGAAGAGAAGAGAGAGAGAAGAGAAGAGAAGAGAAGAAGGAGGGAAAGAGGAAAAAGAGAGAAGGAAAGGAGGGAATGAAAGAAATTGGGCGGCAATTGGCCCCATTATATCTTATGGGCCATTGAAGTCAATGGTGAAAACATAGGGTATATTTTGGGGGCTGGAGGGGAGGAGGTTTGAGGGAGAGGCTCCAAACTCATAGGGTAGCTGATGGAGCCTCTCCCCAAGATACCCACCAAGTTTCAAGAACATTGGACCAGGGGGTCCAATTCTATGGGCCCCCAAACAGGTTGCCCCTATTCCCTCCATTGTTCTCTATGGTGGGAAAACAACTTACTTTTTTCCCACCATAGAGAACAATGGAGGGAATGGGGGCAACCTGTTTGGGGGCCCATAGAGTTGGACCCCGTGATCCAATGTTCTTGAAACTTGGTGAGTATCTTGGGGAGAGGCTCCAACAGCTACCCTGTAAGTTTGGAGCCTCTCCCTCAAACCCTCCCCTCCAGCCCCCAGAATATACCCTGTGTTTTACCATTGACTTCAATGGCCCATAGGATATAATGGAGCTGAAATTGACATTCAGCTGCCTGAAAGACTCTCCCGGACGCCGGCTGGGGGCGGGGCTTGGCTCCTGAGCTCCCGGAGCGCTCCGGTGCGCTCCCCCCAAAAGACCCCTGGGCAGATCACTCTCTCTCAGCTTAACATACTTCATAGAGGCTGAGTTCAGGCTGGCAGTTTAAAGCGGGAGTGAGTCATGGCAAAAAAGCCCTGGAACAAACTGTTCTGGGTTTTCCCGGTCACACTGCACCGACTGATGCAGGAGCATACCAGGAGGAGGCGCGCAGGAGCGTTCAGACTGCTGGCCCAGAGGTGTGGCTGTAAATGGCTTTTTCCTGGTAAATCGGTAAATGTGTGCATGTGCACCTGAGCGCACATGTACATCCAACCGATTTGGGGAGGATCCCATTGCGCCAGCACTGCATTGGGTGGTAGAGCAGAGTACAGCCAATCATATCGCCTTATGCACAACATGGGTCGCTCCCGGCTTTTCAGATTGGCACTCGCACTTCCCGGAAGTGGAATGAAGTGAGATAAATGGGCTCTCAAGGATTTGCTACCACTTTTACCAGGTATCTTTTAAATGTGGGAGTGAAGCAGAACAGCACGGGTTGACTACAGGTGGGGAATGCCAGGCAGATGTGCCTGTGTGAACTCCCCCTTTAATCCGCTTGTAAAACGTGGCTGAAACGTGGCTATAGTAGGGCGAACTGCCAGTCTGAACTCAGCCAGAGTTTTTGTGAAGATAAAATAACTGGGATGGGGGGAATTATGTACATTGCACTGAGCTCTTTTGAGGAAGGGCAGGATAACAATTTCTGAAACCTTCATTTCACCAGACAGCAGGACAGTGTGATGAAAAATTTTAACCTTTGCCCTCCAGGACCCTCAGCCAATCACTTTCAAATGGTGGGTTGGAATGCTGAAAAGGGGGAAAGGAGAAGTTTGGCAGACTAATGGGTGGCCAACTGACAGAGCTGAGGGTTGTTGGATTTTGGTGGGAGAAGGGTTAGGATGTCTGCTGGTTAGGGACTTTGAAGATAGATAGGGTTTGGGTGCTGTTCCTATCAAAAACAGCCTTTCTGTTCCATGTTATAAGTCTGAATCTGTCAAACAAGAAACCTGCTTTGTAACTTATGCTTTCTCAGTCTCCAGCTCTCCAGTAACTTTGTTACTGTAATAGTGTGAGGGCCAGAGAAAAGGAAAACAAACAAGCCATGTATACCACTGAAATAAAACTGTTTCTTAGTTGTTTTCAGCAAGCCTACAGTGTAGTTCCTTCAAGCCTATAATCCTCTCATAATAGGCCATAAAAGAAGTTTGTAGGGTGTGACATTTAACTTCCTAGTTTCTAGGTTTGGAGATGGGGTGTTGTCACAAGGAGGCAGGAAAGGCAATGAGGGTACAGAAGCCCCTTTCACACTACCATTCTAAACCAGATGTTATCCATTGTTGGCCTGGTTCTGAGTAAAGAGATACAGGGATGGAGGTTTCACACAGTGAATTTCTGTCAAACTTGGGTCTCATTTGCCATGGTTTCCTTAGCTCTTTTTTGGGTTCTGTATGCCCCTTATCCTGTTTCCTTCTAGTTGGGAGGGGGAGCTTGGGAGAATGTGAGTATGTGTGTGTGAAGCTGCTTTGCTGGAAGTCATGCTAGCTTGTAATTGTGTTTATGTGGGGCCTCCCATCTCTGGGAAGAATGCGTACTTGACCTTGGACACCAGACACTGCTAGATACTAAGCTTGCAGGTGCTGGGGGAGGGTTAATGGCGTTCAGTAGATTTTGGCGGGCTGGATGTATTGGTGTGATTGGACTAGTCACAAGGAGGAGGAGAAGGAGATTGGATTTATACCCTGCCCTTCACTACCCAAAGGAGTCTCAGAGCAGCTTACGAACTCCTTTCCCTTCCCCACCCCACAACAGACACCCTGTGAGGTAGGTGGGCCTGAGAGAGCTCCAAGAGAGTCAGTTCTGACACAGATCGTCTTAGCTTGAAACATCTTCATCTCTCAATAAACAAATCACTGCCAAGAGATTGTTGTTGGGAGTAAATTTGTTCAAGAGTCTGACATCTCATTAATGAGCTGTCTCTGAAGCAATCTGGCCATTTCAAAAAGCACGGCGTTTTTTCTTCCCATCTTTTTCACCATGCAATCTTCCTTGATTTTTTTAAACATTCTAATTCGAGCACTATAGCACTAGACCGATATAGTACTTCAGTGCTACAGCGGCACAACTGAGATACATTGTGATTGTGGATGTTGTTACATGAAGAATACAATCAAAATTCCTGTGAGAGGATTGTAGTGCTTGCTGGATTTTCTCTTCCCCACAAATTGTAAGAAGGTCAAGAGTTTCCTGCTTCCTTCAAGCTACCCCCTTCACCCCACTCATCTTTCTCGCAGCTGACTGCATACCCACAAGACTAGCCTCACAAATATTCACACAAAACAGCACCAGCGTTCAACTCACAAAGAGCAGAAATTTGCCTCCTTGAGATATATACCTGAGTTTCTGTTGGCAACAAGTCACCTCCCAGCCAATTGCCTCTGGGCATTCATGGGCTACATGGATGGATGGATGGATGAACATCAGGACATTTGCTACAGATACCTTTGTTAGGAACTTCTGTAACACCAATCACTGAAGACCTGAGCACCCACTACCCAATAAGCTATTTCTTTCCTCCTGTATCCATGTAACAACAGCTGTAATCTCAATGTATCTCAGCAGTGCCAAGGCATCGCAATGGTGTCACTGTAGCACTGAAGAGCTATACTGGTCTAGCACTATAGCACTCCACTTAGATCATTCCAAAAAAAGTTCAAGAAAGATTGCATGGTGGAAAAAGGTAGGGAAAAGTGCGGCATTACTGGAAGCACTGCAGACATTTTATTTATTTATTTGATTTATTCCCTGCTCTCCCTGCCAAAGCAGGGTGGCTCTACAGCACTCTACAGTGATTCAAAAGTGAAACGAAGAGGTGAAAATGGAAGAAGGAAGTTTACTTCAAGAACAGCTCAATCATGCTTTGTTAGTGGCTTCCAGTTTTGGCATCTGCTATGGCGGCCACGACTTCCCAATCTCCTGGGAGCTGCACGCTAGCGCCTGCAGCTGGGAGGGGGTGTGATTGTCTGTACCACCCCCAGAGCCCTTGTGTTGGGCTCCCAGCCTCTGGTGACTAGCAATTAATGGAAATATATCAAATAATATAGCAATTCAAAAAGGTGTTAGGCAAGGCTGTCCCTTGTGTTTATATATGCACTAGAAACATTACTAGAAATGGTCAGAAAAAACAAAGAAATTCAGGGCTTATGAATAAGAAGTGATGAATTTAAGGTTCAGGACTTTGCCGATGATATGGTATATGTATTAGAAGATCTGCAGTCTACGATCGATCAATTGATGCAAATATTACAAACCTATAGCAAGGTAGCCAGGCTAAAAATCAATAAGAATAAAACAAAAGTAATTACAAAAAATTGTGATCTTAATTACAAGTTTAAAAAAAACCCGAAGTTTCAAGATTTGTAAGAAAGTCAAATACCTTGGAATTCAAATAACGAATAGATGTAGTTCGTTATATCAAGATAACTATATCAAGCTATTAAGTGAAGTTAAGAATGACTTAGATCAGTGGAAAGATCTACAAATTATGTTATTAGGCAGAATCACCATGATCAAGATGAACGTGCTACCATGTTTTTTATTTTTATTTCAAAGAATTCCTATTGTTAAAAACAAAATTTTCTTTAAAAATTTGGAGAAGCTGATTAAGGAGTATATCTGGCAAGGTAAAATACCAAGGATAAAACTGAAATATATGCAGGGGGGGAGAAAGAGGGGGCTTGACTTTACCAGATTGAAGGCTATATTTCAAGGCTGTGGCCTTGACTTGGATAAAAGAGTGGGTAACTCTGAAAAACACAAGACTGTTAAAATTAGAGGGGCATGACCTTGCAATGGGGTGGCATGCGTCTCTATGGTACCGAAAAGTTACAAGATATAACCATTTCTCACAGCATATAATTAGAGACGCATTATTAAGAGTTTTGGAAGAACTCAAAAATAAACACTATCAGAAGATTCCATTATGGATATCCCCTGCTGAGGCATTTACCAAACCTACACTGCTCGACGAACATGGTAGATGGAAATAGTCTGATTTACTAGATGACAAAGGTATATTGATCTCAGAAGAAGAGAAGAATAAAAAAGGTATTAAACTTACTTGGTGGCAACAGTCAACCCTGAAGTCTAGATGGGTAAAAGATAAAAATATTGATTTTTACCTTAAAGCTACAGGGCTTGATGAGGTATGGATAAATAATAATGAAAAAGTCATTGGTAAAGTGTATAGGTTTTTACTGGAATACAGTATGCAAGATGAATGGGTTAAACCCCAAATGAGAAAATGGGCACAATGTATTGGGCAAAATATTGATTATGATGAATGGGTGAAATGTTGGTCTAGAAATTTAAAATGCATAAAAATAAGTAATTTTAAAGAAAACATTGTTAAGATGTTTTATATGTGGCATATTACACTGGAAAGGCTTAATAAATTCAACAAGAACATATCTGTAAAGTGTTGGAAATGTAAAGCGAATGCAGGTACTTATTTCCATATCTGGTGGGTATGTAAAAAAGCAAAAGAGTTTTGGAAAATGGTGAAAGGAATGATAGAAGAGATCTTTGAAACAGAAATACAATTGAAGCCAGAATTTTTTTTACTAAATCCAGCCAGCAGCACTTAAGGCAGGCAAGCAGGCAGCACCAGCAGTCAGACTCTTCCAGAGAATCTCAGGGAAAATGAACTGTCTTGGGAGGTGCTTGTTTGCCATGAGAACAAGTGGCACACTTCAGAACAAGTGGCACTATGGCAGTGCAAGCATGCCACAGTGCCACACAGAAACCCTAAAAGACCAAAAGGAACAACATTTGTACATGTATAAATTGATGGTGCAACCTCATTGGAACACTCACACCACACACACCACAAAAAATATTTATAGCACTGGGAAAAATGCAGAAAAGGGCAACTACAGATGAAAGGAAGTATTTCTTCACCCAAACAATGATTAACATGCGGAATTCACTGCTACAGGAGGTGGCAGTGGCGGTGGTGGCTGGCATGAACAGCTTTCAGATGGAATTTGACAAACGTATGGAGGTTGGAGCAGACAGGAAAAAAACAAACCAACCCCCACCACCACCACCAAGCAACAGCACTGTGTGGCACTGTGTGTGGCACTGTGGCATGCTTGCACTGCTTGCTTGCACTGCTTGCTTGCACTGCCACAATGCCACTTGTTCTGGAGTGTGCCACTTGTTCTCATGGCAAACAAGCACCTCCCAAGACAGTTCACTTTCCCTGAGATTCTCTGGGAGAGTCTGACTGCTGGTGCTGCCTGCTTGCCTGCCTTAAGTGTTACTGGCTGGGTTTCCCCATTGGAAACAGTAGAGATAATGGGAGTAACCTGTTTGGGTGCCCATAGAATTAGGCCCATTGGTCCAATTGCTTTGAGATGTGGGGGTGTATGTGGGGAGAGGCCCCTGAAGCTACCCTGAAAATTTGGAGCCTCTCCCTCAAACCCCCTCCCCCCCATGAGCTACTAACAGCACCATGGGGAAAAAGTAACTTTTTTCCTCACCATAGAGAACAATGGAGGGAATGGGGGCAACCTGTTTGGAGGCCCATAGAATTGGACCCCCCGGTCCAATGTTCTTGAAACTTGGTGGGTATCTTGGGGAGAGGCTCCAACAGCTACCCTGTGAGTTTGGAGCCTCTTCTTCAAACCCCTCCCCTCCAGCCCCCAAAATATACCCTATGTTTTCGCCATTGACTTCAATGGCCCATAGGATATAATGGGGCTGAATTGCCGCCAAATTTCTTTCATTCCCTCCTTTCCTTCTCTCCTTTTCCTCTTTCCTTCCTTCTTCCCATCTCTCTTTCTTCCCATCTCTCTTTCTTCCCATCTCTCTCTCTCTCTCTCTTTCTTTCTTTCTTTCTTTCTTTTTCTTTCCCACCTTCTCTTCTCTTTTTTCCTCCTTTCCCTGTTTCCCTCCTTCTTCCCTTCTCTCTGTTTCTTTCCCTCCTTTCTTTCTCTTTGTTTCCCTCTTTCCTTCCTTCTCTCTCTCTCTTTCCTTCTCTCTTTCCTCCTTCTGTGGCCAATTCTAGTGAGAAGAGGTTTAAACTTTAGACCCCTTCTCTCTTCACTCCCCCACCCAGGCCAGCTGGGGAAGGGAAGGGGAGGCTTTTGAAGATGCCCCCCCTGCTTCCCTTCTGACATCACTTTTGGTGATGTGAGGGGGCATGGCAATGCTAATAGCCTAGTAGCTCATTAGCATACCATATCCTAATGAGCTCCTGCAGCTCTTTTTCTACGAAAAGACCCCTGTTAAAATGGATATATTACAAAGCGAAATTGATACGATCTATAGGTTATATTCAGAATTCATAAGAAAAAAATAATCTGCCCGGGGAAGTTACGGTGAGATTCTCCAGAAGACAAGTGAGGGATCAAATACTTAAAGCGACAAATGGAGCTACCTTGAAAATCAAAGACAAAAAAATAAAAGTGTTGAAGGACATAAGAAATAAATTTGAAATAAGAAGGAAAAGAAGGAAATATAGGGACTTGGTTCTATTTTTACAGAAAAACAATGTCACCTACAGATGGACTGTCCCCGAAGGTATAATCTTCAAATTTATGGACAAAAAAGAAAAAATTGACTCTGTTGAAAAAGCACATGAGTTTTTGCATCTTCATAGTCGTCCAGCAAAAGGAGAAGAAGAGGAGGAAGACAACAGCACCAAAGAAAGTGATGAACTTGGAGCAGTGGCATCTTCTGACGAGAACTAAGACTCAGCATTGGGGGCAGCAGCCCCCAAAACAAGCTATCATTTGAGAAAGAAAAAGGACAAAAAATGAGTAGTTATTGCACTCTGGAACGTCTTAAAGTTTTTTATTTTGTATAACTATTTGTTACTTTGCTCTTTATGAAGGTAGACATGGGGGAGTTTTCAATTTTTGTATTTTTCAGTTTAAATAGACTATTAGATGGACATATTCAATGAACTTTAACTGTAACTTTGAGCTAATATGCTGATTTTATAAGCATTATGTATGACCACTATCTCTTGGGTTTTTATTGGGTTTTCTTTACTTTCACCATTAGTTTGTAGTTCCCTCCCCTTTTTTTCATTGTAGTTTATAGAAAAAGCAATTTAAAAAATCCCCTTCGGGGGGCAAAAAAAAATCATGCTTTGTTAACCAAACAGAAGAGGATTTGTACGAAAAGATATATAAAATCCATTAGCAGCTGGTTGCTAAAACGGTTGTGTCTGATATGACACAAAAAATCCGTTAGAGACTTGCTACCAAAATGGATTACAAATGCTGTCTGAAAGGGGCCAGAGTGACCCAGTGGATGTGTGTCTTACAGTGATGTTGTCTAACCAGAACATTTAGCCAGTCTTCCCACCAGTGAGGATAATCCTGATTAGGATTTCTGCCCCCAGAGTTTTGACTTTCCACCAATTGTTGCATGGATTCAGTGGCTTTGGGAAGGGTTTCTTCTTCTGTATAATCATGGTTCCTTTATTTGTATGGCTGGTTTCATTCTCTGGGGCTGCACCTGCTATGCAGGGGCATTGCCTATACCCACTAGCTTTCAGGCAGGAATGGGGGACATAAAGAAAGAGTCTGCAGCTCCTCTTACCCATGATAAGACAGCACATCTGCACAGTGGAGGCAGAAAGAGGCAAAAACTAAGGTCCCCAGCAATGGACAACCAGCCCACCTCTGCAGCAGAGGACAGAGGCAAAGGTTGTGCTTGCTGACTTCTCCCTGCCACAGTAATAGTCACCTCACCTGCCTTGCCAGATAAGTGTGGGCAGGGGGTTAAGCCTCCTCTACCCCAGCTTTCTTCATCTCATATCCTTAATGCTACTTGCTGAATGTGCTTTTATACATTTATACAGTGCTTTTCCAAATGAACTCAAAGTGATGAGCAAACATGATAAAAGCATCACTTATAATGGAAATAAACAACAACAACACAAAATTAAGCCATACAGGAAACACATGGGAAATGGAAACTCAGTGTGGTAAGGATGACCAATAAACAGAACCAAAACAAAATGAAAAACCAGCAACATGAGAGCTCTAGGGAGCCATGCTTAGGAAAATGCAGAATGGCACCTGCTTACAGTGACCCAAGGAAAATTCCCTTTACTTTGATGAACAAAAATTCACTGGTAACCATTTTGTAAGATCAGAGACACAAATGCTGCAAAGCCACCATGTCCATCTTCCGATCTGATCAGGATTGTTTCAGAAAGAGAACGACTGCAGGTATTATCCTCAAGAAGATTAACCACATCGCTGTCTTGGCGGGTGGAAGAAGTATCAGTGTGTTCTTGTCATACTAACAACAACACCCACTCAGTGGAAAATCCAAGTGGTTGCTCTTAGAAACGGAAATAAAAGTGCTGCCCCACTAGCTCTTTCTAAGACATTTCATTTTCAGAGATAGACATTTCAGCCCAACATTATGATCTACTAAATAGATAGTTAACGCTTACTAGAAGCATATAATGCATGCTACAAACATTTGTAAACGTTGTTTATTGTCACATAATCACAGACTTCCTGCCTTTCTCTGTGAGTAACTGAGGGAGGACATTAATGACAATAAAACTTCCAAGACATTTCCAGGTACTACAGAAATGGAAAATGTGTGATAATACAAGAATTGGTCCACATAAGAGTCACATCAAGGGTCATGGGAAAATTATGGAGCCTACAGTGTGAACAAAATCCACATTTTGTAATTGTGTGTGTAATTTTGATGTTGAGCATTGTCTACAACTTTATTAACAATATAACAGCCAATTTATATAATGATTTTTTTTTTAAATGATGCAATTAGTTAAAATTAGTGAGTTTTCCAATATGGATATGACTTACACAGGATCTTATAAAAGCTTGTTTTATGGTCAACTAACTCGAATTGTATAGGTTAGTCTCCCTGGAGCTTGTTGACAGGCAGGGATATGGAACAGCTGACCTTGTATTCCTTTCTAAAACTATAATTTTGCAAAATTTAGAAATGATACTAATTACTGAAAACATTAAGAACTCAAAACATTAAGGGAAAGCCTATGCACAAGGAAACTAGTAAGAATGTTAATGCCAAATAGTGAGACTTCGTGGCAGTGCTCCAGGATGTTGCTTCCTCTGAGAGACAGCAGTAGAGACGTGGGGTATTTTTGTAACATATGCCTTATTTGCAAGTATGTAAGTACAGAATACTATAGTCCAATGCACTCTTATAAGCAATAGCACATCCACTAGCTGTGAACCAGATTTCTGTAATGAGAGCCTCTGTTCCCCGGGTTCAGAACACTTTCTTGCTTCCAAATGCAAAGTGCAGACCTCCTGTTCCTCACACACATCTATAGAATGCAGATCTAACAACAAAGTCATCCTAAGTAGCAGTGTTCCCTCTAAGCTGAGTTAGTGTGAGCTACCTCACTTTTTTTAGCCTCAGTTCACATGTTTTTGTCTTAGCTCAGGAAGGATGGCTCCAGAGCAAACTAATTTATGCAGTAGCCAAGTTACTCACTCACAACTTCAATGCCAGTAGCTCACAAAGTAGAATTTTTACTCACAAGACTCTACGGCTTAGAGGGAGCATTGCTGAGTAGTATTCTGAAAAGACCAGGTTAGTATTGTTCTGCCAGCCTTGTTCTTTCACTCTGAGAGGTATCTGAAGACTGGAATTCCAGATGTCCAAAGAACATTCGTAACTGTTCAAGAAAGGTTGTTTTTTGTTTTAAAAATGGATTCATCAGCTACCCATGCACAGTGATAAAGATGATCAAACATAACAATCTGTTGGGATGGCAACACTCTTCATAGTTACTCCAAGACTCATCATACCCTAAAGCTTATGGCAATATATTTATTTTATTAGATTTGTATCTTGCCCTCCTCGCAAGAAGGCTCAGGACAGGTTCCATCAATATTAATACAATTTACAATAACAATTAAAACCAATTAAAAACAACAAAATTAAAACAGTACAATAGTAATAAAATACAGCGCAAGATCTGATCAAATGTCTCAGCAACTAAGATGGAACACTACTGTGGGTTCCCAGATATAGATTTCAGATACCTGCTGTGTACAGTGGAGCTATAATGGCACATCTCAAGGCTTAATTTTGATCCAGGGCTAACTACATTGTCAGAATGAGTAATGCTGCACAGTGTTGCTTTTTGTTAGATAAAATATCGACAGAATGGTCCCACTTTGCAAAGCTTGTTTTCCAGGGTGCTTCCCACCAAGCAAATTGATCAGTTCTCTACTCCACACCCCCCACCGGTGGCCATGGGGGACCTGGCAACACTATAAAGAGCATTTTGCATCCACACTGAGTGGAGTGTTTTCTAAAACTGGGATGACTTTGTTAATTGTTTTGTAGTGGGTTGATAGAGGCATTAGGGTTTTTCCCACAACACCTGTTTGTGTCGCTTGGGTCACAGCACACACAGGCACCAATTATTGACTTTGGTTGAGGTATTTGAAGACTAACGTACTTCCTTTTGTTTAAGGTTGCTAAGATATAAAACCACAAGTTGCACAACAGGCTACTAGATGACAAAGCTTTGCAGTTGTCTTTGAAGGACAAAAGGTATGGAGGATTCCATGGTCTACAGAAAACAGCAAAACCACCTTATAACCCGGGAGACAGAGACCAAAATTCATCACAAGGTTTGCTGAGGGGTGGTACAACTGTTCAGAAGGGATGGCACTTCAAGCTCTCTCTAGGTTTTACTATGATGCAGTGTCAAACTACTTACAGAAGGGCCTGTTCTTTTGCATATCTACATAGGTGTAGATATGTGAAAACACATTTTCTTGCCTTTTCTTGTTTCCCTTTGATGCCTGAAAATTAGCCTCATGCAATGTATTTATTCCATGGTCAGAATCCTATGTGGCAAGTTTTCACTCCCCCCTCCTCCTTCCTTATCTCTAGAATTCCAGGTGCTTAATTTCTTCCTCTGGGAAATTTCTGGAAGGACCTCTGTGAAATCTTCAAAGTGAGGCAGCTCTGACAAGTCATGTGATTCTATTGTGAACCCCTGATTGCAGGCATTTGCCTAAAGCTCTCCCTAAAAAAAATTGTGAGATCTCAGCTTTTACTTTTTTAAAATAAAAGTTTATGCCATTTATATTTCCAGGTTTAAGTGTAAAGGCATGCTTCTCACATACCCCCTAAAGAAAACACTCTGGTTACACAAGGAATATCACCTGAGCAATAGGATTTGTTTGGGGGGGGGAATACTAAGAATTTCAATTTACTCTTAATTCCATGGTTCGCAAAGCGTGATGTTTGTTGGGTGGAGATTCAGGAAGAAGAGTTCTGAGTCAAAGCAGAGACTGAATCTAGCAAATGAGGAAGAAAAAAAATTAAAAGAGCAAACAGATCAAAAAAGAAAAGGGAACCTTTTAGAAATCACCAGACAATCACTAAATAGTTCTCAGGAAAATCTCCCAGTATAAAAATTTGTATCAAGGGTCTCATCAAACCCTACGGAGAATCATTTCTGAAAACCATCTATGCAAACATTCACTGTGTTTTCACACAGGAATTGTTTGTATTGGATATTTACTAATCATAAAAGGACTGACTTCTTTCTTATCTGCTATGACACAGCCCTGTTTTCTGCATGTTTAATCAAAGTAAGTCTCACTGAGTTCAACAGAGTTTATTTCACAGCAAATACTGCTAGGATTATTAATTATGCAAAAGATTGCAAACACAGTAATAGAAAGTTCACCATGAATGATTTTGAGAGAGTATATTTTGAGTTAATTTAGTGTTTTAAGGCACTCTTAGGTTAATTTAGAAATTATTTTAAATGTCAGATTGAATCCCAGGCCAAAGTTTTAGACCCCTTAGATTCAAACAACACAAGATGCTGGAAGGTATGCAAAAGGATATCCAGCATTTTTTTTTATTGGGAAGGTCAGTCTGAGGCCACAACTTTGGGATGGGATTTAACTCTTTCCTGCCATGCTACTTTCCTGAACTCAAGCACCCTTTCAAAGCTGAAATTTGCCCTTTTTGGGGACATCAGACAAGGAAACAGTATATTTGCCTGCATGGTTGCCCTAGGAGAGCAAATTGCATTGCATAGCTTTCAGTTATTTGTCTGATTTGACCCTCACATGGCCACATGAGAACAGCCTGACCAATTTAGCTCTTTGCTGCTTCATGCTGTGGTGAATTTGCTACTGACGTGCACAGACTTCACCTTTTGGCACATCACATCCAGTGCTCCAACAGCAATAGGGTATAATCTATCCAAACGTAACCCCCATTGTTGAGCATATTCCCAGCACTTGCAGGGGCATGACAGCTACCATCACCTCCTTTGTGGCTGCACATAATTGGCTTGCCTTAGATTAAAGCAGATGCTGAGAGCCAATGTGAGCAAGCCTTTTATTGTGGGCACTGTGCACTGAACAGGACATGTGATTAAGGTGAAACAAAGGAGACTGTCTGGTTGTATTTATAGTTGTGTTCCAAAAGGTCCCTTTTCCCATTCATTACCTTTCAAAAGTTCACATTAGCAGCTAAAACTCCTTTCAGTAGAAACTATCTTTCAGGTATTAATCAACCTGCCTTTCTATATATTTAACTGCATGAAATGAACTTTTCAAAATACCTGATGTGCTAGACAATGGGGGTTATGAGCAGGGCAACAGTAAGCATTTGAATTCCTGCTATAATTACTTCTCTTTGATATCTACAATATGTTTTGTTTGACAGCATCATACTCAGGAAACTCACTGTCTATGTCAGTGACTAACAAAGACATAACACAATACAGGTGGCAGACTGGATCTTTACTGCAAATTAAAAAAATGCATTTCAAAAGTCAGTTTTTCAGATATTTGTATTTTCTTTATTTCTGGTCTGCCCTTAAATTGAAATGGTGAAATGTTGAAATGTTGAGGAAAACTGGGCAAAGGAGCAGTTAGCACCTTTCCAATGATATGTCAAGTGGTTGATGTTTATATCTCATTGCTTTCTATTAAATCCTTACTGAAATAATTTGATACAGCATGTCTTGTGGTTTTCAGCCACAAAGAATCTACTCATGATTGTGGGCTGCAACCTGCCTACCATGTCATCATAAGTCCCACTGAGGGAAGGCATTATATCACACTATGAAGAGGTGGGCTGATGCTAGAGGTGTGTGGAGCCACAGCCATCCAAAGATCTGCAGCTGGCAAGTAGCTGACCTCCTCAGAAATGATCTTCTCAGAAATGGGGTTACTAGAGGCATACCAGTTTCATCTCCCACCCCTGCAGAGGCCTCAGACTAGAAGAAGAAGGGATGGAATGTTCATTCTGGTCCACCTCCTTGCATTGGGATTCTCCCTTTCCTCTCCTGTATTTCTCTCTGTGCCAGCTTCTTGGAGGGAGAAGCACCCCTCACCATGTCGTCCTTGACTCTGGGCTGAAGGAGATTAAATAGCTCTGCATAGTACCTGCAAGTCTTTCCCCCTTCTTCCCCCTCCACCACCAGCAAGTTCAAGGGCCTGTCAAATCCTTTGTATTGCACCCGGAACTTGCCCCAGCCCTTAATGGTCATCAAGTTCTTCTGGAAGTCCCTTAGCGACAACCCCTGGGGCTTCTGCAGGTGGGGACCCCCGGTAAGGCAAAGCTGATGGAGGGTGTCCTCGGAAATTATTGAAAAGGTTGACCTGGTGTCAAGTTCCATACGGCAAGGTGACCCCTTTATCAGCACAGTAGCGTGCAGTTTATTAGGGCCATTAGGGGGCAAGTTTAGTACCTGGTGGTGCAGCTGCTGGTAGTGGGCTGACAGGGTGTGTAGCTCCAACGACTCCTGGTGAACCAATGTCCTCTTGAGGTCTCCTTGGGACTGGCAGACCCAGGCAATGTGCCCTTGCTTTCCACAGGATCGGCAGAGAGCATCCCTCAGGCGGCAGGTCCAGTGCTCGTACTCCTCTCCACAGCCGGTGCAGAATACCAGGGCCTTCTCGATTGGGGCAGCTGTCGGCACTTGGGATCGTGGGCCACAGTGGGACTGTTGGTGCATGTGGAGGACTTCCTCTCCGTCCTAGACGTTGGGGCTCCGGGTTGCTCTGGCGTGGTGAATTGCCCGTCCTGATGTACCCTTGTGCGACTTCTCGTATGCCGCCACTTCCTTCAGTGCCTGTTTGAGCATCAGGTCCTCATGGCTGGCGAGCTTCCAAAGCAGTTTCGGCTTTTGGAGGCCCATGAGGAACGTGTCATCCAGGCTCGGAAACCCGCATTGGGTGGCCACCTGGCGGATTCCTGCTAGGAAGTCAGCAGCAGACTTGTCAGGGCCCTGGACTCTCATGAAAAAGTCCAGGTGTTCAGCAAATGTTGTTGGCCGGGGCACAAAATGGTCATTTAGTGCCTTTTTTAGGGCCTCAAAGGTCTCTTCCTTCATTGTCTTGGGCACAATCAAGTCTTTGAGCAGCCACAACGTGTTGGTGCCACAGACGCTGATGAGTAAGCCTTTTTCTTACCATCAGTTGTGACATCATTGAATTCGAGGTAGCCTTCCAGGCGTTCAAACCACGTCTCCGATAGCTCGGGATGGGTAACATCGAATACGGGAAGGTTTGCCTGTGTGGTGGCCATTTTTCAGTCTCCACGTGGCGAGGTTGACGGAGTGGGGCACGACGTAGGACTGGAACCGGACTCGGCGCTGCTGGGTGAGGTGCTGGATAGTGGAGTGGTGAGGTGCAGTGACCGGAGAAGTGGGGCGCGATGCAATGCTGGAAGTGTCGTCAGCGGTGCAGGGTGTAGTGCTCGGTTCTAGGTCGGTGCGCAATGCGGTGTCTTGTTGGCTCATCAGGTCATGCAAATCCTATCCTCATCGCCAATATAATATACTGGGTCCGATGCATGAAGTAGTGAATCAGCTCATATTTTATTCAGGAACAAGACAAAGTTAGCTTATAACCCCAAGACAAACCACATCCCAACACCCGTGATAGGTCTATTTACAGTATCAGTCTTTCAGAGGTCTAGTCTTGGATCCTAGCCTCCCGATTGGAGCGGGCTAGGATCCACTCGTCTATTGTTTGTCTGTGCGAAGCTCAGGCTCTTCGCTCGACCACGTGTGGCCATACCCTCGCATACAACAAATACAAAATATAGCAACATCAAGGCAGCAGTATTAGAACTCTGGCAATATAAAACAAGCCTAAAAAATCACCATCAGTATGTATTTATAAACACATGTTACTGCTAAAAGGGACAAAGTCTCCCTGGCTTCTGAACACCAACAGTTATCAGGTGCTTCTCCTGAAGGAAGGAGACACAAACTCTTCCATCACATTCGCTTAAAATCCACAGTATTTTGGCAAATGGTTCTTACCTATATGCAAATAAGGCCATTGAACTTGCAGAGGTGCTTAGTCCCACCCCCACTGAAGCCTGAAGTGGTGCCAATGTCACTACTTGTTCTATGGCTCTTTTACACACCAAAAGAGAAGTAGTTGTCACCACCTCAGCAGACGTTTCCTGTTTCTTCAAGGAGTCTAGAATCTTGTGGCATTAAGTTGAGCTTCCATGCCTGTTTAGATAATACACATGCAATTCTTGCAGGTTTGGAATGTTGGTCGCTTGTCTTGTATGTAAACTTGCAAGGCATTCAGACACATGGGTGGAAGTTTTTATGTCTTCCCAGGAACAGCCAACCACAGAGGCTAGAGCAACCAGGTTATCCCAGGTAGTAATAAAGGGGTCTCAACTCAAATTCCAGTGCTGTGAGTTCATTGTTTTTATGGTCGTCAATAGGTTCCATACTGTGGTTTTTCCCAAACTATCACTTAGAGTCTGAGATTTGACAAAAGAATGTTAAAGGAGGGCCTGAATGCTTCCCTTTATGTTCTGCTTTTATATTTGTAATGAAAGTGCACATTACAAAGACATCATACATCTATATTGGGCTCTCATCCAGGTGCTTACCATAGAAAGGGGAAGGCAAGGTATAACACCATCTAGCCATATTTTACATTTCTAGATAGAAAAGGTAATCTAAATATAGATTTAACAACTAATGTTTTTTATATAATTTCCAGTTCCCATGTAAAAATAATTCATGGCTCGGTTGTTTTTATGACTTTTTATATACAGCGTGTTTTTAATTGTAAGCTGCCTTGAACAGGACTCTGAAGAGGCAGCACAAAAATATTCTAAATAAATAAATATAGGCCTCTTTGCTCTTTGGTAGGAAAGACAGAATTGCAATGGCCCACAATCTTATGAGCTGTTCCATCACCAAAATGGTCAGGTGTATCGACTGCTGTGCTGATAACGACGCTGGCAAACTCCAGTGGTGGGCAGCTTGTTGAGCAATGTCCATGTATATTCACAAGGAAAGTTCTACATGCGCTGAGAGAGGACGCAGAAGCCCAAGACGGTCTCCTATCCTGAAAAGCATGTAACTTCTGCACTGTGAGACCATGCAGGAACCATGCAATCATCTTTTAAAAATAAATTGCAGTAATTTTTTCCGTTCTTTTTAGAAGTCACTTTTTAGATGTACTACATAGGTTTAAAAAAAAATGGTGAGAAAGCCTGCTGCCTTGGTGAGGCTACAAACAGCTGCGCTCCCAGCACTTTTAAGGAGAGAGTGTTCAAATTCTATTTTCAAAATCAAAAACATGCTGCCCAAACAGAATTAAAAATGGTTACATTCAAAGATAATATTTCCAGACCTTGTAAATAAAAATCAATGTTCCATAAATTAAAGGTGCCTCTTTTGAGCTAGATATATTTGTTCAGAATCAGAAACCATCTGTATAGCCCACAGTGGTAGATTTATAAGTAAACTTTCAGGGTGCAGATGGCACTTGGGATTTACCTTCAGATATGACTACCCAGTCTGGTTATCTATTATGGACTAAAACTAAGCATTTGTCCCCCTTTAACTTCCTGGTATCAAGCCCTGAAAATATGTATACGTTTTAGTCTTACCTTATTTTCTTTTCGTCCCAAGGAAGCTATTTGTGATTTATAAAAGTGCTTACAGATAAGTGAATAGCACTGCCCTCTCATCTCTATCGTCTTTTGAAAACGAGGGACGCATCTTTGGAAATACAATCTGGAAATCTGTGAGTAGCCACAACCTCTGGTTCAAATTACAAAGTCACAGTCTATTCTGAGATGCCTCCCAGCCGAAAGGCAAGCAGGTTCTATATCAAATGATACACAACTGTCAAGTGCCATTCCCAGCACACATTCAATTATGTGGGTTTGTTTTTTTTTACTTCTTCAAACAGTTATCACAACAGCAAATTAAAAAGTCAAATCAGATTGCATATACAGGCACAAGGTAGTATAACTTGTCCAAAGCGAGGTTGTATAGCCTGTGTGTTGATGGCTAATAAGCTGGTGCAATTGACAGGATAGATGGCCGAGAAAAGGGCTGGGGGAAGCCAATTCAGATGGAAACCTTATTGCCTCATCTGTGGGCCTGGTGAAACATGTCTGTCTTGCAGGCCCTGTGGAACTGCATTAAATTCCGCAGGACTTGGATCTCATCTGGAAGAGCATTCCACCAGGCTGGGGCCAGAGCTGAAAAGGCTCTGGCTTGGGTCGAGGCTAAACAAATACTTTTTGGGCTGAGGATCACTGGGAGATTATTGTCCATTGAACATAATGCTCTTTGGGGGACATACCAGTTGAGACTGTCCCATACATATGTTGGTCCCAAACCATGTAGGGATTTAAAAGGCTAGAACCAAAATCTTGAACCTGATCTGGTATTCAACTTAGAGCCAGTGCAGCTGATGAAGCACCAATTGCATGTGGGATAACTGGTGTTTCTGTAAGCAAATGCACAGCTGCATTCTTGACCAGTGGGAGTTTCCAGGTCAATCTCAAGGGTAGCCCTGCATCCAATGCCAGTACAGAGCCAGCTGGCTTGGCTGTGCCCTTCCTATCCTTGTGGTAACCTACAACTTGAGGCAGCTCCCCTCCCCAACACCCCTCACTCCAGTTCAGTGATGAGGTTGTTAGCTCCCAGACCCTTCCTGCTGAAAGGCAGTTTGTAGTTATGTCCTTCTTTAATTATCACCCCCCAAATCATACATACTGTAAAGCCTGGCCAGGAAATGGGTACTGAGATGGAGATGCAGCAAATAAAACAGAAGCTGGTAGGAAACAAGCCTGAGAAACTGTTTGGGGAAGGTGACTCTGGGTCATGGACTTGCTAATAGATCTCTCCCCACCCTAAACCAAGATACTTAATCTCATCAGTGGGCTCCTCAGGAAACTTTACCTTTCATTGGCAGGATCTCATCACACCTGGTCATGCTTTCTCCTGCCTATTCACCTTAACCAGCAGGCTATTCAGATACCCTGATAACCTCTCCCATCCTGTGCTGGAAGGGTCATCAGAGAAAAATCATTACATTTAGCAATCTAATTAGAAAGACATTAAAACACCAGACACACTCATCAACCATCATTAACTATATTCATGCACACTGTCATGAGTTTCCCTAAGTCTTTGTTTACCTTGGGAAAGCTGTTCAAGGTATTGTTTTTTGGGGACACACATCCTCCATACCCCAAGGCAGCATTTTGCCCTATAACTGTAGCATGCAGCTCCCAGTCTGTGTGTGTGTTCTGGGCGCCCACTTGCATCACATCCCCAAATCTGTTTGGGTTCCTTCTGTCTCCATGAAAAACTGGCCTGTTTCACAGCCTTCTCTACAGACTCTGCTGTCCTGGACTGGTAACTATACTTTCCAAAAAACTCTCCATCTATTTCCGCTCCTTTCTTCATTTCCCTTAGCTAGTGTGTATGTTTTACCGTGTGCATTTATTTCTGTATGTGTGCTTTATTTTATTACTTCCTCTTTCAATAAAAAGAACCTTCCTTGGTTAAGCCACAGGCTGGTTTATTTCTGAGAGTTTCTCTAAGGGAAAAATCCCCATAAACTCTGGTGGAGATCTCGCTAGTTGCCCTTCTCTCACAAAGCTTTGTCTCCTTTGCTAATTCCCCCAATTAAAAGCAGACTGCACCTTTGGGTAACAATGTGATGACACCACTGAATTTCAGCATATGCAGTCAACAAGATAGCACATCATTACCTACTGACACTAGATGTGATAATGTCATTGTGTATGAATGCCAAGCTTTATACTGGATAAAAACAATTGACAGTTTTCAAGAACAAGAGAGGAGGAAGAGGAGGGGAAGGCATGGGCAGTGGTAAGGAAGCACAAATGAAATTGAAAACTGAACTCAGCTTTAATTGAAAACTATTTTCAAATAATAATCTTTACCTCTTTGTATCTTTGATATTCATGATGGAGAAAACAAATCAGTCTGCAACTGTCCAGATCAATCTCTAATATCTGGCAAATCCAGTATGGATATGAGTGTGATATACGTATCATGATCGTAGCCAGTTGGTGGTCTTGACTTTAATAACAACCTTTTGTAGAGAGCAAAGTGATTTCTTCAATAGCCTGAGATATGCAACTAAAGTAAACAAGATATACTGCGATGTTGCTAAGATTTTTAACTTGATTTACTGAAAGGGGGCCCTTTTTGCTCTGGGAAATGCATGATATTCCTTTCTGTTTGTAGAACTAATGATATCTTACTCCTCAGAGGATGGGAGACTTACGTTAAACTCTATTTCAAAACATTGCCTAATCTTGGGGCATTATCTAGGACAGGGTTTGGTTCATGTTCAGGTCCCCTGAATGCTTTAAAGAGAGAATATCTTGCTTTCTGACGTAGAATAAAATATGCTGTTAATGAGCTATCTGAAAGTCAGAGCAGGCTCTGCTCTTTGTACTACAAATCCCAGCTGTACATCTAAAATCTAGAATGTATTTCTTAGTCTAGCGTTCCAAGAATGTAGATCATCATTGGTGTATATTAATGCAAACCATATGGCTTTTGTAGTGATTTTTTTTTTTTGCCTTAGAACTCTTGAAAGAATATTCTTTTTAAAAGTATGTTTCTAGCCCTTATTGCTGATTATCTGTTTTGGAAAGTAAACTTTCGGTTTCAGAATATCGAGATCTATGAAAGCTAAGGGTGAAGAAAAGGTGTAGGTTTTTAAACCCTACTTTTTTCTACTTTAAGGTGTCTCAAAGCAGCTTACAATTGCATTCCTTTCTTCTCTCCACAACAAGCAGTTTGTGAGGTAAGTGGAGCTGAGAGAGTTCTGAGAGAACTATGACTGGCCCAAGGTTAGCCAGCAGACTTCATGTGGAGGAGAGAAGAATCAAACCCTATTCTCCAGATTGGAGTCTATTGCTCTTAACCACTACTCCATGCCAGCTTAACACATGCTTGAGTCCCCTGTTAGTTTTTCTTACATCCTGTTGAAACAGTAGATTTTTCAATGGATCGATCATCTGTTTGTCAACCTGGCTGTCTGGAAGATTGTTTTACCATCAGATTCTTTCCAGACAATGCAGTACAGCACAACTGGCTTTTTGTCCATGTGCCTTCTCACAAAGACCTGGTTGAGTTCTGCTTCTCCCCCTTGGCTGTGCCACTGCACTGCTCAGCAGGCATTTATTTAAATAGGCTTCTTCCTTCTGCCCCATTGGAGACAGAGTTACCATCTCCAAGTTGGGAGATTCCTGGAGATTTGGGGGTAGAGGCTGGGGAGGGCATGTTTTAGGGAAGAGAGAGACTTCAGCAAGGTATAACACTATAGTCAGTTGCAATGCTCCCTCAAAGCTGTGGAGTCTTATGAAGAAAAATCCTACTTTGTGAGCTTCTGGCATTAAAGTTGTGAGCAAGTGATTTGGCTGCTGCATAAATTAATTTGCTCTGGAGTCATTCTTCCTCAGCTATGACAAAAATGTGTGAGCTGGAGGCTAAAAAACTGTGAGCTAGCTCACACTAACTCAACTTAGAGGGAACACAGGTCAGTTGTAATCTCCAGAAATTTCTCAACTTGAAATTGGCCACCCTAATGCCAAACCTAACAGACCTGGAAATGGGCTTACCATGGATCACCACTGTCAAAACTGGTAGGTAGGAGTCTTGACAATGTCTTGATTTTCAGCAAGTTACACTGACTGCAGTCGGCTCTTTTACCTTAGGTCTCAGAGGCACTAGTAGGTTGTTTCCTTTACTGCTGCTTTCCACTTGTCAGGGGTCCCAGTCAAAACACTCAACAACAATTCTTCATGAAGTTCAGTTTATTGAGATTAGTACTAGACACTATGAACTCTTGTGTCAGGAATGACAAGAAAACCCCGGGAACCCCAATTATACTCCTTTCAAATGAAACCTCCGATTCCTGTAAACCAATAGGGAAGCACCTGGGATTACAGAGAGACAGTAGCCATTGCGTTCTTAGTGGGAAAGGCAAGACAGGCAGAAAGCAACTTCATGGACACCATGCAGATAAGAGGGCAGCAGAAGCACAGACGAGAAAGCAAGAGGCGGCAGCATCCCCCACATTCCAATCCATGGCAGCTAGCTGACACCACTGCACCATAAAAATCTGGCTATCAGGATTTTTTTTTAATGATCTTCAGGTTTAGAATTCTACAAAAACTATTTTTAAATCATGACAGTATAGAAAGGTCAAAGACACAATGGTATATGTATGCACACTAGGCCTAGTCCCAAGTTTTGAGGAGCCCTATTTGTGTAGTGGCTAAGTGCGCGGACTCTAATCTGGGAGAACCAGGTTTGATTCCGCACTTCTCCACTTGCACCTGCTGATGTGACCTTGGGTCAATCACACGCTCTGGCACAGCTGTTCTTGAAAAAGAGCAGTTTCTATCAGAAGTGCTCTCAGCCCCACCTATCTCACAGGGTGTCTGTTGTGGGGAGGGGAAGGGAAAGGAGTCTGTAAGCCGCTCTGAGACACCTTTGGACACTGAAGGGCAGGGTATAAATCCAATCTCCTCCTCCTCCTCCTCCTCCTCCTCCTCTTCTTCTCACCTCCCTTTCCACTGTCACCTGCATGCTCCCAACTGCCTGTGCATCTTTCACCTACTTGCAAGCCCCCCTGTAGCCCGTGCTCAGTTGCCTGTGCCACCTGTACACCCTTTCCCCAACAGCACTGGCCAGAGTATGAAGTGTACCAGGAGTGCTGCCACTTGTGCAACACCCACGTGCCCTTCCCCAGTGATTCTGGGCAGCTGGGAGCACAGGTGTTTGAACTATTAAAGCAAATAGGTATGGCATGCAGACAGATTGTAGGGGAGATGCTTGGGTAGGGATCAGAAGCAGTGTCCCCACCAGAAGCTCTTGGCCCTGGCAAGTGGCAACTGCCCCAGTTCAGGGTATGCTGATGCCAGCCTTCATGTGCATGCACGTATATGGACATATGTGACTTGTGCATACATATATTTGACAAAATGCCTAGGCATTAGGGAAACAAAGCTGGAAATGAAGATCAACAAAGGCTCCAGCAAAATTGGCCTGAAGCAGGAGAGAGCATGCCCATGCATCTAAAAAGAAGGCCTTTCCAGAGGTGGGGAAAAGTTGATCCCAGGAAGGGATGTCAGAACAGGGAAAGAGATCTACTAGACCAGTCTGTCAAAGTGAGTGCTGTAGGTGCTGAGAGTGGGCCATACAAACTTTTACTTCAATAGCAGTTTCCTAGACCAAAATCTCTTTAGCTTTTAGGATACACTGAGCCTTGAACATAAGATGTCAACTGCATTGCCCTTGGGCAAAGATACTGTCGTTTTTACTGAGATTCCTTAAACTCATTTGGCTTTGAGACCAGCTAAACAGAAGGTAGCCACCAAAATTTCCTAGCTTCAGAACTGTATGCATTTCTTTTGTCTCCATGGCAGGCCTTCTTGTGAAATACCATAAAGCAGTGGCGTTGACTGGAATACTGCAGATAGGGTGCTGTTTGCATGCAACTTCCTCTTCTAGGACTAGTTCTGTCTGCCCCTTGTTTTTGCAAAAAGAGGAAGTGGTCGAGGGCAGGGGTAGAGTGTTACTGTCATAGCTTAATTTAAGCAATCAAAGTCAATCACTTTGAAACCATAGAAACCCTCCCAATAGCATCTAAATTAGACTGATCTACAACCGCTCATATTTGCAAACTAAGAAGTCTGAAAATGCAGTCACTGATTTTCACACTGTGACAACTTAAAGCCAAGATTGTTCTTCAGGGTTAAGTCAGATTTTAAAAATTTGTTTATTTATTTCACTTATAGCCTGCCCAGGGGGGCCTTTAAATAAGTCAGGGGGCACTGACATCACAAAAATAAAAATAAAATGTAAAAAACTCATGATCACCATTTGGAGCACCTGTACACTGCTTGGGGCCAAGGAGGCTGCTAAGTTCTCCTGCGTAAATGCCTGAAAGAAGCAGGATGGTTGCTTGGGGAAGGGGTGGTGGTGATGGCAGTGGGCCTGGGCTAGATGGAAGTTGTGGGGCCTTTGCAGGAAGTCAGGGGGCCGGGCCCCAAAATGCCCCACTGTGACTATGGGCCTGAGCCTGCCTGCCTTGGTGAGAATCGAGGAGGATTACAGTTTTTTTTTAATTGATCAGAGGACAGCATAAGACATTCAGTAAAACAACACACTAGGACTAAGATAACAGAATTGGAAACCAATGCAAACAAAAAATACCTACATAATGCATGAATGCCCCATCTAAGCTGTGGAGTCTTGTGAGCAAAGAATCTGCTTTGTGAGCTACTGGCATTAAAGTTGTGAGCAAGCGATTTGGCTGCTGCATAAATTAGTTTGCTCTAGAGCAGGGGTGTCGAACTCATTTGTTATGAGGGCCAGATCTGACATAAATGAGACCTTGTTGGATCGGGCCACGTGTGTCATAAAATGTAATGCCAGGGAGCGGAGATATAAACTTTATAAAGGACACAACCGGGTTTTTTTTTTTCAACTTAGGGTGTGTCTTTTATTACTTAAAATAAAAACATGCTTAAAACATTAGGACTCTTGCAATATTTTGTTTATTTAACAGTGTCTGATAACTGACACCTCTTGCTCTGTATTATGGCATCAAAATGTCTGTGCTGTTGCAATCTTGAGTATGCTGTTGAGGTCTGTATCGGTAAGCTGCAAACCTACGATGATGCAGCAGAACTGGAAGAAGAAGCAGAAGACATCCAGTTCCACTGTGGGCCTGATA